>JBBPFI010000003.1:1306987-2613975 GCA_037974965.1 Dacryopinax spathularia
CTAGCATGCCCTCCGTGAAGAATTCCTTGAAGTCCGCCATGGATGCTTCCTATATTTGAGCGTCAGCGTGACAGAAGCAGTGCAAGCGGAATCTGTATACGAGTAATGTTGAAAGGTAGTTGAACTTGAACCAAGATGGCACGTATAATGCGATATCCGATGTCTAGAAGGCATCCATAACTGTTTGCAGAACACCGATTGTTGGGCTCACCATTCCAGGGGCCTTAACAAACAGCTCCTCTACTCGATGCATCATCACGCACAGAGCGCTCAGACGATGTGACTCAGTCTCAGTGATGTCAGGAAGACGGAGGATCGCCTCCATGATGCTTCGCAACGCGCTGTCCACTACGGCTCCCATAACCTTGGCATAGTTTGCGAACGTCATAAGAGGCTACGCAGACACTCAGCACGGCAAATCTGCTTCGGGATGGCCTTTCTCACCTGCCATTCTTTGGACAGAGTTTGACAACGCGCCAACACACTCTCCACAGCTCGATGGCACTTAACCGCACTAGCGTCATTCGCCGTGTCCGCGAATCCCGCGGCCGGAATCAAGGCCTCTTGAATACGTCTAATCTGCTGACTCTGAAATTTTGGTGAGCGGCGAAGTGAGGAAAAAGGGGCTGAATGCATACCGTGCTCATGATTAACGCCCGTGTGCTGGTTCCATCAAGCTTCCGCACGACCTCGGGTAACTTCGTCGCGTCATTATGGGAAGAAAGATGTGCTGCCAGCTTTTCAACCTCCTTTGCGAGATACCTGCAATCATTCGACACGATGACATATCGAGGCGATGCCACATCTTCTTGAGGCAGCGCTCGATACAGATCGAAAAGGGATGAAGAGGTTGACATGAGAAGCGTTCCAGTTGGCGGGTGTCGTTTTGGTATTTCTCTATAACACCGTAAGAACAATCCGGCCATATATGAAGATGGGCCAGCTTACGGATGCACGAGTAATTGTTTTGACTCTTCTAAGCATGTCCTTCCGACGTCCAGAACAGCTTGCGCGTGTTGAGAAACGGTATACGTCCGCTTGCCTGCGTACTGCACTGAGGGGTGTTCAACAGGTTTTTCTCTGGCAGGGGCTTGGGGCGCCTGTCGTGGAGGTTGCTTGTCTCGAGCCGGCTGGAGGGAAACCTCCTCGCTGTTCGTTGCTGCTTGCCTCCCTCGATTCGCGCGTTTCTCGAGTTTGCTAGCCGCTCTAGGAGCGCTCTGTCCGTTCGTTTTGGGAGGCGGTGCTGGCAAATCCCAGGGGTCATCCTCATCTTCGACATTCTCGTTGTTCGTCGTACCATCTTCCCAGCCCCAGTTGGCGGAATCGTCTGGTACGGCTTGCATCTTCGGTTCTTCGAAATCCCACGTCTCCGTCTCGGCACTTTCATCTGACTGGTCCGGGGCCGACGGAGGGTTGTCTGTAGACAGCGATGATTGCGCATCATCGAAATCCCAGCTTGACTGGTCATCTTCTTGATGTGATACCGAGGGTGCCGTAGAAGCCGGTCTCGCCATGGGAACCTGGGATTTGTGCGGCAAGACAGCTTCTGGCGCTTCAGAAGTTTCTTCTGCTTCGAAATATCGCGCGACACCGTCAAGAATAATACCTCGTGCCTGGTCGAGGAGCGCTTGGCGGCGAGCTCGCTCGTAATGCAAGCCAACGTCATCGGCCCACTCCTTGATAGTTGCCGTATTTCCAAACTTTTTCTCAAGTTCAACGGCTTCGTGCAGAAGCTTCAAGAATGGCGGGAGTGCCGGCAGAGACTGCGGCATAGAAGGGATGATGACATGCTTCAACAATGAGCTGGAGACGTCGAGTCGCAAGCTAGCCATGATGGGCATGGGTAATCTCGTTTTGAGGAAGTCCAGAATCCGTTCCAGATTGAACAGTATGGAACCCGAAGCCGTTGATTCGGGTGAGATAGTCAATGTATCCGCATTGACAAACACAGCAGCAGACATCGTTTGAACCGGTTCGAAGACGCGGGACATGATGTCCTTCCGCAGCGATGCAGCGATCGCGTCAACCGTGCCAGTCCTCATAGCGGATACAATAGCGGAGAGTTCTAGCGTGCGCGTCCAACCCGGGACTGTTCAAATAATCAGTTGACGGGGTCCGCCACAGCGAAAATCGCGTACGCTTCACAGAGTGTTGTAGTCGCAAAGTTGTCTCACGCGCATTGACTGCGACATGAACGGCATTATGATAAGCTTTGCCCAGCTGTTCCTGAATGCTATCGTCGGTTGCCCTAAATCGTGCCTGCAACCAGTCAGAATTTTTCCGAGGGATGCTGCGAAGCGGGAGATATGACCACTAACCAGCAATTCGCTCCAAAGCTTGCTTCCTGGGAAAAGTCCTTCTCTGTCGGCTCTTGAAAGCACCTCTGACAGGTTTTGGCAGACTTGAGAAGCGCTTGGCAAATCCCCCTCTCTCGTCTTGGTCGCCACAGTCTCCAGTTGGGCAAAAGAGGTGAGGAACGTGTCGAGTGCCTTGGTCCTGCAGAAGGCATCGCTTTGTGACTGGGCCACCGTCTTATGAGTGGCCAATCTCTTCAGGAGCACCGGAAGTAGTCCAGCCTAGAGTTACAGTCAGTCGTGCTGCAATATACTAGCATATATCGTCCAACGTTAGCATCACTTAGCCTTTCATCCAGGTCCCGAACCTCATTGCTGAGTTTTGACGTTTGGTTCGAAAGGTCTTCGGCCAACCGCCTGTGATGGTCGAAAGCCACGGGGTCCTTTTTTATATGAGAATACAGTAGTTTCTTTGAACAGCGTGTCCATGAGCAGCCAGCCAGTAATGGTACAGAAGTGGCTCACCTTCGTGTCGGTTATTGCGCGATTGAGCTCCTCGACGCATTTACGTGCTACGGCTGAGCTGAGCTGAGGCAAAGGCTTCGCCACATCCCGCAGTATTCTTTGCGCGGTGGACGGTTGTTGGGTGGCATAGCCGTCGTGTACATCACCGAGCGGGCCCGCACGAGGAAGATGTTGAGGCAACGGGAAGGCCATGGGTGCTCGCTCTCACAGTATGTTGGACGCGGAGACCAAAGGAGCTGAGCTCGTGGCTGTGCGGAAGCCCAAGTGACCGTCCGTGTCGAGAAAATTGCTATATTGACCCCTCTGCGGAGGCGTTGTTGCTACAATGACCCCGGAGGCGGATTTTGCTATTGTAACCCCTAGGGTCCTCCTAGTTAAGTATGTTAATTTGTATTATTTGCCCTGTTATCAGCAAAAATAGTAGCTTGAGCCAAGAACTCCAGATAAGCGCTAAAAAATAAAAGAGGAAAAAAAACGCAAATGGTTGTGAGATGTGGAGGAGGCTTTTCTGAGGTGCACTTCCAGGATTAGTGGCCATGTAAGGTCATCAAAAGCTTCTAAGTAAGTACGCAAAATTATCATAAAACCCTTATTGTAAGTGTGGGGTTGGAGCCCTTATTCATGTATCTTTCCCTTTATAACGGTAATCTCCTCTCCGGAATTACTGCTGAATTTACTGGTGCTTTTGCATGTAAATTTCAGGAAGAGATCCTTACAATTATATTTTATTTCCGCTAATGGAGGTTGTAATTACGACTTAACACGGCTAATGTCCGGACCCTAGGGGTCAGAATAGCAAAATCCGCCTCCGGGGTCATTGTAGCAACAACGCCTCCGCAGAGGGGTCAATATAGCAATTTTCTCGTCCGTGTCTTTACGTAATCAGATTGGCTTGTGATTATCAGAAGCTGCTCATGAAAGACGCGCCTCGCGAGTTGCCCTCGCGAATCCCGCTGTACCTTCCCTCCTCAGATTTGTTCCCCGTCTCCGGTCACGAACATACCCAATCATAATCTCTCTCCCAAACCATCATGTCGAGCTCCAAACTACCCTTCCCTATGCCTGTGAATGGTATCATTCACTTCCCTAGGACAGACGGGTCTCCTGAATGTCGACCCACGCTCACCAAAGAAAACGCTCCTGCGGGCGTTTACAACTATCATGAACTCATCGATCCCAACGAGGAAAGACATAAGAGATGGAGACAGAAAGTCGGATTTTACTTGATCAAACTGCTGGAGAAGTATATTAAGAGTAAACGGCTCACCACTGGCCTTACCACATGCTAACGTCCTTCCAAGCCAACCCATACATGTCGTACACAATAGCCGAGTTTCCGGAACATTATGGCCTCTATACCAAGCCCAGAATGACTGGAGCAACGGAAGATCGCGACGATCTGTATCTATACGGTATGCCTAACATCCTTTTTTTGCTCAGGACCTCTCAACTGAATAAATTGTCCAAACAGGTTCTAAATATGTTAACAATTTCCGCTCCCCTCGAGAATTTGTCTTTCATGCTTACTGGCTCATGACGGACCCTACACTCAATAACAAAAATTGCGAGTGTACTTGGTGCTCCGGAACGCCGCAAAAGGAGCTCAGCAAGCGCCTCGGTGCCAGTGTCGATCACTACAGTGACGGCACGAACAAGCATAGAGGTCAACCGCGAGCGGATTTTCGGGAAGATGCACGCGACACCCCGCCCGCGTCGCCCATTGAACCACCTGGAAGGGTAGCGCAGGATCACTTGCGCGATCATCCACCTCATCGTGTCGGCGAGCTTGTCTGGGCCCAGCTACGGCCACCAATCCGAGGAGAATCGGACAACCAGGTGATTGATTGCTGGCCTGGGGTTGTGCTAGAGATCAGGCCGCGCGTGGTCCGCACTGAAACGGGCTTGGACCGGCAGACCGGACTGAAGTTGAGGCTACTTGGCACCCTTTATGATACCATCATTGACGCCTTCGATACTGTCCCCTATCACGCCTACAACATACCCAGATCCCTGCACAACTACATCTCAAATACGAAACCCGAGAATGTGTCTGACGAAGCCTCCTATGATCGATTATCGGATATCAAGCTGTTTATCGATAGCGCGTTCGACAAGCGCCCGAGACAAGCCACGTTCGACCAAGTATGGCCGGCCTTCATCATCGGCCGCGTCATGACCTACCGGCTTGCCGATCGCTGGACTCTAGCACGCATCTCGGCGGACCCCACACGGCCGACTACGCCACGAACTCCGGCGCCACAGAGTGCTGCTCCAGCAGCGCAGAAGGACATGCCTTGGGACTCCATTTGGTGGGGCGCAGAATGCATATGGGTGGGCGATCTCATACGATTGCGTACTACTGCGTTACAAGACAGCCCGCTCCTGCGCTTCGTCTCGCCGGGAGCAGAAACGCGATGCCTGTTTTTGAAGCTCGACAAAATCCAGACATCCAAAGCTACGAGTCCAGCCCATGTCTGGCTCACCGGGACGCTCTACGAAACAGTTCCGGATAATGGTGACGAAGAGGAGGCCGCCGTTGAGCCAGCAAAACCAGAGGGAGTGGACGCATCGTCTTTGAACGGTCTTGTTGCGCTCTCCACAGAGCCGGAATTCCCAGCGGCAGCAGCCACAGCATCTCTTCCTGACCCTCCAATGGGCTTCCGTTTCAAGCCAGTACTCGCATCCACACACATGTGCTACGTCCAACTAACCCACGTAGCCGGACGCTACTATCCCCACCTCGAGTTCTCGCCCCTCTTGACCAGCACAAGAGCAACAAATGAAGTTCGCCCTCCGCAGATCCTATCCCTTGCAGGATACGCGCCAGCCGACGTACATCCACAAATGCTGCCGGGTCACCACCAGTCTCGCAAGAACATGTGGGAAGAGCTGGAGGGGCAGGCCAAGGCTTTCCTGTTGAACCGGTTCATTTCTGCGAGTCGACCGCTGAAGCCCGAACCGAGGAGATGAGGAGAGATTCGGCAGCACCTGCACAGGCTGCGCATTTTTACATATGAAATCGTCAGACAGCATTCCTCTGCCTGTACGCTTGCAACTGTATCATTTTCTTAAACCACCGTGTAGCCCCTGAAAAGGTAGCGCCAATAATCATAGCAAAGCAATTCAAATGATCAGATCTTCCATTATCTTTCCATAGTCAACGCTGCCTATCCAGTTCACGGAATGATCAGGCGCAACTCGATGGCAAAACAATCGGATAGGATAATTTGGTGGGCGGATGTCAAAACGTACCGGACTGAGAAGCCACCTACATCAGTTAACCCAGCATAATAAAAATCTAATCAAAAGAAGCAGACGTGACAATAGCTCCCTGGCCAAATGCGCCGTCCCGCGATAAGGAAGGGCGGAAAAGATGCGTCCAAAATCCGTCCAAATGACAATGCGACCAAGGCGGTACTTGTTACCCTTGGCAGACCCACCGTCTGCCAAACGCAAAGCATTGCTGCCTAACCGCAACGATCGATGCGAACCGCAGCCGAATTCATCTGCCCTGGTCACACAAGTTGCCAGAACAGGAGAAACCGGCAAAGAGAAGCAGACACACGGTAAAGTCCCGAACAAGCCGCTCATGCAGGGCGGAACAGTGCCAACTTCGTGCGAGGCCGACCTTGTCCCACGGCCGCCTTCGGCGTGGACCCCGGCAAGGACGGATTGAAAAAAGCTTTGGATGCCGGGAGTCTCCTGGCGAAGGGGGATGCCGAGGTCGACCCGGCTGTTATGGTTGCAGCAACGCCCTTCGCGTCGGTCTGGGATTGCGAGCCGGTAGTGTACTGCGTGTAGAGCGACACCACGGGGGGAATCGGTCTTTGCCGCTTCCGCGCTACTGCGACACAAGCTTCGTCGGTTTGGAACTTCTGGACTTTCGCCTCTGAGACAGCTTTTGCCTGCTTGACAGCTTCCACGGCGGTCGCGAGAGCTGAGTAAGGTATTGGAATGCGGTAGAAAAGCTGGGTAATTTTTCGTTTGGGCGGCTCATCTTGCCCTTTCTGAGGTATTGGCTCGCTTTGCGGGAAAGTCTGGTAGAAGCGCAGAGCATCTGCCGCGCGTTGATGGATTTGGGCTTCCTCCTCAATGACAGTGTTCTGAAGGCGTGATGGTCAGAGGTAGACGTAGGGGAATCAGTAGGGACAAGGCATACCTGCCATTCTCGCTCGCGCCATTCTCGCTCGCGCCATTCTCGCTCGCGATCTTGGAGCGCGCACGCCATATTCTGATCCGACCGAGCGAACGCTTTCAGCATGTCCAGCTTAGAGCCTGATGGGGTACCTGTTTGTTCTCGATTTGGCGGCAAGTTTGAAATGGTCGAACCGCCAGCGTCGACAAGGGACGCGCGGGTGGAAGATTCAAACTCGGAGCGTATGCGTTGCGCGTACTGTTCGCCGTTGACAAACACTTGAGCCGGTCGGCAGGGGAGCGCGTCAGGAGCGAGAGTCAAGATGAACGAAAGGACATCTTTCCCGAAGAGAGCTTCTTTTCCTGGTTCACAGATTTTCCAGCCGTCGGTAAATGCGATGGTTCTGATTGATGTGCCTCTGAGATCTGTGTGCCCGTTGGGATTTCAGGATTTTTTGAAGACAAAATGCGAAGGGACTGACCTAGCCCGCAAAGCAACGGCCACATTCGCATATACTCGAGCGCAAGGCGCGTGATCTTCCTGCATCCGGCCAGTTTCCAGACCCTCAGCCTCCATGGTCCCAGTACTTGCCCATCACGATCGACAAAGAGTGTCTGCGACAGAGCTTGCACTCCCGCATCGCTGAGTTCAGTTCGGCTCGTATCGAGCGTACAGAGGTTGTCGAGCGTGGCGAGCTGTCGGATAGTCGTGTCGTCCAGATTTGAAGAGCCGCTCAGGTTTAAGTGGAGGAGTAGGCAGAAGGACGATGTAGGCGGACATCTGCCCAGATCGAGTATGTGAGGGTCGGAGAGGGCGATGTTAGGATAGGTGAGCAGCTCGTCGTTCAGCTCCGCAGCACACGCCTGTACGAGGCTGAGCCAGGTTAGGGGGTGGACGTAGCGCACGTCGTCCGCGTGTCGAATAATTGTGTGTATGCATCGTGCTGCCTGGGGAGGAGGGAGCGTGTGGGAGATGGAGTCGATGAGAGCAGGTCTGCGCCTGATGAGGTCGAGGCAGAGGTTGAAGAGGGATGACACATATATGCGCTCTCCAATATCGCCGCTGTTCAGTCGCGGTAATCCTTCCTTATATGGTGGTGATATGTCTGATCGCGTATAAACGACACCACCTTTGATCTCCCCGCCCTCCTCGTCCAGGGTGAATTGATTTGTGGTCGGTCTTCGAACGAGGAATATTCCCCCATTACGACTCATATGAGCCGCATTGGATGTCGAGTTGGATGTCGAGTTGGATGTCGCAGTCGAATGGAGAGCAGTGCACAGACAATAATGAACAGCGCGTCGCGTCCGATCACGCGTCGATCTCACTCGGGAACAGATCCCTGAGATCGGGGTAACGTGGCGTGCGTGTGTGTGGCTGTGTGATGTTCTCTGCCTCCGCATTCGGTGGTCGCAGTGACAGACGCAGCGAACACACATCGAACGTATACATCGAACATTGAAAGGTACTTTGAACCACTCACTAAACACCCTTTGCTAACATTGTCTTTTGTCTGTTGCATATACAGTTCACAGAAACAACGATAGTATGGAGCAAGGCGGATTTGACGATTTGTTCAGTCCATCGAACAGAGTCACAAATCCATTCGCAGACGGCGATAACCCATTCGCAGACGCTCGATCGCCCGCAGCGGATCCATGGGCAACGTACTATGGCTCAAACGCTGCTTCAGCCGGGTTGGCTGGCCCGCCTTCTCCTCAGGCTCATACAGACGCGAGGTTCACGTCAGACTCGCCCACTGCCTCCCCCGCACGGCCGACGTTCACCACTTCGAACAGTACGACAGAACATGAGGCCTCCCCCGCGGTCCATGGCGAACAACCGGAGCCAACACCAGTACCACCACCACGGACCTCGACGCTCTCACCGCCTTTCCGGGAGGTATACGATGAGCCATCTGTACCCGAAGTTGTATCGCCCGTCGCAGCGGATACAGCCTCTGCGTTCTCGGGCCATTCGACCACTTTGGCATACGAGCCTTCCTATCCCACGCCAGTCACAGCTTCCTCAATTCTTAGCGAGCCCACACCGCTGCCGATGTTGTCCTCGGTTCCCGGACTGCCAGACTCGACATACGACTCTCCTCTCGGTTCATCCGCGTTCGGCAACCCTTTCGCGCCGACCACGCCACTCACCGCTTCTACCTCCTCTGCCTCCCAGTCCACACCGACTGAGCGAAAGTCTACGGCAGACCTGCTCGATTCACTGGGCGTCGCCGATGATTCGCCTCAGGGTGCATTTGCTGGTCCAAAGTTCAAGCCGCCACCAACGCCAAAGCGACGTGTCGCATCGAAAACGGTGGCTCCGTCAAAAGCGTCGGAGGCGAAACAAGCGACACCTTCGGTCAAGCAAGAATCTCCTCCACAGTCTGCCGGAGCAACGCCCCGAGCGCCCGCTTCGACAGGGACTACAGCAGCTACGGAGACGATGGGATCCACTAAAACCGAGCCTCCAAAAGTGGAAACGGTTGCCCAGCCAGAGCCTGCTCCTCAACCTCCTCTACCAACTATCGCCGAGCCTGCGTCAAAAGGTCCTGACCTATCAACAGCGCTCAAAACACCTCTTCCACCCTCCGAGATCCCCACGCCATCTGTCCAGACGCCTATTCGCGTGGCCAGCCCTCCACTACATCCAACAATCCACACCGTTCTCAGCACAGTTGAGCCGCTCTCGCCCGCTTCGAACGCCTGGACACACCCCGTAGGACAGCCGCCTACATCGTCCAGCGAACCCGCATTCCTCTCCCCACTCGATGCACCCTCTTACAGGCGGATTGCCGACAGGACCATTAGCGATTTGACTATCAGCGGTGGTATGGATGAGCCTGGCTGGCAAGGCGTTGCCAGTGTTACAAGCCCGATGATGTCCCCTGGTGGGTGGCTCGCCCCTGGCGAAGGGGAGGTGCTTGGCAATAGGCACGATCAGGAGGCGACAGTTAAGACAGAGACGCAAGAGGAAGTCCCGGCGATTCAGGTAGGCCTCTGTTTTGTCACCTGCAGAGGCCGCTGCTCATTGTCTTCGGGAAGGCTGTTCCTGCTCCGAGGGGTGTGAAGCGGCGTATGGACCCGAGCAGGCCAAGTATCACGGTCACAGTGGGTGACCCCCAGAAGGTCGGCGACCCAATAAATGCTCATATCGTCTACACTGTTCACACGACAGTAAGCCCGTCTCGCCTTGGGCTGCGGGCAGAGAGCTGATATCAAGCAGACGAATTCGCCAAACTTGTTCCGCAAACAATCCTTCTCTGTACTGCGGCGCTACTCAGACTTCCTTTGGCTATACGACAACCTCTCTAACAACAACCCGGGTGTGATCGTCCCACCGGTGCCGGAGAAACATTCATTCGGCCGTTTCGACGAGACCTTTGTGGAGACCCGTCGTCAGGCGCTGAACAAGTGCATTCAGAAGATCGTCGATCATCCACTGTTGTATACCGACCCTGCACTGAAGCTGTTCTTGGAGTCGGATTCTTTTGCACTGGATGTAGGTGCATTCGGCTGTTTGTCGACCGAATAGATGGACTAATGGTCATCCGATAGATCAAGCATAGGAAAGCGGATGCGAGCGCGGATCGCGCTGCTGGTAGCACGGGCTTGATGGCGACTATCGGGAGTACACTGACTGGGCCGAAGTTTATTGAAAACGACGATGTCAGCTAAGTCCTCCGAGCGCTGGAAAACCGCTTCTGACGACAAACTGCAGTGGTTCGAGAATCGAAAGCTGTACCTGGATGCTCTGGAATCTCAGTTCCGCGCACTAATCAAGGCCGTCGATGCCGTGGCCAAACAAAGAGCTGGTCCGTGGTTCCCGCTCCCTGTACTATCCCTTCGTTAAAGAAGTCTGTTAGAGGTGGTCACCGCGGCAGGCGAACTCTCGCAGTCATTGGCCGAGCTCGCGCAGTCCGGCCTGAGCAAACAATTATCGCAGATTATCGGCATGCTGGGTGATGTGGAGACTAGGGTGAAGGAGATGCAGGAAGAGCAGTCGAAGGACGATGTGATGACTCTGCTTGCCGGAGGTGCGTCCGTCCTATCTCGACCATTTTCCATCGTCCAGTTGGCTCATGGCCTTAATTTTAGTGGACGAATACACCCGCCTCATTGGGTCTATCCGATTGGCCCTCATGTCGCGCGAACGAGTGTATGTGGCATGGCAGAATGCCGAAGCCGACGTACGGAAAGTGCGGGCTGGACACGAGAAGGCCAAACGCCAGGGTAAGCTGCCGTCGGACACCACGGGCGTCTCCCTTGCTCAGCTTAGTGCGGTGCGCATTGTCATCTGCCTCATCGGGAAAAGACCAGCTAATGGCCCCCTGTCAAGGCCGAACGACGTGCTCTTGACGCTAAGAATGAGTTTGAGTCGGTAACCAAGCTCGTCAAGTCGGAGATTGCTCGCTTTGAGCAGGAAAGAATCGAGGACTTCAAGGATACCCTGGAGTTATTTTTGGAAAATATGATCCGACGACAGAGAGATGTAAGTTAGACCGCAATCGTTTCTTGCTGCGTCTGACCACCATGGTAGCTTATCGGTGCTTGGGAACACTACCAAAGCGTGTTGTTGAAGAGGATGGGGGCCAACCCTCCCGTAAATGGCTCCTCGTCAGTGCGATCTTAATCGAGACCTCACCGGCTCGCACATCAGAAGAGGAAATGACACCACTGCATTGAGCTCATAGTGTACATCGGGGAACTGTAGAACTAGTGCATCGGCTGACTGAGAGGAATGATCAGTAATAGCGACCCATCTTTCCCGCTCTATAATCAACTTGGATATAGTCCTGTGGTCTTCCTCGCTTCTGCCCTCGCGACTGTGCGCTTCCCTGCTGCTGAGAGAAATCACCACCGGGCTGGAATGACATTTCTGAATTTGGGTACATGCCGAAGTCTTGCCCGTAACCACCTTGCCAACCCATGAATGCATTACCGGTCATATTCATCCCCATTCCCATCGCGTTCATTGCGTTCATATCTATCCCTTCCATCCCGGCCGCGTTGCTCATTTCGTACATTGCTGTCAACATTTGCATCTGCGCCAGCTGTTCGTTGCTTTGCTGCAGTCTGATCTGCAACCGTTGCCTGTCTTGCATGTTGAGATTCGGTTTATTGAGCATCGCGGTCATTTGCTTGATCGAATCCTGGAGCGTGGCAATTTGGGCCGTGTAGTCAGGCCTAGGCATGGTCTTATCGACGTTTCCTTCCTGGGCCTACGACGGTACGCGTCAGACCAATCGCCACACTACGCACTGTTGCATGCTCACCATCCCTTCGCCCCCTTGGTTTTTGGGAGCTTCGTCATCCTCCTCCTTGGCTTCATCCATAGCCTTATATATGTATTCCTTGACCTTCCGCCTCATATCCGTATCCGGTTCCAGTCGATCCAGAGATCCAACCCGCTGCGTGCAGTTCGGGCAGACGAAGTCGTGCTCAAGAAGATGGGTCTGGATGCATTCTTCGCAATACGATGTGGAGCAGCAGGGAGTTTTCGTAGCTTCCCTGAAAAGCTTGGAACATATCGGACAAGCCAGAGATTGATCGGTAACAGCCTTCTCACGAATGTCGTTCTCGGATAAGGCCTTGGCTTTTGCTCGTTGCTTTTCCCAAGTCGCCCTGTCGAAAGGCGTCAGAGCTGCTGGTCGCATCCTAACAGAGACGTACTCACGAATCAGCCTGTGCGATCACATAACCTCCGTCTGGAGTTACCATCACGCCTGGCATGCTATTACCTGTCGCAATGGGATTCTCCACAGCCTTGAGGAAGCTTCGAGGGATACCAGTCGTTCGCTTAATGCGCGGCCGGTTGTCGAAATCTTGGTCACCATTTGTGGGACATTCCTGGATCCAATGGCCTTTCTGTCCACAGCGATAACAGGTATATCCCAGTGGGGGTGGCCTGGCGGGTTGCTCATGAGTTTGGTGAGGCTGGTGAGATCTGCCTCTGAATCCTCCACGACCGCGGCTGTTATGGATCGGAGTAGCTCTAGGAGAAAGTCAGTCATGGGGTCTTAGCAATGGAGTACATTTGTAATACGCACTGAGCCATCTTCTCTTGCGCTTGCTGCCATTGCTCGGACGTGGTTTGGAACATAGCAGCAATCGCAGCTTGCTCTTCATCATCCAGTGTTGTGGATGCGAGCGCATTTTCTTGCTGATCTTCTGGTTTCTCAGTTGGCTTTGGGGCTTCTTTGCCGTCGAAGCGCTGCGTAATAGATCCCTGGCCAGGCTTCCACTGCGGCAAAGGTTTTGGCGGTGCTCTTGTAGCTTCGGAACGCGGGTCTGCGGCCGAAGTCGAAGACTGCAAGTTGGCTACGTAGATTTGAGCCTTGCCTCTACCGGGCTTCGACGGCGGCAAGCGTCGGAGAACCACTGAGCTAGAACGAGGGATGATCTCCTCGTCGCTGTACTCTGGCAATAGACGTAAGCATTTCTGCATGCATCCGATGGATTTGTTTGCATACCTTTGTTCGATTTTGGGTCATACACTCCCAGGTCAAAATCTGCACCAGTGCCCATTTTATTTGCCACCATGATTTCTCTCTTCAGGTCAAACACGGAAATCCCCGTTCCGTCGAAAGTGATGCGAGACTCATCCCTCTGCGCTTTGAACTTATAGTAGACAGATGATGCCATAGTGAGAGCGACGCCAATGTCACTAGTACGTCCGAATGGACTGGGATAGGAAAAGAGCAAGGAAAAAGTTGGAAGCGCGACAAGGTGGACGACAGCACTTGCGAGTCTAGCGGGCAATAACGATATATGATTTGCTACAAAACAAATCGGTGGTCGACGAAGACGTATATGCGAGTGAGAACAATCAGAGTATGGCGGTGATGGAAGGGAGAAGTATGCGGGAAATGGGTGTGGAGAGTGGGCGGTGACCGGTTTCAGTGGTGGTCGTCGGGGACGAGTAGTGAATGTTGACGAGGAAGTGGTCGATTGAGGGATGAATGCCCGTTAAGCGGTCTTAGCTTATTAGATAATACCCGGAAGCATATTCCCCCAACTTAAAAGCTTAGTCAGCATGACGCATGACAGAAAGGCGTCGAGGCGACGGACGGCCTCTGCGAGCTCTGCTGCATTCTAGAAGCTGCTACTCTTCTTCAACGGGGCCTCTTAAATACCCAACATTTCTCACCTCCCCTTGCTACACTGTTATCTGATAGACTATTGTCACAAACTATGCCAGCTAAACCACAAGATCCGTTCTTCAAGCCGATTGGCACCGCTGCTGAGCAGACAGAGGCATTGACGGACGAGCCGGAAAACAAAGCACCCGATGCGGAGCCAGCAGACGAGGAGAGGCCGTTACAGGAGGTCGAGAGTCTGTGTATGAATTGTGGGGAGCAAGTGCGTACAGATGGCTATCAACTCTGCTGACATACATCTAATGGCGTTCTAGGGAGTTACCCGCATGCTCCTCACCTCCATTCCCTATTTCCGGGAGGTGATAGTTATGTCCTTCAGATGCGACCACTGCGGAAACCAAAACAATGAAATTCAGTCTGCCAGTACCATAAGAGGTGAGCAAGCTTGGTTTGGTAAGAGCTGGAAACCATACTTGACCCGCCCCACGCAGAGCGCGGAACCGTATACACCGTGAAAGTTCTGAATCAAGGCGACTTGGACCGCCAGCTCGTCAAATCCGAAACAGCGACCGTCACGATCCCTGATTTTGAGCTTACGATTCCACCACATCGTGGTCAGCTGACCACCATCGAAGGTATCCTGCGTGAAGTGGTCCAAGACCTGAGCGCAGATCAGCCATTGCGTCGCATTCAGGATCCTCCCACGTACGAAAAAATTGAGGCTCTGTTGGAAAAGCTCAGGGAGATCGTCCCCGACGACGAGGACGACAACGCGCCGACTATGAAAGAAAGAAAGCCGGAGGATCCGGTCAAACCCTTCACCGTGATACTCGATGACCCAGCAGGAAACTCTTTCCTCGAATTCCAGAACTCGATGGCCGACCCCAAATGGAGCTTACGGGAATACGTGCGGACAGCAGAGCAGAACATTGCGCTCGGTCTCGCGAAACCGGAGGACGACGAGACAGGGACTGTTACTCAAGAGGCGGAACCTTCGAAGGCTGCAGATGACGACCCGCCAGCCGAGGATGTTCTTGTTTTCCCAGGAGTATGCTCTTCTTGCGGGCACAAGGTTGACACTCGCATGAAGAAAGTCAATATTCCCTACTTCAAGGTATGTTCAACTGCTCAGATAAAAGCCATAGTGACCCATTGTGGGACAGGATATCATCATCATGTCCACGAATTGCAGCGCCTGTGGCTACCGAGACAATGAAGTCAAGTCTGGTGGCGCTATTTCTGAGAAGGGGAAACGGATAACATTGAAAGTGCAGGATGCCGACGATCTGAGTCGAGATATTCTTAAGGTATGCACGCGTTGAATCTCTACCTAAACTCCGCATTGACTCGTGATCAGAGCGAGACGTGCGGTCTGGAAATTCCTGAGATCGATCTCGTTCTTCATGCCGGTACACTCGGTGGCCGGTTTACGACTGTTGAGGGTATTCTCACGCAAGTTTACGATGAGCTGAGCGAGAAGGTGTTCCGTGGAGATTCTGTAGGGTCAACATCTTCTAAGGCTACCGGGGAGTTCGAGAAGTTCCTGGGAAATCTCAAGGAGGTGTGTGTGTTTCATTAATTTCGCCTTGTGAAAATAACGCGACCATTTCGTTTTAGGTCATGACGGCTTCCCGACCATTTACGCTCATTCTCGACGATCCTCTGGCAAATTCCTATCTGCAGAACATCTATGCCCCCGATCCCGATCCGAACATGGAGGTCGTTACTTATGACCGTACCTTCGAACAGAACGAAGATCTGGGTCTCAACGATATGAAAGTGGATGGTTTTCAAGCTGCAGTACAGTCCGATGGCGAGAAGCTACAGTAACCGGCTACGAAGAGAAAGTGACGGTTATCAGAATTGATTCCACGAGGTTGAAGGATGAAACGCACTCCTGTATTACTATAGTCGACATTCGGGTAATTGTGCATGTAATAGACTACGTTGTTCGGAGATTTCTCCTAGGAATGGATCGCGATGCAAGGACGTGAAAGGATCCCTTATTTCAAGAATCGCATGAGCCTATCGTCAGCCGCGTCACTTACTTTCCACCCTTCCCTCGTAAGTTATCCTGTTTTCCATCAATATTATTGCATTCTCCGATGTCCGCATCTATCGCCATGGCTTCGGCCACGAATGACTCTCTGAGCTTCACTGGTTTACCTAAAAAGGAGGGGAACCGATGGATCCCGCTCGAAAGTGATCCGGACATCATGAATGATGTGAGTTCCTCTTCCTGGTGGTGTACTGCAAGCCGTTCATTCTACATTGGAATGTGAAGTGGGCTAAGCAGCTGGGTTTGGAGACAGACATCCACTCCTTCCAAGATGTCTACGGTGAGCTAGATGAGTATGATTGGCCAACCGCCGACAATCTTTTCGCAGGTCTGGATCCTGAGCTCCTAGCACTCGTCCCACAGCCTGTCAAGGCCATTCTCCTACTCTTCCCGAATGTCCAATCAGTGGAAGATGCACGCAACATCGATGAAGCCAAGCGAGCCACGGCATCTGCAGAACCAATTGATCCCAACCTGATATTCATCAAACAAACGGTACGGCTTCTTCTGAACAACGCTTGGAAGCCCCTGATCCCTCCGCAGATCAGTAACGCTTGTGGAACAATTGCTCTGCTGCACGCGTTTGCCAACGTGCGTATCTACTGCTTGAAGAGCTGTATGGGGTTTGTTTAGCGATGTAAACCTAAGGCGCCGGGTGTAACGCTTAAACCGAACAGCCCGCTGCAACAATTCATCGCTCTGTGCAAAGGTGCTGCCTACCTCAGTCAGCAATGCGCGACTCTGCTAATGGAATTTGCAGATAGGACCCCCGAAGAGAGAGCAGAGTTATTGGAGACTACTCCTCTTTTTGCAGAGATGCACAAAGCAGCGGCCGAGGCTGGCCGATCGGTCATTACACCGGACCTGGAAACGGACTTGCACTTTATCTGCTTCGTGCAAGCCAACTCGCAGTCTGATCCCAACGGTAAGCGCCTTATCGAGCTGGATGGTCGCCGCAGTGCCCCGGTCGACTATGGGCCGAGTGCGGAATTTCTCGCAGTAAGTGTTCCCAGCTCTTGCTGCGTGACGGTGATCCGAGAGGAAACAGGACGTCGCAAAGATTGCACAGGAGAAGTATTTGGGCAGCACGAATAGTCTGCAATTCAGTATGACAGCCCTTGCCCCCACGGACTTTTAGGACATTGATGATGTATATGGTACACATGCACGGAACCATGTGGAGAGATTATGATGCTTGCCATGCATAGGTCATCCCGGTCATAGGAAAAACATTCGCCGGTTAACCTCCATCTTGGGCTATGTAGGGATCAGTAATCTCATATACCGCGCTACAATCCGGGAGCTCCCACCTTCCACAACCAGTCGTAGTCACTGTCTCGCGGCGCGGACTCCTCCAAGCTGAGTGAGCCTGCCCGTTCCTCATTGCTGATTTCTGAAGCCAGCTGTAAGCCGGAAGGCCGAGGAGGCTCTACCACGTTAGGCAGGCCTTTCTTGAGCCATCGCAGCTTGAGAGTGAAGCGGGGTCCGATTTCCTGCAAGCCAGTCCTCTCTGTGGATTTGAATACGTATCTGGACGCGGCATCGGAACATATCAAGCATGGAAGACGAGTGATCAAGATGGCTCACCTGTGTCTTCGGAAAAACAGAAAGTCTCTTTGGTTATGGAGGGTCACGACTTGCCGACCTTCAAACTCTGGCATAGGCGGGAAGAGGGTTTGGAACATGCGCCCTACAGCATGCCCCAAACGAGTCACGAAGCCGTTTAGCACCAACTCAGGGTAATGTCCAGAGGGTCGGGCGTGGCCCTGCCAGGACGTCAGACAGGAAGTCTGCGGAGAGGTGTTTAGCTTACAAGAATCTCTTTCGACAGTTTGATGGAGGACAGCTTGAAGTATGCTGTGGGCCCATCCGGAAGATGGACGAGGGTAATGGCATCTACCCGTTAGATGTAAGCCTTCCGCAGATGACGCGACCCGGGAAGTGCACGCACTGGGGATCTTATGGTCTTCATTCACGACCACCATGGCGCTATAGCCTCGTTTGGCGCACCAACCAGCGATTTTGCCCATCTGGAAATCCTGGCCCTTCTTCCGCCGAACCACGTCCGCGCCCGGTAACACGGCGGCTAGTTCATCGCAGAATTCGTATGTGGCCTTGGTAGCTTTCGCGGACGTCGTAATAAGCACCTTGGGGGGGACTGTGGGATCATTTTCGGAGGTGAAGTAGGATGCAAAGGGATCATTCTGAATGTCAATAGCTGATTCTGGGTCGACCTCTTTACGGGCGCTTGCTGCCGAGGACGATTCAGGATGAGCCTCGGGGTTGAGAGTCATCATCGAAGGATCGTATTCCCTCATGTTATCCAGTGTCTTTGGTATATTCTTGGTTCGCCGTTCCTGAGAAAGCCTTTGGGAGACTATTACCTCAAGGCCATACTTCTACACGTACCTCCCGAATGCGCGGGTCCTCCTTTTCCGCCTCAGCCTGCTCCAATCTACGCCGCAACTTCTGTTGCCTCGCTTCCCTTTTCCTTTTGCGATAAACATCTTGTCGTTTCTCCTTGTTTCCTATCTCAGACAGTGCGAAGCGCGAGGGAGCCATGGTGGATGAGGATGAGGATGAAGGATGCGGTCTGTAATGTACAGTATGTTATATCGCTTTGTGGTGGTTACAGGGAGTGGCGAAAATACTTTCAGGGACCACCATTTCGGTGATGTGCCGACGTCCAATTCAGGGATATTACGAAGTTACTGTAACTACGCGGGTCAATACACGTCCATCTGAGAAGGGCACATCATCCTTCCTTCGCTACAATACTGACTCTCAATCTCAAACTCGCACTCTGAATATGGTCAAATTAACGCAGATAACTGCCATCGCACTGTCTTATTCGCTCTTATCATCCGCTCTTCATTTCTATCTTGATTCTACCGAGAAGAAGTGCTTTATCGAGGAGCTCCCAACAGATACCGTCGTAGAAGGTACGTAGCCGACCTCAGACGCCTGCGTCCGTACCAAGCTGAGGTGGAATGCCCAGGACACTATCGGGCGCAGGAATGGTCCGATACGTCGCAAACGTATGAAGTCAATCCGGAGTTAGGCGTTCAGATAGATGTCGATGTACGTTTCTTCGTCTCGAGCTCGCGGAGTGTGCCTTCCTTACTTCCTCTCTTCTCGTCACAGGAACTCTCCACCGGCCACTCAGTGGTGAAAACGAGGGGACCTCCAAACGGGAAGTTCACCTTCTCATCTCATGATGCCGGCGACCATTCCATTTGCCTGTCCACCAACTACACGTCGAACTGGCTTTCGAGCAGGAAGCACATACGGATGTATCTGGACATAGTCGTCGGCGCCACGCGGCGAGACGTAGACCACGACCGCTCCCACATATCCGACTTGGCTCAACGAGTCCGCGATCTGAATTATAAGCTACAGGACATACGGCGAGAGCAGCAATTCCAACGGGAAAGAGAGGCAGCATTCCGAGACTTGAGTGAAGAAGTCAACTCTCGAGCTGTCTGGTATTGCGTTGTACAGATCATTGTGCTGTTTGCTACGTGTGCTTGGCAACTGCGGCACCTCAGAGTTCGTGATTTGCTTGACGCCTTCCGTTCATGCTAATAACCATGTCGCGCAGAGATTCTTCGAGGACAAGAAGATTCGATAGGCAACGGATTTAATGTACAGAGGGGGTTGTTATGGTATGAAGAGAGATCGAATCGTTGCTTCAGCTCTCCTCAAAGTGGAACAAAATCTTCTTGTGCCTGCCGCTGAGGCTCTTCCCTATGGCCTCCTTGACTACGGCTTCCATCTCTTGGTCACTGCCTCGGAGACTGACGATCTCATGCGAAGGCTCTTTCAGCTAATGGCCAATCAGCTATGACGTGTTAAGTTTCAGTCCACCGACATACGAGCCCGCTCTCCATCAACCCAACAAGCTCTGCAATCAGTGCATGGCGTTCTTCCGCATTGTGCTGTTGATACCACCTGGACTGCCAATATCCCTGACACGTAAGGTTTTTGAAAATGAATAAAGACGTTGGCAGCGAGAGGGGTGCCTTAGACATTGCCCCGTACGAAATCAGATGCGCATCCTGCCTAGATCGAGTATGAGAAGGGGGCCGAAATTGTTAGGCAGAAAACGATTGTACCCGAGGAAGCGTGCCATGGTGGTGGTGTCCTTCCCGCTGACACAGTTCAAACCAAGGCGAATGGGCTGCATTGAACGTTAAGCCCCTTCCCACATGCGTCGGCAAAGAGATCCAACCTTGCCTCCCGTCCATTCCCGCACCATGTCTCTAGCCGACTTCTCACCGAGCTCGTTGTAAGTCAGAACATAGTCGGCGCCCAAACCCTTGAGCTCTTGCTTAAGGTCCTCGATCCCTTGGCTGCAAGCGAAGTCGCGTCAGGATAGACTATTATGAGTCCACAGGCGAGGAGGCACACCGGTCTCGAACCAGGTTTATCGTCTTTAGACCTCGTCGGTGGGCGATCTGGATGACCGCCTGTCCAACTGTACTGTTCGCCCCATTCTGGATCACGAATTCTCCTGCTTCGAGATCCACGAAGTGTGTCAAAAGCGCAAGCGCAGTTGGGGGATTGACCTATATGTACGTTAGTGAGCCACTTGATCCACAGTCGAGGCAGCTCACGGTGAGAGTCGCCGCTTGAACTTCCGTCAGAGGAGAGTTTGAGGATTTGGGCACCCTAATAATGTCGCTCTGCTTGGCTAGGACTTCGCTCGCCCACGTCCCGAATTGGGGAGTGCTGAAGATGACCCAGTCGCCCTTCTGGAAACCGGACACGCCCTCGCCAACTTCTTCTACCAAAGCCAGCCCTTCGTTGCCAGCTATGTATACCGGCTCCGGAGTACCCAGGTCATCTCTCGCGCGGGGCTTGGCTGGATACGCTCCTTGAATGACATTCAGGTCCGCAGGGTTGACCGGACTCAAGGCAAACTTGAGTTTGACTTGATCGCCCTGCGGCGCTGGCAGAGCGGGTAGTGTGCGGACTGTCAGGACCTCAGTGGGTTCACCGTTGCGCGTGTAGATTACGGCTTTGGCCTTTCTAGCAAATGATGAAGAAAAAAACCGGACGTTGACGGACGATAGCGAGCGTGCTCCTATTCTTGAGAACATGGTCGTCGAGCAGCTCGCTGTCGCGTGTGGTGGATGCTGTGGGTGACGAAGCTTCACTGCACTGACCGACGGCCCCAGGTTCAGGGCGCGGCCTCGGTTAAAGCCATTCATCCTACCGGAATAAACATCATATTCACATGGCAGCCTCTTGCCTCTTAACGCACAGCGTGCATTTCGTCTTCACTCATTGTTGCTAGCAGTTTCAATTCGCTACTCTGACTTTGAAGAACACCTTGGGATATATAATAGGATGCGATTTAGGGACAGAGTAGGCGATTTTCAGCGTGTAAAGCAGAACATTTACCGTGCTTTTTAGGCGTTGAGGAAGGCGGATACGTGGTCCGTCACAACCTATACATTCTAGGTTTAGATATGCCCGTCGGCAGATGATCAATGCAACTGACCTTCTTGATCTTGGCCTCAAGCTCATCGCTGGCGGCCCCCTTGGCAATCTCCTCCAGCAAGGGGCCCTGGCTAGTGGCAAGGTGTTCACGGAACTCCATCTCCCATTGGGTGATCTTGTCAACGGGAACGTTGTCGAGCTAAGATGAAACATGAGCCGGTAACCGCGTAGCAGATCGCAGAATGCTTACGAGACCGTTAACACCAGCGTAGATAATGGGAACCTGCACCTCGGTAGCCAAAGGCTGGTACTGGCCCTGCTTCAGGAGCTCGGTGAGACGAGAGCCACGGCTGAGAAGGAAGCGGGTCGAGGCATCGAGGTCGGAACCGAATTGGGCGAAAGCTGCAACCTCACGATATTGGGCCAAGTAGAGCTTCAGGGAACCGGCATACTTCTTCATGATCTTACTATAAGAAGGTTTAATAATGTCGGAACACATTCACACAAAACACTCACGTCTGGGCGGCCGAACCGACACGAGAGACAGACAAGCCGACGTTAATGGCGGGGCGAACACCCTTGAAGAAGAGCTCAGACTCCAGGAAGATCTGTCCGTCGGTGATGGAAATGACGTTTGTCTTACAGGGTACATTAGTCCCGGCACGCACAGCAGTGATAACAAAGGAACTCACGGGAATATAGGCGGACACATCGCCACCCTGAGTCTCAATAATCGGGAGCGCGGTCAGAGAACCTCCTCCAAACTTGTCGTTCATCTTGGCAGCACGCTCAAGAAGGCGAGAATGAAGGTAGAAAACGTCACCGGGATAAGCCTCACGCCCTGGCGGCCGGCGGAGGAGCAGAGACATCTGACGGTATGCAACAGCTTGCTTGGAAAGATCGTCATAGACGACCAGGGCGTGCTTGCCATTGTCACGGAAGTATTCGCCCATGGCGCAGCCAGAGAAGGGGGCGAGATACTGCAAAGGAGCAGCCTCAGAAGCCGTGGCAGCCACAATGATGCAGTACTTCAGAGCATCGTTCTCCTCCAATGTTTGAACAAGCTGCGCGACAGTAGACCGCTTCTGTCCGACCGCCACGTAGACACAGTAGAGCTTTTGCTTCTCGTCGTTCCCATCGTTCCAGCGCTTCTGATTGAGGATGGTGTCAAGCGCGACAGCCGTCTTCCCGGTCTGACGATCCCCAATGATCAGCTCACGCTGACCACGGCCGATGGGAACCATGGCATCGATTGGCTTCAAGCCAGTCGCCATGGGCTGGTTAACAGAGCGGCGAGGCAGGATGCCCGGGGCCTTCAAAGAGGCACGCCGGCGTTCCTTGGCCTGGATGGGGCCCTTGCCGTCGATGGGATTACCGAGAGCATCGACAACACGGCCCAACAGCTCGACACCGACAGGCACATCGACGATTTGGCCGGTTCGCTTGACGGTGTCGCCTTCTCGGATAGCACGATCATTACCGAAGACGGAGACACCAACGTTGTCGGGTTCCAAGTTAAGGCACATGCCGCGCACGCCCGAAGAAAACTCCACCATCTCCTCTGTTTAAGGCTCAGTGTACTAAAACCTAAGCCGACTGATGTGGACTCACCGGCTTGGACATTGCGCAAACCGTAAACACGAGCAATACCATCACCAATCGCTAGAAGTGCAGCATGAGTACCACTCCACTGTTGTCCTCAGCATGAGCGTTACACACTCAGAACACGACCAGTTTCCTGCACGTCTCCACCGAAAGAAGCGCCCCCGATACGCGACTCGAGGATGGAAGAGACCTCAGAAGCAGCTATTCCATTATGAGTAAAAAAGAACACGGACGACGGTTTGGGGTGAGGACGGACCAGGCTTTGCTGTTGCATAGTTTCGGATCTATCAAGGAATAAGTATATGGATGCATATATGCGAGTATAACAAGACATACGATAGGAGATGCTGCCCTTACGGCGACGGACGCCCTCCTAAAAGCGAGGGAGTGCATTGCGGGGGAGGGCGGAAATGACGAGCAATGAATGCGAGTCGGGGTGAGGAGGACGAGGAGGAGGACGACGACGACAACGGGGGTTTAGCAGAGGGCGAAAGAGGGAATGGGCCGTGCGCGGCGGTGCCAAAGAAGGGAGCAACTCGGAACGGACTCAAACGGAATCGTCATCGTCCTCCGAATGGGGACACGTTCCAACATCATACCAAAGCCGGCCCTAAACTCGAAGCCTTCTTAACAACAACAACCACTTCTTATCGCCCCCCCTTCCATATGTTCTTTAACTACTTTAATCTTCAGGTTATGCGTCACCGTTTTGTCCTGGCCACCAACAGGTTTTGTAGATTCTATGATGAGCAACTCCAAAAAAAGGAGCCTTCGCCTGTAACAAGCGGCATAAGTCCCTGTAACAGCAGTATCTGATGTCTCCCGTCAACTTCAGAGTCCTGCCGTGGTGGGCATGTCATCGTGCTCGCTGCTCGTGAATGTAGCGACGGAGAGTTGCCAGCATCGCTGAACTCATGGCGCCCATTGCTTAGGGCTAGCTCTATGCCGGAAAACCAGTAGATTGCGCATGAACCAACAAGTGTAACCACGTTTGACGGAATCCATCATTGTCTCTGGTCGTCCATAGCCAACACTTTACCTCTAGTCGTTTCGGCTGCGCGGCCCACGGTAGCCACACAATAGAAAGCTGTTAACTATCAAGACCAGTTTATAACCGCGGCAGAACGAGTTGCGGAAGCAATAAGATGGGTGGCGGTGCTACTCCTTGAAGTCCTGTACAGTTTTATGGTGGCCTAGGGTTCCTGCTCACCGTCGCTGAGCTCCTTTGCACCGTCGGCCTCGATTTCACAACACCAAAAACATGGTGAGAACAGATTATCTTGCGTCGTCAATGGAGAAGGTACTGATCTTATGGGTAGACTAAGCGCACCAAGAAGGTCGGCGTTACCGGCAAATACGGCACTGTGGGTGGTTTTGTGATATCGGGACGACATACCGCTGACCCAAGGTTTAGCGTTACGGTGCTTCCCTGCGCAAGCAGGTGAAGAAGGTACATAAGGGGTGCCCGGTACACCTATCGAGACGCTAACGTGGCTCGTAGATGGAGATACAGCAACATGCTCGGTACACCTGCACCTTCTGTGGCAAGGTGCGTTTCTACCGGTGCTACAGCAAGGAATGTTCGTATTCACTGTCATGTAGGACTCCGTCAAGCGGACCGCTGTTGGTATCTGGAACTGCCGGGCCTGCAAGAAAGTGACTGCGGGTGGGGCTTGGACTGTGTCGACGACGGCAGCTGCCACGGTGCGGAGGTGCGTGTCCTTCCTATCGACACCCCATACACGTCGATTGACATGTTCTGCGAAACAGTACCGTTCGCCGCCTTCGCGAGCTGGCGCAGGCATGAGATCGTCCTGTGCTGGGGAGAAGGCTTGGTAGCCGGCTCTGTTATACTTCATGCGCGATATGCTCTGTACTCCGACTGTAGTCGCAATGCTATAGTTCATGCTTCTGCCGTTCCGGATTCCGTGGGTGGCTTAGGTCTCTTGTTTGCCGTCTAGAACAGTATCGTACACTTTCCCTTTCCAACCGGGTGCATCCTCATTATGCTATTTCGAGCCCTGCGCTTTGGTAAGGTCATGTTCCGAGCTCAATTAAGTTTCATTGTCAGAATACACAGCGCGACCCATCACCTGGCGATAATGAGGAAGGTCCGCCAGACACCAAGACGCATGGATAATCTAGGTATGGAGAGACATCAGACAGCCACAGGTGATCTGCGATCACCTATCTACCGAGAAGATGAACAAATTGTTCGTCGCGGCAATCTGCAGTGGCGAAGGGTTTAGCGCGCGAGTTCAGCGCTCGCAGTGAATTAACTCACAGCGATGGTGTTCTCCCGAGGATGCCAGCTACCATGCAGAATCTTTTTGTTGAAGTCCATTGCGTCGAGATTGACGCCATCTTTTAAACCGGGCTTCGTTCCATTCTTCATACCAGGCTTGCCGGCCGCTCCAATTTTCTTGGCCTTGAAAGCAGACTTATCTGCTTGGAGCACGATATCGTTCGTAGTGTTGACATCGTAGATGTGGAAATAGTTTTGGTAGGAGCCGGTCAAAACGCTCCTGGGCGGTGGGTAGTCAATTCGGAGCATGGTGCAGAGCATAAAAACGGACTTACTGTCCATCGCCGCTCCACGTACACTCGAACTTATCGAAGATGCAATCGTTCTCATAGAGGTCGCAGAGCTTGCCCCGTAGATGATCATGAATTTGGATAGTCTTCAGTGGCCCGCGATCCATATTGACGTCCCAGATCTTCAACGATAAGTAGTCGCGTGAGAGGATGTATCGCCCGTCTTTGCTGAACTTCACATCGGATATGGAAGATATGATCTCCGAGAAGAATGAACGATTAGAGGGATCATCTTCTTCCTCAAAAACTGGACTCAATTTAGCTTGGCGCTCAGGTGAATGCAAGGAAGGGCTTACGCTTGGCATGGCGATCACACAAAGCAGATTCCCTCATGTCAGCAAGCTTGATCGTTCCTTTCGAGCTGGAATACATGAAAAGGTTGCAGTGAATGGGATGAAATTCCGCTGCAGTGATGACTTCGGTCAGCTCCTCCATATTGGCCGGCTTGATATCCACGATATCTGCAGAAGACATCAAAAGGGATAATGTGACGGGATAGATGGCGCCGTACTGAAGCTCTGATCGCTGATGTTGAGGTTCCAGAGGTTGATGCGTAAATCATCGGCGGAGATGTACGTTTCCCCGTCCGAATTTATCGAAATCGAATTGATGTGGTATGCATGTGCATTCGCATATACTTTCCGAGGTACAGCCGCGACGATAGAATCGTGCTGGGTCATTTTCGGTAGACGCAGATTGTTCGCGTGTGTCGGGGCAGCAACTGACCGGGTCCCCTCATGCATGTTGTTTTCGGCCACCACCTTGAGTTGCTTCTCGAAGACCTTCCATAGCTTGATGGTTTTATCTACGCAGGGACTGGCATTGGTAGTGTTCACATGGAAGAGATTGGGTCTAACCGTTGGTAGATAGAAGGAAATGAGCAGCATTCTGACGTTTGCACCACTTTATTCGGTTAATCTTCTCTTCAATCTCCAAGGACTTGAGGTAGTCAAACTCCGGCTCATGTGACTGGAACTCGGTATAGAACTTGTATTCACAACCTTTCTTCTGCTTGCCATGTGAGCAGTCAATCCGGAAAGCTCTCTGAGATAACCCACGCTATCGTTTCGCTCAAAGAGCACCACTCTTCCACCTTTATCTCCTGTGGCTAGATAATCCCCGGTATGGTCAAATTCCACGGTCGAGATGATATCGGCTGCAGGTAAGGTAGACGCAGTCAGACCGACGAACCGCCTCAGCAGCATAGATAAACCACCGACCTTCGGTGATATCATCCACCTCCCCCTTGTCGCCGAAGCATTGAGCAAAGCGCCAGTTGTTCGCATTTGCTGTTGCTGAAGTGGAGGGTTCCCCATCCATGACGTGACGCTCGGAGGACGTTCGGTGTGACTGGACACAAGTTGGGTAGAGGCGGGGGGCGTTCGGTACGAGGTGGAGGAAGGACTGGTTATAGTCTGATAATGGGGAGGATATAGAGGAGAATAGGGGGTCGTTAGAAGTATTGAAAAGGTGGTTTTTAGGTTAACTTTGAGAAGGGCGACAGGCAATGAGACGTGAATTGAGTTGAGGAGATGAGGGACGGTGTGCGTGGGTTGTATGGCGCCCTATGAGCGTTGTGCACCGTATTGGATGACTTCCCGTCGTCCAAGATCCTAAATGTGCTTCCATCAACGGAAGGAGAATCCTAGATTTAGGATAGGACTGCTCACCGTCGCAGGTTTGTTGCCCAGAGCCATACCACCCAGATCAATCCTAAAACCCTGAACCGTACATTATACATGAACTCCATCATTCTTGATCGCTGGCAGACAGTGCTGGAGGAAGATGTCCTTGCGCAAGAGGATGATGGATATGACAGTGACGAAGAGCAAGCCCGGAATGCTGCCTTCCTCCTTTTGGTACACCACCAAACCACAGCAGTTGTTGCAGAAGAACGGAGCTTGCGCAGGGTGTATTTGACACGACCAGACCTGCTACCCAACCCTCGTCACAGCACACCTTTTCAGCAGGTGTTGTACAGTGAGAATGATCGCGCATACATCACAACAATGGGACTGGATATCAAGACATTCCGATATCTACTTTGCGCAGGGTTTGAAGAGGCCTGGAATTCTACACCAATCATTCGCAATGACGTCGCATCTGGTGCTGAACCCAAAGCATATCGCCGGTCTCTTGATGCTGCAGGCGCCCTCGGCCTTATCCTGCACTGGATAAATTCAACAATGCTGGACAAAACCCTTGCGCAAGTCTTTGCCCTCGTCCCAGCAGTCATAACACGGTATCGAAGCTTTGCCCTTGCCCTGCTTCTCCAAACCCTGCGCAAGGTGCCAGAGGGTCGAATATGTTGGCCAGCCACGGAGGACGAGTTTGAAGCCCTATCAGACCTTGTTTGTGCACGGCATCCACGCTTAAAGGGTGCTTTCGGGTCTGTGGATGGGTTGAATCTCCCAACAGCAACATCGAGCGATGAGCGCTTGCAAAATGCACAATACAATGGGTGGCTTCATGGGCATTACACCAGTAGTGTGATTGTGTTTGCGGCTTCAGGTGAGTCTCAACCTTGCGCAAAGTCTTCTGTGACTGACCTTGCGCAGGAGAAATCATCCATGCTGTGATCAACGCACCCGGTAGCTGGCATGATGCACTGGTAGCTCGAAGTATTTATCGCAAGCTAGAGACCAAGACCCCTGAAGGCTTTTTCCTCGCAGCCGATACTGCATTCCCACATACCCTGGCCTCCATTGCATCCAAAATACATACACCTGTGAAGACCGGCAGCTATACAACACGTGAAGAGCTTCAGGTCATTGAACAGCTTGTCTCTTTCCGACAGTCCGCAGAATGGGGTATGCGAGCAATACAGGGCTCCTTTGGACGTTTGCGACTGCCGCTCGATGCCAACAATGCGCAAGGTCGATCTGAGCTCCTTGAAACCGCTTTTCGACTGCATCAAATCCGAGTGCGCTTGGTTGGTATCAACCAGCTGAAAAGTGTATATGAGCCAATCTGGACAGAAGCAAAGGAACTCAAACAAACATGGACCGGGATGCATAAGATGCTGTTTCCAGACTTGCACAAGGCAGAACGTGTTGCACAATTTCATTATGTCGAAGTACAGGACTAGGCGCCTAGTCTCTATCTGGCATAGGAGGGAAATTCATACCTTGCGCAAGGAATGCGCCAACATTGCCCATGCCCATCATCATAACACGCATCTGGTCCTGCATCTCCAAGCGCGCTTGCGCTACATCAAGCTGCCGCTGTACAGCAACTTGCGCTCGGGCATCCTCAACCAGTTTCATGCGCAGGTCCTCAATGATCTTCTCTTTTTCCATCATCATGGCGACATGCTCAAGCTGCTTATCACGTAGCTGGGCTTGGAGCGATGAGATCTGCGCCTCATAGAGATGTCGCTGGACTCGAGCCTCATCACGTCGTGCTTGAGTCTCTGGATTGAAAGCCTGGCTGACATTTGCAAGGAGCGTGTTTGTTGAGTCCTGCCGTGAATCGCCCTTCTTGACATGGCGCCGCTGTTTGACAAGTATTGGCTCGCTGGGTGTCGCAGCTGCTGTTGGGACATCACCCTGCGCAAGGTCTTCCTGGGCAAGTTGACTCTGCGCAAAGTTTTCTTCATCGGAAGGTGGCCACACGATGCCATCGCTATCTTCATCTTGTAAGTCGACCATGTGAACATCGTTCTGGATATCGCGGTTCACATCCTTTGCCCGTGCAACAATGGCATGCATATGCGGGTTACCGGTGGGCTTAGGCATTCGGACTAGCTGGTAGTAGGTAAGCAAAGACCTTGCGCAAGGTCTAAGTGTGCGCACCATATTGAACTTGCGCTTGATGCTCTCCTCAGTTCGATCGGCCATCTTTGCACTTGCCCAGAACTCTCTCATCCCCTGCGCAACCTTCTCCCATCCACTTGATCCAATTGGCTTATGCCGCTCAACCTCCTCGACCAACCTCAACAACTCTGCATCACCATACCCCTGCGCACCGCTCGCACGTCCCTTTGCTTTCTTCAGTGGTGGTTCATCTTGCGCAAGGTTCTTTGCTGGTTGCCGCTTTTTGGGTTGGACAGAAGTTGGCGCAATTTGTGGGGTAGATGGAGGGACGGGTGCACTCATCGCTTCTGCCATGGTTGGCAAGAAGTCTTCATCCTGCTGAGAGGAATGCGCTGAAAGCGGGCTGTAGCTATAAGGGCTTCTTCCCTCCCAGCCTTGCGCACGGAGTGTGGCAGGATGTGGTATGATATGCGGTAGATACATCGGTGAGCTGCTGTTATCGAGGTTGTCCATGGTGTAAGAGCGACCTTGCGCAGGGTGACCTCTTCGAAAGCAGACATGAGATGAGATGCCGGACCGGCATGGTGCCTCCGCCTGGGTTTAGGACTCGGATTTGAGTTAGGAGAGGGGGGGGTACCCCTCTCCTAGACAGCAGTTTTAGGAGAGGGCCGGAGTTTGAATTTTTTCGGCAGCACCTCGGCATTGCTGTCTTGGCACATTTAGGTCTACCTAAACCGTGCCTAGATGGCGACGGGAAGTCATCCATTGACGCACTCACTCGGAGCCAAATACGAACGCATCGGTTCCAACCCGCGTTTGGTCCCACCCGCACCGCTCAGTCCCGCATTCCGCCTCCTCCCTCACCCCCCGCCGTCGCCTTCAACACCACTCCAACGGTCGACGACGAACAACACATCATCCGCATCGTACACATCGTACACATCGTACACACCAGTCGGCACTATCATCAGCCAATGTAAGTCATTCAGACTAGACCAGCTCTGGTTTCTCTCCTCATGTCCCGCACACAAACACATTGACACCTCCTTGCCATGCAGATGCAACCCATCGTAGGCAAGCTCAGGAAGCGCTTGGTCCTCGACATCACTTGCTCAATTGGCCTTGGTACTGCCATGGCGTATGCTTACTGGTATGTGCCTCGCCAAACACACATATTACACGACTAACACGTCCTGATGCCAGGTATGGCATTCACTTGCCCTCCGGTATGACGTTCCTCCCTGTGTGTTCACAATTATTGACCGCCTTGGACCAGTGCGACGCCGCGATGATTACTACCTCAAGCTCGAGAGGGAGAAGAAGGCTGTTTCTGCGTAAAGTGCCGAAATCCGCGTACATAAAGCGTATCGCGATAAATCAAACTCCGCATAATATACAAACTTGAGATCTACTGGGACGCTTGTAAAAACTCGCTCAACTTCTCACAGCTCGGCATTTTTTCGCTCCGTATGCGCTCGACTGCTTGCCAGTTGGTTCCAATACCAAAGAGCCCTATCTCGGACTGTATGCGCTGCTCTCGATAATCTTCTTCCCGGCGACATTGATTCTGCAAGATGGATGCATAGCTGGATTCGACCTGATTTTCAAATGTCCGCAGCTTGCTGGAGGAACTGGCCGCACGGGTGTCCTCCCGTTTGTCGGCAGGTATCGAGTCCCAGATGGGATGTTTGGTGAATTGCCCGGTATTCACGAAGTACGGTACGTTGCGGGACATCGTGTGTCGCTCCAGATCGAAGAAGGGAGACCGCTGAAAAGAGAATGAAGGATCAGGCGTCTTAAACGACCCGATTAGGGATGGGAGGGACGTTAAGAGGGAGAAAAGGATAACAATGATCAGGGGCAGTAATTGCTTGAACAGCGAGGCCGCTTCGTTTGCAGGTGCTTGTTGGCCGCGTGGCCGACCTCTAGCGGAGGTGAACTGCACTCCACCCGGTCCGCCGAAGTGGAACGTGAAGCCTGCCCGATTGATGAGCGTTAATATTGAGACGGCATGAACTCTTACCTGAACCGGGCCCGAATCCTGTGGTGGCAAATTGTGATCCGCCGGCCCCGCCAAAGAACATATTGAAGAGGTCCTCCGGGCTGATTTCTGAGTCGAAGCCTTCAAATCGTGTCGACGCATGGGAGAATCCCGAGCGTGCGCTGGACATCCCGCTAAATCGTGAATCTGGGTCGGCCCCATGCTGATCGTATGCTGCCCTCTTCTGTGGGTCTGACAGGATTTGGAATGCCTTAGACACCACTATCACAATGTCAACATTGAGCAATGACTTTTCAGTGAGAGGGATACTTTTGAACGCTTCATCGGCGCCAGGGGCACCATTTTTGTCCGGGTGGAGTTGCAGCGCAAGCTGCAGGACAGTTAGCGAGCCTCATGGGGGAAGACCCGCATAGCGCACCTTGCGATATGCACGCTTCACATCATTGTCATCGCAGTCACGAGAGAGCGACAGAATCTCGTAGTACTCCGTAACTTTGCAGCTTCGCACGCGTTTCACGACTGCAGCCATCTCTGCGGTATATTCCCGTTTTCGACTGGTGGACGTATCTCCGTTCGATCGCGAGGTGCTAGTTTCGGCCCCATGACTGCGCTGTTTCGTAGTACTGGAAGTAGGATGTGTTTCGGTGCTCGTGGACGCCGCCTGCGAGGTGTCGGTGGTAGAGGCAGCTGCAGACGCAGCTTCGGCTTCTAGGATAGAGGCCAATTGAATTGCCTCAGGCGTCGAGAAAAGGTTGATCGACTTCTGGCAGAATCGAGACGCAGCTGCATAGTTACCATTGTCCCTGTGACGCTGGGCGACCCGAAGACATTTCAGAGCTTCATCTCTGTTGCTTTCCATACCAGATTAGCACACAATTCAAAGTGATGGTCGCCGTCGAGTGTGACGCCCAAGACGCCTGATGAGAAGGAAGGGGAAAGGGTCCGCGACGTGGCTCAGGTCAGCGAGCTGGTAACCGCCGCTGGCTCATCGCCCTGCCTCCGCCGGCGACCACACTATCGCACAGTGAGGCGGACGGTCACCTCCTCCCTCACCGGTATCTGGGGCAACATGGAAGAGACCATCGACTCTTCTTCGGAGAGAGTATATATCGCTCCGACCAGGGAGGAAGAACTGGAGAGATTTCGAGAGGCGTGGAGAGCGGAGGTCAGGCGGAAGAAGGAGACGTCTTCCACCACAAGTGGCCCATCGGAGGACAGCCAACGTCCTCCATCTAATGCTGACGAACTCTACTGGGGTCCATCCACATCGTCGGCAGAACTGGATCTCGCTCTGCAGAAGTTATCCGTCACGCCTACCCCAAAATCGCTTCCCGTCACGAGTTCCAGTCCACCGCACGCCTCGACCAGCCGGGCCATTGACTTGTACCGCACGGCTGTTGAATGTGAACAGGAAGGCCGGTTGGATGACGCACTTGCTCTATACCGGCGCAGCTTCAAACTGGACAGTAATGTGGATAAGGCATACCATCGACTCATATCCAGAGAATCGCCTGCGACACATTCAAGGCACACGGACGAACACACTCAAAAGGATGTCGCTGCACATACAGCTTCAGCGCAGACAGAACAACCAGAAAGGGCGAAGGAATCTTTGCAGCAAATGCTCTCTACTTTCCAGCCCCGGCCTGTGGTCTTCACCGCGGAAGACGAGCGGTTACCCAATCCGCTCAGTACTTTGCCCGACGAAGTTATTCTGCACATATTGCTGCTCCTTGCGCTCCAGAAGGATGTGACTTCCATCGAGAGGTTTGCGATGGTCAATTTGAAGGCCAGGCTGCTTGCGGCAGATCATTCCGTCTGGCGGTAAGCCTGGTGTGAATGTATGCCGAGCGGCTCATACTTATGCCCAACTGAGATTCATTTGCGAAACAACCTATGTACCCCCACAGATAAAGCAAGGTCTTTCCGCAAGCGACATCGTTGGCCGATACGCAAATGATTACCGCCACACCTTCATCCATCACCCTGTATGTGATGTCCAGCTCGAATTAAGCCCCTCTTCACAGACTCTCGCAGCGTGTACGACTCGACGGCTGTTATATTGCCGTGTGTCACTATATGTGAGCCATGCCAAGTGCATGCATTGTTGTCCGGTTTCTGATGTTTAGCAGTCGGCCAGGACAAAGCGAGAACGCTTGGGTGACGGTATGTTGTGCTAACCCGCTCGGTTCACCTCACTCACCCAGTTCCTCAGATACGACATCTTATCACGTATCATCGCCTACTGCGATTTTATCCTGACGGAACTGTGGTTTCTCTTCTGACGAATGAAGAAAAGCCGTTGGCGGAAATGGTTCATTTGCTCAAGCCTTCGATTCGCATCAAAGGCTCTCAGGTTGGAAGATGGAGTCTGGATGATACAGACAGACGATTGAGTATCCGCCATTTGAGACCGATCGAACCGGGTGGTCGATCCACACTGAAGTACGAATTCGCCATGGACCTCAGGTTGACGAGTGCGCGGCACATGAGGTAGGCTCGATGGATCTGCTGGTCCCAGGACAGGCTCATAGGGTTCCTAGATGGAATAAACTCGACATGCAGTGGTACGCATCCGTGGATATTGAATCGGGAGAGGTGCAGGAATTGCCAATCAAAAGGGAAAGACCGTTCTATTTCTCGAAGGTGAAGTCGTATGTGGTATAAACACGGTGTATAACCTCCACCATTTAGAGCGAAGTTGTAAGTTATTGTAACAACACACGTTACCTTGCCTTCGTAGTGGTTTTTGGTCCAGACGGCAAGAAATGCTTCTGCGAGGCCAGCATGCCTTGCTTCGACAACGGGTCAACTCTGCAACCAGCAGGCTGCCGCAGGCTAAATCGCAAATAAACAGTTCTGCACCGACTAGCATAAGACACGTCAGCCCAAAGTCCTCTTTCCCATTGAGACAATCCGCTGCTACAAAATCTGGAGGAACATGCGCTTGAAACGCTCCGTCTCAGTGCAACGGGCTGAAGGCGGGGCTGCCGGAGCAAGCTCGTGAGACTACTCATTTTCCAGCGAAGTGTAATGTCCATGTTGATAGTAATCTGCGTCGATTGACTTGATCTCCATCCAGCCTAGCGCGGCATGTCAGCCCAGCATGCAATTAACGTAGTTCGGACGTACCCAGGAGTGCCATACGTAAGGGGCGAGATGAAGATGAACATGGCGACGAGCACCACTACAAACAAGCCAGCTGCCACGAAGGACCGCAAGCCGAGCTCTGCGTACGTTCGGGGACGCAGCCGCGTGTTAGGACCGGCCACAGAGATAGGATAGTTGATGGTCTCCGACATGATGAAGTTGAATACACCACCGGCAACGAGGGCGGATGCCAAGTGCGCAGGCAAATAGTGGTGAAGGAAAAGCTGGCGGCTCATCAAGAAGAATGGGAAATAATGGTATGCCCAAGCTGCGAAGAACAATCCGGTGGAGTTCCACAGACGATTTCGCAAGGCTGGAAGTCGCATGTCAGCTGAAGCCGAAAGACAACAGAGATAGAACGTACGTTCCGGGATTGGGTAAACACCGCGTCGTCGCGCTAGCAGATCCGCACCGATGATCCCAACATAAACTGAAAGGGCCATGACGCATGTCCACCACCCAACGATATTTCCAATCATGTAGATTTGCCTCTGGGTGTCGTTATGCGTCCAAAAGCTTATCCCACTAATCAGGAAAGGCCAATTAATGGGTCCGCTGGCATAGGGATGTGACGCGGTCAAGCCCGCATTGTGCTGCAGCATGAGCATCTGCAGCTCCAGGAACTTGCGGAAGAAGCTGAGATGTTTCACAGGTTTGGGCTCAATCGTCCCAGTCCGGTTCCTCACATCTGTTCCGGCTAGGATATGGTTGAACATGAGATAGCCACGGCACAAATCGGGACATACTCTCATCGCTGACTATTTCGTCGACGAACCAAGTAGCTGTTCTTTCTTGGGCATTCTTGTTGCCATTAATTTCTTGCTGCTTGAATGCCCAGTCGGGCAGGGGCTCCGAATGGGTCCACATCGATACCCTGGTAGGCACGTGAATCAAACGGAAATGGCCAGACTTAGTTTTCCATGGTTCGCCTTCATGGGCCTCGTTGATGTTGACCTCGAAAAGCGTATCGTCATATCGGCTGGTGTCGTTGGCAGGCCACGTCGTAAATTCTTGGTTCGTGGGCATGAGCGGAGAAGCCACATCGTGTGTCAGCAGGTAGGAATCTGTGTTAACGTGCAAGAGCTGAATGATATCCTTGTGCCGTACGATCCGCCCACGGCCTGTCGGAGGTAATGACTTCGTGGGTACAATCTGCCAGTAGTTGTTGGTATCATTGAAGGGGTATCCTGTTACCTGCTGGCCTTGCATTGCCAAGAGTTTAGCGCAAGCTGGGTTCAATTTGAGAATCGCGAACCTTGGCTACTGATCCGACCGTCGTCATAGCGTAACGGGTATCGTTCTGGGTGTGAGTGGAGGAATACTTTGGAATCCTTATGACGAATTGTGACGGTATCATAATAGCGTATCTCTGTTCCGAGGTTTGCACGCATCGAGGCTTTATCTGGCGAAACACAACATACCTTGACTGCTGAGCAGCAGCTCGTTATTTTGTAGCGTCTCTTGGAATGCCGGGCTCATAAAGGAATCCCCCGTTCCAGAATGGTTTAGAATCTTGAAATGGACCCAGAAGAAAGATAAATAAACGAAAAAGGGTATAACTATCAAGCCAAGTGCCCTGGCGAAGAAATGCTTGGCAACATGTTCCTGTTCAGAGCGTGTGAGGACAGGGCCGGATAGTTGTGAAAGCAGGGGCTGACAAGAGTAAGGCCCCTTCGGATATCCAACAGATTCCAAAGGTCCACCAGCACAGCGGTTCCAATTGTGGCGAACGTGAGCAGTCCGACCATCTTGCAGCCAAGGGTACATGCTAACGAGACGCCCGTCGCTATCATCCACGCCCACCACTCAAATGTGAACTCCCTGCTCAAATGTCATAAGGCAGCCGCCCTTTACCGCAGGTCGGACGCACCAGTACCGGAGCTTGCGGAACCGCACATAGGAATACAGCGAGAGAGCCATGAAGAATATCAAGGCAGCGTCCAAAAGGATCAGTCGCACTTGGGTCACATGGCCATTATCTGTGAACCGGCATCTTAGCATTGGCCGTCTATAGGTGCACGATGTGGGACGTACCAAACAAAATCAGACACGCGGAGAAAGCAGCAACCAGCGTAGGATAGCCACATTCCCGCATGATGGCAAAGACCAACGGAACAGTGAGACTCCCAAGGATGGCAGGGAAAACACGCATGCCAATGTAAGGAACATGATGAGCTGTATAGCTGTCCCCAATATTTTCGAAGTCGAATTGTCCATCGAATCCAACAAACCATCCTGCTGCTCCGAGGAGAAGTTTGGCCAACGGTGGATGAACATCGAAGTAGTACTCTCGCAAGATGTAGTACGCAGCAAACTTTCCGAAGTGTACTTCATCGAATCTGCAAAGGAATAGGATATAAAAATCCGCGGCCGCTGCACATGGAACCAGCATTTCACGTACACCACTTCATCAGGGTTGCTGATTTTGTACAGCCGAATGGCAAACGCCAGAGCAGCAAGCAGCAGGCCCGTTGCATAAACATGGGTGGGTCTTTCCATGAAGGACATTAAAGGCGACAAGCGCTACGATGTGAATCAGCCATGCGTTGAACAATATGAAGTGGGCACGAGCTCTTACTCTCTCTGACCATGGGGGTAGGGCGCGGTCATCCTCCTCAGCTCCCCGAATGGAACCTTCGAGCGAATGATCCCTGTCTGAAGATGCACTCCTCGGTCCTCGACGCTGTCGAGGAAGGATGCCGAGCTGTGCGCTCATGGTGAAATAGAGAACAGGATTCCGAGTCTGAACAATGTTTGCAGGGCAACCGACGCGGTCAGCGACGCGTCGTGGGGAATGCTCATCGCGACGGTTTACCTCCGCTCGCCACTCTCCATTTGGGCTGCAAGCACTAGGGTCCAAAACGCACTGACGGACGCTCAACAAATTCCTTCATAACCGCCGCCTTCAATCTCATAAAGGTAGTCTCTCCGCCTTCTGCGACGTTGAAGCAGTCGTCAGCCCACACCCCAACCACACTCTGGGCATAGAGGGGCTTATTGTGAGTCCTGTGCTCGTCTAACCTCCTGGATCATGTTGCTCAGTCGAGGACGCAAGGCATGCAGCGTTTCATCTCCCGGTGTGGCGCGGGCCTGCCCAGGCTGCAGAGCCCCTCCTCATGTAGACGTCGTCTGGCTACCTTAACGGGTGCGAGTCCACAGACGTCGCCCTTACAGACAGATGGATTGCAAAGCTCAAGCAGCGGGCCGTTCAATCTTTCCAGAGCCCCCACGACTACGGCCACGCTGACGCCTTGTCTGCCCGACGCCCTCCGTTTACTCCGCCAACAACCGTCTCATTACGTTGTAGCAAGCGTACAAGGGAGAAGATACCTTCTTACGCCACGCGATCTGCTCACAGTCCCGCGATTGAAGAATGTAGCGGTCGGAGAGACTCTGCGCCTCGATAAGGTCCACGAGCTGGGCTCGAGAGACTACACTTTGCGAGGGGACCCTTTCCTACCGGTGGAAACCGTCTCACTCACTGCCACCGTGGTCGAGCACACCAAGGCGGAAATGGAAAGAACATTGAAGAAGAAGCGTCGCAAGGGTTATCAGAAGCTAATCGAACACAAACACACATACACGCGGTTAAGGATCGGGGATATTGTTATTGGGGCGTAGATAACGAATCGTAGAGGGTATCTCGAGCAAGCAGAGTGTTCCAACTCCCGCGGCTGCTCGGCCAGAGCTGGTAGCATCAGATCTCGCCTTCTTCTGGAGTCTCTGCCCTTGTTGATGCTGGAGGAGCTGGGGACGAATCATCGAGACGAGGACGCTGCCGTTGGTGTATTAGCTCAATCTACTGTACCTTCTGAAGTGGATGTGGGCGGCGCACCTTATGCACGCGCTCTTCGGACACCTCACCCTGGTCTCTCTCGGAGGATGCCCAATTAGAGCGCGCTCGGTCTTCTCCACGCAGGTGACTCTCTCGTTCACGCTTGGATCCGTATCCTTCACGGTATTTCTCGTCCCTTTCGCGGTCCCGCTCGGCCTCATCATCGCGAGCAGCTCGTCTCGACGAACGACGGTCATCGCGCAGACGAGAAGAGCGATGGCCTCGTTCATGCTCCCCATGATCCCGCTCTTTGGTCCGTTCTTTATCTCGATCTCGATCTCTGTCGCGCTCGCGGTCGGTACGTCTGTCCTTGTCTCGTTCCCTAGATTCACGTCGAGCGCTTCGCCGCTCATCGTCGACGTAACCAGACTTAGATCCCCGATCCCGGTCACGCTCATGTTCAGCATCATGTTCTCTCCGGGCTCGACCAGCGGAATGACTGTCCTTGCGTTTTCTACTTGTCACTGAACCATCATCCGAGACTTCCCTGAGTTTTTCCTGCCGAATAAATCTAAGGTAAGGGCAGGAGCGCCTAGCGGTTCTCTGGCATACCTTCTGCCGCTTGATATATTTCATGAAAGCTGCTCGTCGAGCCTCCTCGTTGTCCAACGCCTTGTACTCGTCCAAGTCAGTCATACGGGGTACAGCCTACAAACCGTCAGAATGGTTCCGAACTAGACTGGAGATACCCACCTCTTCGTACGTTATGTCCAAATCAAGAGGGGGATCCAGCTTTTTCAAAGCATACCGCAGATCTTCCTGGAGATGTCTCAGCTTGCGTTCCGCCCTCCGTTTCTCGTCGGCATGCCGCCGAATGGCTCGTTCTCTCAGCTGCATACGCCGTCAGTGCGGCCCAACCATATAATCCAGAGATTATTACATGTTCGAACACATCTGCGATCTCCGATGATCCAAGTCCCGATAATGAGGTCGCTTCGCTTATCGCAGCTTGAAATTCTTCCCAAGACGTGGTGTGATCAAACATGAAGCTACGTTCCTTGAGGACTTGTTCCACGGGAGCAACAAGCGCATCCAGCTGCAAGGAAAGTTCGTCCACAAGGTCCCAGAACAGTTCCAAGGGGGTTGATCCAGGATTACCCAGAAGGGTTTGATATCGCGGGTCTTCAGCTAGTAGGGGATACACCGTCTTCCATTTACTTTTGGCTTTGATCTGGCCTTGCACCCGGAGCTCGTTGAGTAGTTCCTATGTGCCCTGAGCATACGAAGCCAACCTGGGGACAGCTTAACTCACTCTGAAACCCTCTCTCGCTTTCCTTTCCTGTCTCGTACGTTCGATTTGCCTCTTCCTGTGGACCTCTTCGTAATCACGCTCTAAAACCCGGCTGTAGTCTTCGAAAGCTAGCAACATGTCGAGAGGCGCAAGTTGCCGAAGCTCAGCGTCCTCCGCCCATTGTTGCGAGGATACGATTTGTGCCTGAGCGTTTCGCCAGCGCGTAGTGACGTTCATATCCAGTTCCTTCAAAAGAGCTACGACTTTGCTGATATTCCGAGTACGCATCTCTCGAGTAGCAGCCTGTCGCAGGCTTCAGTTGAGTTATATGATTGCAAACTTGCACGGCTCACAGTTTGCTTTTCCATAAGAGCGCCAACATATTCGTCAAACAGCATGCGTCTCTCAGCCTCTACCTTGACTTGAGACCATGTTGGATTACCAGCGAAGAGTTTTTCTGCGGTACGGAATGTTGTGTAATAGTGCACGCTCTTATTGCTGCTCAGCAAACTCCTGAAAGCCGGGCGCATTCGCTGGAGTCTCGCCTCCTTCTCTTCGGCTTCTTTCGCCTTCAGGTCTTCAACGTACTGTATCAAATCAGCACATATGCAATGGCAGCTTTTGCTCATCGAGATTTACCTTCTGCCAGGCTGCTTTCTTCTCCGCCAGGCTCTTTAGAGACTTGTATAGGGGGTCTGTGATGATTGCCCGCATAGTCTGGTCCCATGTCCAGGTGGCATCGACTCCGGCTTTGCGAAGGAGATGCATGAACGCCCTTTCTGCCTCTTCCGTCGTAGCAAAACCGCCCTGAGGTATAACTGGATCGGGTGGAAGATTGGGGCGGCTCGGTAAGATGCTGACGGCGTTGATTGGCAGGCTGATGGACGGCCGAGTCGCTGGAACGAAGCCGGTAGGCTGCATTATGGCAGTGGCGCCATTACTAAGTGGCGCCTGAGCAGGAGCAAATGCCGTTGTAGCCGTACCCACAATGGATAGCGCATTCTGCGGGACAACTGGGCTACCGAAAGGGACCCTGTGTCACACAGTCAAGAGTGGAAGAGCTCATCGTACAGAATACACGAACACCGGCTTGGGAGCTACATGCGCCTGTCCAGGAAACTCCTTCTCGACTTGAGCAAGAAGTTGCGTGAGCTCATCGGGCATGTCCCATTTCGACTGCTTTGTTTCGGTCTTTACGGAGCAGACAACGAGTAAGCAGTCTGTCGGTCTGATATGGCAAGCGTACGAACGTTGTACCAATATTTGCGACCATTGGCAACGTACTCCTTCCACGTTGTTTTCCCGAGTGCTCTCTGCAATCACTCCTCAGAAGCGAACGTAGACAGTGCGCAGATCTCACCTCAAAAGGAGTCTTGAGTGCATCGGGCTTCTCCCACACGCTCTGTTTCGTTTCATTCTGTTTATCGAGGTCAGGGCCCAAGGACACGATATGGTTGCAGGAAGACCTCACGTTATACCAGTATGTTCGACCTTCCGGATTGCGATGCTCGGTCTACACATAAGATTCTGAGATCGAGCGGTAACCCTCGGACTAGAAATCATTACCCAAAGGCTGGTCATTTCCTTTGTCAGACGGGCGAAAGGTAATGGGAGCGTGAGTGGGGGACACGGGTCCTCGTACCCTTGAGCGTGCCAACGGCGCGGAAACGGAAGTAAGGGTCCTCTCCCCCGACTGTCGGACTTCCGCCATGGCGATCCATTAAGCTCTCGTTCCTCGGACACAAGTCAGCCCTACGACCCCTCTCAGCGCCTCTTGATGCAAAACGCCCACACTCTTATCACACGCTTCACAGACCGGCATGATCCCCTCGACGCCACTGTGCAGACCTCTCAATGACATCTAATCATTATGATTTCGCTGTCCGCTCACTCCGTATTGTTGCGTACCCTTATCCGGGTACGCCGTCCCAGCAGGGCAGCTAGCTTTCGAGCCTGCCAACCTCCTCCGATTTACCCTGTCACAGGAGTCAGCATGAAGTGCTTGAAAGCAGGGCCCTCTCATGGCCCTTCCCTCCTGTTTCTCGGCATTCGCCAGTCTTGTAAGCCTTTTCACACTCATCTGACGAACCGTGGGTACACTTTACAAGAACTGTGTGGCCGCCGTGCAGGTCTACCCTCGCGTAATCCTCGACTGCACTCGGCACTCGCCGGTCTTGTAAGCCTTTTAATACTCATGCAGACGGACAGTTGGCGCACTTTACAAGAACTGTATGGCCGCCGTGCAAGTCTATCCTGGCGCAATCCTAGACTGCACTCTGGTTGCAGCGCCGCGTTCAGCATTTGCACCACTGAACGCGAGTGAAGTCGAGATGCATAGCTGCCTTCCCTGTATGTCACGTGGGTGAGATGACGAGTACAGTAGAAGTAGAGGTGCGCTCCGGGCTTGAGAGCTTCTGAGCAATCTGCCAAAGGCACCGCCAATGGTACTGAAATGTACTTGTCTTCTTCCCAGAGTGCCGGTGATTGCTCTTGTCTTGCAATGGTCATCTTGGCATGACTCGCAGTCAAACTGATCACTGTTTCTATTTTTATCTCGTCATACGATTTACCGAGTCTTATATTTGCTGCACAAGGGAAATCTCCTGCTCATAAAATGCACACAGAGACCACAGGTCACTAAAGTGGCATTTGACCATGCCACTACGAACAAATAACATTGTTCTCAACTGCAATTGGCCTATGTTTGCCACATGACCTATATAGACAGTTGGATACAGTAGTTAAGAGCCATCACATGTTTGTTTGCTTTATACATGAACCTTAACTGGTCTACAGGAGCACAGTGTACATACCTTAAGCTGAATGACTATACACCACACAATTAATTGGGTTCAGATGTATGAGTGTACTAGCACAGGGCTTCACCTTTCTCTCCTGTAAAAGCCAAACTCATTTTCGGAAACTCTTTACCCCTTTCAGCTGGATGAAAGCAGAAAAGGAATTCCTCCATTGTACATGTTGCGCAACTCTTTAATTCTAACAAATAGCAACCTCCTGCGGTGTCTCCGGTCTTTTGTTTAGCTAGTTGCGGCGGCCTGCCTCTCCAACAACCAGCCTCTCCTCCGTACGTCTAGAAATTGCACACCCCCAACGGGATTGCGCAATCTCTGGCATATTCTAGACTGCAAACCATCATACTGTTTCCCTATTCTAAACAAATGATCACAAGTTGAGGTCATCTGCAAGTGAGGTGCTAGTGACAAGAAGCCTTGGAGCTTATTGTGAAAGCATGAACATAAATACCCACCCCCAAAAGGGCGAGCGAGCAAGAAGTGGTTCCACTGGGACAAGGCAAGTCGCAGCGAACTCAATAAGATGCGAAGGTTCCTAGGCACGGACTTATGAGAAGCGACTTCAGGTTTCGACGGTACGGTAAATAGCTGCGTGGGTGGCAGATGCCGGGCACAAATGGGGGCGGTGGATACGCGCAAACGGTCAGAATGCCCTGAGCCAACGAGCTCTTGCTAAACAGCGGCGTGTCCAGACGGGTCTCCTGCTTCTGGGACATGCGAACGAGACGTAACCACGAGCTGTCAAGGGCAAGGTGCGACGGGCAGGATATCACTGATGTCCTGCGGGACAAAGGAGCATGAAGCTGCTATGAAATCGCTTCCGACCCTATAAGTAAAGTTGTAGCTGAGACCCAAATAAGGCATGTGAGCCAAAGGAAGGAGATAATTCATGCGGTGGAACGGTCTGCGGAAGGACGAGATCGATCCTATCAGTCCAGTGTTCGACGCGCGACGCGTCCCTGCAATGATGTAGTGCTTCAGGGTCCACGGTCATTCGCATCTCGCCCGACCCACACTCTCTCCGGCGACGGTTGTCGGTCAAGGCAAAGCGCCGTGATCCTCCAGTCTTCTGTCGTTCAACGGCCACGTCGGTCGACATGTCCCACCATGACATCGAATCGGAACAAGCATCACTGCTAGGGAGTCCTCCGGTCTATCCAACAATCATGGCAATCAGGAAGGATGTCTGCCATTACCTCGACACCTCGTTAACCTATGAGCAACTCCTGGCACCAGACCTAACATACTCTTTGGTGAGACCGCTGGCGTCGAAGTATGCCCGACTGAAGAATATTGCTGTACCTTTCTGCTTCCTCATCAACCGCGTACACTTCCTGCGCGATCAGAACTTCAGCACTCGTGCTGTCTCCATTTCTCGGGCGAACTTGTGCGAACTGCTTGCAATTCGGACGCTTCGGGAGTGGGTCGATCCTATGGACCTCGCGACAGTGCTGGTCACGAGCTTTGATCTTCTCAGTGGGGCGAGCCCGGAAGTTGTTCAGGCAACGGTCCAGGATGGAGAGGAGCATGACTTGCAAGGCCGCGTGGGGAATACTATAGAGGTTCGAGCGTCTCATGAAGTGGGATCTAGCTAAGGCTCACAGCCCTCGATCACAGATAGCGATCATCTCCCAGTCGAAGCGCTTTATCAAGTCCTCGCCATGCCAGAAGGTGATTAATGCCATCTGGCGTGGTGAGATTGTATACCAGGCCGAGAGCTCCCATGCAATCATATCCGATGCGAGTATCCGAGTTGCTCGCTTTCGTGGAAGTCCCTTGACATGTGGACAGACATACAAAAGGCGTCCTATCTACTTTTACGACTATAGAAAGGCTCCCTTGCTGGATCACTACAGGTGAGCGTACATTCGTCCTGTGCGAGTGCCTATCTCAAGTTTACGATCAGGCTCAAAGTGCCCGCTGTCCGTTCCGTACTGGAATACATGAAGTGATACCTCGACACTACCATCTGTAGCAGTTCAGCTCACGTTATCCAGCTTCTCAATCCTATTCGCCCTGTTTATTGTGGCTCTCGAAGGCGCTGAAACTGATCGACTGAACATCTACGAAGCCAGTTTTTTGGTAAGGAGCTGGAAAAGACATCGTGTCCCAAGTTGACCCGTCATTTCAAGGTCTATGCCGCTGGTAGGATAGCTGGCAAGCATCGATATCCAGAATTTCACCTTTGATTTTGACAGGATTCACTTTGGAGAAACTTGCGGCGATGCAGGAGCATGGGCTGAAAAGTCTGCCTGCCATTATCCTCATCTGGTCCTTCTGACGCTGATAGAGAGCATCAGTGTTTTCGGCCAACGTGAATGACCTCGCTTCCCTTGAGGCCTAGCGTGTTCTTACATGTTTTCGTCCAGCTATGGAACTTCTTCGACTTGGCGTTCATGACAATTTATGTATGCTATGCGGCGTTGAGGGTACACGGTCTGCGACATAATTCTGCATGGGCCAAAAGTCTGGGGATAGACCTGCTTGCTATCGCAGCTTGCCTCATGTTTCCGAGGGAAGGCTTTATAGCACTGGTAAGTGTGGATGTGACACTGAATCTCTCGTATAGGCTCGCATTTGCTACCTTGTCCAACAACGTGCGTGAGGACATGGTTCCATATCAATGCCTCACATTCGTACTATTTGTTCTAGCTTATGATCCTGTAAGTCTCTGTTGCTGCCTGAGAGAAAGTGTGGGCTGACCTCGGCGTATGCAGCTCACTTCGCTCTATGCTGCTCGAATTCACCCTCTTGATGTTGTTGGCGGCGTTCTGGTTAGTACACCGGCCTGTCTGTCTGATTCGCAGCGTTGACGTCAGTCCGCAGCTTTGGAGGCTTCCTATATGCGCGTAAGTTCCATCTAAGAGCCTGCGAAGTCGGCTCACGGTCAAAGTGTGGACGCTCGGTAGGGGAAGGTGAGATTAGCAGGCCAGTAATGGGGTGATAAGGACCGTAACTGTGTCGGCAGGTTTTCGTCAGGGCAAGTCGCGTGGTGGATGTTGGACATATGGTGCGTGGAGAACAATGGAAAGGCGTTTGTTGATGCTCTGTAGGTTTGGCTTGGATGCTTCAGGCTTCGACAAATCATCATCATTTCACCCCTTCTTCGGACCAATCTTGATGGTGCTCTATGCTTGCCTCAGTAATACATTGCTGCTGACCGGTCTGTCCGTCATTTGACCTACTTGTCTGCCTTATTCACCTCGCATTGTATCCAGTTCTCGTTTCCGTACGTACACCTTCATCTGGCAGAGCTAGGCTAATCGAACCTAGATTCTTTCCAACACGTTTGCCACCATCAACGCCGACGCGTTGGCTGAGTCCTTGTTCAGACGAGCCGTCACAACCGTTGAAGGGTAAACGTTTCGGTGCTCAAATCGGTATGAATGCAGCAACTCAACGTCTTGTAGAGTCAAAGTGGATGCGCTTTTCTCCTATCTTCCCCCTCTCAACTTAATTGCCTTCTTGATCATGTTCCCAGCATCGTACATTCTCAGTCCGCGCTGGTTCCACAAGGTACGAGGACGCCCAACACATTGCACGTGAGAGTTTTAAGTGTGGATCAGATCAATGTAACCGCCATCCGGCTCACGTCTTTTCCGATCCTACTGGCAATTGCCTTTTATGAGCGTCAACTTTCGCCTTCACGCAAAGCTCCTACCTTCATAGACCGTGCTGCGCAGGCAGCAGTGCGTGTCGTGGAAACCATGCCGCGTCGTTTAAAGAGGTTTAGTACGTCATGCTCGGCAATCTTCCTGTTCATGAGGCTGAGTTTTCCAGGCCTCTTTGAAGGGTTCGCGGGACCTGCTGCAGACATTGATGCCATCTTCGAAATAGAGGAACAAGCGGGGGAGACCGCTGATTCCAAGAACCTTTCCTCAGACGACCCTTTCCTGGTTGCCTATGAACAGCATAAGGATCCACGAACGTCTCGAGAACCACCCGTTTCCTTCGGCCGTTTGGATCTGGCCACCTCTCCTGCGGGGAGTCGAGGTTCAACACTTGGGGAAACGTCCCGCGGGGGACGTGCAGCACAGGAAGCATCTGTCGACTCAACAATCCGGCGACGCCGGCATTCTGAAGTTCCGAGAGGATCCAGAGATAGAATGCGGGATCTCCTTTCGGACCATATTCAACCCACATTTACTCCCCTGATGCGTCTGTTTCAGCCGGTGGTTGAAGACGAAGCTCTGAGTGGCGGCACAGATTCCGACACACGTCGGTCAACTAAACCCCGTCCAACATCATTTCGACTGGACACGCCTCGTCCAGCAAGGGCCTCAAGCGCAGCGCGACCACGTCGACACGCTTCTGAGGATGAGTCACAACGAACGCGGCCTGAATTACGAGAACCACAGGCGGTACGCGACATTGAAGAAGCCGAAGATGAGGACGAACCAGCGTCTTTGGTGGAGGACGATCTGAAGAGCAGGCTTGAGAGAATTGAAAGTCAGCAGCAACGGTTGGAGAAACTACTCCTGGATATCGCCGGTGCGGTGGGACATGCCACCTAGCCAGGAGCTTCGTTATCTTGTCGTTGTGATGCACTCATGATGACTCGGTTTTCTGCGTCGCAAGGGCATATGGCCCGCGTAGGGACTCTATGCCAGATGTACGTACGAGACCAATCCTGTAGAAGGTATACTAGGATCCGATAATGCGGTGATTGGAATAACTTACGTGTATGTAGTATGTGTGTGCATGTTGTGCAAGGCGTAAGTTCTTACCATTCCGAGTCGCGGCTTATGACCGTCTCGGTGGCGGTGCAGTCGTGCTCGGATGGTGGCGCGTCAAATGCATCATTGCCCCCATACGCGTCGACGCGTCCGCACTCTTGCAGCCCTACACTGATGGCTTGAGTTCAGACAGCCTTCTGCAACACCTACCCGATTGTCATTCGTAAATCATGGATCAGAAAGTCATCCGTGTGTACTCATCGGTTTACTCTGGCATTCAGGTAGGCATGCAGATCTGGTAGTCTTCAAGGCGTGCGTGTGATGAGAGGTTCGCAGGTGCTCGAGGCTATCGTCCGCGGCATTGCCGTCATGAAGCGGAAGTCGGACGGTTATGTCAACGCAACACAGATACTCAAGGTGCGCATCATGAGCGACGCACCCGTCCATGCTCACAATATATCAACCCACTAGGTTGCCGGCGTGGAGAAGGGCAAGCGCACCAAGATCCTCGAGAAAGAGTGCGTGAGTACCCATACGCCCTGGGTTGATGCTCAGTCCCCACCAGCATTACCAATGGGGAGCATGAAAAGATACAAGGTGGATATGGAAAATATCAAGGAACATGGTAAGCACCTCTCCTTTTCCTTTGGGAACTTGCTAATTCGTTGCAGGATCCCGTTGGAGCGCGGGCGCGAGTTGGCTCAGCAATACGGGGTGGCCCACCTTCTGGCACCCGTTTTCGATGCTCTTCCTACGCTGTCCAACGATGCTTTTCCCGGACGCCCACGGATTTCCGGTCCATCACAAAACAATAACAAGGTCTCGGCCCGCCAGTCGCAGACTCTACCTCCTCCTTCAGTTGCGTCACCAGTCGTACCAGAATTTGGCGTCCAAGGGATCCCGACGGCTTTGGAGATATTGCATAGAAGCCGAACACAACATGTCCAAGGGCACTCACCGCTGCTGTTCGATGGGACCCTGTTCCAGGGCGAGAGCGATGCCGCGCATCCCCCAGTTAGTCGTGGTCAGTCTCTAAAGCGAGGCCGGCAACTCGAAGGAGATCAAACGGATGGTCTGCCGAGCATAGCCCCATCCTATCAGTCCCAAAACGATCAGTACCTTCACTTGTCGAATGGGGATGGACCTCCGATAAAGAAGCTGAAAATCGAGTCGGTTGGCGTCTGTGAACCTGCAAACGGCACCTTGATGCCACCGCTTCTGCCCGGCAACACCTCGTCCGATCTTACGCCCCACCTGCCTGTGTTTGAAGATCTGGAGTTCCACCTATCCAAACCTAATTCTCGAGCCCAGCGAGCGCTGACGGCGATTGACAACGACGATTCTGCGAGCTTACTTGCTGCTCTCTCAATAGTACAGGCGGACGGCATGCCCGGGCTGGACGGAAGTCTGAAACTGGACGAAGAGGGTCATACAGCTTTGCATTGGGCAGCGGCTTTGGGGCGGCAGAATATTGTAGACGCCCTGGTGCAAGGCGGTATTGATGTCGCCGCCCGGAACGCTATGGGCGAGACTGCGTTGATGCGCGCCGTCAAGTCCTCGTATAATTATGAGCGACAAACATTCGGCTTTCTGGTGTCATGCCTCCAGGGGTCTTTGAAGTTGGTAGACGACTCCAATCGGACACTGCTGCACCATATTGTTCAACTCGCTGCAGTCAAGGGACAGGCCACCGCAGCCAGGTATTACATGCAGATCGTTTTCGAGTGGATCGCGCGTCATGTCGGTGGCAACTATCGCGACCTTGTCGATGTGCAGGACATCAACGGTGATACGCCACTCAACATTTCCGCTAGAATTGGCTCGAGGGCGTTGGTTCGAATGCTTCTAGACGTCGGTGCTGATCGGACAATTCCGAACAAACTGGGTTTGCGGCCTGGTGACTTCGGTATTGAGGAAGATGTCAGTGCGTTTGCATCCATTTGAATTCTACTAATGGCCCCCCGCATCAGAATCTCCAGCATAATCCCACTGAGGATGCATTCTCGTCGTTGCGAGCAAACAAGTCGGCTCCACTCCAGCGGAGCTCGAATATCATATCTGGTGACTCTCAACTTCCCCTGAATAATACACTTGAACTGACCCACACTGTGTAGGCATTACTAGTAAGATGGAAGCACTCACATCCGAATTTGCATCGGAATTGGAAGGGAAGCAGAAGCAGATTGTGATGAATCAGGTCCATCTGCGCGCAGCTACGAGGCAACTTGCCGAGCAGAGGCGTCAAATACAGATCTGGAAGTCGAAGTGCGAGGAGCTTGATCAAGCAAGACAGCGCGTGAAAAACGTGCAGCGAGCGCTAGCTGAAGAAGAGGAATTCGACTGGACGGGTCGGATCGAGGCGGATGGCAGTCCTGCCGGTGAAGCTGCAGGTGTGGCCTTCGCATATCGTGGCAGTAGCCGTTCGCTCTCATCTGGTGCCGCTGTCGAGGTCTCCTTCGAACTCGAGCCGGATCCCCCAATGCCCTCTGGCAGCAATGCTGTCGCACTTATCAAACTTAGACGAATAAGAGCTTGGACAGAGCGAGTCGAGCACATCCTGTCCCAGCGTATCAGCCGGTTGCAGGGTGCGGGCGCGGAGAAAGAACTCCAGTGCAAACGAATTGTGTCTCTTTGTACGAAAGTACCTGTGGAGGAAGTCGAACGAGTAAGTCCAGCAGACGTTTCGACCACCGCTTGTCTGATGCGCGCACAGATGCTCGAGCCCTTGCTGAATGCCGTCGAAAGCGACAGCGACAATCTGGATCTTGAACGAGTTTCCGGTTTTCTAGCAAAGGCAGGCTGCACTGCCCCTTTCTGCGTTCAAATTGAAGTCTAATCATATAGCAGGTTCGCAATGGCAATATCTAAGCTGTGCTGGCTGAGCCCCGGACGGTGGAGGCCAGTGTCCTAGACATCGGTCCTGCGTGGTCATCGGCGTGTATTTCTGGATCTCATCACATACTTCCGGTTGTCTTTGTCGTCCGTTCGCCGCAAGGTCTTACGCTTGCCAGCGTCCACCATGCTTCATTGGTTCTCTGGAAGGCGCATATCCTTCGATATTACTGTTACAAGCAGTACGTGCACCTGGTTCACCTATTACTTTCCGCGTCCGCGTTCTCGTCCTCTACTTCCCCAACCAGAATCTCGAGGCCGGTCACTGGATCGACGTCTTCGAACGTAGTCTCGGTCAGCTGCATGACGTCCAGGGCCCGGGCCCGCGCTGCCATGAGTTGTGCCAGAAATACTCGCGTGAGGGCTAGAGACGGGTGTAAGTGTGCGTCGCGAAGGTCTTCGGAACGTTAGGACATACTTCCTGTCGGGGCTGCGGCTCGTATTTACAGAAGACGCCACCGGCGTAGATGGGCGATACAGTTCGTCAGTCGGATACATAGCAGGAATGGATGCCAAGTCTTGTCCCTGATGCGGACCATAAGCGTCAAGACTACCAATTTGAGGTCCCCTTGAAGCAGCCAACGGTTCAATCGCAAACCCTGGCAATGCTGTTGTAGATGGCCCAGAATCCGCAAGACCCGCTTGCCGTATCAAGGAGTGGACTAGCCGCAACTGTTCTGGGCTAAGTCCAGCTATGTCAGTTGCGATATTCGACGGGTTCGTTTGAGTGAATCCGGATTGTGATGGAGAGGGTGTAGGCGTGGTTGAAGATCCCCATAAGGAGTGGGGAGTCGCTTGGCTCGCAAGAACATGTCCTTCCAACGTCGGAGGATGATTCGACGGCCGCGGAACCCGGTCCTTGTACAAGACGAAGATGCCGATGATAATGTCGCTCGAGCGTTGAGGTGTGAGCTCGAGGTGATCCAGAAGCTGAACAAACTCGGGAATAGGTTCATTCGCCTTGAGAGGTATGAGGTAAAGATCCTTGCCGATGGCCATCTCAGAAGGCTTCGCTCCCCATGGAAACACTATGCCATGACGTCTGTGCCATGCTCAGCACCAAAGTCAAACAGCAGATAGGGATATCAACACGAGCACGCACCCGCGGGAAGACAGAAACTGAACGAGCGCGGTAAATGAGGCCTCCTCGGACGGACCCTGCGGTGCGAAAGACACTGCCACGAGCTCTTTATTTGTGCTCATACGCATGGTGAGCAGATACTGAGCAGAGCTCATGACTGGCACCCGTCCATCTATGCGGACAGCTGGCGTAGTGAAAAGGCGACTCCAAGTTGAGGGATTTTTCTCAAGCCGAGGGCCAGCAATTTGCCATGCCCCGACTTTGCACGATATTGCGGGCGACGGGTCCATTGGCATCACGATCTGACATGGGTTAGACGCAAAGGAGTGGCTGGATCGGAAGGCCCACCGGTCCAGTCCAGACAGCCGCCGACCAATCTAGCACTCGACCCTCGGGTGGCAACTCCTCCATTTTGGATACAACAGTGACACCATCCTCCGGCGCGAGCAGGTCGTCCAGATTACTGTCGTCCAAAGAATCGAGGAAGTCGTCTTGAAGGGATCTCTCCAAAACAGCGCTTTGCAGCTCAGGACTGTCTCCCGACATCCGGCGGTTCGTACCTTCCTCCGTCGCATTCCAAAGGCTGTTCAAGCTAAATTGGGGATTAGTCGCCAGTGCCGGCGATATAGCTGGAGCTGAGGTTTCTGTTACGGTGGGGGATACTTGTCGCTTTTCGAATCCCACTGAGACGGGGCGTCGTGCTGCAGCGCTCCTCGACGCGTCGGTATCTTTGGCGCTCGAAGGCGATGGGAAGGGCGACGCGGAACCGAACGCCATACTGGGCTGAGGGGTGGGTGCTCGCCCCTCATGTCCCAGCGACCCGACAGGCGTCTGAGAAGACGGCTCGTTTGACATTTGACGCAAAGTGTAGAGTCGCTCGGAGGAAACCGTTGCGCTGTGGCCCTCACTCGCAGGTGCTTCAAACGATGGTAGTTCTGGTCGACGAGAATCGTGAGAGGAAAAGGAGGTCTCGATGATCTCCTCCCCTTTGTGAGTGATTTTGGCTGTGGGTACTACCGGGGCTTCCAGAATGGAATGCTGCAAGGACTCTCTTCTGGCAAGCTCTATTTCATGCTGGCGCTCCTCATTGGCTAGATCGGCGGAGGACATCTTCGCCACTTCTCCCGCTGATATCTCGCCTGTTCCGATCTTACGACGCAAAGATACCCGGTCCTTTTGGGAGAGGTTGAAACTCAGCATTCGAAAGCGTTCCCTAGAAACATTTAAACTAGACTCCTGTCGTCACACTGCAAAAGCTCACCTATATCTTCCACTCGCAACGGTTCTCCGCTTCTTTTCGTCGTACTCGCCGAACATATCAAATATTCTCTGCTCGAGCTCGTTTACAAAGTCGGTCGCCCTGTTGCCAGCCGGGTCAATGAGAGATGTATCGATCCCATCGGAAGAAGACACGAAGTCGGAGCGACTCCTACTTGTCTCCACAACGCCCATTTGGATGGCATGCTCCTGAAATATGGGCAGGATAACATCGAGGAGTTTGCTATAGCAATACTTTCGGACAGGATCGTCCACGACACCACCATCGCTCCTCTCCTGGCTCTTTGTTGCAACACCAGTTGGGGAGCGCGTTTGTCGCAGAGCGCCTCCAGCTCCGGCCGGGCGACGACTACGCTTAACTAGAGTAGGGTTCCTATCGAACGCCTTCTCCGTGTCGCGCTGTCGCAGCGTAAGACTCGGCACATTCACGAATAGAACACCTACCTTACGGAGGGTTCCTCTTTCCCTTTCTGAATCCTCTGAATCCTCTGTATAGTTATCGTCACTGCTCATGCTCTCCTCACTTTCATCAGGATAGATCCCGATTAATGGACGCCTTGAGGGATCTAACGGCTTGGACCGGAGGGTGATAACATGTTCTCCATCCTGAGGCATGCTTCCAACAGCGTCATGAGCATTCGGCTGGAGTTGATGGGTATTTGTATCATCCCAGAACACTGGACAATAGGTCAGATATCGTATGAGGCGTAGGATGGCCAGGCGATGCAGGCAAGGAGCGGGACGGCGTCAATAACTTACTCAGGATCACAGGACCGGTCGTAGTAGTGCATCCGGCACATACGAATAAGGCTTCGTGAATCAGCACTGCGACCTGCATACGTGGAAACAACCCACCCAAATCCTCGGCATCGATCTCTGACAAGCCTATACAGTGAAAATGGAACCTGGTTCTATATGATGAGCACTGTGACATCAACTTCAGCAATCGAGGCGCACCATGTGAAGCAGCTCTCGCACTGGACAGAGGCTTCTGTTTCCAGATTAACCCCATCGCACACACAGCTTGACCGACTCCTTTTGTGGCCACGCATCTCCTAATAGCACTGTGCAGGGGAAGAGAGCAGTGCCAATGGTTCACACCATAAAGTGTACCGTGCATAACTATAGGACTGGGGACCTCCAATAATGCATTCATTTAAGCGCCCTGACGGGAAGGTCAGTGGCTGTGTTGGCGGAGGAGCGCCTATCGTCCCACGCTCAGATATCATCAAGCTACTGTACCTAAACGTTACGTCCCCCTTATAATCCCGATCGGGCACGAAGATGGTGGGTAGACTGCATCACCCCAAGGCATACTGACTTTGTTTAGTCTATGTCCATAAGTCTGGGATGAGCGGCACTGTATCGCTCAATGGTCATGACCTCGTCCTTCCAGTCGAAGGCGAGCACTTCAAACTGAGCACTATAGTACACTGACACGCAAGTATATTGACGCAGGGCCCTTTTCACACCTAAACTGACCACTTTGCGTGAAGAATTTCGACTGCTTTTAATCCACATATTTCTTAGTTTCTTTTTGGGAGTCAAAGACCTGGCCTCAGCCTGTATTCCGAGGGCAGAGGTTTTCTTGCACACTCACAGGTAATAGAGCGACAGGCACTTGAATCTCGCCCTGACCAAGCCTCACCCATTTTATATGGTATTTTGCCTCCGCTCGCCTTCGTGCATACTTGTCTGGGCTGTAGAATCATCGCACATCCACATTTCAAAACCATACTATGTCCAGATGTTCTTCGAGTATCTGCGGGGAAGGAACACCTTTTTTCGGGCTTCCAAAGCCTTTGGACAGGGAGAAATCTTTCCCAGACCGCAAACTGCCCCTCACGACTGTTATCTGCTCTACCTCATATAATTCTCCCCCAAATTGCCTGAAATTTGAACAATAGTTGGATTGCATATCTGAATATCTACACCACAAGTTTCCAGGCAAGATACTCAGGATGTGGTGAGTAATCGACAAAACAAGTCAAAACCAGCGGCAAAAATATCTCCGTGTGTCAATATACTTGCGCGTCAGTGTACTTCAAGCGGCTTGGTGCGATTGTCACAGGATCCACGAACATCAGCGTTGCCGCAGATTCGAAACTGTGTTCATTTGGCCTACTACTGGCGGAGCATACCGACCGACACATGGTCGGCACGCGATCTGAAGCGAGGGCATGGCGTAGCTGTGTCATGCAGTAAGTGAGACTACCTCTAGGCAGAAACGAACTGTTGAGAGGCACGTTACGGATGTCACGGATGTCTGCGCCTGGTCCATCACAGAGTGAGTTTACCCCCGCCTAGCGTGCGGCTGAGATTATAAGATGCGCTATCATGCATACCATGAGCAGCGTGGGGTGGTCTCGCACAGACTTAGCTTACCTGATGAGAGTTACGTGCTAGACGGCGCATGTGAGCGGACAGTACAGGGAAGGCGGGACAGCCCACCCACAGTGAATCCTTGGACTGCATTGCCTAGCCTGTTCCCGTATGAGCTCGTCCGTCAAGGCAGATATGGAGCCGCGACATCACCCTTCTCCTGCTGCAGAAATCTCCTCCGACCTGCATCACATGAAACCAGCAGCCTTGGTTATCGGCAATATAAGTGCATACCAGAGAGACACATGATTGCCTGGCGAAGTAGATACATCAGCTCTGCAGAAAGGACAACGCAGTGGACGTCCTACCATATCCAAGGAAGTCCTGCTTTCACGTCAGAGACGGATAGGATGAAATTGTCTTCCCTCACCTCGAACATGTCGACCGCTCTGGCGAGATACTTCCGGTCATACTGACCCGCACGGGCCAGTGCCTCGACGCACCTAAGTACCTTTGAGAACCGCAGAGCAACATGGAGGACATGCAATACCAGAGGGTGCAGAGGGAGAATGTCCTTGAGTGCTGCTCAGCAAGGAAAGATATGCCTGGGAAATGAAGCATACCCTTCTTCACCGCCCACACCATCGTCGGCTTTAGTGACATCTGATGCGGAAACGGGGTCAGCCCCCCTTGATCCATTAGGGAACCCAGCCCCACCATATCTGTACTATTGCCCTCGTTAGAATTGTTTCCACTTGGTCCGTGCCCGCACTTACAACAAGGTTGTTCGTGACTAGCCCTCCACGTTCTGGCGGCCTCAGTATAGCATCCAGGGTACTGAGGAATCGGGGGTCCGCCGCTGAAGAGAAGAACACGAGTGGGGCGATCAAGATAGAGGCATCCAGAACATGCTGTCATAGCAGTTATTCAGAGGTGCTTGCTAGACGTCTGCAGGCTCACAGGTTCCTCATAGCTCTGGCCATAATGAGCACCAGGGGAATACCATGCCTTTTGCATGATCTCCTCGTAAATCTCGTCTCGCGCCTTAAGCCATTCGTTCCGTTTTGGACAGGGGAGCGAGCGCTTGTCAGCAAGACGCAACCCTAGAACCAGAGATCCAGCTTGAATCAAAATACAGCCATGGACGTGGTTACCTCGATCTATAGCAACCCTGCAGATGAATTCAGTCTCGCCTAATCTGCGGAGCGAGGGTTGCCTTTACCAGAGCATGATCTAGACGACTATCGTTGTAGTCATGTCAGAACGCGCCAACATATACCCGGCTGACCTTTGAATACTGTCATGGAGACGTCAGCGTAAGAACATAGACAGTGTCATCTCCTGCTCACCGTAAAGTTGCGATGCTTGTTCCGAACTTCCCTAACAGAAGCCATCAGGAATAAAATGCCATCTTCTGAACCCGAGTTGCTATACCAAATAGATCTAGACGATGCACCTATTCAGCCACTGGAAAGCCCCGTTCTGCATCACTCACAAGTCTGGTCTATGATAGTTGGCAACCACATAATCCACCCTGTTATCATGATCAGTACAATGTTGCCAATTAGTGCGGGTCATGCTCGAACAGCTCTCGAACTGCAACCCAGAGATCATAGCCGAGGGGTTTACTGAATTTTTGGCCCAGATAGATGCAGTCCATTAGCTCGCCATAAATGTCCTACATTGACGTGAGACGGCTGGCATACGGCGATAAGACTGCCTTACAAGCTGGACGTGATCGGCAGCTCCGTTTCCGATCCTGCACGACGATTAGCAGCGGCATACCAAATACAAAACGGACGGACCGAACAGGTCTCGAACCTTGGTAACCTATTCGGGTATCAGAAACGCCGAAGAGATCCTTTTTAAAGCAGACGGACCTTCGAGGTGGTTGAGCTCGATTTCGTCAATCTGCTTTCCACCTGGCTTGTGCTGTAGTTACCGCTCTACAAAAGCTAGAAAGCCTAACCATGAATAGTATACCTGTTACGGTGTTAGAGCAATACAGCACAAGCGGAAAGTGCACGTACATGATCTGCAGAGAGCCGTCCGCGTTCTACGATGTGCCAATTAGCATTGGATGTGATGACAGACTGCGGATTGTTTTACCCTGTCCCTCAGTCGGTTGAAGATGAATTGCATATACGCTAGTTCCAGTCAAACGAGGCACTGAGTCATTTGAGAAAGAGAAATTGCTGACCGTTTGCCTCATCGGTAAATCCCAAACGTATCAAAGCATAGACTGTGAACGAGCTGTCTCGTATCTAAATCAAGGGAGTCAGCTGGCTCTGTGATGGAAGGGAAACTCGTCTACCCAGGAGTATCTAAGATTGCCCTGTTCCGTAAGGATGTTGTTGGAAGCAATTATTTTGCCTACCTATAGTCCCTGCATGGAGGTTGAGCAAACATGCCACTGTGTGACCCGGCCTACCTACCAGTTTCTTGTGCCGCCGATAAACTCGGGAAGAGAGAACGTCGGTGAAGCAACGATGGCACCAGTCGGTTCATAAATGAGCATTTTCAAGGCGAGTGCACTGCGATGGACAGCCTCTCGCCATGAGCCACGGTAGGTTGATTTTCCGATCCAATTTTGCCAAAATTTCGTTGTTTCCTACGATTCGTTCAGAACAGCCCTCGCCTCCAGGACATCCTCTGTGCATTACAAGGAGGAGTTTATCGGTCAGTTCCTGTATGACATGAGGAACAAGTTTTGACTGGTATAAATGTATGACAGACAATGTTTAACAAGGGATCATCAGGCGCGCGTAGCTTGGCAGTTTTAGCAGCCAACTCTAAAATGTTGTGAGAGGCCACATCGACGGCCTTCAAGAGGTATGCACACCTTCGACAGGGACGTGAAGGGCTTTGGCATGCGAAACATTCGGGCTGGGCTTCTTATCCTTGTCGGCGGACGGCGGTGGGCAGCGTAAGATGAACGTGATAGATTGGCCTGCACAGCGTAAGTCCCGTTTACAGCTGGAGCCTCTGTTCGACGAACCATCGACGAGCTCAAAGTCGCAAACCGCGGAAGGCCCTAGATGACCTCTCAACTGTGTAAGCTGCAGGTCAACCTTGGGCAAGCCGCTGCAGCTTTCAGAGGAATCCAGGACGTAACGCAAGTCAAGATCCATCGACTGACTGCTGAACAGCACCTTGTCTTGGCCATCAGCCAAGATGCTGTCATCCGGCACGAGCCGAGCTGTGTGCTTGTCCCTGGCGTAGTTGAACGCAGGCGCACACTCCATTCGGATGGGAATGGTTCCTCGAATGGCCGTGACCTTGCGACAAAGCCAGAATAGCTTTGGGGGAGATCCGTCCACGGGTCGAGGGAGCCAGTCCACAACTTCTGCAACACCTTGATCCGCCAGGAATCTACCCACCGGTCAGACGATCATTGAACACCGGAACGGCTATTTCAACGAACTTGGTCCGGAGCACGTTCGAACTCGGAAGATAGGCCTGAGCAGACACTCGTCAGGACTGCGGCTCGTCAAGAGGAAGGAGGTACGGCACACCTGTTTCGGAGTGAAACTAAGCTTCGGTGTTATGCTGAAGTGACCGCCCTTGTGGCCTATTTCAGTGGACGTTGCTTTCAGATGATCCGTGAAACACACCTTGTGCTTGTCCAATATGCGGGCAAAGACACTATGAGGGCACTGAGTGCGGATGCGACCGCCGAACAGAATGCGTACCTCGGGCTGTCAAAATCTGGGATACAATAGCTCTCGACGGATCCATCGACTGATATGAGGGCTGCTGTTCTGAGGTTGCCAATAAGGGCATGATCCTGGATTGGCAGATATGGCCCTATACCAGGGATATAATCAGCTGGACCGTTGACAGCACATGGGATGACGATGAACGCACTTGCGCCGTCACCCGTAGGTTCCTGGTTATTTGAGTGCGCCATCCTATTTGCACCACGCAGAAGCAGACGATGGGCACTCGACTGTGGTTTAACAGCTAGTTTACCCGAGTGTGGCGGTAGTAGCGAAAGAGAGGTGTTGCAATGTATGTTGGTTGAGCATTCATAAGCCGTCCCATAGAGTGAGTGATACGCCCACACCCACCGGACGGGTTCTCCGCGATAGCGCGGGGTGTGTGTGGGTGTTTCAACGTCAGCTCACGTGGACACGAAAGGGAGTGAAGGTGAAAAGGGGTCAAAGGGAATACATAGGTTTTGGTAGTCATCCTACTTTACTTGTTTGGTTTACTATTGTTGTTGGTGGGTACATGTTAACTGCAGGCGCCTGCACTCGCAACAGCCACAGTTCATGTCAGCCTCGGTCACTTCAGAACACAGGCGACATCTCACTGTACCCGCCTCGCGTACCCGCCCACTATCGCGCACACCGAGCGGGAGGGTCAGCCCAGCATCCCCCGCACAGAACGGCCCGTCGTTAGGCCGGGCTCCTTCGCCGCCGTCCAGCCTATCGCCATCCAATGCCCTTGAGTCGTTGTTGAACGACACAGAACAACGTTGCGAACGGTTTGAGCATCGTATCGCCCGCCTGCAGGATATCCTCGACCACGAATTTGAAGAATGGAGGTCGGCGCTCAGCAGCCGAGATAATGTCAACGACGAGTTAATGCGTCTATCAAACTCAGTGACCCAAACAGCAACCCGAGATGTCCCTCAGACGCTCGCAAAGCTTAACGCTGAAGCCAGGGAGACTAAGGGAGTAGCCAAACAGCTGGACTCGATGGGCAGACGGGTCGTAGAGACGGAGCACAAGCTGAGAGAAGGTCGACGACGCATGGAGCGACTGGAAAAGGTACTCGCCGAGCAGGAGACCGGCAGGGGTTGGCTTACATGGACTAATTTCGGTGCGTTCTTCATTGCAAAGCTGTAAGCTTGCTCACACTCGCTACAGTCATTGGTGTGGGAGCGCTGTTTCTGGCCGTCGGGCTCGCTCTTATCATGTTCTATTACGTCGCCTGGAGCCCTCGAACGGATCTCCCTGAACCAGCGTAACGAACAGCGAGCTAAGGGACTGCGCACCAATTGGACGAATATGATCACACGTTTCTCGGTTTTCTCGTCCAGAAAAGATAGTTACATTGCTCGCTCAATCGCCCATCTGCCGGACCAAGCTGCCACTTTCCTTCCCAAGGAAGATAAACGATGCCCCTGATCTCTGCCTCCTGCGCCGACGGTCGACCATCGAATACGCTCGTTATCCAACCAAGCTGCTGGAAGAAGGCGATTAGCTCCGAGGGTTTGATGAACTTGCTGTACGTGTGAGTCCCGGGAGAGACGAGACGCAGAATGTTTTCCGCCATGGTGATCGTCAAGAGGCGAGCAAACGGGGTACGGGAAATCGTGGAGAGAAATAGATGTCCACCTGGCTGATGATCGCCTTAGCGTGGTCCCGGTGGCGTAACTTGCGACATGCGTACCTTGATCACATCCGCACAGCTCTTGAGGAAATGTGCAGGCTCGTCGACGTGCTCCAAGACTTCCATTGCACACAGGGCATCGAACTGAGCTCCTTCCGCCGCCAACGTCTCAACCGCAGCGTGCCGGTACTCCAAATCCCCAAGCGTGCGATCGTAAGACTGATGAGCTCTGGCCATCGCAATATTGGATGCTGCAGCATCGACGCCAGTTACGGTTGCTCCCAATCTGGCTAAGCTCTGCAAGCTTGATGTCAAAAAAGGCCGCTTCGCGTCTTCGACGTCGTACAGTACCTCAGACAGAAGCCCACCACCGCATCCTACGTCCAATACTCTCATCCCACTCAGGACTCGCCATGGTTCTGCACCACCCTGTCCCTCAATATCCCTGGTCTCCATCATCTTCTGCTTCAGCCAGGCTACCCTTGGCGGGTTCATCCTGTGCAACATTTTGAGTTCTCCATGTTCGTCCCACCATTGAGCCGATAGCCTTGAGAAATGCTCGACTTCGGTCGGATCGACAGTAGAAGAGGTGGTGGAAGATTGCGCGCTGGTCTCTAAGTTTCTTGCAAGTCTGACCCCTCTTTGTATTGATCGTAATATACGAGACTGCATCGAGAGTTGCACCAGCGTCGAGAAGTTGTCTCTGCTGGTTATCGCATGGACAGTATTTTATGTGTCCTGTCAGCGTGGAACCAAAGGCGCCGCGCCGCGTCACAGGGCACTCGACGGGGACCCATCAGCGCCTGTCTGTGCTCAACACCTCCTCCTCCTCGTCTGAGCCCACTCAGTCGCCTAGCACCTCGCCTCGCCGGCTGGCCATCGTTCAGGTCGAACAACCTCAATGTCCCTCTTTAATGCCCCAAGGGCATCTCAGAACCGCATCTCAAATAATGCCGGTCCTTCTCTGAATGGCTTTGCAAGCTTCATGAGCGACAACCCCCTCTCGTCAGCCTCAGTGTATGACAATCTGAACGATCCATGGAGCGCGGGCGCATCACCCTCTGCAACTCCGCCACCCGTTGCTGCTGCTGGACCGCTGGCGAGTGTAATAGGTATGCATGCAGCGTCTTACGTATGTCAAGAAGAGCGTTAAGAATGGTCTCAGCACCCGACGCACCCGTACCCAGTATTTACCACCAGGCTCTCACGACCGTGGACCCAGCTGGGACCGGGGACGTTTCGCTAAATGCCTTACATCGGGTTCTTTCGACATCTCACCTTCCTGCGGTAACCATTGAGAGGGTAAGGGCAGTGTATATCCATTGGGACCGGCTCGTTCTCAGGTCGGACAGATCGTCAATCTCGTTTCATCAAGGCCAAGGGTGTCCAAGCTGGAGTTCTTTGTCGCTCTCGCATTGGTCGGACTTGCGCAGCAGGGAAAAGACATTTCAATTGAACAAGTGGCCGCCCTTGCGACCCAATCAGCTTTACCTTCTCCAGTTCTGCAACTTGCTGCAATGGGTGAGCTATACTCTGGAGACGCTTCACGGTGTTAACCCGAATACTTAGCTGGCCCCATTTCTCCCACGTCACTCCCTGCACCAGCGTACTCGGAGACCGACCCCTGGGGCGTCTCCAGCAGACAGCAGTATGGAACTCCGACTTCCCCAACCAGTCCCGGCGGAACTGTGCAAGGAGGAGTAAGCAGTGTTAGCGGACCTGGCTTGCCCCGGGAATGGTGGAAGAAACAAGAGAACGTAACAATAACGCTCGTACCAGAGAAGCAGGGTTTTATGCTTAACCGCTATGTGGTATATCACATTCAATCTGAAGTGAGGCGACTCCTTTGGCAGCGTGATTCTGGAGGCTCATGGTCTTATCAGAGAGGGGCTGCCGTGACGCGTCGTTACTCTGAATTTGCGTTTCTGTATGATTGTTTGTTGCGGAGGTACCCGTTCCGCATTATTACTGGTCTGCCGCCCAAGCGGATTGGCTGTGAGTGCAAGTCTCCGTCAAATGGCGCATTGCCTGCGACTGACCGTACGTAGCGGACGAGGCGTTCCTTGAGGCGCGTCGCAAGGGTCTCACGCGATTCATCAATTACGTCGCCAACCATCCTGTAATAAAGGAGGATGGTCTCGTCGCAGTATTCCTCACAGAACCATCGTTCGAGGCATGGCGGAAGCATAGCCTGATATCATTGGACGAGGAGTCGTATTCGAAACGGGTAGATTCAGTCGAGGAAATGAGTATTCCCAGCGATCTGGACGAGAAGCTGGCTATCGTTCGCAGGAAGATTCCCGCCTTGATCGAGCAATGGAACCGCATATGTGCTACTGCTGAACGCCTTGTCAAGAGGAGGGAAGGCGCCGCTGTGAGTGTGGACATCTTGAAGGGAATCCAGAGTTGACTAGTCTTTCTATCTAGGCTGACTTGTCCCGAATGACAATGACCCTGAATACTCTCACCGAGATCAATCAGGAATGTTGGCGCAGCCCGAGCGACCATGATGGATGCGACTTATGCACAGGAGTTCGAACTGGTCTGTCGCAAGTTTCGGCTTCGCTACAAACACAAGCAGACATTGTCGAGCAACGGGTACCACGCTTTGCCCCTATCATTACATGACCATTGACGTCTCGGCCAGGCGCGGACTCTCATGATGAACACACTCGAATCTTTGAAAATGGAGCGCGACCTATATGTTGCTACACGTGACCTGTTCATCCGTCACGATCGATTGTCTGTTGACCAAGTAGACAAACTGCGAAGACGAGTGGAGGTCAGTTCCAAGAAGCTTGAACAAGTCAAGTCTGTGCAGAAAGAGGGATGGGAAGCGGAGGCAGACAAAATCCTGGGTAGCATCGAGCAGGATCAGGCAACCATTTCGGCCCAGCTTGCCAGGAGAGTGTTCGTCCGTCACTGGTGAGCCCACCTGTTCCACCTTGACCGTATTCGATGCCTGATATGCTTAGTATGTGGCATGAACTCCGCGTCGTGCTGCACAATCGCGAGAATGCCTTAGTAAGTTTGGCCGTTCAAAACTTCGCGAGAGAGGAACGCCAATTCGCAGAATCGATGCGAGGAAACTGGGCAACATTGTCCGACAATGTGGAAGGGATGCCGTATGAATAGAGACAGAGTGACTGCGTTATTGCTCAGGACCACGGAATGTGAGGCGATGGCAAGGAGTTGAACGCTCTATTCTATGCCAAGATACCCTTACAATTAGTATATTGCCGGAATGAACTTCCACTTGACGATGGAGCAGTACTTCTCCCAATCTTTGCCATATTTACGTTCGCATCTGGCAACCCATCAGATTATTGGGAGTCGTCACGCTGTGGAAAGCCCGTACCTCTCGAAGTCCCGGCTGCAACGGTGGACCAAGACAGCCAGGAAGAAAAGCGGGTAGAAGTACGGAATAGGCGAAGCAGTACCGATGCAGAGGCCCCAGGTGAGACTCTGAATCCAATCTGCAGTATAGTTGGGCTTCCGGGCGTACCGCCACCACCCGCTGATGAGGAGACGATTGCTACGCAGATTATTCAGTACGACCATCAGGTTATGGGGATCGTTTACCCACCCGTGCTCGGTCTGGATGTATTGGGGGTTCTCTAGAGTGCCCCAGGGTAGCTGCGGGAAAGTCCAGCGGTACTTGTATGTGCCCTGCATTTGCATGCGGAAACGGCTCTTCTGGGACATAGAAGTGTCGAAGCTAGTTCCCTGTGAGCACACGAACACGCCGACAGCAAGAGCACTTACACGTAATACGCGCAAAGGAGCGTTGTGTACAGCGCAATATACGTCGGAGTTGAGAACTCGTACTTTTTCGGGTCGTTGGCCGCCATGTATACGATGGAGTAGCAGTACGTCTAGCACAAAGAAGAGATCAATGCGATCCAGTTGGAAAAGACGCAAGAAAAGACGCACGAAAGGTACGCCAGAGAAGTTCCAGAAAATAATCATCCATCCCCACTTCTCGTGGAACATATCCCAGGTCTGCGGGATGCACTCTTCCCCCTTGGCACAAGCGTTGATGTATAGCCCAGTTGCCAGCACCATGAAGGCCATATTTGGCGTGACATAGCCGAGCGTCTCGTACTGTTTGCACGCACCGGAAGCTGCAATCAAGAACAGCAGGACCCAGGGAATACGGACTTCCGCCCACATCTTCAGATCCACCGAACCAATGCGCGGGTTAAGACAAGCCCCCATGAAGAAATCGTAGATGACGTTGCCAGACATGCGGATTTGCTCTCCTCGGGCGACTGTCGAGACATACATGTACACCGATACCACGTTTGCCCATATCATTGAGACAGTCATGAGGGGCCCAAAGTTGTCGATGATCTCGGTCAGTCGGAAAATGCCGCTCAGGTGCAAGGCGGCGGCTAGGACGAGGGTAGCATACCAAGATGCCAAGGCGTTGCAGTTGTACATCAACGTCTTATAGTTCAAGGAGGGTACCGGAAGGCCTTCTTGCTGATACCCAGGCATGATGAAAGCAAGGACGAGCTGAATGACCATGAGGCTCGTATAGATCGCAAAGGCGTATGGCGTGGGCGCCGCATCCTGTGATGCCCAATGAGCGCTATGGCTGACTTTCCATGGGAATTATCCTTACCTCCTTCACATGTTGCCACATACGGCCTAAGAAAGGCACTATGTCGTCCACGGAATTAGGATACACGAGCTGACCGCCATAAAACCATAAACAGATCCACAAGTAGTACATGAGCACCGGGAAGCCGAATATCATTGCAGTCACGCCGGGCGGACCACCGAATTCATAACTGCACACCATTGACAACATGACATGGAGGCTGCGGAACAGGCGCACCTTTCATGAGTGTCTAGCTTCTTGTCCGCCTCCATGCCCACCTCGGTAATGACAATCTGCCCACTGTTGACGATGAGCGCCTTGGAGTCGCCGTTCAGAATGGGGTGCTTTCGCTGACGAAGACTTGAAGGATCATCGCCGCTCGCGTTGGCAGCGATGCCATTTTGATATCCACCATCGTGGGGCATGGTGATGGAGCAAACAAGGAAAAAGGACAGGAGAACGATGAGGGCAGAGCGAGACCCTTCAACGAGCAGGAAATGCGTTCACGCTTCCCCTTCCAATGGCTTCTTCCACGGCAGGGCGGCACAACAAAGCGTGTTCCATCGCTCGGCTCGCTTACCCGTGTGTGAATATGTATGGCTATGGCGGTGGGCTGCCACAAAGTTTGCAAGGCGATGTCGCGGGGGGAAATCGGACTCATCCACTTGGAAGGCTAATACAGCTAAACTTGCAAAGTGGGACAGCACTATCGTGTACAACTCCAAGTGATTGCTGCACCTCCGAAACAGCACGACCATGTATATTGGCAGACATAGCATAGGCAACGTAGGACAAAATGGACGCAACACGCGCATACTCCCTCGGCAGCGAACCCCCGTCTCAGGCAACAGGCGGCTTAGTGCCAGGAGCGAAGGTGTATGTCAAACCGCACTTGCCGCAGTATTGCCTGTCTTGGTGGAAGGCCATGAAGATACCAGCACCGCAGGTAGCGTTCTTCCAACGGAAGGTCAACAATCTGTAAGATAGAATCCAAGGAATGGTGGCGCACCGGGCATTCCCTTCTCAAGCGCTTGATCTTGCCATCTGAGTCGACCTTGTAGTACTTCAGAATAGACATCTTGACCTTCTTGCGCTTGTGCTTGATCTTCTTCGGCGTGCTGTACTGCTTCTTCTTGCGCTTCTTAGCGCCACCGCGCAGACGAAGCACAAGGTGAAGAGTTGACTCCTTCTGGATGTTGTAGTCCGAAAGGGTACGACCATCTTCAAGCTGCTTGCCAGCAAAAATCAGGCGCTGCTGGTCAGGAGGGATGCTTTGAACAGGAGCCTCGTCAGCAGGAATTCTGTCGAGACGGCGAGGGGGTACACCACTCACCCCTCCTTGTCCTGAATCTTGGCCTTGACATTGTCGATGGTGTCTGAGGACTCCACCTCAAGAGTGATGGTCTTCCCCGTAAGGCTGCACAAGGCGTGAGCATACGCAATGAAGACCGGATGATACGGACGCACGTCTTCACGAAGATCTGCATGATGGCTACGAGGACATATCAGTATCGCGTGATAAACAAGACTGCAAATAGGACTAACGCAGATATACGTTGAATATGTCGATATGCTTGCTCGTCTACCCAACAGCTCTCGGTATTGGGATCTTCGACAACCAAGCAGGTCGGTGAGGCAAAGGCGGACGACGGTGAGCAAACGGATCTGCGACAGTCGTCGACGCCCAGCAACTCAATTGCTTCCGGGACCAGAATTGCAGTTTCATGAAAACTGTAACTTTAGGGTGGGTCAACTTCATGTAAGCTCGGCTATACCCGAGTCGTCCGTATCACCGACAGTCTCAGGTGGTGAGCTTGCTGTCTCCGCGCCAAGGGGTGAGACCCCAAACTCTGAACGCTGTTGAAGGTCCATTGAACACACGACGGCTTGTCTCTCTACCTGGGGCATGCTGAGACCGCCTGAGACCATGAATCGACCGCAGCTCCACGAATGCGTTCTACTTAATGAATGTTGAGCCACGGTATCACGGTCGATATTTCTTGCTGTCGGCCACCCCTTTCTGCGGTTGTGCATTTGCGGCAGCATTCTATGCACCGTATAGAGAGATGAGCGGTCTATCCTGCTTCTCACATGACTTCTCCGGGGCTGCGTTGTAGTTGCTAAGTCGTCAGGGGGATGGTTAATTGGAACGGGTCTAACACTTGACTATTTACGTATACTTCTCCCTCTTAAAAGGATGACGCTGTTAGCTTTTTGAACCGTACTGAACGGGAGCAAACGGAGATGGGCGATCGTCGTCGTCACCCCACCAAAGCGGGGCCAACGCGTCCCTTAACCCCCCGGCTTCTTGGGCTCATATTAACGAGGCATCGACTGTATATGCGCTACTATTAAACACAATCAACAACACCGTTGGGACGATGTTATGGCCGACCATTCTGTACCACCACCACCATCATCATCACTATTAGAGTCTCGCAAACGGCTAAGGTCACCTTCTTCATCCTCCGTCTGCTCAAGTCCAAAACGTCAGGCTTCCGAGGACCCTTCAGACTCACCCGGTACGGCGACGCCACCGAGTACTATCACAACGAACACCGCCAATACCTCCCTCACAATACCGCTCGAATCCCAGCTATCATTAGAATCACCTCTACCGGAATCACTAACCCATTCGCCTATGCCAGCTCAGTCTGAGACGGCGTCGACCACCAAACAGGCGCTTCCCACCGAGCCTGCCGACATACTGATTCCTCCCTCAGACCGCTGGTCGCATATCGCGGGTCTACGGAATGCTCCCCAAGTCCCGGGGGCTACTTGGTACCTTGTAGCCACCAAATGGCTCAGACGCTTCGAGATTGCTTGCACAGGGAAGGCTGGAAAGGAGGAGGAGCTGGTAACGCAGGAGACGGTCGGCCCGGTTGATAATGGTGATATCATTGATGCGGAGGGCGAGCTGCGGAAGGATTTGGAGGGAGATGAGTATGAGGCACTCCCTCAAGAGGCTTGGGATGCATTACAGCGATGGTAAGCACACGCTCATAGGATGATCAGAAGTCGGTCAATGACGTTCCTGCCAGGTATGGCTCTTCACCCAATCCCTTACCACGGACAGTCTACGCCGGGCCAAGCGGGAGCACAATGCTGCACTATCACCCGCACCGCTTCCGACTATTCTTGCTTACCACCTCACCTCCCAAAGCCAATACCGTCCTCCCATCGTCCGCGCCTGTCCTTCGCATCTACGAACCGCAACCGCTAGCTGATCTCCATGACGCAGCAAGCGCCAAACTACCCGCTTTATCGCCGCCCGCTTCCGTTTCCTGTGGTAGCACCACCTTCCGCTTGTGGAGATTAGACGAAGTGGAATCCCCGGATCTCATCAAGTCTCCGCATTATCCTCTACAGAGACTCATGGCTAAAGGGGCCCGGCTATTGCCTACTCCTTCGGCACTGGAGGGTACATTGTCCGACCCGCCGCTCACCGTTCAAAGCAGTCTTCTGTCCAGCGGTGATTGCCTCCTGATGGAGTTACCGGAGTCGGATGGCCAATATCCTATCGCAAATCCTCAGACAGTCCCAGGTGGATCATCGGTTGTGCCATCCCCGTCGCCCTCCAATGCCCCTTTGCCCCCTGTCGCCGCGCCCCTCTTCGGATCCGGCGCTTCCAACGCTGGCCAGAAAGATTTCTTCTCTCGATACGAGTCCGACGCAGCTAAAGGCTCATCAGCGCCGATCCTTCAAGTCAAAGGGCTCTCCAAGCCCTCGAGTTCAGTCTCTTCTCCCGGGCTCATTTCAGAAGTGAAGGGAAAAGATAGGGAGGAGAGAAAAGCGAAGCGAGGAACAATGGGCCTTGCCAACCTTGGAAATACGTGCTTTATGAACTCTGCCCTGCAGTGCTTGGTTCACACGGAAGAACTGGCCGAGTATTTCCTCAGTATGTAGCCTGTTGCACTACGCTGTTCCCACTCTAACTCCTTTGCAGCGGGCGTGTTCCGCAGTGAGATCAATCGGTCGAACCCCCTCGGCATGGGAGGGCAAATTGCAGAAGCGTTTGGCGCTCTGCTGAACCGGCTTTGGGCGCCCGTCGCCGCTTCAAGTGGCTCTTATTATTCTGGATCGTCCTATTCGCCAAGGGAGTTCAAGTCCATTCTCGCGAAGTTCGCTCCACAATTCTCTGGCTATATGCAGCACGATTCGCAGGAACTACTGGCGTTTTTGTTGGATGGGCTGCACGAAGATCTGAATCGCGTGCTGAAGAAACCTTATGTGGAAAAACCTGATTGGCCCGGAAAGGGAGGGGCGAAGGAGCTCATTGCCTTCGCCAACGAGTGCTGGTCCGGTTACTTGAAGCGCAATGACAGTGTCATAGTGGACCTTTTCCAGGGCCAGTACAAGAGCACTCTCGTCTGTCCCGTTTGCAGCAAGGTTGGGGTGTATTCTTCCTCTACCTGAGTACTCCTGATCTTTTCACAGGTCTCCATCACTTTCGACCCCTATATGTACTTAACTTTGCCGCTGCCTGTGAACCGGAAGTGGCGAGGGAAGGTCCACTTTATACCCTGGGCACTAGACAAGCCTCGTCAAAGGATAACCCTAGAGCTTCCGAAAGACGCCGACTTCAAGCGTCTCAAGCAACATGTCGGCACTCTCACGGGAACTAATCCCACGCATCTTCTTGCAGCAGAACCGTATCAGCATGTTTTCTGGAAATTCTGGGAAGATAGTGCCCCTATTGGCGACATCAACACTAGCAGTGACGAGGTCGCCTTGTATGAGCTCCCTTGCCCGATATCTCAACCGCGAGGGCAGGTGTCCGACCGTTCGTCACCCGTGCGCCTTCTGGACCCATCGTGGATCGTGGTGCCCGTTTTCGTCTCCACACCGCGCCCACAGAATAGCCCAGACTTCAAATACGGAGCCCGACGCTTTGGTGGGGGCGAAAAGTTCCCAGTAATTGGACACGCCTTCATGCTCGCCCTCACTCGGCAAGAGGCTAGCAGCGAGGATGTCATCTACGAAAGGCTCGTCCAGAGGTTCAGTCAGGTCACAACCCGGAAGGGAGAGCTTTATGACGATAACGTTCTGCCAGTGACACCGAGTTTAGGAGGCGATACTACGGCGCCGATTGACATGGACACGACCCCGCGACAAGCTGAAAGGACTGCAGATGTGTCATCCGTAGGCCTTCAAGAAGCAAACGTAAGTAGCTTCAGCGATGGTGGACCCATAGAGCATCGCCGAGCTTGGACGGCCAAGAAGAACCTTTTTAATATGCACATTTTGCAACACAACCGGGATCTGGGGGAAGGCCATCTTGTAACGGGATGGAGCGTTGAGACCACCAATCGTGTCATTGACTTTTCCCTACGCAAGCAAGAAGTGCAAGGCATTTTGCGAGTACTCCCTGGTGGCTTCAAGGAGGACATCGAAGAAGACGCGGGGGATGCGTCCGGGTGTTCCGAAGATCCGTACAAGCCTCTCATTCGACAAGGAGAAGCGCTAATGTGCGAATGGGATGGTGATGCTGTGCACTATTTCTTCGATGACCCGTACGGCACTTGGGATGAATTCCAAGACACTACCGACCCGGCTATCTCCGCTTCGGATGCGGCCGAGAGGGCTTCAGGGAGAAAGACCATCAACCTCTATGACTGTCTGTCGGAATTCACTCGCGAGGAGCAATTGGGAGAAGATGACCTATGGTACTGTCCCCAGTGCAAGGAGCATCGCCAAGCGACGAAAAAGTTCGAAATTTGGAGCGTGCCTGATATCCTGGTTGTCCACCTGAAACGTTTCAGTAGCGGCAGGCTACTTCGTGACAAACTCGACACAATGGTCGACTTCCCTCTAGAAGGACTCAATCTTGAGGATCGGGTGGAGGAGAAACTGGAATGGAAGCGAATGCGGGAAGAAGAGGGTGCGGCTTATCAGAAGCACGGAGATCCGGAGGAGGAGCCCATTATTTTCGACTTGTTTGCCGTTGACGAGCATCTTGGTGGTTTGGGCGGCGGTCATTATAGGGCGTATGCCAAGAACTACGTTGACCAGCAGTGGTACCACTTTGATGACTCGCATGTCTCTCCTGCCGACCCTTCCGCCGCAGTGGTGAGTACTGAGTTGGTAGGTTTTCCTCACTGTGCTCACCGCTTGCAGAACCGCAACGCATATCTGCTGTTTTATCGTCGAAGAACCACGCGTCCTCTCGGTGGCAAGACTTGGGACAAGATTGAAGAAGCTCGCAAGGCAGGGCCGATTCTTCCAGAGACAGCGGGCGAGGGCGTCAAGGTCTCCGAATCCTCTACTGCGTACAAAGACATGACAGTGGACCGACCCGACTATAGCCTCGGCCTTCCGGTACCCAGCTTGGTGCCGCCAAGCTCGGGTCTGATATCTCCCGCAACGTCTGAATCGAGCGATTCTGGTGGGGGACCTGCGTACAGTCCACCAAGCCCTCCGCCTTTCGATCTTTCAGGGAATGACCCCCTGTTGTTGAGCGCCAATCTCGACCTGGACGAGAGCGAAGGGTACGACGGTGATTTGATTCCCCGTGCTGCAGCACCCAGCCCCTTCAGCGGCTCCACGAGTGCCGAAATGGGCGACTCGGGTATTATCACGCCTGCTGACTCTGATATGGACAATGCCGATGTACCAGCCTCCAGTGATGCTTGGGACGAAGAAGCCGTCGGCGATGATAACGGATATGCGCGGGCTTACGAAAATGACGACCTGATCAAGGGATACCTTCCAACGCCTCCTGATGTGGACATGAATGGTGGCGAGCCTCGGAAGACGTAACGAAGGTGGAAAGGATTGGGAATGGGGAGATGATCATACCCTTACGCAGCAGGTTGCAGAGGAGAATGGACTCCGGGTCTGATATGGCATTAGCTAGACGGGCACTGTATTCTGCCTGATGTGTTGGCGCGCTTGTGAATATTATGCCGAGGAGTCAGTTCGCAACTGTCTTGGCGTTGTTTGCGCAGTAGATCGCACTTTTGGAGTGCCCCCGCACGAAATAAAGGTTGTATCAGTCCGAGAGTAGGGATTAGAGACGTAGCCTCTCTACAATATGAAGAATACAACAAGCCGAAGCACAAGAAGCAGAACGCCTACTCAATGACGATCCCTCTCCTGGCGCTTCCAATCCTTCCAGGCATCCTCAGCGGCAGCAACAATACGCTCCTTGATGCTGCCCACGCTGTCCAGTGCCGGTCTCACATCAAGCGAGAATACCGGGCTGCCATCCGGCTCAGGCGGCGCGGAGTAGTAGTCGATCACATACCGCACTTCCTCGCCCGACCAAGGTCTCCGCACAATCCAGTCGTGCCTGTCAAACGGCGGCTCGGAGGCGAAGTGAGAGGGGAAAAAGTATGCGGCGAGCATATGCACGCGCGCTTTGGGTGAGAGCTGGCCAGGCTTGCCCATGAATCGTGCGAGCTCGATCTTATCCAGCTGGGCGTTCCTAAGCACAGGTAAGCATTTTAATAGTTGTCTCGTATAAGCAGTCCATTTTGCAGGACGGAAAGATGCTCACGGGTTCCTCGCCTCCCATTTCAGTACTTCGCCCCACGCGGCCTCATTGAGGAAATTGTGGATTTCCACCATGCTCTCGACGCTCTCCTCAGGCGTCTCCCATCCCTTCCTCACCAAAGCATTGTAGAACTGCTGAGGGCTCGGGTACTCCCACCGGTTAGGTGACTCCACGCCTGGCTCTGGTGAGGGAGGTCGGGGGATGGAGGATACAGTCCGCTCAAGCGGGAGTGGGACGCGCTGATTTGGCGCAGGTGCTTGAGCGAGGGCGGGCATCTGGTTGAGTGGATTGAGCTGGTCGCCATGCACGACGGGACATTGTGCTTGTCCGGTAGATGGTATAGAAGGCGAGTGTGCAACAGGACACTGAGCAGGAGCAGAAGCAGGAGGAGGTTGTGGTGTTGCTGATGCATTGTGCATTGGGCAACCTGGAGGTGGTGAAGTTGCTGGTGTGCCCACAGGCGGATGACTTGCGGGCAGGTTTGGTTGAGGTTGAGATTGAGTTGGGAGAGATGTCGTCTGTCCCATCGTTCGAATATGTGAGTGGGCTCTGAGAGAGCTGAGAGAGAGAGAGAGAGCAATGAGCGCCGGAGAGAGAGACTTCCGAAAGAATAATTTGGTGACAGAATCATCTGCACAGCCACAACGCAATAGCCGATCCGCAGTCAGCCGATACAGTAACCAAATGTCACACCTGACTGCCACCAACCTTCTCTCCGCGTATCTTCAACGCCTTCTGCTTTTCTTTGTAATTTCAGGCGGGAGAACCTGTGTCGGCGTTGGGGTATCGGAATAAATAGCAACTAGCACAGACACGCCCGGCCAACATGGGCAACGCTCTGTCCATCATGGCTGCCGTCGGAATGGGTGAGCCACCTCCTGGGAGCTCTCTAGTCTCACTTGTTGAACTCGCTGGCCACGCGAAGCGATCGGAGCGCCGGCTGTATATTGTATGCATATTCAACATCCATCATGTGCACTGTTGAAGAGCTCTTCTAGTCGACCAAGCTTATAGCATGATTCGAAAAAAGTGATGTAGTATCTTCCCATCGAGTGGATCTGGCATGCTCATACTGCTCGCGCACAAGAAACGCAGCGGGCTTTTCACGAGATATTTGCGCAATACTTCTCATCGCCAATATAACTCGCTGCTTCTTCTGGATCGGAGACCGGTTCGAGATCGCCCTCCTTGTTCAGTCTCTCCTGATGATTCTGGCTCAGGTTCGTTCCTGCCCTTCCGCCTCCTACAACACCTAATCTGATACCGTGTTTGCGTTTGATCTGTGGCCTTGTAGCTTGGCCTACTCTATATCTGTATCCGCTTCCGCCCTCTTACAAGCCCGGAAGCCCTCGGCGAATCAGCGAGGCCGTTCAAATTCTGGCAATGGAAGAGTTACTGGACATACCTAGAATTCCTTGCCGGACTAATGTGAGCTTTTCGTCTCACAAACAGGCTGAGAATGCTGATGGGAATGAAGAATGCTGCTCACGTTCGCAGTGCTAATTCTCGGAAGATATCAGTGGTTCGTTTCCGCCCTGGGTTACTTCGCCCTGTGGGTTTCCTTCCTCGGTGTATTCGTCCAGGCGCATTGACCAGACGCCAGAGGGTTAGAAAGCACGCTTCCACTCCCGCAGATGTACAGGTCGGTTAACCCAACCCACTTGCCCACATAACAGCATCTCACAACGATTCAGCAATTTTGTCAACAAGACCTTGTATGGCTTTCGGATAACGACACTAGGCGGATGGTTGATTGGAGACACATTCAAGTGTGTGCTGCGAACCCTTTGCATGCCTTATTACTGAACGGCTGGATCAGAGTGACATATTTTTTCCTCAAGAACGCCCCAATACAGTTCAAAATCTTTGCCATTTTCTCGCTCTGCATAGACCTCAGTGCGCACACTCCGTCAGCACTTTACGTTGACCAACTGACGGGGGACGGACGCAGTAATTGCGTCCCAACGCGTATTCTATGGCGCTGAGCCGAATCTGCCGGAAGACGACCTAGGCGAGTTGGAGGAGGCGCTCGCCCTTGCCGAGCCCGACGAGACATAAATGTGGCGCTTCGGACGGCCTAATGACACGCATGTATAATACCTTCAGGCATAATTCCATCCGCATCACTACGCATCTGCGAACGAAATGACAACACCGGACAAGATGTCCAGTTCAATAAAAACGTCTAACCCGTAGAGAAAGAGGGGAGGATTGACGATCTGCTATGAACCGGTTCGTGGTTCGTTCTTGCCACGTAGTTTAGCCCCGATGCGGTGGAAGGGTTGACGCAAAGGTGCAGATAAGCATGGCGTTGGTTGGGAGAGGAAGCAAATGCACAACGCTGACGGACCCCACATCGCTGTTCTCCACAGCATGCACCGGCGGGCGACATTGATAAAGCACGAGGGTCACGAAGTCGCTGATCACAGGCAGGCTCTCGTTGAATATGAGATCGGCAGACGTGGACGAGCGTCGTAACGAAGCTGGGATGTCGGTCGATTGAAACCCATGTGCGGCGAAGTCAACTCAACCAGTGGGGCCGACCCCGCGAAAGAGGTATACGTGACGCAGCAGACCCATATCATTTCTATGCGACGCTGACCGCACGCATATACCTGACAAAGACTGTCAGACCGGGCGCAGTGAAGACGAGGTGGAAGAAGAGGCGAAGTCAGGGAACCATGTTTCGACAGCGAGCGTGCAAGCACGTCTTCGGCCGGCACTTCCTAATTGCATTTGGTTGATGTTCATCCTTGGATGGAAGCTAGAAAGAATATAGAGGGCAGGGACACGTACCCGTTCATATGCGCCGGAACCGCCTGCCGCATACATGCTCACACGCCACCAGCAACGAGAACAGCCTTAGCTAGCAACATGCTGCTCAGCGAGGTCCATGAACGAAACATGTACGAGGTCGTGTCAGTGAAGACAAGAGTTGTCGCGACAGAGACACGCGAAAGGAATGCTCGTTGTGCCCAAAAAAATCAGCTTGAACATCCCTCAGCTTCCGTCTGATACCGCACGGAGGCATTTCTGCCTCTAGGCCAAAACCTCGTCGGTTCCGGCAGATCGTCATCTCCGGATCTCTGCAGGTAACAAGAACTTGGGAAATTCCGGCCATAGCCGTATCGAGCTATGGGCATGCGCTGGCTTTGTCAAGCTCGCAAGCAACATTCTTGTCGCGAGCCTCGGAGGACGCCAGAGCGCGGCAAACTGGGGACTGGCCACGGGAGCTGAGGGGTCTCTTACTGTCGGTCAAAGCATTCCTGTGGAAAAGTCGACGCGTATACGCGCGCTGCAGGGGCTCATATGTTGAGGCATCACGCGGACATGCATCGCCCGTGGAATGGATGCCGGCGGCGGGGTGCACCAACATATATGCACCTGCTGGACGCATACATGCGTCGATCTGAGCACGTATATCTGCTTTGAACCGGGGGATGGACCAGAGGGAGTGTCGACGCTGCTTGACGGCCTCTCAGGCTCGTAGAGCGCTGTCGATGACCCCTCTGGTCTTGCTTGCGGCTCCGAGTTGGTCTGACATACCACCGGCGATCGCGTTCGCAGGTTCATAACCCGCTATAGGCAATTGCTGATTGTCCCCTATTCTCATCGTATGCCAGTACCGGGTTACTGGATACGTTGCTCGAATTATAGCAAAGGGAGGGGAGGGCGGCGTTCGAGAAGGAAGTGGGAGTAGGAGCGTGAGGAGAGATGCGCGCCAACTTTCAATACGGCAGATGGAGGAGGGTGAGAGGGTGACTTATGCCACATGGAGCCTCGAAAAATGGAATATCGAATCGACTGGACAAGATCGTTTGTACGATATGGAGGCTTGTTGTGCGGTATGCAAGTTTTGCATCACTTCAGCTCACGGTAAGCATGCAAAGTGGACCGATTTTTCCCGCACGATGTTGAATAAGTCGTGTATGGCCGCTCGTTGTTGAGCAGCAAAGCCCGCTACGTGGCGGGCGGGAGCAAAGGGCGTTGGCGATGGCAAACTCCGCGTCGACCACGCACCACCACCACCAACACCACCACCAACACCACCGCAGCTGCCACCGCCGTCGCCGTCTCCTGCCCTGCCGTCGCTGCCCTCCACGTCGCTCTCGCTGTTTTTTTGGTCCGTGGGCACTGTCTATCGCGTCGGGACCCCTTTTTTTGCGTGGGAATTCGTACTGCTCCATTTTGGGGGTGTTCACGCCACGGGCTCTGCCTGAGCGTTGTGCATCAGATTGGAACGGGCTCTGCCTGACCGGTCTTGCCTGATTTGGACAGGGGATTGCTATATTTGGTGGAGAATGTCGACATCAGCAGAGGAGGTTTTGGGGACCAAAAATGGGGGTTTAGGGGCGGCGAAGGATTTAGGGGTTGGGGAGGAGGATTTTGGGGTCGCGAACGATGATTTAGGGGTTGCAAAGGGGAGTTTAGGGGTTTCGAAGGGAGATAAGGAGCGTGAGGTAAGCTCTTATATGCCAACTTATTTATGATGTATTTTGACGGGAACCACAGAAAAAGGCTAAGAGGAATGCAGCACGGAGGGAGCGACGAAATCGGGCAGAACTGGTGGCTTTGAAGGAGGAAGCGGAACTTGCCGATGCTGCTGCAAAAGCACATCGTGAAGCTGAGCAGCAGCGATCTGCGATCTGGTCGAATGCCTTTTCGATATTGCTGGGTGTCGCTGCACACGAGATTCATATCCATCGAGTGACACGAAAAGACCAACTTTTTGGCGATTTACAACGACTCGAAACACTTCGTGCATCCACCATTTCTCGAGACGACCCATATTTTCCAACTTCCGATTTTACATGGTTGCACGAGCCTGGATACCATTTGGGTCTTGAGGATGAGATACCTGTATTTGCGGTGCGGATCCGTCCATGGTCTACCATGCCACCTGCGGAAGCGGCTACGATTTGTGATGTGCTTCAGAGCATAACCGATTGGCACACTTTGGCCACGAAAATCTCAAAAAATGGGGCCCAACTCGGAACAGCTCGTGCTCGCAGCAATGCAGCTCTGAGATCTGGACAAGAAATGGCGATGACGGACAAGGGGCTTATGCAGGCTGGTGGAGGGAAGATGACAGCGCTGCAATGGACGCAGAGTCAGGAACCTGGGAAAACCTTGTCCATCTCCGCTCCTAAGGGTCAGACTCACCCTGATGTGTATGTTGCCATTATCGTGCAGTTAATGGGCTTCTGACTTAATATTATCCTTAGGTACGAAAGGGTCATTGAGCGGCGTGATGTGATAGAGGAATACTATCGCAGTCGTCTTTCCCTGCTGCTTCCTTCAGTTGGTGCCAGGTTAATGACAGAAGCCATCGTGTATGTTATTCCTTTTTATCCCCTTTTCATTTACTTATATTGATACAGACATCATGTTCCTTCTTTTGCGGCAACAATCAAAGACCTTAAATCCTCTCACTTACCTTTTGCCAACTCCCTTACCATCACCGATGACGATTTCACAAACTATCTGCATTGTGATCAAGATCACGTACCTATCGCCTTTGGCATGTGGTTCATGGCACGAAAGGAGGGGAGAAAATACAAGGTGACACCTGAGCTATCGCATGAGCTGGTTAAAGGTGGAGAGTTTATCTGGGGGCATTTCGGAGTTGGAGTGGACTTTTCTAAGTGAGTGTCTAATATACATACTACAGTCCTACTGCTAATACTCATGTTAGATGTGACGGAGTTGTGGAGATCTTCTGGAGAGCCAAAGAAGATGCTCATGCAACTCTGCAAAGCATTAGCCCCGGTCATGCAACTCGATTCGGCACGTCGATCCAAGTGACAAAGAAAGCTGCTCAGGCCATGCAAAATGTGGAAAAAAGGGGAGATAGCAGCAGAGTTGTGAACACAAATGACAGGTATGAGAACTTATATAAGCGTCCTCGGTTCAAATAGACCTAGATTTAATGTTACTTACCTCTAAGTGGATATTATGCGAGGCTGAATTTTGGGTCCGGTGCTACTTGAATATGCCTGCACTGCCTCTTATCGGCAGATACATGCTCGAACCCTCAACGTCCTCTCTGCCAATATCTCACCATACTACTTGCTTGGCTATGGCTACCACAAAGATGCACTCCTCTGTGCTGCACTTGTCGGAAGAAGCTCAAGATATCATTTTCTCAGCATGCACATATGGTAGCCTAACTCGGCTTGGTGCGACTTGTACTTCTATGCGAAGAAATGTTGGCAGCTACCTCCAGCGACGGCTAGCACCTGAGCATTTGCTTACAATGCTCTTCCGTCTCCATCCCACCCAAGATGCTCACATTGCAAACTTGCTGCAGCATTTCATCATTCATCAGCATGCTGTGATCATTGGGAGCTCAGTAACAAACCTTGTTCGCAGTCGCTTACATGATCCAGCAACCTCATTCACGTCTGGCAAGCCCTTAACATTTCGCTTATGGGTTAGAGGTGGAGATGGTACCGAGGCAGATGAGTTATTGAAGCATGCTGGCTTTGTACGGTACGTTTATTCTAATCAGAGCTGGTATCTCTAATAACTGTGATGCAGTACAACAGACGTCAAAGAATCAAGAATGCAATGGAAGATGCAGCGGTATCACAAAGCCGGCGTAGTCACGTTGGATGGTGTGGCCGAGTACTCCGACTGCTGGCTTGCATTGCCAAGCCAAGGTCACACAGCATGGACAGCGCTCATCAAAGATGAGATGGACATGAAAATCCATGAACATTGCTGTGTGTTTTGATCTATGCCACGATAACCCATCGCATTGACATTATTAACCAGTTTGCGATTACATCATACTATGCCGATTTGGGGTTGTCATCTGTTACCCTCATGAAGCTTGGCATCATGAGCTTGATCGACCATGTCCCTCAATTCCAGCATCTTATAGTAGTGGCCCTATCCGCATGTCCTACCTAGTACGCTGGCCTGGTAACCCCATGGAGCGCCATTGGGGTATTGGAGAAGAATTCGAGGGATGCAATGCTGTGCGTTTACGCTGGCCAGCAGATGTCTATTGTGCAACTGTGGCATGGCGGGAATCCGGTATGTTACAAACATATCAAGATTTATTTACATAAAACTGATAAGCAGACGATTAGGTGTATCTCGACCTCCTTGCAACTCCGACATGGCTTCAGCACTTAGCGGTTGTGCAAGAATACCATATAACACCAATATGGTGGAAGAGGCCTGGCTAAATACCGAGAATACTTTCTACAAGTCGCTTCTTGACGAGAAGAAAGCTCGCAAGTTTGGTGATAAGAACATGGCGATGGGTATATACAATGGGGGAGCACTATGGTGCGATTTTCTGGATACGCAAGAGGGAGCTATTGATGTATAATAGTTGATGCGATGGTGTGGGTGAACATCAAGGCAACATCATATCAATTGAAGGGCCTAAATGTATATACAGATTTCAGACAAATCGTATCTATCTTCTGAAGCTTATTTTGGCTTTCGCCCCACCCTTGGCTTCTTATTCGACTGAGTGGTTGAGTTATGACCACGCTCACCGGTAGGGCTGGGTGGCATCACCTCTGTGAACTCGTCCTCACCCTCACTATCAAGAGTAAAGATAGGCACACGAGTGGCACGGTCAGCTCGTGGAGTAGCTCGCGAGGAGGCTGGTGTGCTTGGCATGCTTGCACTAAGTTCCGGTTCCAGTGGGGAAGAATCCAGCTCGACAATGCTATCTGCAATAAGCTGGTATGTCTGTTGCAATCATTGCCTATCAGCGAGTGCATCGCTCTTAGTAACCAGCAAAAACATACATGCGAAGTGTCAATACACCAGCAAACCAAACGGCAGACTACAAGCACCAGCGTTCCTTGTCGCAGTATCGTTGCCACATCCCAAGGGGGAATGAGCTTTTTCGATTTGTCGTACAAGGGGAGTTGTCGTACACGACTATAGAGCTGACGAAAATTTGGCCCATGATGATCGGGTAAACAGTTGAGATGATATGTTGCATCAAGACCAGACCCAAGTGCTGTCCAATAGTTGTTAGCAGATAAGCCTATGTAAGTGATTGGCTTACGTGTGTAGATATCTGCATCACCAGAACCCTCTGACGTCTCTCTTGTGGATGCAGTACCATTCTCTGCGCCGTCAACAGATTCGCCCCCCCCTCGCTTACGGGCAGAACGCTGCAAACCAAGTCCCTTGATTGGCATAGAAGGGTTGGCAACGCCATTGACAACCTGAGTCAACCAATCAGACATGTTATGGCCAGCCAGCAAATGAAGCACGAACCTTATATATATTCTCTGTATGCACTCGAATCACATTCCTCTCAGTGTAGAAAGGACGTCGCTCGATCTAGGTTCACTGTTGAGGTTTATGCCATACAAATAGGTAATAGACAGACTTACAGCTGGAGTACGCATAATCCCTGCCTCTCCACCTTCTGCCGCAAGGAATTCGTCTTGCAGAGTGACAAGCTGATCAAGATACTGCGTCTTCAGTGCTCCTTTTGCGTTTGTTGGTTGGTGTAGCGCAAAGCACCATTTGACGGAGGTTTTGTCTGTGATCTGCTCAATAAGGTTAGTACACGAACTATGCCCACAATACATGATGCCCGTATGGCTTACCTGTTCCATCATGTTCTTCTTCCCACGTGCACTCGTATTGGTACCTTCGGAGCTAGGCCCAATCTCTCCGAAGAGAACAAACCGCTTTTCTCCAAGTAGACCATCCGGACCAGACTCCATCCAGAAAATATTGCCGTTTTGGCGTTGCTCTCGCACCACATTGGACATACAGTCCTCAAAGGCAAGGGCGCTGGGACTTTCGTCAATTTTGCGAATCAAGCGGGCATAAACACCATCATCTTCATTTCGGTAGGCAAATTGGGGATCGTCAAAGCGGTGTGGAGTATTATCAGCCATTTTTCAGAGGGTGTCGAGGGCAGAGCTGTTGCCGTGACGAAGGGTGAGATATACAGACTTAAAAGATAAAGCGAGATTCATGGACCCTACAAAATAGCCATGGGTCATATCATGGGGCGTGCCATGGAGCAAAAACATGGGTGCAGAAGAGCATATAGCAATACACAACACGTGAAATTATGCATGGAGCAAATCCATGGGTACAGAAGGGTACATAGCAATACATAACATGTGAAATTATCTACATTTGAATGTAGAAATGCTGCATTCTAATTGGCAATTGGAGGCTCATTTCATGTTTGACGGCTTCGCTTAGGAAGACGTGATGTACCAGGAGGCGGTGTTAATTTCTCGATTTCCGCAGTTGTTTGGTTCCTTTTTCTTCTGCTTCTTTGGCGGATAGGCCCGTATATTGGCACGTGTGGAACAGCATCTGGAGTAGCATCATCTAAAGGCACTTGTTCGGCACGCGACTGATATTCTTCTAGTAATGCATAACTTTCCTGTGCATCTGTGCGATCAATCACTTGTGTTGGTGCAAGTGGCACATTATGATAGTTGCGTAATGCTTGTTTGGATTGCAGCTTTTGCGCATGAGTACCATGAGCAGCCAAAGTACATAAAAATAGCACTTCTAGGCGACGTATTTCCCGTCGCATGTCTTCAGAAGAGTGGCATTGAATGCGACGTGGTTGAAATTCACGAAGTATCAGCAACCCATCTAAAGTCCGAGCCCGTGAGACCATAACATAGGGTGGTTCAGTCCCTCGACAACTTTCAAGATCAACAATAACATTATCCAAGCTTTCTCCTTGGGCCTTATGCGCTGTGATTGCGAATGCAGGCTGAAGAGGAAGCTGCTTACGGTGAATTGTCACAGACCGACCTGTATCAGGATGGCGGAGATCTACCTCAACATCATCAGATATAACGGCAGCATAGCCAGATGGAAGCATAGGCAATGACGTACCCTGTAATCCAGGGATCTCTACAATGCAGGATGTTGCATGGCGTGTGTCTGTACCTTCCACTTCGATGTAGCGGATCTGGCGAAGAATACCCTTACTGCCATTGACAACTCCTGCCTCTACGTCAAAATTTGTTGAAATCATCACTGGCATACCAGGCACAAGAGGTACCAAACCCATACGCTGCTGTGTTTTTCCACTATGCAAGCGCTCAAGCATTGCAATTAAGACAGAATTTTCCACTGGCTTCCCTTTATATGTATCTACGCACTTATATGAATGGACCTCTTGACCAGTTTGAACTGCAAATGCAAGTGCCCCTGCACGGTTGAGAACATCCTTTGATAAGTTATCTGCAACAATCACTGGTGCCGTTTGCCATAAGGAATCAGTAAGCTCCACATCTGTACGTCCAAGAATACGTGTATTCAACAGTTCATAGTCAGCCAATGTACATCGCCCTTGGCGCAACCGTGAAAGAAGCTCCACAAATGGTTGATTTGCATCGCCTGCCTGTCGATATATTTGATGCAGCAAAACCACCTTATTTACTGCAAGCCAAAGCATTTTCCCAAAGATTTCCTTTTGACCATATTGTGAAGCTACTTTACGTGGTGTAAGCTTTAGAGTAGCATATAGCGGCTTCTGCTGTACAGGAGGCAGCTGTGCAAAATCTCCTGCAAAAATCACACTTATTCCACCAAATGGAAGAGGACGTTCCTTTGCAATTCGCAAGGCTTCACTGACACGATACAAAAGCTCACATCCTAGCATAGAGACTTCATCAATAAACAGGTAATCAACACCAGCCCACATGGCAATTAGCTCTTGTCGTGTTTTTCCTTGACCACCTTGTGATCCCCGTTTTTCATTCATTCTGAGTGCTGCATGAAGAGTCATTCCACCAATGTTCTTCGCAGCAAACCCTGTATAGGCTGCTAAACGTAATCGCCGCTGTTGCTCATGTTCCCGGAGAAAAGCTGAAATCGCTTGAATAACACGACTTTTTCCTGTCCCTGCTGGCCCTCCAATATACAGATACAGAGGCTCAGTCGTTGCCGGCTGCAAAGCATGTTCACAAACAAGACGAGCAGCCAGCCCCTGTTCTGCGTTTAATCCAAACTGTTGAATAAGTTCATTGATTGTCAATGACGATTGTGGAGTTTGTATGGGAACACTGACTGGTAGTTGCATTGATGGCTGGGTGGGTTCTGTATGTAGCGGAACAATTGGCTCTAACGGTAAACCTGCTACCACTGAAGCAATATAAATATCCATGCTTAATGAGCCCGGATACACAGATGATGTGGTAAGGGTCGGGGCTACATTCCGAGCAGCATTAGCACGCCAAGCAGCACGATTTGCTTCATATGTCTTCTCCCATAATGCTTCTACCGTAAGATCTGCAGGAGTGATACATTTAACAGCATCATGTATTACACTGACACCATCCAGAAGGCTATTTCTAGGGCTAGTGCTATATAAACCTGCTTGCGTTGCTGCATGAAGGCATGATAATGCATTCATATCCGAAAATGCAGATCGTTGCGAGCGTGCATTGGTTATTGCATTGATATGTGCAAGCAGTAGTGATTCATCGCCTTCGGTATCTGCATTAGGATTGCTATCAATTGCAAGTTCAGGATCATAACTGTCATGAAGTTCTGAAGGAAGGATACCAGCTGCACGACGATGCAGGTACCGATCTCGAAAATGCTTATCACGGCTATCTTTGCATTCATGAAATAGCTGCATATTGTCCATGATATTCCTAAAGCGAAGAGGACATGTTTGGCAGAAATGCTCAAAGGCATCAGACCATTGCTCGCTTGCATCCCGTAAGTCAGCAGCACTTCGCCACGGCTTGAATAAAAGCAGCATGAGACGGCTGTATCGGGGACGCACTGGCTCTTGGTCCCTTCGTGGGAGGGATGGACCACATAAGACTGGGACACGTCGTTGGAGAATTGGCAAGATTTTTTGACGTTGAGAAGCATGCTCTGGATGACAAGCAAGCAAGTTGAAAATTCGATCTTGTTTTGAAAAGGGGTCATTCAACAAGCTCTCAACATCAGCAGGCGAAAGTATTGGAGCTTCTTCAGGAGCAGAAGGATCGGTGCTGGGCATATCACGACCATTAGCAGAGGTTTTTCCTTTACGTGGTTTGGGAACTTTTGTACACTGTGCAGCAAAGTCCCATAAAGCTAAATGCTCCAACAAATGACTTCGATGCACATAGTCGTTGACCTGACTTCCTTTCATCACAAGCTCACCATCATCCAAAACCTGAACACCAACAGTATCGGTCGAACCCATTTGGTCTGGCTGTATTAGGATATCTTCTTCCTGCATGTCGAATTCAGTGTTCAACGGTAACTCAGGTCCATCATGAGCATCTGAGTCTATACCACTAGAGTCCTCCAAATCTTGTTCAGCAACAGTGTTTGCGTCTGCATAGTTATTGGGATAGCACTCTGGGCTGGGCTGCTCCTTTTGAAGCCAAGACTCAAAACTCAGCCAATACAAAGATTGATAACGATGACTCGTATAATGGTCTCCACCACCACAGAGAAAGGCCATAACTTGTGGGGCAGAAAGTTCCTGGCGAGCAACCATAGCATATGCACACCGTTGCAAAAGACGCTTTGCGATATCCACACGTGTACTAATAGTGGCAGGATTGGGACTCAAAATACTGCTTAGTCGTGTCACAGCCGCATCAAGAGCAGCAAACGCCACATGTGTCTTGAGTTGACTCTTTGTTATATAGTCAGTAATGTAAAACAGCACTGCTTTAGCTGACACACCAGATCCAATAAACTTGATATCCATGTTACAACGCATCGCCTGGATGATTGTGGAGTTATAATTGTTTACAAGTCCATTCAAGCATCGCAAACGTAATTCTCCAGTCTCTGAATCAACAGAACTGACGACCCTGATATTGGATGGATCAAGATTAAAGCGACATTCTTTTGGTTCAGGAGGCCCTCTCCAGTATTTGAAGCAGGTACTTGTATGCTCATGTATTTGGCAGCGAGAAACAAGCCGATGCATGTCTTTCTCCCGTTCCTTTATATAATCAGTACCAATTGTAGGAGATGGTCCGCGCAATGCACAAGGATGATAACCTTGACGTTGCACACCATACTCAATACCTGGATCAGGAGGAACATCTGTTGATATTACAGAATCTAACATGGTTAACAACCGTTCCTGGAAATTACTATCACATAGCTCTAGTATACGTGTTTTTATTTGATTTGGGTTCAGCGCACCTTCAACCCAAACAAGCATATGACAATGAAGAGTCCCACGACCTTGTGCTTCAACACATCCAAAATAACCTTTGAGAACTCCAAATACACCACCGACCAGATCCATGGTACCTGGTTTCCAGCATAGAATATGTTCGATGAATGCTTTCATATATAAATCAAAGAACTTAGAAGCAACATATGGATTTTGAGCAACTTTCGATGCTTGTGCCATATAATTTGGGGGATGGAATGGTAAAAGGTTGTCGATATCAATTTCTTCACCAGTCAGCACACGTATGATTGGATTGTATACATCAGCTGGATTCAGGGTTATATAGAATGACGCAAGTCCTAAATCAATCATCATGGCACGGAGCTGGTTTCGAAGCATAATCTGTGAAGCAGCAGATCCTGGTACTTGAGCTGTCACTGCGTTCACCTCCTTTAACAAACGTAGTACTTTCGCCTCATCAACGGTTGAGGCTGAGATTGGCAACCCAGAAGCCACACGTTGTGAAACAGCCTTCATTGCATCTAAGCTGATTGAAGAGAGATCAGCTGCTATCTTCTCAAATGCTTGTCGTCGTACTTTCACACTGATTTGAAGTAATGCTTTGCGACGCTGTAGGATGTTAAATACAATGAACAGAAAAGAATAATGTTCCTGAAATCTACGATCAGCTAATGCAAAAAGATGGGAGACATGACGCTGCATGGACAAAGCAGAGACACGAGAGCGGTCTTCAAGACCCCCGATACCATAAGGGAATAACGTAGGGTAGAGCATAGGTAGCAAAGATGGATCAAAGAATTCATTCTGTGGCATGGGACCATGGGGTATTTGCAAAAAACCACCACCACGCTCACGTAAGTGAAGTAATGCAGCTGTACGCAGTTCTGTGGAATTTGCATTAACATCAATATTGGTGACCACAACACTCTGAAAATGAGAAACGGTATCGTTTCGCAATGATTGCTCATTATCAATATCAGGACCGCTAGGAGTAAAGGAGTCATAACGTGAGGTAAGCACATCCGTCGCACTGTCTGGCAGCTGATGCTCAATATAACACGGTAGTACCTGCTCATTTTCAAGCTCATCGAGAACAGCATTGTTGATGCGAACATGAAAGTATAGGGGATTATTTGCCTTTAGCCATCTCAATGCATTCAAAACCTTTTCTTTGCGTACAATCAAGGGTTGTGCATGTTCACGAATCCATTCTGGCGTTGGTGGAGAGGCCCCAACAAAAATTACACAAATAGGGGTGATAACATCATCTATCGGCGGTGGCAATATCTCATCAAGAACTTCAGGCGACTGAGGAAACACAATGATATGGCCTTTAAGACCACGTTGATCAGCAGGAGATCCACCTTTACCCTTCTCTCTTAGCTTGATGATCAAACTTTTTGCACGACAGCGAGCAATCATAGATTCTTCTACGATTGTAAGGTTTTGGAGCTCTGGAGGAACAGGCCCCAAATACAAGCCATTCGCAAGAGCTAGTGCAGGTGTACGGGCAGTCTCTGCAAAGTTAGTCAGGAACCTGTAACAATCTTTGCAGAGCGAAAGGGAAACTTGACCGGCTAAACTGTGATGAACACCTCGCAAGTCCACCATGACATCGTCAGGTAAGCCTGGAGCTGATGGAAACGGTGCAGTGGTATACCACTCATCCCTACATACAAGTAAATCGAGGTTTAGATCCTCTGCATGTTCCTCTAACAAGGTTGTTGCGGCAAACGAACCACTGCAAGATGCACACACTGCTTCTGAGAGCGCTTGTGATGATGTGGCTGCATTGAAGTTCCGCAATAGACTTTCACAAAATTCAGTTGAGCACGGCACTCCGGGCCACTGCTCCCGCAAATGATGGAGTCCTTGGCAATAATCCTCCCACAACCGATGCTCTTGTTTTTCCTCATGCAATGCTATTGCAGCCTTTTGATTTCGTTGCATATACCTTCGCAACATGAAACGAAGTCGTTTTAAACTGTCGCTCTCATCATATTCAACTTGACAAAAATTCAATATCAGACATAACATGGGTCGGGCTGCAAGCTTTGCGAATGCGCCAAGAATGATATATTCAAGCTGATATATAAGCAATGCTTCTGGTTGAATCTGTGCGTCTTGCGCACATGCGTCAACAATTCGCAAGCAAGCAGAAGTGGTCTTGTGAATACATGTATCCCGAATAAAATGAGCGAGCAGCAGAAGAACACATTCAACATGGTCTCTTGGCATGGTGACATAGATACCATGCAAGTTCGCTAGATATCCCAGCTGCAACTGATTCAAATGCCAAAGTTGCTTTGCGAGCTGCGCTGGTGAAAGCTGTTCAAGAGCAAACCGGGCATCAACTTCTTGCCGATAAGATGCAACAGCTTGCAAGCAGCGCTGTCGTGTTTGACGAGAAGTATGCCATCCCATAGCCTGACAAATTACCCGCAGTCGTGAAGTAGGAAGGATTTCGGGAGAGAGCAAGATCAGACTATTGATTAATTCTGATGCAAGCTGTTGTTGTGTACGCCCACTTGCCCACCAGCTACATATTGCCGACTTATGTTCCCCGCAGCATCCATATAGAAAGTGCTGGATCAACAACGCTCGAACATCATCCAAGGATGCGGTATCCAGGTAAGACACTGCGTGAAGGTCCAAGAGTTCTTGCACATCAGTAATAGAGAGATCAAAGATATCGCAATGTTCATTGCCGTAAGATGCAACAAGTGGTGCAATAAGACAAGGTAAAGCATTGACGGTAACATTAATATCAGATCCCGCATGGGAGGGCATATTGGAAAACCGGTGCTTAATGGCAACACTTGTAGGCTTATGTAACAATCACAATCGCAATTGTAGCCGCTATGATAACTTCAGACAGTGCCCGGTTGTTATCCTCACGAAAAAAGCCAGGCAGTGCCCGTACTCAGACGTGGAGCAAGTACAAAGGCAATGGCAGGCAACGCCCGTTCTATGCCCTCACACTACTGATCAGACCAAGCCCGTGTCAGAGTGCGGTGAGAGAGAAACATATGGCAAGCGCAGAAAGATAAAAGGATGAACCTTGTGGCTATGCAAGCCACATACTGTACAGGACTTGATTTTTATGGAAGCAAATATCGTGCCTGCAAACAACACAAACACGTCCTAAAGAGTGAAGAGGATACGCGTGGGAATTCAAGGTCACGAGGAAAAGGGTCAGAAATTCATGCCGAACGGAAGCAAAGCACGGCATCTGGCCGTTTCATAAGAGGTCTTGAAAAGACCCACCCCATAGAACCCAGCTACTTAAACGTAGCGGGAAAACCAGGGGTTCCGAGTCGGCAAAGCTGCGAGCGGGGCGGAAGCGAACGAGGGGGGCTTTGTTTCCCCGCGCGTTACCCCGCAACCCCGCCCCATGCCGAGGCGGCACAGCCGAGCCCTTCCTGTCTCGTCCCTGTCTGCTGGACCCGCACCGAGCCAGAGGGAGCGGTCCTATTGGCCAGCTCTTTTAGCGTGAGAAGACATGAGATGAACCCATTCTTGGACACGAGGCGGTGATTCCCCCGCACCGGGCACCGCATTGTCAAACACCGTACACTAAACTACGGAACCTGACAGCGAACGGGTCGGGGTCTGGTGGGAGAAGAGTATAAATGGCGCTAAGGGGTGGAGGGCAACCCCTCTTCTCGTCGTCGACCGCCTAACCTCCCTCTCTCCCTCCTCCTACCACCAGTTCTCGCGGTATCACTGTCGCTACAAGCATTTGAGCAACAATGGCCTTCCGTTTCGTGCTCAAGAACCCAGGTGACCAGCTTTCCTATCACGGATGGAACGTCGGCTGATTGGATCGTGCCTTCTTATAGCCCTCGCTCCCCTCTTCGTCGCTGTCGGGGGTGGATGCGTTGGTGCTCTGGGATATGGCGCCTATCGTCTTATCAACGAGTAAGCCTTCCTCTGCTTGCGCCCTTGCATGACGGTTGATGAAAACTATCGCATAGTCCCGACGTGATTACGCAACGCTGGTCGAACCCCACGCCCCATAACAATGTCCGCCAGGATCAGAACATTAAGGTGCGTGTTGTCTATATTCCCTCTCATTCCATCCATATCTATCCTATTCAATCTTCCGGCTAGTGTGGAACAGACGTGCTGACCTGAAGTGCAGCTCTACTCCCCCAATCGCGAATTCTGGCAATCCCGTATTGGGATGGCTGACCCGCGCGCGGCATTCATGGCTGCTGAGACCGCAGCTGAGAAGGCCGGTAGCCGTGCTGTGGCCAAGGTGAAGGAGATCAAGGATAAGGCGGCGAAGAAGGCGGAAGGCGCCGTTGAGGCCGTCACTGGCAAGTCCCATTGAGCGAAGGAGTGGTGTGTTGTACGTTTCCTGTTTATTTGGTTGTGTTGTAGATCTTTCGTGTATGTATGTTAGATGTGTTGTTATGTCACCTCGTTCCTTCCCCTGTGTTTTGACCACGGCACGTTGGTAGAGTGATGGGGGGAGAGGTGTCTTTGTCTTAGACGCGACTCAGGCGTCGTTTAGCGGGACCTAACGTGAAGCTCTAATGACACGCGACGCGGGTGTGTGATTGGATTTGGGCTCCGTTGTTGCTCACTGTTCCGACCATCGTCTCCCTATTTGCTGTCAGTTTGCACGGTGAGGGACAACACGCGTATATCGCACATTATTGTTCAAGCAGTCGACGACATTGTCTGCTTACCGCTCCGTTGTCATTACCCTCATCACATATTCATCACACTCATCACACATCTCAAGTGGCTCCAATCCCCGCGCTCGCGTACATTCACACGCTCCCTCCGCCCCTCCGCCCAACACCCAATCAAGCAATCATTCAAGACGACAAGACGAAAGTGAATGCTCAGTCTAGCAAAATCATTCTCAGCACTGCGCGATGCCTCCTCTTCCAAACAACCTTCCTCACCTTCCTCGTCATCGCCAACCGCTTCCTCAGCAGGTCCTTCGACACCTACTGCCCTGAACTCTTCTTCGAATTCACTGGCTGGTCCTTCCTCACCTGGTCGGCATAGGGCCAGTTCGTCAACGTCCGCCAGTACTCTAACGGCGTTGTCGATTCCATCGCATAGGCTGAGAACAACGTCATCCGGTACAGTGACCGACCGTGCTGGATCGAGCACACCAGAAGACAGCGAGCGGCGAAGAAAGCGGTCGATGGCGCCTCTAGGTGAAGAAGGTCGGAGCGAGCCGTACGTCCTTGCTCTGACCCGTATCATGAGGAGGCTGATACAGAGCAACAGGGAGATCCAGCTACTCGCTATCTCGGCGCAGATCACCGAAGTATGCTACAGTATCTCCGATATCCAAACTCGGATATTCGAGATACAAGAGATGCGGCATATGGCCTCCGCCAGCGCTGGCGGCTCGTCAGGCGAACAGAAAGTGGACGGTCTACCAGATGAGAGGGACGATGCCGCGGCCGAGAACACGAGTGGGAAAGGTATCGACAGTGCACTCATGGCCCTGGATGAGCGGCTGGAGAGCGTGTCTGCGTCTGTGAGGGCGATCGATGAGGCTCTCGAGCCGATACTGGGGGAAGGAGTGGCAGAGCAGACTCCTACGCAGGCCTCTTCCTTTCAACCGTTTCCTGGAAATGGAGTCTCCGCATCGGACAAGGAGCTCGTGTTGAGAAAAGTGGAGGACATGCGGGCACAATGGGAGGACGTAAGTGCCGCGAGCGAGGAGCTGAAGGAAGAGTTGAGAGAGGATAAGTGGTTAGCGGTGTTCCGTACTGTGAGCGCTCAGGCAGACGATATGATGGGGAGCTTGGAGAAGGCGGTGAGCATGTGTCATGTGAGTGCATGTCTCCCAGCAAATGAATAATGGTGTTTAAAAGGGGCATATAGGACTTCATTTGGCAAGCAGGCAAGATCGACGATCATTCTGGCTCGCCTTCCTCATCTTCCCTCCTCTCGCCGACGCGAACAAGCGTCAATCTCGAGCGCTTCCGGAACATCCTGGCTTCCTACGAGTCCAAAAAGAAGTACTACGTCCCCGCCACTACCAAAGTCATCTCCGTGATTGACAAGGGAATGCGTGACCGGGCCACAAAGAACGGCGAATGTCTGCGACGGCATGCTGAACTCCGACTGCGCTGGCGTAACTTGCGTGAACGCATGGGACGGATTGATAGCGAGATGGAGGGTGTGCGGCTGATGCTCACGCACCGAGAGGAGCTGATAAAGCTAGGAAGCAGCCCCGGGCATAGCCAGGCTGGGGGTGATAGCGACGAAGAGGGCAGCATGGTTTCCCGCGTTACGGGCAAGAGCAAGCTGAGCACCAGTATGCTGAGCAATGTTTCTGGAGCTTCGGTTACGACAGGCCTGAACAAGCCGAGACAAAGCACGTTATCCCGGATCACAGCCAAGCTTGGATTTGGTCACTCGCCTCCAACAAAGTCGCCTGGCTCTGCGGGGTCGGATGGCTCACCGCCCGTCCTTAGGAAACGCTCAAGCTACTTCTCTCTCCGTAGTTCACTGGCGGGTACACCCGAACCACAGCGTGCAAGGCCAAACCTGACCGCACCGCTCGGACGGAGCACACCGTTGCCCAGCACCGGCAATGGTACCCCCTCTCAAGCACCGCGTTGGAACTCATCGACTAAAGTCCAGTACGTCGATGTCAAGCCAGACGGTAGCGTCCTCGCCGCGAACGCAAACGGCACGCCGAGCAAGCCCGGCCGACCGGTCATCTCGAACCCCATTCCGATTTTGCCGCCAACGCAGACACCGCTAGCAAATAGGCGGCTGTCCAGCATGAGCGCTGCGCGGCCACCGAGTCGGGCTAGTCTCCTCAGTCAGTCTTCGTCAGCCAGGCCAACGGCCAACCGGGCTGTGTCTGGACCTGCGAACACGCCCGCAGCGCCGCCTGTACCTCCTCTGCCAACTACCTTGGGCCCGCCAACAACTCCAACGAGGCGGAGAGCTTCGACGCCCACGGGGCATTCGAAGAAACGATCTGTGTCGTCCTCTCGAGCTGGAAGTCCTCCTCCCGTGCCACCATTACCTGCTGGAGTCGTTGCCAGATCCGTCACCCCGGCTCCGCAGCAAACACCTCGCCCACGCGCCTCGTCGCCATCGCATATTCCTATCCCTGCCAGCTCGCACTCTCGCGCAAACACACCAGTCTCGGTCTTGCACTTCTTTGGAGGCATGGACGACCCTGATGACCCGCCCACCTCGCTCATGCAGCGTGCCCTTTCGCCTGCATTCTCGACGGTTTCCTCCTCAGGCGGGGAGTTCAGGAAGTCCAAGAGACGGGAAAGTCATTCCAAGATCCCTATTCCGACTTTCCAAGTCCATGCGGAGCCGCCGTCTCCGCCCGATTCGACCGGCCGACCCTCGCTCAGTCCGGCCTCAGTCACTTCGTCTATCATCCGCCCTCAGACACCGGAGTCGACCCTCAAAGCACGTGCTTCACAGATGCCGTTCTACCAGACTCCCACGAAGCGCATGTCAACTCCAGCAACTGGAACAAGGCCGTTGCTGAAGGCGCCGCCGTCCAGCTTCCGCGATTCGGTCTCTCCTACTGGAAGGGCACCTAGCCGACCCTCTTCTCGCAACGGTGGCATTGCAGATCGGAGTCTCTTCTCGCCTTCGTTGGACGAGAACCCCGTACCTCAGTACATTCCTGCGGACCCGAAAGACCCGTTGGACTCCGAGGTGGCAAAGACAGTCAATGGCCTCGCGCACGGGTTCCTCATCGAGCGCGTGGACCCCATCGGAATCGCGACTTCCGGCGCTGGCGAACATAAAGCCCGGTATGCGGTTTCGAACAGCTTGGGCAAGAAAGTAGTCGTGTGCAGGCTAGTCATTATGACTCGCAGCACAGGAGCGGGTACGCCGAGGAAGGAGATGAGGAAGGTTATGGTTCGCGTGGGCGGAGGTGCGTCACCTCTCTCTGGCCATAGAGTGTTTTGCTGATCGCGGTTGCGCAGGTTGGCAGGATTTGGACATTTACCTCCTCAACAGACAGGCCGGTGTCATGTAGACTTTGCATACGAAATGGTTTGTTGTCTCAGCCTTTCCTGTATGTAGGGATAGAAGGATTCAGACGTTTAATAGTCTTGAATATGGTTGGTCATCTTTATGCAATGTACAGTATTTGAGTGGCATACATCTGCAATGCATCCTTGGACTTGGTGGCTTCAGCTTCAGGGTATTATTAGAGGCTCGCGGCATGTTTCTGCCGATGGCGTTTCTTCGGCTTCCATAATAAATAGCAATGGCATATGGCAGACTTCACCTGGTGCTCGGCAACAGTACCGATTCACGGCCGAACTGTACTAGTAGAATGCGCTAGGACCAAATACCTTGACTTGACGTCAGCCCCAAGAAAGACCCACGCCGAGACCGCGGGGAAATGCGTGAGGAATGCACCGCCCCACTGGGATGTTCGGTTTCCCTTCTTTGCTTCCTCTTGCTTCTCCTCGCATGCAGCCCTCCATTCCCGTGAGCTTCTCATCCACTCTGCATGCTTGCCGACCTTCTGGATATATTACGATGGCTATGGATAGACCTAAATGAGCTCGTTCGGGGCATCTTTTGGAGGGACAGCTGGAGATGGCAGCACATGGTCGTGTCTGTCCTGGTGAATCGCTCGCTCTTGGTGAAATCGTATAAGGCTCTAACGCAATGGGTTTGCCAACAGGCGGACGAGTCGTTCCCGATGAAGATCTTCTACCGATCTGCAGCTCTTTATCTTTGGCTCACCGGAGCCGCCATGGTTCTGCAGTCGCAAGCTCAATGCCCTGACTTCACGGAATATGCTCAGGCGCCACAAGGCTCGCCCTCTCTTGGGTCCCTCGGCCTGCCATATATGCGGCCTACGCCGGCTTGTCGGACTTTCAACTCAAGTGCTGTTGAGGTAATGAGGAGCGAGCAAGGTGTACATCTGGTTTACGTTCGTACGCCAGAGGGTTGTCGGAGACATCGCTTCCCGGATGAAAGACCCAGACCTCGCGCGCTTGTTCGAAAATACCTTCCCAAACACGCTAGATACCACAATCAAATACTTCAATCAGGTGCGAAATCGCTCCCGTAGCTCTGTGGGATGCTAACAGTATGGTCAGTCCGAGAATCTAGCATTCATAATAACTGGGGTGAGTAGGTCTTCCTCGATGGCATGAGTAAGCGAGCTCATCCCCTGCGCAGGATATCACGTAAGTCATCGCGCACTCGTGCCACGCCGTGTTTGAGGTCCACCCACAGAGCACAATGGCTACGGGACACAGCGAATCAACTACACGTCTACCAGAACTTGCTTCAGGAGGACAGCCTGCTCCAGGCCCTTTGGAAGGCAGTGTTGCACAACGAAGCGCGATACATCTCTGCTTATCCTTACTGTGGCGCCTTCCAACCTCCCCCGGAAAGCGGACTAGCCCCGAGCGTCAACGACTACGCTCTTGATGTTATTGTAAATCCGTTAGTACCTTTCCTCCTGGGAAAGACATATTGCTATACTGCTTCGCTTGCAGGCCGGTGGATAACCAGACTGTCTTTGAATGCAAGGTAGACCGTCCTCTCGCATTGATATCAGCCGGTCTGACTTGTTATGTAGTATGAAATCGATTCACTCTGTGGCTTCCTGAAGCTTTCTCGCACATACTACCAGAACACTGGCGACAGCAGCTTTGCCGACCCAGAATGTGAGACACCGTTCCCCCTTTTCTGCTTTGTTGCCAATTGCTGCACAGGGTACACCGCCATGGGCCAGATCTTCCGAGTAATGGATGAACAGTCGCAAGGAACCTACACGGATGACTACCACGTTGTTAGCTACTACAACTGGACCGGAACGGCTGGTTCTCTCTCTCCACCTGTGCCAAATGGCGGAAACGGGGAGCCAAAAGCATATACTGGAATGGTCGGAACCCACCATCGCCCTTCCGATGACCTGTCGACCTTCGGTGCGGAGTAAACGCCCGCCGTTTGATTCAACTGATTATGCTTCGCCAGCTTACCTCATACCGGCAAATGCGATGCTCTCGGTCGAGATGAACTATCTAGCATCCATGGTAGAAATCTTCAACTCGACGAGCTCCTGGCCGAGCTTGGCTCGAAACTGGTCTTCAACGATACAGCAGGGCATCTCCGGCCACGGACTTGTCAATGGGCAATACGCCTATGAAGCAAACGGCCTTGGGTCAGTCTACCTCATGGACGACGCGAATGTTCCGGTATGGTTTAGCCTTTGGTGTAACTGTTGAACGCTGAGCATCTTGCAGTCGCTCCTGGCTCTTCCTTACTTGGGTTTCTTGTGTTCGTAACATACCGGCTAAGTCTTTTACCGGCTAATTGCGTATGCCAGCTAAGAACGACTCGGCGTATCTATCAACAAGACAGCGCTTGCTCTCCCGGCAAAATCCATACTACGCGCAGGGACAAACCTTCTTCGGCATTGGGTAAGTCGCCAAATTCCAAGTCATTACCCCAGTTGACCGTAAACAGCGGGCCGCATGTCGGTGACCTCGACAACGTCTGGCCAATGTCACTCATCTCTGGCATCTTTGGTACGGACAATGATACGGAGATCATGACGATGGTCGACGCTATCCTGCAGGTGCGTACCCAGGAGTGTCGAATTTCTCTTGCTGACCCTGAGTAGAACACCGCCGGTCTGGGTCTTATTCACGAGTCAGTCAACATCTTCAATCAGTCCGACTACTCGCGCCCGTGGTTTGCGGTAAGCCGGCTTGAGCATAGAGCCGTGAACGATTCTGATCGTATGTCGTAGTGGGCGAACTCTTACTTCGCCGAGATGATTCTGGACCTGGCTGAGAGGAAGCCATGGTTGATCTTCAATTCTTCGGAGCCGTACGTTGTAGGCTCGAATAGCACAAAGTAGTGCTTGATATGTTTTGAACTGAGTGGAACTATATGCTATAAGAACCGTTACATCAATGCGCAGCGGCAAGCTCTACGCCATTCTTGATAGCACCGAGCAAAGCCGTCAGCTGTACTTTCTCACTTCCGCCTGTTGACAGGCGGTGCCTATCACGATAGTTAGCGGGTATATTAGGCCTAGACTGGGATAGGCCGTACTCTGTCGTGGCAAGATGGTCTAGCAGATAGACTCTCGTTTGAGGCGGAAGCTCCAATGACTCGAGGTAGTCGAATGCTCCGGCTATTAGATCTTGCAGAGCCAAACCCTTGTCTGTTTTCATTTGCGATACTTCTGCAAAAGCAATCAGCCGTGTAGCACCCCTCCAAGGGCTCTTGGCACACTTTGGTAGGATGTGCTGAACTCGTCGTTCATCATCGACTTGACGATAGCCTCGATATCCGAAGGGTGGGGATTGCCGGTACAGTTGTAGATTTCTGTCTCGCCAATCCTCTCGTATGCTGCGTGGCATGCCTGAGAGGAGCATCAGCATACATATGTTCTCTATGCAACGTCTTTTACGCGCCTGAAGGATATTAAGCGCTCGTCGCATATCGCCCTTAGACAGCTTAAGCAGCGCCTCCTTCCCGTCATCCGTCAAGTTGACGCTGAGACAGGGTCAGGCATGAATATCTAAGACGTAGATAGGAAACGCACTGTTCGGCCTCCACGACCTGCATGACACGCTTCTCGACCTCCTTCTGCGGTAGGGGGCTGAACCTGAACCTCGTACAGCGAGACTGGATAGCAGGAGCAATCTTGTTGACGTAGTTACAGATGATGCAGAATCGGACGTTTCTTGTGTACTGCTCGATCACTGCCAACGGTCATCAGTCGCAGCGCCAACAAAGTCACAAGTGTGAGCCAATATGTACCTCGACGTAGAGCAGACTGCGCTGCCTGGGTCATCGCATCCGCCTCATCCAGGATGATCAGCTTGAAGCCCTTGCTATACAGCGTCCTCATCTCTGCAAAGTTCTTGATCTGCTCGCGGACGACATCGATACCTCGGTCGTCCGAGGCGTTGAGCTGCATATATGCGCGTCAATTCGTTGTTCTCGGTCCAATAGTGACAGAGAAGGCAAGCGACTCACCTCAAGGATCTGCTTGCGATACTCCGGGCCGTATATCCTGCGAGCCATCGCGAGTATCGTGCTCGTCTTCCCCGTTCCCGGCGGTCCGTAGAAGAGCAAATGCGGTAGCCGGTTCTGCTCGATAAACTTCTCAACTAGTCCCTATCAGCCAGATCCTAACGACTCCGCAAAGAGCCAGCATACTGGTAGTGGTGATATCTTTGTGCGAGACGACATCATCTAGGGTTGTGGGCCGGTACTTCTCCACCCAGGGAAGGTTGTCACCAGCAGGATCGAGCCCATCTGCAGGGGCTTTGCCCTTCCCTTTGCTGCTGCTGAAGACGGGAGCCGGAGGAGCGGCATCAGACATAGGGATATCGTCGTCGCTGTCCATTCTTGTCACGGCGGAAATGGTCGGTGCTAGAGGTTCAATAAGAAAGTGCTTGAGGCTGAGGTCAAGGAATGCGCAGAATGGAGTTGGTGCAGACGCGTCCCTGACGCGCGCTCATATTACGCGTTGCTCCCCCTTTCAGCACTTGACTAATGATCGCGTTGTCTTGTGACCCCATATAGTCTTGCATGCCCTAACGAAGTTTCTCGATCGATGTCTTACCTACGTCGATGTTATACCAATGGTTAGGGTATCTGATCGATGTTATCACGGAGCTGGCCATCCTCCGGAATTGCCACTGCAGTCCGCTCACTGGGAAGTCCAGAGATAGACTATTTAGCTCATGTGCACCGCAGACATTTGTACAATGACGTGGCTCTCTCCTGTAACCGGCCTGCAAGAAAGCGATGATAGTGACGACAATCTATCTTCCCTTTCGGTGGATGGAGCAACATCCGAGGACAGTGTCGAGCCGCAGATCAGGATGCCTGCGGCGAGATGAGAGCATTGCTTATCAGCGTTGTCCTTGAACGAGAACAGGGCATATAGGAGGACGGATGCTCGTCGCAAGCGCGCTTACGTCTCTACTTCAAAGGCGAATAGTTGCCACACACCGTATATTCGCGCGCCTTGAGAGGATTAGGATTGCCCAGCAAAGTGGACAGCGAGGCGCTGACTGGGCAAAGGAGACATTGCTGCTAATCGTGTGGGCACACAGCATGCCTGCCTAGTGAGCCAAGAATAGCACGCAGCACCAGCCTCCAACCCCTCCAGTGTCTGGCAATGTCCTCCCCACTTACAGATATGACATGCAAGGTCCCTCCAGCGGAGGCATGTAACATTCCCTCGACGTCACCGACGCGCGCACTGGCGGTTCATTGTCACGTCTCGTAACATATAGCATTATCCTCATATCCATTAATAGTCGAGCATATCGGAATTGTGGGGCCACCGAATAGTGCCCGACTTGTGTTGTCCGCGAATTTTGTTTTTGTGTGTAGGTACCCACACTCACTCAGCATGTTTGGGCGCACGATCGGGTGCTCAGTTTCAGCCGAGGTGGGCGGGAAGAAGCATTGTGCGGAAGTATTCGGTCCGCGGTTGTTGTTGAATTGCACCAGTTGTCAAGGGAGCAAGGGTCCGCTGAATAGGGAGAAGGGGTAATGGTAACCGCCGGTCTGAGCGTATGGTGCACATCAAGGGGTACAGAAGAGTGGTGGAGGCATAACGAAAAAGGGGGAATAGGTCGCCGATGATGAAGACGAATGTGCGAGGGGGAAGAAGGAGAGTTTGGTCTGTCTGTGGCTTCGTTCTCCTGGCGCTGTTGAATTGGCTTTTTTGTGGTCGTGAAGTGTGGGAGAACAATCAGGGTTCTGATGTCGCGCGTCATCGCCGAGCGAATAGAATACGGAGGCATGTGAAGCACAGCCACTATCCATTCATTCACACCGAATGAGGCGACGGTAATGCCAGTCCGGTGGGAACCATACGCTTCTCAAAAGGGTCGGCGGGGGTTTGCTTGGCGACCCTTTTGTGTTTCCCATTCCCCCCTCATCCCCCCGTCAGGCCCATCTGTACCTTCTCTTATCCTTTTCCATATCCTCCATCCCTGTGACCCTGTCTACCTCTCTACCTCCTCCCCTCTTCCTCACTCGATCCTCCACTGCTTGAGGCAAGACCTCGCTCACCGCCGCCCTCTCCTCATCGATAACAGCACACATAAGCAAGTCGCCGCAGACGCGACAGTCGACATTCTTTAGACAACAGACACTCACTCAGACATCCTCGCCTCTCTCGGCTCCTTGCACTCCTTATATCTCCCAAACAACCCAAAACATCAACAGATACACCCACAACAACAAGCGACAAGATGCACTTCTCTGCGTTCTTGCTTGCCATTCCTCTGGGTGCCTTGGCTTCGTCTATGCACACCGTCCCGCACAGGCGGCATCACGCTCGCGCCGCCAAGCGCCAGGCCATCAACGTCGCCGGTACCGTCCAGCCCGACCTGACAATCCCGTCCGCTGGTGGCCAGAAGGCTGTCTTCGCCCATCACATGGTCGGCAACACCTATGGGTACTCTCAAGATACCTGGCTCTCCGACGTCCAGCTCGCTTCCTCGAAGGGTATCGACGCGTTCGCGCTCAACTTCGGGTCCGATTCTTGGCAGCCGCAGCGGATCCAGGATGCCTACGCCGCGGCACAGTCGTCCGGTACTGGCTTCAAGATGTTCGTCTCCATGGACATGACCGTCATGCCGTGCGCCAGCCAGAGCGATGCCGACAACCTGTTCAACACGTTTGTCGGTCCGTACCTCAACCACCCGAACCAGCAGACCTACCAGGGCAAGCCGCTCGTATCCACTTTTTCCGGTGAGAGCTGCACCTTCGGCATGGGCTCGGTCGATGCTGGTTGGAACTACTTCAAGTCCAAGGGGAACATGTTCTTCATGCCTGCGTTCAACAATGACCCCGCCACTGCCGCGTCTTGGTCTTCCGTGGATGGCCTGTTCCCATGGAACTCTGGTTGGGCCTATCAACCCACGAACGAGGCTGTCCTGGACACGAGCGTGATCAACGTTCTTGGCGGCAAGCCGTACATGGCTGCCGCTTCGCCCCACTTCTTCACTCACTACGGCGCTGACACGTTCAACAAGAACTTCCTGTTCCCCTCGGACAGCTTCTGGTTCGCCAACCGATGGGCGCTTATCGTCTCCCAGCGTAACCTGTTCGACCTTGTTGAGATCACTACTTGGAACGACTATGGTGAGAGCTCGTACATTGGGCCTCTGAACGGTGACGAGCCGACCGGCACGACATGGACGGATGGATTCGACCATACGCCCCTGCTCGACGTCGCTGCGTACTACATCACCGCGTTCAAGACGGGCGGCACGCCTTCGCTCAGCCAGGACGCAATCTACCTCTGGACGCGCCCGCATCTCAAGGACGCGAACGCGCCTGACCCGATCGGCAAGCCCACATACGCAGACACGACCGATGACAACATCTATGCCCTTGTCTTCGCCACGTCCCCCGCGTCCGTCCAGGTTTGCGCTGGCAGCTCGTGCCAGACATTCTCCGCCATCCAGGGTGTCAACCAGTTCACCGTTCCTATGGTTCCTGGTTCCGGCATGAGCGCGACCATGACCCGCAACGGTCAGACGGCGGTCAGTGTTGACGGCGGTGACTTCACGGTCAATGGCAGCCCTTCGCTGTACAACTACAACATCCACGTTGTCGGTGCACAGGGCAGCGGCGCGCCGAACGGCCAGTCATCAACCCCCTCTTCGAGCTCTTCGAGCTCCTCGAGCACCTCGAGCACCAGTTCCAGCTCGAGCGCCAGTGCGAGCCCAAGCCCCGTGACGGCGGCCAAGTGCAAGGCATAAGCCAAGATACTCTGAAGAATACCTCCCGTGCTGCTGGGACGGCACGGTCCTCTATACCCCACCCTGGTCCGTGCGAGCCGCGTGCCAGCAAGCTCATCTCATCACTCATTCTTCCGACCTGCAATTTACCCGGCGCGAGTCGTTCAGCGCCCATACTTTCACGTTCACGTTCACACCTGTGCATCATATCGCACACACTTGCATTCCTGGTCGGGGCTATGATCCCTGCATTCTATTTTCTCACCCCTCCTGGCACAGGATGGGATGAAGACGACGACGAAGAAGTTGACGACGCTCCCGGTGGGCCGGCTTGCCTTGGCTTTCTAGTTATTGTTGTACAGCCTGCCCTTGCGATCGCATATATTTGTATAGACTGAGGACGGGCCACCGCGTGGTTGCTTACTCTGGGGTTTTTCCGGCTGGATTTATTTGCCTGCGGGGATACGTAGCTAGCGATTAGTAAGTTTTCTTGCGATCCCTGGGGGAGATGAATATATTGTTGTTCTTGTACCTGTGCGTTCGCGACTCTCAACATGGTTGGCAGTGGTGTGTTGATGTTTTCGTTCGAACTCTAAAGTGGCAGGGACGGAAGAAGCGGGTCTGTGGCTGTGCGGGCGGAAGGGAGGCTTGGCGAGGGAAGCGTGGCTCAACATCCGACCCCCGTTCCCCCGTCCCTCATCCCCCGTTCGTCCCTAAACAGTCCTCATCCTCCTCGACATCGTCCCCTTCCAACGCGTACCCGTCCTCAAACTGAGTAAATCTGTCCACCACGGCCACCGTCAATTCAGTCATAGCCTCGGCAGGCCCGTCGGGCCGGCCGCGGGGCCGCCCACCAGGCTCGAAGAACAAAGTCGGTCGCAAACCGGGAGGGAAGAACGCACCAGGTCACAAAGCAGGCGGGTTACGAATGGGTGCTGGGAGACCAAAGAGAGGTCCTGGACGACCACCAAAGTCTGCTTCTGCTGCTCTGCCGCCGCGTCTGCCTCCTTCGAGCCATAGGGCACCCGCGTTGTCGGTACCTCCTCCTCCGGCTGCTGTGCTGCATCCCAATGGTACGTCGTCTTTCTTTCGTACCAACGCGTTGACTCGATGCTTACGGTCATTCTTAGGGATTGGAGAACGCATGATCCCGTTCTCAGCACTTCATCCGGCCTATTTACCGTTCATCAACCACCCACACGACCAAGGACTCATCGTCCTCCCCGTCCAAGCGGTAATGGCTCTCGCTCAAGCGTACCAACCGCAGACCTTGCCGCTTCATCTCCTTGGCCTGCCAGGTCTGCAACCTGGACTCGCCGCTGCCCATCTGCAGCCTCAGGCTCCTCCTCCTCCCCCGGGTTCGAGCACTGCCTCGCCCAACTCGGCGCGTGGGGACGGCCCGCCATCGCGTAAACGTCCACGTACCGAGCCCCCTCCACCGCCACCGCCACCGCAGTTCTTCGCACTCGCGCCTTCCCTCGTTCCTGCTAGTGCGGACACCTCCGGCTCGCTGAGAGGCGGCCGGAAGGCGCGTACCTGCCAGCTTTGCTTGCAAGCTGGTCATCCGGAGACGGCGCTCACGTGTCCTGGAAGAGGACAACGCGCGCTATGCCCGCACAACCCTGCCAATGGTGGTGCCGCAGGCGCCGCAGGGCATGAAGGAGACGAGGACGCGGATGGAGACGCTGTGAGCGACGACGGAGACGACCAAGATCTGCAAGAAGAAGCTGCAGTGAACGCGCTCACGTTCGCTCCTCCCGCTCAACCGCCTGCACCAGCACCAGCTCCACCCGCAGGTGCACCAGTCACGTTGCCGCAGGCTGTGCACCTCCTCGCGCCTGGCCAGCCGCACCCGCTGCTGCAGACTACATTCCCCTTCCCGCTGCAGAACGGCTTCCCGGGGCTGAGGATCGCCAACCTTCCGGGTCAGGCAGCCGGTGGGCTTCCGCTCCCTATCATCCCCGGCGCTGGTGGACTGCCTACACAAGTCGTGTACGTTGCTCAGCCTCAGCCACAACAACAGCAGCAGCAGCCACAGCAGCCACAGCAGCAGCAGCGCCCAGGCAAAAGAGGACCAAGACGTTGCGTCGTCTGCAATCTTACTGGTCACCCGGATGAGGGGATGACCTGCCCCGGCCGCGGTAACAGGAAGCTCTGCAAGTATTACCAGGCGGAGCAGCATGCTCAGGCGGAGGATACGACCGTCGAGCCTGAGCCTACTGAAGCCGAAGCTGAAGCCGAAGCTGAGGCTGAGGCTGAGGCTGAGGTTGAAGCCGAGGCAGAGGTCGACGCAGATGCAGAGGAGCCCGCGGAGGAGCCCGCAGAAGAGCCAGCGGAGGAGCCAGATTTGTCCCAAGGCAGTCAGCTTGATGGGCAGATCGAAAGCTTCATGCAAGAGGTATAGGTGAATGGGTTGTTCACGGTGACCGCTTTCCCGTTGTATATTTTTATGATAAGTAGGGACCAAATGTCTCCTTTCCGGTTGTTCTATTATCGGTTAAGTGTTTCCGCATTCTACGAGTATATAGGTACATTTCCCGATGTGTTGTAGGGTATCATCTACGTTAGCTGGAATAATCTCTAGTGTACAAATGACATCCCGTTTGTGGTTGAAGGTTATTACACTGTATGTTACAGGCTAACGGAACCAGCTTGCTGTTACTCATCGTCGGGTTCCACGGGTATACCGCGGCCTCCTACAGGCTCTGCCTCTACAACGGTGATATGGTATGGGTTATACTGCGGAGCAAGGTTCTCCACATCGATGGGAAGGTTCAGGACACCACGAAGTACGACCTGAGCGCCGATCTTGTTCTGCACGATGTTGTGCTCGCGGCAGCTGATACTGCGTATGCATGCCGGACAGCCATCTTCGCAACCGCAGTTTTCGAGGACTTGTAGCGCCTTCTCCAGGACGTCGTGTGCTGCCAGGCGCGTCAGAACCGCCTTGCTGGGAGGGAAAGGCAAAGCACTCACTCCGGTCATACACCTTCGCACAGATGCCGCTCGCTGCAGACCCATCATAGAAGATCAACCTGCCTGGTCGTTTCCTCTGTGACTCCTTCATCATATACTCCTTCTGCGGGGCCTTACATTCCGTCCCCACGTCCCCAGGAGCAATAAGGACGAATACCGGCAAAATGCTGAGGACGGCATGGCACGCCGCGTGGATCGCTTCGGCCGGGTTGATGGCCTTGTCTACGAGCAAGTTCAGCGTTGAGCGAGGGACGTCGATCCAGAATCCTGTTGAGGAGCGGACGAAGGGTGGGGAGTCAAGGTCGACCGTGTCGAGAATGGTGTTCTCCCTACGAACAACAATCAGCCTTCATGCCTTCAAGTACGAGAGTACAACGGGCTTACCGCATCTTGAAGAAACCAAAAACGATAGTCTTCCTCGTGATCCTACCAAAATATGATCGCTGCTGAGACCCCTTGATCTCCCTGATCCGATACGTCTGCACAGGATCGACGTCCGTATAATCCCTGGGCTTTGTAAAGTAGTTCACGTCCGCACGGGCGATCTTGGCAATACGGGTATCATGGTCGACTTCCCGGACCAAGAACGTAAGACCCTGATGCATGAACTGTGCTACATGTAAGCCACGGTGTATGGGAGTGAAGGTGAATGGGACTTACGATACCGCCTTCGTACGTCTCGAAAATCGCCCGGGAGAGCTCGATCTCCTCCAGGACGCGGGCTGCTCCGTTGGGCTCGTGCTCGGTAGTGACGTCAATGACGGTATACTTCTCCTCCTGGATACCACGGAGTGAGACCATGGTCGTGGGTCGAGGCTTGTACGAAGGATGGGTGGTGTACCTGTCCATGTGTCAACATTCTCCACCTGATCAAGACACAGAGGTGTACGTACCACCCATCCTTATCGCAGACCAACCGGCTCTGGCAGACCTCTTTGAACGAAGGACCGAAATACTTCTCGTCATCTTGAAGCCGGATAGGAAGTTCGTCAGCCGCACACTGAAGATGACTCTCGAGCACGCCTTCGTTCGTGATGTCCACAATCAAGCTTTCCGTAGGCTGCGACTCTCGTCAGTCGCCTCGAAGGTGGAGGATATGAGGACACAGGCAGACCTTCTCGAACACCTCGTTAGGGTTCAGCATATAATGCTGATCAATCGGCAACGAGTCTCCCACTAATATGGCAAGGGAGTCTCGTGCTCTCCGACCAGCACGACCAGCTTGTTGACGCTACTTCCCCCGCAGGTCAGACCATGCCACGAAAGGGGAAAGAAAGAAAGGAGAGGACGTACCAAGCTAGCGATCCCGAATGGGAAGCCAAGCATTATCACTGCGTCCAGGGTGCCTATGTCGACACCGAGCTCAAGGGCGTTGGTAGCTATGATTCCCTGCAAGCCTATCAACACAAATCACACCAAGAGGCACAAGATGAGGGCCCACCAGAAGATGTCCAGAAAAGGCGTCCTTCTCTATCCTTCGCCTGTCCTGCACCACCGATTAGTCCATTGCGGAAGGAGTGTAGATGGAAAGGCGAGCATACAGCAACCGAATACCCTCCTCGATAAGCCGACACCCTATCCAGGATGTCCGTCCTTCCCTCCGCGGTCAGCTGCTGCCTAATAGTCTTCATGACCAATTCACAAGTCCTCCGAATCTTGCAGAAGAGGATCGTGCGGACGCCGTGTTTCATCAGATAGCGGAAGAGGTAGCAGGCTTCTTGCATGCTTGAGGATCTCCCCAGTGTGGGGTCGAGTGGGTCCAGGTAAGGCGGGTTCCAGAGGAGGAAGTCTTTGTGTCCTGTTGGGGCGCCGTCTTCTGTTATTACTTCGACGTCCTGCGAGCACGCGGGGATTAGCACAACCTAGTCCCTGAAGGGGACAACAGAGTGGAGAAAGCAGCAAGAAGGGTCGAGAGCAGGGAGGAGGAGGAGCGGGAAGGAAGCGGCCCCGGAAGACTGACAGGGAGGAGGAGGAGGAGGAGGAGGAGGAGGAGGAGAAGGAGGAGGAGGAGGAGAAGGAGGAGGAGGAGGAGAGGAGGAGGAAGAAGAAGAAGAAGAAGAAGGAAGCAGGACAGAAGAGCAAGGAAGGAGACGCACCTCAACCCCAAAGATATTCATCATATGCCCCCTCGGATCATTAATAGTCGCACTACAGCTCACAAACACGCATCTCCTATCTACGCCCCCAAACGAAAAGTCAGCACGCCGCACAATTCATTCTTGAAACGAGGAAACGAGGAAAAGGAGAGGAGAGCCAATCACACGTTGCTCCTTCCTGTCTTTGAAGGGGGAATAAAGCGGGAGAGCGTGCTCTTTTGAACGGCAGATAAAGAGAGGAGAAGAGAGAGAAAGACACGCACTCCCAACAGCAGCACACAGCCTCCTCAGCCTCCGCGCCACAAACGACACCTGCGTGCCCATCAAGCCGGAATAATAGTGCAGCTCATCGACGACGACCATCTTCAGGTTCCGGAGGAAATGCCGCCAGAGGTCTTCGTTCGGGAGGATGGAGGCGTGGAGGGTGTCGAAGTTTGTGAATATTATCGAGGCGTTTTCGCGGATGTCTGTCGGCAACGGCATCAGCACTGTACCATACCACAGACACAGCGGGCGCTGGAACTCCAGAGGACAAGGTGGGGCGCAGGACATGCAAGACGGGAGGATCAAGAGGAACATGGGACAGTGAAGGACAAAGATAGTGTGGACTCAGCGTACGCACCCTGCCTCCTCTCCCTCGGCGTATCCCCATCAAACGCCTCCACCCTCACCCCCTCCAGCCCCCCCACCCTCACAAGCAGCTGCCTAAGCGCAGCCAACTGATCCTGCGCGAGCGCCTTAGTCGGATAAATAAAGATCGCCGTCGCAGCCCTGTCTTCCTCCAGGTTACACAGCGCGGGCAGTTGGTAGATTATACTTTTCCCGCTTGCTGTCGAGGTGGACACGACGACGTTCTTACCCGACCAGATGGCGTTCAGGGCGGCGGCTTGATGGGTGTAGAAGCCTGTTACGCCCCGGGATTCTGAGAGGGCGGAGAGGATGGCAGGGGAGAGGGAACGCGAGAGTTGGCCGTAGGAGGCGGGCTTGGCGGGGAATTCCCGGTGGGCGACGATTTGGGATTTGTAGTGCTCGTCTTGCTTGAGTTGGTCGAGGATCGTACTGATTGGAAGCCGGCGGGCGGGGTCGGGAACGGTCTTGGGTGGGCCGGAGAGCGTTTCGCCGTCGGGATTGGGTTCGCCCGAGTCGTCGGGGTTGGAGTTGGAAGAGCTGGGACGAAGGAGGGGGTTGACGGGTACGTGCGCGCGGGCGGCGTCCTTGACGAGCTGGACGGGATCGTCGCCGTTTGCCGCACAGGCAGCCAAAAGCCTGGTCACATTGTAGTCAGCATATCCCTAGGGAAGAAGGAGAACGAGAGGAGGGAGGAGAAAACGCACTCGTTAACAGCCCTCGTGAAAGTCTGAGCACGCTTCTCGATCAACTTCATCAACTGCTGCTGGGTCAACGGCGGCGGAGCCGCAAACTTGCCCGCAGCTTCCTTTCTGTTCACCACCACGATCTCATCAATGTTCTGCCTCACGAGAGAAGGAAGAGAAAGGAAGAACAGGGAAACAAGAAGGGAAGGAGTAGGGAAGAATGGATGAGGTAGAGAGGAAGAGACAGGGAAGAGAGACGAGCGGGGACGCACATCTTCTGAGTATTCTTATTAGTCTCCACGAAATCCAACACCAACACATGATCCGCCTTGCTCGGATCCTCAGTCGGCGCCAAATAAAAATCCGGCGATCCCTTTCTGTCTCCCTTCCTCGAGTAGGATGAGGAAGAGGAGGAGGAGGGGCGGTCGTGGTGGACTTCGAGGGCGGAGGAGGGGAGGTAGGCGAAACGGACTAGGTCGGGGAGGATCGCTCTGCGCCAAGGCAAGAGGGGTCAGTGTATGCTCTCGGATGAGGTTATGGAAGAGGGAGGCAGGCGGGTTGGAAGGGGAAGGGAGGAGGAGGACGTACTTGATCTCAGCTACTTTGGCGAGCTCGAGTGGCCTGCAACACGGTGAGCGGGCTGTAAGGAAGAGGAGGAGGAGAAGGAGGGGGAGGACGCACTGCTTGATCAGAGCCTCGACCGAGCTCCTAATCGTATCAAACGTAACCGCCAGATGCTTTCTCGCATGACAGAAAGCGATCACCGTATTCAGACTCTACCAACCGGTCCCCTCCGATCAGCACCTCATCCTATCCACCTCTCTCTACGAGAGAACAAAGGAGAGAAAGCGCACCTTAAACAGCCTCTCAAGCCCCTTAAAATACTCCGGCCACGGTCCTACCTGCACTGGCGCCGGTTTCTTCCTCCCTCGAGCGCGTTTAGCGGCAGGAGTGGACTCCTGGACGGAAGTGAGGAAGTCTGTGATGGCCGCTTTGCGTTTGGTGTTCCGTTCGGGCATCGTCCTGGGATGGGATTATATGGGGGGTGTGGGACGAGGGTGTGGGCCAAGGGTTGGCGTGGGACGAGGGTTGGAGGTTCAACTCTATGCGGTCTTCGGGGGTCGAGGGGGGATCGAGGGGTCAACTTCTATGGGTCTTGGAAAGGGGTGAATCGAGGAGAGGGGGGATGTGATGCCCCAAGAGAGTGATCGACCGAAAGAGGTGGGTGGTCGCAAGTGAGACCCAGACTGTGATGGCGAGCCAGAGAGAGGACTGATCGACCAAAATAGCCAGAGAGAGACTGTGAGAGTGAAGAGCGAAGAGTGAGACCAGACGATGCGATGGGATGTGAGGAAGGGATGAGGAGTGGATGATTTGGATGAGCGCCCGCCCCGCATTGATATGCACGTAATTTAGCGCTCGTGGATCGGTGACTGGATTCAGGGATCGGGCATAGCCACCAACTTCGATCATCCTCCATTGTCCTGCAGCAGCTCGTTGTCTGCGCGCTTTGCCACCACTGCATCCCCTACAGTAGCAGGCATCCATGTCACCACATCTATAACCACCCCCCCCACCATCACCGCACACTCAACCCAAAGCCCCAAAGATGTCCCAACCCGCCCACCTCTCCCATCTCTCAATCTACAACCCCACCCTCCTCCCCACACCCGCACAGCTCGCAGCAGCCGGTCAAGAAACAGACGACGCACACGAACACGCCCATATCGTCTTCTACAGTTCGAGCGAGCCCGCCGTGTCGAGGGATCGGATGTTGAGGCAGGTCGGGTTGGCTAAGGCGTTGGTTAATTTTGCTGGGTGCGTCTTGCTTGCTCTCCTCTTCTCTACTTTGCTCTTTTTGCCTCTCCGCGTCTGTCGTTGGTGTTCGGGGAGCGAGCGCTGATGGGGGGAGTAGCATGTTCGAGCCTGATCCTGCGGAGACACTGGTCCACTCGCAAAAACATCGCCTCATCACAATTTCCCCCGAACCAGACTGGTGGATGCACGCCTCCTACGTCCTCGAACGAATCCCAAAGCCTCCTTCCTCCGCCTCTTCTTCCAAATCACAGTCAAAGGCCAAGTCAAAGTCGAAGAAGGATAAGGGGAAAGAGAGGGGCAAGGCGGGAGGGAAGGAGGAGAAGGGAAGGGACAGGGAGAAGGAGAAGGACGAGGAGGGGAAGGACGAGTGGGAGTATAGGGATGAGCTGGACGACGAGGAGCTTAAGGCCAAGCTTATGAAGGGGTATGAAGAGTTCAAGGTCCGTCTTTCTTCCCCCCCCCCCTCCCCCTCTCCTTCTCCTCCTCCTCGTTGGTCGTCATAAGGCTAAAATAGCGTGAATGAAAGGAACAAAACGGCACCCTCACCTCCCTCCTCCTTCAATCCAGATCCCAACTCGAACGCGCCCTCGAGACGTTCTTCACCCCCTGGGCATCCCAGAACTCCCTGGCCGTCCCACAACCCGAGGCAGATCCGGACGACGCTGCCGAGAAGGGCGGGGACGGACCGCCTGCGACGGGGGAAGGGAAGGGGTCAGGCTTGGGGTCAGGCTTGGGGATGGGGATGGGGATGGGGGAATGGAAGAGCTGGTTGAAGTGGCCTGTCTGGGGTGGTTGATCTACGCCACCTTCGCGACAAGAGACGGGAGGTTTTAGAGCTGATTAGGAGGGGGTTGTGGTGGATGGTTTATCTGGGATTATGGCATGTTCATCATATACCCTCGCACCTGGACGGTGCGTTCATGTATAACGACTAATATACTAACGATCTCTGCTTTTGTTCATACCGATCCAGCTCGTCCCCGCACATGTGAAAGAAAGTGTGCGCTCGTATCAATGGCGGGCTCAGAGGGGAGATATCGTTTCATTGGGGTTTCTCTATTGCGGTAATGATACAGTGCTTTTGGATATTACACATTGAGTGGTATACTGAGTGGTCACTTCATCAGATCATAATCCCCTCTCGCTCATTAACATCATCATGACCATGGCCCGGTCAAGCGACCCTCGCCTCCGCCTCCCGCTTCACATCCTCCCTCCTCCTCCTCTCCTCCTCCTCCCTCTCCTCCCTCGCCTTCCTCTTCAACTTATCCTCCCTCTCCCTCCCGATCCAAGTCTCCAGCTCGTCCACACACCGCACCGGGTCGACCTTATGCAGCATCAAGTATCCCTGGAGGGCAGCCATGCTAAATTCCCTGTTTGTGACCAGGGCCGCAAACCTCGCCGCCAGGAGGTCGCGAGCTTCCCTCGTCAGCGTTGACGGCGGGCCAGCGGAGGGAAGAGGCTCGATCGTAATCAAGGGAGTACCCTCCGGGCTTGGAGTCCTCGGCGGTGTAGGCGGCAAAGCGGCGGCAGCAACGGCGGTCGGAGCAGCAAAATGCTTGCTCCTCCCAGCAGCTGCTCGCTTCTTCTCCTCCGACGTGCACTCGTCCCCAGGAGCGTCGGCGTCCTCAACGGGGTAAAAGCACTTGAACAGCTCTTCAGCCTGCGCCTGGCTCGCGTTCTTAAACTCCAGGACGACGTCCATCCTCCCCGGTCTTATCAGCGCCGGGTCAAGTGCTTCCCGGACGTTGGTAGTCGCGAACAGGAGCCGGCCCTCGTGTGCCGCCACACCGTCGATCGCGTTCAGCAGGCCGGAGAGGGTGATATTCCCCGCCGAGATGCCCGCTGCGTCCGGTGTCGGCGCCGCCGCAGTCAGGCCCGTCGGGGCGTTCTCGTCCTTGGCAACCTCCTCTTCCTGCGAGCCGGAGTTCGCCCCAGCGCCAGCGCGCATGCCGATCCCCTTCGTGAACGCGCAGTCGATATCCTCCATCAGGGCAATACACTGCGGCGGCAGCGCGGCCACAATCTCGTTCAGCGCACTATCGTCCATCGTCTTCTTCGACAGCGGGATGACATAAATATCCAACTTCAATTCCCCAGCCAGCGCATGGATCAAGCTAGTCTTGCCCGAGCCGGGCACGCCGTGCAGCAGATAGCCACGGCGGTAGGGGATGCCGCGCTGGACGTACCAGGCTTGACTGGAGAGGAAGTCTTTGGCGTCCGCTAGGAGCGTCTCTTTCATCCCGGGCTCGAGGACGATACTGGACCAGGGCCGCCGGAGCTTGCTGGCTGCTCGGTTCCAGGACCCATATGAGTCCCCGACCCAGATCGAGATCCGTTCTTCTTCGTCCTTATCAAACGCGGTCTTGGCGATCGTCAGGAGGCGCTCGAGGACAGCCCGACCACGGGAAGGGACGATGCTCAGGATACGCAGGTCGAGCGAGTCGATCGACGCGAGCGGGATCCCGAATGCGCCCGTGTTGTTCGCAGGCCCGCTTTGCCGGGTACGCATGACGGTCACGTACGTCCCGCCGAAGAAGAACGAGTAGTCGCATTCGTACGCAGGGAGGTAGTGCAGTCGTTGGGACAGATCGCCCGCTTTCGGTCGCTTGCGGCTGCATTCGGAGCAGTGGCAGCCTTCGATGTAGCTTGACGCGTTGCCCTTCCCGCGTATGCGGGTCGAGACGCATACGTTCCGCGTGCGGTTGAACGCCGGGAGACGCATAAAGTATGCGAGGAGCCACTCGTACGCCTCGTCTTCCTTGTCGATCCTCACGTGCAGATACAGCCCGGAGAGAAGGCTGTCGAAGGACCATGCCTGGCCCAGGATCCGACGGACAGTCTCGAGCATCCCGCCCAGGACGAAGATCTTGATCCAGTCCAGCGCGGCGGGGGAACGGAGGACGGCATGGACGAAGGGAAGTAGAGCGGAGGGAATGAAGGCCAGGACAGGCTGGAGCATCATCGGTAGTGCTAGGGGAAGGGTGTCGTTCGCCATCCCCATCCCCATCCCGGAGGTGGTAGAGTTCACAGGAGTGTTAAGGAAAGAGAACACAGTCTGAGTAGCGGCCATCATGTTCGTCTCCTCTTGGTAGTGCAAGGACGGGGTTCAAGCAAAGGGCTTGAGATGATGCCCACCAACAACCCCGGCCAAGCGCAGCTCTTATAGGAGTCGACAAAGGGGGAAAGGAAAGAAGAACACGCAGCAAACACGCGTCAGCTCGGGCAGAAGATGACTCCTAATGACGGGTTCCCTCATTAGCCCCGCGCCCTGGCTAGCTCTCCGCAAATCTGCAAACAAGCGGCACAGCAAATGAGTCAATCCTTCGCCCGGACACGTTGTCCAACCACGTAAATACCGTCGGCTAACTCGCAGCGATTCATGTCGCCGGTGCAGAAGTTGGAAGGAGGGGTGACTGGAAGAGGGAATGTATTGATTTTCGGTAAGTTAGGCCGGAAGAGGAGAAGACAAACGGGAAATCCGGAGCTTCGGCTTCAGGGACCAGCTGGGGTCCGTTGGGCCGGCGGGGCAGTGCATAAGTATGACGCACACTGACAATGTCAACATCACAGGACATCCGGAGGATCATGCAGTCCGAACTGCGATTTGGGGATCGCGAATCGCCGACAGAAGACAACTCAATTTTCAGGAAGGTCAAGCGAGCGGATTTGCAGATTGTCGCCCGATGATGATGATGATGATGATCAGGAATGGCCGCGGGCAATGAGGCGTCTTCTGAGAGGGAAACGAGGCGGCTGACAAAGCATATTTCCGATGATGGGCTGCGGTGTCGTGTGCATCCCACAGATATTTCCATTTACGTGTCGTCTTGGGCGCTTGAGGTAAGAAACAGCCCTGGCGTGTGACTCTCTCATCCCTTAAACTTCGGTCAACGCAGTCACGCGCAATATCGGAGGTACTGAGCAGGGTGAGCTGCAGTCAGAAAGTCAAGAAGACAACAAGCGAAAGTATTCTACAAAGCCCCCATTTGGTTCATTCATGGTCGCAGCACAACCTCTCGCACACTACGTTCTTTCCTGTGCAGCGCAGCGCAGCGCTTTGCACCGAGCCCCACCTCCCGATCGCCTTTCTTCCGCGTGAGCGGTCACGTCAACCTGCATACACTTTGCTTCGCGAGCGCCAAGGTCATGCGTCTTCTTCTTCCTCGTCCTGGTCCATCGATTCCTTCAACTACTCCCAGCATCAGCGCTCCCCTTTCATCAAACTCAAAAAGAGGCAAGGCAAGAAGACGCACCATCTCAAGCAACTCATGACACTCGTTCAGGTGAGCCATGACGATGCCCTGTCCCTCCGGTACGTTCCCCTCAACACCGATGAACTTGCCGTCTTTTCGCATGGAGTCGATCTGATGCAGGGCGAGTTGATACTACGCTCCGGATTTAGTACGGCAAGAAGAAAGGGTGGATAGGGGAGAGGGGAGACGGGAGGGAGACGTACAGGCCAGAGATCGCGAGGACTGAAGGACCCCCCGTATTTGAGCACTTCGTTCAGGCATTTCTTCACCGTCGACAACTTATTCGCCTATTCCCTCGTGTCAGCAGCAGGTCACAGGCACAGGGAGGGAGAGCGAGGGCTCACGATAGGCATCAGTTCCTCCGACACCGGCTCGCTGGACGACAGCAACCGATAAATCAAGCCATAACACCTCCTCAGCAAGTACAGCAGCACAAACTGGCCCGGCGGCTTATTCCCCTCCGCATCGACAAACTTCCCGTCCACGCGCATACTGTCGATCTCCCGCAGCGCTTGCGAGTAATTCCACAAATCCGTCTCCCGGAGGGTCCATCGGTGGGTCATGACGAGTCCTTCGAGCTGCGTGCGCATCTCCATCAGCCGGTCGTAGATCGGTTTGAGCGGAGGGGAGACTTCGTCCTCGAGCGCGCGGATCTCCTGCGTGACGTCGAAACATTCTTCGAGAAGGGACTGGCAGAGCGCTTGCGAGGAGGTGACGGGCGCTCCCCCTGGTCCAACGAATTTGCCATCTACTCGTTTCCTACAGCCTGGTCAACATGCATCTGAATGTGCATTGCAAACGGTTGCGCACGAATCGATATTCCGCAGCTCCTCGAGCAAAGGCTTCATATCCCCCTTCGAAGGTTTCGGCTTCGCGGCAATAGCAGCGAGTTGCCGTCGTATACTGACAAGCTTCTGATGTATCGGCAGCAGCTCGGGTGACAGCTCAGATAACGAATGCTCCAGCGCCTTCAACGACGCATCTGTGCCCTCGTCAGCCACTGGAGTCTCAGATAGAACAAGGAAGGCGGCGTACCGCACTTGTCCAACTTCCGCTCGAGCAGCTTGATCATCGCTGGTGGATGTAAGCCCGTCTCAGCGTCTTTCCTCACGATCTGCCTCAGGTCCGCAAGTCGGTGCTTGAACGGCTGCAGGTCCGTCTCGTTATACACCCCTGACTCGTTCATATGGTCCAGGAGTTGCTGGTAGGAAGTCATGATCTGCCAGACTTGCGATCACTGGGAGAATGAGCGTACCTGTATGCTGGCGATTTGGGAGTATGTGGCGGGCGCTTCGCGGTTCTTCCCGATTGTGAGGAAGAATAGGGAGAGCAGGCTGAACACGTCGGCTAGTGTCGTGTCCAGGCGGTTGGAGACATGCGGGGCTTCGACATCCCGGATCTCATTCAGCTTCGTCACTATATGCCATCGCACTATCAGATAAGGGCCTGTAGGGGAGAAGAAAGGGATGGACCTTGCTTGACGACCGCTTGGTAGATGTTTTGCACATCCTGGGCTTTGATGAACTCGCCCCGGTTCTTCTTCAGGACCGTAAGGCGGTTACGGAGACTGCGCATTGATCGTCAGTAACCCAGCAATGTGAGAAGTGGAGGGGTGGGGACGCACTTTATAACGGCTTCGAGGATTGGTAGTTCCTCTTGTGGGACAGCAGCCATGGACGCCATCGTTTACCAGCGGTTCGATTCGAGTGATGATAGGCTAACAAAGTAGCTCGTCGTCGATAGTAGTATCGAGAGAGTAGAGTATATGGGCAGGACGACGACCCGTGGATGCCCGCTGGTGGAGGTACAAGTACAGTAGGGTAGGACAGGGGAGGGTGCGACTTGCACGCTGTTTGCCTGTCTGTTTGGAGTGAGTGAGAAGGAGGCGGAGGAGGAGGAGGAGGAGAAGGTACCCTTTGAGACTGAAAGAGTGCTGGGCGCGGGCTGGGCGGAGTCGGAGTCGGAGGACGTGGCCGGAGCCGGGGTTACACACTCAGTCAATGAGCCAAGCAAGGGGTCCTCAGAGGTCTGGGCCCACCCAATCTCACCCACCTTACATAAGGACGAGAGCACGTGATCTGCTGTGTTGCATTCCTCCCGCGGTGCAGTGCCTCCGTCGCAGCACTGAACAGCAGCACGAGCCCCTTGAGGCGCGGACAGACAAGAGCCAAACGGTTGCGCATTCCTCGAACGCATACATCCACCTCGTTCACTCACTTCAACTTCAACAATCTTTATCTCAACGTTCACCAGCATATACTTCGATAACTCGCTATAATGGATAGGATCAAGGAGGTGCGTTGTTGTTCTTTCGCCTGGGTGTACGCGTGCCGATGTTGATGGGCCACGCGTCGCGCAGAGGCTCACCCAACTTCGCGCCGAGGCAGACGCAGCGATCGAGCGCGCCGAAGTGGCCGAAAAGAAGAACAAAGACCTCGAGCAGACCTTGCTGCAGAAGGACCACGAGATCGCCTCGCTTCAGCATCAGCTCGGGCTCGCCCAGGGGCAGCTTGATGAGGCCGAGGCGAAGCTGAAGGAGACGAAGGGCGCTGCGGACGAGGGAGAGGTGAACAGGAAGACGAACGAGAGCTTGACGCGTAAGGTGCAATTGCTCGAGGAGGAGCTCGATACCGCCGAGAAGAACATGAAGGAGACCGTGGAGAAGTGCGTTCCGCTTTCTTCAACATCTCGCATCCACCCTGTACTGATGCGTTATGGGCAGGCTGAGGCAGGTCGACGTCAAGGCAGAGCACTACGAGCGCCAAGTCGCGCACGCAGAGCAAGAGCGAGACACCTGGGAGCAGAAGTACGAGGTGCGCACCCCTTCCACCCTCCTTCCACTTTTCCACTTTCACCGTCTCCTCGTGTACAACCCGCTAACCCCTCCGCAGGAAATGCTCGCCAAATACCAGCAATCCCAGAAAGAGCTCAACGAGCTCGTCGCGAGCCTCGAGAGCGTCTGATCGCCCTGCCTCGCAGCGACCTCAGCGCTCACATACAGTACACGTCTTTACGATTATCGTTCTTGTCTTGCCTCGCCTCGTTTCCTTTCACCGTGCCTCGCTCGCTTGCCTTGCTTCCCGCAACCCCTTCATCCTACATACCTCTCCTAAACTCGATATGGCTCTCGATGACGTTTCCCGGATGTAGATATTCAAGTGAAAATCAAGAGGTTGCTATCTATCCTGCTTGTCCGTCTTCGGATGACAGTGAGCCGCGCCCGGAAATCAGAGCCGCGCTCTCTTCCTTGCAATGGGGAGGGAGGGCCAACATATCAGTCGATATCAGTTCAGTTCGGTATTATTTGCTATAAGTACAACACTGCCGCTCATTATCACCACGACCACGACCACTACCCTCCACTGACTGGGTCAATACAACAGAAACGGCAAATGTCACTACACAGTCTCCTTCATAACAGGCGGCGTCGTCTGTCCGCCAGGCTTATGATCCCCAAAAGAGTGAGCGATCACCTCCCCATCCGTAGCCTGGATATTCTGCTTCACCATCTGGTTCCTATATTTGGCGGAAGTGATCGGCCAGCTGTGCTGGATAAGGATGTCAACTTGTTCCAGGGATAGTCCTTTTGTCTATACGCATTCGTCAGCGTACGAATAGCTAGAAAAGGTGGGGAAGGGCGACTGACCTCAGGTACGAAGAAGAAGGCGAATAGAAGCGCTGCGGTGCAGGTCGAGCCCCAGATGAAGAACACTTTCGGCCCTAGGCCCGCATCGCCAGGCGCAGTATCGACCAAATACGGCGTGGCATACCCGATCCCGAAGTTCCAGAGCCAATTACTAGCGACGCTCACGGCGACACCCTTCGCCCTAACGTTCAAGGGGAAGATCTCGCCCACTACGACCCAGGCGATCGGCCCCCAGGTGGAGGCGAACCCGGCGATGTAGATGCATACTAGGGCGACAAGCGCTTTTTGCCCAGCTTGGTTCGAGACGGAGATCGTTACGCCGATGATGGCGATCAGGTATTCGCAGACGAGCATGAGCGCTGCGCCGCCAATAAGGAGCGTGCGTCGGCCGAGGCCGTCGACGGCCAGCATGCCGGGGATCGTCATGCTGCGCGTGGCATGTTAGTCAGCGGAAGGTTGGCAGACCTGGGGAAAAGGCTTACAAGACGTTGACAATGTTGGTCGCCACGGAGATCAGGAAAGGGTTTGGAATACCCGAGTTCTGGAAGAACGTCGTCCCGTAATAGAAAATAAAGTTGATCCCTGCAATCATTTAGCCTCCCATCCGCCAAATCCAGTAAACCTAGCCGTACCTGTAAGCTGTTGCCAACTAAGCAGATTGTCAGCACGAGCACAACCGACTGATTGAACATGATAGACTCACGCTTGGAGCCATGTGCCCACGATTGTACGGAAGAGGATTCTCGATCTGCCCCATGAGAGGAGCGCGAGCCAGCTCGTTCCTGCCATTTGTTGCTCGGCAATCCAGTTGGCGCGAATCTCGGCCATTTCTTGCTGGACCAACGGGTCCTCGGGTGGCACGGAAAGAAGGAATCCTAGTGCTTTGGCCGCTTTGTCGTCCAGCCCCTTCCTGACCAAGTGCCGAGGAGATTCAGGGAGGAAGATCATCCCCGTGCAAAGGATGAACGCCCAGATGAATTGGATGGCAATTGGGATTCGGTAGGAAGAGTGATCAGGCCGGTCTTGTGTTGCATTGTTGATCACAGATGCCAGAAGGAGGCCAATGGTGATGAACCATTGGTAGCACGAGACGACAGCGCCGCGGATCCATTTCGGAGCAGTTTCGGATTGGTAGAGAGGGATCATTGTTGAGACAAGGCCAACGCCGAGGCCAGCAACGACACGGCCGACAATGAAGACTGGATCTTGTTCAGCTTCTCATAACAGGTAATTACATTGGAGGAACTTACGAGCCCAAAGACCCTCTCGGGAGCCGGTCTGCATGGCCACACCAACGGAAAAGACAAGGCAAGCAACCATCAAACCCGGACGCCGGCCGATCCAGTCCGCCAGCGGTGCACCAAACAGAGCACCAAAGAACGTGCCGGCCGAAAGGATAGAAACGACAAGAGACTCGTTAGAGGTAGAGATTGCGCAGGGGGCTGGTCCGTCCGGGGTTGGGTAGCCGAACGTGCAAAGCCAGTCCTGCACCCGCGATTAGCCCTCCGAGTCAGGATTTGAGGTGGTTTGAGAGGAGCTCACATTCATGACTTTTACACCGCTGATCGTGCCTGTGTCGTAGCCATAGAGGATACCACCGAAGGCCGCGAAGGCGACAATTATGATGCCGAATATTGGGTTTTTGGGTGTGTCGTGTGAGCCGACACCCTCGCCGGTAGCTACTGCTCCTCCGGCCATCTTCTGTTGAGTTGCACTGGGAGGCAGGAGAGAGCAAGGGGGTTTGAGGTTGTTGAGGAGGAGAGCTTGTTGCGGAGGGGAAACTGGGGAAGAGCGTGAAGTAGGGAGGAACGTAGGGGGATTAAGCAGAGCAGAATAGACTGCGTGCGGGGTTTATTTATACGTCTTGCAGGCAGCGTATTCGTTTAAATGGCATCTTCGAGTGAGACCGAGGCTTATACGCCCATTGAGGGGGGAAGGGGTGAATGACGCGGTTCTTCCAGGAAGGGCAAGCGGCGGGGGATGCCGGAATAACTCATGCTGGCCGGACAGGGATGTGCGTCACTTGCCGGACCTTGCGGGGATGAATACAGAGCCGGTCGGGCCATACATCCCATGTCAGCTTACGGCGCATAGAACTAGCTGAAGAGGAGGACCGGCACTCATTTGCGATATGGGCGAGTAATGCGGTGCACCAGAACAGTGGGAATCTCGCGACTCGCGGCGACGGTCCCTCGCGGGAGATCGAGATTGCTGAAAGAACGGCCCTGAGAACGCAGGACCACCGACGCCTTCCTTCGCTTTCTGCGCTCCTCTGCTCCCTGAGACCGGCCCTCCGCGGCTCGGACGGTCGGCATTCGGGTGATTACGCATATGGGCGCTTCGGCTGAGCAGATTGCGCGCCGGTGCGATAGTCGAGATAGTCCTCAGTAGATGTGCCTGACGCAATAGGTTTTCGCTGGCAACGAGCGAGAGATCCGCTGGAACTTCGGCTCTTGCCCGGCTTGCTCGAATAGGCAGCAGGATAGCCCATGTAGCAACCTCGACCCGGCCATGCAGAGATGAACCAGACCCCGAATATCGGCCCACAGAGCGACAGAATCGCACACCAGAAACGGGATGCATGTTCCAGACTAAGCCGGAATTGACGATGCGCGTCATCTGCGTCCTTCGGCGCGCCGGAACGCAAGGGCCGGCAGACCAGCAGACCAGGCGTGACAAACCTGCGTCGGCCGGTAAGCTGGCGCGAAGCGAGGGTCAGCGCGAGAAACGTGTTGCCGTTTGATCAGCTCTTGGTGGTGTTGCTGAAACACCTACCATTGAGCTTGGTTCGTGCGAAGGAGCGGTATGCAAAACGGATTATGACCCCCGTCATCACCTGACAACACCTTCAACATCAACCCTAGAAACCGGAGCATCGACCTCTCACCATCCATTCATTCCCCCTTGACATCCTCGAAGTAAGACCTAGGGGTCGACCAGGAAGGACATTTCCGGCTGGTCATGCCCGCCACACTCCCGCCCGATGGCTGCCCGATACGAGGGGTGGTGATGTAAGCCGGCAGGCTGGTGGACATGTCGGGCCGTAATGGAGGCCTCCACTGCCGGAGGGCGGTTTCCGGTTACTGAGGAGGCGCCCTTGTTCTAGAGAACATGTCGACGAGCGAGTTTTCGTAGTCGGTCGACGGCTAGCTGGGTGAAGAGGCCCCCAAACGCATGGAAGTGGTGCTGAACAACGTGCTGCTGACGTCGGCGCGTACCCGATCGAGCGATCGAGTTGATCGACGTGATCAAGGTTGAGCGATAAGCGCGCAAAGTTGAGCGAACGACTCGGATGCCCACATTTGACGCGAGTAATTGCTCCGATACCCACGACCCTTAAAGTTGCTCCGATGCCCACGATGAATAAGAACGCTTTTGCACCCATAAGACCCTTACTCGCCAATGAAAAGACTCCAAAAAGGAGAAAAAAATACTTAACCCTTTATTTACACTTAGTGGTAGCATATTATTGGCATAGGGACGGTTTTGGGTCAAACATGCGCGATTCATTGAGATTCATTGAGAGACCAAATTCTCGCTATTTGGGCAACAGTTTAACCTCCCAACTTTTGCCCCTTAACTTAAATGGCCCTATAAATTTGTTTTAATCACAAGGAGGAGCATACTGGGGGCGAAATTAATTTTTTTAGGGAAAATACAGATTACTTAGATTAATTTACGACGCGCGACGCGTCGTTTGGTGGGCATCGGAGTCTGTGTGGGCATCCGAGCCCATCCCGCGCGGAACGTGGGCATCGGAGTCGTTCGCTCCGCAAAGTTCGACGGAGGCGGATTTAGCTCGTTGCGGCGAAGACAGGGACCGTTAACTTGGAAGTACCTCGCAGATGTTCAGCTTAGTTGCCCGTTATAGCAACACCTCTCATCTTATCCCCCTTTTTCACGATTGTCGGCTGCCTACTAGTCCAAGATAAAGCGCATCAGCGCACCCCCTTTGTCGGACTTCCACCCCCTTGCAGCACCAAGTCGAAGATCCTGCCACTCACCCGTGCTCGAGTTGACGTCAGCACGAAACTCTTCTCGCCTGTCGAGCTCTATTTTCGTCCACCTTGACAAGTACCAGCTTGCACATTACTACCCCTTGCTGAGCAATAAGGACGTCATAATTGCCAGCATCCAGAAATACGCGAAACACTTCTGCATGCAACGAGCAATTTGAATTTTGCAGCGAGCTGAGCTCCGGGCGTACCCGAGGCTTCCTGTGGATCCGGAGCCGAGGCGGCTCGCTTCCGGTCGTCGGACTTCAGCTTGGCCCGATCTCGCTTCGGAGATAGTGGTCCAGGCCGAAAGGTTTATCGCCGACTTTATCTCTAGTGCCTATCGCCGACGTTCGTCTACCAAGGTGGGGGCCTAGTGCTTGCATTAATCTGCTATGAGCAAAACGATTGGGGTGCTGGTCAACGGTGTTACTTCGGCTGTCAGGGTGAAGCTCTACTGCCACGCATGTATGAGTTATCGTGCTCAGCAAGATGGTGAACTCGCTGTCTTATCGAGCCCCCTGCGCTGGCAGCGGCTCATTTCTCCACCTCCAGGCTTCTCGAGGAAGCATGATATTATCTCTATCTATCCCCGTATACGACACCATTGTCATCCATGACGACTGACGACCATGACCACACCCATTCAAGTTCTCATAGTGGGTGCGGGCGAGTTCGGCCTCTCAACAGCACTTCATCTCCTCTCTCCCCACGATTCCTCCAATACATCTGCCAGACAGGAAAGCAGGAAGTACAGCGTAACGATCCTTGAACGACATCCTTCTGGCCTTGCGCCGGATGCGGCCAGTATGGACTTGAACAAGATCGTCCGTTCTGACTATCCTGATCTTCTGTATGCCCGGTTTGCGAGGGAGGCAATCCGGCTCTGGAAAGAGGAGGGATGGGAGGGAGTGTATCACGAGTCCGTCTCTCCCTCCGTTCTATGCTGGCTTGAGGAAGGGAATGAACAAAGGACAGGAACGGAGTCCTCGTACTTGGTGATGCCTCCCCAACAGGCCAATACACCTCGGCATCGCTCGAGAACTCGCTTGCCCTAGGATGCAGGATCGTTCCCACGTCCGATGAGGCAGAGCTGCGTGAATGTTTCCCGCCAAGAGCAGCTATTCCGAGCATGGATGGTGCGGTGGGGTATGTTAATAAGGACGGTGGGTGGGTCGAGGCTGAGCGGGCTATGCGCCTCTTACGCACGAAAGTGGAAAGCCTGGGAGGCGTTCTCCTGGGTGGAAGGACCGTCTCGCGGCTGTCGAAGGATGAGAAGGGAGAGATTGATGGCGTCGTCCTCTCCTCGGGCGAAGTGACGAAAGCGGACTTGATCGTCCTCGCTACGGGCGCTTGGACGCCGTCCTTATTTCCTGAATTGGGTGTGCATGGGAAGTTACTGGCCACGGGGCAGAGCGAGCTGTTCCTCCACCTGGAGGAAGGGGAGAGGGAGAGATGGAGAGGCGGACCGGTTGTGCTGGACTGGAGTGCTGGGATGTCCATCTTCGAGGTGCATATCTGCTCCACCACATTTCCCTGCACGTCTTCTCCGCCCTCTTCTTGTTTTCCTGGCAAGGGTGCCGAGCTGAGACAAGTCTAGCCAACAGCAGATGGAATCGTCAAGATCGGACTGCATCATGCCGGCTTCGTCAATCCTCTCCCAACACCGACCGGGCCGTTAGTCTCTACACCTTCGACATCCGCGATCGGGGACACCACTCTCCCAGCGGTCCCAGTGGAGATTGTGCAGCAAATGCGAGCCTGGCTCGGTCGCCGATACCCGGAGCTCGGCAAAAGGTCATTCGTGGGCTCGAGGATGTGTTGGTACGTCTTCTCTCTCCTTGAACAGCCTGCGAGGAGGGCAAGGCGGGTGTTGAGTGGAAACAGGTACACGGACACTCCCGATGGCGACTGGCTGATCGATTTCCATCCTGAGCATCCGAGAGTCGTATTGGCCACAGGAGGGTCCGGGCATGCGTTCAAGGTATGTAGTCTCCGCCGCCTCATCCCGGCGGAGCGGCAACCTGATGTCCGATCCAGTTTCTACCGAAAATCGGTGCCCTCGTTCGCCAGAGGATAGAGCGCACGCTTCCTTCGGAATGGGCAACAAAGCTTGCGTGGAAGAAGGAAGGTGGAGGGGCGGATATGACCCGGGTTGGGGAGAAGACTGAGGTGTTGGCAGGGAAGGCATTGGCGGCTTTGGAGGACCTGGTCAGAGTAGGGTTATAAGGCTGTAATGGAAGTGAAAAGGATGTCTTGGGACGCATATATGCGCTGGATTGAGCGCATATATGCGTCCTACTTGGTCGACAAGAACAGGCCTCGGGTCTCAATCTCGTAAAGCCTCGCAAAAGCGCGGTCGGGAGAATAACAATTGATCAGAAAGTGTTCATACAGTCAGTCAAACGAGAACATAGCGTGATGATACAGCATCCCCTTCAACCACTCGATCTAGTAGTTCACAGCTCCGCCTTGCCATCTGCCTTGCCGTTCTCCTGCTGCTGTTGCTGCTGCTGCTTCCTCCACTCCTCATCATCCTTAAAGTCCAAGCTCACGCTGTTCACACAATGTCTCTCGTCCGTGGGCACATCGAAGCCCTCTCCCTTGAACACATGCCCCAAATGCCCTCCACAAGCCGCGCAGGTAATCTCCGTCCGGGTCATGCCGAACGTCCGGTCTTCGTGTCGCTCGACGGCGCCGGGAATGGCGTCGAAGAATGCGGGCCAGCCACAGCCGCTGTCGAACTTGGTGGTGGATTTGTAGAGCGGTGTGCCGCAGGCGGCGCAAGTGTAGACGCCGGCTTCGGAGTGATGGTTGTATTTGCCGGTGCCGGGACGTTCGGTGCCCTTTTCGCGGAGAATGCGGAACTGCCGGGAGCGTCAGTCCCTGCCTTACTCCTTACTGGATTATAGAAGACGTACCTGCTCCTTGTTCAGGATGGCCCTCCACTCAGCATCGCTCTTCGCCTTTGAACCCTTCTGGATATCGCCCATATTGTCACTGGTACTAGTATTCTCGGTATTGGAGTTGGCAGAAGCTTGAAAGCCCAAAGCACGCGCAGTGAAGAAGATCGTAGTGCCGCCTGTCAGGCCTTGTCGTAGCGGGATACGGGTGGAGAGGAGCGTACGCGAAGCAGGATAGAATGAGGATAAGAGGCGTCTGAACATCAACCTGCTTGCTCGGATCGAGCGGCTTATGTATGCGTGGTTTTTGGCTGGGAAGCACTGGTGGTGGTGCTTCTTGGTCGTGGAAGATGCTGGCTAGCTGGTGGGAGTGGTTGGTAATGGTGGAGAGGGAGCGGTGCTCAACACCTTGGAGCTTGGCTGCGAGCGATATGAACCAGGTGGCTGCTCTGGATCGAGTGCGGTGCGATTGCGATGCGGGGGAGCCTGCTGACGTCAGACATGGGAGGCACTGCCACTTCGGCTCCTCGGAGTCGGAGAAGAGTCGGAGCGTCCCCTAGGCTTTGGTGGTGGTTGGACATTCCTCGACTCACCTGGACCAAGTCGTGTAGTATACCCTCTCCATTCCTTGGGCAGGATGGATCAGGTACGCGCATATATCCTAATTTCATTGTTGAGGTTAACTCATAGATGCGCACAGAATGCATTCCGTTCCATGCTCTCGAGACCGCGGACGGTCTCCGCGAGTGCGAGCGTGTCGTCTCTCCAGGGCACCTCCGTCTCACGAGGTCAAGCGCGGGGCAAGCCTTCGTATGCCCATCGTTCGCCGGTCCTTTGTTCTGGAGCTAATATGTGAACAGACAAGAACCTGCGCCGACCTCTTTCAAGCCGAGAAAGATTAAGGATGCCCCGCCGGCGCCTAAGCTGGCGGTGAGTGACGAAGGAAGGAGTGGGTCGGACGACAAGGCTGCTCTAGAGGAGGTGTGTGCCCAGTTCTTCTTCAACTTCGTTCCCGATTGTACCTGCCTACGTTGCATCACACTATATGGGTTCTGGCTGACACGTCCGTAAGATAGCAAAGATGGTCAACTCCCTCCGTTCCAACCCTGACGGTCCCTCCGCTCAATCAACTAGTAACGACCAAGACCTGGACGCAACGCTCGAACAAGCCTTCGAGGAATCAAAACCCGAACCTCCTCCCCAGGTAGCCGGCAAGAAACGAACAAGGGAAGAGATCTTGCGTCAGCTGAAGGGAAGAGCTGGATCTGCCGAAGCGAGCGGGAGTAAGAGCCCTGAGCTGGAGGAGGGGAAGGAGGAGAGGAAGGGGTTTAAGCCTATCGGAACTACGAGTGCTAGTGGGGAGAAGGAGGTCAAGAAGGGTTTCAAACCTATCGGGGAGAAGAAGAAGAAAAAGAAGGTCAAGGTCGCGGCCGACCATGATCAAGCTGTCAAGCCGAAGGGCGATACCAACACTCCCGCGGACGAAAAACCGAGCTCGGCAAAGCCTGCACCACCAAAACCCGAGCCTCCAAAGGCTCCCCCAGGTCTGCCTGAAATAGAGGTCGACATGGACGAAGATATCTTTGCCGGCGCAGGGAGGTTTGAGGGGTATGACCTCTCTTCCTCGTCAGACGAAGAAGGGGAGTCCAAAGCCAAGCCCGGCGAGAGCAGCAAGTCCGCCGACGTTTCACCTACTCAAACTGCTGCAACTACTACGGCGCCTGCTGCGCCAGTTAAGGCAAACTGGTTCAACGAGCCCTCCCGGTCTCCTTCACCTCCTCCCGTCCACCGAGCTCCCACTCCGCCACCACCTGCGCCCGCTGCAGAAGAAGAAGAGGAAGGCGAACTCCGTCTAAAGCCACTAGAGTCCTCAGCTCTCCCATCTGTCCGAGAACTCCTAGCGCAGGACAAAGAAGCAGAGGCTCGTGCCAAACGAAGAGCTAAGAAAGATGCCTGGAGGGCGAAGCAGGGTCTTGGGCCTAGTATGAGGGACGACGACGATGACGATTGGGATGGAAGGGGCGGATGGAGTGATGAGGATGAGGGTAGGAAGAAAAAGAAGAAGAAGGGCGGTGGGCTGGAGGGAGAGTACAATAGGCCAGTTTGATTGCCCTCGCGCTGAAAGCTTTTGCTGATTGGGAGATAGGCTGCAAGCGTATATGAAGAAGTGACCTCTGACGCTGCAACTGTCCGGAGCTCGAAGGCAAGCAGAGACCCTCCAAACGCGAGTTATCGCCGAACGAACGGACAATGTAACGACCTCCCGCAATACACGTTCAGTGAAGCAGGTTTTGGGTGAAGGCTGCTTTTTATCCGGGATAATCGTCCGTGCGATCGACCATTCCCATCAACGCATCCACGAGCTCTTCAACTCCAACCGACGCGTGCATCCCAAACGTTCGCCGCAGCGCCAAGATCATTTGTACTCGGTTCTTGCAGCAGCACTCGAGGAGAGCTTCTAGAATTTATGCAGTGTCTCACTCGTTGCATAGGGAGTGTGTGGCAGGGATCTCAGTGCGCGTCACGATGCTGTGCAGCCTTCCCCGAAACTGAATAAGGAGCGCTCGCTTCGCTTCTTGATCAGTATCAACCCCGAGGCATTAATACATTTTGTCTGTCAAACATCTGTACATTTGACGGCGTTACACTTGTCGGTGCAGATAAGTTTTGAATAACTTTCGCCGACGCGGGCTGGTCTGAACCGCAAAAGTGGGTGCGGTGGTTGGTCCGCGGAGGGCGCACTGGCCGAGGTGTATGATGTACGGCGCGCTTCCAATCGCGCAATAAATTGGCGCCCACAAGGGTCTCCCCATGTCGGATCCCCTATAAAGCCAGACAGAGTGCCACATCATCGTCCTCTCTTTGCCAGTCATCCCCACCGCATACATACCACTACTTCACCACATACACTAGCTCAACATGCGTGCCTACTACTACGACGACGAGCCGACCGACCAGCGCCTCCCGCACGACTCTGGCGAGCCCGTCTCGGTCGACACGCTCAAGCACCTAGGCGTGCTGTACTGGCACATCCCTGTTGGCGAGGGCGAGTCTGTCCCCGAGGGAGTGGACGAGATTGCGAAAGAGAGGGACTACAAGAACAGGGACGTGATCAATGTCAGCAAGGAGGGGCTGGGCGATGCATACGAGACGAAGATCAAGGGGTTCTTCGAGGAGTGCGTTCTTCAGCTCTTGCCCCATGCTATTGCGCGGGGACTGACATGGGCACATAGGCACATGCACGAAGACGAGGAGATTCGATACATCCTCTCCGGATCTGGATACTTCGATGTGCGCAAGCACGCTCCTAAGCCCGAGCAGGAGCGTTGGATCCGCATTCTGTGCGAGCAGGGCGACCTGATCGTTCTTCCGTCCGGCATCTACCACCGGTTCACATTGGACACGAACAACAGGATCAAGGCTGCGCGGTTGTTCAAGGCCAGTTGCTGCTGTTTGTCGTGAGTCGAGACGGTGATACTGACTCTAAGACAGGACGAGCCCAAGTGGGTGCCGCATAACCGTGGCCAGGAGACCGATGTCAACCCGTACCGGATTGGCTACGTCTCTTCCCTCCCGCCGATCAGCGTTGCTTGAGAGATTGTGAGGATTGGATGGAGAGCGAGATCTTGTTGCTGTATCGATGTATAAGGGATATAACCGAGGTTTATGAGTATCATATTCCATTCAAAAGTCGAGCCATGGTTCTGCGGTGCGACTTTAGCCCGGAGGCACTGCCTGGCTGCCGATCCTCAGCCTGTCACCTATCGATGCTTCGAGGCAATATGACGATAACATCTTCTCTGTGGCCAGCCGCCACGCAAAACGCCCGTGTGGTGATATATGCATTTGGCAATTTCTACATGGAAAGCTATTTCTAATCTTATACGCTGAGCATCTTCGTTCCCACATTCCCGCTCTCCCCACTCCTCGGCCCAATAAAGCCCCTCAGAACTCTTCCATCTGCGAAGATAAGATGGCCGTGCGAACAGAACATCTCATCGCTTCTAGCCCGAGCTCCCAGAAGCGGGGATAAGCGCCGCGAAGCTTCCAACCTGCTTGATCCGCTGCCAACCCGGCAGGGCAGCCAAGGACGAACTTCGGTGTTTTCCCAGGCGGCCCTGAGCTGAAAATAGGAACAAATTCCTTCCACTACCGGCGTACTGAGCGGTGTTCGCTCTTGTTCTCGGGCCGTTGCACTCCTTGAATAGCACGGAAGGTCGCAGTCGAGCAGTGAGAGTTCTTCAGGACGTCTCTACCAGTGCGTTGGATGAGGTTGACTTGTGCTTGGTTTTCGTTGCGCGCATATAGGTTTACACGGCGATCGGGTTGAGAAGGACCGCTGGGTGGAGCGGGTTGTTCCGCTATTGGAATACAGCGGCTGCGCCTTTGTCGGTTCCACATGGTAGTCTACCTTTGAGGTAACCAGTCATCAGCAACCGCAATCCGCTGTGACAGAGTCGTGGACGTACGTAGCGCGTTTCCATACGCACTTCCGGAGACGCGTATCATGGTGATCGGTCACTGCGGTCGGGTAGCCGCTTCTGATCTCGGCCAGTTGTCATGGATGATGATAATGACTCGAGATGGTCTAGACTGGCAATGAAGCCGCACGACAGGCCAATAACCCGGCGCGTGCGAAACACGTTCGGTTCGGAGTAATTCTCTCGGCGTTAACGTTCTTCCCGGTCGATCGGCACCAGGTTATCGCAGAATCCCCGCGAAAGTGAGGGTGTGCCGTCATGGCCGATGCGGCTTGAGGATCCAGAGACGGGGATCTGCCCGCTGGGGTAGCGGGAGGCGTGGACACCATCAGCCAAGAAAGGATAATCGATGGTTATCGGCCGTGCCAAGGCTCGGAGCCGGATGGTGGCAGGAATGTCATGCACCATGCGTACGACCATGGTATCGTGTCGCCGAGAGAGTGGATGGATGACATCCCGGAGATACGCAACCGGTACCGCCGCTCCCCTGGCTAAGATGTGAGTAAAGGAATGAGATCGACAGGAGATTGGTAGAGTAAGCAGCGTACCTCTCCAATAACGGGCGGGTTAATCAGATCAATGCCACCGTATCGCCCAGCGGAGGTCCGACAGAGACAACGCAAAAGGAAGACAGCACGGGGCAGTCCGGCAAACTCGTCGGAGGGCTGGACAATGCGTCGTCTTGGGTCTCGGGCCCACGAAGTGAGAAGGAAGTCGGTGGGATGCAGACCGTTCCACAGAGTAACGCAGTGATCGACGCGGGAGGTTGTGCTTGTCATCGATGTCTGACTGCTCGGGCAGACTGGTTGAACCCCTGGATACGTTGTAGAGCAAGGACTCGATGGACCAAAAAGCTGGCAGAAGAGTTCATCGGCGTTCGGCGTCAGTATCTTTGTATCGTCAATACGTGTGTCGTTATTCTGGGCTGAAAGAGCCATACCTATCATATCGAGGGCACGCTCTCTTAAACCGTCGCTGTTTGCGAACCGTCTGGCATCGCCAGATGCAGCATCAAACGGCGTATCGGCTGAGAGCCAGTACAGTCGCAGGATCCGCCAGATGTCTCTGGTGGTGCGCAATCCTGCAGGCGTTCGTTGTGTGAGACATCATTGATGAGCGGAGCCGTGCAGCGTGCATAACTGAGCAGTTGTGGCTGGCAAGACAATATAGAGGAAATCAAACTCGAACTCACCTGCGTCCAGTCACGTTGAGCAGAGGCGAATGAAAGGGGGCTTGGGGGGCTCCTCAGACGCTGCAGGCTATATTTCGAGTTGGGCTGACGAGCCCGTCATGTATACGGCCCGCACTTCCTCCGCCGAAGTCCAGGAGAGGTGGTGCCTGCATATACCCGCGGTCCTCGGTTGACAGTCGGCGAACGGTAGTCTAAGAGCATGTTTTAGCACAAAAATAGCTCATGACAAAAAGAGCTCCTACAGAACGTGGCCGCGAATATCCCGTGTTGATCAACGCCATTCGAGCAGCGTTGCTCCAACCCCCACAAGTGTGGTAGGGAGGGTGCGCCATGCCCCGCGGAACATGCTCAGATAGGCTTGAATCTGATAACATAGCCCGATCGCGCGGATGGGCGATTCTCGCCCGTGGTCCACTTTGAGGCGTCGACGTAACGTGGTTGAAGTTCACAGTTGCGAAGACGAGAAGACAACGAGAGCCGCGGGGTTTCTGGCCTGGTCTACCTCCACTCGAATCCTTCCTAGGATGATATACGAGCGTAGTCATTGGTCGCGTTTGGCATAAGGGTATTGACCCAGAAAAGACGGACGAACGCTACGAAGCCCTTCTGCTCCAAGCTTGGAGTGGACTTCGACTTGAACGCCGACAGTTCCGGCAGATGCGGGAAGGCAGGGGTTAACTGTATGACCGGCGTCTCGTCATTGGTTGGAACGATGCAAGCAGTGCTTCTGTAGTCAAATCTGAAGAAGCAGGTATACATCTCCGTGATGCGAGACATCCGACCGTCCGGCACCAGTAGCAAAGCGAATCCAGTACGTTGACCAAAGAATGCCCGTTCTTGCCGGGAGAATCGCGTGTGGTGGTCGGTTCCAATACCCGACACAGCAATGCACCGTGTCCAACAGGTCGCCGTCGAGTTGCGGTCAGACATCACCGAGTTCGCGTCGGTCTGGTGATGGGATGCGGTATGCCGAGCGCCTGGCATGATCCGAGCATAGGGACGGAGATGTTACCAGGACCACAGACGGGTAAGCTCCTGATGCGGCAGTGCGGATGACGCGTCTATTTCGAGCGCCCTCTCCTGAGCGGGCATGCAAGCGGTTCCTCGGCGAGTTTGCATCGACGATGGCATCCTCCGCCGATGCGCCATGTCGTCAACCTTGAGCCAGAGCCATCTCAAGCGCGCTCCCGCTTTGCTGACTATTCGCCAGACGCGCGTGAAACGGTGGTGGGTCGAGCGTCCCGTTGCTAAATTTACCGTAGATTCGCGATGTTATCGTATCTCGTATCTGATTAGTCGAAAGAGGCGATAGAGCCGCGAGAACACATGTCAGAGCAGGGGCGTTGAGGCGAGCAAGACTAATTAGCCTGTTGCGGTCGAGCTCGCGGTGCGCGCGTGCATATGGACGAAGAGCGAAGACGAGAAGGTACACGTTTTGGAGCGCATCCCGATGCAGATCAAGGAGCGATAAAGAAACCAGTCGTATAGGCGACGTCATTCGCGTAGCTTGTCTTGGCAACCCCACCTCCGTCATTCGGGTTGTTATGCACCTCGGAGAAGCGGTCAAATATTGCGACCAAACCGTTGTTCCTGAATCGGGCATATGTCGCCTGACTAGATCTGCCGAGATGGATGAGCCAAGCTCAGGGATCCTTATATCCTTTGTTGGACGAGCGCAAAATAGCATGGGCGAATAGTGTGAGGAGTGAGCCCACCAGGGCGGAGGAGAAGCACCGCTGGTGGAAGCGCGCGGAGAAATACTGCGGCGTAATCACGCGTTGGAAACTTAGAGCCGACTTCCGCCGCATAGATTAGAAGGAAAAAGGGAGAATGCCGCGGGTGGAGGAAGCGGACTGATTGGGAAGTCGTTAGATGGAGAAGAGCGACAATAGCCAGCTATCGCTGATGTGGCAGTTCGGTCGCCTCATGCAAGGGGCAAATCGGGCACCAACAGATGCACAGCCGGCCAAGCTTGATTGCGCGCTGGCTCGCCCGTGAACATCAAAGACGTGTGACGGGAGCGTTGGTGGAGTGCGCATCAGCGAACAAAGCTGAAATAGACAGTCCAATCCAATCCCAATCCTCTTTTTCTACCTCCCTCATCCATATGGGGGGAATGCACGTGTTTCTAATAGCATGCGACGAGCCAAGGCTTCACGCTCTCGCTGCTGCGTCGAGTCCGTGAAGAGATGGATGGTTGGCGGTGGTCTGACAATTGATGCGGGTTCGGGTGTTGCATGAGGCAACAATCGGCGAAGCGACGAGAAAAAATGTTATCTCTGATTTGTCCATATCCGGTAATATCCGCGAGATACGCAGATAATCTCTTCGACCACGGCCACGGTTCTGGGTGGTGTGTGCGTGCGATGATGTGACGTGTGGGCAGGATGGATCTCCGAACGAACCCGCTTATGTCATGCAATAGAGTATTCATCAGTAAAAACCCTGAGCAGCTATGTAGCCTTAAATAAGCTACATAACGACCATAGCACCCATTGCGCAAGTGCCCTTCATATAGTCGCAACATAGCGCTCATAGCAAACAAAATTGTACTCATTCAAGGAACATGAGTTCTTGAAACTGCTCTCTATGGTGCCTGCACTACAAGCCGAGTGAATTTTGATGTCAGAAAGACCAGGACAGCATACTAAGCGACTGGAACAGTTTGGCATAGCACCCATAGCACCCGTATAGACCCCCACGCTATGAGGACCCCAGGTTTTTACAGATGTTTGACTTTCAGAAGGCACAGAAGGAACCAGGTGACCCAAGTTGGGCGTTACAAAGGTGGACAAGCAAAGATCAGCCAAATGCGCGCGTTATCACTGGTCGATGGAGCAAAAGAGATCCGACTCAGCCGAAACACCGGCGCGGGAACGGAGGCATTCCTTAGGCGGGGTTGCAAAAGGGGCCTGGAGGGCCTAAAAGGGTTCCGGGCCACGCTGTTATCTCTGAATCCGCATCAGTACGTTCCTTGCCTTCGCCGTGTGCTGTACTCGCATGGCCATGATTCTCTTCGGTGGGTGAGGTGTACAGCCAGTGCTTGTCAGATTATCAAGTCTGAAAACTAGGGCACCGAACAGAGTTAGGAACAAGCAGGGTCGTCTTCGTTGTGAGTTGGAAAATAGCGGAAAGGGCGGAAAAGAGCAAGAGGAGAAGGAAGCAGCCGACGCGTGGAAGGGGACCCGCGCATGCCGGGGCGTATGATCATGGCAGCGGCGGTCCATTGCAAGCGACGTCGATCTTCCCCCACGGAAGCAGATGAGCCCGCGTCCAACCAGCTTCCGCCAATTATAAGGAGAGACGCATCATCCAGCAGACAGCCCGCCCTGCCATTCCCCCCCGGCTTCGTTCTTCTCGTCGCCTTGTCATATAAGGACACTCGACTTTCTCCTCCCTCAGCTCCTCTGCCAATATTTACCCCTCGCTCAGTCGGCGTTCACAGTGCATATAACATTGTGTTTATACGCATATACGATCGCAGCAGTCTCGTCGACTCATCCCACGTCGCCTAGCTTGGTCAGCTGACGTGCATATACCTACACCATCTACCCCTGATCTGCTCCGAATCGGTCGTTCAATGCGCGTGATCGTTGCGACCTACCAACCGTCCCAGTCATCCGGCGGCCTTGCTTTGGACCGTCCTTACCCACCCGTACCCGCCGTATCACACCTGCCATCCATGTCCCGCACCCCGGTGAAGCGAGCCGAGTCTGCTACCTCCGGTGAATCCTCCTTCAAAGTCTCAGCATCTACGCAAAAATCTGGCTCGGGTCAGAAATGCGTCGCTTGTGGTGCTACGTCCACACCGCTATGGCGCAGGAACGAGCAAGGAGCAACTGTCTGCAACGCTTGTGGTGCGTCATCTGTTATCAGTAGATCTTCTTCCGTGGCTAACGGACACGTCTCCTTTTCGGTTTTTGCTCACAGGCTTGCAAGCCAAAGCGCGCCGATCTCCGAAAGCCGGGAGCGCCGGTCGACAATCGCAGCCGCCACAATCCACCGGATCCTCCACCGGCCATTCACCTCCTCAGATCGCAACCACAGATGCGGCACCCCCTCCAGGATCCTGTCCTGGCGACGGCCTGTGCAACGGCACCGGAGGAGCAAACGCTTGCTCTGGTTGCCCCGCTTTCATCAATTCTCATCCAGCAGACATGGGTGAAAGCGGCCGTGTTCGTGCACCTGCTGCAACTGCAACCGCTGCGCCAGGGGTCGGCCCACTCAGCTGCGCGAATTGTCATACCACCACTACACCCTTGTGGCGAAGGGACGACGCCGGCAATAATATCTGCAATGCCTGTGGTAAGTTTCTGCTTCTCAATTTGCCGCTGTTCTGCTTTCTTCGAGCGTTTGCTCCTTGCACCGCTTATCTGGCCAGGCCGAGATCTGCACGTGACCACTCGGCGATCTTCGGGCAGCGGAGGCGGATCTTATCCGATGAGCGATAACAGATTACAATTTCCATCTCGCCCTTCCTCGTTCGTTCCTTCTTGATGGAGCGTTGCTGACCACGGATTACGTTGCTATAGGCCTCTATCAGAAACTTCATGGGAGCCGGCGCCCCGTGACTATGAAAAAGGCTGTTATCAAGCGAAGGAAACGAGTTCCCGCGGCAAACGCAATTGTCTCCCACACGAATCACGCCGACTCCCCTGGCCCCTACGCGCACAGCACGCATACATCCACCTTGACGATGGCCGACCGCGCTGCCGCAGAAGCCCTCGTTGCCGTGGGACGGTCTGGAGCGGACGAACGGAGCAGGAAGAGACAGCGGAGAGATGTAGACAGCTCGGCGCTCGAGCGCGACGAGCTGGAGGACGAGTATGATGATGGCACGGGGGACGAATCTGCTGCGTCGTACGAAGAAGCACGCGCGGCGCTTAGGACGGTCGCAGACCATCACGCCTATTCCCGAACCTCGCCGCCCGCACACCCTGCATCCCAGCATGAAGAACCTCGACGCGTCTCACCCCGAGGCGGCGGATACGATCTTCCGCCGCTGAACAGCGCCGTCGGTGAATACCGTCATGGCCGGCCTGATGAATCCCATGGACATTCACCGATGCGTCGGGACGTCGTCGACCCAAGCTCTCGGTACCTCCCTCCTCCCCGGCCTTCATACAACCTGTCACCGCGTGGTCACACTTCGCACCTGCGCTCAATGTCTCCACCCATGTCCCGCTCCCGTTCACCTGGTGGCCGTTCGCCCAGGCCAGACACGCATTACATGGCGTCTATCCCCACACGCGAAGAACTTCTGCAGCATCACGCCCAGCTGCGTGATCAGAAGCGCGGACTGGAGGAGATGCTCCGCCGGACAGAGCACCTCCTCCGGGGCGTTGAGCGCGGACTCGAGACGACAAGCACCTACAATGGAGGACACGTGGACGGTGAGATGCCTCGCGGTGCGAGTGTGCGCTTGCCCAGGAGGGAGAGGGAAGAGAGCGGTGAGCGCTGGAGGTGGGAGACGCGGGGCGGTGAGCAATAGCGCCTGCGCCCTCTGGCACCTAGTTGTATAGCGCCCTGCACCACCTGCTTGTATAGGATATGATATTATCGTTGATATCCGGAGTTGTGGTTCGCAGCTGTTACTAGAGATGACAACGTGTATTATTGTTTTTGGTGTAATGCGAGCTTGTTGAGGCTGCGATCATGCGCACAAGTTGCCAAGTAGAGCAAATCCCCCCACAACAGGACGAGCCAGCAGGAGGTCCAGCCAGCGAGTAGTAATGGCCCAAGGCGGAGGGAGGGGTCGAACGTTCATCCGCTGGCTCGTCCGAACGCCCGACGACGCCCTCAGCCCCCTTTCTCATCCATACACCCAAACCACTCACAGCAGCCAACACAGCCAAACAGCCCCATTCCCAAAAGCCTCTGTGAACCCGGCCCGACAGTCGACAGTCCACGCGCTGCCTTGTGATTGCACCCGAAATCACATTATGTTTTGCACCCACCCCTGCGCCATTTTTCACGTGCTCGGTTGCCCCGTGCGGAAGGGTGGGCGAGCGTGTGATTTACACCATTGGGCTCGTGCAATCGAGCGACACTCTCAGTGGATCCCCTTCCGTCCCCTGCCTCGTCTTGTGTTGTCCAGCATCCTCCTCCTCCTCCTCCTCGACCTGAGCATCTTGCTCGTCGTCGTCGTACTTAACGAACTACTCATCGCTGTCGGCAACTGGGAGAACGTGGGTGGTAGAGATTGGATAGGCCGGATTTAGGGGACCCTGAAGAACCCCCCTTCCCGCCGAATGATATTCTGAGCCTTGATGGCGACCACTACGACCCTGAGCCCCGTGTCGTCTGCTCCAGCGCCGACAACGACAGCGACGAATGGCCCATCGTCCTCACCAACCACTCAAGATCATGCGATGGACACTAGGCCCGAGAGGTCCGAGGGGACTAGGGAGGGTGCGGGAGGGACACGTCCGACGAGGGTGTTGAGCATTAATGAGGCGGATGAGGATGTGCTTATGGCTGTGAGGGCGCTGGGGGATATGAGGAACCAGAGGGTGTCTCCGCCTTCGTCTACTACCAGCCATGGTGCGCTTTATCCTCACACTCCCTTACGCAGCTCGTACTGACTGGTGTTCTTAGCTCTGGCGTCACCGACCTCGCCTGACAGGAGGAGCGACCCCTCGACCGCCCCGCCCGCCGGGACAGCGCCAACCGAGCAAGCCCAAGGCCAACAGCAAGGCGACTTCGTCTCCCGCGTATCGTCCCATTTCCCAATAGTGAACACCGCACTCCGGGCGTACGAGAGCTCGAAGAACTCGTCCAGGGTGGTCAAGGTGCGTCCCTTCCCCTCGCGCGTCGTGCGTGATGCAGAGATAGAGTGACTGATCGGCCGTCCTTGCATGTGATTTCCTCTTCTTGCTCCGTTTTTTTGCTATTCAACGTACTGCGCACGCTTCGATTATCCCCTTCTGCTTCGGGTTTGGCTTCGGTTTGCTCGCGCTCGCCGTGTGCGTGTATGCGCGCTGCACCCGCATAGATCGGAGCGGAGATGGTCGAATCTTCTATTGCGACTCTGTCCAGGCCCGTCATGGACCGGCTGCCCGTCGCACAAATGGACGGCTTCGCGTGCCGACAACTAGATAAGGTGCGTCGGCCCCGCCCTTTTGTCCTTCCCCACATCGTCCCCGAGACACGACGAAACACATACTAACGATGAGTTCTACTTTCGTCTGGCAGCTTCAAGCTCGGAGTCGATCCTATTCTGGCTCACACCCGAGTGCGGGCGCTGGCGCTCCTGCGTCAGATGAGCAGCCACGCGATTGGGAGGTCAACACTCCCTCGAGCATGAAAGCGCTGTACACGGCGGGTGACAACGGCTCTACGATGTCGCTCGACACGCAAGGTGCGTCCACTTCCCCCCCTCCACGGCATTTTCACGTGCCAGGCCGCCCTAGTCAGGCACTGCCGCAATAGGGAAAAAGCGCATGCTCATGGTTGCCTCGCGTCGGCGTGATTTTTCGCGTCTTTCTAGATACATATTCTTCCGACGCGCTCCCTCCTCTCTCGCCCTCCACCACGAGGGACACTGCTCCTGCTGCTGCCGTTGCTTCGAGGGATATGGACATGTCTGCGCCTCAACAGTCGCGCGCTGGGTGGCAGACGATGCTTGTCGGCGCCGGCGGGCTGAGCGCAGCCGTGAGCGACGAGAATATGCGCCGGCTGCAACTATGTCTCGAATGGCTCAGGGTGCGTTGCCGTTTGGGCGCTTTTCCCTTGCTAGCGCTTGTTAACTTGGCCATCGTTCATTCGTTGTACGCACAGTGGGCAACACGCATCACCGATCAACACATCAACATCCTGCGCAACTTCCTCGCTTCGCTCTCCATGCCCCCTCCCAACCCCGAGTCCACCCCCATCTCCCCCGCCTCGGCACGCACGCTCGCAGAGGCCCAATCAGGCGTAGTCGACGCCATCAAAAAAGTCGTCAACATCGTCTCGTCCTACGCGGGCACGGCCCTCCCCGACCCGGCCCGCGCAGCAGTACGTAAATGGATCCTCGAACTGCCTGAACGTTGGCGCGCGGCGACGCTCGCCCATGAGCGGGAGAGGAACCTGAACCCGCAGCATCATCAGACGCTTATGACACCCGAGGGGCAGCTGCCGTCGTACACGACGGCGAAGACGATGGCGCACAAAGTCCTGGCTCTGGCGCTCGAGAGCTTGGACATGCTCCGCGCCGTAACGGGCGTGTTTATGGACAGCCTGCAGAGTGCTGAGAAGTGCGTCTCTCCCCTTTTCCTTTTCCTTTTCCTCTCCCTCTCCCTCTCCTTTCAGCTGCCTTTCAGCTGCCTTTCACCATCACTCCTCATTGCCTCCACCCTTTCTTCTCCCCGTGAAAACCCACGTGAATCCCAAACCTCTTGAATTCCAACTGACGGATAAACCTCTCTACCTCTAGCTGGCTAGACAGATTCGGCCGCCCACGCCCCGGCGCCCCACCGCCAGCCCTGCCCTCCTCCACATTCTCGTCCGGAACTACAACACCCACGATCGGCCAACACCCGCCTCATGGCGCTTATTGGCCTACTGGCCCGGGGGGGCAGGATCTGAAGTCGGATCCGTATGCTGCTGCTGGGCAGCAGGGGTACTACGCGTATGGATCTGCCCCGGGGCACGTCGATTATGGGTATGAGAAAGGGAGGGAGGGGCGGTGAGCCGCCCGCTGGCTGAGAGCGGATCAAGACGAGGGAGGGCTCGGGCGTTGGGGGGAGGGGCGAGGGAGATGCGCTGTGCTGTGCTGTGCTGGTAAGACGGAGCGTGCTGTATGAAGCTGGCGGGAACATGAAAAGCTGAACAATATCGCACGAGCATGCGCTGGCGAGCCTGCACTTGCTTGCGCCTGTGTTACTGCTTACGGTTGTGAAAGAGAGCAAGCGGGACGGAAGATGCATATACCCGACTACAACAACCATGTACGCTTATACGTTGTATGACGTTCGTTCGGGGCTTGGCTTGGATTCGGATTTGGTTCTTCGCTTTGGATTCGCGTTTCGCCCTTTTTTGCACTTCGCTTGGACGGATCTTCTATCGTACATAATACCGCCTCTTTTTTGGCACGCTGTGTTCGGTTATTTATTCAATACAGTTGTTGTTCGACATGAGCGGAACAACCTGCACCAAGTCTTCTTGAGAAATACGCGCAACTGAACGACTGATCGGGCGTATCTCGGCCAAGATATTGTGCACCGACACGCAAATCATACATTACGACCGCGCTCGGCCCAAAAACTACCTAAAACAAGCAACAAAGGATGGACTACCTACAGCGAAGGCAAAGCAAAAAGGAAAGGAAAGGTGAGGTGAAAGAGCGCGGATCGGCTATGTACTGTCTGTTTATGAAAGCTGAGGGTGGGAAGTTGAAGATGTGTGTAGGAAGGAGAGGGATGATCCATGTCCGATCGATATGCTGAGAAAGAGAAGGCAAGCGGAGCGGAGCGGCACCACCAGGGATACGCCGTCCTGCGTCCCGTGTAAGGATGTACATGAACTTGAAGCGACGAGGATTGGAAAGGAGTATGAGGTATATGCCAGAGCGATCTTGCTATCTTGCTGGTGCTTGCATTGTGGATGCGTGCGTGCGAGTGTGCGTGCGGATATGCCATCATTGCAGGAGAAATCGATACCGGGAGATCGGGGTGGAGGAAGAGCCAGACTGGGAGCGTAGGAAGGGCAGGAAGGGCAGGAAGGGCAGGAAGAGCAGGAAGAGCAGGGAGGACAGGAACGAGCCACACGGAGCAGCAGGTAGGAAAAGCAAGAGGTACGAGCCCGATCAGCTGCTCCCGCTGCCGCTGCAGATATTCGGATACAGCCGCTCATTCGGATCGGACGGGATCCAGCCGTTCGCGAGTCCTTTCTGGTATGACCAGTCGTCTGCCTGTTCGTTCTGTCGCACGCGAACAGGAGAGTCAAGTCAGTATGAGCTCGTATCATCACGCAGGGACAGGAGCAGGGACAGGAGCAGGGACAGCAGAGGAGGCGGGGACGTGGTGAGGTGGGGTGAGGTGGGGTGAGGGGAAGGTGGTATGGAGGGGAAGCTGGGTGAGAGGGACGGATGGAGGAAAAGGAGGAGTAGAGCGAGAAGGACGGCAGAGCAAGCGGACGCACCTTCCAACACCAATATATCCACCCCTCCGCCATCTCATACGCCCCCACCTGCGCCTCCCAAAACATCCTCAAAAACCCCCTATAATCCCCATCAAACCCACTCGCATCGCCCGTCTTCCCCACACAGCTCCCCATCGCCGCCCCCCCATCCCCAAACGTCCCGTCATATCGCGCCCCCACGCCCCGCCCGTTCAGGTACTTGGCGCAGTCTGTGCTTGCTGTCGACCATTCGCCTACGACGGTCCAGATGTTCGAGTGGGCGAAGGAGGACAGGCGGGGCCCGTTGGAGCAGGCGGAGGAGATGTGTGCTTGGTAGGAGTAGGAGAGTTGGGCGTCGTTGAAGACTTGGTAGATGTGCTGTTTACCCCCGAACGCACAAAAATGTCAGATATATGCGCTTTACCCGACGGAGACGGAGGGCAGGAGGGGATGGGATGGGGACGTACGGTATCCATGAGGACGTTCGAGGCACCCGTGTTGGGCGTCAAGAACCCGTTCCAGTAGCTCAGGTCTTGGAAGGCATCGTGTAGCACCACCACGAGCCCCCCGGCACTCCGGACAGTACTGTACGTATCGCCATAATAGTTCCTCGCGCAATTCAATAAATCCTCGCTCATATACCCCGCGGGCTCATTGACCAACTCAATAGCAGTGACGGCGCCCCCGTACTGACCCTGCGAGAACTCGTTCGCGAGCGTCTGGATGATCGCTTTCGTGCGCGAGACGTTGTCGGCGTTGGTGTGCCATGTGGGCGAGCCGCGCTGGCCCGAGTTGTCGTATCCGTTTTGACTGCCGGGCACGCCGTGCAGGTCGACCCAGACGGAGACGCCGTGGTTCGAGGCCCATTGGACAGCTTGCTTGAGGTAGGAATATTGCTGGTCTTTGATGTATGGTGTGCCGGCGTTGTCGAATGCCCAGAAGCCTGCACAACACATGCATGCGTCAGTCACCCTCGCCTCATCTTCTTTTTATGTGGAGCGGGAAGCGCGCGCACCAATGGGAATCCGAACATGGTTCAACCCCGCAGCGGCAATAGCGGCAATATCGCTCTCCGTAATCCACGAGCTCCAATGACTCCTGAGCGTATTAAGCGCAGTATTATAATCGCTATACTGCCCCAGCGTCCACTCATCGACGATCGCGTCGTTGCCCGTGTTGTCAAATATGCTCGGGGTGATCCAGGGTTCTGTCCCGTCATGTCAGTTCGCTTTCCCGATGAAGGGGTGAAGGGAGGGGGGAACGGACCTAGGACGAGCCATCCGCCTAGGTTGACGCCTCTCACGGGTGTGGAGCCGTATGCGAAGCCGTTGTTCCTCGGCGTTGTGGTCGTGTTCGTCGATGAGGACGCAGCGGGAGCAGCGGCACCAGGCGGAGGAGGCGGTGGGTTGGCGAGAGAGCCTTTCTTCCGGAGTGTGCAGCATGGTGCTGCGAAGACAGCACTGGTGAAGAGCAGAGCGTGGGCGAGCAGCGTCGAGGTGCGCATGCTTGCTTCTGGTGGAGGGAGGAGGAGGAGGAGACGAGAGAGAGAAAGGAGAGTGATGCAGAGGCAGATGCTGGCAGGAGGAAAGGACGATAGTGTAGGACGAGGACGAGAAGGGAGGAGGAAGAGAGGCCAAGTGTTTATGTTTGGCCTTTTGCCTCGTATGGGATCTGATCGCTCGATCGACGGATGGGAGGGATGGAGGGGGGGATGCCGTTACTATGCGGTCCTTGTGCGTGCGGTGTAAGCAGCGTGTCGAGACCAGCAGGACACAGGCACGCAGCACTAGTCGTGGGAAAGGGGGAATGATAGAGCTGTGTTTGGGGGTGATGTGGTGAGACTGATACAGAGGGAAGAAAGGGAGAAAGCAAAGAGGGATGAGGGTGATGTGAACACGAAGGTTGGTCGGTTCGTCTCGTACAGCCGAACGACGGTTGACGCACTGCCGTTATCCCCCTTTCAAGTCTGTTATGATCGCCCCCTCCTTAACTGAAGCGCCGTACGTACGCGCCGTGCCAGTGATCAACCAAGACGTGCGTGGTGTGTTGAACAGCGAGCCAGACCAACCATCCAGCACGCCAGCCAGGATGTTATATGCGCCGTCCATCGGTCCCCCCTTACACATGCTTCCCAGCTTCTCCGAGCCGAGAGAAGCACATGCACATGTCCCCCCCGGGACAAGCGGGAAGGAAGGAGAATGCCGATGAAACGTGCACCCCCATCCATTCACGAATGGGGCGTGTTTAGAGCATGTGTGCGTGTGGATTACACGATCCACTGTGTGCGTGCTGTGTCAGGACCGAAAAAGCCAGGGAAAACGAGGCGCGAGCGCGAGGCCGACGCGCTTTCGCTTTCGGGTTTCAGGGTTCGGCGCATCTTCGCTTCCTGCCAATCTATAAGTTAAGGCAAACCGGGTCAAGGCGATGCAGAAACCCCGCGTGGCTGCCACGTTCTGGTGCCACGTGGCGCGGAAGCAAAAACGCCCGGCGCGGCCTCCGGGCTAGGGACCAGGCTGAAAAAAAGGGTTAGGGTCCTGGGGGGGGACTTAAGTATACACTTATTAGTAGAATGTTTGCGCAAATTGTAAAATAAATTAGAAAACATGTAATATAGAGTTAAATAAGCATACAAACCATTGTGCAAATTAAATAAATTAGAGTAAAAAGCTGCAATTGTGGTAGGTAATATGATACCGGGGGTTTTGGGACAGGAATTGGGGCAAAGGAAGTGTGGTACCGGGAAGAGCAGATATGAAACCCACTTGCTTGGGCTACCTTCTTAAGTTGGCCCTTGACATGGTCCTGTTGCTCAAAGCATGGGATCATATTTTCCCCTGTTTTGTTAAATAAACACTATGGGATCAAAATACTTGGCATAGCAATTGAGCAACAGGGTAATGGGGTAGGAGATGTGGAACACATGGGAGACAGGGATGTGGGACAGGAGATGGGAAATGGGAGACAGAAGACGGGTGATGCGAGATGGGACACGGGACACGGGGGACGGGGGACGGGACACGGGACACAGGACACGGGAGATGGGAGACGGGAGACGGGAGACGGGAGACGGGAGACGGGAGACGGGAGACGGGAGACGGGAGGATTGGGGAAAAGGGGCTTATTGGCAGATAGGTGGATTAAGGGAAAAGGAGGAAAAGTTGCAAGACACAGTAAATGCAGAGAATTAAGGGAAAATGAGGTTCTGTCAGAATGGAAATCCTCCTTATCATGGAGTGGAGCATTTTCTGATGCAAGAAGTAGATTATCAGAAGGAGGAAGAGTCATGAAAGAGGAAGTTACTCAAGATAAACCACCATGAACAGGCAGTTATTTATGCCATGTACAATGCCGTATCCAAGGGTAGGGGATTTTACGAGCAAAGCATGGCAGACATGTGCATGCATGAGCCTGGGAGACATAAGCTACCTAAAGAGTGATCTACCACTATGCTTGCTCGGTTAGCTGATTCACTTTGCATACTTGACAAATACCACCATGCGCCACCAGAGCGCAGCGGAGGTGTGCAAGCATGGACCTGAGAGAAATAATCTACGTAAAAGGAAGATTTACATTACAATTGGATGGTTAGCTAACTTACCTTGCATACTTAACTAATAACTTAAGTAGAATTGCTCAAGAAAAAGGGAAACCGACGAAAAAATCACATTGCGGAACGATGAGCGAAGCGAGACGGGTTAACCTCGTCAAGATGACATCTCCGTGCAGTGAGGTGGTGGAAACGTGTTACACCGCCATCAATCTATCAATCTATCAATCTATCAGTCTATCAATCAATCAATCAATCAATCAATCTATCAATCTATGAACGGCATGGCGTTTGTGGCAAAGCGTGCAATCCCGAGCAACATCCACTATCAGCCCCCCTGTGCCCTTAGTCTGATAGGCTATCGAACACTACTCAGTACTACTCAGTCTCACAGCTGAAGACAGGCCCTTGATCGTCACGCAATAAACGCCCGATCTGCGATGAACGTGTATCCCCTGCAAAAGCCTGTGAAACCCGAAGTGCTATATTTGTGGTGAGGTGTCGAGGCCGTTGGTGGGCTCCGGTGCGGAGCGGAGACTCGAAGGCAAAGGCAATAAGAGGTCCGGGCCCGAGGCGTATGCATTTCTGGGCGAGGGAATGAATGGGCATGAGACTTGACAATCAAGCCGTCAGGATTAACGGAGCCAGCTGCAGAGCAATCCCCGGATGTCTTGATACAGTAATGTCGGATCGTCGGACAACGTGTGCGGGGGCTGGGAATCGTTTGGACAAGGTTGGGCCGTACGCGTGCACCGACGCCTCTTCCTGTAGGACCTCTGTCTACGTAGTATAGAACTTGTTTCTTTCCTACCTGTACTTTGGAATTCCTGGTGGCGGCGTCTTCAGGCACGTACTGTTGAAGAGGAACGGAAGGCGATCGATCGGTATGCGTTTCCTGCGAATCTATGCGAGAAGTTGCGGCGGGGCGAGTCGCCCAGCTTGTCGCTGGTGCAATCGACAGCTCGAACGATCTTAGCGTATCATTGAACCCCACAGCAATCCGTTATATACTAGCCTTACAGTCATGCTCCCTCGTCCGAGAGTTCCATCGAACCCAGCAGTTCCAATTCACAAAGCTCGAGAACCGTAGCAGTTCAGAACCCCACGAGATTGGCGATCCTCCTCCCCACAAAGCCCAGTGCCATCCCAGCAAACGAACTACCCCACCCGCGACGCGCACAAGAAAAGGCACAAACACAATCCCATTCAACAACATCCCATCCACTTTGAAAAAAACAAAACAGGCTCACTCAGCATCAACAGGATTCCAAGTAATCGCCCCCCTCGCACCCCTGTCCAGCCCGTCCAAGCGGGCCATCTCCGAGTCGGAGAGAGTGAACGAGTAGACGTCGGCGTTGGACGCTACGCGTGCCGGGGTGGCGGATTTCGGGAGGGGGGAGTAGCCTTTTTGGAGGGACCAGCGGATGAGGATCTGGGCGGGGGATTTGTCGTGCTGCGTAGGTCGTTAGCACGAACTCGGAGAGAGGAGAGCGGGAGGGGTGGAGAGGGAAGAGAGGGAAGAGGGGAGGACGCACAGATTTGGCGATCTCGACCAGTGTCTTGTCATTCAGGTATTTCCCCTGCGTCAGCGGGCTGTACGCCTCAACGACAATATTGTGCTCTTTGCAGTACGCCACGATCGGGCGTTGCTGGCACCATGGGTGGAGCTGCCCTCCCATGTCAACATTACGCCCACCCCGTTCTGTAATTAGGGACGAACCTCAATCTGGTTCACAGTCGGGGTCGGCAAGCCAGCAGCCTTGATCTCCTCCAAATGATGCACCCCACTAACCCCGCCCTCATCAGCCTCCCCCTTTCTCTCTCCCGCTAGAAAAGAAAAGAGGGCGCACTAATTCGAAACCCCCACACTCCGGATCTTCCCCTCCTCCTGCTTCTTCAGCAGTGCCTTGTACGTCTCTAGCCGCTTGGCCTTGCCCGAAAGGGGGTCGTGGATCAGGAAAAGGTCGACGTACTCCATCTTGAGCGCTTTGAGGGATTGGTCGACGGAAGCGAGGGTCTTTTCGTAGCCTTGGTTGAAGCCGGCGACTTTGGTAGCTACGCCATATTCCCATTAGCCCCGCTTCTCCCAATAACCAGGAAAGGAAAGGGCAGGCAGAATCAGAATACCAGGGAAGAGAAGGACAGTAAGAGGCAGAAGGAGAGGAAAAGGGAAAGCAGAGAACGCACTAATAAACACCTCCTCCCTCCCCAACCCGCTCGCCCTGACCCCCTCCCCGACCTGGTCCTCATTCCTATAATACTGCGCCGTGTCCACATGCCTATACCCAGCCTTGAACGCCGCGGCGAGCGGCTCCGCACATTGCCGCATTTGGTACACTCCGAAGCCTAGGCGGGGCATTTCATACCCTGACGAGAGGGGGAACGTGCTTTGGAGAGTGAGGGTGGAGGCCATTCTATGCATAGAGGAGTAGTCTCATCAGCCGCAAATCAAGTTTACTGCCAGAAATGGAGCACGTACTTGACTGGTGATGTGGACAAGCGTCGGGTGCTACTGAGGATTTGGCGAGGGAGGACGTTCATACCAAGAGAGCTAAAACGGTCTGTCGGCCCCCAGCAACACAGTTATAGCATACAGCCTCGTCACGTCTTATTGTGGGACGCGCAATGGTTCAGTGGTTCGAGATCGCGGCGCGTCCCGATCCATGACGTATGGAAGCCTTCCGCGGACAGCTCCCTGAGCTGTCCGCAGAGGGCTACCGAGCTCGGTCAACGCTGGACTTGACCGGGCTCGACCCCCACTATTAGGGTATAGGACCCCTATAACCCGGGCTTTGGGTCAGGACCCTTGGCTTTTTGAATATAACAAATAGGTCGCAAAGTATTACACAACACTTAGCAATAGAAAAACATGCAATTTACCCATTTTGTTTGGCTTTTACACAAGTTGCTTTTATCTTTGTTTTTTCTCATAGAATGTTCTGTATCTTGGGATTAAAACAAATGTGAACTTGACTAAGTTGAGCTTATTGCACATCTACAAAATGTTAAGTAAACAGCTCAAATTCCTACGTTTGTTTAAACACATTTTGCAGTGAATATTGACTGAACTCTAGCATAAAAGTAAACTGTCTTTACTTTACGTCCAAAAAAAACTGGAATATTTTGGGATATCATCCATTTTAATGTTAACTTTAAGGTAAAATACTAAGTGTTTAGTCTACTAGAGATAATTATGTTTATTAGCATGAGGTAAAGTCACTTTCCCAGTATATACTTGTTACTTTACTTTACTCTAATTTTTTTCCAAGTAGCCTTTACTCTCAGAGTTTTTTTTTCTGTGGCCAGCAATTATGATATCTGGGCATTATGCTTTATTAAAGGTAATTATTGCTGCAACTGTACAAAGAGATCTCTAAGCTTATTCAAGTTTAACTTACCAATTAAATTGCTAATTTACACTTCGTTATATCGGTATCTAGTTTAATTATGTGTGAAGGCCAAAAGCAACTTATGCAGAAACAAAACCTAAAAAGATGTTATTATTTTTTCTTCTCCCCCTTATTAGTCGCTGCATCAAGGTCTTTTAAGTTACTACTTCAGGCATTTGTCATATTTCTGCCCTTCGGGCCTTCAAGCCCCTTTGCCTGGCCGCTTACCGGGTCCCGCGGTTTTTGGACCCTGAATGGACCCCAGAGTCGAGCTGTCCGCGGGAGGCTTCCATAATGACGACGATGAGTCAGCTGCCAGTGACCGTGATTCATCGCCGCTGGACACCGAATGGACGGTCACCTCTGGACGGTCTGACTGCTGGCTCTACCGTGACAGTACTAGTATTGGATAACTGGGTCGTGTTCAGCCGCTAGAAACTGAGCGTAGCTGGATTTGGGCAAGCTGTGGTGGTCTAACTTGAATTCAGTACGCTGACGTGGACGGCAGCTGCAGACGTCCGGGGCATGAGCTGTCCGACGAGGGACGCCTGCTGGAAGTCTCATTCGTGCTGGAGCAGGATGTATGCGCTCTGGAATGCATGCTGAAAAGAATCTGAATCACGGTCGAGGAGGAACGATCACACTTGCCGCAAGACGCGCCGAATCTCGCTGAACACCGAACACTCACAGATATTACCCATTCACAGCCGGGTATCACCAACAGCTGACATGTTGGGTTGCGTGAAAGACAACTGCTGCTGGCTAGTGCTGGCGTCTTGAAGACGAAACGCTGTGCGAGGGTTTTGTCTCGATCGGCGTGGCAGGAGGGGAGTTCGTCGGATTTACTAAGTGATGCCGTTCTTGTCCACCTAAGGAGAAGTGCGTATATGCGCTGTACGTCTGTCAACCTCCTTACAGCCGAACATTCCATCCATTCCGATCCACATCCTCCTTCCTTGCCATACAATACCCCTACCATCCTACATCCACGTACCGGGACACCCACACCCACGGGCTCCCTCAAGGCGCATTAACAGGGTTCCACGTAACAGCCCCCCCATCCCCCCTATCCAACCCATCCAGCTCCTTCATCTCCTCCGCACTGAGTTCAAAATCATATATGTCCGCATTTGCCTTCACTCGGGCCGGGTCGGCAGATTTGGGGAGGGGGACAAAGTCGTGTTGCAGGGACCAGCGGATGAGGACTTGGGCGGGGGATTTGTTGTGCTACCCATGAGAGTTGCGTCAGCTTTTGCTCTTCGCCGGAGGCGAACGGAGCGAGGACGGAGAGGCGGAGACGGACAGGGGTGGGGAAGGGGGGGTGGAATAGGAGAGATAGGATGATGATGAAGAGGAGGTACGCACTGCCTTTGCAACCCTCTGCAAAACCGGATCATCAAAATACTTCCCCCTCGTCAACGGCGTATAAGCCTCAACGACGATCCCGTGTTCCCTACAATACTCGACAATAGGCCTCTGCTGGTCCCATGGGTGGAGCTCGAGCTGGTTCACGCTGGGCGTGGGGAGGCCGGCTTCTCTGATTTCTTCGAGGTGTTTTACGCCGCTGCACGTGGGGGGATCAGCTTAGAGTGGAGGAAGGTGTAGGAGTAGGAGAGGGGGGACGCACTAGTTAGACACCCCGATAGACCGCAGCTTGCCCTCTTTCTGCTTTTCGACCAGCGCGCGCCACGTCTCCACGCGCTTCTGTTTCCCCGAGAGCTGAACCCAGTCAGTCAGCCTACACGCAAATGCAGCACGACGACGGCGGCGGCGGCGGCGAGGACGAGCCAGAGGCGGCGAGGACAAGACGGAGCGGAGGACGAGGGGGAGGGCGAGGGGGACGGGGACGAGAAGAACGAGAAGGAGAGAGGAGGAGAAGAGCAGGAAACGCACAGGATCATGAATCAAATACAAGTCCAAATAGTCAAACTTGAAGTTGCTCAACGACTCCTCTACGGCCGCCTTTGCTTCCTCGTACCCATGTTGGCTGCTGAAGACTTTGCTCGCTGTTCGCAACTCGTCAGCCTGCCTTCTCACGCACAGCCCGCCCCTCCCAGCCAGCCATCCAGCCAGCCAGCCCGAGGCACAGAGAGGAAGAGGAAGCCAGAGGAAGCCAGAGAAGAGCAGAGAAAGCCAGAGAAAGCACAGAAAGGCACAGAAAGGCACACAGAAGGAGGAGGAGGAGGAGGAGAACGCACTGATAAACACCTCCCCCCTCCCCAGCCCACTCCGCCTAACAGCCTCCCCAACCCCCGCCTCATTCCTATAAAACATCGCCGAGTCCACATGTCTGTACCCCGCCTGAAACGCAGCAAGGCACGCGGGGAGGACGTCGTCGTTCATGTATACCCCCAGGCCGAGGCGGGGGATGGAGTGGCCGGAGGAGAGCTTGACGCTCGAATTGATTGACAGGGGGCCTATGGAGGACATGTTGCGCGAAGTAGTGCTGGAGAAGGGGCGGAGAGTGGAGGGTGTGGGTGGAGCAAGAGAGGTGGGCAGGGGTAGAGAACGGGTGAGAGAGGGGAGGGAGGAGAGGGAGCGCTTTATGTACTCCATCCCTCCTTTCCTACTCCCAGTCGCACTGGCACTGGCACTCACGAGCACAAAGCTCCTCGGTAATGTAAGCTGGCACCCACTTCCGCGCAAACCGACCTTCCCCGGGTCTGGAGCTGTAGGAACACAGACCCTGAGCGTAACGTGCACGCGGGGATGACGAACCTCCCAGCAGCTCGTGAAGTGTGGGCGAGAGTCATCGTGCTCGGAGTTTGGGCCGAGACGGGCGGCGATCGGCGAGGATCGGGGATGGTCTGGGATGTTGCGGGGACCGGGGATGGTTGAGAGCGGTGAGTACTTTGCGCTGCTGCTTGCAGAAGTTACAGCGTTGGAGTATTCTGGACCACTACTCGGGGTTTTGTGTATCTATGTTTGCAATTGCTTGGATGTACGGCGGTCGAGTCTAGGTGTATCGCGGCGTGCCAAGAGGATGGTGATTGAACCTTTAGCCGGAGAAGGGGGTCGGCGTTAGCATTTCACGCTAGATCATGATGGACCATAATGGGGACCTCCGTGGTGCCAGCTAACCATCAAAGAAACCATCAGTCAACCAATCAATCAATCAGCAGTCATTCATTCATTCATTCATTTGAAAGTTAATCATGGATATTACCATTCATGTCCAGGCCTATCATATCAATACACTTGATCTCTGATACTCAGGGATGCAATTCGACAATCTTCGGTCTTCTTCCGATGCGGCGGCGGATCACGGAGAATTACGAATATGGGCAATGGACATATATGCGCTCGGAGCATAAGTATGATGAAGACGTTATGTTGAGGTGCTTATACGAGCCGGGGCTGCACCCAGACGCGCAGGGCGCGTTCGAGCAGGACGGTGGCGCCGCCTGAGGCGAGGAGGACATATGTCCATTTGTTCGTGATTGCGTTCAGGCCTGCGTACATTATCAGTTCCGGGTCCCGACGTGAAGAGAGGGGAGGGAGAGGGGTAGGGTGGGGTGGAGAGGAGAGGAGGAGAAGGACGTACCAGGCCAGAACGAATTCACCTCCCTCGCCCAGTTCTTCCACTCGTTCCACTTATGCGTGTCCTCCCTCGCGTACTTTGCCACCTGGTCGCCTTCCTCCGCGTCGCCACCCACGAACCTCAGATACACGTAGTTCGCGAGCGGGCCGACGAGGTACCACGGGTTCCAGTACGAGGTCGAGAATGTCAACAGGGGGAACGAGAGATGGACGAGCGCGTCGCCGAGGTAGTTGGGGTGGCGGACGAGGCTCCAGACGCCGTTTGTCTGCACCTTTCCAGAGTGGGCCGGGGTGTGCGCGGAGAGCTGGACATCAGCGAGCACTTCGAGGGCGGTTCCGACGCCGAACAGGGCAACGGCGATCGCGTCCACCGATGTCCAGGGGAAACCGGCCAGAGCGTGCGGTTCGGGCGAGAAGCGGAATGGTGCCGTGAATGGAAGGCTGATCAGAGTTTGGAAGAGCGCCTCGGGGAGGTAGAGCTTGAACAGCGCCGAGTTCCAGAACCCAGGCTGGGCCTTCAAAGGCTCATAGCGCGGGTCGTCCTTCCCCCTTGCGATAGAACGCGACGCAAGCCGGTAGAAGAGTCTGCCTCCCCAGGTCGTCACGCCTGCCAACTAGATATCACTCTCTGTCAGTCCTGGTGCCCGCATATACGATGATGCGAGGAGGATAGAGGGGGACGTACGAGGAGCTTCTCGCGCCATGTAAGCTCGCCCCAGGCATCAGAGAGCTTCACCCCGTCGTACACCACTCTCAAGCCCAGAGCCTGCCACCAAGCATTCAGCACCATCCCGCTCGGCCAGAGCAAGTCCTTCGCCTCGGCCCTATTGGTCGTCCTCCCAATGGCATACACAGCGAGGTTCGTCCCTGCATGCAGGAGGAAACTGGTGCCCAAAGGAGGGAGCAAGGAGCGAGAGGCGGGGACGTGAGGCGTGTAGGGAGGGACTGCAGCCCGGGAAGTGGCAGTTTGGGGAGTGAGGACGGGGCGGTCGATGTTGATCGCCATCTTTGCGGTTGCGTTGTTCGTCTCGTCTCAGTCAGTCGTAGGAGCAGGAGTAGGAGTAGGAGTAGTCAGGTCGTGTCCTTCTGAGTACGCGATCAGCCGCAAAGGGCGCGCCATCCTGCCGTCTTATATGCGTCCAAGCCAGAGACTCGGACTGACGAGAAGAGCAGAGGCAGATGACGTAGACGAAGCACGCACCTGACGCGTTCGTGGTCCAGAAGTCTTGGCGGGATCAGATGGTGGAAGAACTGAAGCTGGAGAGACGCGCCACCGCCGGGTGCTTTTGTACGGAAGCGGAGCTTGGAGGCAATGTAGGACGCGTCGCGACGCGCTTTTGGGAAGGGGGAGTGGTTCATTCCAACCGACGCGCGTGAAGGAGGTTGTACTTGCTCTTTGCTTTGCACGTAAACGAACACTTCTCTTTACTTACTACACAAAATGGTAAGATATCTTCTAAAGGCTATAGAGTGCAGGGGTACTGACGACGGCAATGCAGTCTTCATCACCCTCCATACCCAGACGCGCACCCAAACGCCCCCGCTCGCCAGGCCACCGTTCCCCCGAAACGAGCGGCACCCAACGTCCTCCCTCTCGCAGCTCCCTGCCCCCCTCTTCCCCTCCCGCTCCCTTCCTGACGGACGACAGCGATGCCGAAGCTTTGCAATACGAGTCCGACGAGCCCGTTCCGCGCGCTGACGCGCTGGACGAGTCGGACGACGAGGGCGAAGACCTGATGGCTGAAGACCTGCTCGAGCAGGACTATAACGATAATGTCCTTCTCGACGCGTACGATGCGGCCGATATCGATGATGCCGAGTATGACGAGATGGACCTTGCGCAGCGCAGGGCTGCTGAGGCGGCTATGGCTCGCCGGGATAGGGCGGAGAGGGGGCTGGCGAGGAGGCCGAGGAGGGCGCCCGGGTTCTTGCCGAGTGATGATGGTGAGGAGGACGATAGGGGCCCGTTGGAGGGGATGGTGAGGAGGACGAGGAGGCAGTATGATGAGCGCAGGGTGGTGGATGACGCTGAGGGCGTCGACGATGTAATCCCTCTCCCACTCTTCCTATACAAGCCGGGCTGACGCGTGCCATGCAGACTATCCCTCTTGAGGACCTTGGCGATATCAAGGCCGATTCGATTGCTGAGTGGGTCAGCCTACCCAACGTCGGCAAGGCCATCACCCAGCAGTTCCGCGCCTTCCTGACCGGCCACACGGACGGCGGTATGGAGAGCGTATACGGCGCAAAGATTACGCGTCTCGCCGAACGTAAGCGCGTCCCAAACCACTCGCCCCTCACATCTAACACGATCAACAGAAAACCTGGAGTCCCTCGAAGTCTCGTTCAAAGACCTCGCCGACTACAAGCCCATCCTGGCCTACTTCCTCGCCAACTGCCCCGCGCCCATGCTCGCCTACTTCGACGAAGTAGCCATGCAATCCGTGCTCGCCTTCTACCCGGCCTACGAGCGGATCCACGCCGAGCTGCACGTCCGGATCACCGACCTGCCCACATCCTGCACGCTACGCGACTTGAGGCAGAGCAACCTCAACTGCCTGGTCCGCGTGAGCGGGGTTGTGACGAGGAGGAGCGGCGTGTTCCCCCAGCTGAAATACGTCAAGTTTGACTGTAAGAAATGCGGTGAGACGCTCGGGCCGTTTTATCAGGATGCGAGCAAGGAGATCAGGATTAGCTATTGTCCGAGCTGCGAAGGCAGGGGACCGTTCACGATCAACACTGAGCAGGTGGGCGCATGGCCTTTTGAACACGTGAATACAGGCTGACGGCCTCTTTTTTTTTCGCAGACGGTGTACAGGAATTATCAGAAGATGACTCTGCAGGAGTCGCCTGGGTCTGTGCCTGCTGGTCGGTTGCCCAGGCATAGGGAGGTTATCCTCCTCTGGGACCTGATCGATTCTGCCAAGCCTGGCGAGGAGATCGTACGTCCCTCGCACCCAAAGATGCGCGAACCGACTGACATGCTTACAGGAAGTAACCGGTATCTACCGCAACAACTTTGACGCCTCCCTCAACGCCAAGAACGGATTCCCCGTCTTCTCGACCGTGATCGAAGCGAACCACATTAACAAAAAAGAAGACCTCTTCGCCGCTTTCCGTCTTACAGAAGAAGACGAGCGCAAGATCGTGCAGCTCTCTCGCGACCCTCGGATCAGGAAGCGCATCATCAAGTCCATCGCGCCGTCCATTTTTGGGCACGACGATATCAAGGCTGCGATCGCTCTCTCCCTGTTTGGCGGCGTGCCCAAGGACGTGAAGGGCAAGCACCGCATTCGCGGAGATATCAACGTGTTGTTGCTCGGGGATCCCGGTACGGCCAAGTCCCAGTTCCTCAAATACGTCGAAAAGACCGCCCACCGCGCCGTGTTTACCACTGGCCAAGGCGCCTCCGCGGTCGGTCTGACCGCCAGCGTGCGCAGGGACGCGGCGACGAGGGAATGGACGCTCGAGGGCGGCGCGCTCGTCCTAGCCGACAAGGGCGTGTGCCTGATCGACGAGTTCGACAAGATGAACGATGCCGACCGGACTTCGATCCACGAAGCGATGGAGCAGCAGAGTATCTCCATTTCCAAGGCTGGCATCGTCACTACTCTCCAGGCACGGTGCGCGATCGTAGCTGCCGCCAACCCCATCAGGGGTCGGTACAACCCCACCATTCCCTTCCAGCAGAATGTCGAGCTGACGGAACCGATCATTTCGCGGTTTGACGTGCTCTGCGTGGTGAAGGATACGGTCGACCCGGTGAAGGATGAGCTGCTGGCTAAGTTTGTGGTGGATAGTCATACGAGGAGCCATCCGACTTTCAAGGCTGCGGCGGACGATGACGAGATGGACGCGGCTGATATCGCTGGGGCCAAGTTCCAGCAGAAGATGCATGAGCTCGACGCGGATGTACGTTACCCACACAACTATGAAGAGGTATATGCTGACCAGACGCGCGTAGATCATCCCGCAGGACATGCTCCGCAAGTACATCATGTACGCCAAAGAGCGCGTCAAGCCCAAGCTGCAAGACATGGACCAAGAGAAGCTCGCCCGCTTATACGCCGACCTTCGGCGGGAAAGCGTCGCCACAGGCTCGATGCCGATCACTGTGCGGCACCTGGAGAGCTGTATCCGTATGGCCGAAGCGAGCGCGAAGATGCAGCTTCGCGAGTATGTCCGCGCGGACGATATCGACCTGGCGATCCAAGTGAGCGTGGGCAGCTTTGTAGAGTGTCAGAAGATGAGCGTGAAGAAGACGCTTGAGCGGGTCAGTCTCCTCTCCTCCTCCCCTTCTCCCTTCTCCCTGCTTTCGCGGAATTGGTGGCTGATTTTTGACCGGTAGATGTTCCGCAAGTACGTCCATCGGGCGAGGGACCATGAGGAGCTCCTGCATTTCCTGATGGGCAACCTGATCAAGGAGAAAGTCCGGATCTATCAAGCGGCGCACCATGCCCCTCCAACAAGCGTAAGCGTCAAGATCTCCGAGCTGGAAGATTCGGTACGTCCCTCCTCACCCTCTCCTCCCACAAGTCATATACTAACCCACTGGCCAGGCACGCGAACACGAGATATACGACGTCCAACCTTACCTCCACTCAGCCGTCTTCCGCGCAAACGGGTACGAGCTCGGCAAAGCAAAGGAGAAGAACAATACCGAAGTGCCCGCTGTGATAAAGCATTTTGTTGATCCGGAACATAGGCAGTCGCCGCCGCCGCAGAGGAGGATGCCGAGCCGTGCGCCGTCTGATGCGGATTATGTGTTTGTTGATGGGCAGGATGCGCAGTGAACGAGGTATAGTAGTGGGAGGTGGTGTAGAAGTGGCTGTGGGCGGAGTGAGGGTGGAGTTTCTGTTTTGTATCATTGATCTTGTCTCGGAGTCGCTTTCTGGAATTGAATTTCGCTATTACAATGATGTCCCATAACAGGACGCGATCATTCCCATGGGTCGCGAACCTTCATCGACCGCAGATGACTCACTTTCGCAGCCAGTTCCCGTCATCCGAACATTCCCCGCCCATGACGGGCCCTAACATGGGTCCGTGAGCTTCGTCTCTGATCCTACCGGTCCTATTGCGTGGATACGCACCAGCTTGCGACTTTTGAGAAGCAGCATAGGAGAATGGAATGGCGTATATAAATCGCTCGATCTCCCGCCTTGCTCGTCAACTGCCCCCCTATCTCCCCACCGCAACGGCCCCACACAGCATACTCCTCAGCACCACAATACCACGCAAGATGTCCGCCCCTAGCTCTCTGTCAATCAACTCCACCATCAAGCTCTCCTCGGGCCACTCAATCCCCCGGCTCGGACTAGGAGTATATAAGAACGACGACGTCCTCCCCGCTTGCTTAGCTGCGTTCGAGGCTGGATATCGGCATGTGGATTCCGCTCGGGCGTATAGGAACGAGGCTGGGGTTGGGGAGGCGTTGAGGAAGAGCGGGTTGCCACGGGAGGAGGTGTTCGTCAGTACGTACTCACACTCTGCCCACCAGATGGCCGCTCTGGGTGGTGAATGTGGGATGTGGGCTTACGGCTTCTTGTGATAGCGAGCAAGGTCATGAGCAAGGAACATGGGTATGAGCAGGCCAAGGCGGCGGTGGAGGATTCGTTAAGCAACTTCAAGTTTGACTACTTGGACTTGTATCTTATCCATGATCCTGTACGTTCGTCCACCCACTCTGTCAGGAGACGGGGACTATCGAGGGCTGACACGGTTCCTGTAGCTCTCGGGCAAAGAAAAGCGGCTCGAGACTTGGAGCGCGCTAGTCGAAAAACAGAAGGAAGGCAAACTGCGTTCTATTGGTGTCTCCAACTAGTCCGTCCATACCATCTCTCCCGCTCCTTCCTCCGTCAAGGCTAAGTTCGCCTTTGTGCAGCGGCGTAAAACACCTCGAAGAGATCAAAGAAGCCAACCTCCCCACTCCCAGCGTGAACCAGCTGGAGCTCCACCCCTGGGACCAGCAAAAACCGATCGTCGAGTGCTGCCAGAAGCACGGGATCGTCGTTGAGGCTTATACGCCCCTCACGAGGGGCCAGTACTTCGACGATCCGGTGCTACAGAAGCTCGTCAAGACTGTACGCCCTTTGTCCTCTGCGCTCTTCTCCTTGCTGCTTGCTGACGTCCGTGAATAGCACAATAAACTCCCAGCGCAGATCCTCGTCCGCTGGTCTCTCCAGCGGGGCTTCGTCCCTCTTCCTAAGTCCTCCAACCCCGAGCGGGTCAAGGCCAATGCTGACTTATACGATTTTGAGCTTAGCGAGGAGGAGATGAGGGAGCTTGATGCGCTGGATAGGGGCGATGAGGGTGCTGTTACGTGGAATCCTGTTCATGCACCTTGATATTGGTGTTGTGCAGAGCGAGATGAATTGTTGTTAGTCGATGTAAAGTAGGGACCATTGCTATGGGCCTGATGCCCGCATACACTCCATCGCAAAAAGCGATCGCCAGAACCGCTGACACGGCCGAATGAGATAATGAATGCAAGAATATCGCATGTCATAGTAAGCGTCCCCCGATGCGATGGGTATCGGTACATTACACTGTAATACACAAGGAAAGTCCACCCCTAACCGACACAAGCGTCTCAAAGATCGGTCCTCTCCTGCTCACTCCCCACGCTAGCCTCCCACCCTCGCGCGCCACAACCGCGGTCGGTGACATGCACATCAACTCCCATATAATCGCAGCCTGCAGGCTAATGCGCTGGTGCTCTCCACCAGATCCACGCAAAGATCTTCCATATGAACCAGAGACCGATGATCGCTCCGATGATATACAGGATCAGTAGGTATTGGGAGATGTTCCCCCGTATGCCGAGTGCTCTTGCTGCTCGGTTCGCAGACTGGGATAGGGAAGCTCGGAACGACGCGAAGGTGTTTATCTATCACAGCTATCAATATCGTCGTGTGGGGAGTAAGGAGAGGGGAAACGCACTGTGTCATCGAGGTGCGTGTTACCTCGCTCGGCTTCGTCGTAGATGTCTGTTGTCACCTGCGCCCCCTGGTAAGCCAGTGGAACTCCTCGCGGGCGTGGGAACGACGTACGCTTCGTAGTGACCGGATCTTTGAATGCAGCTCGTCCAATCTCCGGTCATTCTGCTGCTCGTATGTGTAATCGTCCCGGTCGCGCGACGTGGACATGGATCCCAGCTCCTAGCCACGAGACGAATGCGATGATGATAATAACAATCAACGGCGATCCACGGGTACCTTTGACTGGATAGATGCTTGCTGTCTAAGCCTGTATGTGGGAGTCGTACGCGCCGGAATGTGTGTGTGATGAGGTGGGGAAGTCGAGGTGTGGAGAGACAAAGGTTAAGACTCAATCGGCACTGCCACCTTGTTGAAGTAACACATCGGCAAATGCCGATCGCGGTCCATTTCCTTCTTGTGTCAAGCTCTTACTCGAGTCCTGCTGGACAATCGCCTGCCTCTCGTCTATCTGACTGAACCTGGGAAGAAACGGGCTCTTGTATCATTTGAAGGGGAAATACGGCAGTAGCCGGTGGTATTACAGTAGATCCGGGCTAACGCCGTTCATCTGCGCAGGCTGGCTCCGCAAACAATTCCTCCACGCGCCGGTCAGCCAGTTCTTGTTCAGAACTTGCCGCTGCTCGACCTTGACCCAAATATCGAGCTCCCTCCTCTGCTCCGTGCTGTGGCTCGCGATCGTAATCGGATCCAGCAGGAGTGTCGTCAACCCGGGCAAACCCAGCTCGCGGCACTTTGGGATGCGCGCCTCCAACGCGTCGAGCAGGAACTCGACCGAGAAGCTGCAGAAGGCCATCTCGAGCGTATGCATTTTCGGAGCCAGGAAAGTGTTATCCTTGAATTTACCCCATTCGGTGATGAAGTTGTCGCAGGAGAAGAGACCGGCCGCAGGGGCGAGGAGCTCGAGTTTCTCCAGGAGGGGTGTGTGCGCAAGAAGCCTGCACAGATCCCGGTTCCATACGAACCCGCCGATGCTGAGCACTTTGAGCCGTTCGAAGTTCTGCCAAGCCCGGTACGGGTCCGCGGCAATCGTGAAGCTGAGCACGCGTTCCTTTGGTGACGTGTTCCAATGGTGGCAATCGATCGCAAGTCGGAGATGCTGAAGCTTTGGCATGTCGACCATACGGAGGAAGTCGACCATGCCAGCCGGTGGAACTCCGACGAGGTCGAGCTCGTCGACATGCTCGAGCGCGTATGCCGCTTGCGGTAACAGCCGGCGGAAAGAGGAGTTGATCGCCGAAAGATGCTTGATGCCGTTGGTCGATGGTCCCAAGCGGATGATCGCAGGTAGGAGTATCTCGGGGGTTTCGAAGAGCACGACATGCTCTAGCTGTGGCATGCGAGCCTTCATGAGAACTTGGACGATGAGGCGTTCCGTGAGGGTCTTATGCTGAGCGTGGTAAAAGACTACCCGCTTGAGTTGCTGCCATGCCGCTGCTTCTGGGCGCATCGAGCGTTCGAATACAGCCATCCATATACCGGCGGGAAAGACACCACCAGACGCCCTCTCAGTATCGGTTATCCCGGTGCAATCGAAGAGGAGTGACCATGCCGGGGTTTGTTTGGCTTTCATAAGGGGCGCTACGACCCCGCTGATCGTGCCGATGAAGTTATCCCTCCCATGTCCAGCTGGCGAGGGGATCATCATCCAGTATTCGGCAGCGACAGGCCTTTGTTGCAGAGCGGCTGAGTTGGACATATTCTTGGAATGAAGGATAAGCGAGAGGAGTTCCGATGACGAGCTGATCCTGCACTCGACCTGATTTCCATAGCTATATAGGCTCTGCGCACGCCTCTCACCACGCATTAGACAAAAGGATCGGGCTTACAGGCGGCTAGGGCCATGACTCGCCTCAATCCGCGTTTGCGGCAATAGAGCGTTGTCGCATGATTCTCACGTGGCCCACTGGTTTTCAAGGAATGGAAAGTGGTGTCTGATACTGCGTCTCGCTGTTCGCTGTTCTATGAGGAGCTTACTGGCGGAGACATGGAAATTTGCCAGTGAGTGGCCTTATGAAATTGCTGACTGGCTGCTCTCCTGGTCACCCGGTGAATATACCTCATATGCCTCCTCGCCGGGCTCCGCCTGAAGGGAAACAAAGATCACATTGTCAAAGAAAAAGCTGTGCGGAACTGCCGGATCCTAAAAGAAAGCTCACGACCATGGGCCCTCACGCCAGTACCTCTCCACGTCTTCGTCCTCTGCACGGTAGGGCACAACGCTGACTATGCTCTCCAAGACGGTTCTCACGGGAGCCGCTAGGGACCTATACGTACCGCGATCCAAACATAGCGTCACTATCGCTTGACGACCATTCTGGTTCGCTGTCGTGTTTCGACGCTCCAAAGCGCTCGTCAGCCTATGGGGCATGAAGGTACAATGTGCCAGTGTGAGAGACTCCAGCTGGGGTGCCGCGTAGGCTCCATCGTGCATCTTTCTGCTCCATTCCCTGAGGAAAGCGTTGCAGTCGAATGCCTCGTTGTCGACATACGGTGCCACAACCTCCAATCGCTTCAGGCTCGCGCAGTGCTCCAGGATGTAGAGGAGCTGATCGGCAGTGATCCAACCTCCAACTCTGAGTGTCTCTAGCCGCGAAAGCTGTTCGTAGAGAAGCGCTGGGGCGGCAATGGTCCGAGACCATGCCATCATGTGCTGAATCCGAGCGCCTCCAGCCTGTACCGAAACGGCGAATCGAAGGTGTCGAAGGGCGGGCATGTCCACGACTCGCAAGAAAGTGGCAACGGTGAACGGGGGAACGGCAACAACGTCCAGTGTTTGCACTTGTTCGAGGTCGTTATAATGCTGGATGTCCTCCGGGGCCATTTGGAGGATTGTCTTGAAGAGCGAGAGTCGCTCGACGTGCCCATTCCGCGCCACAAATTCGCTCAAGGTGGAGAATGACACTTGTACGACTTCTCGGAAGGTGAGGCGGATGAGCCTAGGCAGCGCGAGGGGTTGGAGCACAACACCGATAGCTTGCTCAATGATGTCTTGCTCGGTAGCGTTCTGGAATTCGAGGGCGGTCAGGAAGGAGCAGGCCGGTGATGGTACAAGCACATTCTTCAGCACACGAAGCCAGGTGGCTGTCGCATACTGGTTCCTGCTTGGCTTGCCGACGACGCCTTTGCAGTTGACGACCAGGGACCAAAGTCTCCCGGTATTGTTCTTGTTGAGCAATGGAGAAAGTCGGGCCTTAACGGCATTCTTAAAGCCGCTCAGCCTTTCAATGGGCGAAGGTAGGATGACGGCTGTGATGGAAGACACTTGTGCAGGATTGGCGGTCGACATGCTGAAGGGCGAAGCAACGTCCCGAATACGAAGTGATGGACAAGAAAGGGAGAGTGAGGAAGGGCAATACGAAGCTATTCGTGCCCATTCTATACCCACGGCGTGAAGCATACGCGAGTCCTCCGCGGGCACGCGACAGCCGCCCTGTATTGGAGCCATAATTGGAAAAGGCTGGGTCGAGCCGTCAGGAATAGGGGTTGGGAAGGATTGTAAGACTGCCGAAGCTTCTTCGCCGTTTTATCGCCCTGCATCAATGATTTCATGCCAGAGTAGGAAGATGAGAGCATCATGGAGCGCTATCCATCCGGAGGAAGGGCCGAAGTGTGCCAGCGGCTAGTCTGAAGCATCGGACAACTTCGTGATTGAAGTGGTGCTATTACTTGATTGGTGCTATGTAGGTCTACAAATCTGCTATGGAGATTGTTACAAAGTCAAACAATGCCTGACCATAATGAGACACGTAATGTTGCGATTAGTTGTGATGCTCGTCCTCGTCCAGAACTTCCAATGCAATAGGCTCAGATTTCTCATCGGGTTCGTGATTGTCCAGGATATCCAAGGCGGTGTTGTCGCTGGCGACACGAATCGTAACGATGTCTCCATCCCTGCGAGAAGTGTTAGCTTGAGCATACGACCGGGAGCTGGGCAAGGCGATAAACATACCTGATGGTACCGGCCAACAGTTTGCGAGCCAGCGGGAAGGCAACTTCCTTCCTGACCACCCTGGCGATTTCTCTTGCACCGTACTTCTCCGAATAGCCCTTCTCCAGCAGCCAGTTGCGGGCAGCCTGGTCGACATCAAGCTTGATCCTTCTGTCCTTGAGGCGGCTCTCCACATCGCGGAGACGCATGTCGATGATCTTCTCTACAGACTCCTTGCCGAGCTTGTTGAACACTATTTGCGAATCGAGACGGTTCAGCAGTTCCGGAGGGAAGAACTCGGCCGCTTCAGCGAGGACTTCCTTCTTCAGCTCAGGCGAGATAACAGGAGGAGACTCGGCCAGAAGGTGGGAGCCTAGATTGCTGGTCAGCATGACGATGGTGTTCCTGAAGTCGACCTGTCATAATGGTTAGCGGCCCTTCGTTAATACATCTTGGCAATATAGTACACACCTTTCGGCCTTGGCTGTCGGTCAAGACGCCCTCATCGAGAATCTGAAGGAGGATCATGGAAACATCCCGATGGGCCTTCTCGATTTCATCAAGAACGACGACAGCTGGGATTTGCGTTAGTACAGTAGTTCGCGCGACACTGGAATGGATGCACATACCATATGGCCTACGCCTGACAGCCTCCGTGAGCTGGCCACCTTCCTCATATCCGACATAGCCCGGTGCAGCACCAACAAGCCGTGAAATGGTGTGACGATCGTGGTACTCGCTCATGTTAATGGTGATCAAGCCGCGATGTTCATCCGAGAACAAGAAGCCAGCGAGAGCCTTGCATAGCTCGGTCTTGCCGACACCAGTAGGGCCGAGAAGGAGGAACGAGGCAACGGGGCGAGTGGGAGCCTGGAGTCCAGCGCGAGAGATACGTACGGCGTCGGAGACGGCTGCGATTGCTTCCTCCTGGCCGACGATGCGCGAGCGAAGAGCGTCCTCCATCTGGAGCTGAGGTCAGCAAGAGTGTTCGATCAAGTTACGTTGATAGAGACATACATGAACCAACTTCTCCCTTTCGCCCTTCATCAAATTCTGCACTGGGATACCGGTAGCGCGAGCGACGACTTTGGCGATGTCAGCAGAGGTGACACGGTCGTGGAGCATCTGTCCGAGAGCCGGATCGTCGGTCTGCCCGTCTTTCCCATCTTCCTTCGGAAGCTTGGACTCAAGCTCCGGGATAACGGCGAAGCGGAGCCGGGAAGCACGCTCATAGTCGCCCTGGCGCTGAGCAACCTCGAGTTCGAATTTGGCATCCTCGAGACGTTGCTTGAGCTTCTGGATCTCCTCAAGACGCGCGCGTTCTATCTGAGTGTTAGCGACATGAGATGTGCAGGACGAGACAGGATGACATACCTGCTTGCCAGATCTGCGTCAAGCGTTGTGCCTCCTTGCGCTTAGCTTCGAGCTCAGACTCGACCTTCGCACGCCTCTCGGCGCTGAAAGTGTCTGACTCGTTCTTCAAGCTTTCGCGCTCAATCTAGTTGAATGGTCAGAATGTTGATCATGAATACACAGCATATATGCGCACCTCGAGGGTCATAATCTCCCTGTCCAGAGCCTCCAGTGCGTCAGGCTTCGACTCTTGGGCAAGACGAAGAGCACTAGCGGCCTCATCGACCAGATCGATAGCCTTGTCGGGAAGGAAACGATCCGAGATGTACCGAGCGCCGTATACCGCAGCTGCTCAGGGTGATAAGTATCGGCTCCAAGCGTCTTGAAGTAGGGTACATACCAGTTACCAAAGCGCCGTCTGAAATACCAACACCGTGATGGACCTCATATCTGCTCTTCAAGCCACGTAGGATAGAGATGGTATCTTCCACAGTAGGCTCCTCAATCTGAACAGGCTGGAACCGTCGTGCGAGAGCAGTGTCTTTCTCGATGGTTTTGCGGTATTCGTCAGCTGTGATAGGAGGTATTAGTATCATGTATGAAGATAGAGTGCGTAGGACACATACGTGTAGTTGCGCCGACGAGTTGCAGGCCACGGGCCAGCGCAGGTTTGATCATCTGACCAGCATCTACGCTGCCTTCAGCCTTGCCAAGATTGAGAAGCATGTCTGGACGCGGGTCAGCACAAGCTCGGTACTTCAGCATGAGAGCACAACGTACGGATCTCATCAATGAAGCAAATGACTCCGCCAGCCTCCTCTTCTATATCTCGCAACAGAGCCTTGAACTTCTCCTCGAACTGGCCCCGTATGCCCGAACCAGCAAGAAGTGCAGCAAGATCAAGGGATAAGACACGCTTGTTGTGTAAAGACTAATGGCACGGTCAGCACACTGTTTTGCTAGGGAGTTTGGGGATGAAGACGTACCTCTGAGACAGTTTTCTCAACGATGCGGGATGCTAGACCCTCGACGATGGCAGTCTTGCCTACACCCGGCTGACCCAGCAGAACGGGGTTTGATTTTGTTCGTCTTGATAGGACTACAGAGCGGTTAAGCACACGAGACTTTGCTTCGTGTTGAATAACATACTTTGGATCGTTCTTCGAATCTCTACAATACAGGGTTAGCATTCCTCGCCGTTCTCTCATCATGCGAGTCGCTCACCTTCATCCCGCCCAATCACGGGATCCAGCTTGCCATCCCGGGCCATCTGGGTGAGGTCGACACTCTGCAGCCTTGTCAGAACATGCTCAGCACGACATAGAGCAATCACGTACGAATTCCTTCAGTGCATCCCCCTTCGCCCTCTGTTCCTGCCCTGGCATCCGCATGCCAGGGAACTGGCCTCCCGGGAACTGGGCGTAACATCGTTGTTGCTGGCGGACGACTCGTGCAACAGCTGGTCGTAGAAGCGGTGGTAATGGCCTATGGCCCCAGTGAGTGAGAAAGGCGTTCATCGCAGGTGCGAAATGTATGCGCGGGAATTCAAATGCCGTACCATTCTGCGGCCAACGCCGCTATAAGAGGCGGGGAGAACGACGCGAATTGGACACCGGAAGCGAGCGCGTGAAAGCGCACGAAGGTGCCAGAAAAGGATGCCTGGGCGCAGAGTCACGTGCACCACAGCGCTCTAGCGGGAGCATTTAAGGCTTGATCCTTACACATTCGAGCTGGGCCTGAGCGACAAGCCGTCTTGCCTATGCGCTCTTCAACCCAATCTCGCTTGGAACGCTCAACAAGGAGGAGAATGAGGAATCTCATATACTTGACCCTACCCCTAAACCCACTCTGCCACTGCTTGTACTTTGTATGTGCTCTTATAGATCTCCCAGTTGCGCTTCATAGACAAAAGAGCATATGTGCATTCTAAGCAATCTCTAATCTACTTTAATTGAATCCATTTACTCAATTTATTACTAACACAATTGTGCAAATTGCAAGTGTAATAGCAAACAACCACATGTCTGCAAATACCAACCAACTGAAAATCAGGGGCATTGCAAAGAGTTAGTGAGGGGCGGACCTATTCAATTCTTGACATAATTATCACATGCCATCATCGTCATAGCATTCCAGTGCACCAGGGATCGCTTCATGTATCAGAGATCCGCACTGATCCGGTAACGGTTGTAGGGTAACAAAAAATCTGCCCGCTCTAAATTCAGGCACTATCAATGTACCCTGATGATCGGCATAAGATCAGCGGTGACTCAACTGTGGGTGGTTTACTCATGATCTATGCACAATATTGTGCACGTTACCGATTGCGAAATGCATGGACTTCCAATTTGCACAGCCCTGATGCCCTTTGCGCAAAGTAGGCATCTTCAACATCAGGGCTTGATGTGTTGTGATAATCACTGCTGCAGTCATATCTGACAGACGAAGCGCGGTTATTAGTCTGAGACCTAATGCCGTAATACAGTATCCGACACATAGAGCCTCACTTACTGGCCTTGCGCAGTTTCCCGTCTACGAATGCACCATCCAGAAGTTGCGGAATTAGAGCCACTATAGATGCTGCACAAGGATATGCTCACATATATGTACCGTCTTCTCCCATCATCGAGAGAGATCCGAGGAGAGAAGAATGCTGAACGCGTCAAAAGGGCACATCGGGGTCCGAAGCACATTCTGCCCCCGCGCGTCCTGCGGAGACATCCTATACGATGGCACGCGCTCTTGATGGCCTCTCCTCTCGCACCGTTCGTATCTTACTTCCATCATCCTTGATGTTGAGCGGCCATACCGACTCCCAGCAATGGTCTCATCTGCTTTGGATGCGGTCGAGTATACCCGATCTCCCCACGAGTATGGATCGAGTATCGGCGTCCTGACGGGCACCGCGGGCGGCGCTTCCCCGAATGACGACTGGCCGTTCTTTCGGTCTCCATTATCACCAATCCCTCCATCTGAACTCTCCTGCTCTGAGACGGGTCCCCCATGTGAGGATATACAAGGGCCAGCGCGATACGAGCAGACTTCGTCGTCAGCTACGCGGATCGCCGATCCGCCGCCCGCAGTGGGCTCATACTCACCCTCTGCCTCTGTCGCCAAGCCATCGCTACAGGCTCTGTCCGATACTACCCCAGCGAAATTCCAACACATGCTCATCGGACTCAAGAAGGTCGGCGAAAAGCACCGCCCATTCTCCGTCACGAAGCCCGGTTTATCAACCCCACCTAAATCTGCAGCCTCAACTTCCCCGGACCTCGGATCTGGTGTCACTTCCCCATGCACAGCCTTTGTGCCCCAAGCGTCACCATCGTTCAGTGGGATCGATGAGCACTCGCGGGATCGAGAGGATTCAAGAAAAGACAAGTATGGAGGTTTGAAGTTTCCTAAGAAGCCATCCGCTGCCGCGGATGCTACTACGCGATCGCAACCACCCCAGCGTCCCGGCGTTCATGCCATAAATCCATACCAGAGGGACGTTTCGTGGCCCATGGTCCCGCGTCCTGTCCCTCCCATGCACAGCCCCTACATGCACGGAACGAATCGTGTCGATTTTGCCGCTCCTACTCCTACCTTGCAAGTTTACTCTCATCCGCATACCCACGGTGCCTTCGGCCCCTCGCGACTCCCTCAGGAACAGGTCACGATGACAAGTCAATACCCCGCGATAGGAACCTATCCTCGCGAGTCCTGGGATTGGCACACGAACGCGGCGGCAAGTACGACAATGCAGCGGGACGCTTGGCCGCTTGTTCCGCCTCCGGAGAGCATACAACAGCCGACTCCGGCACCTGCGACGCAGTCCTATATCGTAGGGGGAACTGCGTCAGAAGAATTTGAGCCTTTCCTCGGTAATCCGCATCGTAAACCGCAAAATCGAGGCCCACCGCCACAGAAACAGTCACATGCGCCAGACGTCCAGGACGTCGAGGTTGATTCGCCACCAGAACAAATGGTTATCGAGCAGCGTTCGGCTGTGGTTGTAGCCGATGACCTGTCCCTTCCGCAATGGCGATGGGTGCCTTATCCAGAGAGTAAGCGCTTCATCTCTTACATCGTTGTCCAATCTGACGTGGGCTGTAGTGGAAAATCTGCTGGAGGTCGGTTCAACAAGCCTGCAACGTCGCAGTCTCACCCAGGCTGCATGGACCAATGGCTTTCGAGGTCTCCCAAAATCGTCTCCCAGAAACACCCTGAGCAAGAGCGAGCTGCCATTGCCTCCCTCGAAACCTGCTGTCTGGTTTCGTTCGTGGACGGCTGTGCTCGAGTCATCGGCATATGGCAACCTGCGTCATGGCGTGCAACTGGGATCGCGTACTCTGGGGGCGGAGTCCGCCACAGCCCTTGTCCTGCAAGGATCTGCCGGCCCGGACTCCAGCTGGGACGATGAGCGGTTGACCATTACCATGTACGTTGTCCTGCATCTGCAAAGGGTATGTTTGACAAGTAATTGTGCAGAAGACGTCCCGTGAAATTTGTCGGCCTTGAACGAAGGACACCTAGTCGCGGACAAGGTCTCGGTGCCATTGGTACCTCTTCAAAGTCTCTACTAACGTAAACCACAGCAAACCCGCGTAGCGGCACTCGCATGAAAAAGAGGCTTAACCCAGATCAAGCCGGCCTTCTGAACGCATGGTATTCTGGTCACCACGTAGACATTCTAGTGAAGAAAGATTTCAGTCTACTCCGGTTTAAGCTGGAAGAAGAATATGCCCTCCTGGGAGCTTATAAAATCACTGGGGTTAGTGGATCGCCCAATTTGAGTAACCTATTCTCATGGCCGAATCACAGGTGAATACCAGCGCTTCTGCCGACCCTACTAAAGAGTGCATATTGCAGTTCACTTTCGAGTGGGACCGAGATACAAACCAAGGCCTGCCATGGTGGCAGCATCCTGCTGAACTATGTGCCTTCCCTCCGTTGAGTTTAGGCAGCGCAGGTGAACTTGGCATATCGAAAGCTTCTCTCCACGCGAAATATCGAATACATCATTCGAACCTCGATGCCGGCTTGCTGGCTGCCGCGGAGGATCTGCCTCATGTTGCCGACATGGGCTCTATTCTCTTCGGATGTGCGATCTGCCATAAATGCGGCCTGTCTGCTTATAGGAACGCTTTGGTCGACTGGACGTGCGGAGGATGTAAGGGTGATATGGTCAGTGTATTGATCCTACGGTTCGGCAATGCTAACATCGATTACAGCCTCGCTGGCGCGCATCTCCCGACTGGTTTCATCGCGTAAAGAACGACTGGTTCACAACGACTGTGGACTTCGTTCACGACACGGAGGGCGATTCCGCGCTGTCCGCTGGATCGACCTTGAATGGGACGGTTCTCCTGGGGCATCTACCATGGCACGATCGGAATGGGACAGTCGATCTGGCGCAGGCGCTCATGCCTGATCCAAACAAAATCCTGCAAAGTTTCCTCACTGAACCTTTACCAATGCTTCGTATCTCTTCTCAAGGTAGCATGTTCAAGTGTAAGGTGCCGCCATCTTGCCAGCGTCAATCAACTAAAAAGTATCCAGGGAACGACGCTTCGGCGGATTATTTCGTTCACAAAGCAAGTTGGAAAGAGAAGTTGTCGCCGAATGCCCCTCAAGAACAACACTGGAATGACTCTCTTCCTTCGACTGCAGACGCTCTCAATTTGCTCAATCTCCTGGCCGTGCAAGATGGAATGAAGCGTGTCTTCTACTCCTTGACTACTGTGCTTGGCACATCATACAGGGATTGCAAGGTTTGCAGTATTGCGCTCCGTTGACGAATCGTTCTGACCAGACGCAGTTCGAGGTTCGTGCAGGCGACGCGGTGGCCCTGTTGGCTCTGCGCTCGCCGGTGCTTATCAAAATCTCACTCAAGATACCCCCCAAGAAACCGAGATCACCAGAAAAGCCGAAGACTAAGAAGAAGGTTATCATCATGACAGACAAGGGTCATTTCATTGAGCAGACGGACAATCCTCCTCAGGCAATCTATCTAAAGGAGGGGTTTCAATCAACTAGGGCCGTTCAAGATGGTTCCTATGAACCTGAGGTTCCCGACCGCAACATTCAACCGGGTGTAGTCGCCAGACTTTGGAAACGCAAGCCAAAGCCCCTCGGCCTGAGAACCGCGACACAAACGAAGAAGTTTAAGCCAAGTCAGAAGATCAAATCAGCGTACCTGAATGGCAATAACGGAATCGGTTCACGAACGCGTCACGCGCACTTGAAAAGAAAGAAGGCAACCGTTCTTAATTACGCTAAGGGAAAAGGAAAAGGTGTGGGTCCAGGAAGGGCTCGTAAGCCACTCAAGGTACCCCAATCCGCTAAAATATCCGCGCGTAATCAAGTCGTACTTGAACATGGAGAACGTCTTCTTTTGCGAACGTCTCAGGATATAATTGTGAGGCATCCCCATGCGTACCTATTCAATGACTTACCTCCCCGCAGGTGTCGTTACAATGGAAAGAATGCGGCTTCCGTAGGTGTCTCATTGTTCGTTGGATTCGAACTCACGGAGAGCAGTCTGTATTGCTACTGCAGACGACCCCCCGCCTAATCTCCCAGAGAGCTCCCTACCCTCCAGAGACGGAAGTGAGGAGCCTTTCCACGTTCGGGCCGAAGACGACACTTTCGCTCAGCCAAATTCGGAAGTACTTACATCTGTTATTGCATCTCTCAAAATCGATACCGAGTTCGAAAGCGAAGATCCGATTGAGTCCACAAGTGAGGAGGAGAGACTCCCCGCTCGGAGACACGAGATGGACCGAAATTCGTCCTTCGACAGCCACACGGAGGACGAAAGGGAAGCGGGACGCACAAAGCTCTTCAGGAAAGCAGACGATACGCTGGCCCTATCTGTCCGGAATATCGCGGGAGACCGTCGATTTGTCGACCCCCAAGGCGTTCCAAGCGGCAGTCCTAACAGGATGTCTATCGCGTACCTAACTCGACCGAGTACTGGCTCCGACAGTGGATGTGATATGGATATGTCCGATATTGAGGAGTTGACTCCGTCAATAACTGAAAAATCTGATGACAGAAGTGATGACCGCAAAGTAGATCTCGTGTCGTTGTCACCTGCTGTTTCCAAACTGTGGGACCCCGAAACACTGAGCACCTTCGATCGGCTCAATACAGCTGGGCCGCCGTATCACAGCAGAGGTAGTGAGGAATGCCCTTCTACACCACGGCAGCTCCCTCAGCAAACGGATGTGCCGGCTGGAACGGAGATAGTTTCACTCAAGTCGAGCTGGCCAGAATTCTCCGTCCAACCAATCAAAGGGAGGCAGCCAGTCGTTTCTGGCAATTCTACATTGGAAATCATCACAAGAAGTACGTCTTGCCATCCGATGCGACGCGGACGCGACGGAACACCACGGTCCAACCAACAGCCAGTGGACGAACTTCGATCTTGGGCAACTGACGACAGCCCGCTTACTCCTCTTCCATCAGACATCGACCTCGAAATGGCCAATGAGATGGATATCGACGGGGATGTCAGGCAGTCGCACGAGACGAGTCAGATCGACCCATTCCAAGCGACCCCGCCTTCATCTCTCTATCTTCCCGCCGCGTCCACTCTCGAAGTACCTCCGCATGGCGATCTAGCTAATAAGATGTCCGACCCAGACGAGATTGAGACCGACAGCGACGTTCCATCCTTGCCTGACCCCTCGCGGGAGGCCGTCGCCTCGGGCCCGACACCAATGCCTGTAGATCTCTCGGATGCCGACGCGGATGGCGAGACGGACCCAGACGCCGACGGTGAGACAGACACCGCGGACACGGATGCTGGGGCGGATACCGCCGACGCGGACGGTGAGGAGGACACCGGCGATGAGGAGCACGAGAGCGAGATGGGCATCGAGTCAGAGGGTACTCCTATGCCTGAAGTCAAAGAAGAGGCGCCACTGGTTCTTGTCACTGGAGAAGGGGACGCACACACGACCGTGCGAGTCAGCGGCTCTCCGACAGGCGGTGCCGTTACGGACCCTCGAGCAAACGATGCGGTCCTCGATTCTCCAGCAGATCATGCTCCCTTCGCAGCCGTCGCTGGTCCGACTCGCGCTCCGACTCCTCCCGGAAATGTAGGGAGCCCCTTGGATGACGGACAAGAGAGACATGAGGCCGACAGCATGCCAACGGCCGACCACACAAGCCCTGAAGCATTGTCGTCTACACTCAGTCGTATCCTCAGCGTGGAGCCTCGCAACCTTGAGCTCCTTTCTGTCACCACAAGTCCTTTACTGGAGGTGGAACGAGACGAGAGTGTCGACCCTCTGGCCTTGATAGACAGGGAAGACGCGGCACATCTGATCACATTTATCAACAAGCTGTCTGATGAGGAGGACGAGCCGCAGCCGGCAACCAAAGCACCTGAATCGAACGACCTCCCCACACAAACCGCGATACCCGCAGAATTGGCTACACCGCCGCACTCCCCGCCAGAGCAGGCCGCAGATCCGACCGATCCGGAAGAATGGTACGGCTTCCCGACTCCGCCACCGGATGATTATCAGGAACAACCCTACGGCTTCCCCTTCCCCAGTCCGCCGCAGGAGCATCTTTCGCATGGAGAGCCGCACGACATCCTCCGCGAGTACCCAATGAGCCTTGATCCTCAGCCCGACAATTTGTACGAGCCAGGAGGGTTCGGTACTCTTCTGGAGGACGATATCGAAGAATTCGTGGACTGAAGATCCACGCCAGACAACAATCGACTGCTCGCACTATATCTTTCATCGCCTCCTTTTCAACTCGTCTATGAAAACATGAAGTGTGTACTACCCTCCCTCTCGTCATTATTCCTCGATTTCAGCTAAGACCCCGCGCGTACAAGTCTACGACCCTCTCTCTACGACCCTTGCTTTCCCTTCTCACTCAAGATCTTCATGCGCACCCCTCATCGACCATTTCACCAGGGAACCATCCGGGTACCACCAATCCATACCACTTTCTCCCGAGTTTCTGAGTTGCGTAAAGGCGCGCTCGTGTATATTCGTATAATCGTCCCTCTAACTTCCAAAAGGCGGCCGTGGTTGAAGGGAGGGGCAGCCGCCAGGATTGCGTATACTAGCTTTAGATTGTTGTGCTGTTTTTCGGTCCGTATGATAGTTACTTCTGAATTACAATGTTGTTTCATACAGTGTGAACGCGTGTTGCATAGCCAATAAACGAAGCCGACAAATTGCGAATGATGTGTATTGACCGTGAAGAAAGGCGTCCAAGTAAGACGGAGAACGCGGTGGCAGGGGTCCCACTGAAGAATCTGCTGAAGAGGGATCACCTTTTTATTTCGGCTAATCCCGAGCACATGTGTCCCGATCTCCGGATCACAGGCCGCTTCTGCAATACATATTCGTCTATATCGTCCCAAACAACCCATGATCGATCCCTATAAGGGATGACAATTGATGATCAACATCGATGTCTACATAGGACAACCCCTATGCCTCGGGACCCCGACTCATACTCAGGAACAAACAACGAATTGCGGCCGTTTTTCGCTGTCCGCCGAATCTTCCGACATAAACAACGCGTGCCTTTTCTTGCCGCCTCACCTCGCCTCCCAGGCTTGAATACGCGCCTGACCCGGGGCACGCAACCACGCGAACCACACAACACGCTCATACGGCAATCCCGTTCCTCGTTCGTGGACGCGGCACGGCATATCCTTACATCGTGCATACGGCACCATATCAGCCCCTTACTATTGCTATCACCACCCGCTGTAAGGTCGCCTGCCCAACAAGTCGCGCCTCGCACCGCCCAAACTCGTATTAGCACCGCCCTTTCCCCTATTTGGCTCGGCGTCTTCCTCATCCCAACTCACCCTAACCCCGCCCTTCTGTTCTGTATAACCTCGCCCCGCGCGCGGGATGTCCGATACGACCCCCGCCGTCGCCGGTGCTGCTGCCGATGGCGCGCCGGACCAACACCCTCCGACGTTGATCGCGCCTGTACCCGCACCACCAGCACCGAAGCAGGAGTGGGGGAGAGGTACGTCCCGCGATCCCTTTCCGCTCTTCTTCAACTTCTGTTCTCCGTTTCCCTATCGCACTTGCTTCTCGCCGCTCTGATTGCACGTGCTGACCCTTGATTGTCGCAACAGTGCTACTATGTGGAGGCACGAACTGGTATGCATGCCTTCTACATCGCATATATGCGTGTCAGATGGTTAACACACTGTCAGGTTAACGCTAGGGAAGAAGGGATTACCTGCGGATCCGCAACTGTACGTCAATACTATCGTTCACTTGCTCTGCATTCACTAACGCCTATGCCAGTCCCGACCTACCGTCTCCACATACCCTCCGATCCCTTTCGAACGTCAAAGCGACCGGTGTATACACCTCCCACTCGTCATGTCATACTATAGTTCTTGATGGTATGCGCATATATGCTACTCTCCTTCCCTCTACGCGTGCTAAGGCCTTTTCTCTAGTGGCAGGCGCAGCCTACCTCTTCGGACGCAACTCCTCTTCCTGCCTCGGCGTACCGAGCACCGCCAACCCCTCCATCTCACACAACACGCCTCGCCGTCTTCTCCCAACCGATATCGGCGCTGCAGCAGGGACGAAGTTCATACATGCTGCTTGTGGGAGGAACCATTCTGTTCTTGTAGGAGACGATGGGAACGTCTGGACGGCGGGGGCGAACGCGCATGGGCAGTGTGGACATCCTGCTGGTGGGGAGGTGGGGAGCTTTAGGATGATCCAGGGTGGGTGGGCGAGGGGGAAGCTGAGAGAAAAGGCAGTCTTCGCTTGTACGTGCCCATCCGTCGAAAAAGTAAGATATATGCGTGCTCATGGGATGGTGGACAGCGGCGGGTGTGACGTTTACGCTGGTGTTGACGGAAAATGGACGAGTATATGCGTTCGGAAGTGGCGAGCATGGGCAGCTGGGCAATGGTAGGACTGGGGAGCGGATCGCCCAGGCGAACAAGACGATCTACGATATCGAGGATGAGCCGAGTACGTCCTGCACCAACCGTTGCATCCTCAGAGCTCCCAATCAATACCTTTTGTAGTCCTTGTCAAAGGTCCCTTGGAAGGCAAGAAAGTCGTCCAGATCGCCTGTGGGCAGCAACACGCCGTAGCACTAACGATGGAGGGCCTCGTCTTCGTATGGGGATTCAACGGCTACTGCCGGCTCGGCCTGGGACACCAGAAAGACGTGCTCATACCCACACTCGTACCTCAGTATGCGGGCCAGAACCAAGTCACGCGAGGCGCATTCGTCGCTGCTGGCCCGACATCGACCATCGTCATTGATCGGCAGCGGATGCTGCAAATGGCGGGGAAGTTCAAGACAAGCGGAGCGGGCAGTGTGGGGCAGCCGTTTTCTACTTTCCGATATTTCCCAGAGATTCAGTGCGTGCATCTCTCGCCAGGTCTGTCTTGAAATTATCTGACCGCAGCCACAGAGGGTGCAAAGTCCTGATCGCTGCAGCCGGCGGTGTCACCCACTTCGCCACAGCAGACGACGAAGAGTCCGGTGGGATAATGACGATCGCCTGGGGCCAGAACGCGATCAACTCCGAACTAGGCCTGGGCGAAGGCCAACCGAAGTCCACTCCCAAGCCAGTACGGGTCGAGACGCTCAACGGAATCGACGTGATCGGCCTTGGCGCCGGTCAGAACACGTCTTTCTTCCTCGCACGGCCGAATGACGCGCTCTCCGACCTGCCCCGGTTCCCCGAGAGCGTGCCCGCACCCAATCTGTGCGTGGTGTGTAATGAAGACCGCGAGGCGCAGGGGGAAGAAGCGCTCGAGTGCGAGAAATGTGATACGCCCTATCACTTAGGATGCCTCGATCCGCCGCTGAGTGAGATTCCCGCGGGACAGTGGTTCTGCCCTAAATGCGAGAAGGAGTTTGAGGAGGCTCCGCCGCCTAAGAAGGCCGCAGTGAAGAAGCAGGAAGAAGAAGAGGGGCCGAAGAAGCGCGGTAGGCCGGCGAAGAGGAAGGCGGAGAGTGATGAAGATGAAGGCGAGGCGAAGAAGGCTAAAGGTCAGCTCTTTTACCTTTCTAGTCCTCAATCTTTGCTGACCTGTGCGGACAGTGGCCAAGAAATGACCAGGCGAAGCTGTATGCTAAGGGTTGGTGTTGTGCATAGCTCCGAGGCGTTTTTATTAAGTGGGGTTGGGGTGTTTTCTCTTCTTCACTCGTCGTTGTATTACTGTACCTTATCCCCGCTCGTAATTGTTTATTGTTGCCTTGCGCAGGATCGCTTACCTTCTGATTCTAATTATACATCCACAAGGACAGTTGTGCAAGTGTTGGAGGGCGCGTGATCCGTGTGCGAAAGACATCATCATTCCTAAATAATGCCAGAACAAGCAGGTATGTACAAGCCACAGCCCGTATCCCACCAGCGGCAAATCCGCCTCCCACCACCAGCAGTCCAAAGAACTGATGAACCGAATTTTATGACCCCCATGCCCTCCATTACATCAGGTCAAACCACCAAATAACCGCAAACGCGATCCCCGCCGTGACCGCAAACATCAGAATGGTCGTCCCCAGCATAGCCGCAATCAGCCACCACGGCGCCTGGTCCTCCTGTTGCTGCTGGAGCTTTGCCGGATCCAGCCCTACGCGGCGGGCCATCTCAAGCTTTTGCTTCTCGTTCTCCCTCACCATCCTCCTTTGGTAGATCAGGGCGCGGGGGTCGCCGCCGGGTGCGGTGGACCCGATTGAGGGCGGGGAGTCCTTGGATTGGGGCGCGATGAGGGATATGAACGACGGATAGTGGTGCTCTGCCCACTGCTCGATCTTCCCGCACGCCACGGACAGCTTGAGATAGTTGGGATCCTGCGGCACGGCCTTGGCATGGATGCGTCTCGCATAGTCCCTGAACACATATGCGACATCGCGAGGGTTCGTGGCCTTGCCCATCAGCTGGACGGTGACCCCGCGCCGGATCTTGACGTTCTTGTGCAGCACGTCGCGGTTCATGAAGCACAGCGCCAAGGTGGCAATGGCCATTACTTGCGGTATAGCGACGAAATTGAACACGCTCTGGTTCTTGAGCATCGTGAGGTAGTCGAGCGTGTCGACGGAATGGCGCAGCGCATCGAGGATCATGCCGCTCAGCGCGAAGAGCGCTTTTTGCTCGCGTGTGGGGAGGGTAAGCTCTTTGATGTCGTCAAAGCCGTATTTGCCCCAGATCTCTTTGGGCCAGAAGAACCGGCCTTCGTCCACGTCCTCTCGGAAATCACGGGTGATGTTGGTTTTCTGGAGGAAAAGCCCGCAGGAGTTGGAGAGCTCAAGTTGGTCCGCGATCCATTCCTGTTCTTTGCCAGCAGCGGCGAACAGCCTGCTCAAGCCTTCTCCGACAAGACCGGCAACGTAGTGGCAGTACAGGTCGTACTCCTCGATCGTCTCGACATAGAACGACCGGCCCGGCGAGACCCGATCGCAGAAATCGGCCATGCCCTTCCCGGTCTTGCGCGTGATATCGCGGATGATGTCGAAGCAGGGTTTGGGCAACAACGCGAGCTCGGAGATGATCACGTCAAAGTGCACGCATACGTCTCGGTCTTTCTCGTTGGGCCCGTTGCCCGTGAAGACCCAGCCGGGCTGGTCGAGCTTCTTGTAGAAGTCGCGTAGGAGGGGTTGTTTCACTTCGACGGGGATGGTCATGTCGTCCTCGATTGTGTCGAGCGCACGCAGCACCAGATAAAACAGGCAGATCTACAGCCACCCCAAAAACGGAAATCAGCAAACACCAATCAGACCCGCGGCTACGGGAAAAAGACGCACGATCCTAGCCAAATCCCCTTGCAGGTTCTTGATGACCACGGCAAAGCTCCGGCTCGTCATGTCCAAATACCCCCAGCACTGGCGCATCGTCTCCCTATCCCAGCCAGTGCTCTCCTTCTCCTTCGGGTCGGCCAGATCACGGTTGTCCGTCCAGAGCCAGTATTGCGCGAGGGCGCGGAGCTCGTTAGGGTGAGTGAAGAGGAGGTAGACGAGTTCGGTCGCTTTGGGCATCTTGGCTGTTATTTTTCCTTGGGTTGTGAGGGCAGTAAGGGAGGGACAGGGAGGAGGGAGGAGAAGAGGGGCAGCTCGAGGAGGAGGTGGCCGGGCAGAGAGAGAGACAGGCACGGGGGTCTTGCAAGTTGTGCAGTGCGGAGAAAAGGACCCTTTGAGGCGTCGGTTGTGTGGAGGAGGAACGAGGAAGGAAAGTGAAGGTCAGCCGAGAAACACAGCCACACCACCCACCGGAGCCGCTATGAAAAGGGACCGTTAAAGCGAGATCAAGTTGGGCCAGCACCGAGTGTACGTTGCACGATATATAACCCCCCGACAGAACTGCGATAAGGCACCGTACATTCGGCTCGGTACGCCATCGGTCCCGCCTCCCTCCATCTGCTGTTAATCCAAGAACTTGCAGATAGCCCATCACCCAACCCCCGACCCTCACAAATTTCCCTTCCAAGCATCAAGCAGTAATCAGGGTCCTCACCCACTTCAATCCCACCGCACCAAAAATCATGGACACCCCCCTCTCCGCCCCAGTCCGGATCGAGCTCGTCTCCGCCCAACCCGTGAAGGAAAGTGAGGCGGCAAAAGAGCTGCAGAAGTTCTTAGAGGGGTATGTGGGGAGGGCGGAGAGCGGGGATGTCGTGCTGGGGCAGCTGGAGAAGCTTGCGGGTGCTTTGGAGGAGAGGGGGAGGGAGGGTCAGTAGCACAGCGCCATCGATGGTGTTGTTGGTGATTTGGTCGGACAGCTGGAGATCGGTATGCGTCGGGTTGGACAAGCTGATTGGAAGGAGGGAGAGTGGTTGTCTCATCGGCGCGATCCGGCGCTCGTCCACCGAGCTGATGCTGCCGGGTTTGCAAGTGGGAGGACCGAACGCGTGCTTGATCACATCGACGAGCCTGGTTCATCAATTGAAACCTCAAGATGACCGCAAATCCATCGCTCGATAAAGAACGACCCGGTACGGCAGATGTATGCGCCTCGGTCCCGCGACGACGCGAACAATCTCGGTGGTTGATAAGGGCAGGGACACGCTTCCAGGCTTCTATTACCCTACCTAAGTCTCGGTATTTCTCTGTCATATCTGTACATCATATAATAGCTACATTGTCATTGTCTCCTAATATAACAATCATCACACATCTCCCAGAGCCCGACGATGTTGGCCGGAGAAACCGCGCCGCATGGTCTGCACAACAGTAGTTACAGGATCCGTGCAGTTCTGTCCGGGTCCAATCTGTCCGAGCGCGCGGACACCAAGTAACCGGCACTGCCACCAAAAGGGTTCTGTGCGCGTAAGCCATAAGCCCATGTGTAATCAAAAATTCAGGCATTAGTGACTGGACCTAAATTTGACTGGCGATCCGTTCCCTTATCCCCGCTCCGCTTCGACATCCCGCTCCGCTTTGACATCCCGCTCATTCTCTACCTCGACTGTCGACATTGTACAACAATGCTGTTGTCCGAACTGTACAAACGCTTGAAGCATCATCGGTCTTCGCTAGGCAATTTGTCTGTTGATCAGGCACTGGAGTTCTTCGCTGCTGCTCGTCGTCTTCAAAACCGCATCTCTTGGCAACAAAACACTAGTCTTGAAGCACTATCTGGCCCGCCAGCGGATCTTCCGAATTCTGTTGTGTCTTTTCTAGCCGGCAGTCTGCATATCAGCCATGGCCAGGTCCTAGCTCTCTGGACTGCTTTGCGGGAGGCGATCTGGATCCCGGGCAAAGATGTTACAGCAATGTCGCCGGCTCTAATCGATGACTTCCGTATCTTCGCTGAACATGCCCCCAGTTACGAACTCGGTAAGACCTCACGCGCCCCATTCTCCGCTCACATCCTTGACTCCGCTTAGCCGCAGAAGAGTTCTACCCGCCGACTCGTAGCTGCACATACCCAAATTGCCCTTTCTATGATGCTCAAGGACGTCGCGCTCGGCTCTCGGACCCACGGAGATACAAAGCATCGCTTTATACGCTTGGTCGAGGCGCCTTCCCTGTTATCGTCACATCTTTACGTTGCCTATTCTGTCAGTCAACGTATCACTTGAATTACGCCTGTCAATCTGGCGCGGATGGTCAGATATATCGCCTTTATTACACTGGCGTCCCTGCCATCATTCAAGCCGAGAAGCATTTCCTATTCGAAGATAAGCTGTGTGACCTCTTTAGAGCACTTACCGTGTTCTCTCAGTGCGTGGTCTCGTCTTACAACTGTTTCTCTTCCAATCGCTAACTAAACTTCGCACTGCAGCTCCTCTATGAACTCAAATGCGCTCGTGTATAATACGACCCTGGCCCGGCCGCAGTATCCTACAAAGGGCAGCTATCAAGTCCCGCTACTCCGGAGCGAGTATGTTGGGGATCTCTTCGATCTCTACTCGCTACTTCTGCATCATGCTGAGCATGGCAGCCAGCTCCGGCTTCTGCACTTCCCTGGACTGACCCAAACGGAACGGCTCGCGAGCGCCATGCTCGAGCGGAATGTCTTCATTGCCCAAAGGGGCCAAGAGCAGTGGGCTCATGCATGTGATACATGTCGGAAATTCTTCATGAGAGATGGCCAAGAATGTGAGCCCTTTTGCCGCTCCTTCGGTGCTCGCCTCACCTATCAGTGCAGACATGCTTTCATGCGCCGTTACTGACGGTGTATCGATCAACCGGCCATGTTGCGCTCAACATAATTGCTGTAACCCGCTCGTGACCAACCGCGCCCGCCACTGTCACGAACATGCGTACTTGGAATCCATCTGCAGCGTTGAAGGCTGCGATCAGCCGGCCAGGCACTCGCATCAAACTTGCACTATTCCCGAGCATGCAGCAATAGAAACGAAGTTTCGTGCGGAGCACCAATCGTTCCATCTCCTCAGAAAGCGGCTCGATCGCACGCACGCCTATCTGCGAGGCGATACACTTCTTCAAGGCGATGATATCGAAGGAGCCACGGATGTAGAAGGGGAATTGGATGGAGAAGTTGAATTGGATGTGCCATCTACCGCCCAGCAAACCAAGAGAATCAAGGCACGATTCACACGCAGACGCACTCACAATGAACAACTCGTAGTTCGGCCTTGCGGTATTATTCTGGCACGAGGTACTTTCTATGGAGGGGAAACGTTGGAGTCTGTTGCGGTGCGCGCGATCTCCCTCTGGCTGATAATCCATTTTTACTTGACATACAGGCTTTTCTTCGAACGGTCTTTCCCACGCCAGCGTCCCTGCCCGACGTCTTGTTTTACGACAGCAATTGTCAACTACACAAATACGTCAATGATCGCCCGCCCCTTCGAGATTTCTTCAAAGATACCGCTCTCGTCGTCGACGTGTTCCATTTCAAGAGTAAGCACACGGAGAAGGACTGGTATTGCGGATATCATTGCAACCCTACTGCCTACCCGGAGCTGGTTGACGAGAAGAACAAGCGATGGACATTCAATTCCTCTAAATGTGAGCAAGTTAATGCGTGGCTCAGGAACTTCTACCCCATAGTTCGAGACATGCTGCCCGTCAGATACGAATTCTTTCTGGATGAAGTCATCAAGGTCCACAATCGCTTTCTTGTGGATGAATTGCGCGCTCGCGGTCAGTCCCCCCACACAATTCCCTCTGTTAGTCTCCGATAGATTTGTTTGTACTTCGTGTATCCTTCCTGTCCATTTAAGTACTTGTGGAATCCAAATATCTGCCTGGCTGGTTACTGGTTGTGATTGCAAGACACTGCTTCTGAAACAACCCACGCACCTCTATGAATTCGCACCCCGCGACTCAGCCTGCACATACAGAAACAATTCCGCTGTCTCTTGCGGTGCTAGCCAGACCCAATAAGTGATATGCGGACGGGCGTCTCAGCCTACACATACCGCTTGAGCGTTGGTGTTCAATGTCGATCACAGAGGCGGATAACGTTGCTAGTCGCATACCCTGCATGTCAGCTTGCACATACAGGAGCGATTCGGCTGTTGATAACAAGGCCGGAAGCGGGACAGCTCGACCGCTACCGTACATCGCAGCCTGCACATACAGGAGCAGGTGGACTGTTCAGCGTTGAAGATGCGGCATTTACGTTGAAGGAATGATATTAAAGGATAAGTATGATAGAAAGCAACATAATACGCAGAAGATGGACATGGGAGATTGCATAGTGGATGTAACAAGTGGGAATGAGGGAAGCGCTAGACCAATAAATGAGTGTGAGTGCGGGTTGGAATCCCAACCAGGCAAAGTAGCGTAACGACTGTGACGTTCAATCAAAGCAGAGCGAGATGTACCTTATGTACGTCGAGAAATGATCAGTATCTACAGTCTCTGCCTCTTCGAGCTGAGCTTCAAGCTGTCCTTTGTCTTACCTCGACCGTTCACCCCCATCTTGACATCCATCTTGCGCGTTGCATTGCACGCCATTCCGATCCTTCTTGCCTCCTTTGTTGCCTCCTTCCGAAACGCTCGCCAGCTCCTGGATGGCTCCTCGTCGAAGACAAGTTTCGTACTCATGGGGGCTTGATCATAGAACTTCACCTGGTCATACCACGTCGAGCGAGGGACAGCGTACTTGACCACGCGCAATATAGCTGGATCAACGTCGACCCGCTCGACCTTGTTCAAGTGGTGGACCTTCCGAATCGCTAGCAGCAGCACTTCTGAGTACGATCGCTCGCCTGGCCACGCGCATTCAGTGTTCTCTGGCTTTGGCGGAGTGAACGAGATGATGGAGCCAGATGACGAACGAGAACGGGCCGACTTGGGTATTTCCGCGAAGATCTCCTCAATCGATGGGAGGCTGGAATCCGAGCCGCTCGAGGGCACTCTCTTCCTCTTCTGCTTCTCGTCCTGCCGATCTTGCATTGGCACACGCTGATCAGTCATGACCCTCCTCTCATCCTGGCCCGCTCCCTTTAACATCCCACTCCCCTTCGACATGCCTTTATCCTTCGACAACCCACTCCCCTTCCGCATACCGATGTTCTCCTCAAGTGCATCAAGTCGAGTTAATGAAGTTGTGTTGACCTTCAACACTGGGTTGCGATTTGGCGTTTTCTTCGGCGAGAGATGTTGACTCGCTGCACGGCGGGGTGCATCACGGTAGAAAGGAGGATGCACCACCTCCGCCACTTCATGTAGTACGTGGGGGGCATCTGAACTGACACCTGGTAGACGGCAAAGGAGCCGCTCGTTCCTTTCGATACTCCGCAGGACGTCCCATCCGTAGTATTCCCACTGACCGGTCGCTGCATTGAATAGTTCCAATGCGGTGTAGTCTTCCTGGAGAGACGATCTGAGCAATCTCAGGACGTGACCTGGCCATTCATTTATGCGCGTCAACAACCCATCGGTGCTCTTCTTGGCTTTGAGCCCAGGGAAGGGGAACGACCCATCCTAAAAGTTCAAGTCAAGCTATGTGATATAGGCGAGGACCAAATCCCCTTACGATTGTAAGCACCACCAGCGTAAAGTGGAGAGCTACTTCTTCCTCGAGTTGCCGTGCTTCCTGCGCCTGCTTCTCCATAAGATGTCTTTCTTTGCGGGCCTCATCCCGCAGCGCCGAATAATCTTCATCAACAACGCGACCCAGCGGTCGTGGAAGTCGAGGAGTAGACGGACCAAAGAAGGCCCGAGCAGGCTGAGAGGCCGGCGTTCGATCACCAGCCTCTTTCTGAGTACTCCCGTTCCGCAGAGGTAAGTCGGGGATTGCATCCACATCGATAATCTCTTGGGGATGGGTGCTTTCAGCTTTGAAGTACGGTGCTTTCTCGGGCGCCCACAAAGGGTGGGCGCTACACTCGTATGGTTGGCGAGCTTGGCGAATCTGGCAACAGGTCCGACATAACTGGTGTCGGCACTGCATGTTCCTATGCTTTGGACAGCCAGCGCATGGCACCTTCACCTTGCGAGGAAGCAGGGAAGGTCTCGGAGGAGACGCGTCCAGCTTCCACTCAACGTCAGGTGGATCGACCGGCGGGCTCGATCGGTCGGAAGGCTTGAAAGTAGGCGGCCACCTGTTAAGCTCATGCTCCACAATGTCGATAGCCGGCTTCTTCAGCTTGTTTGTGACGAAGTGGAATGAGGCGTTGAAGTGCTGGACCTCCTCGCACTGAAAGCCTTGTCAGTTCAGTAATGGGCTGAGCAGACCCCACGCACCCTCGTGAACACCCTGTATAGATTTTCAGGATGTTCCCCCCTGCGATCGTATGATACACGGGGGATACCGGGCAACGAACACTTCCCACATCTCAACGCCGGCAGCGTGTCCAACTTCCACCACTCCATCACTATGCGTACATCTTCAGGCCATTCCTTGTCCGGTATCGCAGCGAATTCTTGACGACGACGTTGCTGAGACATTGAGCAGCGGCGTTGAGTGATTGCAAGATAAATCAAGGTATAGAAGACGACGAGTATTGCCAAATAGAGTGAGTGTAGAGGCAGAAGAAACGCGAGCCGTCGAACCATTTTTGTCCTTCATCAATTTACAGGGTCCTTGTTTTTTTCGCTGTGCGTGCACGGGCCTCTTCATCATTTGGGAGACTTCCACAATGGCAAGATTCATTGTGCAATCAATCTGCGGTGGTGGGAGCGCAGCTAAATTCGGTCTTATATTCGATACCGGAAACAGGAGCCACTGGATACGAGAGCCGCCGGATATGAGGGCCACCAGCTTCGAGAGCCACCAGTTTCGAGCGCCACCGGATTCGAGAGCCACCGGATATGGAGACCGTGCGGTTGGCGAGCCACGAGAGAGCAGAGCCCAGTGAACGATCCGCCAACAGGTTAGGGCGCCGACAGATTTGAGCGCCGGCATATTAAGCGCCCATACGAAATGGGCGACTATCGGGCTGCGACCCGAAAGCACGAGGTACCATGACCCTAATGCAGGGTACAACCGTCTACCTCCCAACGCCCTTTCCGTTTGGATGTGATATACTGAATGACAGGCATCGGCGGACTCGCAGATCGTTGATATCATATAATTGTCCGCCAAAACGATTCTTCTACTTTCTGAGGGTGCCGCCGAGCAACAGAGGATACAGCAGCAATCCACTGGCACCCAACCCCGAGATGAAGGTTTGCTGATGAATGAGACCGGCGACTTAGTGGACATGGCGAGTATTTGTAGGCTGTGGTGCAGCAAATATCCAGAGAATAATAGATATTTCGACGAGTGACAGATAATGGACGAAGTCGGAGTTGTATGCGCAGGCCGAAACGCACGGAACGATTCCAACCATCAGGTCGTGCCTGGCTAACTCGATCCAGGGCGATCCATGTTGATACTGTATGTGCAGGCTGAGTCGCACAGTGAGGGTCGAACGAGTGCGTGTTGCCTTGCTACTCAAGAACCAGGCGTAACCCGGAGCCGTACGTGCGATTCGAGATGCGGCTTCTACCTCTTGCGCACTTGTATTGTCTTGTAAGACCAAGAGAGGCGATATTTGGGGCTGCGAGTGGAAAAGGAGACCGATTAGCGGACGTGGCTAACCCCGCTGTCAGAAGACAGGTTGCCTCTGTATGTGCAGGCTGAGTTGCAGGGTACACCTTCGCGCAATCATCTCCGTTGGCTGGTCCAGTTGTATCGCCGGCCGAAGGACAAGTGGTATGGTCTGTATGTGCAGGCTGAGTTGCGGGGTACGCGTATCGCGCACCTATCTTCATTGGTTGGTCAAGATCTGCGTTCTCCTCGTCGATCGGGGACGTATTCTGCTCGACGTCGATATCCACCGAGTAGGGTATGAACTGAAGTTCATGCGGTATGGTCTGGATGTGCAGGCTGAGATGTATGCGTAGGCTGAGATGTATGTGTAGGCTGAGATGTATGTGCAGGCTGAGTCGCAGGGTACGCGTATCGCGCACTTATCTTCATTGGTAGGTCAAGATCGCAGACCGAAGTTCAAGCGGTATGGTCTGTATGTGCAGGCTGAGTCGCGGGTACGCGTTCCGCGCACTCGTCTTCATTGGTTGGTCCGGATTGCAGGCCGAGGTTGGCGCGGGATGTGCAGGTCGACACGCCCCTCTGTGATCAGGTTGCACATAGTCTTGTCTAGCGAGTGGGAGATTGAGGGCGAGACTTGGTACAGCAGGTGCAGAATCAGACTGAAGTGTCGTCCTGGCTAACTCCGCTCTCGGCAAGCGAGTTTCCGCTGGATGTGCAGGCTGCGGATTGGGGGGATTCGTCTACCCTTCTTGTCTTGAATGTGAGATAGCAGCAGAGCTGTATGTGCAGGCTGAGAGGCAAGTTCGTTCACTCTCTGACGCCTGAGCCGATGCATGAGGTTTGTGCCGATCCGGCCGGTAAGGGTATGGCCTGCATAGCGTGCTGACGCCGAGGAAGAGAAAGCAAAGGGCTGGAGCGGAATGCGCATGCTGCGCCTCTAGAGGAGGCGTTCGTATCAACCCACTTCTATGGCGAGAGCAGGCGTAGACGAATGGAGCGGGTGGACCGATTCAAGGCTAGACTGAAGCAGAGCGAGGCAGAGCGAAAGCGGAATTGGTTCTCGAATTGAAGTGGCGAAAGGGCTGAGCCAGCATTGCTGAGTGGCGGTCCTGGGCTGAACGCTGCCTGTGAATCCGCCACAGAGACCCGTTCAACGTGAACTACACACCTTCGATTCATCTACAGCCACGAGCACACCGCGCTCGCTCATGTCGTCTCCATGCTCCTCCATACTTGCCAGAGGAGTTCAGACACTCCTGGATGCAAGAGCGATTGAAGGCAAGGAGGCATTAAGGGCGTGTCGAATACTTGAATATATGCAAATAGGCGGCTTGCAGTGGGCGAAGTAGAGCGATCGATTGCAAGAGACACAGTTGTAAGAGGAGTCAAGGATGTAAGTCGAGATTGCCGCGGGTCAGTGAGGTATAGAGGGCGGCCGAGGTGACGCGGATGCCAGGTTGTAGAATAGAGTGGTCTATAGAAAGGATGGGGATGTCGCAGCGAGGTGAATGTAGAAGGGGACAGCACGTAGAAAGGAATAGGTTGCGGAAGGGAATAGGTTGTAGGAGGGGAACGGGATGTAGAAGGGAAGCGAGATGCAGAAGGGGAAAGGGATTTAGAAGGGGAATGGGATGTAGAAGGGGAGTGGGATGTCGAAGGGGAATGGGATGTAGAAGGGGAATGGGATGTAGAAGGGGAATGGGATCAGGGACGAGAGTGGAATGTACTACGAAGTGGAAGCGGCCAAGTACAGCGCGCGCGCAAGAGCGGCATATACAAGAAGGGCGTCGCATAGCATGCCCTGAATACGACAAGGCGGCAAACAATACTTACAAGTCCCTCGGTGAGCCGGACGAAGCAGAACCTAGCGGTGCTAGATGGAAGCCAGACGTGAAAGCGAAAGAGGTAAGTCAAAGGAGAGCAGGATGAAACGATAAACAGTCTCATCGAATGATGGGGCAGGCGACCTCCTTTGTGGAGCATGAGCTTCATAGATTGCCGTCTCCTGATCCCTCCACAAGCCAAACGACCCTCTGGCCCCTAGCCTGAGGACGATCGCCCTCTGTGGCACTCAGTTGGAGGAGGCCACGATCCCGCGTCTCAGCCTGCACATACAGCATACAGCTACCATGAGCCTGAATGTTGAACCTGATTGCGCCGGAGGCCTGATCGATATCCTTGGGGAAGTCAGGAACCACGATCCTGCATCTCGGCCTGCACATACAGCTCCCATGAGTCTGCATGTCGAGCCTGATTGAGAGACCACGATCAGGCATCTCAGCCTGCACATACAGCTCCCATGAGCCTGCATGTCGTCTGATTGAGAGACCACGATCAGGCGTCTCAGCCTGCACATACAGCTCCAGCGAGTACCTGCGAGATCTGTCAGACATGATGTGCTGAGAAGGACAGCCGCCTGGAAATCCGCCACAGAGGACTTCAACACCTGGTAAAGGACGCACATCTGTTTCCCGGCTTGCTCAACGCGTGGACCCTTCGACTCAACGCAATCCCCACCCTTCGTCCATCCATCATCCTTCGCCAACCAAGCTTCCACAAATGCTGGTATTCGTCCGACAAGCTGGGGATTGCGTATTCGGCCATATGAAGCTGTTGCTGGATCTTCAGCCCATCAGGGAGGAGAGTCGTGCTGGGTATAAGGTAGGCTGCGCAGGATTCAGGAGATCCTCCATTAACTGCTTCGCGCGTCGACGGTACGGCCGAACCAGCATACGAGGTAGCGGCTCAAGGACTCGGGGGAAGCGACGGACTGGCTGGAGGCTACCAGGGGGTCAGAATCGACGAGCGGGCCTGCTGATGGGAGCTGGACAGCGCTTTATTGTCGCAACTGAGAGAGGGTCTTGAGATCAGGTATGAGCTATAACGCGAGTGGTGCTTACCTGCGCAAGGGAATTCGGTCCTCGCCTATATCATACAGCAGACAAGGCTCACACTCATCAAGCTGAAATCCTCGCCCAAGTGCAATGCTGTGTATTGAGTACGTTGGTATCGCTTGAAAATTCGCTGCAAGTCCGAAGCACTCACAGGCATGGTAGAGACGGCAGTCCTGCGTCTCAGCCTATACGTCCAGCACATAGGCAACGCTCTTGCGTCCGCGCGATTTTCGAGCTTGGTGGGTTCGAATCTTTCCTTCGTCTTCGCCAATGTTTCTATTGCTGAAGACCGGAATTCGAAAGGAGTCGCTGGTGAAATAAAGCGTTGTCAGTTCCAGGGGAGTTCATCTGACCATGATTCACCCATACCTGGGCCAGCCTCCCTCCTGTCACGGGTGGACGAATGTACCGGTCGTCTAGACTCTCTCCCGGCGTCCGTGATCTGACAAATTGGTACGTGAGAGCAGGGATTGCGTAGCAGCAGAAGGCAGATGCTGATAACAAGACCACGTTGACCGTGCTGATTCCCAACAATAGGGTCTGCTGACCACGCCACTATGCAGTGAGAACTTCCACTGTATTCTTATTACCGCTTGGCAACTCAAATGTGTATATCAAAACGTACTCACCTCTCGCTTACCTTTCGGTCGTTGTTCTACTCGTAACACACGTGTTTTGAACAGCAGTTGCCCGTTTAGACGCTAATCCACCTTAGGGGCGAGATCGGGGCCCAGATAGGATGGCAAACAAAACCAGCGGCCCTCGTCCCGACGAGTGCTCGGATCGAATGGCGCCCTAATCTGGTGGCGAACCAATCTCGTGGTGCTGCGGCACGCTGGTCCTCGTGTTCGGTGGTTCCCAAATCTAACCGCTCTCGAATAGGGTGGCGCTCAAATCCAACGGCTCTCAAATCCAATGGCTCTCATTTCCAACGGCTCCCGCTTCCAACGGCTCCCAAATATCGTGGCGCCACGTTTCCGTTTGCCAGGAGACATGCCTTGAGGTCAACAAGGCGCCCGCAAAGGGCTGAGAGAGATCATGCTGATCGGACGAACGCTTCTCAGCCAGACAACTGCACAGAGCATAGGGCAAGCGCTGTACACATGTCAACGTCACATATCGAACTAGTTGCGGTGTACGCTGATAGACATTGTTGTTTGGGTGACGGCGTTGTACGGTGCCGTCAAAAGTGCACATCTCGCACTATTGGGCGTCCGCTGATAAACATGGCTGTGTCAGTGACGACGTTTACTGTGTCATCGCAAGCGCACTCGATGGAGCATGGAAAACCAGGACAACGTTGTTAATCACCGTGTTTAGGAACAGGATCATAGGCCCTACAGGCCAAGCGGACACAGGGAAAGGAGGTCATGAAACTTCGACTATCAGAACATACACTCGAGATACAGAAGGCATCGCAGGAAGAGAGAGAACAAGAAGAGACTAGCGCAGTCAACACCTGATTCACACACTCACTCGCACGGTCTGGTAACCACCAGACACGCTGGTCCACCAGGAGCAGACGCGAGCGAGCGCGGAACCCAACCCATTCTGCTCGCGCCATTCGCGTTCACGCCTGCGATCTTCGTCGCGCCTCGCTCTGTACGCACGCGCAGCCGCAACGTTCGTGTAAACGTCAGGTCCATACCCCAATCCCTCGCTTTCATTAGCTTCCACCTCACCAGGGCCTTTAGCTTCGACCAGTTGAGTAACCGGTGGAAGGCCATGGCCTTCCGCCAACAGGCCGTCCAAGGCGCTCGTAGCCGCTGCTCCCGGTTCGAGAATGAACTTCGTGTACCAGGAGGGGTTGTAGGCCGGAGGGGTAGGGTTGCCAAATATATCCACCAAATCGATGGCTTCATCGGCTATGACAGCCCGGCGCCACGCTGCGAGGACTCGCAGTCGCTCTTCAATGATAGCAGCTTCGACGGGTGAGCGAGGCTGAACGCTGCGCAGGTACGCTGCGTAGGCGTCCGCTCGCTCTAGGGTGGTAGCGAGAGCAGGATCGACGGCATACATGTCATCGACGGTGCGGATGGACGCAGGGCTCGACCGTCCTCCGAGCATCGCGGACGCTGTATGTGCAGGCTGAGACGCAGGATCGTGGTCCCTGACCTCCCCAAAAATATCGATCAGGTCTCCGGCGCAATCAGGTTCAACATGCAGGCTCATGGTAGCTGTATGTGCAGGCTGAGACGCAGGATCGCGGTATCCATCGACCCCGGAGAGATCGATAAAGGCTGTGGCGGATTTACAGGCGGCGTTGTGACCACTTGGAGCTGTATGTGCAGGCTGAGACGCAGGATCGTTGCGACCACTTGGAGCTGTATGTGCAGGCTGAGACGCAGGATCGTTGCAACCACTTGGAGCTGTATGTGCAGGCTGAGACGCAGGATCGTTGCGACCACTTGGAGCTGTATGTGCAGGCTGAGACGCAGGATCGTCGCGACCATCGACCCCGGAGAGGTCGATAAAGGCTGTGGCGGATTTACAGGCGGCGTTGCGACCACTTGGAGCTGTATGTGCAGGCTGAGACGCAGGATCGTGCCCCCCTCCAACCGAGAAGAGATCGATTAAGGGCGCGGCCGTATCAGCGTTCGTTGACATGCCAGGTGAGGGCATGCTACTGATAGAGTCTAAAGTACACGTTAGCAACCCTAACCTAGGATGAAAGCAGGATGCCCTACGGCCTGGGGTCATGTTGAAAAGCGGCGCTTCCGGAGCGTTCAGTTTATTGCGTCCCTTCTTCGTAGACATTCGATCAGTCTGGATAGGTCTGGGAGGTAAAATAATGAGCTGCGTCTCGAAGAAGTCGTGTTGCGGCTTACTGTCTGGTGGATGTTAAGAAAATGTTTACACTGACGTGGTAGTGATGATGGTGGTGGTTCTAGTGAGAATAGATAGGGGGGCTGAGTGGGGATGACAGGTGGCACTTTTGTATCCGCCCAAGCTGTGCTGCACAGAGTTCGTCAGAAGTTTTATCTCGTCCACGTGATCAATATAAGGCGCGTCCCTAGCTGACGTGTTCGCTCGTCCTCCTTACTTACAAGCTTACCACCTTCAAGAACATTGAAGCTGCCTAGCTAGCCGTAGTCAACTCATTATCGTTTCAGTATTCTTCTCGCTGGCCCCCCTTTACCCCGGCTCCGCTCAATCCGAAGCTCCAATGGCACCCTGGGATTCAAAACTATATCCACCGAACTGCTTGCGGACGCCCGAGCTTTCTGAAGACGAGGCGATGCCCGCGCTAATTGCCCTTCGCCAAATCCTAAGCCACTCAAACCCAACTGAGCCTGAATCAGGAGATTGGGTTTCTGAAAGCGAGTTACCCGATTCGAACCTTCCTGACGCACATGATCGACTATATGCGCGTCCATCCCGCACACCTCCGCCAACTGAAACAACGCCCGACCATAAGAGACGGCGACTGGATCGCACTGAGCAAGCAAGATCTGAGCTAATCCAAGCTGAAGAGACCAGGTGCATCCTAGAGCATGGTAGGAAGGAAGAAGAGAGACGCAGAAACGAAGCAGCGGCCGAAGCTGAGGCCGAGCGCACGCGGCATGAACAAGAAGGGCGTCGCAAAGCATACTTCGGCTTCGCGAAAGCCTGCTCGGGATCTCGAACCCCAACCCCTCCCTCTACTCAGTCTACTCCCAATCACATACGCTGGCAACGTGAAACCGAAGAGCCGAGTAAGGTGTGGAGTGAGGACATGATAGCCATGCCTAGGGACATTCCGTGGCAGGCCTGGGCCTCGGGGGAAGATCGCCCCTTTCTGCCCAACACTGATGCAGAGCGCCAGGAGGAACTGATAGTCTACCGACATATTGAGGTTGTACATTATCTCCTGGCGAACGCCCTTGAAGCTACCGGTGAGCTCTCTGAAGAGGAAACCAACAAGCTGGCGGCCTGGTGGGAGATGGCTGCAGACTGGGTGGTAAGGATCTTGATCACTGGGATCGTTATCGCCCTGATATTCCCGTAGGAATCAAGTGATGACTGGGACCGAGGGAGCTCACGTATGCCGAATCGTTATCTCGCTCATCTCGAAGAAGCCTTGTACGAGCTCGCCGAGTCATACGATCTACCAAGGGACGAATGGCCTCCTCTTCGCCCCAATAATCGTCGCCTGAGACGTATTGACACGCCTAGGGAGAACTTTCTTAGGAAAGAAATAGCATTGATACGCTCAGTTTGCGAGCGAAACTTTCCTGGTGTGCTGGAGAGATGCACGAGCCCGCAAGACTACATCGATGCGATTGCAAGTCTTCGTGTTTTCGTACTGCCATGGTATGGGGATTACTCCCAGATATCTCGAGAACGAGTCGAAGAGCTCTTCCTATATCGCGCTAGCTGTGTAGTATGCAAGGCGACTCTCCTACTCTCCTTTGACTTACCTCCTTCGCACAGGGGCTTGTTCTAGCTGCCCGCTCCCCTGGCGTGCTCCGCGAGCACGGTGGCAAGCACCCGCTAACCGAATCAGCCGGTATTCTTACTGATGAAGTCCTTTACCTTGCTTCATGGCATATTCATTTGGGGTTTCCTGACCCCTTCCCGGAGAAACAGACCTTCGGTCCTGATATTAACTGGGAAGACATGTACGAGCGAGCTCGACAGTGCCTACCGCTCGCTGCTTTCAATCACGACTATTACTCGTCCCTCTTCATTGAAGGAATGTTAAGTGCTATCAACCAAAATAAGCCGCGCCCTCCGCTAAAAAAGAACGAAGAAAGGGTGACAGAATGGTTCGCAAACGTCTCGTTGGCTCTGGTAGGTCCTTTCAATCAAAATGGCCGCAACAACCGATGACCGGAGACTGCAGCTTACTCTGGAGTATCATCATGAGAATAACTGCCCTTTCACCGTGGAACAAGCGACCAAAATTGTAGAAATCCTGAACGTCGTGCTGGAATGGCTGTTTCGCTACGACAAGTGGCAGTACCCCTTTACTCCGAGCAAACTTCCAAGAGCAATCGCCAAGCGCCTTAATGTCAAACTGCCCAACGGCCGAGCACTGCAAAGACCGGCTCCTCTTCTCACCCGTGCCCATCTCCTAAGCTCCGCTAGTCGTCCTATGCAAGAGGCAGAGTGGGATTATCGGATCGGTCAGCACACTGTGTATCGCCGCCGCCAACTAGACAAGACCGTTCTCATAGAAGACCACGCAGTCTTGGTACCCGATGCGATCGATGGAGGTCAAGGCAACGAACCCAAGCGCTTAAGACCTTCGAAAGCTCAGAAATTATCCCCTTTCCCCAAGGCCCTATTACGACAGCCAGAGTACTGGGCGATCGCGACATACACACGAGACCAGTGGCCGAGCCCAGAGGATATCAAGGAGAACGGTACTGTTAAGATCACTGGGTATCCGGCCGGCAACATCTTCGTAAGTATTCCGTTCCCCTTCTACAACCCGTTCCCCTTCTACAACCCATTCCCCTACTACGCACAATCCCCTTCTACATCCCATTCCCCTGCTACGCACAACCCCCTTCTACAGCCATCTGCCCTTCAATATCAGTTCCACTTCTCTCCGAGCGACAGACGCGTACCTCGAACTTGTTCTCGCTCCGCATTCTAACCAAAGACAGATTCACGACGAAAGAGAAGCATGCCACGGCTGTCGTATATGGAAAGGCAGTCGAGTTGGACCGAATCGCTGGTGTCGCAGATGGGAGAGGCAGTGTTGCGTGAGATGCCGCCGACATAAAGGCATCTGTACCTGGTGCAATGGTGTGTACGGCAATAGTAAGAACTTACCTTGTTGCTAGCATATTGAGTGCTGACTGACCGACCCAGTTTCGATCAAATACTTCGACGAAGAAGGACCGCTGTGCCGTGGGGACATTGATGACTTGGACCAGCTCATCCGTGAGCATTTCTTTGAAGGAGGGGACGATTTCCCGGATGGTCGGAATCCAGAGGTGTGGAGCAATCCGAACTACGAGGGCTTGATCAACGCATTGGGCAACAAGCAGCTTACGAAGAGCACATACTTCAAGAATAACGTCGCGCTTGTCCCTCTTACTGACGCTTTCTTGAATGTGAAGGCCGAGTAGACAGGAAGAGAGAGGCAACGACTAGTGGAGTTAGCATGATTGACACCGTAATTGAGGTTTTGGAACCACCTACGCCCGAGCTAGCGCCATTGTGCTGCTATGGAAGGATTGACAGACAACCGCAGGACTGATTGAAGCTGTGGAGCTGTATGTGCAGGCTGAGACGCAGCCTGCACTTCGAAGACGACTTGGCGGGGGAGGACAGCGACCGGCAGCGCAGATGGAGCTGTATGTGCAAGCTGAGATGCAGCCTGCATGGGGGGAGACGAGCCAGGAAGTGAGTGGGGGAAGGGGCCAGGTCATAAGCCAGACCAGCTGCGGAAGGAGCTGTATATGCAGGCTGAGATGCAGCCTGTACTGAGTAGACGACTTGACGGGGGAGGACAGCGTCCGGCAGCGCAGATGGAGCTGCATGTGCAGGCTGAAACGCAGCCTGTACGGGGGAGACGATTTGACGGGGAGAACAACTGCCGGCAGTCCAGATGGAGTTGTATGTGCAGGCCGAGACGCAGCCTATATGGGAGACGAGCCGGGGAGTGAGAGGGGGCAAGGGGGGAGGAGATAAGCCAGACCGGCAGCGCAGATGGAGTGGTTTGTGCAGGCAGAGACGCAGCCTGTACGGGGGGGGACGAGCCGGGTGTGAGAGGGGAGAGGGGGGAAAGGTAAGAGAGCGACCAGACCAGCGGCGAGACAGGAGTTATATGTGCAGGCTAAGGCGCGGGATAGTTCCTGCCTCAGCCAGCAGCAGACTAGGAGCTGTATGTGCAGGCTGAGGTGCAGGATCGTTGCCTGCTTCAGCCTGTACAGGGGAGACAGGCCGGGTGTGAGGGGGGGAAGGGGGAGTAGTAGGAGCTGTATGTACAGGCTGAGGCGCAGCGTCGTTGGCCGCTTCTGCCTGTCCGTAGAGGACCTTGGGGGCGACCATTGGGGTGAGAGGGGACTCGACCAGACCACGGGCAGGTCAGAGCTGGTTGTACAGGCTGAGACGCAGGATCATGTCTACCCCAGCCTGTACAGGGTGAACGAGCGGGGTTGGAGAATCTGAGCCAGCGACTAGGTTGGTCCTGTATGTGCAGGCCGAGACGCAGGAACGTACTCCCTGCATCTGCGAGTATCGGTAGACGGTAAGGCTGGAGCCAAGGGGAGGGGAATCGAAGAGACGATAGGACGAATAGGGCGTGTATGTGCAAGCTGAGACGCAGGATTGTCGTGTCCAGCAACCCTGTGAATGAGATGGATGATATCGTAGGTAGAATAGTAATCTCGTTTTCACTTTGGACTAGTCATAGCATTGAATTGATGTTAATACCGATGACAGGAACGCAAACGTACGAGGCTACGGTATAGCGGTGTGAGGGCGGTATAGGTATCTGTGCGTTGGGGGAGGGGCATTCGAGAGAAATACACTAAGAATGAAATCGTATCTACCCATTCTACAACTCGTCCTTCTCCTTGAGGAAACCGGGAAGAGCTTTCAGCGCACCGATGACGAGCTTGATGGTATCAAAGTGAAAGGCGTAGTTTAGTACCGCCCATGTAGCTGCGAGTAATCAGTATGAGGAGGCGAGGTGTGACGAAAGTAGACTTACTAGCCATGATCACGATGATATGATAGTTCTTGATGAGTTTGCCGAGCGCCCAGAAGATAGCCCAGAAAAGCGCGATGAACGGGAATAAGAGGACTCCCAGAAGGTTTTCACCGAAGAGCCGTAATTCGTAGTGATGCCGGAACGGTTCGAGGACCATTTGTACCAAGAACGGCGCAATTCTTGCAGTCCACAGACGAAGGTCGCCGATGTCGTCCCAGCTAGCCTTCGCGAGAGCGCCCCACAGTGCCCCAATGGATTGTACGACCCATATTCCGGCGTCCCCTCCGATAGCCCGTTGTTCGACAATGGCTGCCAGGCGTTCGGGTGCCGTCAAAGCAAAGAAAGGGCGACGGGCGGCATGTCGAATGGGTACCTGCAAAGGAGTTAGCCAGGAATATACAATCGGGACGAACGCCGCCTGTGAATCCGCCACAGACAGCGCGCCCAACTGATAGGCGTACCTGGACTCCTTCCCTATCCTTAGGCAAGGTACCACTACCACCTTCCTCCTGCTCGCCGGCGAGCACACCCCTTTCGCGAACGCCCTGCGACTCTGACCCACGCCGACCCCTCTCAACCCTCTCATCCGCCCCATCCGGCTGTTCAGCCTTGATCGTTGGTCCTCCAGCTTGCGCATTCAGCCCGTTGGCGAGGAGAGTCGTGGTGGGAATAAGGTAGGTGGCCCAGGACTCGAGGAGATCCTCCATTAACTTCCTCGCACGCAGACGGTACGGGCGAACGAGCATACGAGGAGGCGGCCGTGGCTCGCGGGCGGCAGCGACTGGCTGGGTGGACGCTCCAAGCGGGCCGAGTTCGATGGGTGGACCAGCGAAGTGCTGATCATTGTGCCTCAGCGGCCACCATCCACGTCCGGGCGTGGGGTGAACCGTTGAGTCATTGCCGCTCGAAGCCAGGGCCGGTGCAGAGGGAGGCGAAGTCGTTGTTGAGGTCGTTGTAGGATGTGTATGTGCAGGCGGACGCGGCGGGTTATCTTCACGTTGACATCTATAGAGAGGGAGGAGATGAGCGAAGCGATCCATGTCGTAAGGTGGTGGACGTAGAAGGCAAGGCGTGCTGCAAAGGACAAGGGAAATGAAGGCGTCGGTACACTTCGGATTTCCTGTGCACACCCCTATCCCTATTCGCGCGGATGCCTCGGGGGTCCTCTATATAAATAATTAGTCAATCTCATTGTCAGTTGTGGCGAAGTATAGTACTCACCTGTAGTCGTTGATAGTCTAGGTGGTATTGGAAGTCGAACGGGCCTCTGTGGTGGATTCACAGGCGGCGTTCGATGCTGGGTTGGTTCGCCTATCGTCGCAGGCGTCATTTCGAGCGAGAAAAAGCATGGCCATAGAAACAATAGACGGCGAAAGGTATTGTAGAACGCGAGATTCATTGTCAACGAGTTGAGGGCTACTGCCCCTCGAGCAACAGAGCATCGTCCCCTTATCATATATACCCTTAAGCCCTAACTACCCTATTAGCTAACGTCTCGGATATATCCGGCTACTCGGTATATGTCCGAGCCTCGGACATGTCCAGACCCTTGGACAAAGAAGTTTTTAGTCGGATGCCATCGACAAGACGCGTTTATTCACCGGATGCCATCGACTTCGCATATTTAGTCAGATGCCATCCGGCTATGGGCGTCTTAGGGAACTAAGTCAAATAAGGCATGGATATGATCAATTTGATCATATTGCAACATGTAACGCGCCCTCCATCCCCTGTGATACAATATAAAAGTCCGAAGTTCTCCTCCATACTGTGGACTTACCGTAAACATAAAGTGTGTCTCCCAGATTTTCAAAGCACCATAAAATAGAAGTAAGTCATTAATATTGCAAGAATAGTAGCGTTTTTTCGGCAAGTAAAAAATTAGTTTATGTTGACTTGCTTGGCTTGCAGTTACAACTTAACAAACCAGGAAGGAGCAGATAGCAAGAATTATCTAGATATATTGTCCGGAATCCGTTGATTACCTGTTGCAATGGATCATATTCATGCCTTATTTAACTTAGTACCCTGAGACGCCCATAGCCGGATGGCATCTGACTAAATATGCGAAGTTGATGGCATCCGGTGAATAAACGCGTCTTGTCGATGGCATCCGACTAAAAACTTCCTTGGACAAATCTTCACGATCCCTGGAAGCCCTCCTGCACAAGGGTTCGCAGCACCGCGCGGAAAGTCCGGGCTGTGCGGCCCAATCCCGGCGTCGTCTCCGCTCCTCGTCTCGTCTCCATTCCGCTCGTCTCGCACAACCCACCCAACAACCACCAACCATCTTGCTTCTCTCTTTCTTCCCTTCCTCTTTCTCTGTCCCCTCTGCGAGCGCGAAATTGTAAAAGGCAAAAAGTGAACCATGTCCCGGTTTGTGAGGCCGTCCAAGTATCGGTACGTCTTGCTTGTGAGTAGGTTGGGCACGTGGAGCTGACTATATGCACCTGTTGTTGCGTGGGATGACAGGCACGTCTTTGGCCAGCCGGGGAAAAAGGAGTACGGGCTCGAGAATGTCAAAGTGTCCAACTCGGCCTGGGACACCAATATGATCGATGCCTCTGCCGTATGTTCCTCCTCGCCTCTCTGTCTGGTGATGTTGTGGACTGAACATGTGGTGTGGGGCTGTAGAAATACCTCTCGCTGAACTGGAACGCTTCTGGCGGAGGAGCATTCGCGATCCTTCCCCTTCCCTCGCCCTTCTCTCCACTTCCGTTCGGACTGCACACCAAGCTGCCGGACATCATCCCCCTTGCGCGGGGGCACAGCGCCCCCGTGCTCGATACAGCCTGGTCGCCACACGACGACAGCGTCGTAGCCTCTGCGGGCGAAGACGGTCGGATCCTTATCTGGAAAGTCGACTCGGGGGCGTTCGAAGGCTGGGGAGCGGAGAAATGGGAGCCTGTGGATTTCAGCCCTGTTGCGAGGATCCAGGGCTCGGGCAGGAAAGTGGGGCAGGTGCTGTTTCACCCGACGGCGCAGCATGTCCTTGCTGCTGCGACGGGGGACCATGTTGTCCGCCTGTATGATTTGGGGTCGGCGGACGAGCCGAAGATCACGTTGCAGGGGCATAGCGATACGATCCAGAGCCTTGCGTTCAACGGCGTCGGCAGCTTGCTGGTCACCACCTGCCGAGACAGGAAGATCAGGCTGTTTGACCCGCGCGCAGGGGGGGAAGCGGTGCGCAGTGCCGATGGGCATCCGGGGATCAAGGGCGCGAGGGTGACGTGGATGGGAGATCTGGACAGGTTTGCCACGACCGGGTTTAGCAGGATGAGCGATCGTCAGGTGGGCGTGTGGGACGCGGGGAGCATGAAGAATGACAAGATGGTCAATGTGGACCAGAGCAGCGGGGTGTTGATGCCTTTCTGGAGCGATAACAATATTCTTTTCCTTGGTACGCTATCCTCCTTTGCCCTCAAGTCACCGTCTCAGTGCTGACCTGTTTGCGTTCAGCTGGGAAGGGCGACGGCAACGTCAGGTACTACGAATACGAGAGCGGCAACCTGCACGCGCTCTCGGAGTACAAGTCCTCCGAGCCGCAGAGGGGGATGTGTTTCCTCCCCCGGCGGGCGCTCAACGTGCACGAGAACGAGATCGCCCGTGCCTACAAGGTCGTCGCGAACGGCGTCGAACCTATCGCGTTCATCTGTCCACGCAAGGTGCGCACACCGCCTCCCTACACCGGGAGCTATTACTGATTCCTTTCGGCGGGATGCAGGCCGACGCGTTCCAAGCGGACATCTTCCCCCCCGCTCCGTCCGCCGAGCCATCCCTCACAGCCGCCGAGTTCTTCACGTCCTCCAAACCCCTCGTGCGCAAAGTCGTCGACCTCCAATCCGGGTCCGTAAGCGTAAGCGTCTCCAACACGCCCGTCAAGTCCTCTTCCCTGCCCCCTCCTTCCTCTACCACATCAGCGCCAGCGCCCCAGCCAGCGAAGAGCAAGACTACCGACCCCGCCCCCGCCCCGGCGCCGGCGGTCAGCGTAGCCCCAGCTGAGAAACCAGCGAACAAGATGGAGACCCCCGCCTCATCCGGCCCACTCCGCTCGCCCGTCTCACCCTCCCCAACGCGGATCGAAGTCTCCCGCTCAGACTCCTTCCGCATCCTCACCCCCAAGCCCGAACCCGAATCCGACTCCCCCAGCGCAGCGCGCGCCGACTCGCCCGATATCGACGAACCCGAGCCCGCCACCCGGATCGGCGCGGCCGAAGCGAAGGCTACGCTCTCGGGCGGTGGGTCTGCGCCGGCTGACGGAGCCTTGAGGCAGGAAAATGAGAGACTGAAGAAGGACCTGGCGGAGGCGCAGGCTCAGGTGAGGGAACTCCAGATCCAGCTGGATAGTATGAAGGAGGCGCAGAGGGCTGCTAAGGCTTTGCTTATGGGTTGAGCGGGCTTTGACGCTTTGACCGCTGTGCTCGCGGTGGACGGTATGTTGTGGAGCGTAGAGCTGGTGTTGGTGTTGTTGTTGGTGCTGGTGTTGTGCGGGCCGCTGGAGAGCGGTGGTATGTCTTTTCTAAGCCTTTTGGGCTAAAATGAACATTTCGCTTGTGATGATCTTCCAAGTGCCTGTGACCCAACAGCTGTGAGGCTGCACCGATGACCTTTCATGAATAAGTGAGACACAGTTCATTGTAACAAGAAAGGAAACAGGGAAGACAAGGCCAAATCGAGCTGCGATCCACGCTCCAGAGAGAATAGCCGGCATTATGCGCGTCAGCTCCGGCATCGTTATGTCCGAGATGACGACGCCACCCGAAAGAAGCCGACCCGCGTTTTATTTTCCACCAAACAGCGACCCAAAGAGTTGGGCCCCTACTTACCCATCCCTCGCCATCCTCCCCCTTCTCTCCTTCTCTTCTGCTTACTTTCTACAAAAATGCTGCGGTCAATAGCTTCGTCTTCAACCGCGCCGGTGTACAGAGTAGCAGCTCAGCGGCCAACAGCGCGAGCAGCAGCTCTTGCTCGTTCACGCCGGCAGCGACTACAACAGTCCGCACCGTCCGCTGCAAGCAGCTTCCATACTTCTTCTGCACGGCGAGAGGAGTTGCCCAAATCTCCGTTCCAGACCTTCGTCGATACCCTTCGGGAAGAGATCAGGAAGAACAGGGAGCTGCAGGAGAATGTTAAGCAGCTGCAGGGTGATATTGGCAAGGTGCAGGATTCGGAGGCTATGAAGCGGGCGAAGGAGATGTATGAGCGGGCAAGGGTGCGCATATATGTCTTGTCTTTGATACCTGTAGGAGATGCTGATGCGCGAGGGGGTAGCTCACTTCGTCCATTAAGGAGAATCCGAGATTGAGGGCGGCGGCGGAGGAGATGAAGAAGGCCGGGATTAAGGTCGGGGACGCTGTGTCCGAAGCCATGAAGGGCCTGGAGGAGAGCGAGTTCATGAAAGGGGTAAGTTGCCGATATATGCTCTCCTATCAATCTCTAAGGCATCCTACAGATCGCGAAAGCCAGCGCCGCCGTTTCGTCCGCTGTATCCACCACTACCGAGCCGATACGCAACACCGCGGCTTACAAGGCCATGGCCGACGCTGTGATCGAGGCGCTTGACGATAGCGGGAGCACGCGGCATGCCGGGTACGAGGATAAGGAGGCAAGACGATTGAGGAGGCAGAAACGGTTAGCTAAGGCTGGGAAGGAGGGCGGTTTGGCAGCTCGGACGAGCAGGACGACCGAGAACCCAGAGTGCGTCTATCTTGGTTACTACCAACGAGATGTTCGTGAGCTGACAGGGGAAACAGGGCGGGATCAGCTGTGGTCTTGCATAAAGACGCCGGCAAGCACGAAGCCTGGGAGAGGCTAAAGGAGACCAACCCCGTCCTCCGCACCTTCGCCCAGCTCAGACAAAAATACGAAGAATCCGAGAATCCTGTCGTCGCCACCCTGCGTGGGATAACCGGTGCAATCGGCTCCTTCTTCGACGAGACGGAGATGGCCAAGGTTACCCGCTTGCTCCGACAGATGGACCCGACCTTCTCGGTCGAGGCGTTCACGAGGGAGCTGAGGGAGTATATTATCCCTGAGGTTGTGGATGCGTATTTGAGCGCGGATAGAGAGGCGCTGCAGATGTGGTGTGGGGAGGCGGTGAGTGCCCTCTGGTTTGGCGCGGCGAAATGAGGCTAATATTTGAGAAGACGTACAACGTCCTGTGGGCAACCATGGAGCAGTACCTCCGTCAAGGCCTGATCAGCGATAGCAAAGTGCTGGATATCCGACAAGTCGACGTGCGTCCCTGGCCTTTCCTCCAACCTTTAAGTGTGCTGACCTTCGAATAGCTAACAACAGGCAAAATTCTGGAAAACGACGTCCCAGTATTCGTCGTAACCTTCTCAACACAGGAGATCCTTCTTTTCAGGAACGCCAAGACCGGAGAAATCGTCGTAGGCGCTGAAGACCGGGTCGAGCAATGCACGTACGCGGCAGTACTGACGAGAGTGGAGAGCGAGCTGGATAACGAGATTACTGGAGGGTGGAAGGTTGTCGAGGTATGTGTTGCACAACTTGAGATGATCTAGCGGTTGCTGACAAGGGTGGTAGATGGCGAGACGCTCTGCCAGGGGCTTCCTATGATCTTGACCGAGACCGAGATATTGCATATGTTGAGCGTGGAGCCGACGCACGGCCAGATACAGATAATGACGCTAATCATCACCTCTCCCACTTGTCTTCTCCACGATGGACGGTCCCCAGTATCGGCTATTGGAAAACCGCAATACGATCTCGATCATGAATCTGGGTATACCGAATTCTTTACTTTGCGAAGCGTATCAGGCAAATTTCTCACGAGGGACACCGGCGGCCCAACCGGTTTACGTGCCCGGAATGGATGTAACATCTCTGCTATCATTAAGGTCCAGCGTATCGGGCAAGCAGCCCGATATGAGTGTATCTGTTAATCCTCACGCGCGGATTCGTCATCTACCGCCGAATTGAGAAGAATAATGTCACAGAGCACAGGGATTGCGCAGCCCGGCTGGTGCTGCCTTATATAGGCTGAGATACGACAGCCAAAAAGTCAAACACTGGAGAGGCAACGAATAAGGAGGGGAAAGCTTGGACCAGGGTTTTCCTATTTCAATGCGACTCTATTTGAGACAATGACACCGGTCCTTCCGACAGCCCGCTGACAACCCTGTCCATTCCAATAATACCAACGGCCCGCTCCGGCCAGTCATCGTCCCTACACGTCCATCGCGACTTCTATCCCCGTCGTTCCCGTGATATGCTTTGCCAGGCTCAACGTCGGCCACACTTCAAAGCCATCAATTCTTCCAAGGAGATAAGAGGTCACGGGGCTCAGAAGCACACGCGCCTCGGCCGCGGATGGAATCGTCCATGACTCCTCTCCCGCTGCTGAGACGGCACAAGCTGGCTAGGCCGGGCGCCAGCTGACCATCCTCACTGGCAGTTTGCAATCCGTGGACCGCTCAGGCCGCTGCCTTATCGTTTCCCTGTGAACGCCAATGTATCGCCCATGAGCGGCTGAGCGTGACCTGCACACCGGTAGCTCTGCCGGTGCAGTGTCTGGCCCATCCCTGCCCGCGGGATACATACAAGAAAGACGTCTTCTCGCGCGTTGATGGCTGATGATGCCAATCGCACCTGCGATGATGCTGTCCGCCCGCCATTCCCGCTAATCCGCCCGGCCCCGGGCCCGGCCCCGCATCTGCTTCTCCTTCTTCCTTTCCACCTCGAGCCTTCCATCACGGCATGACTGGATGACCTGAGAATCTTGCCCTTCTTCGGCGTGGTGCTTTCCTTTGCCTGGTTATATCTGGACCTCGCGCGTCCACGCGGTCATCCCCGTCTGTAAAGTATATAGTCATCCCACTCGCGCTGGTCTCTTTCTGTGCGATGACGACCAGCGCCGCTCCTCCGCGCCAGCCGTGGCCTCAGTCTAAACCCAAAATCGCGCCCAACGCATCATATGCCGCCAAGCCCGGGATGGCCGCCGGCAATGCACAGACACAGAGTCATAGCATCGTACGTTTCATTTTATACCATGCCGTCGCAATTACGGCACTCGAGAACCTTATCGCTGATATCGGCTTTCTGTCCCTGCAGTTCACCCCGGAGTTCATGTCCACTTTCCAGGCTGGCTACACCCAATGGCAACAACGCAACCTGGAGGCGGCCTTCCACGCACTCGAAACGGAGTACTGTCCCAAAAGCCGTGAGCGCCTCCCTTTTGCCCGTTTGCGTCAACCGCGCTGATGTATGCGCGCGCCCGCGCAAGCAGAATCTGAAATGGCATCAGCCTGGCGCAAGCTGGACGACCACGCCCGCAGCCAGCTGTACAACAACGCGATCAAGACGTTCATGCGGGAGGCGTATGCGAGCGTCAGGCTCCTGAGCGTGCCGAGCGTGTATGCGGAGCTGGTTAGGGTGTTCGATCATGCTGTATGGGTGAGTACATGCGCTCATCAATTGTTCGCCCACATGAGGCGATCGTCACGTGTCTCGGCGGGAATGGCGTGCGCTGACAGGCTTTCTGCAGGAAGCAACAGCGAAGGAAGATTGGCTCTGAACACCTTTTCCCCCGATATTTCGATCGGTCTCTGCTGCCCGCCGCTGGAAGGCCCCATCGCCGCTAGTGTCGAATGTCGATCAAAACGGACTGTCTCACTACCTCGCAAGATCACCATATTCTTCCATTCCCCGCAACATCCTTACCCCGCGCGATGAAGCGCACACCTGTACACCTAGATGCCTCACGATAACGTCAACGCCCATGTTTACCTCTCTTCTTCCTCGGACTGTAACAAGATAGGAACCATCGCCCTGTCATGCGGGCAAGGGGGAGCATGCACATGTAGATAAAAAGTATGAACGACAAGGCACGAAAAAATCAATGATAACGCCGCGCGTGTGGGAGAACACGGGTATCTTCCCGCTGGACGCGTGACCAGGCAGCGGGAGATTGATGGCGGTAACGTGGCATACAGTTTGGAGCGAAGAGATCGGGCAAGCCTAAACTGGCAAGATCTGAGCGGGGTTTGGTAGAGAGCTGCCCCGGGCAGGCCGAGGGTATCCATAGGACTGGCAAGCTGACGCGGCAGAATTGGCGTGCGGATCTAGAGATGTGGAACGGCGGCTACGATGCCGGATAGGGCGTGTTCTCTGAGTTATGATCGGTGGTGCATGACATGACGTAGCAAGTCGCCCGGAGGGATAGTGTTGAACAAGACCGAATCGGCGGGGTGTTTCGCTTCTGCGCCGAGATGTAGACGGGACTTCCAGTCTTCGGACCTCTTGATGCACGTGACTCTTGGAATTGTCGGTTGGCTCTTCTCACACAGACGCCCGAGGCTCAAGAGCATATAAGTGAAGCGAGCGGTGTGAGTTCATGGTAGTAAGTATGAGGAGTCCATAAGCAAATCGGACGTCGGCTCCGGGTGCTACTTCGCCAACGGTCCATATAGCATCTGGCTAGGAACAGAAGACGCTTGGCAATGTCGGAGTTCGAGCGGAGCCCCGCATCAACCCCGGTTTTCATCAAGAGAAAGTGTCTTCGGCAATGTGCGAGGCGGTCGCTCCTCCATCCAGGGCGGGCAAGACAGCTTCGCAGGTTGAGCCCGTGCCACGGGCGTCCCTTACATATCGAGCAGGGCCTCCGGCCGGAGTATCATCGCAGCAACACCCTTCAGCCGACTAGAGCAACAGATCGACTTGCTGACCGGGCATGCAAGCCGGAGCATCTCGTCCACGCATGCGCCAAGTGGCCGTCCGAGAAGTTGGAGAGTGCCCAAACGCGTATTCGGAGAGTGGACCCCATTTGGAAGTTTGAGCCGCGACGCGGAGGTGTGTGGCCCTTCATTCCATACCCTATGCATGAACGGGTCATGCGCTTTGCTGGTGGGGTTACATCCTGAATACGGACGGCTGAGGGCTCGGAGTTCTTGCCAGGTGGAATGGAGTCCGAGGGTATATAGCCTGTCCGACACCGGGTGGGACTGGTCCGCCCCTTCCCCCCCTCCTACACTTCCACCAGATCGACAGCGAGGAGCCTCCAACTGACCCGGGACAATGCCGTCGTACAAGAACCCCATTAGTGAGTTGTCCAGCTCCACCTGTCCAGCTCAAAGAGCTAACGAGCCCGACCAGTCCCTGGGTACAACCCCGACCCCTCGTGCTGCAAAGTCGGCGACACATTCTACCTCGTCTGCTCCTCCTTCCTCGCCTGGCCCGCAATCCCCATCTACGCCTCGCACGACCTCGTCAACTGGAAGCAGATCGGCAATGTCGTTACTCGCGACAGCCAGCTCGACTTGACCTCCCAGGGGGTCACCCTGAGCGGCGAGAGCTCTGGTATTTGGGCTCCAACGATCAGGTATCATGATGGGTTGTTCTACGTTGTTACTACGCGTGTGGACATGAGCAAGCCGTGGGAGGATGATACTCGGTGCGCATACCCCTGTACATGACAATTACTCCCAGGACTGACGCATATACGCAGGTACCAGAACCTGATCTGGACTTGCGCGGACCCCTTCAATGAGGAGTGGTCTGATGCTGTCGAGTTCGAGTTCCCTGGTTTCGACACTAGCCTGTTCTTCGATGACGACGGCAAGTGCTATGTGCAGGGTACGGAGTCGTGGAAGGTGCGTTAGCTCCTAACTACGGGGTTACGGCGTATGCTGACACTGCGGCCAGACCTTTGCCCTCCGTCAAATCACCCAATACGAGATCGACGTCAAGACCGGCAAGGCTCTGAGCGAGAAGAAGCAGATCTGGACCGGCGAGGGCGGGATCTTCCCCGAGGCACCGCACATCTTCAAGAAGGACGGCTGGTACTACCTGCTCACGGCCGAGGGCGGCACATACCTGGACCACAGCGCGATGCTTGCCCGGGCTAAGGACGTCTGGGGACCGTACGAGCGCTGCCCGTCCAACCCTGTCCTTCGCCCACCACCAAAGGAGGAGCTCATCCAGACTGTCGGCCATGCGGACTTCTTCGAGTCCTCCCCTGGCGTCTGGTGGGCTGTTGCCCTCGCTACCCGGATCATTGGGAAGAACTCGCCTATGGGCCGCGAGACCGTCCTCATCCCCGGTGACTTCTCTGGCGACTGGCCCGTCTGGGATCAGCCAGTCAAGACCGTCATGTCCTCCGACAACCTTCCACCCGCCAAGCCGCTCACCCGCGCCGGCGCCTTCCTGGTCGAAGGCTCCTTCGACGCATTCGGCAAGCCCAACGGTCGGTTCGCCCCTCACTGGATCTTCCTCCGGAACCCGGTCTACGCGAACTACGAGATCGTCTCTCCCACCGAGCTCCTGCTCAAGGGCATACCCAACACGCTCTCAACCCAGGAGAAAGACGTCACATTCGTCGCTCGCCGCCAGCAGGACCTCAAGTTCACCTCGTCCGTCACGCTCGACTTCTCCCCCTCCGGCAACGAAGAAGCCGGGTTCACGATCTTCCTCGACCCGATCAGGCACTACGAAGTCTACGTGAACAGCAAGGGCGTCGGTTTCCGCACAACCGTCATGGGCGCCGCAGGCGTGCAGAGCGGCGTGGCCAACTTCCTGAAGCGCGACAAGCCCGCCGTGAAGGAGAACGACGCTGTCGCTTCTGCCCCGAGCGGACCAGTGCACTTCAAGATCGTCGGCGAGGAGGAAAAGTTCACGTTCTACATCGGGGACAAGGAGGTCGGTTCTGGCCCAGCGGCGGAGGTGTCCGGCGGGTTCTGCGGTACGCTCGTGGGCGTGTACGCGACTGGGAACGGTTCGGCGGCGAAGAACCCGGCCAAGTTCACCGACTTCAAGTATGAGCCGGTTGCCTGAGCCGTTTTTGAGGTCTGCGTCGGTGGAAGGGGATGTGGAGCTCTCCAAGATAAAAACGTAAAACTTGTGCTACAGTGTTACAGAGTATCAGGTGTACTAGTTAGTGAAGGACGAATCGGAAGCCATTGATCTATCTCAGCGCGTGCTGCCCGATATCTTTGCAATCTCAGACAAACCAGGGACTGAACAGAAATGAATGAATTACGACCTCGTCCGACGTTACCCTGCCATGCCATAAATCCCGAGGGCATGGCCACCGGTACTCTCAACCAGAATCAGCCATGTCGTCCTCTTCCTCCTCCCCGGCGAAGGGCGACCAGCAAATCCCGATCGTCGACCTCTCCCTCCCCACCGCGGAGATCCAAGCCCAGATCCTGACCGCCTGCCGGGATTGGGGTTTCTTCTACCTCACGAACCATGGTCTCCCCGCTGAATCGATCGACAAGCTCTGGCACATAACCAAGACGTTCTTCTCCCTCCCCTTTTCCGAGAAGTCCGCCGCCGGGCCCTGGGACGGGAAAGAGAACGCGGGCTACCGTCCCTTACTCCCTAAAGTTCCCAAGGAGCAGTTCGACACTCGCAAATGGCTCGCCCTCCCCGGGGCGTATCAGCAGCCCTTGCCGCCTTACTTGGAAGAGAATAGAGAGTGGCTGGACGGGTTTAAGCGGGAGTGTGCGGCGCTTGGGTGCAGGGTTCTGAGGTATTTGGCTGGGGCGTTGGGGCTTGAGGAAGGGTATTTCGAGCTGCAGCATCGGTATGACGAGCCTAGCATGGACAATTTCGAGTTGATGCACTGTGCGCCTCTTTTCCACCCGTCCACATCGAATATGATAATGCTGACTACGAGGTTTGATTTGGCGTGGGGTAGATATACCGTCCACACCGGAGTATAAGGAGAAAGACGTCTTCCGCCTCGGCGCACACACAGACTGGGGCAGCCTCACCCTCCTCTTCCAAGAGTCCCAGCCTGGGCTGCAGGTCCGTCCACCCACATACGACCACGCCGCCACGCCTTCCTCAGACGAGAAATGGATCGACGCCCCCGTGCTGCCGGGTGCGGTGCTCGTTAATGTGGGCGATCTGATGCATATCTGGACTGGGGGAGCTGTGAAGAGTACGTGGCATAGGGTTAGTAAGGGGGGCGAGGTGGATCGGTATTGTGCGGCTTATTTCTTGCATCCCAGCGAGCGGTCGGTGCGTCCACTTTCTTTGCATTTCGCGCTCATGTGCACTCGTGCTGACTAGGATTCTTCGATGGATGTGCAGGTCATTGATATCCTGCCGAGCGCGACGAGTCATTATGTGCAGGAGAAATACCCGGGCTTCCCGAAGACTGCTAAGCAGCATTTGCACGATCGGGTGAAACAGGCTGTTCAGCAACAGAATTCGGAGTTGTACATTGGTTAGTTAGTCGAGACGGAGAATAAGTGACATGGGAGATTGGTGGACTAGTGCATTCGTATTATGAGCGTTTAGATCACATTGCCAGTCCATCCACCTCAGAACACGCTAGCGGTCCTGAGGGTATGATTCTCCATGCTGTTCGGTTCATACGTATTAGATGGGTCGCGAGAGGGGGCATACATTCCTGATGGACGCGTTAATGAAGCGTGTTATGTACGTCGCGCAATGACCGGAATCAGCGTGCTGCATACGTCGATCCTTCCTTCCCTCGTCTCATACCCCATCCTATCGCCCGCATAATGTGGCATTCCCCCCTTTTTCCTAATTGACTCCGGTCCTAATAAGCAAGAAGGGGGGGCTGTCGTTTACCTCTGTGGGGAGAGACATTTGCGGTGACACTTCACGCGCCATTGGCTTTTCGGACACTGCAGACAATTCGCGACCCCTCAGACCCTTTGACTCCCCATCATTTCATCCCCTGCCATCGTGCATCAACTTCGGGTGGATCCATCCGTCGACCATATCGCACAGTGCACTGTTGTTGTCCTTCTTCTCTCTCTGCCTTTTCCCTCTCCAACCACCATCAGCTTAATATCCCCTTTTGCGCACCTCAAGTCCCTCGTTCCTCCTTCTAGCCACCTTTCGCAAAAGCCGACACTTTCGGGAACGTAGAGCCGCCCCGCCCCACCTTGACACGTTTATCGCATCGCATCGCGCATCAATCGCGTCAAGCTACACCTAAAAGCAAGCAACGCGCACTGCGTCCTTCTTCGACTGCATCTTAGACTCTAGACGATCGTAAAGAACAACATGGCAGACCAGAAGTCACCTGCTGTGGACTATAAGCCCGTGCCGACGAGCGAGTCGGAGGGGAAGCGCGCGGTGGGCGCGCCGGAGCGACCGAATAACTCGCGTGAGTTGCATACTCTCCTTTACTCCTTGCTTGTACCTGTCAGCGACGGCGTTGCAAGCTGTTGGCGCGTTTTGCGTTCCTTCCTGCCTCTGCATGTTGTGTATGAGATGATGACTGACGAGAACGACCAGTCTTTCCCATCCTGTCATACTGCGTTTCATCCATCCTCATGACGGTAGTCAACAAGGTGCGTCTACCCGATGCAACATAACCTGGACGAGCCGCTGACTATCATCTCGCAGTTTGTCCTCTCCGGTCGACATTTCTCCATGAACTTCCTCCTCCTGACCATCCAATCCGTGGTCTGCGTCTCGCTCGTCACGATCCTCAAGCGTACGGGCGTGATCTCCTTCCGCGATTTTGACATGAAGGACGCGAAGAACTGGTTCCCGATTAGCTTTGCACTGGTTGTCGTTATCTACACTGGTTCGAAGAGCTTGGTATGCCCCAACTTTGATGGCTAAGGGTAGCAACGGCTGACACGCGTGCAGCAATTCCTGAGCATTCCGGTATATACCATCTTCAAGAACTTGACCATTATCCTCATCGTACGTGCGTTTACGTCCGCCAAGAGAGGTAATTGACGCATATATGCAGGCATATGGGGAAGTCCTCTGGTTCGGCGGTCACGTTACCGGGCTTACCCTAATCTCGTTCTTCCTCATGGTCCTGTCGTCCATCATCGCCGCCTGGTCCGACATCACCAACACGATCAACGCGCTCACCGGCGCCTGGTCCCCCGTCGACCAGACCGCAAACGTCCCTCTGCCAGATGCGATCACGACCGTCGGCAGCCTCCCGGTGAACATCGGCTACCTCTGGATGTTCCTCAACTGCCTCGCGAGCGCCGCCTACGTCCTGGCGATGCGCAAGCGCATCAAGGTGACCGGGTTCAAGGACTGGGACTCGATGTTCTACAACAACCTGCTCTCCATCCCCGTCCTCGTGCTCTTCTCGCTTATCGTTGAGAGCTGGACCTCGGAGAACCTGAACTTGAACTTCCCACCAGAGACGCGCAATTTCCTGTTGTTCGCGATTGTCGTCTCGGGCGGCGTGGCGGTGCTGATCTCGTACACGACCGCCTGGTGCGTGCGCGTCACGAGTAGCACAACTTACAGGTGCGCCCCCCTCCTTCCCATCCCTGTACTTTCCTCACAGTTCCAACTAACGCGTCTCATAGCATGGTCGGCGCCCTCAACAAACTGCCCGTAGCAGCATCAGGCATGATCTTCTTCGGCGACCCCGTCACGCTCGGCTCGGTCTCAGCAGTCACAGTCGGTTTCCTAGCTGGGATCGTCTACGCAGTGGCGAAGCAGAACCAGGCCAAGGTGGAGAAGGCGAAGCAGACGGGCGACGGGGGGATCCCGATGTATACGCGGAAGGCGTGAGCCGCGCTTGTACTTCACGTATGCGCGTCTTTCGGCCCAATTGGTGCTGGCTCGGTCTCGTTGGTTGTTCGCCGCTGGTGATACAGCTGTCTTGCGGCTGATCGGGGTTGCGTAGCGCTAGTCTACTATCATATGTCGTAAACTCTGTAGGAGCGTGAGACGTAATACTTATACCCAATTAGAGCAATTTGACCTCCCAAGGAGCCTGGGACGGAGCAGTGTGTGCATTGATTTGGCATATATAGTGATACAGTATCAGGGCGAGAATCATATCGCCTGACCAAGACCCTTTTTGCAGAAGACTTCTTTACCATCAGCGATTGGGGCAGCAAGTATGCTAGATTGGTCTAGAGCAGCCACGTTCCAGCGTTGCATTCTCACAGTCCGCTCCCCCTAGCCTTCTCGGCTTGCGCTCAGACGCGACGTCCAGCAAGACGGAGACCCCCCCCTCCTTCCCCGCCCGATCAAACCTTCCTCTCCTCGTCCACTTTCTCCTGCTCCTCCCGTTCTTTCTTCCCCAGCGCAGCCTTCGCCCGCCTCTCCAACCTTTCCTTCAGGTCTCCCGCCCCCAAAAGGTCCTGGATCCTCATCGGCTCCTGGGGGATTTCTTTGCTCTTCTTCTCCGGCGGGGTCTGGCGCGCGCGGGCGATAGCGGCGTTCACTTCTGCCGATGTCTTCCCTTCCTCTGTCCCAGGGGTAGAAGCCGTCGTGGTTGTAGGAGAAGCAGATGGCGGGGTGGGCAGAGCGAGCGGTACGGTCCCCGCCACCCCGAGCCGCTCATCCGCCTCCCTCTCCCTCTCCCAGAGCACCTCCGCCTCCCTCATCCGTCCCCTCAAGCCCTCATCAAACGCTCCCCCCGTCCGCATCCTCACCTCCCCTCTCGCGGCTGCTTCCCGCTGCTGCCTCATCCCTTCTAAGCGAGCTTCACGGCCGATCCACCATGCGCCGGCTACGCAGCCGAGGACTGTTATGCCTTGTGCGAGGACGCGGAACCGGAGGTAGCGGTTGAAGGATGTTTTGTCGCCTGTGCGGAGGGAGCGCGTCGCGCCCAGGAAGGCGATGCAGGTTAGGACGACGCCTGCGAGTACGTCAGCACGAGCACGAGGGTGTGAGCGAGTGCGTTAGCGCGAGCACGCAAACGAAGTGAGCGCGAGCCGTCCATATAGCGAGCAGCCGCGGAGGAGGAGGAGGAGGAGGAGGAGGAGGAGGAGGAGGAGGAGAAGGGAAGCAGTAGGACAGGGTACGCACCGATCGGCACAATAGGCTGCTCTTTACATTTCCTCCAACCCTTCTGGACGTACGTCTCTTTGACCTCGCCCTCTGGTGGGAGACGTTGGGGGAATGACATCGCTAGACTGCTCGCTGGGGTTGATGTGCTGCTGTCGGATGTTGTTGCTGTGGGAGTGGTGGCGGCAGGAGCGGTGGGTTTGGGAGCGATGTCCCGTGAGAAATGGCAGGTTGTGTGGATCAGCTTGCCTAGCTCTTCTCCAGTGATGAGGCCTCCTTTATAGTTAGAGCAGCCAGAGGGGGAGAGAACAGAGAGAAGCAGATGACAGACTCCCTAACACTCACCGCTGTCGATCGCACGAGCCGATCCCCTCCTTCCGGATCGAGCCAAACCCAACTCAATAACATTCCGCTCTCGGTTCCGGTGGGAGCGAGGAACGCCGAGTGGCAGTGCTGCTTCTCTCACCAAAATTTGGGTCCGAGAATGATGTCCGATTTTTCTGTGTGAGAAGTTAGGCGCTGAGAGGGGACTGCGTTTGGTTGGAGTGCATATACCTCTCTCTTCCTGCTTCTCCTCCTCCTTGCTTGTTTAGCTCGCACCTTTGCTTATAGAAGCATCCAAAAGCCTCACTAGCAGGCACCTGACCACTCCTACATCTCCTCAAACCTCACCTCATCGACCTCACCTTTGATCCTCGAACGTGAACGAACGATGTCCAACCCCATCTCACCACCGCCTGGGCTCGCGAACGGTAACGCGACCCCCTTCACCGCCGCATCGCTCGCAGCAGCCGCGAACGAGCAAGCGCACAGCGTAATCGGGATCAACTTCGGGAACACGTATGCGAGCATCGCAGTGATCAACAAGGTGCGTCCCTCCTCCCTCCCCGTATCCTGGGAGCATTGAGGCTAATATGATGTATGCGTACAGGAAGGCCGCGCGGACACGATCGCGAACGAAGACGGCGAGCGCCAGATCGCATGCGCAATCTCCTTCCTCGGATCCGAGACGTACATAGGGAACCAAGCCCTCCCTCAACTAGTCAAGAACTCGCAGAACACGATCCTGAACTTCCGTAACCAGCTCGGGAAAAGCTGGTCCGAGATCGGGCCCCAGTCTGGGCTAAGCGCGAAGCTGAACGATATTGAGGGTGTGCCTACCTATGTCGTCTCCGTCGCCTCGTCTGCGGAGGAGGGCGCGGAGCTGGTAGAGAACAGGCTGACTGTGAGGGAGGTCACGGCGCTGTTCTTGAAGTCGTTGCTTCAGTCAGCGCAGGATTTCTTGAGCCCTAGGGTGATAAGGGGCGCGGTGCTGTCCTGTCCGCTGGACTGGACGGACAAGCAGCGCGCGGCGTTGCTGGAGGCGGCGGAGGATGCGGGGATTAAGGTGATCAGCTTGATGGACGAGGCGGCCGCTGCTGTGCTCGCTTACGCTCCTTCGTCTGCCTCTCCCGCTCTGCCCGCGGATGCGAAATCATCCACGGCGCCGAACGGCTCTGCTGCGCCTGAACCGCATCCCGTCCCTGCAGACAGGAGAACCTTAGTGCTGGATATCGGCGCATCCTCGACGACCGCAACCCTCCTCTCCGTCTCCCACCACTCCCTTCTGCACGTCCTGCACCGCTCGACCAACCCGGCCCTCGGAGGGCAGCAACTCGACGCCGTGCTCCTCGCCCATTTCGCAAAAGAGTTCTCCAAGAAAACCGGTACGCCCCTCGACCCCGCCTCCACAGCGCCTCAAGACCTCCGCGCTCTCGCAAAACTGCGCGCTGCGTGCGAGCTGACAAAACGCTCGCTCTCTGCGACGACGGGGAGCGCAACGCTAGACGTAGAAAGTCTGAAAGACGGCCTAGACTACCACGGGAGCATAAACGCCCTCCGGTTCGACCTTCTCGCCCGTTCAGTCTACGCCAAAATCGTCGACCACGTCCGCCAGACCCTCGATGCCGCCCGGGTAGACCCAGTGCAGGTCGGAGAGGTGATCCTCGTTGGCGGCACGGCGAGCTTGCCCGGGGTGGCAGATGCAGTACAAGCGCTCCTCCCGGACCCGCCAACAGTACTGACCAACTCGATCGAGCCAAGTAACGTCGTCGCCGTCGGCCTGGCGCTCCAAGCCCGGCTGTCCGTCACTCACCCGCCGCCGGTCGTACCCGGTTCTGAAGAGGAGCAAGCGATCTTGAAGGCCAAAGCGCTTTCGCACCCTCTGGGCCTGGTGTTCCCGAGCCAGCAGGGGGAACAAGGGTTCTGGGAAGTGATCAAGGCTGGTACTCCCTTGCCTGCTCGGAGGAAAGTGAGGGTGCCGGTGCCTACGAGCGTCGAGAAACTAGGGTTTGAAGTCTGGGAGGGCAAGGAAGATGTGCGCGTCGAGACCGTTATCCCGCCCAAACCCGAGCCCTCTGGGGAAGAAGAAGAGGAAGAAGAGGAAGAAGAAGAAGAACCCGAGGAAGTGCGCACTCTCCACCTCGTGCCCAGTACGAAGCTTGCTAGCCTGCTGCTCCCCGTCTCGCATGCCGCTGCGCAGCAGGACGGCAAATCTAAGAAGCCGGGAGGGAAGAAAGGGACGGAAGTGGAGGTTGAGTGCGTTGTTGGGGTTGATGGGGCGGTGAGGGTGAGGGCGTGGGTCGTGGGGCTGCATAAGGCGGGTGAGGTGGTCGAGGCTGTCGTGCCTGGGTGGTAGAACTCGCTCCTCCGGGGGAGGCGTAGTGCAATTTGGTTCAGCGAGCAATCTTACTTGTTTCTTTCGTGCAATCCATTAATTCGTGTGTTGTGCATTCCACCAGACCCGAGTTGCGTTACATCATGATCCTTTTCAGGCCGGCAGTGCAGTGCAGTACAAGAGTTCATACGGTCAGACCCTCCAACAGGCGTCCCACTAAGATCTCCGGTTCCGGCGCCTCCTTCACCATCTCATCTGTATCTGCGGGAAGATCCCTCCACCGCGAAAGGATCATAACCTCCCCATTCTCCTTCCTCATCGGGACCAGCATATATGCGCTCTCGACCACCCTTGGTCACTGTCATCAATACCCATCATGATGGAGGATCGACAAAGACTCACGATTGCAGCTGCCTCAGCTCATCCTCGAACTCCCCCGGGTAGGGGACTTGGTCGATATCGGAGATGTCTTCCCAGATATTGAGCACGATCCGTAAGCCGAGCTTATACCTCCCCAACTCGTTCTCCTCCTCCTCCGTCTTCTTCCCGTTCTTCTCCGCTGCGTGGCGCTTGGCTTCCCGTGCTTTCCTTGCAGTTTTGTTGGATTCCTGATCCTTCTCGGAGTATTCGACAAGGTCGCGGAACTGTCTGGGCGTCGCGATTCGGTAGAAGTCGTCCGCTGCATACAAGCGATCCACTTGAGCCATGATCTTGTGCGTCGTGTACACTAGACAGTCTTCCCAAGGCAACGGCGGGTCAACCGCAACTGCCTCCCGACCATTCTCTCCGCCTTTGAAGCCCTCCCCAAGCGCAACATAAGCCGCCTTATGCCACTCCACCTCATCTGACGCCTCCGTTCGACTTAAACAGCTCGCAACCGCCAGCCGGGCCGCAACAGGAAAAAGCGAGATCATCTCCAGCTCATAGCCCGCCACGTTCTGGTGCACCAGACCATGTACGACTCCCAAGTATTTCTTAGGTTTGAACTGGGCGATGGCTCCTCGGACGGAGGGGTGGTCGTATGTCTCCGCAATGGGTGCGAGGGAGAGGGAGAAAGCTATGATGGAGCCTTGGAGCGGGGCGGGGTCGGGCTCTGGGAGAGGGAGGGGCGATGTCTTGGGTGCGGTGGGAGGTCCATATTTGGCGAGGTCCGGTGTGTGGGATGCTACCGGAGACATCTTTTGTTGACGAGGAGGGGTTGAGACTCTGGTCGAGAGATGCGCGGGGGCTCTTTATACTATCTCATAGGTAGCCAGGAACAACAGTAGGCTCGCGCCAGTAGGAACCCCGTCATCGCCAGTGACTTCGTCCTGTAGGATGCTTGACAGTTACTTTTGTTCCGGCTTGTGCGTGGGCATGCTTTGTCCCTGCCTTACTGACTCTGCATCCTGCCAGGCCGGTATAAGCATGCTCATAGACAAGGGCCAGGATATCAAAGATCGCCTCCAGACGGCCACTTTCGTAGGCGTAGCCATCACGCTCGCTTCATACTTTTAGTGATGAGCGACGACATCGAGACACAACAGGCCGTTGCACTGGCCATGGAATGTGACCGTCCCGATGTGTATGACAACGAACGTCGTCTGGAATGCGTCCGGCTTCTTTATCCCCGCGTCGAGCATTCGACGGTTATTCCATACTCATAGCGACCTCAGCTTCACGAGGTCCCGTCTCCCAAGACGGAGCCACTACGCAAAGCTTGTTTGATGTTTCCATACACGGACAATACGATGACATCGTAGCTGGTATTATCTACGGATTTGAGCGCAGACAGTGCCTAGCAATTAACGCGGAATTTGCTCTGAATATTCGCGTCACCTCCAACACCATATGGTTCGGCGAACGAGCCTGAGTATGGTGCGAGCCAAAGTCTCGAACGGGAGAACGAGCGTGCAGAGGAATCGAAGGATTCCGCGACGTCCGGAAGGCGACACGGTGCCGTTGGGCTGGTCTGGCGGTCCGTCGACGGAGGCGTCGTGCGAGGTCTTCGAGGGAGCAGGAACATCAGCAGTTGGCTCTGGGCTCGACTCTTCCTCGACAGGAGCCGGCTGATCTTCAAAAGCCCGCCGATCCCGAGGTTCCATTAGCATAAGAATCTCGCCATCTTGATCCAGATATGGACGCCATACAAGGATCTTTCGTACGCATCTGCGCAACATCAGCATCGCCGGGTAACGAGAACTCGACTGCTTACCTTTGTAATTCTTCGACTTCCGCCTCGAAGTCGCCAGGATAAGGGACGGCGGTAACATCAGAGACGTCCTCCCAAAGATCAAGGATGACCCGAAGCCGAACTTCCATTTCTTTCGGGAAGTTGCCGCCCGTAAGCTCTTCTTCGTATGCGGGCGTGTTGATGGTGATCTCGTCGTTTGACAAAGCGGATTCGTTTTTGTTTGCCTCGACAAACTTCGCCCGTCTCTTGGTGTCAGTAGCTTCACGATCTTCCTCAACGTATTCCTCTAGCCGTCTGAACTCTTCTTCGGTCGAAATTCGATGACGGGTTTCGGATTGATACAATCGACCTAGTTCTGTGCGAATCCCATGGGTGGTATAGACGATGCAATCGCTCCAGGGGAGAGTCGGTTCAATGTCCATTGGTTTACGCCCGTTGTCGGGAATTGCCTCGCTTTTTCCGAGCTTGACATAGCATGAACGATGCCAGTCGTGCTCCTCGCCACCACCGAGTCGCTCCATATAGTCCTTACCGCCGAGTCGTCTGGCGATGGGGAATAGATGAAGCCCATCGTTCTCCTGAACGGTGTCCCACGACCCTCCAACTATCGCGAGATACTTCTTCGGCTTCGCCGCCATTAAAGCGGCCTTGACGGTTGGATCGCCATATAGCGGGGCCATCTTGTCCAGCGCTAGGCTGAAGGCAACTAATATGCCTTCATCGGGGAAATAATCTTCTTCCTCACAAGAGACGATGCTCTCGTTATCCGAGGTGCAAAGCTCTTCTTCTCGACCGAATTCTTGCATGATGGAGATAGCCAAAGGGGTGAAAGTTGATACAAGCTGATCGTGCCATCCTTGACCGATTATTGTATATGAGGGTGTCGAGTATGGAGTATGGCGTTGAGCAGGCCTTATGTTGATCTTAGCGGCTGTGCCCTAGCGACGATCCTGGAGAAAATTGCTCTATTGACCCCTCTGCGGAGGCGTCATTGCTACAATGACCCCGGAGGCGAATTTTGCTCATCTAACCCCTAGGGTCCCGCACCTAAGTATGTTAATGTGTATTCCTCCGCTGTTATCAGCCAAAATAGTAGTATTTCTAGTCTAGAACTTCAAATAAGAGGCAAACAAAATAGAAAAAAAAATGGTTCTGATGGCTCTATGCGTCAAGCTTCCTAGAGATTATAGGACACATAAGGCTGTTAGAAGCCCGCAAGTAAGTAAGCTTGGTGTCAATAAAAAGTACCAATAAACCCCTTAATTACACCTAGTGTTGCCATTTTTTAAAGGTCACTCCCCTATCAAAGGTTACTCTACTCCCCTCTCTAGACTCATTGCTTTGATTTAAATGGTACTAATTTGATGAAAGTTGGGAAGAGAATATAACAATTTATTTTCTCCATGCTAATTGAGGTGGTGATTATGACTTAGCAGTGATTATGTCCGGACCCTAGGGGTCAGAAGAGCAAAATCCGCCTCCGGGGTTATTGTAGCAATAACGCCTCCGTAGAGGGGTCAATAGAGCAATTTCCTCGACGATCCTGACGCAATGCTTCTCTGCCTCCGGCCATGTAGCGCCGCAAGACCAAGACACGATAACTACTCTTGAGTGTTTCCACCATCACTGGTCCTTTCAGGGATGTTATTGCTCTCGGCGCCCATGGCAATCCTTTGTTCTGGCTTCATATGCTCGTGGATTTTGTTTCTCGCCATTCAACTCAGGTGCAATTGCTGGCTGCTGCTGGCCTACCGCTCCTCCAGGTTCTTGGTGGGCCGGCCATATTGGCGTTGACAAGTTCTAGTGGTTCTGAGACGGTGGCTTACTGGCCTATAATTCGACCGAATAGATATAAGCCGCTGAGATGGAGAACTTTCTGTGGCCTCAACTATATCCCTTCTGACCGTTTCGACTACCCACATTCCTTCATCTCATGACGCTCGTTATCGCGCCTTCCCATGTCATATCGCCATTTTCCTTGGAGAAGGACCCGTTCCCGACGCTGCAAGCAGCACAGCTATATCCTCATCAGAAGAAAGGCTCAAGATTGGCTAATGTTTCGCATTCGAGACACGCGGAAACACCATCCCAGGAATTCCGCAGACATAACCCACTCTACAGAAGGGTGATCCCGCCATCTGACAAGAGAGAAATCGACGTGCCCGGCTTTGCTCACTGGCCACCAAAGGGCCAATTGACACGCGAGCAGTTCATGGCATTGCCAATCGGTACCATCCTCTGGACACAGGTGAGCGTCCAGCAAGTAATCGGTGATTTCGGCAAGAGTCTCTATGGTCCGGAGTACAGACCGATCGGGTATAAAGACAACTGGCCAAACGTCTCCTTCCTCCCGGGTGCTCATGGCCCTCCTGTCAACCACTGGCAGAGCCAGCGTGCGAGCAGCAGGGGGAAGAGGCGCGGTGCTAAACCGCATGAAATGGATTGCCATCGTCCGCAGCCCTCAGATGGTTCTGAACACCAGGGCAGACTGCGGCCAAGCATGGTCGTCGCGACGGGCGCGACCAACCAGTCTCATGTCACCGTGGCTCTCACTCGCTTTGACAGAAAGAGTGTATATGCTCTGGACCGACTAAGCAAATCCGTGGCCTTCCCCATCCAAGGGTTTGGAGAAGCGCATGAATGGATCGACATCCAGAACGGTCGGCAAGTACGCATGACCAATCATCCCGTAGCTATCCCACAGAAGCCGTACGAGAAATATGGCAAGGAGCCTAACCGATACATGCTTGCGCTTACTTCACAGGTGCAGCTGGAGATGGTCACGCGCGTGGCGGCAGACGTAGCGCCGCCTGACGTTGTCGCTGTCGTGATAGACTTGATCCTGCAGCGTATGCCGTCAGGACACCGCGACCGCCGCCCAGTGGTGAGCACTTGCTTTCAGTAAGAGGACAAGCCTGTTCCATTGATCTAATGAACACAGATGAAAGCCAGGACTAAACTCACCACAATTGTACACTGATGCCCAGCGCACGTCAGTAATCTTACCGATCGCAACGTTCAGTCATTCCTCTGAGAAACAAGCCAACAGGCAGCTCCACTCGTTTGTACAATTCCACTCTTTGTCCTACCGGATATCCATGTTGTGCCAGTAGTTCTACCAACAGTCAATCATTTGACTCGGAGTCAGCATAATGAGGCATGATGAGGATCGAAACGACAAACAGCAGAAAGAGGTGTTGTGAACAAAAGACAACCCTTGCTGGTCGAAAGTAAACCCGAGGCGCCTTTCGCCGAGACTTGCTATCCAGCTGTTCAATCTATGTCCATGCTGCGGACTGATGCAGATTTTCGATGGGTTATGGGCGTCGCCGCACAGAGCGAGCGAGAGTTAAGCGCGCTGGCTGAACTTATGTACCACGGATCCCGAACATCATTGATTGCGATTTACGGCCCCTGTTTCAATAGCGGACAATGCGGCGGTGAAGGTCTGTGCATACAGCTGTGATGTGGTGTCATTCTGCACGTTGGCAACTTTGGGAAGGGTGAGCGAGGATAAGAGAGCCGACGGTAGGCGCCCAAATCTAGCGCTGGATTGCCCTTCTTGGAAGTTCAGGGGCGGTCTTTGCTGGGGTAAGGGGGAGAACAAAAGGGAGAAGCGAGACGGAAGCAGATTGGAAGGTTCTTACCAATCAGTGGGATAGCAGCCGCACATGCCAGGCGTAATGGACGCGGGCGGTGGGCTGGGGAAAAGGGCTGGACGCGGGCGTGCAAATGCGTGCCGATTGTGCCAGCGACGGAAGGCCATCAGCGCCTTTGGTGGGTGAGATCAGCAGGGGTGGGCGATTGGGAGAGATCAACCACATCATCACACACACCTTTCGAATGCTGTACTGTGCTTACCCGCGACCTTCTGTCTCGTACCCATCGTTCTTGTGCCAGCGAGCGAATAGCGCAGACACACACACACCTTCTGGCCCCTCTTTCACTAGTGAACTCGCCTTCCCCCTTTCTGCCGCACGCCGAGTGGCCCTTCGATCCGCTTCCCCGGGGCCCAACCACGCGCGGGTGATAGTCGCACGAGGCCACCCCTCATCTCGCCCATAGCCTGCCAGCCCTATCACCTCCCCTTCCTCTCTCCGTGGTCCCTCTTCATCATCCATCTCTCCCTTCCCCCCTCTCCACCCGGACATCGCACATATCCCTCATTATCCCATCTCCGCTTTACCCGCCCGCAACCCAATCCTCATCAACTATCGCCAGCGTAACCTCTTCCCGAAACCGCCAGCCTCTTACAACCTCGAAGGCCGCGCAGATCTGCCGGGTACCTGCCTCAACCCGCCAAACCTATCAGTAACCGTCCAGGATGGTGACCAGCCATACCCCTCATTGGGCTCATATGCACCAACCCCACCTGGCTCATCCTCAGCCAACGCCAATCGGTCACTCCCCTCCCCAAGCCGACTCAGGCGCTCTTCCCCCATCGCATTCTCTCCCGCTCGCACCGCCGACGCCAGCACCGTCGCCACGTCCGACCAGCCCGGAGCCGTCCTCGCCCCTCTTAGGCGCGTCGGCCAACTACCTCAGCACATTCCCTCACCTCCCTGCACGGCAGCAGCGCGCCTTTCTCACCTCACTCATTCCCCTCCTCTCGTCGGATCACGTCCGGCACCTGAGCGCGCTCATCACGCCTCTCCTTCAGCGCGACTTCTTGCGCGATCTGCCGATCGAGGTTGCCCTCCACGTCCTGAGGTTTGTCGATGACCCCAGGACGCTCGCACGGGCTAGCCAAGTCTCTCGCACTTGGCGGGCGCTTCTCTTGGACGAGCAAGTCTGGCGCGAGATGTGCAAGAAGCATGGGTTCGATGCGCACTTATCGACGGCCGATGTGCTGAGGATACGCCAGCAGGAGTATTTACGCCAGCAGGCGGCTTATGGGTCGAGTGGGTCGTTTGGGAACCTTGGCGCCCAAGACTACATCCACTCTCCCAGGCCTATGCCAGCCCTCACCCCTCCGCTGCAACCTCAATCCCCGCCATTCTCGTATCGACGGCATTTCCTGCTGTCTTACTGGACCGATCTGAACTGGCGACGTGGCGGGCGCTTGCTTATCACCCATCCTCCATCACCCTCATCCCCTCCACCCGGTGCAGGTGCAGACCTTGCGCCCCTCGGAGCCGTTCCAGGTGTCCCACTCCTCCCACAACCGCATCTCTTCCATGGCCAGCCGCAACCTGGTCCCGCACACCACCATCCTCACGCTGCGCATGCGGCGCACCACGCACAACCAGCGCCTCAAACGACCGAGAACGTTGTTACCAGCTTGGCGATGGACGACGACTACATCGTCGTTGGCCTGGCTAACTGCCGCGTGCATGTGTACAACGCCCGCACTGGAGCCTTGTTCCGCACGCTGGTGGGACATGAGAGCGGGGTATGGTGTCTGGGACTGGCGAGCGCTACCCCGAAGGAGGGCTACCTCGGTGCTGGCTGGCGTGGATCAGCGATGGAGAGGGACAGCCAAGAAGCGTGGAACGACGAGCAGAGGCGAAACATGGCTGATCCGTGCGGTGCCTCGCGTGGATGGGGCAACGCAGGCCCCGTGGTCGTTAGCGGAGGATGTGACCGTGATGTCCGCGTATGGGATGTCGAAACAGGGTACGTCGCTTCAATGTATGCGCATATATCGTACTAACTGGGTGATCAGGGAATGCAAGCATGTCATGCCTGGCCACTCGTCCACTATTCGGTGCCTGAAGCTCCTGCACGACCGCCCGATTGCGGTCACCGGCTCTCGGGACAACACGCTCCGTGTATGGGATGTGGAGCGTGGCGAGAGCCTACATATTCTAGCAGGACACCAGCATTCCGTACGCTGCTTGGAGGTATGGGGCAACCTCGTCGTGAGCGGGAGCTATGACTGCACGGCTCGGGTACGTCTTGCCTTACATATGCGACATGATTTGTTCTGATGCGAATGAAAAGCTGTGGAACATCGATACGGGTGAATGCCTCCAAGTATATAGGGGCCATTTCCACCAAATCTATGCGATCGCGTTTGATGGTCTCAGGGTTGTCACCGGCAGCCTGGACAGCACCGTGCGGGTTTGGCAGGCGAACAATCCGTAAGCTTCTTGTTCATCTTCCTAGAAACAAGTTAACAATTTCCGCATGCAGCGAGTCTTCCCAGATGCTCACCGGCCATACCTCCCTCGTTGGGCAACTGCAGGTCACCTCGACACATCTCGCAACCGGCGGCTCTGACGGGCGCGTGATGCTCTACTCCCTGCCCTCCCTCACGCCCCTGCACCGCCTGCTAGCGCACGACAATTCCGTCACCTGCCTGCAGATCGACCACCGGTTCCTCGTCTCTGGGGGGAACGACGGCCGTGTCAAGCTGTACGACCTGAAAACGGGTACATTGGTGCGCGAGCTGACAGAACCGTGCGAAGCGATCTGGCGCGTCTCGTTCGGCCGGGAACGGTGTGTCGTCCTGTGCAAGAGGGACAACCGGACCGTTATGGAAGTGCTCAACTTCCGCCCTGAAGAGTCGGAGCTGAACTGGTAGAGCACCACACGCCGCCATGTGCCTTCCGTTCGCCGGCCTGCGATTCCCTTCTTTGCTTTTCTCCACCTCACTTGCTTTTTTCTTGTGATTTTGTTTCTCAACTGTTTGTTTACCCATCACCGACTCGCGCTCATTTATCCCTATCCTGTCCTCAAACTCTGTTCTTCTATAACTCTCTCGCTCATGGTACTCTACCCTCCCGCACGTATATTCCGCTCCAAAGCACGCAATGTCTCCATAACCCTCTCTTCCTTTCCCTTCCTCCTCTCTGTGTTCTCTAGTCGTGTTTTTGAGTTTGGGCTTCCCCATGCCTGCCCATTTGGCGGGGCACCTCCATGTTTCCGCTCCTATCCTTTGCAGCACTTCGTTTTTCGTAGTGTCCATGTTTTCGCTTGGTGTGCAAGGGGCAAGAAGTAGGTATTTGGAGTGCTAAGCGGGAAAACAATACAATGTTTCATTACATACGACAACGCGTTCGAATGCCTCGCTGGGCGATCATACCCCAAGCCTGCCTTGGCATCCTCTACGTTCAGGCCACCTCCCCAACAGCTTACTTGGAAGCCACCTGTTCATCCCTTTGTGAATGGCCAGCACCAAACGGGGAAGCGGACCGTCCATACATAATGCTCCCTCGTTGATAGGGTGACGCCTTTCGCGGGAAAATCACCGGATGACTCCAAGTTTGAGCGGAAGCAAAGTGCATCGAACGGCCAAAGGGAGAAGGCTTGGCGCGCGGGTTTGGCTCGTGACTGCGCTAATTCCGGTTGCTCATATTGTTGGAACGTGCGCCGACTGCAAGCATCGCGTACGTCACCCGCCCTCCCTAGACTTTGGGCCTACGGTAGCCGTAGGCTTGCTATTGGACTGAGACGAGATCTAAGCAAGTACTAGTGATAACGATGACCCCACACCCGCACCCGCACCCGGCACTCGACATCCCCGACATCGTCTCGGAGATATTCGCCCATCTCGAGTCGGACCCGCCCGCGCTCGCGAGGCTCGCAAGGGTCTGCAGGGCCTGGTGGGAACCGGCCTGCGCTGTTCTCTGGCGCGAGATATACGGCGTTCAGCGGTTTTTGAGGCTTTTGCCGGATGTCTATCAGCAGGAACTGGAGCAGTGCTCTGGATGGGTAAGTTATACGCTTTTTCTTGCTGGCTGTTTTGTTGGCGGGGAAAGGCTGATAGGGATGGAGTAGACTTTCCGGACCCCGACTGAAGCTGATGGTGAGCGAGTCAAGCTGTACGCGTCGTTCGTCAAAGAGCTGGGGATCCACCCCGGCCGACCACCGTATGGACCTCCTAATGGTCCAAATCCCAGAAGAACGATGGAGCGCCGTGGACTGCCGATGCTCATGCTCCTCCGGCCGTTCGGCGCACCCTTCCCAAATCTCACAAGACTGCACGCGATCGCGGAGACGGATGACTCGCTCTGCGGCCTTTCGCGTCTTCTTTCGCCGATGCTGCAGAGTCTGTACGTCCAGACGCTGCAGGGGGACAACTTTATGGTTGGCCATTTCTTGCGCGCGATACCCGTCAACGCGCCTTCGCTACAGACACTCGAAGTCGAAGCGTTAGGCGCGCTGTCGAAAGAATCGGAAAACTCCCTGCTGTCAGCAGCAAAACGTGTTTCCAAATTATCCCTCCAGGCCGTCTCGCCCAGCGAGTCATTCATAAGCCGCCTAGCAGAAGATAACCGGCTCAGAAGTCTTGTCATGGAGCTCACGCTCGCCCGAACCTACCCGATGGAACGATGGACGGCAGGGACGTTCGACCTGTTGGAAGAATTTGAGGGGGAGGCACTAAGCGCCCCCAGGACTCTGCTCCTATTGGAGGCAATCGCGATGCCAAAACTTCGCCGGCTCAGACTTACAATCGGCACCGTACCCCTTGAGGAAGTCTATTCATGGAGTGCCCGCCAATGGTCCGACGAGCCAGTCTCGGTGCGGCGCCTATCGGAGAGGATCGCGACGTTCACCCAGCTCAAGGTCCTCCGCCTGGTCCTTCCAAGTCTGGACGACGCCCGATTAACACTATCATCGACCGTTTTCTTACCTCTGTCGGGGTGCTCCAACATCGAGTCTTTCGTCCTCGAGGACCGCTCAGACAGCGAAGGCTACGATTCCGTTTTTGTCGAATGGGACGACGAGCACGTGATCGCCCTTGTCCAGAATTGGCCCAAACTGCATACTCTCCACCTGGAATGCACGAACAAAAGCGCACCTCACACGCAGATCACTCCCAGACTACTCCCCAGGCTTGCACGACTATGCCCAGATCTGCGATCACTGCGAATACCCCTCAACATGGCTACCGACGAGAAGTACGGGCCTTGGTCCTCCCTCCCCCCGCCGTCGAAGAGGATGGCTCGCCTCACTCTTGAAGCCAGCAGCCTCATTGTCAATGAGGAACCAATTGCAGATCTCATTAAGGCGCTGTGGCCAGAGGCGGTCGTCATGGCTTGGAAGGAACCGCAAGGCCTGGTAATGGACGAGATCACCACCTTTGCAAGTATGTATCGAGAACGCTATCCGGTGTAAACGATATCCCAAGACCTCTCCCCGACTTGTCAACCATCGGCAACGCAAGACCCAACTCAATAAATCTTTCAAACTCCCTGTACATCTGGCATGTATGATACCAAAACACCGATCTCCACATCAGCTCTGAAGTCACGTGTACTTATTTCGTTATCTTGACATGTGTATTCCCGTAGTCCCCGTCCTATCTAGCAGACCCAGCTCAACCCAATGAAAGATCCGCGCCTCATAATCATGAAGAGAGCATGCGAGAGCTTCATATCCTGGGCATCTCCAGGTTATATGGTCCAAAGCTGTACGGCAGTAGCTCGCCAAGCGTCGTCTCTGTTATTTCACCCTTGCCGTCGCCGTGAGGTCCGTAGTTGGCAGGCAGGAGTAGGATGGGGAGTTCAAGTGCGCAGAACTCGCGGATGAATTGTCGGCATATGCCGCAAGGTGATATGGGAGAGGGGACGTCGGATGTTACGACGAGACCGACGAACTCGCGGATGCCTTCACTCTGACCACTTGTCAGCAGTGTCCATTTTCAGGGAGAAGGGGGTCGTACGGCGGCTTTGACCAACGCTGTTCGTTCGGCGCAAATCGTGGCGCCGTAGGAAGCATTTTCGATATTTGCGCCTTTGATGATCTTCCCATCTGGGGTGAGAAACGCGGCGCCAACTCGGAACTTGGAATAAGGAGAATAAGATCCCTCCTTTGCTGGAAGCAGAGATCGTTCAACGAGACATTCAATTCCCGATAGAATCCCATTGACCTTCGATAGCAGCAGTGATGAGCTTCTCCCTCTGTTCAGCTGAAAGTCCGACCATTTGCGAATCCGGGACAAAGGTGGACGGGAAAAGGAGAGTTCAGTGATCGCCGATCATTCTGACTCCAGCAAAGAAGTAGCGAGAAGCTTCCGTTCGGCGGCAGTTCGGCGCGCGGTTTGAGAGGCAAAGTACCCTTTTGCAACCACACGATCGTCGTCGTCCGTGCCGCCGCTGTCTGCCATCGTGTTTCGCTGGGAATAGCGCACTCTCTCTGTCTCATTGTATACTATATTGCAATAAGATCGTCTCCGTATACCAACAATGGCAAAGAAGAAGTCCTCGCAAAAGACGAAATCCTCAAACGGAACGACCAGTCCACCCAAGGCTGGGTAAGTGAGCCGCTCCGATCACTGGATCACAGGTGCTGATGAGAAGCGTAGACCCAGCAAATTGCCTACCCCGCCTCGCTCCCCTGAACCTGCTCAAAAACGGCCCCGCCGTGAACATGCCGATAACTCAGATGACGAGTCTGAGGTTGAGCGTTTAACTGGGGGCCACAACTCTGCTGCGACTTCACCGGTCAACGGAAAGACGCCTAGTCCTTTCTCACCCAGCCTAGGCAAGGGATCTGCGTCCCCAGTGCCGGAGCCGGTTGCTGCCCCTAGTGCAGTGGAGCTGAAGGACAAGGGAAATGCCGAGTTCAAGAAAGGGAAGTTCGACGAGGCGATAGAGTGGTACAGCAAGGCTATAGGTGAGTTTCCTTCTTGACTGTGTGAAGCGCCGAGCTGATAGATCATTGCTACATAGCTGCCGACCCTACCGAGCCAACTTATCTCACGAACCGCGCTGCTGCGTATATCGCTCAGAAGCGCTTCGCACTGGCCCTTGCGGATTGTCAACGAGCCCACTCCCTCCAGTCTGCAGCCCCGTCACCGAAGACTCTCCTCCGCTTAGCCAAATGTCAGCTCGCGCTCGGAGATACTGCCGGTGCGATGTCGTCCGTACGGCAGGTCCTGACCTTGGCACCGGGCGAGAAGTCTGCGAAGGAGATGGAAGCACGCATTGCCCGTGTTGAGCAACATCTCGAGCGGTACCGGCAAGCGAAGAGCAAGGGCGAGGGTCTTATGGCGCGCATATCATTACAGGAAGCTGAGAGGGAGTCCGAAGGGTTTGGGGAAGGAACGAGATGGCGTTGCTGGCGTGTCGAGGCCTTGATCAGCGCCGGGAAGCTGGACGATGCCTCCGCTGCGGTGATGGATGCTGCTCGTGTCGATCGGGAGTCGACCGAGGTGCTTTATCTACGTGGCCTGGTCTTCTTCCTTCAGAATCAGCTGCAAAAGGCGGTTCAGCACTGTGTCGAGGTCCTCCGGCTGGATCCGGACCATACCAGGGCAAGAACGCTGATGAGGCGGGCCAAAGCGGTCGAGGCGAAGAAGGAAGAAGGAAACGCGGCGTTCAAGAGTGGTAGGCTGCAAGACGCAGTCCAGCTTTATACCGAAGCGCTGGATCTAATCGGGGACAAGCAAGAGGAGGCCAAGGGAGGCGTAATTCGTGGGGTACTGCTCAGCAACCGAGCAACCGCATTGGTCAAGGTACACTTTGTTTCGCTCTGTGACGCGTTAATGGTTGTTAATGTCTATCGCAGCTGAACAAGCTTGATGAAGCTCTTGAAGATGTGACCCAGTCGATCGAGTTACAACCTGGCAATTACAAGACAATGCGCACAAAGGCCCGTATCCTGCTCCAGAAGGAGGAATACGAGGACGCCGTGCGGGAATTCGCGGCTGCCCTGGAGCAGGCCAAGCAGGACGGGGCATCAGATGTCCGTGCACTGGCTGAGGAGCATCGCAAAGCTGAGGTCGACCTCAAACGGAGCAAGCAAAAGGATCATTATAAGACTCTGGGTATCAAGAAAGATGCGGATGATCGGGAGATCAAGATGGCATACAGGAAGCTCAGGTAAGCTGCGCATCGAATGCGTTTCGCCAAATATATGCTAACTTCCGTGCGCAGTTTGATCCACCATCCCGACAAAGGAGGCGATGAGGAGCAATTCAAGGCTATCCAGGAAGCGCACTCTGTCCTGTCTGACCCAGAACGGCGTCGCCGCTATGACCTGGGAGAAGATGAAGACGGCGGCATGGGCGGTGGCGGGTTCGGCGGTGGGATGAACCAGATGGATCCGGAGGACATTGCCCATATCTTCCAGTTCATGGGCGGTGGGATGGGAGGTATGGGTGGCGGCATGGGTGGTGGAGGTAGAAGGCGAGCTGGGGGTAATCCCTTCGGGCCGCAGTTCAGCAGCCAAGGTTTCCCATTCTAGAGTCTATCACTCAGCAGCGTGTAGCTCCTGTGTCCGCGTTCTTCCTGGTACACGCGTTCATGCCTTGCCAGCAGCGCAAGTGGTCATACTGTATCTCAATGCATTCGATCGTGTCATTCTTTATGGCAGCATACTCCTGTTCAGCAGAAGCCGTCACTGTCTGTGAAAGCGCAAAGCTAACGGAATAGCCTGAAGTTTCCGGCAGAGCCAGTATTGGATAGGAGGAATGTGGCCCCTGAAGCACGTGATCAATAACGCATGTTCCCCTCAGTCGCGTCGCGATGGACGAAGCTGATATGCGCTTCTGACGCGTGAGACCTCCTTTGGAACCATATTTCTGCTTTTATCGTCCATGCGGCAATCTGTGCGGCCCTCTTTCGATTCATGCTCTACTTAATCGAGTCCAATCAGGAAGCCCGACGGCAAGCGCCTGAGCTATTTCGGACTTCCACGTCGTGCTATGTACATCTGTCCTGTTTACGGGGAATGGTAAAGGCGCGCATGTATGCGCTGTCGCAGCCAGATATGCCGATCTACCCCTGTTCATTTCTGCCGTCGGAAATGAAGGTGGATGTCTTGCTTTGGTCTGGTTCTCTATCGGCCCACACGACCAAACATTACGGGCGCGTGCTGTTATTGTCCTGCCAACTGGTGGACCATGTCAGCAGGCCAATCTTGGCCATATGTATACCAGCACGGCTCAGCTACCGCAGCGACCATTGTTGGTCTCTGCTTCTTCTTTCGTCCGCATGGTATAGCTGGCGATAGTCGGTCGGCGTGCTCTGCTCTTCTCCTTGGAAGGCCTGTGGGGGCAAAGACCACTCCCATCGAACCACGCAGCAGAGTCGGTCGATCCACGTTCTCTATCATACCAGCTCGCGGTCCTGCCGCATTGTCGCTCGTTACCCGGATATACACTCTCCTTTTCCTCGCTGTCGAGGGGTTGTCGACGGTACTCATAAGGCCTGCTGGACACGCTCTTATCTCGGTGCCCCTCTTCGTGGTTGTACCAGACGGTCATGGCTCCTCTGTCTACCGTTCTCGTCCTCGCTGGCCTGCTCTCAAGAGCAATCGCATTTGACGTTCGTACAAAGTCTATCGTTTACTGGAACAAGCGTTGATACATAGACAGCCCAACTGCAATGACAATCTGGCAGTTTGTACGTCTTTCACCCTTATGGTTGTTATCTCTTTGCTGAATCTTTGGTAGATTGGGGCCAGAACTCTTACGGAGCCGCCAACGCCGGTCAGACCGCAGGATACCAGCAGCCAATCAACTTCTATTGCCAAGACGACACCATCGATATCATTCCTGTGGCGTTCATCGACGTGTTCTTCGGAACAGGGTCTGTTCATTCATTAATCTCCGTAATGACGGATTTCTTATTCCCTTTATCCGGCTCCACAGTGGCCTGCCTGAGCTGAACCTAGCCAACACATGTAGCTCGGTGACTCAACCTGTGTTCAACGGGACCGGCCTCGCCAATTGCCAGTTTCTGGCGTCTGATATCGAAGCTTGCCAAGCTGCGGGCAAGATCGTCACCATTTCCATCGGTGGTGCCGGTGGATCTGTTGGGTTCTCCGACGATGCGCAAGGGCAGCAGTTTGCGGATACTATCTGGAATGTAAGTCACGGTGCACACAGCGCTGTTAGTGTTTAACGGTTGCAAAGCTGTTTTTGGGTGGCACGTCAGATACCCGACCCTTCGGCAATGCAGTGCTTGACGGGTACGTCCTAAACTAGTTGGCGCCTACCGTTCGCTCATCACCTTCAGCGTTGATCTTGACATCGAGTCTGGCACCGGCACCGGCTATGCTGCGTTCGTGAATCAGCTCAGAACGTACTTCTCCGGAGCGTCGAAGCAGTACTATGTCTCTGGAGCACCACAATGCCCATATCCCGATGCCTCGCTCGGCTCGGTCATCAATGCGGCTAACTTCGATATGATTTATGTCCAATTCTGTACGCCCATTCGCCTCTTCGGAATGCGGTATTGTTGCTGACCACGTGTGAAGACAATAATCCTTGCGGTCTGCAGAACTTCAACTCTGCATCACAATGGGATTACGGTATCTGGGACTACTGGGCACGCAATGTCTCCCCGAACCCGAACGTCAAGATCTACATTGGCGCTCCTGCATCAAGTACGGCTGCAGGAGGCGGCTACCAGCCAGCAGCAACATTTGGCAACATCTTGCAGACCGAACAAAGAAACTTCCCCAGCTTTGGTGGAGCAATGTTGTGGGATGCCTCACAGGCGTATGGTAGGTTTCCCGAACCACGCGACCAGGAACTTCGGCTGAGCAGGTTGGATAGCTAATGGCAGATACGATCAAGCAAGCAAGGGATACATGACCAGTGCTGGCACATGTGACCAAGGCTTCACGTACCAGATGTGTAATGCACCTGCCTGGGTATCCGGTACGGGCTATTCTGGTGGCTCGACAGTCACCTACGATGGGTATGCCCTCTTCCTTGCTCGCACCAGCATGCCCTGAGAAATATCAGCTATGTCTGGCAAGCCAAATGGTATGCATCGTCCACGCCAGCCGCGAATCCGAACGGCGACTGGAGTGCCAGTACGTCTCTCATCTCACGCGCTTAACTGGATCTAACAGAAATGTCAGTCATGGCTTGCACGGGGTCGGGCACTAGCACACCAACGGTGAGCCTTTGCCTACTGTCCGTCCCAGCCACCTAATTCCGCGTACCAGACATCTTCGGCCGCCTCTTCGCCTTCTTCGACAACCCCAGCCACCGGCTCCTGCGCTGGCATCTCGGCCTGGTCTAGCACAAGCGTCTATACCGACGGAGACCAAGTGACGTACAACGGCGACTTATGGACCGTAAGCCTCCCCTCTCATTTTTCTTAAATACTAAGAGATACTAACAAAACCACATCAGGCCAAATGGTGGACGGAAGGCGACACCCCTGGTGGTTCCGCAGGCGTATGGGCGGACGACGGCGCATGCTCGAGTATCGCAGGGAGGATGTTATTCTAGTGATATACCCACATTTCAAGGGAACACCCGAGCGATATAGCTTGTTTCTTGGTATAACTAGGGGTATGGAAGGACTCTGAAAGAGTAGGGACGACACGTATCAGTAATCCAGCGAACCAAGCGTTTATCCGTCCATTTTACGGTTGTAGCGCAACGGATTGTACGTATGCCGAGGGAGACAACAGGGTGTACCAATACTATTGGTATAAATGACAAGGGAGTGGTTGTGCGACACAGAGACACGGTGAGGAAGTAAAGAGAGAACACAAGAAGAGACAAAGAAGCAGAAAGATGGATTAGTCCGTGACTTTTTGGGAGCAAGATCCGGTACCATGAATATGGAAACATACGGTTAGAAACATCCACAACAACTGGGCAGAAACACAAGACCAAGAGCAGCCGGCTACCGTCTAGGCGAGCATAGCCGCGAGAAGGCCAGAAAGTAGCAGACCCAGCACGCCCACAGCAGCCGCCTGGGGAACAGCAGCGCTCTTCGCGCCCGACCCCGCCTGCCCCGTCTGGCTCGGGAAACTCGCGCTTGCCGTCGTAGTCCCGTTACTCGGCGTCACCCCCTCATTCCAGAACTGCCTAATCATCTGCGCCGCCTGCTCCGCAAGTCCATAAGTCGGCACCATCAAATGCGCCGAGAACTCTATCGCGAACACGCTCGCGTCTACCACACGCACGTTCGACGTGCCGTAGACCCGGAGTTGGGGGTCGACGACGCCGCCTTGGGAGAGGGGGAGCATGCTGCATGATGAGGCTGGGTGATACTCTGTCCCGACTACGCCGACGAGCCAGGCGTCCCATTGGTCGTCGGTGCTCACGGCTTGCGTGCCGGGGGAGAGCTCGCCCGTGATTACCGCGCTGAGGGGGTTGGTCTGCCCGAGCGTGCGGGCGAGCTTGAGCCCTTCGCGTAGCATGATTATGTCTGCTGGATGGGTCAGATAGCGCGGGTCGATGACGGGCTTGTCGAATGGGTTTGTCGAGTTGATGTAGAGCTGACCGCGCGAGAACGGGTGCTGGATCGCAGCTTGGATCGCGATCGTGTTCGTCCCGAAGGAGGTGCCGGTGAGGGAGAAGAGGAGCTCGACTTGCCCGACGCGGGAGGGCATGAGCGTGTTCACTAGGGCGTTGTAGGTCGCTTTGTACCCGGCTACGACGGTCGAGTCTGTCGAGGGGACGAGGGTGGACGATGCCCAGGTAAGGTTGGCGATGATGTCGCTTTGGAACGTGGGGGCGTAGTCGCCCAGCAGGTCCGTGATGTTCGGGTAAGCAATGGCCGAGTTGATGAATGAGAGGAAGGCGGACGAGCCCGTCTGCCCGGCGGTCTGCGCTTGCGTGGACTCGATGGAGGCGGCCGTTTCGGCAGAAGTGGAGAAGATGACTTCACCCGACAAATGGTCCTGGAGATGCTGGCCAACACCGGGCAGGTCGACGTATGTGCTTATCCCCAGAGGCTGGAGGACGCTCGAGGGCCCAATGCCGGAGTGCATCAGCACCGTCGGGCTGCCGATCGCGCCTCCAGAGAGGATCGCTTCCTTGTTCACGCTCACTGTCTTCCGCGGTGCGCCGTCGTACGCCGCATACTCCACAGCGGTAGCCTTGACATTCGTCCCGTCCTGAGTCAGGATCAAGCGTGTCACGGTTGCATTGGGGAGGATGGCGAGGTTGGGTCTAGGCGGAAGAGGGTCGATATATGCGCTCCGGGAGTACGACCGGGTGTAGTTAGTCGGATTAATAGCGCTCGTAGCGATGAACGCGCCCCAGCCCTGCCCACCATCCGGGTCCGGGTTGGGAACAATCCCGATCCAGTCGAGCGTCTCCGTCCAGTTCCCCACGGCGGGTACGATGAACCCCGGGAAACTCGTATGCACGGGTCCGGAAGTGCCATGCGAAGCCTCGTTATACTGGATCCCGCCTAGTTCCTGGACTTCTGCGGTCGGGGCTGTAAAGTTCTCGCTCTTCTTCATCATGGGGAACAACCCGTTCCAGCCCCACGCGTTGGCGCCGGCAGCACCGCCCTGCAGCTCAGCCCATGTGTCGAACTCGAGCTGCGAAGGCCGGACCATATACATGCCATTGACGGCTGTTGATCCGCCCAGTACGCGTCCGCGAGGCCAAGCGACGGAATGGTTGTCCAGGACAGGCTGGGGGACAGTGTTGAATTGCCAGTCGTAGGACGTGCCGAGGAGGGAAGAGTAGTACGCGTTGCCGGGGATGTCGATTGATGAGCGGACGGCGTCGCCCGTGTCGCCGGCTTCGAGCACGAGGACGGTGGTGTTGGCGTCCTCGGATAGACGGGCGCCGAGGACGAGGCCGGCTAAGCCTCCACCAACGATGACAAAGTCGTATGCGCCTAACACCCACAATCATCAGCATTGTCCTCTGCCGTGAGATAATGACGCGGACGCACTGGCGATATTGCCATCATATATGATCCCCGAGCTGACCGCTCTCCTATCCCGAGCAGAGAGCGGTTGATGCCTTAGATCAGCAGCTGCGAGCCCGGAGAGGGCGAAGAGAGCCGCTACAGTGCATGTACGGCGCATCGTTGTCGATTATGACGAAGGGGAAGGAGGGGGGAGAGGGGTATAGCGCTCTCTCGCTGCTCTTAGTGACGGTGACAAAGAGAGAGTAGGGCGGTGGAGGGGTAGACAACGAGTGACGAGAACAGGCGGCGAGGTGATGGCCACGAGCAGCAAGCACGAGAGGGGAAGGAGGATGAGGGGATGGAGGAGGGAGGATGTATGCGCTCAATGAAATGAGGCAAAAGAAGAAAGGTGCAAACAGCGCGCAACGACGGGAGAAAGGTCAGAAAGGGGGAAAGACGTGTGAGGGCCGCCTCCATCGGGCGTACCATCAAACCCACCGCATGCCGTTCGCTGGCATTCGATGGTCTTCGGCACAGCCAAAAGCGGGAGATGTGCCGTATTTAGAAAGAAAGAAGCAAGATGGAACGTGGGAGAATCTGGATTCTTGGAAAACGCAGAGGGCTGTGCCTGCCCGATCAGCTACGGTGCAAGGGGGTGCGTCATTGTTACCCTCCTTCAGTCCCATCCCATCATCAGAGCAATCATCCCATCATCCCTGGAAGTCACTCTCAAAACCCGCTATCATCCCCTCCCTCCCCTCCCTCTCCGAACAATTGGCATTGGGAGGGCAACGTGTATGCCGAGGTTGCTGCGCGCGCACCCGGCCGCGGCATGAGGTACGAGGTACCGTACGAGAATAGAATCGGGAAGGGAAGAATGAAATGGAATGGAATTGTGAATCCGACCGTGGCCGAGGACGGAGGGATCGGTCACATTCCGATGACAGATGCCGCGAGTTTGCGTTTCGGCGCAGGAGGACGGTTGGTATGGGAGCTGATTGTGCGCCACATAACATTTGGTCAGTCTCAGTACTGCAGATGGCGGCAGAGCCGGGGTTGCGACATTAATGATTGAGGGACGGCTCGTTCCTTGTTTTACGGCAAGCTCTCGTCAGAAGGTGCCTGCTTCTCACTTTGGATGAGCTATAATTGCTGCGATGGCCGGGGCTTCGTGCAGAGGTAAGGAGGTGCGTTTGACAAGTCCGTATTCCCACAAATGTATCATACCGACACCCACGACATATGTACTGTACCTATGTACATAGTGCACATTCTGTCCCAGAGCATTGTCCCAGATCGAACGTCCAGGCCGGCAGGTCAAGAATGAGGGAACAAGGCCAAGAAACTCAGTGATGCAAGAAAAAGAGAGATCGGAACGGAGAGAGAGAGAGAGATGCAGAACGTGGGCAAGTGAGTCCATTTTGTATAGTGAGCAGAGAGCACAGACAAGAAAAGAGCGAGGGGCGGTGTGCGCGACGAATTTCTACAGTGTCGTACCGTGCGTGTGGTAAGCAAGAAGGGGGATGCATGCCGAGCAACAAGAAAAAGAGTCCGTCGGCACGGTCACAAAAATAGCACTAACACGATCGGGACAAACCAGCACAGGAACGAAAAGGAAGGCACGCCGGGCATCTACAAAACCAGCAACCCCAGGACACAAGCACCCATGATCCCCAGCAACATCCCCCCCTGCGCACCAACACCCCTCGCAACAGCCCCGCTCTTAGCAGTGCTCCCCGTCTGGCTCGGGAAGCTCGCGCTCGCCGTGGTCGTCCCGTTCGCCGGCACGGCGCCCTCGTTCCAGTACTGTCTTATCATCTGGCTTGCCTGTTCCGCCAGGCCGTACGTAGGGGTCATGAGATGCGCGGCGAACTCGAGCGGGAAGACGCTCGCGTCTACTACGCGGACGTTGGACGTGCCGTACACTCGGAGTTGGGGGTCGACGACGCCTCCGTCGGAGAGGGGGAGCATGCTGCATGAGCAGGAGGGGTGGTATTCTGTCCCGACGATGGAGGGCAGCCAGGCGTCCCACTGCGGGTCGGTGGAGACGGTCGCGTTGCCCGGCGAGAGCTCGCCGGTGATGATGGCGTTCAGCGGGTAGGTCTGGCCGAGCGTGCGGGCGAGCTTGAGCCCCTCGCGGAGGAGGATCACGTCCGCTGGATGGCTGAGGTAGCCAGGGTCGATCACGGGCTTGTCGAACGGGTTGGTGCTGTTGATGTACAGCTGGCCACGGGAGTAGGGGTGCTGAAGCGCCGCTTGGATAGAGATGGTGTTGTCGCCCAGGAAGGTACCGGTCAAACCGAAGAGGAGCTCGACTTGTCCGACTTGCGACGGGAGGATCGTGTTCGCCAGAGCCTGGTAGATCGCCTTGTACCCGCTAACGACGGTCGCATCGGTCGAAGGGACGAGATTGGACGATGCCCAGGAAAGGTTGGCAAGGATGTCGCTCTGGAAGGTCGGGGCGTAGTCGCCGAGCAGGTCGGTGATATTCGGGTACGCGATGGCGGAGTTGATAAACGACAGGAAAGAGGTCGAGCCGTTTGCGCCTGGAGCCTGGGAACCATGGAGCGACGCAGCGGTTTCAGCAGTGGTGGAGAAGACGACTTGGCCGGACAAATGGTCCTGCAAGTTCTGGCCGACACCGGGCAGGTTCACGTAGGTGCTGATGCCGAGCGGGGTGAGGACGTTGGAGGGGCCGATACCGGAGTGCATCAGCACGTGCGGCGAGCCAATCGCACCACCGGACAAGATCGCTTCCTTGGTGACGTTGACGGTCTGGCGGGGCGCACCATCGTAAGCTGCGTACTCCACGGCGGTGGCCTTGACACTCTGACCGTCCTGGGCCAGGATCAGGCGAGTGACCGTCGCATTCGGCAAAATCGCGAGATTTGCACGAGGAGGCAGTGGATCGATGTATGCGGAACGCGAGTATGAGCGGGTCAGATTGTCCGGGTTGATCGAGCTGGTCGCGATGAAGGCACCCCACCCCTGGCCACCATCCGGATCAGCAGAAGGCAGCACTCCAATCCAATCGAGCGTCTCGGTCCAGTTGCCCACAGCGGGGATGATGAACCCCGGATAGGAAGTATGGACGGGGCCGGAAGTGCCATGCGACTCGAGACTGTACTCGATCGCGCCTGCCTGCTGGACGGACGGGATAGGTGCGGTAAAGTTCTCGCTCTTCTTCATGCTGCTGAACATGCTGTCCCAGGCCCAGTCATCCGCCCCCTGCGCACCGCCCTGCAGCTGCGACCAGACGTCGAACTCGAGTGCGGAGGGTCGGACCATGTACAGGCCGTTGACTGCCGTCGATCCACCGAGGACACGACCGCGTGGCCACGAGAGCTCGCGGTTGTTCACGTTCTTTTGTGGGATGGTGGTGTACTGCCAGTCGTAGGACGTGCCGAGGAGGGAGGAGTAGTATGCGTTCCCTGGGATGTCGATGGATGACCGGACGAGATCACCCGTGTCGCCTGCCTCGAGGACGAGGACGGTGGTGTTCGCATCCTCGGATAGGCGTGAAGCCAGGACTAGTCCGGCAAGACCGCCTCCGACGATGACGAAGTCATACGAGCCTGCGTAAGCGCGTTAGCTCCAGCTGTTCTGGGTGTGAGGGGAATGAGGACGCACTTGCGATCTGCCCATTGTAGATGATACCTGAGCTGACTGCCCGCTTATCCCTCGCTGTGAGGTATTCAGGGCGGAGGTCGGCGGCGGCGAGTAAAGGGAGAGTAGCGAGCCCAACGAGGGCAGCGAGCCGTGTTGTGATCATCGTCGTCGTTTTGGGGGGTGGATGGACTACGAGGAGGAGGAAGAGGAGGGAAGGGGCGTCTAACGCGACTGATGAAAAGGAAGCGCCGATTGTGTGGGGCGCGAATAAAGTTGCAAAAGGGAAGCGATCAGCGGATGACGCTTTTCAGAAGAACGATGCGGTGCAGGAAGCCGCGGGAAGGTGTAGGAAGGACAGAAGAGGGTGCGGGTTGTGCGGTAAGAGGGGGTAAGAGGGAAGGTGATGAATAGGTAAATGAACGTGTCTATCACGCAGCAGCGCCTTGTGAACGGGGTTGTTTGGGGTGAAAAACAGCCGATGCCCTCTCTTCTCAAAGGACAACGACTGCGGCGATCTGACTGGGCAAACAAGGACGGGTTTGGCCGAGAAATTTGCGTCCGGCCGCGACTCGGCAGGAATGCGAGAAGGGGGGGTAAATGAGGTGGGTTGCGGGAGACGCGACTTGGGTCAGTCGGTATAAGTACTTGGCTTGCAGCAAGGAGATTAAAGGTCAAAGTAAAGCGCCGGCTAGGTGTGCGAGGCAGCGTGGAGGGGAAGCAGGCAGAAAGTCAACACGTCCACTCCGCAGCGTCCGACAGCCTTTATACAACCTCTCCCCGCCAAGTGCACGAGGCTCATCCACCACCCAAGCCTCATCAGCCCAGCCCAGGCCCGCAAAAGCGCCGGGCTTGTGCTCGTCCACCACCAGCAATCCCTTTGGGCCGCCGCCCTGAGCGGACGCAAGCGGAGCGCCAAGCGGGATGCACGCTTGTGAAGCGGGGGGGACAGAATAATGAACGGGGAAGGCGATGACCGTTGGGGTCGGCACGTGATTTGGCAGAGAGCGTAAAATGTATGTCTATGGTGCGAGGTCTCTAAACGCCACCACCCTGTCCAAATTTTTCGGAAAATAAAAATGAAAAAATGTATTTTCACTTCCTTCCGAGCATCCTTATGGACCCTATTAAGTCAGAAAATGAAAGAAACACATAGTATGTGACCTTTTCAGAGGGGCTGTCGAGAGTTTTAAGGTGTTCACCTGTGTTACGGAGGCAAAAAAGTATTTACTTCCCACCCAGCGTCCAAATATTTTTGGGTGCAAAATATAAGTCCCTGAAAAATGCATATTTTTGCAAAGTAATTTGACAGAAAGGAAGAGCTGGTCAAGATAAGCTGTTTTATCAAGAGATATTGCGAGTAGCAAGAAAAATGAGAGAGCTTTAAGGTGTTCCAGTAGGGCTCCTGGGACTAGTGGTGACTAGGGGACGCGCACCATAGCTCTTGGCAAGTGAGGGTCACATTCCGGTGCCTGCGATGTGACAAGTTTCTACGTAAACATGGTCAAGAGGGGATATTACACAGTCGATTGCGGAATGTCAGCATGTCGGCCTACGTAGGGGATTGCAGTTGGATCGAATGCTGGCTGGCATGCTGCAAAAATGGGCCAAGTGAACTATTCAGATCACCGCTATGCGCTGGATATGATACTGTAGCGTCTCTTTCTTCCGAACGTAATGTTTACCATTCATACGGCCACACAAGCCACAATGCTCGTGGTACCCCTCCCTCGCCTCCCCATCCTCCTCCGTCAAGAAAACGCCCTATAGCAACCCGCAAACCCTGAGAGAGACGCGTCAAACGCGCTCCTTCCGCACGCGCGCGTCGAGCTTCTCTGCGGAACGCGTCCTCCTCCTTGCGAGCCACCTCACTTAAAGGCCTTGAGGGTGGAAAGGGTCAGAGAGATGGTGGGTAGAGTTCCGGATTTGGGAAGTGGGCCGCTCATGCTGGCTTGCTGGAGGGATGAGGTTCAGATAACGCAGACGGTGGTCGGGCCTCAGGCTCTGGTGATGTGCTGTAGGGGTCGCGTTCCGGGTCCGTCCGGGACGGAGGTCTCCTTGAAGAGGCCAACTTCAACATGAATGACAGAGACGACTACAGTATGGCGCCTATCGTGCCCTGCAAGGGCCAGGAGGCAATCAACAAGTGAACACCAATGACTTAATACCAATCATTTGATCTTTCACTCTTACATCGCTGCTGTACATGCATGACTCTTGGCCTACTTTGCCGCAACAGGATTCCAAGTCACAGCTCCCTTCTCCTTCCTATCCAGCGCATCCAACTTGCTCATCTCCTCCTCACTCAACTCAAACCCATACACGTCGGCATTCGATCTCACCCTAGCCGGATTCTCAGATTTCGGCAGGGGAGAATAGCCTTTTTGTAACGACCAGCGGATCAGGATCTGGGCTGGCTCCTTGTCGTGCTGTTTCCCTCATATCAGCCGGGCTGGAGGACTTAGGGAGAAGGGGGAAGGCGTACGGCAGAGGAGATAGACTGAAGTACTGGGTCGGACAGGAACTCTCCGCGCGAGAGAGGGCTGTACGCTTCGACGACGATATTGTGCGCTTTGCAGTACTCTACAATCGGGCGTTGTTGACACCACGGGTGGAGCTGGTGCGGCCCGCCCGTGAACACATACAACTGAGCATAGATGGGGGATGAGGCGACGCACCTCGATCTGGTTCACGCTCGGCGCCGGCAATCCAGCAGCCTGAATCTCCTCCAGATGATGCACCCCACTGGCCCAGCGTCTCAGACCCCATCCCTCCAACCAGAACCAGAACCAGATACGGGTGAAAGAGAAGAGCACGCACTAGTTCGAGACACCGACACTCCTGATCTTCCCCTCCGCTTGTTTCTCCAGTAAGGCGCGATACGTCTCGAGCCGTTTTTCCTTGCCGGAGAGGGGGTCGTGGATCAGGAACAGATCCACGTAGTCGAGCTGGAGGGTCTCGAGCGACTTGTCGATCGACGCTCGCGCTTTCTCGTATCCCTGGTTTCGGCCTGAGATCTTCGTCGCTTTCCCACAACCCGTCAGCTTGCCTGCCCATACCATACTGTACAGAAGAGCGGGGACGTACTGATAAACACCTCCTCCCTCCCCAGCCCGCTCTTCCGGAATGCTTCCCCCACTTGGTCCTCATTCCGATACACCTGGGCAGTATCGATATGCCTATACCCAGCCTCGAACGCAGCTGCGATAGGAGCGGCGCACTGACGCATTTGGTAGACGCCGAATCCGAGCTGGGGCATCGAGTGCCCTGTGGAGAGGGTGAGGGTGGTTTGGATGGAGAGGGTGGACATTCTGCTACTGCGGGGATGAGTAGGATGGGAGGACGGCTGGGGGGACGCATACATTGAGGTTTTGGGCAGGGAGCTGAAGGTTCTGAGGCTCTGTTTGAGGATGATGCTCATGGGACGAGCAAGAGTAGCGGCACGGCCGATGCAGATGGGCCCATTATGACGAGGTGGAGATCGTCTGCGACGCTGGCATGATCGGCATGAGGAAGGCTTGGGCTGACATAAGCACTACTATCATTGTTCACTTTTCCGCAATGCGTTTTTGCTGATCAATGGATGAGCCCGAGAAGCGATCAAGTAGACACAGTATCCGGTCGAGAGTCATCATAACATTTTCGTCCGAAGTACTACTATCCTACCGCCCCCAGCGCCTGCTCCGCTCACTGCGGCTTCTTGTACGGATGCACCTTCCTCCAATGCTGCGCAATCTCCTTCCTCGTCGCGATCCACACATCGGGCTTATCCTTAATATACTTCATGAACTCCCTCAACCCCTTCGTCCTCCCCGCCCGGCCCGTGATCCGGCAGTGCAAGCCGATGCTCATCATGACCGGCTTCCCGCGCTTGCCCTCTTCGTACATCAGGTCGAACGAGTCCCGGGCGTAGGTGAAGAAGTCGTCCGAGGTGACGAAGCCGGGCGTCATGTGGTACTTGGCGTCGTTCACGTCGATCGTGTAGGGCAGGATGAGCAGACCGTTGTCGGTTGCGGGCGATGGCGGGATGCCACACGCGACAGGATCGATATAGTACGGCAGCTCGTCGTTGCTACGCCTCACCTCAGTTATCTGACCCAGAGGGAGAAGAGCGAGGAAAAACGCACTAGTCGTCCGAGTCGTAGAAATCTTTCAGCAGACCACGCTCCTCGTACACTTTCCAGCATATCCTCCGGGTGAACTCACTATGCCTTCCGGTATACCACCCCACAGGCGCAGAGTGGCTCGGCGAGTTCTTCTGGATCACGTCGATGAGCGCGTTGATTTGCTTCTCCTCGTCTTCCTCCGACATGCCATTATAGTCGATCCACCTAACCACCGAAACCCGAACAAGCATCAGTACGCGTCCCTATTCTAGCTTGGAAGGGGGAGAACGCACCGATGGGAATGACTGGCCACCTCACACCCGATGCTCTCCATAGCTGCCACGACCTGCGGGTTCAGCTCCACCGCTCGGCCCACAGCCCAGGAAGTGAACCGCATGCCGAACTCCTCGAACGCCCTAAGCACGCGCCAGAACCCGACCCTCGAGCCATACTCGAAGTTACTCTCCACTCCGCGGTTCCTCGCGGGCTTAGCGACCATCCGTGGATGTACGCCGGACTGTCATGTCCTGTTATCGGCACGGATGGGTCAGAAAGGGGAGGGACGGAGGGACGCACTTCGGTTAGGTAGGTCTCGCAGAACTCGTCCCCGTTCGTGAGCGAGTACTCGCCGCCCTCTTCGTAGTTGAGCACGAAGGAAACGGCGATCTTGGCTCCGTTGGGCCATTGCGGGTCCGGTGGGTTAGGGCCATAGCCAACGAGGTCTCGGTCGGGGTAGGGCATGCTTGTCGAGCAGTAGCGAAACTACAGTTGATGCTCGTGACGGGTGCTGAGCAGACAGGCGACAACAGCGACGAAGATATATGCGCAACGAGGAGGCTTTATACCCCTCACCCCCAGCGAAAGTATCAGGACCAGCTCATCTCCCGGTCCACCCCTCCAAGCCTCCAAAGCCTCCAGCCCTCATCCCGCTCCTCTCAAGTCGGACAGACCAGCGGACGCGTAAGACGCCAGTGCTATCAGCCAAGACCAACCTCAGCCCGGGTTTGCTGAGGGATACCGTTACCATACAGGAGGCGTAAACTACTGTTACATAGGGTCTCGCTGTCTTCTTTGGGTGCACCGCGGCGGGACGCGGCGGTCTTGTTCGGAATGTATGTATATCAGTCGTTCGGATTGCTACGTGTGTGGAGCTGGGTAGGTCGGGTAGGTCGATTCCGGATAGCGGGGGACAGTTCGGCGGCGGGTTGGTGGGGATGAGTTGCCGGAGGAGGCATTTCATTATCTTCCCCTGTCTTTCACAGAGCCTAAGAGGGATCGCGCTGGGGAAAGCCGGCTGATCGCCGTCGCTGCTAGATATGGAAATCCGGGGGGAAGAGAGATATGTGGATCCAGTCTGGAACGTGCCCGCCTTGTTTATAATAAAGACCGAAGCTGCTGGCTGAGGTGATAGAAGGGAAAAGGGTCCTGATGATGATGTCTTGTCGGAGGTTGCAGAAATTATTCCTGTGTGCTAACGTTATGTTGAGTGGTATTATACAATGTGTTTGTAGTCCGTGCAGAAGTCCAAGAAAGAAAGGAAAGGAGTGGGCGAAGGAGAAATGTAAGGCAGTAGCAAGCAACTGCTCCCCCCAAACAGTCCGTCACACCAGCCCGTCCAACATCGTGCCCATCAAACCGCCAACCACTAGCATCCCAAGCGCGATCTGCCACCCAACCCCTGGCGCAGCTCTACCAGATGGCAGAGCAGCAGACAGCTTCTCCGCCGGAGCCGTAACAGTTGCCTCCGGCACACCTAGGCTCACGTTCGGCAGCGGTCCCGGCACGCTCAGCCCCCTCGCCCTCTGGCTCAAAGCCGCAAACCCCACGCTGGGCGGATCGTACCGGAAGACACTGTACACATTCTTCAGGAACGTATCGCCCACCACCCACTGCGGGGCGTTTTCTCCGAGGTTTGCAGCGTACAGAGCGGCGATGCACGTGTCTGCCGTGTTGGGCAGCTTTAGGAGCTGGAAATCGGCTGCGCTGATCGTCCACCCTCTAGTACCGCCAGCGAAGGCGAGTGTGAGCGTAGTGTTGGATGAACAGGGGTAGGAATAGTAGCCCTCATAGTCGCCCGTCGCGGGCGCCGCACCGGGGATCAGAGCGAAGATCTCTTGCAGTGCTGTGGTAGGCGCGAGCAGGAGCGTGGTGCCAGTATCGATCACGGCTGCGTTCTGGCTGCTTGATGCGCTGAGAGGGATGTAGCTGGTCCCTACTGCCACACTGGCCAGCTCGAGCAGCCAGTAACCTGCCCGGCCCGGGGGAATGGGCGCATAGTCGATCGACCCTTCGTAGAGCGTGCTGTCGAGGTAACCCATCGTGAATGACCCGCCTGGCTGTTGACTTGACAAGGTAGAGGAATTGAGGAACCGAGTGAGGAAGAATCCCATCTCAGGTGTGGACCACAGACCCTGCTGGACAAGGGTTTCCCACATCGGCGTTGCGCCCGACGCTGAGAGCTGCTGGAACGCCAGCCCCATCAGGCCCGAGACGGGGTTGGTGAGCAGACCTTGGGAGACGTGGTCGCAGAGCGCTGTTTGGGTAGTGAGTATCCTTGTCCCGCTCACGATATGACGAGGAGCTAGAAAGACTCACCGACTGCCTGGTGCACCACTTCAAACCCGCCTAGTTGGACCGTATCCCACCCCAGCACCCCGCTCGCCCGCCCACTCCCGTACCCAACTCTGAATGGGACACTGGCATTCTCGAAGCTGTCGCTGTTCCGTGGATCCCAGAGCGGCAGGCCCCCGCAGCCTGAACTGGCGGTCGTACCGGACGTACAGCCGACACTGGCGACCCAGAAGTCTGCGCTGCCCGTGTCGAGCAACACGTTCAACGGAGTCGGAGGCGTTCCAAGGCCGAGAAGGGCGTAGTACGACCCATCGTGGTTCGAGTTTGTAAGCGAGAGGTTGGAGGAGAGTCGTTTGCTCAGTGCTGGCTCGGCTCCGGCTCCGGGTGTCGAGGGCCGATACTTGCTGACTAGGTTCAGACCCGCCGTGCGTGCCCACACGGCTTGTTCATCCGGGTCTTCGGAGTATCGAGGTGAGACGACATGCGAGAGCTCGACGGTCGCTCCTTGCGCTTGGGCTTGACGGCGATCAGTGGACGAAGTGAGCGCAGAAGCAGCGGGGTGCAGTAGCCAGATGAGGATGAGGAGACATCGGGGGAACATAGGCTGCTGCTAGGGGGTCGAGGGCATGAAGGGATGTTGGTGGGTGCAGGCGGGTCTGGAATGAGGGGTGAGATGGTAGGTTGCCAGTGTTGGCCACTATGGGACGTGTGCTGTAAGGTGGGTCGATGTCCTGTGGTGATCGAGACGAGTCAAGCTGTCTCACCCCACTTCCAAAAGTGTTCAAGCGTCCAAAGCTGAGGTAATGTGTCGTCCAGCTGCCTGATGTGGTCGTGGTGGTCGTCAAGAAAGAAAGAAAAAGACCAAAAGGATGGCAAGACGTAAGAAATGAATAATAAAGTAAAAAAAGCGGGCTTGTTCGTGGGCTGAACGGGGGGCGGAGATGGGGTGCCGTGCCGGGGTGTTACTGTAAGGGGCTGAAATGAATGAACATGCCAGCCATCATCCATGCCGCGTTGCTGCGGACCGTCCCTGAGTGCCAGTGACGGCATCGTTGATCGGGGAGGCGGTGTCAGCCACTTTGGGATGGCAAGGCGTGGCGTATCATTGATGTTACTCTTTTGTCTTTTATTGTTACCATCATGAGGCGAATGTATTCTTACCAAGCCACGGCTGCTTCAGTATGCTTCGTCTGCCGACTGGATGAATATGTTGATTGATAACGCGTTCCTTGAGCGCATGTTGAGATTGTGACTACAGCAATGATACAACAAGCCAACATAGGGATACAATGAGGTGCGTGGTAGTGAATAGAGTGGATGACGAGAGGGCCTAGAAAACGGAAGCGAGCGGCGATGGTCAGAGCCCTCTGCTGGATATACATCTGATGTTGACTGCCAGGAACAATCTTCATGCCTTGATCGGATGCGACAAGTGCTCTCTGGCATGAACCTGCGGCCCCATATTCAGTAGGACTGCAAGGGCGTGGAAAGCACGTACAAGTGTGTCTCGGTCGCGATGCGATTGGACCATACGGTCAAGGACGACCTTCAAGATCATCGCGACCACTTCAAGGGGTGCAACCGCTGTGGAAACCTTCACGGTGCCCTCGTATTTCGCATGATCGGTGACTGCGAGCATATATCTCTGGCATGGCTTCCCGTGAATATTGTACGCGCTCTGCGGAATGTCAAGTACGGGGTTCGTAATGTCTACTCTCCTCCCATGCTGATAATCGATCCAGGAATGGGCTTTACCAAACCCCTTGAGAGCGAATGCGACCGAGCGAGCAATCTCATCGGCAAACTTGAGTCCATACCCGGAGAAGGTTGTCAACGGTACGATCAGGTGATAATTCTCCCTCGTCGCGATAATCACACAGGGCCGCCATTTGCCGGTGCACTGCTTGGAACCTGTCTCTCCGATGGAAGGCCGAGCAACTTGACACTTGTTGCTGCGATTTCCCCGCCGATTGGTGACGAGCTCATATCCGTCGTCGACTAGGTCCTGGGCTCCGGGAAGTAGCGATACCTTGTGTCGACGACCTCTGTACCCGATCGGCCGATATTGCGGCCCGTAGAATGCCTGGCCGTGTCCTTGCAGCAAGCTCTCGATGCTTACCTTCGCTATAACAAGAGTCCCGACTTCGAGCCGCATGAAATCGTTGAAGCTCATCGACGAGATACTCCGCCATCCCATGCGGGTCTCACGGTATGGATCTGCCAGGTTTCGAGGAATCGGATCTACATCGTCTTCGTGCGCTCTTCCTCCAGTTCTTCCCCGCCGGGACTGCCTAGAGGAACGAGGAACAAGCTCCAAAGTTGGGCCATAGTCTGGCCGTCTGACTGCGCTGCCTCCGAGAGAGGACTGCCCATGGTGCGTAGCATAGCGAATGCCGTCTTCTTCTGGCTTCGGGTATAGATGGGTGGTCGAGGGTTTGAAAACGAGTGTCATAATACTGATACAGTGGTTTAGAGGTTTGTGGGAGAAGAAGTATACATGCTCTTTTCCATGCTTCCTTCGCCCCTTCTTATACGCCAGAATCAACAAAGCCAAGGGGGGGACTGGCTGTCGTGCTTAACGCCTAGGCCAGTGCTTCTAGGGAGACTGCTCGCGTATGCTCGCTTAACCAATCCAACGACAGACCTCCCCTGGTACGTGTTTATACGGGCCCAAGGCGTATCATCATTGTCAAGCACGAGGTTGCCGTAACGGCGAGTGCTCTCCTTACAGGCCAGGCTCAACAAAAGCTGGGAAGTTGGACGCGCGGACATAGAGCGGCAAAGAAGGCCCCGCGACGTTTGTCCTTCGTTGTCATGGCACAGCCTCTTGCGGCGACTAAGGCCATCTCTCCCTCAGCGCTTGCCCACAAATACCCACTCACGTTGAGATGTGAGAATGGCTCTCGAATTCCCCCCTCCATGTCAGCCTCACCTCCTAACGACGCTCTCTTCCCTGAAACTAGCAACTCCGATGCAGACAGCGAGTGCTCCGTCGCTCCGGAAGACGACTGCGACCCCGTTCAAGGCTCAGTGGTGGTCTTCTCCCTGGCACTCGACCGGATGGCAGCTTGCTATGATCATCCCGACATCAAGAAGGCGTTTTCTGAGTTCAAAGCCAAGAAGTACGTGGCAGTCGTCGACGGTGCCTACCCGACACATCTCCCCGGAGACGGCTTGCAGTTATTTCCCGTAGCCACGCGGCTAGGCGGAGAAGACTATATCGAGCGGCTGCGCGGATCTGCCGAGCTGGAATGGCACCGTCCCAATTACATCAAGCTCGGAGACGGGTTTGCAGAACACGATAACGGTCGAGAGCCGCTCGATGTGAAGCCGAGTCTCCCCTGGAATAACTGTATCGTCTACACGACCCACAAAATCCGGAGTGAACTCGGGCGAGTGTATACCGCAGATCCTCTTCATCGAATTGCGACAGGGTCCGAATTCAAAAGGCTTATCAAGTCTTCGCTGGAGGACTACGATGCTGTCAATGCCGCTAGAAAAGCTAGAGGAGCCGTTTCCGGCGATGATGGCATGACCGTCGCACTCAACACTCCCGCATATGAAGCTGACCTGTTGGCGGCCGCACGTCAAAAACCGATTGAAGTTGAGCTCCGGGTCATTCTCGATATCTGGGAAGACCTTTCGGAAGTTGATGAAGTACTTTACCCTGGCGACTTCGAAGCAGAGGTGGAAAGATTACACACGTAAGCGTGAAGCTGTCTCCCATTGTACGGCACCTGATCGAAAAGCAGTATGTTGCGGAGCGTATTCGTTGATCGCCCTTATGAAGATGAAGACGGCGACATATACTTCGTGACTGAGGCGCGCGACGCTGTGAAACGGCTTGAGACCCCCTCCTCGCAACCTCTTCTCTGCGCTCTTTCGGATTCGGCCGCTGAAGAATGCCGCCCGTCGGACGAGGCGCCTGTGGACGGTGACGCGAACGAGAACAATATTGTCAGTCATCGGGAAACAGCCCATCCTCCGGCGAAGAGCGGTATCTTGCATTCGATTCTGGCGTCAGTCCGGACATGGTGGTCCAGGATGGACGCATTGTTGCCGCGCTACTTCAGATCCCTCTTTAGTTCTCTTATCTTACCATATTGAGATAATAATCGCAAGCTGTCTTCCAAAACCTTCTCTCTAAACACTCGACATAACTACATGATAGCTAGAATGAGACACACAGACAATGAGTATATTTGTAAAAAGAGAAGCGCAGGTGAAATTACATACACAAACAAGCAGCGTTGCATGTCGAGTCCTTACTCAGAAATGGGCGAAAGATGCTATCCAATAAGTAACCCTGTACAAGATGCTATCCGACTAATTCGCTGCGGACCGTCCCTGAGTGACGGCATCGCTGATCGGGGAGGCGGTGTCAGCCACTTTGGGATGGCAAGGCATAGTGTATCATTGATGTTACTCTTTTGTCTTTTATTGTTACCATCATTCGAATGCACTGCCAAGGTGAATCACAAACATCTTTCCTCTGGGTGTAAGTCTGAAAACTGTTGCGTCTGTTTCTGTAGGTGCATTGGTTGGGATGCGACCAGCATGGACCACTGGCAGAGGGTCGCATCGCAAGTTGCACCCGGACGAACTGAAAGAGGCTTCTGGTGCCACTGTACTAGGACGCTGCGTTGGTCGCCCTGATCCGACTTGAAGAGAGCTCCTTGCTGAAGGCATGTAAAGCATGGGCCATCCTCACATGCGGCTGCTGGTCTTTTGGCACAACTGCGAAAGAGTATTGGCCTTACTCAACCGTCGCCAAGGCACAGCCGTAGCTCTAAACAACGCTCAGTATCTGCGATGGCGTTTCCCTCACGGGCCCCATACTTATACCGTCTTCCTTCATGCAACTGTCGACCTAAACACCATCATGTCCGTCTCCTCTGGAACTGAGTACGACTGCGATTCGGAGGACGAGAACTACGCCTCGGACCGTGAACAGACCTGGTCCGATTACGCCGATTTCGATGACGCTCTCTCCCCTGAGCGAGGGACACTCGTGCTCTTCAGCCTCTCTCTGCACCTTCTCTCAAAGATCTACGATGACTCGCCCCGCGTTCAAGCAGTTCTCGCGGAGATGAAGACAAAGAAGTACCTTGGCGTGGTGCGCGAGACGTGCTGTCCACCCTTTTTCTACCATGGGCTGCACATCTTCCCCGTAGCGACCAGGATCCACGGGAAGGACTATGTGGGCGCTCGGGGCTTCCTCAATGAGCACGAATGGCACCTGCCATGCTATGTCAAGCTTGGCGATGCTTCTTCTGGGTCCTCGACAACCAGCGCGAATCGATCACCTGTCGAGGTAATGCCGACTGTGCCCTGGAAAGATTGTATCGCCTACACAACGTATGAAATTTCGGCCGAATTAGGAGAATACTATCGCTGCGAAAACAAACATCGGATCACGACACCAGCAGAGTTCTGGAGACTTGTGGAGTATGCAAAAGAGGACAAGGAGAGGATTGCTGCTCTCTCGGAAGAGAAGTACGATACCATGGACAAGGAGGAAGACGCACAGCTCGCCGCTTCTTCGGTCGAAAAAGCGATTAACAGCCAGGCGGAAGAAGCAGAGCAGGACCACGACGAACTCCCTGAAGAGCTGGAGATTCAGCTTAGGGTCATTTTGGACGTATGGGACGACATCTCCGAGCTCAAGGAAGTCCCACACCCCGGCGACTTCGAGGCAGATGTCGCCTACCTGGAAAAGTGAGTCACACGCCCTCCTCGTCCGCGCAGGACTCACTATAGACTAGGGTATTGCGAGAAGTGTACGTGCTCCGTCCGTTTTATGTGAAAGAACAAAATCGGGTCTGCCTGTTCCGAGAATTGCGGGATGGTCCAAGGCACGCCAGCGGATCGATGCCGGCCAGACGATGCTCCTGCTCTGAATGTGACGGCAACTTGTCGCCGAGCGATGGTGCCGAGTTGGATGCGTACTCTGATGCGGCTCTCTCCCCAGCGATGCAAGGCAAGGTGGAGCGGGGAACCGGGATAGAGAGCATAACCTCAAGGCTAGACAAGAGTGTCCAGCAACCGTGATTCGCGCGATAGGCATGCTCCTTGGTGGAATATCAACAACAGTATGTATATGCCGCATGTTGGAGGATTGGTTGGATTGCTGCTCCTAGGCGGCCGTAGATAGATGTCCGTGGCGGATCAGTGAGACCGTTATGTTTGTAAGCGGTTATACTTGCAATCCGTGATACCTTATAAGAAACGAGCGCTGGTGTCGCCCGCCAACGAGAGACCCGTTAGCATAAAGGTGATGCTCCTTGTCTGCTGGTGCCGGGCTGTCGCTTCCAGTGCTACAGTTCTGTTACATGGCCTTGCATTATCACTGGGGCACTACTGTGGCGCTGAACAAGCATCGATAGCTCATGATTATACAGGATGCTACCGCATACTGGGTAGAATACAACAAGGAGGGTGGTCGTTTAAGGAATGTCGATGGCGATGGCCGGGAAGGGTGGAAAAGAATGACTTTGGTGCATGACTGCATTGTGGCTATATTGTTTGCAGGTGTGGCGCACTGTTACGCTTTGATCGAAGAAGACAAGTTCTCTCTGGCGTGGATCTAGCAAAACTAGTCAGAAAGGTTACACAACGGTAGGTGGAGACGTACTACTGCAGGGCGGTCGTGGTGGGAGAGGGTCATACGGTCGAGGACCAGGCTCAATATCGTTTGAACCACTTCAGGAGGAGCGACTGCATTCATAATTTCCACTGTGCTATGATAGTAGGCGTGGTCCGTCAGAGCCAGCATAAAGCGCTCGCACGGCTTCCCGTGGATATTGTGAGGCTTCTGCGGAATGGAGAGCAGATCATTGGTAATGGGGACTTTCTTCCCAAACTGGTTATCAACCCATTCGTGGGCTTGACCAAAGCCCTCTATGGCAAAGGCCACGGAACGAGCAAGTAAATCGCAGTATTTGAGGCCATTTCCTCCAAAGGTTGCGAAGGGTGCAATGACAAGACCCTCATCGGCCTGATTGTTGGCGAGCACTATGCAAGGACGCAGCTTGAACCCAGAGCGGTCCGTTTGGGCCGGCGGAGGGGGGCCTGCAGATGCGGTTGCCAGTGGACCAGGAGCAGTAGGACAGGGTACAATTTGGCGATTTCCACGGCCACGCTTGGTTGCAAACTGCCATCCGGGCTCGGGCCGTCCTTGTCGACCCGGGAGCAGCGACGTTCTAGGGTGGTACTCCCTATCACCATGCGCCGTATACTGCATACCAAGAAGCATTTGGCCATAAGTAGTCAGTAGGCTCTCGATACTTACGAGACATCTTATAATCGTCCCTGGCGTCAGAGATGCGAATTGGGCGGAAGTTTGAGCATGGATGCTCTGCCATCGAATACGAGAAATATCCAGGCCACTTCGAGACAGAGACTTTGCATACGGATCAGCCAAAGTTGGACAGAGCTGGACCGCCCCTGAATCCTCGGAGGTGTGTGTCGAGAGTTGCTCATTCCTATGCTGTCGGGGACCCATACGTTGGGCTGGGTCGCCGCCTTTGTGCGTCGCATGTCTGTTGCGCCTCTGAACTCTACGATCGCGGCCATGTCGTGCATTCTTTGTCCGGAGCTCTCGAGTTGGTGATCGAGGAGGATCGTGAATAGTTCGATTTTGTGAGGGATGTAGAACGAGTGTCATGTTGATGCAGAGAGGTGATCAGACTTGCAAGAGAGTAAGGAGAGACATACGGTATTTTTGCATTTGGTTAGCAAGATATTTATGCAGTGGAATTGAGCTTAGAACCATGGCATAGCGTAGAGGTGCGTCTCCTATCTGGAGCCATGCGAAGGCCATTGCGTAGGCAAAACCAGGATACGCCGTTCTTCCACTTACATGCTAGCTGGCCTACTGGAGCAGCCCCAGCAAGTATATAGGATGACGCCATAGAGACGCATACGAACAGTGGCCTCCAGTGTTACATAGCCAAAGAGATGGGGAGCGTTGAAGGGACGCGAAGGCAGGAGGCAAGGGGCCTTGGTAACGAGCATCCATTGTGCCGTACCCATGGCACAGCCTCTTCAATACCTTGCAAAGGCCATACCGTCCCATCAATTTCTTCAAATATGCCGCTACCTGCGACGAGACCATGCAACCTCCTTACGAACCGCCATGACATCTTCCACTACCCCGATGTTCTCTGTTGGCCCCGACATTCCGGGTGCCCCAGGCTCATTAGACCCCGAGGATGACTATTTCCCTCTTGAAGGCACCCTGGTCGCGTTCTCGCTATCCCTCGATCGCATGGCCGCTTGTTATGATCATCCCAACGTCAAGAGCGCGTTTTCTTGCTTTGAAGCTCGCAAGTATCTAGGCATCGTCCATGGCGCCTATGACACTCCTTCCGATAACGATGGGCTACGTCTGTTCCCGGTCGCAAATCGACTCAAAGGCGAGGACTTTGTTACGCGCCGTGGCCGTACAGACTTACTGGAATGGCATCTCTCGAAGTATGTGAAGCTTTGCGAAGTCCTTGAAGAAGACGACAATGGCCGACCATCGATAGAGATTAAGCCCGATCTGCCGTGGAAGAACTGCATCGTGTATACGATGCATACACTTCGAACGGAGCTGGGCAGACTACACTCGGCTGATAGTCAATATCGTATTACGACGCAGGAAGATTTCGACCGACTCGTCAACACTTCCATGGAGGATGGCGAGGCCGTTGGGCGTGCTCGAAGGGAACAGTTGGAAAAGCAAGGGACTAAGATCTCCGAGAAGGATTTGGTGATCGAAATCAGCACTCCCGCCCATGAGTCGGTAGGCCTTGCGGCGCTTCAGATGCCATTGCGGGTGATCCTCGACCTCTGGGAGGACCTTTCCGACATAAAAGAGGTCCCATATCCCGGCGATTTCGAAGAGGAAGTAGATCAACTGCAAAAGTGAGCCCGTCTCTTCATTGTTCGACGGCTGCTGACAGTAGCAAAGAGTTCTTCAGAGCGCATATACCATGCGCCGGTATGAAGACGAGGAAGGCGAAGTCTGGTACCTACCGGAGCAGAATGAAGTTTCATCGCCCACGCATTCTGAAGGAACGGATATTTCCGATCGCGACGCAAGCATTGGAGGCGAGGATGTTCTGGTCGACAATGCTGCAAGCGCTCCCGAGATAGCCACTGCGCCAGATGAAGATCGTGCAAAGCTGTTCGCGCCGAAACCGAACAGCGACCTGTTTGGTCTGTTGGCCCGAGCAGCGTACAGTGGGTTCGGCCGCTTTAGGAGCCTTCTAGAGGGTAGCTTCAGGAACTTCTTGGGCTTGGGTCCGCTCTACTCGAGGAGGTTCTTTGGCTTTCCACGGTTCCGTCTATGGTAAGATAGACCAGCAGGCATCGCGATGTTAACAGTAGACGAAGTCGATTTCTTCTTCTTGTAATACAGCCTAAGAATAGCATATTGGGATCCCGAAAGCTTAGTGGTCGGCATCTTGCAGCGAGCAGTTCATTGTCACTGGCAGGGGTATTGCGAGATGACCGTAGATAACAGTCGTCCGGATCCCTGATAAGCGCCCGTCGCTTCCTGCGTCATCATCCCGACCCCGCCGGCCGGAGAATCCACGGAGATAAAATTATCGGCCCGCTTCTCCATACATTCCCAAATCAGTGGTATCCGTCTGTGGTCAAGTCGTGCGCCCCGAGTTGTCCTGCCCTGTCCTGACTATCTCCTCTGTATCTCTAGAAATCTTATATCCACGAGGACTGCTATCGTGACTAGACTGAGAAAAAGCGACAACATGGACACACACAACCGCGTACTCAGTATCCAGTCGCACGTCTGTAGCGGCTACGTCGGTGCGCTTCTCCGTTCCACCCGTTGATTCCCGCATGAGCTGACGTGGGAGATAGGGAACCGCGCTGCCACCTTTCCCCTCCAGCTGTTGGGGTATGATGTCGATGTGATCAATACTGTGCAGTTCAGCAACCATTCGGGCTATGGGAGGCTAAAGGGTACGAGGACGGATGCGGACCAGTTGGCTAGTATCCTTCAGGGGCTGGAGGAGAATGGGCTGCTAAGACCGGGGAGGCTGTTGACTGGTGCGCTCACTTCTGTTCCACATACGTGAGTACGGCTCACAGACGGTGTGAAGGTTATGTGCCGGGCGCTGCGGCATTGATGGTCGTCGCGGAGTTGGCTAGGAAGTTACGGGCAAGAAACCCGGAGCTTATCTACCTGCTTGATCGTGCGTTTTCTCTTCTCCTCTTGCCGAGCATATTCTGATGGGGTGACAGCTGTGATGGGCGATGACAACAAGATCTACGTCTCACCGGAGTGCGTGCCGATATATAAAGATCTATTGAATTGCTCGACGATCATAACACCCAACTGGTTTGAGGTGGAGTGCGTCTCCTTGATTCGCTGCTACGACGCATGATGCTGACGTGGGGATAGGTTATTGACAGGCGTTAAGCTCGAATCTCCCTCCACTTTACAAGAAGCACTGCGGATCTTGCACACGAAGCATGGCGTCCCTCACGTCGTCATCTCCTCTCTGCTCCCCACATCTGAGATCTCTGCGGCCTTACCGAACAGCGTGAGGGGAGATCTTCAACCAAACGGGGTTTCTCCTAGCTCGCCCTACGCAGGCGATACGCAACTCGTCGTCTCCTCTTCCCTTCTGCCTGAATCCGAGCGGACCGCCAGCCGAGTGTCTATAGTACACGTCGGCAGCGTCAAGCGGATCAAGGGCTATTTCTCCGGCGTGGGCGACCTCTTCTCCGCCCTCGTCCTCGCACACTTTCCTTCCCCATCCGGCATACCCCCACCCGAGCCCGAAACACCCCTATCGCGAGCAACGGCACTAGCGACCGCGAGCGTACAGAGCATACTTATCAGCACCCACCATTATGTTGAGAGCCTTCCGGCGGATGAGAGGCCTGAGACGGACCCCGAGCTGGATGCGAAAGATGCCGAGAGGAGGATAAGGCGTATGCGGGCGAGGGAGTTGAGGTTGATTCAGGGGAGAGAGTATATCATGAACCCAGGAGAGGGAAAGGGGGAGAAGGGAGCGGGGAGGATGGTAACTTGGGAGAGTTTCTGGCAAAGCAGCTGAGGAGCTGTACTCTGGTGATGTTGGTGAGGAGCGGGGATGATGGCGTGGTCTGCGAGGCGCCCTCGCAGAGCCAAGATCGCCAGAACGGCTTTGGTTTCTCGCCATGTACTTTCTTGAAGAGCGCAGGCTTCTGCGCTGTGTGTGTGGCATCGCGGGCCGGTGATCGGGCCAAAGACACATAGACCGGCCGCCATCTTGTTTGCGAAACAAATACTGTGTTCCGTGACACACATTGTAATAGACTATCACATTTCTGGTCATCGCTGGGATAGCATTGATCATTGTCTATCCGATGGGGACGAAACAACAATGATCGGCCGCATTCCGATCACTGATTCAAACACGTGCTGCCAGCGCTCTAATTGATTCCGCGTTCCCCGCCTCTTTGGGCGGTGAGCGCGCCTGTTGCGCCATCCACCGGCGACGGTCCCCTACCCGCCGCCTATTCCCCCCTAATCACCAACGGCCACCATAACGACTACAACGACCACAACGACCACCAAGAGAACTTAGACGATGCCACCACAGTCCCGCTCAACGAGTGGGCCTGCGGGTGCCTCTGTGGCAACAGCACGATCACAGGGGTCGGCTGCAAGGCCAATACGGCCCGTATGCAGGTACATTAGCATGCCGGGTGGCTGCTATGCCGGGGATCGGTGCAAGTTCCGACATAGTGAGGAGTCAACCAAGACTCCTCATCAGGAGAAGCAGACGTGTCGATATTATGCTGCAGGTGAGTGACTTGCGACTCTCGCCGCAAAGGTGACTCATATGTGTGGCAGGGTACTGTAAACGAGGCGCCGAGTGCTGGTACAAGCATGTGAGCGATGTACCACAACGGCAGACTCAGGAGGCTGGTCCTTCGAGTCGCGCTTCAGAGCAGAATGTAGATCTGGCCTCGCGTAGAGCGGAGAGGGATGAGGACGAGGAGATGAGCGACCTGGACGACCTAGCATGCATGATCTGCTATGACAAGCCACTGCAGTATGGGCTCTTAGGTGCGTCCCTTATACCGCGCCGATAAGGCCAGCATACTGACCCCGTGCTAGCCGGCTGCAGTCATATCTTCTGTCTGGCATGCATGCGAGGTTGGAGGGATATCAAGGACAAGGAGGTGTCGATGCTTGAATCTGGGGTGGTTAAGGCATGTCCCGTGTGCAGAGTACCGTCCCGCTTCATCACGCCATCTTCGCAAGTGAGTTACCCAATTGTGCTGTGTGTAACACCTTACCGACATGTTACCAGTTCTATCCCGAGGGGCATCCCAAGAAAGCAGAGATGATAGCTGCCTACAAGGCTAGCATGGCCCGAGTTCCGTGCCGCTACTTTGCCCGCTCCATCCACATGAACCCGCCACGCCCCTATTGCCCGTACGGCCGCGACTGCTTCTATGAACACAGACTTCCGACGGGAGAGCTCCACATCTTCTCACAGGGCGCAGACTTCTACATGACAGTGCACCGCGAGCGCAGTCAGCGACAACGACGCTCCCAGTTGGGACGCAACCTCGAGCTCCTCGCCGATGCGGTCTTCACAGCGGGTATGGCTGGGCACCGGATTGTCGATATCCGACGGGAGCTTGAAACGGAAGGATTCTGGAGCGAACTCTTTTCCAGCTTTGGGTATGATCCAGAAATCCACGGGCCGCTGACGGACATCGCCGGAGGGCCGCTACCACGGCCCCCAGGTCCAGGCGGCCGAAATTGGGAGGAGATGAACAGTATCCGCCGGCTTCTGGACACGCTCGCCCGTACGCTTGAGGGCGTCAATGGTGATGATGGGGACGAGGACGAGTTAGTGTCGAGTTTTTCCTTCTTCCGCGCTCTGCCGAGCGCTTCTTCCAGAAGCGAGACGCACAGATCCCCGAATCGGGACAGATCGCGCACACCGCATGCATACTTTGGACCAAGACCGCCGTCGCCGCATCCTGTTGCGACTCGCAGTGGACCAGCGAGCGAAGCTGGTTGGGGGAACGCGGAGGATCGGGAGGAGGAGGACGGTGCGGAGGACGAAGCGGATGGCGGAACTGGGGAACATACAACGCCCTCGGTTTGGGGGAGATCCAGCTCAAGGAGGTCGAGCTATTATGGGCCGCGACCACCAAGTCCACATCCTACGGCGGCAAGATCCACTCCTGCAAGCGTGCATGGAGGGGATGACCAGTCGGCCCTGGATGACTCGACGGACGAGGAGGACAGTGAGGAATCTGGCGAGGAACCCGAGGCGCCCCAAGATCCTGTAGAGCAGTCTGGGGATGCAGAAGAGCAACCGACGAATGAGGAGATGCGTGCAGCAAGAGTACGGCGCTTCGGCCCTATCGCCACGCACGTGTCTCCGGCGGGCGTCGTTCCTACCCCTTCCTCGGCTCCTCGCGTTACGATCGGTGGGGCAGAAAGCGCTCAGGTACTTGGGGCGGGTTCCCGCCGGAACAGTGCCAATCGTGAGAGCGAATCGGAGTCCTCCGAGTCGGAGCTTAGCGAGACGTCTGACGAGGAGAGCGAGGAGCGAGAGGAGCGAGAGTGGGGTGATGCTCCTTCTTTCAGTTCGTCGCTCCGACCGAGGCGTACCGTAAATTCTGGTAAGTGCACGATCCCGCAAGTTGCACCTGTTTTTGGACTGATTAATGCTGCCTACAGCTACCGATCGCCCTCATCGTTCCTCCCAGACGCTCGAGCATGCCCTCCATTTGCAGGACGATATCCGTGGACGCATTCGGCTAGTACCTGATGGGGCAGCTTCCCGCCCTGGCATTACCATTCCGCACTTCGCGCCTTCCTTCCGGGCCACCCCGGACAGCGGCCCCGCACCGCGTTCATCCATCATTTCATCAGTCTCGTCATCCGCTATCCTAGCCTCGGCAAGCGCCGCGGGCCACAACGGCGTGACGCATGGTCTGGGCAGCCCGCCAAGGCCACCTCGTCTACCGCGTCTGTCGCTGTCCGAGGATATGAGGCCGGATTGGGGCCCGTCTGCTGCGCAGGAAGACGCCCTTGGCAACCTGGCGATGCCGGGCAGCGCGAGCGGGACGGGCCCGGGCGGCAACCTGGCTTCGCGCCTGATCTCTGGTTTGTTTAGGCGGGATGCGGCTCAGGAGAGGCGGTCCGGCTGAGGTAGAGAGAGGAAAGTGTATGGCACGAACTTACACCGAATGGTGCGAGATGTGCGTATTCGGGCAGAACGGGCATGAGGCCCCTTTGGTCAGCGGTTGTGGGGAGGGAGGCGCCGATTTGTGTAGGTGTGTAGGTTAACCATGAGGACACAAGTGTACATTGCCAATCATAGCAACAGGACTTTCCAAACAAATCGGGGCCGAGGAACATGCCTTCTACGTGCTTCGTGATTAGATCAAGGATCGCCTGATTAGAAGACCCGAAGCGAGCGCATTTCCACCAGACAGCAGTCGCCGATTGTCCGGCACATGACAGCTTAGGGGACCCCAAGCAATGCTTCCTTTTCCAGGGGCTTGGTCCGACGCAAACGGCGAGTCAGCATTGGCCGTCCAACCCTTCGATAACGCGCTGGCATTGGTGCTTCTCCTCGCTAATGGCGCTTCTGTGATGCTTCCGCGAGAACTGTTCAGAAATATTCCCCCATATGGCTCGTCTGGGGGCGGGAGAACTTGACACAACGCCACAACCTTCTTCACATTTCGCGCTCACCATGCTCCTTTGGTCCACGAAAAACTGCATGTCTGGCACATTGCTCACCCGGCGAACGACTGCCTCTGGGGGTCAGCACTCTGAAAATCGTACGTTGTGATAATCTGGAGAGATGCAGATGCGATCTTATCGTTAACTGATACGATAAGATCGCTCGTATTTAACGGCTCCTCACCTTGGGTTGGAGGAACCAGGTCGCCCCTTTGCTCTTTCTTCCCCCAAGACTGAGTAAACCTGATCGCTATGCTGTCTTCCCTGCTACTCGTATCCGCCCTTGCGGGCATGGCTCGCGCTGCGCTGTCAGAGCACTGGTGGAACATCAGCTATGCGCAAGCTAACCCGGACGCGATGTACGAACGACGCGTTATTGGCATCAATGGGACCTGGCCGTAAGTTCTCACCCTACGAGCTAGACGTATTGCTCATGCCAAGGTGCTCATAGACCTCCGCCCATCACCGTCAACCAGGGGGATCAACTGGTCATCCACGTTACCAATGGACTCGGTGATGTTGGAACTGGCATCCATTCTCACGGCATCTTCTTCAACGGCTCGTCCTATTATGATGGTGCCGTCTTCGTAACACAATGGTAAAGCTCCTTCTCTACGACTAGACTTGTTGGCTAAGACGGTGGCAGTCCTATCCAGCCTGGCGCTACACTCACATACGAGATTCCTACGGACCTCAACACCGGAACCTACTGGATTCACGGACACTATCTCGGGCAATATGTCGACGGTCTCCGCACTCCGCTGATTATCAACCCACCAACCGAGACGCAACAATACGATGACGAATACGCCATTGTTATGGGTGACTGGTACCACGAGCAACACGCCGATTTGCTGGCGACGTACATGAACATCTTCGACCCGACTGGGGCTGAGCCCATCCCAAGTATGTGATGACCCCCGATAGATGACACCGACGGTGACTGATATGGATTCTACAGCCGGTGCGATCGCTTTTATGGCACATGGCAATCCTCTCCAGTACATGGAGAGCTATGATGCTATCGCTGCCGGCACTGGTGTCAGTGCGGGCAACAAGACTGGAGCCGTTCTCAACTTCGAGCCTGGCAAGACGTACCGCATCCGTCTGGTGAACGAGGCCGCCTTCGCGATGTTCTACTTCTCCCTCGATGGTCACGATATGTCCGTGATCGAGGTGGACGGCGTAAGCATAGCTTGCCTCATTGCTTAACGGATGCTCATGGCTTCCCAGACCGATGTCGAGCCATACCCAATTGATCATATTTGGATCACTGCTGCTCAGAGGTACTCAATCCTCGTCAAGGCTCGCAACGACACGTCGCAGAATTGGCCGATCATGATGAACATGGATGGCGAGATGTTCGACAGCATCCCCGACGGTCTGATTCTGAGTAAGTTCCTCGTCAACGCATTGCCGCACCGGTCTAACTCACTGCCCAGACATCACCGCCCACATCGTGTATGACTCTTCGAAGCCGCTTCCCGAGCCAGTCACATACGACAGCTACCCTCTCTGGAATGACACGGTCTTCACCCCTATCCAAGCGGTGGCGAATGCCCCCGCTGACCAGTCCATCGACATGAATATCTGGTTCGAAGCCTACACTGATGGCATCAACTACGGCTCATTCAACAACGTCACCTACATCATGCCGCCGGTCCCCTCTATCTTCACCCAACTGTCTATGGGCAACGACGCCAACAATCCCTCCATCTACGGCGCTCAGACGAACGCATTCGTCCTGAACTATATGGACAACATCGAGCTGAATCTTTACAACTGGCACATTGATAACCATCCTTTCCATCTGCACGGCCACAAGTTCCAGGTGCTGTACATCTCCCAAGACGTTTACTCGAACGACACAACGATCAACCCGCCTTTCTACGAGGAGCAAGCCAATCCGATGCGCCGGGATACCGTCATGGTGCCTGCTGGTGGTCTCGTCCGAGTTCGCTTCCGCGCCGATAACCCCGGTACCTGGATTTTCCGTAAGTCTCCTTAGCTGATCCTGTCATCTCACTGCTCAACCCCCTTTGTTTAGACTGTCACATCGAATGGCATCTCGAGGCCGGCCTGGCTGCCATCTTTATTGAAGCACCCGCTGAGGCCCAAGCCCGGCTGAAAGTTCCCCAAGCCATGCTGGACCAGTGCGCTGCGCAAAACATTCCCTTCACGGGTAACGTCGTCGGTAAGAACTCGACGACCGACCTGTCTGGAGAGCCTTACGGTCCGTTCCCTCAAGAGGAACTGTTCGGCTGGACACCGAAGGCAAAGGGTGCAATGGCTGGCTGTATCCTCGCCGCTGTTATCGGCTGTGTCTCCGTTGTTTGGTACTCGATGAATCCCTTCGAGGACGACGAGCGGGAGGAGCTGGCAATGGCCGAGTTCGAAAAGAAGCAAAAGTCAGGCGGAAAGCTCGGCATCTTCAAGAAACTTATGCCGGGCAAGAAAGGTGGCGCAGCCGAGCAGCAGACAGAAATGCACCAGTAAGATGCGCAGTGGGCAGAGTTTGCCTAGATGCCGAGTACTGCGACGATTCGGGTCCTTGTACGATAGTTCCACAAGACACTGTGGTTTCCCATCTCTATATTTTCTAACCTTGTCACGACCATACAAAATGTCATCTCGTTGAGCCTGTCTTTGTACTTCGGTGACACCCACTTTCGTTCGGCTGCATCACCTGACGCCTGATACCGCATGTGTGGGATAGGGAGTGAATTGACAGTTGCGCGCGCCTCTCGACGAGTATGTGTGAATGATGTTAGTATTGGGCATCGCCAATTTATAGTCAGGTCGAGTGGCGCAATTGGTTAGCGCGTCGAGCTAATAACTCGAAGGCTGTGGGTTCGAGACCCATCTTGACCAGAAACTTTCTGTTTTGCCCCTATACCCCTTGTTGGGGCCAATTGTGGCCTGAAAATTCACGGGCAGAAGTGTTTTTGTGCAGATTTGCGTGACCCCTCGGAGTAAGCCGGCAGAACGGAGGCGCGGATTTGGTCCCTGAGCACGCTGGTGGAAAAACAGGCCAGAGCTCAGGGGTCGACAGGGTGGAGGTATTCGGTGACATTCCCGCCTTCCGCCTGCTGCAGTCTATCAGGCGCAAAACCTCACAATACGCAAGCTTCCAAATAGCCGTTGCACGTGTCTTTGCCCAAAACTGAAACTGCCGAGTCTGTTCAGTACACGCAAACATGCCGTAATCACAACAATGCGCTCCAGCTCTGTGGCAATGCGGATTGATCAGGTGTTCCGCTGCGTTCCGCAAGAATACTCCGCGACTTCCGTGGAAATGGCAATAAACTCGCAGCCACGTGTCTGGTTGGCCAGGCTTCGGTCCTTGCTCTCGCGCTTCAAATGATGGTTTCAAAGGCCGCAGTAATCGGAACTTTACTACTGCTTGGCTTCTTACACAAATGAGCTCGTCCAAGCAACCGGCATGCTCAGGTTCCGGTCAACGATGGTCTCGCGCTGATATCGCGAGAGCTGCCTTACAGGCAGACAATCGGGTCAAGACGGGCCAGGAGATCAAGGTGGAGGTGAGCAACTTTGGCTGGTATGACAGCAATATGCTGAATTCTACAGGATGAGTTACGCCACCCCGAGCTGGCCCGTTCATTGAAGAAGCAGGAACGTTTGCGAGAGGTTCGTCCTGTCGGGACTTGTGTACCCGCCGTTCACCATATACGTAGATCAATGCGTCTCGTAGACGAATCTTGTCCGAAGAGCAGGAGACGCTCAGGTCACTGGAGAGAGAAAAGGAGTAAGTAGTGCTCGAATTCATCTGGAAGGCCTATGCGCTAATCGATCGTAGCTATCTTTTGGATATCTTTTGTCAATATCCGCATCTTATGCCTCAAGTTGCAGCTCAACTCCAAAGGTCCACTTCACCTACCGTACCAGACATAACGGGCTCATTGCCGGTCTTCGAACGAAGCCGCGGGGCTCCTATTTCGCCAATTCAGTCAAGCCTGCACTTGCCAATTCCTGCAAGCTCAGGCTCATCAGTAGCTCAACAGTCCAAGCTAGCTCCTGGAACATATATTCCCACTCCCGAGCAACTTCAGTCGCAATATCGGCAATCTGTAGGGACCTTCTCGGCTGAACGAGTACTAGTAAATTCCGGCATCCGCGCGCAACCAAGTCCGCCTTTGCCAGCTCCTCGAAAGCGAGGTCTATCACCCAGTCCAACAAATGAACCTGTACCCAAACTGGCAAGGCGATCTGTACAAAGCTGGGATGCGATAACTGTCGAAACTGCTGAGCGAAGTATTGGTCCCCATCAACCGCCTCATGCGGCTTCTCCTCGTCAAGCTGTGCCTCCTAGTACCGCTCAGGCTGAGCGGTCCGTCTACAGTCCACCTCCTCTTCCACCCGGCCCTTTGCCACGCCGAGCACTCCCAACCGGCCCATCTACGCGCCAGTACATGCATCTGAATGGTCCACCGGCGTACCTATCCGGCGGGCTAGGGTTGACACAAGATTTCTCCCCTACAATGCAATTACAACCTCCTCCCGGTATCAAGGAATACACAATGGTACATCTCCTAGTGTTTCCCTCGACAAACGCGGGCTTACCCTTTCATATGTAGCCTCGACGGGAAGACCGAGCACCATCGTTTCCAAGTCAACCGACACATGGATATCCCCAGGTCTCCGTGCCACCGACGTATACAGGTCCTGATTCGCCTATCCAATCTCGTCAATCGTCCAGGACTGGACCGTACGACGGCACGCTTCTCGTTGATGACTCGAACCGGCAGGTTTCGCCGGATGATTTGTATCCTGGTCCTTGTGTGAATCAATATCGCTGAGTTCACTGCGAGCCGGATATGTTGGGCGGATTGCTGCGGTGGCTACGGCGTTTGAACTGCCTACCTCTAGCCTGTAAAGTAGAAGGAATCGATTGAGGGCTAGGACGGGCATATATAGGCTTACCACGAGGTCAGGCTGGGATGGGGTATGACTGGCTGCGTCTCTTTCGCCGGTACGAGCACAGATATGTGATCCTGGGGGCTAGGGGGTGGGGGAACAGCGCACCAAGCCTTCTCTTCGGTCATGGCTAGGGCTTCTGCCCTCTTGAATTCACGAAGGATAGGCTTGGTCTAGAATGAAGCTGCATGGCTTTTCGGCTTTTCGTATCTATGGGCGTACCCTCGTTTCGACTGCCAACCATCGCGGCCGCGCCTTCTCCCTTCATCGAATCGTCAACCTCCATGATGTGAAGCGATCCATGTGCATGGCCCACGAGCCATGATTTCCCGCATTCGTTTGGGAGGTGCCGGCTCACTGGTGGGTCAGTTCCCTGTCGGTCATAGTTTTCAGACATTCCAACGCAATGGACTGCGGCTTGGTCCCATGACTGGATATGCGGGTCCCTTCTCACACGCATCATGATGCTATCTTTTCCACACTTGGAAGCAGCAACTAGCTGAATCGAGCTGGAGATGGTTTGCGGAGAGGTTTATGACTGACTACTGATGGTAGTGTGACTGATCTGTGGCTGCGAATAGTCTGCGAGTAGACCGGACCGCAAGGGTTATGGAGACCGTAATTGGTTCCGGGTCTGCTTCTCTCTCCAACACATCACATCGAAGCCCTGCCAGTATGCGATAGCGTGGATCAGCAGTCGTGATCACTGGCCATTCCATACGTCGATCTGTCCCAATGGACCGCAGACCATACCGGCGGTAGCAGGTGCCGGTGATCTTGTTAGACTTGTGACGGCTTCACAAAAGCTACAAAAGGACGCCAATTCTACGTTCATTGGACCGTACGGCGAGGCGCATGAGTCGAATTTGGTCGCCCTTGAGTCTCAGCCTTCTCAATAGCCCTGTCTTCATTTGGTGTCGCAGCCATGCCTTACACTCCTTCCGGTCCGCTGTCAGTCGTGGGTTCTTACGGTCAGCATCCCCCTTATTTCAAGAGCCTCGTCGACTTCGAGGTCTACATGGAGAATCTGCCGAAGCCCATTCCGCCTCCGGCAGCGCCTCTTCGTCCAAGACGACCCCAGGCCATTCGTCATGGTGACCTTTATGTTTGCCATGATATGGCGGGCGGATACCCGGATGATGCGCATAACCCAATGTGGACTATGCAGTGGTGGGCCATCGCGAACACTTTCATATAGTCTGTATACATTCTTCAGCGACGCATTTCGCCGTGCTCACGGACGTCTAGTTTTTCGCACCATAGGGTATCGCCCCCGCCGAGGGAGTGGATCAATGCCGGTCATAGACAGGGCTGCAAAGTTCTCGGTACTCTGTGAGGGATCGGTGGAATCAACCTTAGGCATTGTGAGCCTGACCGATTATAACAGGATCCTCGAAGATGCGGGAGACCGTTATCGAATTCTCACGGGCAAGGATACTCCAGTGATAACTCCCGAAATAAACACTATTTCCGAGAAGTATGCCGATCTTCTGATCGATCTTTGCGAACTTCGTGACTTCGACGGATACCTCCTGAATTTCGAGATCGCGTACGAGAATGTAAAGAACGCGCGCTTGCTGGGAGCTTGGGTAGCCTATCTGACTTCTGAATCGCGCCGTCGACTTGGCGCCGAAAGATCTGTTATCATGTGGTACGATTCGGTCAACGTGAACGGTCAGCTATGGTGGCAAAACACATTGAACCAACGTAACTCGGCATTCTTCATCGCCTCCGATTCCTTCTTCACTAATTACAATTATTCGAATACCACCATACCGGCAGCGGAGAAGTTCTTGCAGAACCTCGTGGGGGACACTCGTCCCAACGCCGACATATCATGGGGCATCGATATGTGGGGCAGAGGGACCTACCAAGGCGGAGGATATCGAGCCTGCCTTGCCCTGGACACGATCGAGCCAGGAAACCCCCCAGCACAACACGGGTTCAGCGCATCCCTCTTTGCCCCAGCTTATCTCTGGGAGAATGGGGACTTTCAACCTCACGACAGGCCTAGCTGGTGGGCGCGGGACAGTCTCTTGTGGGTTGGTCGCAGTACCAAGGAGAAGACGCTGCAGGATCTTGAGAGGCTAAATACGGACCCGAACAAGCAGCTCCGCCCCACAGACATCTACCGACCCCTGAAGGAGTATTTCCGGTTCCAGCCGCAAAGTCTGCCCTTCACCACCAATTTCTCGCTCGGCGCCGGTACCTTTTTCAATATCGAAGGCGCGCAGGTTCAGCCCGGACTCACCTGGTCGGATCATGAATGGGTTGCTCCGCTGCCTGATCTTGCGATGCCCTGCTCTTGGGCCACTGGATCGAAGGACGAGACGCTGCTCGTGGAATGCGACTGGGTTGCTGAACCTGAAAAGGTCTGGACTGGGGGCCACAGCATCCAGTTGTCCTGTCCAACCTACGAAAAGGAGCTTGGACTCCTACACACGCCTCTTGTAACCTTGGATCTAGGGCCCGGTCCCGAATACGACTGCGTCATCATGTGCGAGCTGGTTTGGCGCCCTTCAAACGCTCGCAGCAATGCGGGCGTGAGAAAACTATCAATGGTGCAAACCGCAAAGCGAGGTCAGCGAATTGATCCGGACTACAAGGTCAACGTCGACAAGGCATCGGAGTACGGCTGGTTCAAGACGACGGCCTTCTTCGACCGGCTGGAAGGCGTGGTTGAGGTTGCAGCAGTTGTCGACTTCGATAATCACGATAACGCGGCCGTAATTGTGGGCAGTATCAACATCAAGGCCGTCTCTGGGACATCAGACGGTACCACGTTCACGCCCTATATCACATACATCGATGCTGCTAACTTGCAGGCGCACTTCGTGAATGTCCCAGACGGCTTCACCGCGACGTTGACCTGGGAGCCAAGGATCCGTCCTCCGGTCGACGATGGTTCTGCGTCGTTGAACCCAGCATGGCCTACCATCTGTCGCACCACGCTCAACAAGGATGACATAACCTACGAGATCACCACCTATCTTGTTGCTTCTGCACAGGGCAAGCGCGTTTCCGTGGCATGGGGTACTACGTCTATGCGCCGTCACACTCTTACGGCGACTTGGTCCAGCGGCGAGTTGAAGGCTGCGATGGCGAAGGCGGGAGTTGTGGATGGATTCCTACTCTTCAAGGTTCAGGCGCTCAACGGGTCCGGATCGTATGCAGGTGCAGCTGCCGAGATGTCCGTATCTTTTGGCCAGGGCAGAATTCTATAGCAGCTGCCACATCATACTCGACAGTTGACGTCACAGGAGGTTCTTTGTAGTTGCGCTTAGCATCCAATGCATGTATCGTGCATACAACCAGAACCCGTCGCGGCGCTAATACGCGGCCCTTGATTGTGATCTTCCTCCGTCGCATGCCGTCGACCCATACATAGCTCAGTCAGCGCTCTGGGACCTGGCACGACCTGCTATGCCTGCTGAGACGATCGAAGCTGTACTTAAAAAAATGGGGAGCAACATAACAGGAACGCGACTGCAATACAGTACAAGGACAAGCATACCACTCGCTGCAGTCCTAGTCAAGCTGACCTTCCGATGATATTCACCCTTGAATATGCTAGTGGAAGGAAGCTATCCCACGCTGTAAAGACAGTGGTACGGCCGTCACCTGCATTGCGATCACCGAAAGAAGTCGTGATAACTTCTTGACTACGTAATGCATAACGACATGCAATACAATCACCCGAGTGTTTCACATTGTCGGATCCGAAATCGCGGCTCTCAAGAATCATGAAACTAGTGGGGTGAACCATGACCACGTCCTTCGCCTCCGATCGAGTTGGATGCCGTCCATCGCGAATAACAGTCGAGACATCGCTTCTCCCAGATGCTATCATGCACCACTCTCCGCGGGCGGATTGCTTCGTTGTGGCAGCATCGGAACACATCGGCGAAAGTGCCGAAAAAACACCACCGGGCCATCAATCCAATGATAAGGCAGATTATCAGAGAAGCACACGGATGACGACGACGTGGAGTCCGGTGGGCTGCACAGGTTTTGCAGGAGGAAAAGCAATTCAGACCTGCACGTTTGAGCAGGAGATTGTAGCGGTTAGCATGCGGCTCAGCGCTGTGTGTTGGTGAACACATGGACAGCCGCTGTCAGGCTGCTGTGTTGCATGTACTTTTACTCTCCCACCAGCCTGGCACGCAACGTCAGTTTATTTCAAGAAGGGGTGCAATTTCACTTCATCAGGGTCTTCCTTTCTTTACCTAGCTCGTCGCAGAGCTAGGTCTATTCCAAATGTCGACTTTCGTCCGCGCAAAACCGTGCAATGCTGTGCATGTTTGGAGTGGCTATGCGTGCCCACGTATACGATACACGTGATCGAGAGAATGGGTGTCGGTGAGTAGCTTTGCTTGTTTATTAGTAATACTCATCATCATGTTTGTAATGCTGCTTTAGTCATCCCAGGCTACTCCGGCCCGGCAGTCGGTTCGGCAATTCGGCAATCGTACGGCTCTGGTTACAATTGGCGCCGGTTACGTTCCGGGCGACGTCCATGGCGCGGTGCGTCGTGATTGGTCCCTTCTCGTGGGCTTGCCTCTCCTCAGTGCGTCCTGCACGCTGTCTTCTCACAAAACGTAGTTCTCGCAGACGACATCGACTCCGCTAAGGCCCTTGGCTTCTTCTATCTTATTTTATTCTTCGACATCGTCGAATATTATGGTTCCCGTCGCGATCGTTGCGCCGGATCGTCTGCGTCTGCTGTTTGATAACATTTGTCGAGCGTCCCTTCCGGGTTACGAAGGGATGTGGGCGTCATTGCTTTCTCCGACGTGCGTGGACACCACGAAGGTATGTTCGTTGTTTGGCGTACTTGTCTTCCCGGTTGTCTATCTTTCATCCCTACGTCTTTCTTTTCCTTTCTTTGTGACGTGGCTTACCTATATGTGCAGGGCCTGATCTCGCGGGCTTTGGACGATGACCTGCGTCGTTTCGACGTCGTGACCGATCGTATGCTGGATTTGATGGGCAAGCGGTGGTTGGATACCCTGTTGGGTGATGTATGTCAGCGCGTGGTTAGAGGTGAACTGGACGCAGCCAGCTTGCCACGGTCTATCCTTGTTCGGTTTGGCGTCGATTGGGTATTCCGTAATGCGCCGTCCGCGTTTGACGACGTGTTCCCCGGGCATCGAGCGGAGATAGAATCCCGTAACATGGATCCAGCGGATTTCGTACGTCGCTGGGCGAGTACTGGTATTTGTCGCCGTCTGATCGCTTGGTGTAGATCGCTTCTTTGGATTTTACCGACCACCGTTGTCATCCGCTGCAAAGCTCGCGTTGTGATGTTTCTGCGCCGGTGTCATCATCCGTGAGCATGATCTGCGCCGCTGTCTTCGTATATCTGGTGACGTTTTGCACAGATTGGGAGCGGTGTTAGCACGCAACTTCATCATCAGGCATCATCGTCTTCGTCGACAACTTCTCCGTTGTGCGCGCTCGACCATCCGGGGGACATTGTTGTGGATCAGTCGACCAATGAGTACACGTTCGGTCTGTCGACATTATATCAGGTGAGCGCGTGCTTTTGTTCCTGTTTAATCGACTAACGCTGCACAGGCTACTCAGTTGTCAAGCGTGGGTGGTTGTCTTGGTCGACAGAAGGGTGCTGATGGTCAGCGTATCAGAGTTCGGTTCCTGTCTCTTCTATAAGGTCTGGTGTAAGTTCAATCTTTGCTCTTCGGTTATTGCGGTTGATACATGCTATTCAGTGTGCATGCCCGAATGAAACACCGTCTGCAAATATGGACGTAGAGCCGGCTGAGGCGTCTATCACATCCGGTTCGGCTTCGTGTACCGGTAGTGACGAAGGTGATGTTCCTGCGGTACGCGTGCGTCGGTCGTTCTAAGCACGTTCGCTCCCTCTTTTACAGCGGCTTCACAGGGCAGCGGACAATGTTGCATGTCTTTATGTCTCACGCTTTGCTTAACCAGGGTGCTAGTCTACGAGGCTCGGCAACTTCGTCAAACGCCGATGTACGTTCTTTCCTGCTTCTCTTAGGTCCTGTATTCACCGTCTTTCGTTTAGTCCGATTCGGCTGGTTCTCCCGCATTCGGTTATTTATGGGTTCGTTTCATTTTTGAAAGTAGGTGCGTATGCTAATTGATGTAGTGCGAGAAGTGTATTCGTAGGTGGCTGCACCAGAAGAATTTGGGAGTGCCTGCCTCCGGTCGAATTGAGTGCTCGGGTTCCCAAAAGTTCAGCTCAAAAGCAGGCTTCGGTTGTTCATCTTGCCGTGACAGCAACATCACTTGTTCTCTCCAGCTAGGTATGTTGAATTCCCTACGCGTTGTGCCGTTCTTCATGATGATCTTTTATCCATGGCCAGATGCGCGTATTGCGTCCATCGCAGCGGATCTTCGTTTGTCTTCTGGACGCGCGCTTGGTTCGAAGCGATCGCGCCGAAAGGGTGTCGCCGGTAAGGTACTCCAGGGGAATACCTCCTTTTCGGTCTCGAGCGGCGTCCAGGGCCGTATGCCCGTCGATAATCGATGTATGTCTGCCTCGTTCTCTCTTCCCTTGGATGCGTATTTTCTGATCGTGTCTAGATGCTGCCGCCGCTATCCTGCACCGACGTATGCAGTGTCTGTCATTGGTCATGGCCGATCGTTCTATCGACAGGGATGTTGTTGCCCGGATGCTGGACGCATCCGTTGTCTTGGCTTCCAATCTTCAGACCATTGAGGCGTCTTCCGGCCGCATCATTTCAGACTAAGTTGTCTTCATGTTCCTTGCGCTCCGCATAGCACGTTCCTGTTTCTGTATGCTTGTTCTACCTCTTTTCGTTCTCATCTGCTAACGCCCGTTATTTTGTTTCGCTTTTCATCCTCGAACCAGCTTGGTATACTGTTCTCATGGCACACTTGTACGCTCTAGCGGATCTGCAATCAATATATGTGGATCGTGCCCGCTTGTTCAATGTACTACGTCCTTTTTTCTATTCACATTATTTATTGCTTGGTCGAGTGAACTGTTCATGCGGCTTCGTCGCCTCATTCGCCGCTACGGTGGTGACGTTGGTCCGATTCATGATCTTGTTGCCTTATTCGTCGTTTTGATCGCCGGACGCAAATGTTTTCGATTCCGGTCCTCTGTTTGACTCCGTTAAGGCTCCGTTATACGCCCTCTAATCAAAGGCCTGTGGGCAGCTGGTAGCGTGCATGCCTGACTTACTTACCTTCGAATGTCTCGAACCTCTCTCGCCATGGACGACTGGAGCATGGACGACGTTCCTCTCCAGACGTACGTGGAGTGTCGCATCCCTCCTGACCTGTATTCGGTGTTGTTGAAGATCGACGAAGCCGCTGAAGACATATCCTCGAATACGGTATGGTCGTTGTCAGACTCCGATCGTGTATGTGTTTCTTGCTCATATGCTCGTATACCATCGCTGAGTTGCCTCCTAGTCGATTATATCGAGCGATGTTGCCCGTTATCCGTTGCTATGGTCGGTCTTGCCTAATACGTATAAACTGGCTATGGGTCGTGGTTGGTGTGGGGCTGCGCAAAATGCGTTCAATTTGGCCGTCGGAGAAGGAGAAATGGCGCCTGATAGGTTTGATCTTGACGTGCTATTCGACAATCCAGGCATGTATGCGATTGATAAATCCGCCCCGAGGTGCGTCCTTTGTGTATCGTGCGTTGTTCAGGCGTTTATGTGCTTTAGTTGGTACCGTTGTCGTTTGCCCGGTGGTAAATCGGTATGTGCAACCTCTGGATTGTACGCTTTCTATTGGGTTGAGACATCTGGTGCGCTTTTTCGCAGGCGTCGTCCAGTCGACCCGTCTCGACTGGTTACGTTGGGGGTAACAGACCGCCGTATACTCAGGTGAGTCTTCCGTCGTGCCTTTTACGTTCGTTGATCGTTGTATAGGATCCTTCCGTCCGTCCTATGCCGAAATCTGTTGCAGAACGTTTGCATGAGTTGCACCCGTCTCTGGAAGTTACTTGGCATGCGCTGCAGGCACATGTAAAAGAGGCTGTCGCGTGCGGTTACGGATTCCTTCGTTTTCGACAGGAGATGGGGGGGCAGCTTAGCCACATACCCGCGGCATTCATTAATACGTGTCTCCTGGACGTGAGCGATGGATGTGACTCTGGCGTCGCTCCCGTTTACGCTCGTGCACATAACAAATTGGTCATTCCTTCTCGTGAATTGCTCGCCGTTTATAACGTGTTGCCTTCTGCGGTTGACATTGAATTCGTTGCTCCCGTACGTGTCCCGTCGTTCTACGCTGGTGCCTTGTTAACATTTTCCCTCCGCCTGCAGATTGACGACGACGTCTCAGAGGCTGGCGAGATGCACGATGATTGGGTACGTGCCATTGAAGTTATCGTTTCGCATTTTTGGTTTTGTTGGATGTCTATGACATTGTTGGTGTCTTCTTTGGTCGACGTGCTTACTCGGTTTTACTGCCGTGCAGTGCGACGAGTGCGACGCAGGTTACGCTGACGGCAAATCAACGATCGACCCGCGTGGATTGCGTGTGCACTGCGGAGGACCTGTCAAAGTTGGTTACGCAGACTGTTGGTCCTGTCAGAATTGTCGCGACCGTGCAATCTCATGCAGTTACAATCGTGGTATGTTACGTTGTTGTCTATCTTCGGTCGTTGACAGTTTATTAGCCGTATTGCGTGAATTGGAGTGGATAGACGAATCAATGACGAAAGGGTCGGCCCTGGGTGATCTTCGCCGACGAGAGTATTCTCGTCCTGTTTGGATGATTGACGATATGGTGGGTAAGCGTAAGATCGTTCGACGTGATTGGGTATGTGAAGCTATGCTCGCGCTTCGATCATCTCATCCTAATTCTGTGCATCTTAGGTGTCGGACCGGGTTCATGGCTCCATCGCCCCTTCTACCGCAGAACGCCTTTCCGATCGTGACGTATTCAGTATTGCAGTTTGATCTCGTTTCTTTGGCCGTTAGCATGCTCATTTGATCTACAGACACCATGGCAATGCTCAGGATGCACACCGATCGGTTGCCTCTCGCTTTCGAAGACATTCGTCGTCGTCATCCGGATTTCGTCGTGCCACCGAATATGGCGAAGTGTATGACGGATATGAAGATAAAGGTGGAGAACGGCTTGAGAGGCCACTACTAGGTTGCCGTAATTATACTGTTCCCACGTATCTATGTCACAATCGATTCTTGGGTTTGCGAATATGTTCTCTTTGTTATCTCATCCATCTTGTCTAACCGTTCATCTTCCAATCTGAGGTACTCGCTTGCGTGTGTCGTGAACAATTGTGGATCGAAGTCGCGGAGTAGCCGTATTGTCTCTCTTCCCTTGCTTCTGGACAATGCAACATATGCGTTGAATGGGGTAATCTGTCCAGAAGGGGGCGGACTGATATCGATTATGACGTTGGGAATCGTTTGACCCTGTGATCGGTAGTCCGTAAAGGCGTATGCCGGGGTCATCGGTAGTTGATGCCTTGTCACCGTCTGCTTTCTTCCTGCTTTGTCTTGTATTCTGAATTGCTTCTTTACCGGAATTATAGGTATTACCCCTTTCGGTAAGTCGGGTAGTTGTTGCGCCTTCGTTCTGTGTAATTTGACAAGTACGTATAATGGTGGTTGAGAGAGTGTCCGCTCTGCCTGTTGCGTGTTACTGTCGTTATCTTCCGGATGCAGTCCGATACCGACAATCTCGCCTCTTGCTCCGTTGGCTACGTCAAGATCCGTTTGCACGTTCAGCGTAACCATCACTTGCATGTGAACGGCAAGCGGCACTTCGTACGGTAATCCGGCTCTTTCGTTCCTACCCGATCCCTTCGCCGTCTTGTTCATGAGGATTCGATATCGTTCTTCGTTGGTTACCTGCCGTCCCTGAATGGTATCCTTCGCGCGAGATATAAGCAACGTCTGTCTCGTTTCGGAACATAGTCGTTTCACAGCTGCTCGGTTCCACTCGTTGCGCACTACATGTCTCGATGTGATGAGTATCGCATTCGACCATGGTAACCGTGCAAAGTCCGTTGGTGGACATTCGGGTCGTCCAATAATGTGACCGCGCAGCATATCTATGTCGTCTTTCGTGCACATACCGACCCGTGATCGATGCAACAATGCAAGCCACCTCTCATCTGTTACGCGACATTGGTCTCGAAGTATAACGACCGTCGTGAATTGTTCGTATATCATGCGGCCGATCTTTTCGGCCATGTTGTCTTTCATCGGCTGCTGAGGTACATAGAGCGGTGACGTTCGTTTGCCAGCCACAGGTGGGAATTGGTGAAAATCGCCAGCCATGATTACGTTTATACCACCAAACGCTTGATCGACTGGACCATCGTGGCCGCGTGCAAGTTTGGCGGCGGATATTGCTTTGGATACCCTGCAGAGAAACGCTTTCGAGCACATCGACATTTCGTCGATTATCAGGTACAAAGGGGTTTCCCAATATGTCGCCAACTTCTGTAGTGTACCTTGTGGTATCGCGTCGTTCTCGGTGCCGGTTCTGTTATTTACAGGTATCATGCCAATATGATGTAGTGTATGTCCGTCGATCAAAGACGCCGCGATTCCTGTGTAGGCGGCTTTTAAGAGTAATCGTCTCACGTTCTGCTGGTCGAACAACTGGGTGATAGATTGTATGACTCGCGACTTTCCTGTCCCACCTTCGCCGTATAACAGCATCAACAGCTGAGGAGGTTTCACTCCGGCTAAGGTTTGTTGCAAGTGTTGTTGGACGATGTGATATGCCCTTTTCTGGTCCGGTTTGAGTTCGTCCACGTTGACTGCGTCCAGAGTTTCATTCATGGTCGTATCATCGTTATTATGCTGGGCATTTCGGTCGAGTAGTATTTCCTGCATCGGTTGTACCGTACGTACATCTGTTCTGTTTGCGTGTAGCTCGTTGTCGGCATCGTCGTTAGTGGACGTACGTCCAGCCGCATCTCGTTCTAGTGCTGCCAACCACCTTGCCACGTCCACTTCGCTGCCACGTGTTACACTGTCGTGTTGTTTGTTTTTTTCTCGGTCGTCGTCCAATAAGCCGGTGGTGAATGCCCCTGCTTCGGCGCCAATTGATACTGCTTGTTGTCCATATATCGTCTGTCTTTCGGACAATACGCTTTGCTGTAGCACCCGCCAGTCGGCTTCCGTATAGTGATCGTAGATCGCGTCATCTTGGTTATCTGCCGGTGCGCCTTCATCATCCATTCCCACATCCGAGTCCTCTTCGTCGTTGTGGTCGTTGTCTGATCTTGGCTCTGGTGATCGTGCCTCTTCCTCATTACGACGTTCGCGTGCTCGTGTTTTGCATTCGTAGAAATATTGTATGTTGCTGATGATTTGAATTGCCCTCGGTGGGGCGATATGTAGGAACTGGTCAAACGCGTGTTGCCAGCTTCGGGCATTCCGTAGAAGGTCCGCTAATGACCGCCATGGTGTTAACAGGGCCAGCATGCTCGCATGGTATAAGTCTTGTGTGGCTGGGTCGTCCTTCCTAGGTGGCCATTTACCGACAAAGCTGGGTAAGGTGTTGTGTCCAACTGTTCTATGTACCCTCTGGCGAGTCGCATAATGCTTGTAGGTGGGAAGATACAATGATCTCCTATTCTTCGTGTACGGTTTGCTGCTGTCTCCTTTCTTCTTGACATGTTCCTCATACGTCTCAACGATGAAATTCAACAGGTTCCATCCTTCTAGGTCTTCGCCTCTGTGAATATATTGAACAACCTGTGTTGCTTGCACGTCGAGATGGCGTTCGTCGTCGGATTCCAGTGTCACGTTTCCCTGTTCGATTTAAGTACGCATGTTCGTTCCCCTCGTAGCTTTTCATCCGTACCTCGAAATCTGGCTCGCGTGCGTACACGCCGTTCAAGTCGTCTTCGTTATGGTCAGGCAAGTTTCTTCCACGTTTTGGTCAGTATAGCAACCGCGTAGATGTCTTTAATCGTGGCTTACCGTGTGTTGTCGCCTTTCAAGATATCCGGATACTGGCGGTGTATCTCTGCGACAATACAGTTCCAGTACAGTGCAACATAGTTATGCGATTGCCAAGTGTCTGACCATCCCATTATATGACAAACGCATATCGAGGCAGCTTGTTCTTGTTCCCTGTTCAAGACGTTGAAGCAACGATAGAGTAGGAGACGTCCTCTTTCGCGTATGTCGTTCAGATAATTTGTGGACTCGTAATGGTACGACAGCTTTTTGGCTAGCATCGCCGACATGTTGTGGCTCGTCAATTGCGCTTTGCAAGCATATTTGATACAATAGTATGCGAGATCTTTCGTGTCGCTCCCGTTCGTCATAAGTTTGATGTCGTGGTTACAGCGCATGGTTCGTGCAGTGACCGGATTCCATCCATTCAGATACGGATGATGTCTTCTCACACCCCATTCACCCGATTGCTTCACGAATGCCTCGTCGGCCAAAGCGAATGGCGCTCTCCTTTTGCATGCAAATCCTCCGCTTCGCTTGGGTTTTAGGCAGGTGTCGACGCTGCACGTGTGGAGTTGAACAGAGCGTGCGACCGTTATCTCCGTATTCAATGCTATTTGTTGATAGTCGGCTGCGAGTGGATTGGGCGGCCTAGACCATGCACAATCCGTTCGTTTCTCCACCTCTTCGATATGATCTGGGTGTAACTCTGGATGTTCCGCGCGAATAACCGCTTCAACGTAGCTTTTGATTCGTTGGCGGAATACGCCATCCCGTAGCAGTGTTTTCATTTCGTCTGCAGACGGTGCGTTGGACAACCATATGATGAAATGACAGTGCAGCGTTGATCTCCCTTGCGTTTCAACGGCACCGAAGTAAGCCTGTATTTCCCCTAAGGCGCCTTCTCCCGCCTTAACGCGCGGTCCAGTCGATCGTGCCACGTAACGTCCGCCTTGGCTACACACGCTGATGCCGGATCCTCCGGTCCTTTCTATTCGGAAAATGCATCTAAGGAATGCGTGCAGTATGTATTGGAAGAATTTCGCGGCGGCAAATGGATCTTGTGCGGCGTTCTTTCCCCGTACGTCTTTGTTCGGTCCTATGCTTGGATTGAATCGATCCATGTCTATTTCTTCTCCTGCAAATATCTGAAGTATAGGATCATGTAGATCGTTGGGAGTAATGGTGAACCAGATTGTTGGGGGCGCCAGATAGAAACATGTGCCCCATATGCAATTGCGAAGAGACACTCTTTGTGCGTTGGATCCCACGATTCGAGCGCTCATCGCGCGAATCTCTCGTAACAGTTTGCGGATGGCGATGTTAGATATCGGTGTGCCGCTTTCTTCTTCCTCCGCCGCTTGCTTCATGTCGTCCAACGTGAGTCTTGCAATAGTCGACGCACACTGTTGGAACGATTTGGCGGCACTCATCTGCAATCTTGCAGAGTTCAACGCCTCTCTCTTCTGTATGATTCCGAACATCATGAATATCCAAGAGGCGTGTCGACGAAATCGTCGGTCGGAGTATCGTAATGTCCAGCGCGCATGTTCTTTGAATGTCACTTTTATCTCACGTTGATCTTCAATTCCGCCTTCCCCATAAGGAAATAATGTGACGAATGCGGCCGCCATCGGGTTCTTTCGAGTTGGGTCCCTAGTCTCGCCCGGCCTTGGCGAGCCGAAATCGTTGATCGCCTCGCGACTATGTCGTACGGCGTACCCGCCTTCAGCATCCTCTTCTCCCATCTTCGCGAGAGCGTGCATCAGTATTTCATTGCTGGTTGCTCTGGTCATGTCCATATCTTCTACGCCTACGGCGCGCAAAGGCACTACATCATCCTTTTCGATGTCTATAACGAAGTGAGTAGCCTGACAGTAGCATCCGTTCATGCGTACTTACCTACTGGGTTGTCGATTTGTTCGGCGATGTAATTGTCGTCTTCTAGATCGGCGCCTATGGACCGATCTTCATGTCGAACATTGGCTAGTATTTCCAATGGTACGTCATCTTGCGGCAGGTCCCGCATTCGGGCGTGGAAAGCGACATCGTCCATAGTAAGGCCGCGGTAGTACCGGTTATTCTCTTTCAACCATCGCAGCGCCGCCCATACAGCTTGACGGCGGACGCTGAATGTGGTTTTAAGCCAGTTCTTTCGTACGTCCTCTATCTTCATCAATCCGATAAAGGATATAGCGATGACAGACGATAACAGTGCCATTGGTCTGGGAAACAGATCTCCATTGATCATTTTCGTTATCTCGTCTTGGTTGAGGGCGAATGTTGTGACGTTCCCTCGCATACCGCAGGCAATATTACCCGAATTATAGCCGCCGACCGATCCTTTCCGTTTTGGGTACATCTTGAACTGGAACACTCGCGGGTAATGATGCGATATTAGAATTTGTTCGGATATTGTGAGTCGTTCGAGTTCGAACGGGGTTCGCCCAATCCACATCCTGTTTGCCAATGCCCAGGCGGGAAGCTGATTAGCCCGCAGGCTTGCTATGCATTCGTCGCATATCCACACGTGCGGCGTTCGTATGTTCTTCTCTGACAAAAGGCTGCCTTGTCGAAGCTGACTCGTATGCGCAGGATGCGGGTACGCTGGTCGCAGTTTTTCGACGTGCGGAACGTCCTCGAAGAGCATCCGTTCCATGTCTTTGCAAAAGAACTCTCCGGAACAAGAGCAGCATTCGTTAGATGCAAGTGCATCATTCGCCGTGGCCAGGAGGAAGTCAATCTCGCATTGACGTACGGTTTCGTCAGTCGGCGGAATCATGAACTTGGTGGTGTCGGCAATGTCGTCGACCGGCCATCCCGTCTCCTGGCCGTCCCCTTGTACAACTCGCTGTCGCACTTGTCTGGTATCCTCTCCTCGCTCTTCTCTCCTGCGCTTCCGACGTCGACTGCTGCGTTCCCTATCCGCTTCTCGACGTCTCTCCCGTACATCTTCTGCCCTTCTCTTCTTCCATTCTTCTCTCTCGTCGGCTGCTCGAAGGACCTTCTCAACCTCTTCGAACGGAAGGTTGGCCACGAACTCGAGCAAAAGCTTCTTTGTACGACGTTGCCTGCTCGGTATGTCGATATGCGGCAGCGAGTAGATAATTGCCGCTCTTGACAGTTTTTCGATGCGATTCATGCTCGTTTCGGTGCACTCGATATCTGCGAGACGTTTTTTCGACGTTGTCTAACTGGCTCACGTGACATATGATCGCTAACTATATTAGGTTCGTTTTTTCCATATGTGGTAATCGTTTTGGGCGTATCCGCTGATCTGCACGTCCAGTGGTGACGCGGCATGGTCGGATGTATTCGACGGCTACATGTACTGTATAGCTCTAACGACAATATTTGCCTTCTGCGGACGTAGCATTTCGAGCTCATCGACATCTATTCCTACCTCATGCCATCCACCCGTCAAAGGTCGAAACTTGCTGCTGGAACTTCTATTTCATGTATGTCCGTCCTTCACTTGTCCGCAGCAACCTGAATGTTCTTGTTTATTGATTCAGTGGCACGTACCGACGACTCCGTCGTATCATCTGCGAACATGCAACTCCAGCCTTCTCCTATTATCGATTCCGATATCGTCGTCCCAGCCACCGCGGCTTCAGCCGTTCCCGGTACATGTCACCTTGTGGTGAATACCTCTACAGGCGAAGACGTCGCGCGCGATCAGACTACCGATGGGTTGCCTCTTGCGAGTGTCGCTCCGTCGTCTCCTACCTCGCCGAATACTGCTGTCGACAACGACGTATCTTCGTTCTTCCCGCGAAATGTTAGCGTGCACGCGGAAGCGCGTCTTCGTTCCCTGTTGGCCTGGGTTAGAGAAGCCGGATATAATTTGGCGGACAGATCTGACTTGGAGACGCTCAAATGGGGATCGTTGGAAGAAGGGAGCGGCACCGTCCTGAATGATGGAGAAGAGCGCGCACATTTGACGCTTATCGCTCGCATCTCCGATCACAACTTCAATCTCACGCCGCATGGGGGATGGAAACGAGACAATGCATTCAATCGTGATTTCTCCAAACAGAAAGCCACCGCACTACTCAGTAACCCGAATCGCGAACCGTTCAACATATTCTTCGATGAAGCGTTGAAAAACGTCGCTTGGTTGCAGGTGAACGCCGCTCAGTCTGGCTCTGATATCATATCGGTTGTAAAGGACGGGATGCTAAGAATGTCGTGGCCCTTGTTTGAGGTTCTTATCTCGCATCACCTCATCTTCCGATATTTGCTGATCCCTACCCGCAGAAGCGGCCTTCCGACGAAACCGACTGGACTAAGGATGACGGCTTGGCCGAATGTGCGTGATCCGTGCCGAATACTTAGAAAACGCCTGTTTGATGCTCTTTAACAGCGGATGCCGTTCATCCGGAATGGTCGGTCTGGTCGGTTCCTTCCCAGCTAGATCGCGATGTCGCGCAGTTGAAATACACCCACAATCCGTTGCCTCTGCCTGCGTATCGTCAAAATGGGGAACGTATCTCCCCTCCGCATTGGAGAAATGAACTACAAGGCGCTATCGTGAAAGTCAAGCTGGTCTTCAAATACTGGTATATTGCTTCAGAGAACAAGTCTGCATTCGTCCTGGAACCTTACGATATCGTCGTGATATTTCCTCCCATTGTTGCCAGCTCCTCCCCAGTGAAGAAACGTAGGCTCGACGACGGTCCTTCGGGTTCTTCGCGCCGGATCCCTCCAAGGTCTTCATAATCACGTGCAAGGCCGTGTCTTGTTTCCTGTCTTGTTTATATCTGTCTTGTCCGTATCAAACCGCTTCATGTCTTCCCCGTTTCTCTTGCCCATCCAGCCATTGTTTATTGTATCTTCCTTTCATCTTCGCCGATGAATGATATGCCCCCTTTTATATATCCCAAGTCCATCTCAAAGCCCCTCTTGCTTTCTCAATTACTTGATGCACCAGAGGTGCGAGTACACATATTCGTCGACTGAATCGGCATACACATATTCGTTGACTTATTCGACAGTTCCTTGGTCGCCCAATATCCTTGCTTAGCATATTTGCTGCCCTCTTACACGCTACGAATATCTGCGTAGGCGACGAATATCTATCACTTTGCAATGCCGTTGGATTCATGCGTGCTAACTACCGTACATTCACAGATCCTAAGTCCATTACAGCGTCTTTGACATACGTGGACATGCGAGCTACCCGATTCAACACGTGCTCTATATCATTCCCTTTCTCTTTATTGCGGGCGGCAGTTATTTCCCTCTTCAGTATTGCGATGTGTCGGTGCATGACGAACAATGCTGCAGCTGTTGGGAATTAGTATATACTCAGTTTGTTACATCCGCAATTTCACGTACTTGGTAGCGGTACGCGCGATTCTCTTTTTCCATCGATCATGGGACGGCGAATTTCCTCTATGACCGCGTTTACATGCTGTGGGCTAATGTCATGTCGCGTAGATGTTCAAATCTGCATGCTCTTACCTGTTCCGAAAATGCGTTATGTTCGGAATCTTCGTAATCCGGAACAGTGTAATGCATCAAATACGCTAACATATACATTGTTAGCGTGAATCGGATATACGCGTTTTTCACCACTTACGGAAAGAGTAGCTGCAAAGTTGTCAGGGGACGTACCTTTCTTGACCCTAAAGCCTGGACTCCCGATCACGACCGCATGCCCATGGCCACCCAGCAAGAGCTTCTATCGCCTATCTCCACCGATCACCGGCGATAGGACTAATGCCGGTGCCGCCCAGAAGCCTAGTCAATGGCCAGACGTGCCACCAGTCAGGGACGTGCCGCTCATGCCCTTATTGCCGCCATCGGCGGATTGCCACCTTAACCCCACCATCTTCCAAGGGCTTCCTATCGATTCTAAACGCCCAGGGACCAGCTACAGGACCCACAGCCATGGGCCCGGGCATACGCACAGGTTTGAGTATGCACTGCCATGACACCACGCACTGCCATGCACTGCCATGGAGTCATCCTGACACGCGATGACTGTACTGCTGTGCTATGCTCATCCCTTACTCATTCCCTAGTCATTCTGACGTCTTCTGACACATTCTGACGCGTTCTGACGCTTTCTGAGGTCTTCCAGAACCTCCCGTAGCAAGGGATAGCCTTTAGGGCTCCCGGGTATAAATATAGAGCCTTTAGGGCCTCTATCCCCTTAGATCCGGTCTCTGGGGAAATTCCACCATTGTAACTACCTAGGCACTCGATCCAATACACTGTCTGTCATCCCTAAACGACCCCTTACACTCTCTCTGGACGCTACCCCGTCTCTCTGTTCACCCGCAGTAGCCTTGTTATTGTGGTGTGCCCTCACAGAAGACCGGATCTGCCGACAACAACCCTACTGCTATTCCCTACTCTACTCCTACCTCTGAGCTTTACTCTACACCTCTATGGCGTACCCTACAGTCCCAGGAATCCCCATGGTGATGGGTGATGTGGGTCCTCAAGTCTCTGCGGTGGCAGCCAGTGAGGCAGCCCCGACTGTCAACAATACGACCACTACGCAGGAACCTCGTGCCAAGACTGTGGAAGAACAACTGACCGATGAGCTCAAGGCATTGCAAGCTAGGATTGCACAGCTCGAAGTCATGCCCCGTCGTAACACCCCTGTGGCACCACCCGATATCTTCGATGGCACTCGTGCCAAAGCCGACACCTTTCTACGCCAACTCCGCATCAACTTCTTTGCCCGTCCATTGGACTTCCCAACCGCCAATGAATGCATCATCTTTGCCTTGTCCTACATGAAAGGAGGGATTGCTGGCACATGGGCAGACCGCCTGGTGGCTAACACCGATGATCCCGACAAACCGGCTGCACTGTCCTTCACCACATGGAATGAGTTTGAGAAACTCTTCCGTCTCACATTCATGGACCCCGACCCTGAGGGCTCCGCACGCTTCAAGATGGATCAACTCAAGCAAGGGCAGAAGACGGCCGATGAATACGTATCTGCCTTTCAAGAGCTAGCCACACGCACTCAGTATAACGATACTGCTCTGATGGAGAAATTTGAACGTGGCCTCAACAGCGCGCTTGTCAGCAAGATCTATGCACTGCCAGAAATGCCAACGAAGCTGCAGGCATGGTATGACTATGCCCTCCGCTTTGATCGACAACAGCGTAAGCTAGATGCACGCCGGCCATTCTCCAACAACAACACCCGATATGCCCGACAGACCACCACGAGTACCACTGCACGTTCGCCTACTTCGGCTACAACCACCACACCAGCCCTACACCCTGGTGAGCCCATGGACATTGATTCCAACCGTCGTACTGGGCGCAAGATCACCTGCTACAACTGTGGCCAAGCTGGACATATCGCCCGTGAATGCCCAGAGCCCAAGAAAGCCCGCATCCGTGCAACCGATACTACCGCAACCGACACTATCACAACCGACACCACACCTTTGAACGCCGATGGTGTGAGAGCGATCCTGAGAGAAGAGATTGGCAAATTGCTCTCTTCTAACAAAGCGCTCCCAGCTCCACCTAAGGCAACTGAAGAATCCCCTAAGGAGGATTTTTGAAACGGTCGACCAAACGGGACACATTGCCCTCGACCAATCGCTTTGCTGTTTTAGCCGAGTTGGATGTAAATGACAATAACTATGCCATTATGCCCTCGCCTAAGCCTGCAACCGTGTCCACCCAATCCATTCCCATTCCTGAAACACCCTTGCCACCCAAGATCTATATTCGCTCGGTCTCACCGCTCAACTCCACGGAACTCTCTCTGGGCTTGCAAGCACTGGACTCTGGCGAATGCTTCACCACCACTGCGCTCCTCGACTCAGGTGCTACTGGCATGTTCATCGACTCTGAATATGTTAAGTACCGAAACCTAACCACCAAACGACTCCCGCGCGCCATCCCTGTATACAATATCGATGGGACACTAAATGAGGGAGGTTCGATTCGTGAAGAAGTAGACCTCATCATGAAGTTCAGGGACCACACCGAACGCACCACATTCCAAGTCACCAGCCTGGGTCGACGGACCGTCATTGTTGGCCACACCTGGCTTCGACTCCACAATCCCGAAATCAACTGGGTCACTGGTGAAGTGAAGATGTCGCGATGCCCACCCCGATGCACTGCCCGTACCACTACCGCGGCCAACACACCTTCCAACAAGCTCACTCAAATCCCTGTACCTCTTGCCGTCTTTGCCATTGATACCACTGAATCCGAGGACCAGGCCCAACCTGCTGTAGAAGTGTTGGAGCCTACCGATCGCATCCTGGTTGCCTGGCTCCCGCCAACTGGTCCCACCATCCAGGCCACCGAAACTGCATCCACACGACTGGCAGCTGAAGAAGCCAAGCGTCATCAACAGGAAGAAAGTTTTGAAGCATTGGTTCCACCGGAATACCACCACTATCGAGACGTATTCTCCAAGGATTCATTTGACGAACTGCCTCAACACCGACCATGGGACCATGCCATTGAACTGAAACCTGGTTCAGAGCCAAAGGGCTCTCGAGTCTATCCACTGTCTTTGGACGAGCAGAAGGAGCTTGATGAATTCCTGAAGGAGAACCTGGCCTCTGGACGTATTCGCCCATCCAAGTCTCCCATGGCAGCTCCTGTGTTTTTTGTCAAGAAGAAAGATGGCCGTTTACGCCTTGTCCAAGACTACCGCAAGCTCAATGAGATGACTATCAAGAATCGCTATCCAATTCCGCTTATCTCCGACCTTGTTAACCAACTACGTCATGCTCAATGGTTCACCAAGCTGGATATTCGCTGGGGCTACAACAACATACGTATCAAAGAGGGCGACGAATGGAAGGCAGCCTTCCGTACCAACCGTGGCTTGTTCGAACCTCTGGTCATGTTCTTTGGCCTTACCAACAGTCCAAGCACCTTCCAGACCATGATGAATGACATCTTTCGGGATCTCATCGATGCTGGACGTGTGGTCGTCTATCTGGATGACATCCTGATCTTTTCGGACAACCTTGAAGACCACCGCCAGACAGTTCTGCAAGTCTTGGAACTTCTCCGTCAACACAAGCTCTACCTTCGCCCAGCCAAATGTGAATTCCATAAGGAGACCATTGAGTACCTTGGTCTCATCATTGGGAGGGGCACTGTCGCCATGGATCCTGTGAAAGTGGACGGCGTCTTGAAATGGCCAACCCCTACCAACCTGACAGAAGTACAATCTTTCATTGGTTTCTGTAACTTCTACCGTCGCTTTATCAAAGACTTCTCCACCCTCGCCCGGCCACTCCACGACCTCACCCGAAAAGATACCCCTTTCACATGGGGCTCCGATCAGCAAACTGCATTCAAGCACCTGAAGGAAGCCATCACCTCGCACCCCGTGCTTGCCTTTCCAAATGAAGATAAACCCTTCCGAGTAGAGGCAGACAGCTCTGACTATGCCACTGGAGCCGAACTCTCTCAACTGGGGGAGGATGGCAAATGGCACCCCGTCGCATTTATGTCCAAGAGCCTCTCTGAAACAGAACGAAATTACGACATCCATGACAAAGAACTACTGGCGATCATCCGAGCCCTTGAAGAATGGCGTCACTTCCTGGAAGGAGCCAAACACCAGTTTGAGATCTACACCGACCATCAAAATCTCAAGTACTTCCAGACTGCTCAGAAGCTGACACGACGCCAAGCACGCTGGTCACTCTTCCTCTCCCGATTTGACTTTGTTCTGGTCCATCGTGCTGGCAAACAAAGCGGTAAACCCGATGCCCTCTCGAGACGAGCGGACCATAAGAGGGGGGAGAACGACAACACCAATCAAATTTTGCTTCGTCCACACTGGTTCAAGATTGCTGCAGCACAACGCGGACACACCCTTATCACTGGTGCTGAACGAGATCTTCTCCGAGAAATACGGAATTGCAAGGACCAAGATGAAGCTGTGGTCAAAGCGATTGAAGAAATGAAGGCTGCTGGCACTAGTCGCCTTATTGGCTCTGAATGGGCAGAAGAATCTGGCCTTATCCTATTTCGAGGAAAGGTTTACGTGCCCAAGAACGATGCACTCCGAACAAAGATTGTACGACTTCATCACGACACACCTGTGGCAGGACATCCAGGCCGATGGAAGACACTCGAACTGGTCTCACGAAACTATTGGTGGCCTAACATCAGCCGATTCATTGGGCGTTATGTGACGACATGCCATGCCTGTAACCGCACCAAGGTGTACCCTCAAGCTCCTACTGGGCAACTTATGCCAAACCGAATCCCCACCCGACGCTGGCAATGCGTAACTACAGACCTGATTACCTCCCTTCCACCATCAAACGGACATGATGCCATCTTTGTTGCCGTAGATCGGCTCACCAAGCAAGCACACTTTGCACCAACCCAGAATGAAGTGTCCTCCTTGGGCATTGCTCGACTCTTCCGTGACAATGTTTGGAGACATCATGGACTCCCAGAAGAAATCATCAGTGATCGAGGAACACAGTATGTGTCAGCCTTCATGAGAGAACTCAATCGCCTCTTGGATATCAAGACTTCCGCCTCTAGCGCCTACCACCCACAGACTGATGGTCAAACGGAACGCATCAACCAGGAGATTGAGCAGTACCTACGCCTGTTTGTCAATTATCGGCAGGATGATTGGGTTGACTGGCTCCCTCTTGCTGAGTTTGCATACAACAACCGTGTTCAAGCCTCTACACGCATGTCACCCTTTATGGCCAACACCGGACAAAATCCCCGCATGGGTACTGAACCCATCCGTGACTCTCCCATTGAAGGAGTCAATGATTTCCTCACCCGCATGAACAAGCTACAAGAGGAATGCACGGCTGCCCTGAAGCAAGCATCCGAGGACATGGCACGCTTCTACGATCTCCACCATGGCCAAACGCCTAACTACCAACCTGGAGACAAGGTCTGGCTAGACTCGCACAATATCAAGACAACAAGACCGGCCAAGAAACTGGATGACAAATGGTTCGGACCCTTCGAGATCCTTGAAAAGATCAACAATAATGCGTATCGACTCAAACTCCCCAGCAGTTTCCTTATTCACCCTGTCTTCCATGTCAGCAAACTGCGTCGCTACCAGGAAAGTGATCTCCCTGGCCGCCCTCAAGAGAAGCGACCACCCCCTGCTGTAGTCCAAGATGGAGTTCCACAATGGGAACTTGAACGTATCGATGACAGCCGTCTCCGCCGTGGCAAGTTGGAATATCTGGTCAAGTGGAAGGGCTACCCGAATTCTGAACGCACTTGGGAACCCGAAGCACAACTCCGTGAAGATGCACCCAAGGCTATCCGCGACTTCCACACCAAACACCCATCTGCACCTGGACGGATTTCGGCACTCACGTTCCAACGACTTCCATTTCAACAACTGGAGAACTACACAACTCCCTCACCAAAGGTTCTCTTCAGTTGGACCGAAGGGCGTGCTCAACAACACCAGTAATCGTCCAAAAGGCAAAACAAGCAACAAGAAAAGCCATCTACACGAATACATTGCCGACATTGCAGACGACAACTCAAGCACTTCTCCCATGCCCATACCAACCTCCCATCTTCCAGAAACCACCTCACAGCCCACTCCATGCCAGGACGAAGCCGATCCCCGACAATATCCTCCACTCGCTTCCAACGCTTCGGTATCCGACGATGGATTTTTGGGGCCTGCCCTCCAAAGCTGGCCAGAAAGCTACCACAATATTAACAATGGTTACCGCCAATGACAGGATGGCGTACTCAGCACGAAATGGCCCGCACTCGCTCCACGGGTCCCGCAGGCAACAGAAAAGGCAGCTCGGCCACTCTGGCAACCGCACGCACTCCCGCCATTCCACCACACAGCATCGACACCGCTCCAACCCCACCTGCGTCTCTCCCCTGACCAGAAATCGTCCCACCACAACCTGAACCCATGGCGTTGCTGGGAGCTCCTCCAACACCACATCCCCACGCGCCTTCCACCTTAAGGACGAGATCACTAGGCTCAAGGTCAGCAAAGTCATTGTATTGCCAATAACCGTACCTGGGTCCATGATGGTCGAACGCAAGAGACACAGGAGCCCCCAACCAACCGAGACACCATCAACGACTGTACTGTCAACACTGCCACCCACAACCACGTGCTCTGGGGCATCGCACCTTAAGGGGGGGGTGATGTCAGGGGACGTACCTTTCTTGACCCTAAAGCCTGGACTCCCGATCACGACCGCATGCCCATGGCCACCCAGCAAGAGCTTCTATCGCCTATCTCCACCGATCACCGGCGATAGGACTAATGCCGGTGCCGCCCAGAAGCCTAGTCAATGGCCAGACGTGCCACCAGTCAGGGACGTGCCGCTCATGCCCTTATTGCCGCCATCGGCGGATTGCCACCTTAACCCCACCATCTTCCAAGGGCTTCCTATCGATTCTAAACGCCCAGGGACCAGCTACAGGACCCACAGCCATGGGCCCGGGCATACGCACAGGTTTGAGTATGCACTGCCATGACACCACGCACTGCCATGCACTGCCATGGAGTCATCCTGACACGCGATGACTGTACTGCTGTGCTATGCTCATCCCTTACTCATTCCCTAGTCATTCTGACGTCTTCTGACACATTCTGACGCGTTCTGACGCTTTCTGAGGTCTTCCAGAACCTCCCGTAGCAAGGGATAGCCTTTAGGGCTCCCGGGTATAAATATAGAGCCTTTAGGGCCTCTATCCCCTTAGATCCGGTCTCTGGGGAAATTCCACCATTGTAACTACCTAGGCACTCGATCCAATACACTGTCTGTCATCCCTAAACGACCCCTTACACTCTCTCTGGACGCTACCCCGTCTCTCTGTTCACCCGCAGTAGCCTTGTTATTGTGGTGTGCCCTCACAAAAGTATACCTTTATCTTTACAGCCGCTACATTCCACAGGTCCTCTCTCGTTGGTAAGGATCGGGCCCCCGCACGTTGTTCGCTTAACCATTGGGATGCCGGCTCGTTGGTCTTCTGCATGTAAAAAGAGGCACTCCGGGCACTTGATAAATTCAGAATCTGCTGAGATACTCGCACTTATCTGCTCACCCAGCCGTAGTAGATGTCGATGCCGTTCGCCACTGCTTTATCATTGTTCTACATTTTGTGTCAGCAAATAGCATTGTGCGGGTGATGACCTCTCACTGGATCCACTCGTTCGATCTCGTTAGCGGAGGGCAATTGCGCATCTACCAAGGCAAATAACACTCTTTTATTTACCGTTGCGGCTGGATCCCCAAAAATCGCAAAGTGAGGATCCGGATACAATGGGGTTCCGATCGGGAGGAGTGTCAACTTTCTCGCGTATCTCTTCATTGCCCTCGTCACTGAGCCCCTGCTTCCATATTCATCATTCGCAATAGCCTTTCTTCCTGTCATCTCAATTTCGTCTGCTTCTGGGCGTGTCAAGCACTCCAGGGCCATGTAAGGTGCGAATTCGGTCTTGATGAGTCCGCGTTCGCCCTGTCATCAACGCTTCATCACGGATCTCGGCTCGGAATCGGTTGAACTCACGAAATCCGTAGGATTTGTTTGCACAAATGCTCGATATTCGGAGAAGAAATTGACCTCGTCCCCCTCACCATGCTGCTGTAGCTTACATTTCGTCAGAACCGTTAACGCGAGCAATTGCAATAACTGACGTACGGTTTCATCCGGTTGTATCGCCATATCTTCCATGTATTCTCCGTATCGCCTCTCATTATCCGCCATCCACGTCCGTCCCATGGTCTCCCTCATCCTCGTCGTTGTGTATCTATACGCTGTCACATCTCCGCTGACGGCGTCCTTTATGGTAAGCTGTTCTTGTCAACTACCGTGTCAAACCGGCGTTATGTTGTCGGCTGCTCACCTTGATTAGCTTTTCGTAAAGCGACACAACGTGATCCCATTTTTCTTGATTGCTCGACAGGGCTCGCAACGCGAACAAGCTGTATTTGCTGGACATGAGCATGCTGATGCCGACAGAGGGTGGGGATTCAAAGTAAAGCATTTCGTACGGCCCTAATTCGAAGCAGATCGTCGACACTCCATAAACCGGTTTTGAGTGCCCTCTGTACCTTGTCCTCTTCCGTATTGCTTCCGCTTCGCCTGGTTTTCATCCGTTATTGTACCTCGAACTAATCGGCTTACTCGTTCGCGCGCGTCCATCTGACTATATTTACCCTCTGCAACGGTGTCCGCTGTCATCGCCTATACGCCATGACCTTTCTGTTTTCAAAGCAAGCTGTCTATGCCAGAGAAACCGGTGATCCTCTGTCGGACGACGATCTCAAGGATTTAAATGCGCGTCTGGCAGCGAACCGGACTTCTCCGCTCATTGTCGATTGTGCTCTGCACTCTTATTATCCCAAGCATTGGGAATGGTGTCTTCGGACCTACGGTGAAGATATCAAAGTGCGTTCGTCATTACCGTATCACATGTATATCTTTTGACGTCCACTGTGATAGTGGTTGTTGTATGAAGCGATAGACAACAAACGTGTCCTTCTTCACACCCTCCCTCCCACACTTCTGGAGTTATGTGACAAGCGGGCTTTGAAGAGATGGAAAGACGGTAAGCGTGCTCACCTCACGCCGAAGAGAAGAAAAGTCACCTTGGAGGAAATACGAGTAGTACGTTATCTTTTACGCTTATCGGATTACTAGCTCGTTTGACGTTATCTTTGTAGTCGGTCCATGAATCCAAAGAATTGGCCGAAAACGTATGTTCCTTTTCCTATGCCATTGCGGAGCTTGGTAATTTGCACGAATGTCTAACTCTGTTTCTGCGTGTCCCACAGGTCCACAACAAGAAAGGTGCTGATCGTCGTGTTCGTCGCGGAACTGACGCCAACGTCGGCTCTTCCAAGGTAAGCGTGTCGTCGTTCGCTAAAATATCAAGCTGACTCATAGATAAACAGAACACCCGTCCTTTTATTCCCCAGTCTTCCATGCCGACCGAAATGGACGACGTATTCGTTGCTACCCCCTTTAAGCGGTACAATCTCTCGCGTAATGCCACTACCGTCCAAAATCTGACCGATCTCACTCGGAGCTCTGAGACATCCCTGGAGGATATCCATTGGAATGATCTTCACGGTTCGTCCCTTGTGCAATCCGTTCATCTCATTAAACTCACTTACGCATTCAGTGGTGTCCCAATCGTTCAACGATGTGGCCTGTATGTTGCTACTCGATTCATCGTCCCGTTCTTATATCCTCTAGCTCGTATCGTCAAAGATCTCGATTCCGCCATAGAAGGCCTATCTTACGCTGGTCGCACCAATGCGTCTTATCCGGAGAATGTCAAGCGTGCTATTAACACAGTCGTTGTCGATCTGTCTGATATAGTGTATTCCATGTCCGAATGTCTATAGATGTCTTCGTTTGCGTAACATATGGTTAATATGGCTGGCAATCGCTCCCGTCTTATTTCACTGTGTTAGCGACGAATACGTTGTTAAACGAAATTGGTTGATATAACTGTATTTCACGATGACGTTTGACATTCAATATGCACATCGGGTAAAACGATAGTTACGACATTTTCGCAGACGGACCAATCGTATCAGCATCGAACTCTTCTACCTCTTTCGTCTCATATCCGTAGTCATGTCTTACTCGAGAGTTCCGCGCGTGCAACCTGTTCGATCATCCAGAATCGAAATTCGGCTCCTGTCCAGTCTATACCAGGATATGCGTGCGTCAAATCATCCATCTCCCCGGACGTGATGCTTGCCAACGCCGATACCGATGACATACAATCGTCTACGCAAGAATATCAACATGCCTGATAAAAATTCGTACAATCAATCGCACTTACGGTACCGAATATCAACCCCATGCGTCGAGATGTCCGGTGAATCCGACAGTTCCTGAGGCGCGTCAGACTTCACGTTAGTAGTTGTGTGCCGCGTTGTATCGTGTCACGCTCACCTGATACTGCGTGCTTTTCACGCTCGTGTCGGTATCCGACGGCGCTTCAGACCCGATCTTGCGTCGTTTGGCGCGGCCCTCGTCGTCCGACTTCTCGCCTTGCCGACGCTTTCTCTTCGCAGATGCGGTCATCTCAGGATCGCCACCTCGGGCTTTCTTCATATTCGCATACTCCGTTTGGAATACTGTATGATATGCGTCAGCGTACCGAATCACTTCAGCAGATAACATCCTTCACAAAGTTTTAGGTTACATTCCGGTTTACCACCGCGGCAGAGCCAACAGCTGAACCACACCTTAGCCGTATCCCGAATCGGTCCACCGCACAGCGCGCGTTCGCGACGGGGTATTCTCTTCTTCTTCTGTCTGTTCCATGTTGCCATGCATTTTTCGCACTGGTCATAGGTCGTTAATCATTTTCCTCGGAAATGCATGGTCTTACCCATCCTTCAAACGTATCGGGTTCGCTTCCCTCGTCCGACACGGGTAGATCCTCGTTTTGACCTATCAATACTCCAAACTTAATAACATATACGACGCTTACGAGATCTGGTGCCTCTATCTTGTCGGCAGATGGTAGAGTCTTTGCCGCTGCCTCCTTGATCATCTTGGATAGAAACACGCCAGGTGTGACCCACAGCTTGTGTGTACCCCCCTCTGGTAACGCGTAACCTTCCACCATTTGTGCGGACTTCGCTCCGATTTTTGAGTGCTTGTCGTCCGGCGTCTTTGTATTGGGTATTCTCCATTGCGGCACGGCGGTTTTGTTGTATTTCTTTCTCACGTCCTTTGTCGACTTGTCGACCGACTTCCCTTTAGAAAGTGAGACAGGTTCCTCGTTCCTGGTGGGCCTGCGTGCTATTCCTCATTGAGCATACTTCGAGTATCGTTAACGGGTGACGAATACCTGATCCAGATCGACCAGTGGGCGTGGATATCGACGGCTTCCTCGACGTATTTGCGTTTTGGGATTGCTGTTTCGCCTGCCGCATTGGCTGGATTCTTGTCGGGCTGGAGGGTGAAGCCAGCACGTCGTCATTGGTAGCACTGTCTAGGTCTAGTTGGACGTCGTTCGGTGTCTACGTCATGTTAATATCATCTGTGTCGATTCGCTGAGCGTTGACGAACCTTTGAGATATCCTCTCCCTCCGTCCCTTCTCCTGAAACGGATTCCTTATCCTTGATCTAGCTCATCATGTCATCCTATTATCCGTAACGAATATGGCCTTATATATGACATACTGCTGATAACGCCATTTCGAGAGCACGATCGCTGTACTGCTTCTGCAAGCGGCTATTCCATTCTTTTCCCATAAAGGAGCGGATGGTATCGGTTGTCTGCCGATACTGCATGACATTGGCGGACACTACGTCGTTTATGGTACGCTGGGTTCTGTTAGTAAATACTGTGGCGCCGAAATGCGGCAAACTCACCCTAATCTCGTCGCCGTCGGCTTGTACGAGGCGCTCCCATACCTCGCCATTCTCCGACGCCGTGATATATCCACGATAGCGGCGAATTGTGTCGTTCTCCAAAGGCACAGGGCGTCTTGGAGACGCTTGCGTGGATCTTCTGTTAGACATCGTTTGCTGTTTAGATGTGTTCGAAATTGGCTCCACACAGACTCGAGAAAATCCTCTCGGAGCCTCTCAGCGGACGGAAGCAATCTACGGTATCAAGCGGATGCAAACACGGATGTACTTCGCATTCATGTTTGTTGGGCTCGACTTCGTCCTGCTCCCTTACTGCTTTCCACCGTCTCATCTATCAACGAGAGCCCGATTCACTGTCTCAACGGTGTCGCCCCTGTCATGGACTTTCCCAATCAGATCAAATATCCGTCTTTCGTTATGGACCCCAATAAGGATCCTTTGGATGAGGACGAACGCTATGACCTCGAGGACAGACTTGATGAGATAACGGATAATACGATCGCTATGTGGAACGTGCACGCCTCTTATCCCGTGCATTGGGCGTGGATGGTGAAACACAAGGGTACTGCTATCAAGGTGCGCAGTTTCTTGCTATTGCTAGTTCGAATATTTATGCAATGCAGCATTCTTTGTCCAAGGTTCTCAATCAGCAGCCGTGGCTTATTCGCGATCTATCGGCGCCTCTGTTGGCCCTGTTTGACGACGACGCGATACGGGCATGGCATAATGAACAAGAAGTGCTGTTCACTCCCGCTACTTTAGAAGTGGATGTAGGAACCTTTCACTTCGTGCGTATGTGTCAATCGATGTCTATCGCTTTACTGATGTATCGCCAGTCTTTCAACCAATCGAAGATCATGGAAGAGTTCAATATGTACGGGGGGGTACGTGATGCGGTACAATCTTAGTCGCATTTGCGCGCTGACCGTGAACCCAGAAAGAGTACGACGGCTATCGACCCACGGATAGGCATGTTCTCGCTACTTTGGACGTTCGTTTGGGCCCCAAACCGGATCCATCTGTACGCGCTTTTTCAACGTGTGCAACTTGGTATAATTTTACGTGTCCGCAGGTAAACAAGTCTGTTGCGGATGCTACCTCGAAGGCTTCCGTGGCGAATACCAAAGAACCCGTTGATCCGAGCCTGGCGCATTCCATCAACAACGTCGAGAATAACATCGATGCTCGCGCTGCTCAGATAGAGTCTCTCCTGTGGAGCGCTTCAGATGATATTGAGACCAAGCTGGATCCTAACGAACTCAACACTATCTTAGACGATTATTTTGGGATCGACGACGCTTTGCGCACAGGTAGGAATGGCGCGGCGCCTGGTGTGTCGCGCGAACGAGCAATATCCATATCTTCCAGTGATGATGACCGGCATCCTCCGTCCGCAAGCAACGTTAATACGGACCTTTCCGCTCGTTCGTGCTCGTATATATTTCCTGAAAAAACGATGGCTGATCTTCGTCGTTATAGACAAATTTACCCTTTCCGAGATTACCAGTAAGTTATACTTGCTCGCAGCTTGCGGACTGTCGCATTCATTCGTCCTCTTAGGTGGTGTCACCTCCACGCTGGACTGGCAGTTCAAACATCTCTTCAACGATGTTTCCTCATTGTGCGCGTCTTTGCCTCCCACGGACGTCGAAAAACTTCGCATCTCGGTCAAGCTTTTATCCGGTCACTTCGAAAACTGGATGTCTCAGAATACGAACATCTAACTGCTACACAAGTGATTTCTCCTTAACATTTCTTCTGTTTCTGTCGAGTCACCTTTCTCTGTTCCGTTGTATTCCCGGTGTTGTTGGTCGTCCTCAAAGTTTACTGCGTACTTGTCCTCCGGCAGTATAGGCATACATTCGTCGGTGGCGACCTGTCCATCCTTACATAATGAACCGCCGTACACTTTTACGCTTTAACAACGGTTCGGTCCGATGTACACGTGTCCACTGCGGTCGTTTGAACCGCCCTTGCTGACGTAAACGCTGTCTCATAAACGACTGAGGACGAGACTGACATGCTTTATACGACCATCTACTGCTGATATCATCCCTTCACCCGCTCCATCGCCTCTTGCGCAACGCGTGGCAGCCGCAAGAAAAGTTGACCGAGTGTCGATAAGAAGGTCTTGCGCATTCCTGCAGGACAGGTTGTGGTTTCGGGCATATTGTACGTTCCGCGTTCTCTTGCACTTCTTGTCGTGGCCTCCCCGTCTTCCATCCCTCCCGTCGTTCCTTCGGCCATCCATCTCTCGTTAACCTTCTTTGCAGCCCAGTTTTCGATCCGTTCCATTCTAGACTCGTCTAGGCGGATGTTCGGCGGCGTATATGACGGAACGTTCGGTTCTTCTCGTCGCAGGTGTGGTAAATACACTGGGGGCAGTTCATCTTCAACAGATCCATCTTCACTTGCCCCGGTTGATTGAATGGTACATTCCAATGCCGCCGTTGCTGGTTGCTCATCGATGTGTGCACTGGTGGAATGAAGATGTGTGTCTAAGCCGTCGGGTTCGCTCAGACGTATCTTCAAATCGCAAGGGAGCTTCGGAGAAGACGGAAATCCAGCCGTCGTATCCTTTTCAAGCAGAGACGGTTCGCCAGAAAGCGAGGAGGTGTCCGCATCCGACAACCCGCAATCTCCTTCAGCGTGGTCAGATCCATTTGTATCTTCTGTTGACCGATATGGATCGTTGAGGGCGACAACGGGAGATTGTATTTTCGATGTTGCGTTTGACACGGAAATGTGTGTTGCCTCGATCGACGTGCTGACGATCGCCGGATTGCGGTGGATGTCGCTGTCGTTTCCAATGTCGCTCGAAACGCAATCGACGCCCGGAGGGTCCGCAGATGGTACTTTACCCGGAACCGGGCGACGCATACATGATATACAATGCGGGTCGTCGATGTTCAAAATGTGAGAATCTCTCCCTGTTTCAGGCTCAGTGGCTGGTGTACCGCATGAAAAACATGTCCATATACCCCTATCTCTGTCTTGGTCAGACCTCTTGTAGACCTGACAAGAAGACATAATGTTCTGGTTATCGCTTCGAAATCTATACCTCACACGCGGCATATGAGCTTAACTCCATCAAACACGAAGAAGCAGATACGAATGCTCACCCAAGCTCGCAGGTATGAAAGGAGGACTTCTGTAGGGTCGCTCAGTCGAGGCAACAGTTGACTGTTTATCGAAGACCTGTAGGTCGCGTCTGACACTGGCACACGCAAGCCATGTGCCACGTGGTGGACCGAAACGGCATCTGAAATACGTGCGGTCACGCTACACGGCATCATCCGTCCGTTTACGGAAAGACCCCGATCTGCCCGATATTGATTCAATGATTTTGCGGTACAGTCTCGTCATCGTCCAATTTCGATACTCCCGAGCACGAAGTACCACATTCGATGTGTGCGGAGCTCGAAACAACAACTGCAAACCCATGCCAGAACCGATATGAAAGCAGGAGTCAAGGATTATGCTCTCCTTCCTTCTATGATACGACGCCTTAACACGTATAATGTAACAAAACAAACTGCTGGGGTGAGTGAACACCAATATCGTCAACTTTGGTCCCCGCATACAACAATAGATCCATTGGAGAAGCAGACTCCCTCGTTCCTTACCGCGTGGCGGACGCACCCCCGCGGGCACGCATCCGCTCTCCCGGTCCGGAATCAAAAATACCGCGGACGCCCTCACTTTCTCTGCTTGCTCAAAGTCGTTCGTCGTATCCTTTCACAACTCCACTGGCACCATGTCGACCGCGGATAACGACTCTATACTATCGCCTGCTCCTACGACATCGGATCAAGATGGACTGTCGGTAAAACCGTGGTCCGACGTCAACGAATTCCTTGCCGACGTCAAAGACGCCGAAGATACATGGGAAGACGTGCTCGACTCGACAGCGGATTCGAATACGAAGCCGACAACGTCCTCCAAGCCTCCTTCTTCTAAAAAGGGCAAGCGTCCATCCTCCGACAAGTATCGGCTCGACGTGATCGGAGAAAACGTCGACATAGGCAACGCAACAGGTCAAATAGCGCCCGAACATATTCTCGCGTTATTGCAGAGATTCCGCCAGCTGGAAGAAGACGCGAAAAAGGAGTTAAAACGAGATCTTACAGAGGCTGAAGTGACGAATATCATGTTGCAATCGGCGGGTATTAAGGTGAGTAACCGTCTGTCCGTCCTTTGCCTCATCGTTCGGTGAGATGCGGGCGGGCGGCGGTAATGCATTCGCGTCGGATTCAACTAATTTGCTGTTCGTAGAACATGCCGGGGGAACGCCGTCGCGCTATGCCAGCGCCTCAGGATATCGCAGATGCAATGAAGCGAGTTATCGGGAGCGATGCCAACGACAGCGAAGAAGCTATTCATGCGGCTACATCGATCGACGAGCAGGATCTAACGCTCGATGATCTTCAACTGTTCCGTCGTCCTTTCATCGATCTCGCCAAAGCAACGCCCGCTGAGCTGAAAGCGGAGGAGTCCCGTATCGAAGAATTGGGTAAAGTGTACGGGTTTACGGAGCAGCAATTGAAAATCGCCGAGGCCGACAGGGAAGCCAGCCATGGACTCGCCATCATTCGTGCCGCCGATATCGAGCGTGGCTTCCAACGAGGTAGGGCCGAGGGAAGACGTATCGCGCTCGAACGTAGGCGTAACCAAGACATCAAGGCTCGCCTTAACCATGTCAAACATCGTGCCGTTTTTCGATTCGACCGCTTTAAAAGGTGCACCCGATCCAACGTGAAGAAGGCATGGGACGCCATCAAACGTTTCATCGCCAAATACGGACCTTTGTTGTTCAAGGTGTTTGTCGCCATCGGTATCGCACTCTCAGTTCTTACATTCCCGTACTTCCTGATTAAATATAGGTCTGTACGTTGCGAGCAAAACCGGTATCTTGACCAAGGCGGACAATATCGTCGCGGGGCTGAACGGCCTCGGAGAAGCGGTGGAGTCAGAGAACTCGATCCTTTAGTTTCGTTGATATGCAGACGTGCCATGTTTGCCATGTCCTATATTCTGACTTTCCTCTTTTACTGTCGTCGAATGATGAGGTTTTCCGGGTTATAGATAAAGGTTTTTGTTGCTCTTTGGCGCTTACAATGGAATCATAGTCATACGTCTAAGATACTGTCCCTTCTGCGTGAACCAACCTCGCAGAATAGCACAATACGTATAAGCCATCATTCTGTTATCAACAAACAGTTGCGAGTTCATTTAATTCACCCATATTCCCCGATGCACTCCCAGTTTGACACTCGCCCACATAATGTATTTAGCATCGACGAATATCTCTGTCGCCATACCTGCAACAGTCTTGCTCGCTTATTGACCAGAACTGCCACTCTGACGCACACTTCCCCTCTCGCTTATTGGGCAGAGAGTGTCCCAGTCTTATCCGGCTAAAGTTAAGTGCTACGTCCTTTTTGTGCCAACGAATGTCTGTATTGCCGAACCTATACGACCACGTAACATACCCAGTAAGATAATCGTTGACGCATGTACTATCATAACACGGACCACAGGGAGGGAAATAAAAACATTATACGATGATGCCATCAGCAATTCCTCAAATCCTTCTCCGCATCCCTTATAATATCCCCCATGGTACGAATCCTATCCTCCACTTCGTCGAAGTCCAGCGTTTTATGCTCCTTCGACAGCTCGTCGAGAATCCGGAGAGATTCTTTGCGGGAAGCTTCGAAACCCTTCAGAAAGTTAACTGCAGAACGTCAGCGCGTCGCACGCGAATGACCGCGATGACTAACTGAATCGGGTCCTCTTATCCGCTGGTTCGGTTCCTTTCCCTTTAGTCTCGGTTTTCTCCTTGTTCGATGACTGTCCAACCTTGGGCTTCGCCTTCGCTGCCTTGGCGTCGTCGGAGTCTTCCATTACCTCCTCCGACTCGAGATCTTCACGCGATGGCTTCGTTGTCTTCGTCTTTTTCCTCGAGGTTGACGGTTCCGAATCTGAAGCTATCGGAGCGCCCTTGCGCTTCTTCTTTGCATCCTTTGTAATGTCGTCGAATGCCGCTCGGAAACCTGATACATGTCAGAGAATGATCGCCATGTGAGAACAACACTATACGGTCTTGAAACTGGCAAGTGGGTTTTAAACCCCGACACATCCAACACGAAAACAATGTATGCCCCGTATCACGCAAAGGTCCTCCACAACGAGTCCGCTTTGCCCGAGGCACTTGGCCCTCCAACTTCTGCCTGTTCCAACGTGCAAGACAATTGTCGCACTACGAAGACATCAGCATCCATTCCTTCCTTCCAGACTCTACGTGCTTACCCAACCTTCGAACGAATCTAACTTGCTTTTGTCCTCTTCTTCGATTGGTATGGTCTACGTCCCGTTAGCAAATAAGTTGGCAGGCACTATGCCACTTACGAGATCGGGTTCTTCGATGCGATCCGCAGACGGCAATGCCTTAGCGGCAGCCTCCTTCATCTTCGGCGGGAGGAGGTTGGGATCGGACCCGGCCCACAGCTTGTGTACCATCCCATCTTTCATAACTCCATCAACCAGCCGAGCGGCCCGAGCAGAGTTCGTCAGATTCACTATTCGCTGCGCTCCTGGATGTTTGACGACAGGTACTGGCGTCGTCGTATACCGTATCGCACGTTTACCCTTCTCCACCGAACGGCTGCCGCTGCCTGTCGTGGTCGGCGCCACTTCAAATATGGTTAATCGTATCAGTAACTTTATTCAATCGGGATACGTTAAGACTAACCTTTCTTCTGCTTCGGGGGCGCGTCTGCCCTATCCGCCGTAGACCGCCCAGTCGTATCTCCCAAATGCGGGTTATGCTTGTCGTCGGTCGACCTGAAAGGCTTACTCTTGTCCGTCTCATTCATAAACGTCGAATAAATCTTAGTCTACGTGAGCCACAAGTATGGATCGCAGTCAGAAGTAAGTGCGCACCGGATATTGATCAGCGATATCGCCCGACATGCCTGTCTTTGCCGGAACCGCCTCCGAAGCCGACTTGTCCGCGTCGGCAGTCATATTCGATGCAGGGCTGTATTGCTTTCCCGAAGAGCTTCCTTGACCGGCGCCCGTCTGTTGAGCAGGAAGATCGTCGGATGACTCCTACGACCCCTTTCAGCATGTACCGTACAAGGAGGGCAACGTCACACACCTCATCGGTATCAGGATCTTCAGCATCGGCCCTCTATGAAAACGAGGTCGTAAATACCATGTTAGAAAAAGGGAAGAGCGTGTAGACGCACCGAGGCCAGCAAGGCCCGCATTCTGCGCAATTCTTCGTCCGAGTACCTAGCTCGCATCTTTGCCGTCCACTCGTCGCCCATCGTTCGCAACATTCGGGGCGTCAATTTCGAGAACTGTGTAGGATCATCATTGAGGACAGTATTGAAGGTGTCCTAACATGATTTCAGTACAACCCGGGCGCATCAACGAACATCACATACCGCGATAAAGGGCGTATTCATACGATGCGCGTATGCCTTCCATGCATCCTTCATCTTTCCCATCTTGACCATGTCCTCGAAACGCCTGCGGGTAAGATCGTCGATCGCCATCTTCGTCCTTCGAAGACACAAACAGTAAATGGAGAGGAGAGTGTCGTTTCGATTTCGATGGCGTCAAACTCGAAAATTACACACGCGTCAAACCCTTGGCCCACTTGCGACGGATACAATTATTTGCGGAAGCAAATGTCTTGACTACGAGCTAGGTACCTGCCGGCCCCGCGCAGCGGCGCCCGGCCCCTTCCGAGTCATTCGTATCCAGAAGTCGGAGCCGCGACCGATGATGCTCGTACGCCCAGAGCCAGACGAACGTGCGAAAGATCATTCATAGCACTCGACCAGCATTCCAAGATGGAATTTAGTGCCAAAAGTGAGCTGGACACTGCCATATGCCGCCTTGGCTTCGACCAAGAAAGACCTAAGTACCTCAAGGTTTTGCTGGCGAACGGAAGTCGTGTGCCGGCGGTACCCTCCCGCCCTTTCGCATCTTCTCCAGAATTCGCGAGCATCCACTGATTGCTCCCGTGAGACGTCACAAGAAGCCCGCTGCTAGCTCGGGCCGAGGTGAAGAGTCGGCTTGGTCGCTCTAACGCCGTGCCATGTAAGTGAGAGTCAAATTGTGACCCAGCAGAATAGCATAATCATGTTTGATTACTGGATTTTCTGTAGTGAGTCTGCGAGATAATTATTGAGGCGACAAATCTTGATCCCCAAAGACGGAAGGCAGGATGCATTTTGCCGCGGTCCACCCGGCGGCCATTCGGTAGTACTGCGACATGTATATCGGCTGGAGAAAGTGAGCGAAACCTATAACTCGAGTAGTTATATCAGCCTAGGCAGTGAAATGAGCTTGTTAAACTCACCGAATCAAACTATGGATGAAGAGGCAATCATTCCTCAGGCAAAATGTGCTCTCCTAGCTGCGAGCTGAGCGCGCTTCTGAGCTGAGCGACTACGTGTGGTGCGCTGCACACGGCGTGAGTGGGCTTCTCCGAACCAGGGTACCACTCACTGTATGGGAATCTCGCGGCTATGGAAACCTTCCACATCTCTACCCTGGAAACCGGGGTAGGAGAAAGACGTGTCGTTCCAGAAACCGCGGTACATAAACCCCAGGCTACGCGCCGTGATCTCATAGTCGCGAAACCAGCCGCCGGGCATGAAGAACTCGAACACGGCGGATTGTGGCGAGGGACGCATCCATACCAGGGAGGTAAGGCCGTTGCCGTGTACTCCCATCAGAACCTGAGCCGCGATGGTATCAGCATCATAGGTGCGAAGATGCCATCGCATGAACTTACTGTGGTCCGGGCTGCCAGTAGGATCTGTTCGGCTTTGGACATGCCCTCCAGATGCACCACATTGAGTTCGAAGTCAAGCTCATTCCTCGCCACTTCCAACGCATGCACCAATGCAAGATGATCTTCCTCCTTCAATGCGCGCCGCTGTCCTCTTTGCCTTGACACGTATGTGACGACAGCCTTGCGTCTCGTCTGGGCAGCGGAAAGAACCTCATCTCCGCTCGCGAACTCGACAACACGTTCGCGCACTGGTGCCCACCAATCGAGCTCCGCGGTTGCCAGCGACATCGCCTCGCTGATCGGCTTCCATGACTTCCCATGGGCCGGACCGCCCATCGCCCCAGCCCTATCGAAGATCACAGCGCGTTCGAGCTTGTAGACGCGTTTCGTAGCTTGGATGTCTTTCCACGTGTGGGAGAAGAGTAGATGCGAGGTTGGGAAGCCAGCCAGAGAGATATATGCGTTCATTCCTGGTCCATCTCGGAAGGCCACCGCGGTGCTGTGCGGGAGAACGATCCTTTCAGGAGGCGGCAGGCTCAGGTTCAAGGCGGCGGTCGTACGCTGAAGTGAAAGCAGGATCTCTACGCTGACTTAGATCTTGGGTACGCAGCCCTTTAGGTTGGAGTAGACGTACCAGCTGTGTAGTGATAGTAGTGAGCGATGAACTGAGGATGCTCAGTGATCATCCACTGAGCATGCAAGGTAAGCATCTGATCGTCTCGGTTCTGTGGACCTACTCACCGTGGTACCCTCCCATGGTATCGCTTTCTTTCCGAGCACGGATTCCGCCTTCCCCACATCCAGCACTCTAATGTCCTCTTCAGTTGGGTCGGACTTGCCCGAATCCAGAGAGGCGCCATTAGATGTTATCCTCTTGAGCTCTGGCAGGTTCGTTCTCTCGTCGGCGACAATGTGTAGCGCGCCATCGTACAGGTAGAGGTTACGGAAAACCGTGTTCCCTAAGTCGCTTGTCGATTAACAAGACATCTCTCTGTGTAAAGCAACAAGGCGTACCGGCGGCATGAAGCAGCACCTCGGTACGCTCTATGTCCGTGGTCATCGCCGTCCGAGCCTCAGCTTGTTCCACCTGGGGAACGGTTATCTGAGGCTGCTTACTCCATTGCAACCAGTCATCTGCCGCGTCCTGATCCGTCTTGATCTCATCGAGTGCAACCGTTGGATACGTGGTGTGTCGGACAAGTGTGGGCGCGTGGCACGCCGCATCCCAGACGGAACGAGACGCATGCCAGACGACGAGGACGACGCAAGTCGTGGTGAGTGCGCAAAGGAGGACGTCGCGCCTCATTGTCAAGGAAGGTGGAATAACTTTGGAAGACGACCATGGCTTGAAGTAGAGGGAGGTCTCAAGAATAGCAATTGCAACAGCGATCGATGGGGTTGAGACAGGTTGATACCTGTGATTCGACGTCCGCTTCGTATTCGTAAACGCGTCTTGCTGCTCTAGGGTGTGAACTTGGTCTTGGCCTCCGGCTGATCGGGCCCGATCACCGGGTGACACTAAATCTCAACTTCCAGCATGCTCATTGGCGATGTCTCAACATGCTACAATGGACGTGTCAACGTACGATGGGATCCTGTCTCTTCTTATCTGTCTAGATGTTGCAGTTCGACGCAATGCACTTAAACTTGAAATGTTGACGGCGCACGTGATTCTCTCTTCCTGAGCACGGCAACCGTTGCCATCCAGCACCAAGACTGAATTCGTGTTCTTACTCTGGCGATAATGCGGCGAGTGGAAAGTGGCCTGAGGTGACGAATACCCTCTCGTGCACGGACCATGGACTGGAAATTTGCTCTCTAGCTGCACTGGCCTGCTACTCGCCACATTTACCTGGCAATATTTAGTCCGACCTTGCTTGCGCGTCTCAGCATGAGTCTCGTCCCATCCTATCTACCGCAGCAAAGGAAGCACGTCCAGCATGCCTCCGTCTCCCGTACAACTGAAAGGCAAGAAGTTCGGTTATGGAAACCCCCTCATTTGCGTCCCGGTGAGTTGTCTGATGTTAGTAACTGACGCCGCCGGCTTGTCATCTAACATAATCTGAATAGTGTGAGCAAAAGCGCAGGCTGAAAGGAGAGCAACCTCATATCAGGTACGACGGGCTGGCCAAATGTACCAAGTGCACTATTACTGACAAGCACACCCGATGTGGTACAGGCTCAATGCTACATGCAAGCACTACTGGCGATGTCTGAATCCCATGCACCGTCAGGCCGGAATAGAGTGGACCAATCTCTTGGACGAGTTCGGGAAAGGCAAATGCGATCACCCACAATGTCGGTACACGTCTACTTCCGGTGTACATTCGCTAAGCCGAATTCTGTAGGCAACTGGTTCTACGACGCGGAGAAGTGCTTTACCACGGACATCAAGGGCAATGTCGTCCATCCTTCCGGTCGGATCCGTGTCATCCTAGTCATCAACAATGCTGGAGAGGTCGAGAGGCACGGCCTGAATATCACGCACGAACCCCGGCTCTTGGGCAAACACCGTCGGCCCTCCAACCCGGGTGAAGATCCTTGGAAAGGTCGCAGGAACGCATGGCCTATCTTCGAAATGGAAGGGCGCTTCCTTGAAGCAGAGGATGGTTGCAGCTACGAAAGGTTTGCAGGGATCAGGGATGTAAGGGTTGTCATGAGGCTGGCTACACAGTTCGCACCTCCGGTGCAGACATCCGAGCAGACCGCGCAGCCTTCGGCTCAATAGACATGCTACTCTATCGCTTGACTTCTCTGGTCTAACTTTTCCACAATGCATACCTCCTGTATAGCTTACACCTCTTCCACCCTAATCTGCACATCCGAGCGCTTTTCTTCTTCACTGGACTTCTCGTCCCTCTCCACAGATGGGATAGACGGCGTGTCAGGCTCGACTTCTTCGCCCGTAATAGTCTCGGGAACGAAAGTGTGCGTCGGTGGGAACAGTTTGCAGGCGATATAGTAAGACACAGCCGCCAGGAAGAACTGGAACCGGCCTCAGCATGTTGATACTCGAAGGAAAGAGACGAAACATACCCCAAGGAGCCAAGAGATGTCGTAGCTACGCAATTACGATCAGCGGGTGTTCGCCATATTTCCATCCAACTTACGGATAGACACCACCTCCGACCGGAATGTCAGCATTGATCGCATTGATCAGGCCAGGCAGGTTGGGTGGGATAGACACGATCAGAGCCGCCATCGCTCTCCAGTTCTTGGGAAAACTTCAGTACAGATCGCAGCCTACGTATGGAACCACTTACCACCCCAGCATGATACCGGTATTTGCCCTTCGGATCGTACAGGGCTGGAATGTCGAGCTTCTGTCCCCGGATGAACCAGTACTAGTAGGGTGTTAGTTTGTATCGAGTTCCGCATTTGGATGTCTTACATCCACGACCATAATTGCGCAGATCGGAGCAAGGAAGATGGTGTAACCGCCCATGAAGTTAAGGAAACCGGTAGCACTGTAGAAACGATGAGATCATATCAGCCGATGAGAGAAAGCGAAGAAGCTCACTTGGCTAGGATTTCCCAGGGAATGATCACCCATCCGCCGATGATAGCACACATTATTTGTCCGCGTCTGATGTTGAACCACTACGCCGCGCAAGAGGTGAGAATATATCTCAGTATTCATATCTATCAGGATACTTACAGTTGGGAACAGTGCAGTGAAGTCATTCGCAGCAGAGATCGAGTTCGCGCCAATATTGGTACCCAACGTCGCAACCGCAAACGCGAAAGCAGCAAAGAAGGTGGCAGCGCGGTTGTCCCAGTTGTTCATGAGGCGCAAGGGATCCCAGTAGTAGTCGCCATACAGGATATAGCCGGCTGAGGTAACGACAATCCCTTGCTGAAGGGAAATCAGCACAGACATAGGAGTCAGGGTAAAGCAGAACGTACGAAGGCGATTACCGTGAATGAGATCGGGATGACGATGAGCTGGACATATTGGCTGAACAATGCCTTAGAATGAGCGATTGCGCCTGACGGGGGAGACTTACTCTCTGGGGCCACGAGCCATTCTCGTGAAATCGGGTATGTTAACAGCTGCTTCATCGTTAGCATCCGTGGAAGGTACAAATCTACCCAGCTCACAGAGAGTTGCCCACGTCCCCAGTACGCTCTCCAGCCCCGCTAACCAAGCCCATGCAAGTTTAGAGCCAGAGATAGTAGCCGGCTGCGTAAAGATAGGACCGGCACCTCCAGTCCGCACCAAAGCCCAGATCATCATCGAGAATCCGCAGATGATGACCAGAATGGACTTGAGGGTGAACAGCCAGCGGATCTTGTATGTTGGGACTAGGAGCCAGGGGAACTGCAGAGCCCAGTAGATGAAGTAAGCGAGCAGGTTAGCCGAAGTGATGTTGGCCGATGGTGGGAGGTGATTCGGGAAGTTCTCGAAGCTCCTGCCAGTACTGGTGTGAGCGACAGAAACATAGGACGGACGGTGTCACTCACGGCCAGATAGCTCTGATCATCTGATAGACGCATTCTCCGCCGGTGGCAGTCTGGATCCCCTGCCAGAAGCAGGCAAGAATGCAGCGGCCGATAATCGAGAAGTACGCCAAATAAAAGCCGAAAGACGATCGATTCAACACTGGAAAAGGTATATGGTGCCTGGCTCCGATTGTCCCAGTCGCCGTGATGGCCCACGAGATGATGAGACTGCCAATGAAGATGCAGATCAGAGCCTGGTACCACGACATGCCCTGTGTGAGCAGAGCAGAGGCCAGATCCCAGCTTGCGACGTTGAAAGCATCCGATATCCAGTAGGTCTGGTATGCATTAGCCAAGAATGCCGTAGTCGCCACGCAATAGGTGCTTACCGTGAAGTTTATCGTTGTCCAGGTCCGCTTTTCGGGTGGCGTAGGATCCATATCGCGGTTGCTTAGCTTGCTATCCGGAGCAAACTTCGAAGACTCCGGTGTGAGCCTCCATTCTCGGTGTCGCAAAGCACCAATCTTTTCGTTCAGCCAAGACATGGTGGTGTTCAAGCAGAGAGCAGAGACCTCGTCCCCTACGAGCAGCTATATCTACCGTCCAGCAAGCAGGATACATGTTCATCACGCGAGTATGTGATATTCGCTATGACCCCAAAGATAACAGCTTGGAGTTGGAGTGATCCATGTGCCTCGAAGCCTACGGTTCTCATCCAGATCCTTCTGTTCCGGCAATTGTACGCGATGCGACAGCACATACCGCTCACTGTGTGGTCCCAGATAAGGTTTGGATAGTTCCCTAAAGCAGCACAGGAAGTGATCATCGTCACGCCAGCCGCCGCAGGATTCGTTCAAGGATGTATCGGAGGGTGCCTTAAGGTGATACGAGCGAAAAACATGAACCGCTGGGACACTCCCAAAATGCCTTCTCGTCGGAGAATTAGTGCTCGGCTCCGAGCTCTCCGCCAAGAGCACGCACGCGATACGCCAGCTTCGCCGGTAAGAACCCGTCCTGCTCTTACGCGTCCACCATGGCGTCGCAGTCGGGCAGGCAATCCGGTGCAGCTCCCCCACTCGGGGAGGAAGGACTCTGGCAACGACGACCACGATGAAGTACATCTCGAAGCTGGTGACGAGCCTGTTGACCGTCAGCCTTGTGGTCGCGCGCCAAACACCCTTGCAAGCTGTTCACGCTCCTGTCGATTTCCCTGCACCCGAGCAATCTCTGGGAGACGTTGCGTCGGAGGACTATACCGTCCTCTCTCATGCCGCATTCCCTGGCTATGCGGTGCGTGTCAAGCGCACGGAGGGTTGGTGCGATCCAGGAGTGAAAGTGTATACTGGATATCTGGATGTTGACCAGGGTGCGAAGCACATGTGGTTCTACGTGCGTGATTTCCATATACCTGTCAAGTCGTGTACTTACGTGCGATTCCAGTTTTTCGAGAGCCGTCGCAACCCAGATAAGGATGACCTGGTGATGTGGGTGACCGGTGGCCCCGGTTGTTCGAGCAGCATGGACATGCTCATGCAGCTCGGACCCTGCAAAATCAACCCTCACGGCAATGGAACCGACTACAACCCGTACGGGTGGAACACCGACGTCAACATCTTCTTTCTCGACTCACCCGTCAATGTCGGCTTCTCCTACGCTGAATTCGGCGAGGAGGTGCTCACCACCGAGGATGCCTCCAAGAATGCAGCGGCTTTCGCATTCATCTTCACCGAGGCGTTCCCCCAGTTCAAGGGACGGCCATTCCACCTTGCCGGTAGCTCCTATGGCGGACGATATGTACCGGTCTTTGCGAGTGAGATCTACGATATGAACAAGGCTGCCGAGTCGAAGGGATACACGCCTATCAACCTCAAGAGTATCCTCATTGGTGACGGAATCACCGATGCCAAGGAGTACGTCCCTTTCCATTCCGTTTCCAGACCTGTGCTGATACCGCATAGGACGATGCTTGCTTATTATGACATGGCATGCACGAACGCGTCCGTTACACCAGTCCTCGATATCAGCACTTGCGTACGCATGCGGCGCGCTCTCCCGCGCTGCCGCGAAATGTTGACGGCATCATGCGAGCTGGACTTCGACGAACTGGCTTGTACGGCCGCCAACCTGTTCTGTGAACAAGAGCTGAGCGCGCCATACCGGTCCCCTTCGCGCAACCCGTATGACTTGTCAGATGTATGCGTTGTCTCTGGTCAACCCACTCACCTGAGCTGACCTCGTTGAAGAACTGCAGCGGTGGCATCGAAACGCTCTGCTATCCCATCTTCGAGAAGATCGCCAAGTACCTCAATACACCTGAGACGCGCAAGCTCCTAGGCGTCGACCCCGCTGTCGGCGAGTTTGTCGGTTGCAATCATACCATCCTGAACGGCTGTACGTAACCCTGCTTCCGTCTACGCTGGGATCGTGTGCTCATACCTTCGATAGTCAACGCCCGCTTCGACAGGTACCGGTCAACCCAGTTCTACGTCTCCTCCCTGCTGGAGCGTGGCGTCGACGCACTCATCTACGTCGGCACGTACGACTGGATTTGCAACTGGGTCGGTAACATGCGATGGCTCGAAGCGCTCGAGTGGCACGGTCAGAAGGCCTACAATGAGGGCGAACTTTCCACCTGGGAAGCGGAAGGCGAACGTGCCGGAGAGTGGAAGGCCGCTCAGGCTGAGGGTCAGACTGGAAAGCTCTTGTTTGCCACTATTGAGGGTGCGGGACATATGGTGGCATATAACAAGCCGAAGGCGGCTTTGGCCATGGTGAAAAGATGGATTGGCGAACGGGGAGTGTAATCGCTAGGTTTCCTACTCCTGATCAAGTCTGCCTGTTCGTTATACAAAAACACCGCGAGGATCATTTGCCACTTTATCTTAATCTGCGCCTGCTGACCGATCAAAGGGCTTTGACAGCTAAGAAGTTCTTGCTCCGTTGTCTAATTAAATGATATTCCGTGTCCTTGAGCTTCCGTTCCTATTGTTACATGTTTCCCATTATGTTTGTTAAGATCATTCCTGCTGCATCCTCTGGAACTCCGTCGATCCTTGCCGGATCGCTCTGATCTCGGCTCCCAGTGCCAATCTCCGTCTGCTTTCAAGCCACGTCATCGCCTCTGAAATCAAGAGTCAGTCATCACCTGTCAGAGTCGTGCGCAGTAACTCACCTTCATATGTTCTCGGAACGACGCCTTTGTTGCCGACTCCGTTCGCGTCCCAAGTGAACCAGAACTCGTTCGTCGTCTTCTCCTCTCCCGTCGTTACGTCCAGCACGTTGGCCCTGACGCCAATATGCTGCGAACACCGTTATCAGTCGGCGCCAGCCGGGAACTCGGAATACGCACAACAACGCTGCTATCGGAGTATCCGACTCCGGACTTCAGTTTGAGCATAGCTCCCACCGGTACAGGGAGCTTGAAGGAGATGTTGTCGAGACAGAGAAAAGGCAGCGTTCGCTTCTGCGTATGCTGGGACGCAGTAGCGAAAGCAAGCTCATAAGCCAGACGCATCAGATATCCACCGAAGACTTTTCCGTGGACACTGTCATGTGCTCAGCAAATCCTCATCAAGAGGTTGCAGACAAGCGGACTCACTTTCGATCTTGTGGGAACATGACCTGACAACTCTCCAGCACGGTGTCCTCCATCCATACCCACTCGAGATCATTCCCGAATTCGTCTTTGCCGCCAGCGGGGAGATAGCTCCGCTGTCCGCGAGCCGGAATTAGGGTGGAGCTCAGGAATTCCTCCCCGCCTTGCGGATGACGAGACAGGAACATGTTGTGCACTGCCTGCGCTTCCTCCTGCGATGGCGGTACCCGGGATAATGATGACGCCTGTGTGGCTTTGCGGAATTCGGCGTGTGCTATAAACCGGTCAGAGACGGAAATTGGACCATCAACCCGGCAAACGTACATTTCCCGAGAGCATACAACGCTTCTTCCTCGGGCGTGCCAATGATCAAAGGATTGACTTCTCGCGCCTTGTGGGTCGTGGCGTCTCGGCAGACCATCGTGAAACGACCTGAGTCTAGTTTTAGCAGGGCGCTTGAGTTGCTTAGATCACACCAGGCGCACCAAGCATAATTGGAACCTCCGTCTCATGGCTCGTCCGAGGTAGCCCGACCATCTGTAACGTCACCTCCATACTACTCCTGCCGGTGTAGATAACGTTCCCACTCAGTCGCAGATCGTGGATGTCTCCCTGCTTGATGTAGTGTAGCAGGTCCATACGCTCGACCGCAGCTGTGACCAGATAGAAGTCGATCGACGAAAGTGACGAAGGTGAATCGACAGTTGGACCAAGCATATGTTTATATGCGGCGCTGCCCGCGAGCGAATCGAGATGCTCCATAAGCTTTCCGTTTCGGATACCACCGGCGACGTTGGTGCTGAGCTTGCAATCAGTGGAAATCTTCGACTACACCAGAGAAATGCGTACTATTGTTCCATCATACTTGGCTGACTCAATATCGGCAGAATAAGCTCCACATAGCTGTCGTGCATCCGTCTTGGAGGCAGTTGTGGTTTTGGCTTGGGTGGCTCTGGTGCCTTCGTGCCCTCATCCGTACCCGTTCGCGGCGGTCTTCTCGGTAGCAATGTCTCCAGCCATGGTCGTGGTGACCGCATAGGAAGGGCCCTATCATGAGGAAGTTGAGTATATGTGCATGGGGTACTCGAGACGAAGACATACGTGCGATGAGCAGGGTCCGAACGGTTGCCTGTGTGGGCCGATCAGTCCCATGCGATTGCCGATGTCACGCGATCACTCACGAACAGTTGTCAAAAGTTGCACCATTGATAGAACCTGGGACGCTTCCCGTTGTGTTTGGGCCTTTTCGGCTTGAGCATCATGGGCTGTCGGTGCTGCGCTAGGTCTCGCCTCTTCAAGGCGTTTTGCGGATAACGCGATTGTCCGTCTTTGTGCGAGACGGACCAAGATGGGCGGGACCTTACGGCATCGTAAGGAAGCCTTGAGCATCCTGCAGCTCAGAGAACGCTCAAGGTTGCAGCGTTGTCAAGCGATGGACGTTTGATAGCAAGAAGTAAAGGCGGGGAGGCCTGTCTGAATGATTTCCCGAAAAGGCAAGCCGTTACGCAATTCACGTGCCAAGCTTGTTTCTGGGACCCTGATGCGGCCTAGATAGCGCCCGAAGTGCAAGAGCCCCTTTTGCCGTTAAAGTTGACCGCTTAGGACCATGGCTGAGCTTTGCGCGTGCGCTTCCTATAGACAATGGCTTTGATGGTGCTCTTCTGCTATAAACACTCGATGATACCTGGGTCAACCCTCGGCGGCATGCGTCCGCCCCCTTGGTTTCGGCGTCTTGAACGCTGGCCCGGTGAATTGGACCGCAGTTGGCAATGTGCCCGCCTCGCGGGCAGAATCGGACGGAAGCGCTGATGAGTTTTCCACAAGACAGGCGTGAATTGATACGACTTGAGGTGGAGGCCGCCGGGTTTGCAATCGGGCTTGCGGACCTTGTAGAAGGCAAGTTGTGCGCATAGCACATGCGGCGAATTCGGAGTATTGGTTGTGAACATCAGCTTCTGCAAATCCGTAAGATATCCCGACGGCCCCCGAGCTAAGCCTGTGCTGACGTATCTCCAGGCCTCCAAAGACCTGCGCGCTTATTCTCGTGGGCCCGCGCCGGATTTATCGGATATCACCATCAAGATGCGCCTTGCTGTCACTGCCCCGCTCCTTCTCATCGCTCGCCTACGCACCATACACATCTTTCTGCGACCTTTCCTCGCATATCTGCAGATGGCGGCCCTGCCCTCCCATCAGCCGAGACATTCTTCGCAGTCGATGCCTTGGATAAAGATCAGACGCCCATCACTTTTCACCAAGCAAGTTGTCATTCCAGCAGCATTTCCCGAGATTCCTGCTCCCAATTTGGCAATTACTCTGGTGTGGAGCTCTGCCAGCGAGACAGTCGAAGTTATTGTCAAGCATTCGCTGATACGTCGAGGCCACCAGAATTGTCGTTGCCTGCTAGGCCTGTCAAACATGCCTTTGGATAAAACCCCACTGTTGTTGCAGCGCCGTTCGGGTCTTGTACTGCCGCCATGTCGTCTTCTCCAGAGGAAACCACAGACTCCCATGCATCTTCCGCACCATCGGATATGTTCAACGACAGAGCTCAGCCGGGACCGTCTGTGGAACCCCAGGCTCTGCACACTACAATTCCGATGAGCGAAATGCAAGCGACGACGGCTGAGACCAGCCCGGCGAGCCCTTCCGCGTCGTCGACAAGTGATCCCCGGAGTACCTTGGTATCCGCACCATCTACCGATGCGCCGTCCATCTACCTCGCTCCTCAGCAGTTCCACCCCGAAGAAGCTCACGAGAGGCGGGCTTCTCGCCTATCCTTGCATCCTTCTTCCCTGGCGCAGACCATACTATTGAACGGACCAGTGGTGCAGTCTCCCGTGGAAACCGCTGCTTCAAATCCTTTTCACCAACCAGCGACTACTCAACCCCCTCCCAATAATCCGTCCAGTGGCTTGGTCGGGGATGATCTTGACTTAGAGTACGCGATCTTCAAAACTATCTCTACAAAGAGTCCTGGAACTATACAGGGTACAGAGACTGCTTGAATTGGCCATCCACGACGGTCTCTATTGCATGCTTCCGAGCTACGTCGAGAAAGCGATGTACGAGAAGCCCGCAGGGTGCCACCTCTCTCTTCCTCGAAAACGATCAGGGGTCTGACATGTTGCTAAAGGGCTCACGAGGTACGCAAGCGCGATGCTAACGGACGGCCCGTGCCGCCCCGCATGCGGTCCGGTGCCTTCAACTCGGCCGATGAAATTGAGTAAGTGGCTTCGCACCTCAAGCATGCATGGCTGAGCTCATATCCGCCAGTGAGCACCTTGGATTCCTGCCAAAACGTGATCCGACCTTAGGGGGTTGGCGACAACACAGACATCCAAACAACAGCATATACTTCGTCAACCACGCTTTCTCAGGGAAGGATGACGCATTTTCAGTGGTCACAGACGATTTCCTTCGTAAGGGAAACGTCGTTGAAAAAGTGAACTCTTGGGTGCAGCGTCTACATGCAATAATCGAGAAGCAGCGGGCGAGCCGGACTTCCAAAGTGCGTTGGCCAGAGAAGTACGAGTTGTACGTGCATGTGGAAATAGACGACAACGGAAGTACTACTTGCGGCTACTACCTGATCGATCAGCAAGGGCATCAAGTCTTTTGGATGCACTCATTTCCCGAATACCAATACATATTCCCGGACATGCCAGAAGGCGCAACCGGCCAGGTTGTCGGTAAGTCCATCATCAGCGCAATCCTGGATAGTGACAATGAGGCATCGATCCAGAGAACCACCTTACTCACGAGTTCTGGTGTCACAAACAGGCCTTCCCCTACGGGCCTAGTGTCGAAGGTGCAGAGCAGGCATTGAGGAACGCCTTAATAATGTGCGCTGCAGGTAACGATGTCGCGCGCTCCGCCTGCAACGGTCTAACAATAACAAAGGAATGGAGACGTCGCCTGCATTCTCCATGTCTCCTCTACTGGAGGGTCAGCCCATGCGACTGCTCAGCCTCCTGGATCGTTGCACCGGTCAGTGCACGTCTCACCATTATTTCGTTCCAGTCTGATGGGGATGTCGCAATGCTACATAGATTCGGACCACAAGAACTGGCTTGTTGCCCGTTTGAATGCCGTGCATTGTGAGCCTGAATCTTATACTGACAGCGATAGCCGCGGCTCAGTCGCGGCCACCCAGTTTTGACCGCTTCTCTCAACGGAGCGGGGGATTACGGTGCTCTCATGGACCGTCGGCAGCCGCCGATGAATGACAACATTGCCAAAGGAAGACGGTCATTAGGGAAACTCATCCCCTACGGTATCTTACACGTGCTTGCATTGACAGGCGACGTGCCCTATATGAAGAAGATACGGGAGGTAACAGTGGGCAACTACATCTCGCCTCAGCCCTGGCAGGACTTCATGAAGCGACTGGTGGACTCCAATCGGCAATCGAATATCATTGTACGCGATCATTTACTTGCAACATTGAATCCGCCCCTGACTGACTGCCAGTCCGCAATCTTGTTCACGTATGCATTCTAGAAGAGGTATCGAGCCCTCCCGCTAACCTTGTGTAGTGCCAATATCGGCTTCTTGGCTATTCAAGACCTCGAAGAACTCCAGAGCATCCTGAGCATCATATCAGCCCTGCTGTCACTTGCCAGTCTTCTTGTCGGGTTGGTCCAAGGACGTCAACACGCTGGCCTTCTGAAGACAATGCCTGGTTCGGGCGTGAGCATTCGATTGGCACGGACGTTATCGTACGGTCTGACATACAACACAGTCAACCTACTTTTACCGTGCGAAAACGAGCTGGCTCGGCTACCGTGGTTTAGCTTTGACCTTCGCCCTCCCGAACGCCATGTTGTCGTGGGCTGTGATCACCCTCGTGTCTGCCCTGCTCTTGTATGCTTTCCAAAGGGTGGCGACCACTTGGCTATCTTGCTTCCTCATCGTCGGGATCGTCTCCCTCGTTTTGCTCATCATGGCGGCGTCTGTTCGACTGACCACCGGACTCACAACAGATCTTGTCCCGGTGCATCACTGGAAAAGCCGGTGTATGGCTGCGGTTTGGATGGAGCTTTGTATTACTGCTTCGGCCAGCTTCTATGCCTGCATGGAGCAGCGTGTGAGGCGCATCCTGGGATTGGAGGAAACGCTGCCTTTGCCTGCTACAGCCGCAACCTGATGGGGCTCATCCGTTGATTGGCAGGCCAAGCAGCGTAATGATTTGGAATGTGACACTAACTGAAATTTTTTGCCGATGAGTCTGATGTTGTGTCATCTGGACAACACTATCGTCCCAGCGGGAAATGCAGTATCGTCTGAGGATGTTGACGCGGTGTTTCGCCCCAATGAGTTCTCAGCACGATCAAAATATAGATTTCACGTAGCACGGGTCCGTGGAGTAAGAGATGCAGTCTCTAGGCCGGATTGCGAGGCCGGGAATGACCGGAGTAATCGTAGTCTGGCAAGAAACCATTAAGACCATACTTATTATTCTTATAACCCAGAGACGCGCAAATCCCGTGTCTCGGGTTTTGACGTACCCCACCTTAGACCATAGTGCTCCGCATGCGACTCTATGGGCGGTGCTTATCGATGAACAATCATAAATCCGCTCCCGTGCGCATGATTTCTCGGTCATCTGCCTCGCGGCCTGCACCCGCTCGTGCTGTGCGAACGGGAATCCGAGCGACAGCTAGCTGGCGAAATCTTACCATAATCAAATAGAGTTCGCGCCATGAATACTTCTTCGACGGTAGTTGCGCATATACTCTGCTGCCTCTTGCTTGTATCCTCCTCTCCTTTGCTCTAAGGCTCGTTGTACATCTTGGATCTTGTCTCAGCGCCGTCTCCTACGATGTCGTCTTCTCGCTCACCTCCGCCGTTATTACTGCCAGCGAATGGCCAGCCAACACAATCCTCGGGATCTTCACTTCTGGATGACGAACCGCCGGCGTCAAACCAGCAACTGGAGTGTCCGACATCTGCAATAGGCAGCGGTATGGGAGCACCCGTACCTTGCGCGGCTCTACCGTCTGCCAATGCGCTAGATCCTGTCTACGGAAAGCTCTCCCTGGATTCAAAATGTCGGTCAGAAACTGGCTCGTCTGACGGAACGAAGGTGGATGGCTCGGTCTATCCTCTCCCAATGCCGGCGAATCACAGGCGACCTCGCACGCCAAATCTCCAAATCGACCAGGGCAAAGCTGCCGATCCATTGATTTGCAGGGCCGATAGTCGACCAACCTCCATCCTGGGCCTGCCAGTAACTGCCTCTCCAGTGGATCTTCGTGGTGGAAATGCCGAAGATCGTCACTCGATTGTGGGGGAAGAGTCTGGTTTTGTAGGATTGGACCCCGAGTATGCGAAAGCCTGGTGAGGATTTGATGATGTCGCTGATGAAGGCTTGTAGAGCAGATCGGCTGTTGCAAGCCGTGCCTCAGCTCTACCCAGAACAGCCTACGGGTATGCAATATAGGCTGTACAATAAACCAGCAGGGTGTGGTGCTTCTCCTCCTCTGTCTGGACATATGCTGATTACAATTCGCCTAGGATACCCTGGTCGGTGCAAGGAGAAGATGACGGTCCCAGAGATGATGAACAGACCGCTCATGCTCGTCCTGCTCCTCATCGTGCTATGTCAGGTCCTTACAGGGGCGAGGATGATATTGAGTGGGTCTTCTCTGGTTCACAGACAAGATTGATCCTATCCTAATCATGTCACTACTCACTAGTCGCGATCTTGGTTGTCTTGAACCGGCCAAGCTATCAGGCATGGACTGGACAGAGAAGGAAACACCAGATGGATATCCCTATTTCCGTCACAAGTACCTACCCATTGTGACAGACGACTACCTTCGCACGAACAATGGGACTCTTGAACGGGTGGACAATTGGGCGAAGACCATTCACGATATTATCTGGACGCAAATGAGGAGCCCTAACTCCGACTATCGTTGGCCCGAAGACTGGGAATTGTACCTCCGGGTTGAAACGTACACCCAACAAGACAATCCTGAGGACGCGCCCAAAGAAGAAGAGATCTGCTATTATTACCTGGTCAACATGGACAAACGGGAGGTGTTTTGGTTGCATTCGTTTCCCAATTTCTCCGCCGTGATATCTGAAATCCAGCCTCATGCGTCTTCCAAACTTATCCGTATGTTTCCTTCCAAACTCCGGTGGAGCGAGTAGCGACGGTCCTGATATTATACTACCAGGTCTACACCTTCAGCGTCAATTCTGGGCCCATGTGGAGATCTTTTCCGAGGAGAAGGCTATCCCGGGAGCCGAGAAAGAGCTGCGGGACATGCTGCTCTGGGCAGCCTTTGGTGAGTGTGGTCGTTCTGCAGAGGACTGTTACTGAAGGTATGTAGACCGCATCACCTCTCCCACGGGATCGACGAGTCCGTTTGAGAAAGGGCAAGCCGAGGAACTTCTCGGGATACTTGATCAGTTCAAAGGTAGACTGTCGTGGGCTCAAAACGGGATTGAAGTCTGACGCTTCTCGGAGGCACGCACGAGGATTCCAAAGTGAAGAACGTTGCTATTGCTAGGCTCATGGGCACTTGCTGTACGTTACATTTTTGTTCCATGTTGAGGGTCCTGCTGATAAGAGGTAGATTGCTCTCGCATCTTCAACCGATTCGGCGAACATGGGGCTCGCATAGACCGTAACCAGCGGCAAATGAAAGACGAGAAGGAGGGCCTGTCTCCCGCCAAGTTTGCACTGTATATGTGGCTCCACATACTTGTCTTTGGCGGCGATCGCTGGTACTATGACAAGATCAAGAATCTCACCGTGGACGACTACGTGCCCCCGCAAGGGTGGAAAGACCTGGTCAAAATGTTGGTTGAGACGAACAACGAGTCAACGCTCATCGTCGCAGCTTTGCTGTTTACGTGCGTGGCCATCTCTTGTTTCTAGTACATGGTTGCTAAAGCGGCCACAGGGGCAATATCGGATTCCTTGGTATTAACACTGCTGTCAGCGGAGATCAAGTCATCATCAGTATCGTCGCTACGTTGCTCTCCCTTGGAAGCCTCTTCGTCGGCCTGCAACAAGTCTTGCATCACTACGATCTGAAGGAGACCACAGCCACAGCCGGGGTGAGCCTTCTCCGCCTCCCACAAACCATACTACCGTTGGGCTCACCGTGCTCATCAGGGCCAATACTGCTACGCCGCTTCCCAATCCTGGCTCGGCTACCACACCCTCGCAATATACTACGCCCTCCCCAACGCCCTCCTCGTCTGGTCAGCAATAGCGACCGTCGTCGCCCTCCTCGCTTGGTGCTTCCAGACTATAGAGCTCGACTGGGGCTCGCGCTCAGCAACGATCGTCATCCTTGCTGGACTTGCCGGGGTCGGGTTAGCAGTACTCAGGTTCTCGCATCGGCTGTTTGGGTTTGCGCGCCCTTCGAGTGGGAGAGACTGCTGGGCTAAGGTCGTGGTGGAGAAGGTTATGGGATTCCCGTACTGGTTGGCTGGCCGGCTGGGGGCTGTTTGCAAGATTGACAAGCCAGGAGCCGGGAGTGAAAGCGGTGCGCAAGTGGACAACAAGCAAACTACCGCAGCGGGCACAGCTGGCACAGGCGTACGTGGAACCGGCACGATCGGGACTGGCACGGCTGCGCGCAAGCGCTGCCCGGCTATGAGAGCACTTGAAAGGCTCTTCGAGAAGGGCAAGCGAACCACTCCATCACCTTGGTCACCTCCACCTGGAAGTGAAGAAAAGGTCATGTCGGAGAAACAGCTACTACGATTCTCTGCTATGAACCTTCGCAACGCCAACGCCAATGTGGCCGGGGTCACGGAGAATGATCATCGGCCAGGGGACGGGTCAGCAATGGTCACCTTCGGGCCGAGTTCAGCATCATCGCAAGGTGCGAGGCATTCTGGTGCTCAGAGCCTAGAAATGTCCGAGAAACGGTCGGGAGAAATCATAGATCCCCCACCGCCAGCGGTACTCCGCTGCCCGCTATTCGGAAGCTCCAAAGAAGCAGGGAAGAAGACCCGTCCGCGGCGAGACAAACACCGACATCGGCGGTCAAATTCTAGCGAGAAGGCGTTGATCGAGAGAGGAGCTCGGGCAGGGACGGCAAGTCCAGAGCTGAGCGAGCACTTGAGGGAGATGGAGGAAGGCACGGCTGGTGCAAGGCCAGGAGGTGGCTCGCTCATGAGCTCGTCTGCTTCTTCTGGGGAGTGCATTGACGTTCGAACTCTGGATGACTCGGGGAGGTCTTAGTAGATGCGGAACTGGAGAGACGTTGTTGTACATTTGCTTAAATTTTATGCCGGGAAGGAAAAGAGCTCAACTGCGAGGAAGTCACAACTTGTATCTCGGCTGGTGTATGGTACGTCTGGCAGCGGCCCTCCTTGACTGTCTATCGGGACAACCCGGATCTGAGTCGATCACGAGCGCGTCCAAGACTGGAATGTTACCCCGCGTCCATGCTGACCACATCGTTCACATACCTCGACAACACGCGTGTCATCACAGTCAACAAAGGACTCACCGTGCGATAAACATGTCGCCTCTAACGCCATATTCCCCTCCTTATCCTTTCAAGCAGCGTGAACGGGAGGAGATAACGCGATAGCCTTTCCCCGCCAGCGTGCTCTCAGCTTTCACACGCGCTTTCCCCGCTAGACCCTCCGACCGGACGATAACCCGACAACAGCCCGCCCGTCAGCATAAGGAGTCAACAGGAGTAGATGCACCAAGCACAGCTGCACGCCTTTTCAGGCCTTTACACTCTCTGGCTCCAGCGACAGCTCCAGGCTCACTTAAACCGGTCGTCGAGGAGCAGCAGTCCACCTCCGTTCGCTTTTGAGAGTGGGATGACACCTCCCCTCACACCTCCTCCTCCGATCACTACACAAGCCACTCCGACAGGCCCGACGGCAACTATAACGACAACAACAACAGCTGCGTCGGAGATCGAGAGAGCAGAACCAGCGGAGATGACAACAAAAGAAGAAGAGTTCGTCGTCCCACCCGCCTTCCAATCCCCGACAGCCGACCTTGTACTCGTCTCGATCGAAGGGATCGAGTTGCGGGCCCATAAGTTCATATTGGGTGAAGCGAGCGGCTTCTTCAGACGGATGTTCGAGGATGCCTGTCCCGACCCTACCTCTACCTCCCTCTCCACCACCTCACCCGACCCTTCTTCCATCTCGTCGAGGGAGACCGTATTGGAGCGTATCCCCTGGCCCGAACCGGCACGCACGATCCTCGCTCTCCTGCAGCACATCTACCCCTATCCCCTCCCTAGCCCTACCTCCAGTACGAACACTCTGGAGGAAACGCTCCGCCTCCTCCTAGCAGCGGACAAATGGGAGCTCGCCCTCCCTCTCCAATCGCTCAAATCCACCCTCTTCACCCACTGGCTCCCGCTCCGCCCACTACGGGTGTACGGCTTCCTCTGCTCTTCGGGACTCGCCACTCCAGGTGAAATCGAGCGCGCCGCCTTAGCCTGTCTGGAGTCGTGTGACCCCCGATCCCCCGCGAGTAGACAAGACCTAGCCGGGATGAGTGCGCTCGACCTTGCTCGCCTACTAGACGCCAGAGACGCCCGAGCAGCACTGGCCCAACAGGTGGTGGAGAGAGACGTGCCGAGTCAGTGTCCGCACGGGTTTCCGCTCGCTACTTCCGGGCTAGTGGGGAGATGGAAGGCTGCGCTTGGGGAGAGGTTGGGCAGGAATCCAGTGGGGAAGGTGTTGGATGGGTGGGAGAGTGTGGGGGAGGTGTTGTGGCCTGAGGGGGTGGCGGGGAGCTGTCGGTGCGTTCTTTTTCTCTCGACGAAGTTACATGACCAGGACGCTGACCCTTGTCGATAGGCTTTGTATACCCGCTGAAGCTAGGAGGACGTGTCTTGAGAAGGTAGCGAAGGTTAGGAGGGATATCGACGCCCTGCCGTTGACGCTCTGATCTGCTGCTGGCGGCTGAGTTCGAGGCTGCGTAGATCTGAGGTGTTGTAAGGCTGGGGCATGTCCGAATTAGTCATGGGGTGAGTTTGTATCAGTATCTACGACTTGACGTGCTTGTAGATCTACACCTGTATTCTCCAGACGGAATTGTATCTTCTACAATGATAACGGACACAACAATAGATATCGCACAACAGCACTGCGCTCGGATCCCTCCCTCCTGATCCTCAATCCCTCTATAGGCACCACCTTCTATATATGCATATACGCATATACGCAGCCTCAAGTCCGCTGAACCCTCCGAACCCTCAACGGCAAGCGGAAGCCTTTCTCCTTCTCGCCTCGGACAAGAGGGCGGATCACGATCCTACCTTACTGTCAGCCTGCCGCAAACATGTTGGGAGAGACAAGGGTGGGAACGTACACGTCTTTCATGTCTATTTCTTGACCTTCTATGGGGAGGAAGTCGAATGATCGGATGAGGGTGAAGATGATCGCTTTCATCCTACCCACCTCAATCAGCACAGCTTCAAGGCGGCAAATTAGAAAGGATACATACTCAATAACCGAAAACCTCCAGCCGATACACGCCCGCCCCCCACCCAAGAACGTCATCGTATGCGCATACACGCCCGGAATACACCCCGTCCTCTTCGCCATCTCCTCTTCCATCCACCTCTCCGGCCTAAACACGCCCGCGTCCTCGCCCCAGAACTCGCGAGAATGGTTCATAAGCGCACTCTCGACGCCGATCGTATCCCCCGCCTGGACCTGCACGGACTCTCGCGTCCGACCTAAGCGGTCGATTATGGGCGTTGTCAGTGGGATTTGGTCGGAATGGGTCGCGATCCGGACTGTGCCCCGGACGGGACAGTGATACCGCATGGATTCTTTTAGGACGGCATCGAGGTAGGGGAGGGCATTGAGGTCGTCCATCGAGGGGGCGTCGTCTTCTACTGATTGAAGCTCGGCACGGAGCTTGTCTTGTACTTGCGGGTACTGGGCGAGTGAGAGGAGCGTCCATGCTAACCCGGAAGCGGTAGTCTCGTGTCCCTAAAATGACGTCTCAGCAGAAGCCAAGGGGCGTGGAGAGAAAACATACCGCTACGATCAACGTAGAGATCTGGGCCAACACCTCATAATCGCTCATCCTTGCCTTGGGGGCCAAATCCGCGGCCATATTCGCTCGAACTGTCGATCCACATCAGCCCTTCAGCCTCCAACAGACTCGACTTGCCAACGTACTCAGTGCGCTCAAAACGTCCCGCCCGGCAATACTACTCTTATCCGGATTCTTATCCTGCATCTCCTCCCTCACAGCAGCCTTCTTCTGCCTAATCAGCTCCATCCCGACCCTATGAACTGTTGCCTGCGCGCGGGCCATTTTCCTGTTATACTCAAGCGGCTTCATTATGGTCAGCCAGATTGCGTGGCTCGGAGGAGCAGGACGTACGAGATATCGCAGCCACTTGAATCGCTTCATCAATATGCCCAGCAAGGCGCTCTTACCGACCGCCTCGATCGACTCGCATACAGCTCGGAACAGCTCGTTCGACTTATCCTGCAGAGCATTGAAGCGGTATCCGAAACCTAATACCCCGTCAGACCTTCGAGTCTCAGGTCTCTTGGCAGTAAACGACGAACCGGCCTGACCGATCACGTCAAGTGCGGCTCGGCCAACCCAGTCGTACATGTCTAGCTCCATGCCGTCTTCGGGTGCTTTGGAGAGCATGCTGTTCATGACGTCTCGCAGCTGTACTAGCAAGTCAATACTGCTCTTGGCCCGCCATCAGCGGTCTGACCTGGTGCGCAGCCTCGAAAAAGACCGGGGTGACCTCCCTGATCTGTCCAAGGGAGAACGATGGGTTCTGCAACAGCGATCATTGATCAACTCAAACATCCGCAATCGACGGCCTGGCAGACTTACCATGACCTTCCTCTGCCGCCGATGCTCCTCGCCTTCTGCGACCAAGACGCCTTCCCCACCAACTAAGGAAGCGAGGATGTGCCGCAAGTAGTTAGGCTTGCGATACGTATCGGTATGCATCAGGATGTGCGATAAGGCGCGAGGATCGGCAGTGTACAGCTTGTAGTTCTGTAGCCGCAAAGGTCAGCCATCCTAGCTCCCTGAAGTGGGGCAGAACGTACGCCAAGGATAACTCTGCCCGCGAAGGTGCTGCCATATCGCTCCTTCCACTCGAAGAGCATCGAGTCGTCCTTGACCAAAGCTTTACTACATCCCCAGAGCAATTCCGTACTCTCTGGTCCAGGCAGATGGCGGAGCGGGCTCCATATCCTCCGTACGAGGAAGTACAAGTGATAGACAGCAGCGACACAGACGACGGCGACAGGCAGCCAAACCTGGAGCATATTGCGCTCCTTTCGCGGTGAGGTAGGACGTCAACACAAGAAGAGTGCTTGCCGACAAGGTGTGATATCGCCGCTTACAAGATGATGAACCCGACAGGCCACGAGGCATGTTTGAGCACAATAGCAGCCAAGGTACATGACAGCAATCGGCGATCTTGCCCGACGTCCAGAATCTCGCATCAGCAGGGACGACGATGTAACGCATCACAGGCACAGATGCCGCGGGGAACCGTTGCCTGAAACGGGCCAGAAGTCAGCATAAGCGGTAGGAGGCTACGTCGACGACAGCGACTGCAGGATCCGGAAGTACCGATGTCGTGATCGACCTTGAAACGGGTTTGGCGCAATGAATGATGAACAGACGCAAGCAGTTCTCACGCAACGTACAGCAGAGGCGGCAATGAGCCTCCGGAGTATACAGCGGCGTTCCGATATCGGGCCCGATTCCGATCCATAGCCGTACCATACACCTGGCATAGTAGTTCCTTTGTCTATCCTTGCGCCTTCGCGAGATAGCGGTGACCTACGGAAGCCTTTTGCGGACAGCCCGCGTGGCCTGTCCACGACCCGTCTCCACTACCAGCTGAGACTGGACAGGCGCATCGCCTCCACATCGGCTTTACTGTACACCACTTGTACCTTTTTCAAATCATTTTAGCGGAGTTCAACTTTTGAAAGCCCGCTTCATTGCCCGCTGTTCTCATCTTGTCTGGCGTCATTGTCCGATCAACATGGGCGGGTGAGTATGAGATGATGTCCTCAGTCTCTGCAGTCGCTGATCCCCCCCATAGGATTGGTTCGTCGGGGTCATTGTCCTTATGATGCGCCAGCAGTTGGCCAGTCATGAACAGGTCCGTCTTGCTTGTCTCACTCAGTCTACACCCCGGTTGAAGCTGCAACAGATTCAGCATCTGTACGCTCATACTCATTCATATGCGAGCATTACACTAAGCATCACTCAGCAGCTCCGTCGCCCAAGATTCACCGTACCTCTTCAGGAACTGAGGATGCTGTCGACGTCAAGACTGGCCCTCCTGGGCAGACCGTATTGGGAGAGGTGGACAGCATGTAGAGTGGTGCGTCAGATGGCTCTCATTCAGCTCGTATTGATGCTGAGTCTGCTGCAGGACAAGATGGGTTGCGGCATGCGATGCACGGAGCCATGCGGTAGTCACGACAGATGGTGGTCCGTCAGATCCAGCTCAATCAGCTGATCCCCATGCTGATTCTGCCACAGGCTCAGACGCTCGTGGTCTTCCTGCTTTCTTAAACGAATGACTGGAGTTAGACTGTAACGATAGACACAAGTGGGACCAATAAAAAGGACTCTTTCAACACATAACACGGCTCCTGGCGCTTTCAAGCATCTCCATGTCCCTCACCAACACTGGGGTCACCACTGCCTTGCTTCTGTCGCTTGGCTCTCAGCCGATCAGATTGGCGCTCAGCAGGGTGTCCCACCAATGGAGCCCCTGCAGTTTTCTGGCGATGTGTAACTGGGTCACCTTTCTCACTGGCTGCCTGCGGACTAGCCTCCAGTTGATCAGAGCCAGCGTCGGCGGGGACTGCTGTGCCTGATTCATTCGCAGCTGCCTGGGCTGATGCCGTAAAGGTGTTGGCATTGGTTAATCCGTTTGGCTGGGCTGTACCATGGCCTGCCAAGATGTTGAATGGCTCCAGACCAAATGCTTCGCAGTATCGGTTGCATGGGTGCTCAGCAGTGAATTCCGAAAACAATGAATCAACATTGCCATCACCGAAGAGAGGACCCAGGTCGCTATCAGTTTCAGTCAGTGAAACCTCTGCAGATGCTGGGCTCAAACTCCTCACGGATGTGTCAGGATCTGGGGATCGCTGAGCAGAGTCAGAGAACCTGCTTGGGTGTGAGCATGCGTCAGTCATTACTGTTGCAGTTTCTGCTCACCCTGATAGTCGGAAATGTATGCCTGCCCCCCCGTCTTCAGGAACTGGACATGCTGATAGAATGACAGCCACTGAGCAACCTCAGCGGCTTCACCTTCCAGGTCAAGGGGTATTGCGCTGCCATTCCCTATAAACTTGGTGAATACCACGGGTCCTTTGGAGGACGTGATCAGTTCTTCGATCAGCAGAATCAACCCTTGACGTTCTGGCCCATTGTCATTGCTGTTCTTGAAGAGGCCGGCATGCACCATCCGTGTCTGAGGTATCTCCAGCCAGCATGCAGGAGAGTCCGGATAGGTCAGGCGATATTCATGCACAAACTCGGTGGCGAGCTCATGCAGAGCGGTTGCCCAGCAGAGTACATTAGCTTCCTTTTCCAGGAAGGCTGATTCAGCAGCGACTGAAACACGTAGACGACGACCGGCTTCAGCAGAGCTTCTAATGTAGTAGCGTTTTGCAGCGACTGAGACTCGACGGGCGACAGGGAATGGCTGTTCAGCGAGGTCATCCCATAAAGCAGGATGCTCAGCCAGAGTCAGCTGGCCCGGATGAGCCGTCTTGAAAGTGCCGGGCTGGCCTAACATCTTCTGGGTTGCTTCATCAATTCGCAGAGTTGCATCGCAAGCTAGACGTTCATAGTCAATGACCAGTCGTTGCTGATTCAGAATCAGTTGAGCCCAGGTGACAACAGGAATGGGCAGGAAGAGGCCGCGGTTGGTAAAATGCTTGGCTGTGAGGGAAATCAGCTTCAGACACCGCATCACCTGGTACAGTACACGCACCATTGTCTGCCAGCACCCTCTGATGGTTGGAGGCCAAAAGGGCGTCCCGGATCTCCGTCTCAGCTGGGTTTGCTGCTGTATCTGTGAGCCCCTGGCGCTTGCTTCTGTGGCTGGAACGGGAGAGCATATGGATGGTCTCCTGATAGAGGATCAGTCTACATCTTGCCCGGATCTGTACTGCACTGCTTACTGAGGGTGGACGCTTCACTGCTCGGACAGATTCAGTTGAGGGTGCCTGCGAGGCCAGAGACCGCTGAGTAGGTCGGCCTAGCACATTGCCTACTGTTGCTTTTTCAGCAGCAGCACAATCTGCTTCATAGGCACGAGCTTCCTGTGCACTAGTCAACCATGATCATGCACGTTCCATCATTGATCACATACCGCTTCCTCAATCCACGGTTGAAGTTTCCTCCATACCTCTTTCTTGACAATGAGGATGACCTCGGCCAGGTGACTGGTGTTGAATATACGCGAGGTGATGCCGTGTTTGGTCTGCTCTCTGAAGCAGTCTTCGTAGAAGGGGGCGATCTCAGGCTGTTTCTCCAGGTATGTTGGGCCAGGGCTGCAAAGGTCGAAATCGTTCAGTTGCAGTGGATATTGATGCGTGTCGCGCTGAATCTGATAATGCAAACCTTGAAAGACCCATTGCTTCAGTTGGGCAGGCAGCAGGTTGGCTGGTACGTTGTTGAGCCTTTCGGAGATGTTCTGAGGCAGATTCAGCAACTGATTCAGCGGTAGTGCATACTGACCCAGACTCACCCCAAGCATTCGTGGTTTAGGCTTGCCCTCAACCAAATACTGTACAGAGGCATGGATGCGCATCAGCTCCTCCTTGGCCCCCCCCATCGCTCTCTTGACGCGCTGGCGGTTGTAACTGTACATCATATGGTTGATATTATACCCAGTTGCGACATTCGGTGCGGCGGTCGCAGGGAGGGCTGCATGAGGTGGACCGGCAAGCTGGGCACTGGGATAGCCTGGAAACGGAGGCACGGGTGCCACGGGCTGGTGGCTGGAATATGGAATAGGTCCTGCTGACCAGTGGCCTGGGGCAAAGGCATGACCCACTGCGCGCACAGGTGACTTGCCACCTACCGAAATGGCATCAGCAGCAGCATATGGTGTTGAGCAGTTTACATACCATGAAACTGTGCTCGCTGTGCTTCGGATGTCTGACGGCGAATGCCTGCAACATCCACAGAGTTCAATGAAACTGGGGCATCAGCCAATGGACCAGCAGTGGCAGTGATTGAATCTGCTGCAGGTACGGGGATGGTGCGCATAATCGTGCCCTGCTTGCTGCGGTAATGCCGGTAACAGGCCTCACAGACAACTTGCAGTGGCAGGGGGTTGCCCAATTCATCTCGCGGGGCAATGGTCTGCCAACTGGCTCCAGGGGGGATGGGTGCTTGGCATGCCTTGCGGCTGCATACCTTGCCCCCATCTCCTGTGATGAGAGGGGAGATCGCCTCCATCTGTTGCAGAGGCAGACAAATCCACAGAGCCAGATGAGTGTGCAGAGTCAGACGCAGCACCAGATCCTGCATTACTATATACCCCTGAGCCGTTTCGACTGAAAGCAGTTTTTGACTCGGGGTCAAGTACTGATTCAGCTTCCTTCCTGATTCCGGGCAAAAGCAGCGGTGCGTATGATATTAGTGGGTGATCAGGGTACCGTAGTACTGACCAATGGACAGCAGGTGCGTGCATATGGAAGACTGCTACTGAGACAGAACCAGTCTATGTCCTCTGCGGAGCATGCCCAGAGGCCTCCGCTGGACAGGTTGTTCAGTGGAGTCTGCGCCCCTCAACAGGCACAGCCGGGGCATTCCGATTGGTGCGGAGCAGAGCCACAGCGAAGTCAACAGCTGCCTGCCTCTGTGACGCCTCACACGGAGGCATCACAGAGCCCAATGTCCAATCAGAGGCCACAGTGGTGAGCTCCGCCCCCAGCCCTGCTCATTCAGTCCCGGCGACGTGGTCGCAATCAGGGTGGACAGTTGCCCACACCACCGATGAGCGATCTGCCAACAAGGCAGATAAATCAGCATTATCAGGCAGGTCAGCTATCAATCTGGGTGACAATGAACTGTCAATTGACGCAGACACAGTGCCTGATGACATACTGCAACCCCTGGTGGTCAAATACCATACTCTGGGGTTCGGCGACAAGAAGATCCTGGCAGCCATCTCACAGGAGCTTGATTTGGCGAGCCATGGCTGGACATTGTCGTATGTGTTGTTCACTGTTCCCGTACTATGAGCGTCTGTTTGATGACATGTTTCCTCAGGACCAAGACCATTCAGCGTCGACGGCGGGAATGGGGTTTGCTGTCAGTCAAGCAGCAGGGTCACACGCTCGAAACGATTGCCCCTTATGTGGAGAAGGCGCGCGTCCATTCTAACAACCGCTTGGGGGCAAAGTCTATGCGGGACCATCTGCGTGAGGACAGTGTATTGGTGTCACGGTATGGTCATGTTCATTCTCTGTGACTGAAAGGGCTGATCCATCATGCCAGCGAACTGATTCAGCAATATCTGCGCCTGGCTGATCCTGTGGGGAATCAGCAACGTCGCGCAAATCGGCTGGTGCGCCAGATCCATTGGACAACTGGGCTGCATGAGGTCTGGTCGATGGATCAGCATGACAAATGGCGCCGGTTTGGCCTGTTTCTCCATGTCGGCATGGAGAACTTTTCCAATGCAGTGCTCTGGCTGCGTTGCTGGTGGACGAATTCCAATCCACGACTCATCGCCAGTTTCTTTCTTCAAGCAGCTAGGCAGCAAGGAGGTCAGCCGTCTCTGACTCAGTTGCTGAGTATCGCTGACCAGTATCCAGGCATTCCGCTCCTGACACAGAGTGATCCTGGCTCTGAGAATCACGGGGTTGCGAATGCCCAAACGACACTGCGACGCACTCTGGATCCCACGCTTGAAGGGACGCTACAACACCGTTGGATGCGCGGGCACATGAATATCAAGCCCGAGATCTTTTGGTCTAAACTTCGACGACAGTGGTCTGATGGGTGGGAGACACTGTTCCAGGAGGGACTGATTGAGGGTTGGTATGACCCGCATGATCAGCTGGAACTGTAAGTCCTGAATCTGTGGTGACATGGCCTGATACTAATATTCCTTCAGGCTGTTATTCCGCTGGCTTGCTGTGCCCATGCTCCAACAAGACCTTGATCGATTTGCACGCATTCACAACCACAGCAAGCCCCGAAAGGACCGCAAGAAGCGCATGCCGGCTGAAATCCCATGCATGCTTATGGAACATCCGGAAGACTATGGACCATTCTGTGACTATAAGGTCAGTTCCAGGTTCTGGATCTGACGGCCATGCTGATACCTGTCCGCAAACAGATTGCAGTCTCACCTGAGCAGCTCACTCAGGCAGCCCAGATATTTGCCCCGCCGGAGCATGAAGTCTTTCAGCTCGTCCCGCCGGAGTTTCAGAAGCATGTCGAGGGCCTGTATCATGGTCAGCCGCAGACTCGAGGAACTGGTGCATGCTGAAGCTGAGCCCCATGGACCGCAGGTTTACACCGACCCCCTATCACTCGCGAAACCTTTTGGCAGGTCTATGGTGCATTACTGGATGCATTGCAACACATGCCTGAATCTGACGTTAACGACCTTGAAGCTGCAACCGGCCTGAACAAAATGCGGGAGGCAACCATCCAGCATGAATATGTTGATGTCCTGCCCGGACAAGCTGCTCGTGGCCCTGCTTGGGTGGGTGCACATGGTGCATACGACTTGGCCGATGCAGCACGTATGGCAACGGCGAGCTCTGAGCCAGACGATGATATGTTTTCCTCGGAGGGCGATCCACATGAATTGCCTGCTTTCACTGTAACTGTTGTGTCATGATCCATACAATAAACGTTGTTGTGCCTCGTATCTGTTGCCTCTGATTCTGAGTGAGCACTGTCACCTACTGCTTGCTCAGCATCAGATGCTCGCTCGCGCCGTGATAACTCACTCAATGAGACTGCATCACTGGTTGGATGTGCCTCATTGTCTGCATGAGACTCTGACGACACTGCAGCAGACTCTGACTCTGACACAGTTGTCGCACACTCAGACAGCACACATGGGTCAGGACGTGACGCAGACACAGACACTGCATTTACTACAACAGTTACTGCTACAAGTGTGGATCATCACGCAGAACTGCCTGATGCCGCTGGAGCAGTGGATGACCGCCGCTGGTATGAACGCTGCATCTCCTCGCGATATGCTGCCACTACACTTGGGTCCTGGCGTGAGCTGTCCATCTCGTATGCATCCTTCCCTGCTGCCCAACGCTTCCGAGCCCGTTCGACCTCCTTGGACATTTTCATCCAGTCGACATTGGGGTACTGAGTCTGCAACGCCTTGATCTTGAGCATATCGCGCAGGAAAGCCATATGCGCGCCGCGATAGTCCTCGACGTACGAGCTGGGGGGGTTGTTGATGTAATGGATCATGTCGTCCATCCGCGTTGCCTTGGTCGGAATGAACTTCGGACGCATACGTGCCTGCTTCACAGGCAGTCTTCCCTGCTGCAGAATCAGAAACGGCTGACGATTCAGAGAATGAATCAGACGCACCACGTCTCCCAGCTGAGCCATGAGCCACTCCTCTAAATCCCCCCCCACAGCGTTGGTGTCCTCGATCACCTCTCGCACAAACATGGGCAGATACTGGGACCCCTCCGGATCTGCCAACCAGGCGAGCAGTCGTTGCTCCCGCCTCTCCCAGTCCTCGTTCGCATAGTTCTCGTCATCGACCTTTGACGTGGGCAGCGGCACCAATGACTGCAACAGCATCAGCAACAGCTGAGGCAAGCAGCGAGTCAGACTTACCTGGGCCTGAATGGGCTGATTCGGCGTCGGTGAGGGTACCCGGGGCAGCTGAGCGGGCGGCACACGATGCGGCCTTGTTTGCTGAGGCAGCTGAGGCGGCGTGGGCTTTCCCAGGGCGTTCGTCCGAGAACGAGGTGTGCGGGGAGGTGGTCTCGGTCCACCCAGGTGCGTTCCCTGGGCAGGGGTCGGTGTGAACAGCCAGTCATCGATTTGCTGTGCCTGGCGAGGAGGTGTCTTCCGCTTCGGAGTGACCAAGTTCGGAGCCAGCAACTCGCTGATGAATCCCGGCGTGAGCCTGTTCACGTCCGGGTCGTCGTCTGCACCCTGGGCCCGCTGGCGCGGTGGGGTCTCCAGCTGCGTCTGGGGCTGCGTCTGGGTCTGCGTCTGGGGCTGCGAATGGATCTGCAGCTGCTGAGTCTGCAGCTGCAGCTGCTGGATCTGCGTCGGCGTCAGAGGTTGCTGTAACGGCGGAAGCTGGAGCTGCTGCTGAGGCTGCTGCGTCTGGTACAGCTGGAGCTGTTGGGTTGTGGGCAGCGTTGGCCACTGCAGAGCATGGGGGGAGATCGAGGGGGCGACATTGCCCAGGAGCATTGGAGGCAGCGCCTGATACTGAGGCAGCGTGCTCGCAAACGGGTAAGGCTGGTAGGGCTGGTAGGGCTGGTAGGGCGGGTACGGCGGGGTCAGCTGGTACGGCTGAGTTGGCGGGGTCGGATGGTACTGTGCGATTGGCTGGTACGGCTGGGTCGGCTGGGTCGGCTGGTACGGCTGGCTTGGCTGGTACAGATGGGTCTGCTGGGTCTGCGGGGTGCGCTGTCCACGCACACGAGGCAAGCGCTGGGGGTTTATCTGACCCCATTCCGCAATGACCTGGCCAGGAGGCAGCCACCGAGGTTGTTCGCCGGGGGGAAAGAGTATCTTCTGATCGGGGAATCGCAGAGGGTGGGATTGAGCACGCCGACGATGGCGTTCGTAATCAAATTCTGTGAACAGCGTCAGCAACTGATTCTGTTTGCCCATCTGGGGTTACAGTGCGCACCTGCGTAGCCACAGTCCACCCAGTTGCCATGATAGCAGCACACTGTACAGCGTCAGCAAGGTGTACAGAGACTGAAGCAGACATGACTCACCAAACTGCGGACGTCCCTGCGTCATGATCTGTTGGGGTGTGCGCAAGTGATAACAGACATCCAGTGTCTGATCCATGAGGTCCATGTCCAGTTGGACACCCAGCGTCCAGTAGCGCTTGTCATTGGGGTGGATCGTCTCCAGTGTACCAGGCACTGGAGGAGGGACGTCGGGATCGATGTTGGGAAGGAGTTGAGTGGCAAGAACGAGGCGCGAAGGATCCATGAGCAGAGAGAGAAACCGAGGCTGAGAGGGCAGACGGAAGGTAAGCGAGAGCAGAGACTGATACTGATACTGAAAGGGTATGAGCAGAGAGGGGATCAAGGGTATTGTCGACAGTGGTGGTGAGAGAGGAGTGACGACGAGCAGGAGCAGAGTATGCGCTGGCAGATGATCGGCATGTGTATGCAGCGGCTGTGCAGGCTGAGTTACAATCTAACGGAGGCATCGTCTGGATTTCCAAAAAGGGTCCTCCCTTATCGCCGAGGATCGCTGGCGGATGCAGACGCACGAGGCTGTCCGCAAAAGGCTTCCGTAGTGACCTACCGGTTGCCGATTGTAGGACTGACAACGTGTTAGAAGCTCGCACGAAGGGTCCTTTGTTGGGACCGCGTGCAATCGCCGACCCGCAACGCCGAATCGCCGGCACAGCCTTTGCCGGATGAATTCTAAACTCATTGTCTCAGTATATTGCTTTTACAATGCTTTCTCACCCATCGGGCCACCTCGTATGTACATGAGCATGCAAGCTCGAGGAAGGATCCGTTTCATACCTCGGAAAAGCTTCCCCCTTGTAGGTCGGCAAGGAACGGCCTCGAACGGCCCGGCCTCGCCTGTCGGGCGGCTTCCGGACGACCTGCAAAAGGATGACCACGGAGCGGCAGCACCCCTCCGAACCCCCGCGCTCGGCCGTCTCTCCCTCGTGCTTCCAGACATGGACTAAGTCTAGCGAATGGAGTTAGCCGATTGAAGTGGCTACTGCTAGTTGCCGCAGTATTGGATGGGGCACACTGCAGTGCAGCACAGAATGCGCAAGGAGAGAACGATATGATCGTCCCACTTGGTCTCTGAGGGTTGGCCGCCGAACCCGCAGGCGCGTCTCCATAACCCTCGAGGAAGTGCAGGATGTACTTGGGGTCGTTGTCCACAACATGCATGGCCGAGCAATACCAGTAGGTAGCAATAAGCATCTAGATTCTATCCCTCGCCTGGCGCCTGCCAGTCTCTACAAATTTTGACCTACACTATCCTATAGTACTACTCCCCGGACATGCCACCCCACTGGTCTCAGCTCAGCCGCGCCGAAGCTTTAGGCGGACGTCTTGGGGATAGGACGCATGATCATGGGCAGCTGGACGCCCTTGTGTTCCTCGCCGTGGACTTGGGGACGGGCGACGACGATGCATCGGACGTCGATTTGCTTGTCGGGACAGGGGAGGAACTCGAATTTCCGGAGGAGGGTGAACATGAGGACTTTCATCCTGCGAGCCAGGTATCAGCACCAGCACGAAAAGGACGGAGGACAAAGCGCAAGTGGAAGAAGGAATGGGACGCACTCGATAATGGACATCCTCCACCCGATGCACGCACGAGGACCAGCGATGAACGTCAGCTGATGTGCCCAAATACCCGGGATATCGCTCGCCCTCTCCAGGTCCTCGTCCCACCTCTCAGGGCGGAACTCGTCCGCATCAGGGCCCCAGAGCTCCGTGCTCCTGTTAATAGCGACGACGTCCACGCCCACCCAGTCCCCTTCGTAGATCTCGATCGAGTCGTGCACCTTGCCGTTCTTGTCCTTTACTGGCTGGGAAAGGGGGATGACGTCGTCCTGCGCGGCGGTGCGGATGACGAAGTGGATCGGGCAGTGCAGCCGGAGAGCTTCTTTGACCACCTTGTCCAGGTAGGGAAGGGCGTTCAGGTCGTCCATGGAGGGAGCGTCATCAGGGACGGAGAGGAGCTCTTGCCGGAGCTTGTCCTGCACTTCGGGGTGCTGGCCGAGGGAAAGCATCGCCCATGCCGTGCCGGAAGCGGTGGTCTCGTGGCCGGCCATGATGATAGTTGAGATCTGCGCGAGCACCTCTGAGTCGCTCATCCGCTGGTGGGGAGCAAGGTCGGCAGCCATGTTAGCGCGAACTGAGCGCATATACTCATCAGTACGTGATGAACGAAGGAAGGGAGGAGGGAAACACACTGAGAGTGCTGAGCGCATCACGCCCAACGACGCTGTCCTTGTTCACCTTGCCGCTCAGCATCTCCTGCTCGATCTCCTTCTTCTTCTGCATAACCAGTTGGCTACCGATACGGTGGGTCGTCGCGAGCGCTCCATCGAGAACGGGGTTCTGGGTGCCAGGCTATTCAAGCACATGTCAGCTCCTAGTGAAAGCGAAGGATGAACGGAGTGACGTACCATGTACTTCAGGAGCGGAATATGGTCCTTGAGCATCTTGGCGAAGGTCAGGTTGCAGATCTCGTCCTCCATGCCGTGCATGGCGACGAGGAATTCGTTGGTATCATCAACCAGGGAATTGAAGCGGTAGCCGAAGCCTACATGCGCATATATGCGTCAGTCATCTCATCTTTCGGCCGAAGAGGGCAAGAGGGAACGCACCAGTGATCCCAATAGCGTCCAACGTCGCACGTCCGCACCACCAGAACATATCCATCTCAACCTGTTCCTCCGGTGCCTTGGCGAGCAAGTCACTTAGGATGTCCCTGAGCTGGTAGGCGATATCGTAGAACATGGGCACCATCTCCCTGACTTGCATGGGTGCAAAGCAGGGGTTCATGATCCTCCGCTGGCGACGGTGGACATCACCACGAGTGACGACGAGACCTTCGCCGATGAAGGCGGCGAGGAAACGGTCGGCGTGGACGGACTTGGGGTAGATGTCGGTACGGGTGAGGATGTGGTTGATCGCGCGGGGGTCGAGGGTGCAGAGCCGGTTGGTCTGTCGACGTGGTCAGCTGCCGTGCTCTCACCGTGCAGCATAGAAGAAGAGAACGTACCCCGAGGATAGATGTCGTCCTGTAAACCCTGCCATACTTCTCCTGCCAGTAATGCAGATTCGTGTCGTCCGCAACAAGCTCAGGCGAGTTGCCCAGCAACAGCGAGCTCGGAGGCGGGCCATCAAACTGGCGGATAGGTGACCAGAACCTGCGTGCAAACTTGTACACGGGCTTGATGGACTTTGCAACGAAGTATCCGGAGTAGAGGACGAGGGAGAGGATGATGGACTGCTTGAGCAGCCAGGTGAGGGTGGAGGCTGTTATGGCCATCGTTAGCGGGCTGCTGCTGGTTGCTTCAGAGGATGGGCTCGTTGAAGACGCAGTCAATGTTGTGCGGTCGGCTGGTAGTAGTGCGGTGTGTAGAAAAGAGGGGAAAGAGTGGTCCAAGACGGGGTGTACAAGCCTGGTGAAGGAGCAAGCTTATAACCCATCTAACGCCCGACCCGTTTGCGCGCTACTAATCCCTCTAATCTCACCGGCTGATGATCAGCGCATGCACCCCACCCATCCCACACTCGCTCGCTCGCGAGCAACCAAGGCAAGCGGCGGGAGAGCCAAAGGAGTGAGATGGCTCAGCGCGCAGATCCCGCTCGTGAGCGCCCATCCCTCCGAATTCATGGGCGTCCAATGACCGTTTGATTTGTGAAAGAGAGCATGACGGTTGCCTAATTCGCTTGCTGGATCGAGAAGAGGAACCGAACGAGCGGAACAGCACAGCACCAAGCCATTTTGCGCGTGAACCTGAGGAGCGGAAAACACGGTCGTAAGAAGATGAAGAGGGGAGCCCGTCAAACGCCGCCGAACCCGCCCGAATAAATTGGAGGGAGGTGAGATAGGCGTTGGCGCACGCGGTTACTCATGTCGCGCTTGGAGATCGTCGCTGACAGCCGGTGCAGGTCGAGAACGTAGGCACCGGGCAGAAGGAGAGCTGAGGGCCGAGCCGCAGGAGAGCGAGAGGGGAGAGAGGAGCGCATCAACAAGATGGGCGATAGACCGTGTTGGGCGCTTAATCATTTGGGTGGTAAGGTCGTAAGGGTCCCTGATCCGCGCGTTGGCGCTCGGAGACGTGTTCGGAGGTTTGAGACGCGCAGCGGAGATAATCAAGTCGAGTTCGGCTCCGATCGTGCCACTAATTTTAGGAAGCACGCTCGCCTTTCCTCCTTCTCCGCTCACAACCAGCTTTGCCCGATATTCTCTAGAAACGAGCTCACAGGAATGAAGGAATGTATCAGCGGAGCGTTCAAAACCAGCCTTCCGCAGCGCTGCGGAACAGCGCAGTGGCCAAGCACCTCCTGGTCACAATGGCAAGCACCCTGTAGAAGAAGAAGATAGTCAACGCCGCTCCGCTGCGGGGCTTGTCGTCAAGAACACTGCTCCATCTAGAGCCAGTGGATCCAATGACGAGTGCGGAGCGCTGGTGCCATGCGCTACGGTCGCAGAACGGTGGATCAATGCTGCGGCAAAGGGAAGACAATCCTCAACAGCTGCTCACGGAGTAATTATCAGTGGGCTCAATCAGCAACGATGCCAACGCGCGTGCTGAGACGCTTCACTCTCTGTAGAAGGCAAGAGAGGTTTGTCAACGAGAAAGACACAACGCTAGAAGTACAACAAGAACTCGAGGGTATACATACACTCCAACCAATACTCTACCATCCTTCACGTGTTCGAACTCCCAAATCGGGCAAGAAGTTGCAAGAGCTGACGGCTCACGACCTCCTTCCGCTGCGCAGGCGGGTCCTCTGCCACGCCCAATGCGGACTGGCTCTCCGGACGAGCACTGCCTTCTTCCATGTCCCTCACGTCACCCCCCGGTCTGGCATGGCTGCCATTTGGCGAGACCAGCTCTTCCAGCGGGATGCTCCGTCTCAGTTGAGATCGCTGGCGCCGGGGGGTGGTCGGGAGGCTCGGGGACCGGGAGTTGGCTTCGCTGCCAGTAGTAAGGAGGGTCCTTGCCGTTTCGGGCGGAAGAGCCCGTATGGTACCCTGCTCTTCAATTGGCGTGTCTGCGATGTCAATTACAGACTCGTGTCGATGCCGTATCCCTGGTACGTATGCCAGTGAGGGCACCGTAATGTCGATTGTGTCTGAACCAGCTGTCGTCTTCGGGCTCCGCGTTGGGCAAGGCGAGTCGGCATTGATTGGCAGCGCCCTGATCTGGGTCATCCCCGAAGCGTCAGTGTGCAGAGGTGTGAGCAGCCGAGATTTGAAGAGCTTGCGAAGAATTCTGGTGATTACGCCTCCGCTTCCACTTGCTGCTCCTCTGTGAGTGGCAGCTGTTTCTTGGACCGCAAATTCGGTCGTTGTTTCGGTCGTAGTATCCAAGACCGTCCGGGGAGACCCTCCTTCGGCCTGATGGGTTCCTTCCCTATCTGCTTCAACGGCGGTCGGACTGGTCAACCCAGAATCCGCGCTGCCGTCCCCGTCCTCGGATCGTCGAGCCTTGGTGCACAGATCATGGAACACTTTAGACAGCCTGAGAAGACTCCCCGTGAGTCTCTTCACGGCGATTCCTGGCCAGCAGCGTCCATCCGTAGGGTGGTCGGGTGGAGCGGGCGGCTCGCCGTGCAAGCTATGAGAGAATCGCAGGACGATGATGCCAAGAGCACCCAACCCGCCTATGATGATGAGTGTTGCTAGGCGGGATGCCGAGTCGACCTCTACGCTCTGGAAGCACCAGACCAGGAGAGCGACGACGGTTCCAATCGCCGACCATATGAGTAGTGCGTTTGGCAGTGCGTAATAGAGCCCCAGAGCGCGATATCCTAATAACTTCCTGGAGGCATTCCAACAATACGACCCCTATGAAGTCTTAAGGCGAGGACGTCAATTAGCAGGCTATTGTTACTTACACCCGATGCCGATGGAGTCTCTTTAAGCGGGTAGTGTTGCAGCACTTGCAGGAGACCGACAAAAAGACTTTCGAGCGACAGCAAGGTCGCCAGGATACTTATGATAGCCGGGTCACCGTCAAGCCCGTTGATCCCAAGAAACCCGATGTTTCCTCTACGACCGTGTGAGGTAGCGCTCGGAATACAAGGAGAATGCTCCTTACGTAACTAGCAGTGCTGCAACAATCAATGCGGATTGGCTGTTTGTTTCCACCAACATCTTGTTTAGGTTCTTCCAATCTTGAGTGGAAACGTAGCGATCCAGAGTAACCCTCTTGATTGTGTTGTAGTACGACCGGTCGCCGCCGAATACCAGCAGATGTAGCCACATATAGAGCACGAGTTTGGGTAAAGACAAGCTCTCATCCGCTGTGTGAACTCGCCGTTGGCCTCTGTCGAGGCGAGCGCCGTGCTCCCCGAACCTGTTGTAGATAGCGGATTGACCTTCGAGTATTAAGAGTGAGGTTAGGCGCCCATCCTCGATGGTTAAAGACGTACTGTAAGCACCCATGACTTTTGCGATGGCAGCATTCTTCTTTTGCGGATCCTTTCTGACACCTGAATGCTGTTTTAGCGAAGACAGAGCCAATTCCCAGGTAGTAGACGTGCCCCAATCCCGAAACAAGCCAAGGAGTTGTTCTGCTTGTCCCTTCTCAAATGGGCTGGTTGAACCAGTGGACGTGATACGGTCTACAGCGGAATCGGTTAGAAGAGTTGTTAGCATCTTTTATCGTGGGACTCACCAACGGCGAGATATCGTAACATATCCTCCATCTCTTCTTGTACATCCGGAACAGTCGTCTTATCGGGAAAGACTTGCATGTGTGCCCAGAACTGCAAATTAAGGTGTCGACCTATTGAAGTCAAAGAGTTAAGCAAGGGCTTTGTCAGGTCAAAATGAATTTACGGATTAGGTTGGAGGAGTCATGCTGTTCAATGCCGGGCAGTATCTCTCGAAAATCGGAGAACGAGTGCAACCAGAAGACCTCTTGCTTGTCCTTGTTGATTAGGTAATAGTAGCAGTACTCGCCCTTAGTTGCAGGATCGGCGGGATCGCCTTCACGTTGCTCGACAGTGAGGTAGAGCTCCCAATTTTTGGGCCAGAGATAGTCGGAGGCTTCGCTCCTCTGCTGCGTCATGATTATATCCATAACGAGCCTGGCCCACTTGTCAAGGCGCGACACACTTCCGTCTTTGGCTCTGAGATAGTCGTCCGTTACTATCGGCCATTTCTGATGGCGAAAATAGGGATATCCATCGGGTGTCTCTTCTTCATCCCATTCCAAAATAGACAATTCAGAGCGCCCCAGCCAGCCAACGGTGCGACTGCATGAATCGTTAACCATTGTTTAGACACAGCAGAGACCATAGCGTACTCGATTTCATCCTCGCCTCGATAAGGGCCAGACATAGCGCGATGAGGGGCTGGTCGACCATCGTGGGATGTGATGCAGTCCTCCGGTACAATGTGGGATACACTGGGGCTACCTCAGTTGAGAAGTGCAAAGGCAAATGGAGATTGACCCAACCCTGCAGGTTTCATAAGATATGCCCTGTATCGTATATAATCAGGCGTCAGAGCAAGAAGATTTTGTGCAGATTGTAGCAAGCGATCTGCCCTGCTCAAGCTCGTTAGCGAGGAAGGCAAGAAAATAGGGCTGTGACGAACTTCGGGTCGAGTCCAAGGTTGGCACGGTAGTTACCGGGGGGCGATCGTACTTGTTCACTTCCTCCAGAGATTTCGAGGGGGGAATCGGTTACATCAAGATGGGGGGAATCGGTTACATCAAGCTCCAGAAGAGAGCCACGGCGGGAGTTCCCAGCCCCAGTCTGAATGTTGAACAGCCGAGATCGAGCGTCGACGCATGGCAGTCGTGAGTTCAGCCCATTTCGGGAGGATAGTGTGGTGGCCCGCTCAGACAGACCATCATCCCTAGATCGGCGACAAGTAGCGCCTGATGTAGGTCGTTCACTGGCAGTGCCGAGATCCGCTGGAAATTGGGGAGATGCCGCAGACGGTGCTTCCTGCACAGGCAAGTTTGACAGTGCTACAGAGACGGGAGGAAAAGCCATCCTTGAAGTAGCCTCATCGCCTGCCGAGTCAGCCTGGTCATCCAGGGCTAGGGCGATCATGGTTAGCTGGAAGCTGGCAGCTTCTTGCGTTGTGACCTCGGCATAAGAGGCAGTGAGCCAGAACAACCGTCCCGCGAGAGACAGGCAAATAGGAAGGCATCGACGGCATTATCAGCAATATATACAGCCATAGAGTCGCTGTTCGGACGGGATTGAGCAAATGGGTTCTAAGGCTCGGCGGTTGGTGCGGGCTAAGCTCCGGACAAGAGATTGCAATGATGTTTCGAGAAGAAGGGTTCGTGGACACGGGATCAGTTTGATCTCTGAAAAGGGCCCAGCGGCGGTTTCTGGGCCGCGACATCAGCTGCTGAGAGTATGATCAGGCATGCACTTATCATATGATCATGAATCAATTCAGTAGTCATCCTCTTATCGACTGAAAAATAAGTATTGCTGCTAATGAAAACAGAGGTGTAAATACCCTAAGTCAATCAACGCCATGACCTTATCGGCTGAAAGTTGAAATTCATCCGCAGCCTCGATGACTATTAGACCCTAGTACCTTGTCAGAGGATGATTGTCCGATATTTCCTGTGCGGCCTTGATGACAAGACTCTTTGCTCGTCAACGTACATTTCTTAAAGATACACCTTACCGCTCTCACCAGACCAGAAGAATGCTATGGCCAGCCGAGGCGATGTTTGCTGAGAACCCGAGCATCGCCTTGCGTAGGGCCAGCAAAAAGAAGCCTTGTCCGGGTTTCCGAACACATTGGATGTTGCAATTCGCGCGCCATAACTTCATCTCACGATAAGAACATTTCCGGTCATAGGGAGCAATTAACCGCTGAGCAGCCAGATCATTCGACTGTTGAGAGGAATCCCGCGCCGTGTGCATTTCGCCACACGCATGACGTTAACTCCAGTATATCTTTGACTGATGATGCAATTTGCGCCAACGAGCATTTGTCGTATTTTATCGTCCTTTCCAAAACCCATCCAAATGTTCTAGGAATACATAGTTAAGAACCGAGAACAGTGCATCGCTTGGCACAGCGCTTGGCACCCGGGAACCCAAGCAGATACTGTATCGTGGGTGCGCCAGTGGTCCCACTGGTCCGAGCGCCTAAGCCCTCGCTACGCGCTTCACGAGCATAGGAAGCTGTAAGCCCTTGCTTTCCTCTCCCTTTACCATCGGCCGGGCGACAATCCTGCAAACCGTTGTTAACGACGATTCCATCACGCCCAATTGCCTTCTGCAAAGCGGGTGCAGCGGTAAGAGGGAGATGTATGCACGTACACATTCTTCAACCCGATCTCCTTCCCCGCCACAGGCGCAAACTCAAACGACCTCACAAGCGTAAACAACAACGCCTTCGACCTGCCACACAATCACACAATCACGCCATCAGCAAACCATCTCTCTCTCAACCCTTCAAAACTCACTCGATGATCGAGAACCGATACCCGATACACGCCCTTGGCCCACCCAGAAAGGTCATCAAATGCGAATATATCCCCGGGTTCTCATTTGCCCCTCCCAAATCCTCAGTCCACCTCTCGGGGCGGAACTCGTCCGCATCCGGGCCCCAGAGCTCTTTGGACCTGTTCATCGGGCGGATATCGATCCCCACCGGATCACCCTCGTTGACTCGGACAAAGTCCTGTGAGTGGCCGTATTTATCGATCACTGGCTGGGAGAGAGGGATCGTATCGGATTGAAGGGCAACGCGCATCGTTCCGTGCACCGGGCTGTGGAAGCGGAGTGATTCTTTGAGGACGTTGTCCAGGTAAGGCAGGGAATTGAGCTCGTCCATTGTTGGCGATTCGTCCGGTACGAGCTGGAGCTCGGCGCGGAGTTTGTCTTGTACTGCTGGGTGCTGCGCGAGGGAGTAGAGCGTCCATGTTACCGCTGAGGCGGTCGTTTCGTGTCCCTGCCGAACTCTTGTCAGCGCGAGGTCCAGAACGAGCGGGAAGAGCGTATACAGCAACGATGAAGGTCGATATCTGCGCTAAGACTTCTTCGTCCGTCATCCGGTGCGCAGGCGCAAGGTCTTCCGCCATATTCGCCCGAACTGCCTCGCATCAGCTCCCTCCTTCCGATCTACGGCAAGGAAGAGCACGTACTGAGAGCGCTGAGCAAGTCCCGCCCGACAATCTTGCTCTTCTCCACACTCCCCTTCCCCTTCCCCTTCGAGGTCTGCATCTCCATCTCCACCGCAGCCTTCTTCATCCTCACAAGCTGCATCCCTATCCTGTTCGTAGTCGCCATGGAGCGCTTCATGACTCCGTCCGTCTTCGTCGGCTGTCCTCGCCCATCTCAGCCACAGTACTACAAATACGAAGAGAGGAAAAAGACGGAGACGGAGACGCACGATCAGCCATAGGAGCTTGAACCGGTTCCTCAGCATGCCGAAGAGTCGTTGTTCGCCCATGGCCTGGAACATATCGTGGAAAGCGCGGAAGAGCTCGTTCTTCTCGTCGTATAACGCGTCGAACCTATACCCGAAGCCTACCGCGAAACGAGCCATCAGCTTTCCTCCACCTGATGAGGAGGGAGAACGGAGAGGGGGGGAGAGACGTACCGGCTTGACCGATTATGTCTAGTGCTGCTCGCCCGACCCAGGAGAAGACGTCTATCTCTAGCCCGTCCGGACTTGAGTCCTTCGAGAGGAATGTGTTGAGTACATCCCGGAGCTGGCCGGCAATGTCGAAAAATATCGGGGTCACTTCCCGAATCTGGCCGGGCGAAAACGAAGGGTTCTTTCATAATATAAGTACCCCTAATGTCGGTGGGATAGAGGGAATGAGACGCACCATGATCCTTCTCTGTCGTTTATGCGTCTCCCCCTCCGCTACTAACAGCCCCTCGCCCAGCGTCGCACCCAACAAGTGCCTCAAATGATCCGGCTTAGGGTAGATCTCCGTATGCGACAGAATATGGCTGATCGCCCTCGGGTCCGTCGTATGCAGTCTCGTTTTCTGTAACCTCGCATCAGCCACTCCCACTTCCATTATTCTGGATCAGAGTGAAAAGAATCGGACGTACCCCGAACGGCGCAGCAGACGCGTATGTCCTGCCATACTCCTCCTGCCATTTAAGCACGGTCTCTTGGTCTTTCACGTAGAGGGGGACGTTCCCCCAGAGCCAGGAGAATCGCGGCGGTGAGCGCAACCGCCGGAGAGGGGTGCGGAATCGTCGAACGAAGATCCACAGGCCGTAGAATGCATACAGGGCGAGAAGGGCGCCAGCGAGTAGGTACGCTTCCTGCGAGAGCCAGGCTCCGTCTTCCGTTCCTCTTAGCGTTGGGAGCTTCATCGTTGTTGGTGGTATTCTAGCGGGGTATAGGAGGGCGAGCGTCGGGGCTTCGCCGGTTTATGAGGATGAAGTTGGTGGAGGAGACTCTAGCTGCGGTGGGAGCTGCGCTGTCGTCCATGCCCACTGATGGACTACCCACTGTGCAAACCGGCCGTTGACTCGATTATTCACTGACAGCTACGACATCGATAGTTGCTGACTAAGCGGGTTAACAGGGTTCTGGGCGGTGACGAGCGGTGGACGCGTCGTGGATTGAATCACCTTGAGGGGCACGTGATTCGGGGGATGGGACGAAATATACAGTTTATCTTGATCTCGACCGGTCGGTCGGCCGGGTTTGTGGGAGATGTGGGAGTTCGTTACCCACGGGAGTGAGAGCGGGGGATTGAAGGTGGGCGACGTTATGGGAAAGGAGTGTATACCATCGCAGGCCTGTTTCGAGCACTGTTGTCAGAATTCTGCATCAAACGTGCGTTTCGTGTAGTCCGGGCCGCCGGGGCTGCACTTCGAACCGGCTCGGGGTCGTATATTTGCTGTCGCAACGTGTGCTCCGGGCAAAAAAATGGAAAGCCTCTAGTAGCGGCACAGTCGGTTCAGATTAACTACCGCTTTCTGGACTTGTTCATGGCAGAGGGAGATCGGCGTTTGGCTCGGACCGTATTTCCGATGAGCGTCGGCGTTTGAGTCAGTACTTACGTCCGAGCAATTTCGGCGTTTGTGCTGCAACGTTATAACCAACCTCTGTTGGTCGGCGGTAGGCAAAAGTACTGCGATTGTTAAAGCCGACATACTCTGCATTGTAAACAGCATGCCAAACCGCGAACTCCCTGCTTGTATCTTGTCTTTCTCAGAGCTGCAGACGGTTTCGCTCTGAACGCGAACTGGCGGCCGATTGCCCAAAGCAGGCGAAGGCGGACATACGGCCCGGAATAACAGAACCCCCACCACCAATCAAACCAAACTAACAAGCTTCAGGGTCCCAAAAGCATTCCAATCGTACATACCTCATCCCCCGTCCCATCCTCTGCACACCACCAGCGCCCCTTACCAAATCCTCACCCAATGCTTCAGCGCGTGCCATAATGGCGACCAATCAAGACATTCCAGCCTCGAGTATGGACGGGGAGTGTATGTCAGAGGGACGTCAGGGCTAGGGGGCTTTGTTTGGAGCTTGGCGGGTGGGGGATAAGGTGATTGGCTTGACTAGTGTGGATGGGGCCGACACGACGGGCAGATCGTTCCTCTTCTTTTCTTGCTTGCTTTTGCTGGTCGAGCGTGTCGACTGTCCGCTCTTTACTTGCTATCTGCTACTTGTCGACGCGCACTATCTACCACTCGACCACCATAGCCCTGTAAACGACCTCTTACTGAAGAAAGAGATCGACTGAGCGCACCCCACACACGCTCCGAAGATGTTCGCCGCGCTCCCGCGCATGCAAGCGACGCGTCTCCTAACCCTCTTCGGCGTCGGCAGTCTCCTCATCCTCTGTTCCCTACTCTACTCCTCCCTCCTCTCTCCATCAATATACGACCTCTCCACCCAAACGAGCTTCGACACCCCCTCAGCGTACAACGCGTACTACTCCGCCCCCCTAAACGCGGCCAAATCCGCCGCTTCGCGTTTCTTCCATTCTGCGCCACGTGTCACCCTCTTTACATGGACGGGGGGAAACAAGAACTACGAACTCGAGCCACTCGAGGAATACGCGGACCTCGCCAGCCCGTACCCCGTGGGTGCGAAGCCCTGGGTGCCAGAGGGGGTCGAGGGCGGAGCGCCAAGGGAATGGACTATCCCTGAAGAGGACCGGGTACGACCCGACGGGGGAAAGAAGGAAGTGGGCAAGGACTGGGATTTCCCTGCTCCGCAGGTGGACTTGGTCGAGCAGGTCGTTCAGGAGTATATGCCTCCGACGGTCGAGTTTGCACTTGTGATTATGGGGGAGCGCGCGGCTGTGGAGGCGGCGACGATGATTAAGGGTATCGTGAGTCCCCATCTCCTCCCATTCTTTGAAGTGAAAAGGTGCTGATGGGCACGCGGGTAGTTGATGCATATCTCCACCCCGGTTCAACTGCATATAGTCTGCGACGAACCAGCGATGTACTACCTCGACGAACGGCTCACCATCATCACCCGACCAGCATACGACATCTCCATCTCCTACAACCTCCTCACGGCCGGGCAGATCTGGGCACGCGCCGCCCGAGCAGGTATAGGCAGCACGTACCACGCCGGCGCCGGCGGACTGGTCAAGGTCTTCCTGCACGAGATCCTGACCGAGACTAAACGAGCGATATTTATCGACATCGATACGCTTTTCACTGTTGATCCGCTCTTGCTGTGGAAAGAGTTTGACAAGTTCCGCCCCGGGCAGGTGTTCGCCCTCCCCACGCTAGGACCGGGGAGCGACGAGCTCACGGTATGCAGCTGCGCGTTGCTGCTGGACCTAGAGGCGATGCGCGAGCACTATCAATGGGTCGCCTCCGATCTCCGGCCTCAAGCGTCCCGCACCGACGTCGCCTACACATCACTAATGAACGCCGGGCTCGACCCGCGCAACCCGCCGTTCGGCGACCAAGGAGTCTACTACGCGATCTGGAAGACCCGCCCTGAGCTGGCGGGACATCTGAGCTTGAGCTGGGATGTCAGCCACTGTAGGAATCATTGGGGGTTTAGCATGGCTGATGGGAGCGATGAGATGACTGAGGAGGAGCAGATGAGGCGGAGGGAGGAGAGGATGCGGACGGTTGAGGGGAGGATGAGGAACGCCCCGGAGAAGTTCCCGATCTTCCCTGGTATCCTGCATTTGTGAGTCCCCTCCACGCTTTTTCTTCGGCTCCTCAGGATGAGAGACTGATATATGGTGGGGAATAGCAACTGCATCGACAACTCGGCCAACTCGTTCACCTACTCCGATATCGTCGACTGGCCTGACTGGGGCCCGCTCGTCCAAAGCGCGACGAAATACAAATGGACCTGGCTGAACCGCGGTGACGGCACCTCCAAGGTCGAGAGGGTGATGTATGAAGACGTGCGGTTCGCGGACGAGCGTTGGCCGGAGAGCGAGCATGTAGGCGGGTGGGTGCCGCCTGTTCCGCAGGTCCAGCCGGAACCGGTCGGGATGCCGGTGTATGAGGGTGAGGGAGGCGGGGAGTGGGAGTTCGTTACGGCTGAACAGGGGCAGGTGGAGGCGTTTGAGGAGGATATGGGTGCTGTGCAGGATGTGCCGTTGCAGGAGGAAGGAGGGTATTATCAGGAACAGCCTGCGGAGTGGGTGCAGGGTGAGGATGGGGAGTGGTATCAGGTTGCTGCTGCGCCGGTGGTTGAGGAATGGCAACCGGCCGAACCGGTGTACGAGGCTCCTGCTCCTGCTTACGACGCTCCTGCGGCCTACGAAGAACAGCCTGAGTACACTCAACCCGAAGTTCCAGCGCAAGGCGATTGGATGGACGAACTTCCCAGCGCACCCGCGATGCCCCAGGCTGACGAACTCCGTCCGCCTCAGCCTGAAGAACCGACCCCGCAAGAGAAGCAGGCAGAAGAGGAGGGCAAATGGATCATGGGACCGTACGGCGAATGGATCTGGGTTGCCAAACCCGCTGCTCCTGCTCCGGTCGTCAACGCTCCGCCTCGTCCCGCCGAGCCGGTAGATGCCTGGTCACAACCTGCAGCACCGGCCATGGGACACGCCATGCCTCCACCCGCTGCGATCCCCATCCCAACACAACCACTCACTCCACCGCCGACAGACGCAGAGCTCGAGCGAGAAAAGCTGAAGGAGATGCTCGCTGCTGCGCTCGCACCGTCTATGCCGCAGCCCGTTCACCCGGCTCCTGCAATGCCCGCACCGCCGACGGGGCCGGCTAGCCAGCCTTCGACGGACGAAGACCTCGAGCGGCAAAAGCTGAAGCAGATGCTCGCTGCTGCTCTTGCGAAGCTGAACGAGCCTGCGCCTGTCTCCGCGCCGGGCGTCGTCGCCCCCCCTGTGGAGAGCGAGGAACTACCGCCGTTGAGGATGGCACGACCCGACCAGCCTGCGCCTGTAGAATCGGAATCGGTGTATGAAGAATTCTCCCCCTTACCTGTCGAAGACCTCGCGCCCGAGCCGGTGACAGAAACCGCCGAGAAGCCAGCTGGAGAATGGGTTCAGGAGGCGAACGGCGAGTGGTCTTGGGTCGCTTTCCGTTGATGGAGCGGATCAATCAGGAGTTGATCATTATACTATGTATGCGCGGGCCCGTTTACTATTCCTTTCTTGCATTCTATACCCTTGTAGCACTAGACTTGCAATATGATCTTCCAAGAGCATATATGTACCTGTATCGTCCAGCTGCGCATGATTGGGCGGCCTATCCGAAAGGCGATTGATGCTTGGGGACCTGCCTGGATTGGGCATGAGCGGGGCCTGGATGCTTGAGGTGGTGTATTACTGAAGTTCAGATTTGTAGAGACTGGTAGGCGCCAGACAACTCAACCAAAAGCAGAACTACACTCGAATATAGCGGGTGTGGTGGCTTAAGACAAGTCGAGACCACTTACCGCGATTCCCTCCGGCCTGTAGAAAGGTTGCCGGTTCGCAAACCCAGCCTTGAGATTTTCGAGCCACGAATTCAAAGCCGTGAGAATCCGAGAGTGGATGAAGCTTGCATCTGATGGTATAATGACAACTTCCACCTTTGCTTGGCAGTTTACGATGGGTATCGCTACATATCAGCATACCCAGGCACCTCGAACCCCGACCCGGCTGTCGAGCGCTGCTCGACCGGCTCAACTGCCGAACGGACTGACTGAAGGTAGACCACCCCTCAAACTACTAAGCAATGAAGTAGGAATTGGTCAGAAGTCCCCGTCGAAAAGGGGATGCTACTCGTTCTTCAAGTTCTTCAATTTCGAACTCCTTACATGGCGGGGAAAGCCGGCATAATGAGAAGAAAGAAGATGCGCCCTTACGTACGCAATGAACTGCCATCCCTGTCGATAGCGATAATGTTTGTTGCAATGTGTCCTGACCAGCCGCCGATGCGTGTGCTACCAGAATGAGCAATTCGCCGCTGTTTGTTGACATTACGATACCAGGCACGGAAGAGGTACGATCGAAGGACAAGCAAACTAATTGATTAGGTCACGTGCTGGATGTGCTCCCGAAATAGGCGCGTGCACCGAAAGGACCCGGTCACATAACGCGCTCTGCTCTCGTCAGACCATCCATTGAACGACGCGCTATATACCGCCTCCTGCTTATCCAGATCGACCTCCCGTAATGACGGTCTCTCTGAACATGTTCTCTGGCGACGTCAGCCCCGACTAGAACGTATCCATCCGTCGGATGGGTCTGTTATTGCGGACTGGCTGTGGGAACTGGGTCTGGCCACTTGGGCTAGTTGCTCGGCCATGAACTGGGGCATGGTCTGCCTGAGGCAAGCACGCGATTGGCTTTCTGGTATTGTACCGCGGACGAGGAAGGACATATGACGGTCGGGTCGTGAGTGGGTCCGCTTGCTGAGAGGGTGCGGATGTAGCAAGAGAGACCAGGCCTGGTGGGAACCGAAGCGACCGCCGATGACGCCGTTGTGGGCGGTGGACGCTTCCTTCCAACCTATGGTCGACTCGTCTGTTGTCTTCACTCTCACCGCTGCCCGCCGTTGTTTACGTCTTCGCCTTCTGCCGTCGGTTGGCGCTTATCACCCTCCTGTCTATGTCCAAACCGAGTATAAGAACATGCAAAGGGGCGACAAGCCATTCCTCATTCCCTCTTCTCTTCTCCACCGCCTTCCTACTCTACCGGCCTCGCCTCGCCTAATTCCAACCAGGACCAAGACAACCACACTCTTTTGATTAACTACTACCTTATCAACATAATCATAATGTACTCCCTTCTGTCGCTCCTCGCCATCCCGGCCAGCATCAACGCTCTCGCTGTGCCCCGCCAGGCTTCCGTCGCCGCCGACGTTACCGCCTCCCTCGACATCTCCGGCGTCGCAAGCGTCGATGCTGATGTCACCGCCACCGTCGCACTCGCTGCCACCAACGGCGTTTCACTCGGTGTCGATGCTGGTGTGACTGCATCTGCCGACCTCCTCAGCGGTGTTCTCCCTACTGGCCTCCCCGTCGCCGCTGATGCTTCGGCATCCGTCGGCCTCGACCTCTCATCCGGTGTCAACGTCGAGGCTACCGCTTCGCTTGACCTTCTCGGCCTCCCAGTCGATGCCACCGCCTCGGTCAATCTTGGCCTCCTCGCCCCCAGCCCGACCATCGGTGTCGATGCCAATGTCGATGTGAGCGGTGTCGCTTCCCTGGGCATCGACCTCAGCCCAACCCCTACAGTCGGCCTTGACCTCCTCGGCCTCGCTGACCTCGGTGTCGGTCTCGGTGCCACCCCTGCCATCGACATCGCCCTGCCTACCGGCGGCCTCCTTGCCGGCCTCAACCTCGACGCTGTGACTGGCCTCCTCGGTGGCCTCAATCTCCCCGCCGGCAGCCTCGGCTCCGTCACCGATCTCTTGAGCAACCTCAACCTCCCCACCAGCGCGCTCTCCGGTCTCGATCTCTCTTCTCTCCTGAGCCCCAGCGGTACCATTGACATCAATGCCCTGATCAGTGCCCTCGTCGGCCTTGGTGCTGATGCCGATGCCGCTGTCTCACTGCTGCTCGTCGCCACCGGTGTTCTCCCGCCTCTGCCCGTCCCCACCGCCGGCCTTTCCGTCGATGCCCTTGCGTCGCTCATCCTCGACCTCCCCATCGATGCCACCGCTGCCCTCGACGTTCTCCTGAACGCGCCCACCGCTGCTGTTGGCGTTGCCGCTGCCGTCCCGACCGTCGTTGCCGATGTCTCCGCCCTCGCCGCTGACGCCCTGGCCCTCGGCCTTGATGCCAGCGTGGCGCTCGACCTCCTCCTTGGCCAGACTGCCGGCCTTGACCTCGGTGCCATCGCCACCGCTGTTGTTGGCCCCATCTCCGCTGACATCGCCGCCACCGCCACCGTTGGTGCCCTTGCTGCCCGGCAGACCGTTGCCGTCGACGCTACCGTGTCCGCCGACGTTGCCGCCACCGTTGAGGCCGCTGTCCCCACTGTTTCCGTCGGCGCCACCGCCTCCATTGCCGGCATCGATGCCGGCCTCTCCTGCGTCGTTGAGGACCTTCACTGCTGCGCTCAGGTCGGCCTCCTCAGCAGCCCCGTCGTCGCCGACGTCCTCGACATCCTCGGTCTCTACGTCGACATCCCCACCGATGTGACCGTCGGTGTCAACTGCGCCGCACCCACACTCTCCGCCACGTCTTCGCTCGCCAGCCTGTCCGCATCCTGCGGCGCCAACCTGGTCTGCTGCACTGGCGCAACCTTCGAGGGTGCAACGATCGCCACCAACTGCACCACCGTCGCGATCTAATTCATTTTCTATCTCTTATGATCTAGATTACTAGCTTGCTTAATTCTGGTCTTGTTCGTTTCTGGGCTCGCGAGGCCTGCCTGATATTCCGCGTGGAGGGGTGGAGGAGGACACGAAGGTGGATGTGGATGGATGGAGGAAGGACCACGAGGGGCCGTAATTGCAATCTTGTATCACTTACAATCTCTGATTATTACCCCCTCTGCCATCCTGCTTGGGATCTCCCATGCGTGCAATTATGCTACACTTCAAAATCAAACATATGATGCGCGTTATTTGACACACGATCCCGCGGCTCCCCACTTACGTTCCTCGACCATCAGGAAAGTCACGTGATCATAGTAAACAAACAATCACGTTCACTCGCCTGCAACCCGTAGCACAGCAGCTTTGATGCCGTTTTGAGCCTTCTCTATTCCCAGGGGACAAGTATGGTTAACATCAGAAGAGCTCGAGTCACCATCAGGTTACCATCACCACGTCATCGCTTGTCAAGCAGGACAGCCTCGTCGCTCTATGCACTATAACATGGCTTTGGTTTTGCAGAGACCTTGCTCTGCAAACATACATAGTCAACGATGTCTGAGCAGCAGAACCCTCAGCCCCGCAAGATCACTGCACCTAAGGTCACCTGCGACGAGGCTTGGCCCGTGATCACAGCTCTTCTAGGCAAGACTGTGCGCGCGCAGCTCCTCGATGGTACGCACATTCTCGCTGCGTGCATAGGTAAATAGACTGATGAGATCTAGGTCAAGAGCCGAATCTTGGCAAAGGCGCTTCATACGCCGAGTACATGCAAGCATATGCGAGCGCCTATAATCTCGGCAACAGCGGTCAATTATCGCAGTATGAGGAGCTATATGTGCTCCTCTCCCGTTACTGGTTCGACATCGCCGATCAAGTGATTGGCGCTCTGCCCAAGCCGGCAGCGGACGATCCAGCGGGCTTTTTGCGCGCCTACGTCGAGGCGTATGAGCGATATCTGAGCGCTGCTCTGTTGCAACCACGACTATTCAGATTGTACAACAACGTCTTTCTGCGAGCGCAAGGCGATCGCTGGGTCAAGCCACCAAAGACTCCCGGCGAGCGAAGCGTTGGTCCTGGTATGGAGCTAGTCGACCCAAAAACTGCGGTCGGCACCGCTGCGAACGCTTCCAATCGGGGCCGCGGTCAAGGCTTGCCCATTCCTGGTCTGGTGCCGAGACCCATTCCCCGCGCTGCCGTCGATGAAGACATCATGCAGTGGGATAAGGGGAAGGATGAAGGCGCACCTCCCGGAGGAGAGATGGCAAGGCTCATCTGGCCGCGCGAGGGCAAGGTCGTTCCCACTGGTGATTCAACCGTCGATGCTAGCGAAACCGAACAGTATGAAGCAAGAAAATATGCAAGCTTGCCGGCGAATGCCATGGTTCGCATTGTGCCGACCATCCTCCGTCTTTGGCGGGTCGCGACTGTCAAGCATTATGGAGACGCCAGCGACGTGTCCTTCGCCTCTATCGTCCACGCCATGACGGCGGGAAACGACGCTGCGGCTGAACTCGACACGGTGAAGAGCCTCGCAAAGGCTTTCTGGGCGACGGGCGTTTTGGAGGAGGATCTGGGGTTCAGAGATCTGTTGCAGGTCCTGCCGTCCAAGAAAAAAGCAGTCTCCGAATAGAGATGTGCTGTTTGATTGTAGTTCGATAAAATGTATTTATTGCAGCACCGTTGCGCCCGCTCACCGTCGCCCGTTTGGTTCCTCCTAATGCAGCGATTGCTGTTCGGATGAGTATTGGAATTGGCATATGTCTACGAGCACGGCCTGCTTGGCAAGCCATGTAAGTCATGTGATTCGAGCCCCTAATAATCACGTTCACTAATAACACGCGGACCCGCGGGGCTGATGCCGAGTGAGTCGGTCCTTCTCTTACTGCGCGCCAAAATGGCTAACTTCAGAAGGGTTGGAGCCAACATCAACTTACCGTCACCACGTCATCCCGAGTCGACGATAAACCGGTCGTACTTTTATATATGACGCGGCTTTGTGGCCAACTCCCCAGCACAAATAGCTAACGATGTCCACCCAGCAGAATGCACCGCGCAAGGTCGCTTCACACCGCGTCACCTGCGATGAGGCTTGGCCTGCGATCACCGCTCTGCTAAATAAGACCATTCGGGCGCAGCTTCTCAATGGTATGCACATCTCCAATTCTGAGAAAGGGTGGACAACTGATAGGCCCAGGCGAGGAACCGAACCTGGGCAAAGGCGCGTCTTACGCTGAGTACATGCAAGCATACGCGAGCGCCTATAATCTCGGCAACGGTCCTCTCATGTCGCAGTATGAGGAGCTCTACGTGCGCCTCTCCCGCTATTGGTTCGATATCGCCGATCGAATGATCGGTTCACTGCCCAAGCCGGCCACGGACAACCCGGCGCTGTTCTTGCGCGCGTACATCGAGGCATATGAACGATATCTGGGCGCTGCAATGTTGCAACCTCGGCTCTTCAAGCTGTACAACAGCGTTTTCCTTCAAGCGCAGGCTGATCGATGGCTCAAGCCTCGACGAGCTCCAGGTTCTCCCGACGTCCCACCAGGCTCGGAGTTGGTCAATCCGAACCCACCCGTCATCACCGTCTCAGGCGGAATGCGTCACCAGCAAGCTGTTCCCATCCAGGACCTTGTGCCCAGGCCCATCCCTCGAGCTGCCATCGATGAGGACATCATGCGATGGGACAAGGGGAAAGCGGAAGGTGCTCCGCCCGGAGCGGATATTGCAAGACTCATTTGGCCGCCCCAAGGCAAGGTCGTTCCTACCAGTGACTCGGCCATCGACGCCAGGGATACTGCGCAGCATGGAGCGAGAAAACACGCAAGTCTGCCTGCGAACGCAGTCATGCCGATCGTGCCTACTATCCTCCGCCTTTGGCGCAACGCTACCGTCAAGCACTACGGAGATGAGAGCGACCCTTCGTTTGCTTCTATCGTCTATACCTTGACAGCTGGAAACGATATCGACTCCGAGCTCGAGACAATCAAGAGTCTAGCAAAGGCTTTCTGGGCCACGGGGGTGCTGGAGGAGGACTTGGGTTTTGCGGATCTAGTGCAGGTCTTGCGCCCCAAGGGCGAGTAGGCATTGTGTCGTACATAAGGATGCGTGATCTTGGCGTCCTTCCATGAATGTTTGTATTCCACGGTAGGTTATTTTGAGAAGTTGTTATGATATTGCTGCAACAATAGCGTCGACAATTGTCCAAGCGGCTCGACCCTGATGAAGTCATCTTTCCCGATTCGGCTCCGAGCGCAGGTGATTTCGATGTTTGGTCCCGTGCACGCGTTTGATGAATTGGGCCACATTACCATCCTCACGTCAACAACGCCTTCATTTCACTAAGTATTCTCGGGGGACCTTCCAGCAGACGCAGTTTAATATGAGCCTCAAGAAAAGAAGAAGAGAAGAGGACGGGGACGTCCAGCTGGAACGGAAGCCGGTGGCATGCAGGATCACCTATCATGTCGATGAACGCGTATTCGATCGCGTCTTCAATGGTTAGCGCGTCTTGGTATAACTCGGGAATCTTGTCCTAACGGAGCTCTTTCTACACAGAAGACAGCCTGGATGAAATGAAACATGTCATTCGGCGAAAGCTGAAGCTGCCTAATGTCGAGTTGGAGCTGGCACAGCTGCGAGATGACGTTGAGGTGGACCTGGAGGATGGTGAGCTGCCTATCCTCCTACTCCGGTGGACCCTTCTCATACCTCTCAAGATGACGACTTCGAGTCTTTGAAGATGCAAGCTCAGATCGACGATCGCATCGATGTGCTCGTCACGGTAGTGGATGCTCCTCCAGACTGGTCGTTCGCACGAGCGGCCACACCTGGGCCGGATGCCTCATTCGAACGTGCGCGCTCAGTCGAGCCCGTCGCAGCCATGCGACGAAGATCTATGTCGGTCGGAACCTCCAATCGAGGACATGTTCCAGCGATCGCCAACCTCATGCGTGCGAAGAATCTGATCCCGTATGGTGCTGCAGTGTTCGATGACGATGACGAGGATGATGAGGAGCCGACCCTCGGTGAACTGGCGACACGGACGCAGAAGCGTATGAGTGCCGGTACATCCAAGGCTGCTGCTGCCGGTCGTCAAGCAACAGAGACGGCTCGGAGTGCGGCTGATGAAGTTGCGGAAACTGTGGAGGGTGCGGGCAAGAAGGTGGCAAAAGTCGCAAAGACGGCGGGCAAGGCTACGAAGGAAAGCGGGCCTCTGCAAACAGCAGGAGAAGCCCTCTCTGCCGCAGGCAAAAGCATCCTAGAGGTCGGCAAGTCGGCTTCAACGCTCGTGCAGGAAGCTGGTGAGGCTGCGAGTGGTCTTGTCGCCGGGGCTGCCAAGGCGGCAAAGCGTACTATCCAACCTGCCGAAGATGCTCCTCCTGCCAAACGAAGGAAGAAGCAGTCTGCGGGCGAGACAGTGGACGTCTCTATGACGAATGCTGCGCCCCAGTCTGAAGAAGTCGGCGGCACTCCAGAAGCGGCACCTACAAAACCGAAGCCGAAACCCCGAAAATCCAAAAGCTCCCTCGCCCCAGATGCGGCTCGGCCTACCTCCAATGCATCGACGAATAAGCCTGGAACGTCAGGCACGACTGCAACACAGGCCCCAACCTCTGCGGCCACTGCCACCATAACTGTTCCATCTTTTGAAACGGGTAAACTGAACGACCTTGATCCAGTGGCTCGGATCCTCGCAAGGGCGGCATTGAGCCAGAAGTCCCAAGCAGATCAGAAGGCTGCTAAGAAGGCGCAGAGGTCGAAGACGATAGAACAGAAGGCTGAGGAGAAGGCCCAAAAGGTCGAGGAAAAGAAAACTCAGAAGGCCGAAGAAAAGGCTCGGAAGGCGGCAGAAAAGGCTCAGAACCCCAAGAAACGAAAGTCGAAAGCCCCGGCTGAGGGGGAAGCCAGCGATGCTCAGGGCGGTGCGGCAACCACCCAGCTGGCGGCTGATCCCGCCGACAAGGACGAGGCGTCTGGTGCAACGAAAGAGAAGAAGAAGCGAGCGAAGAAGTTGAAGTCGAAAGATGCGGAAAGCGCACTCGCTGAGTCTGTACCGCCGGCTGCGGGCGAGGGGGCCACCGGTGATGGGACGCAGGCGGAGAAAAAGGATCGAAAGAAGAATGATTGTAAGTGCTAATCCACGTGGAGGCTGCGGTCTTGTCGATTATGACCCGAACCAGTTGTACAGAACCAAGACAATCCTGACGGCGGCCCGAAGTCTGAAGAAGAGAGAGACGGCAGTGAGGAGGTCAAAGAAGTAGCATCGCAGCGACAGTTTAGGAGAGAAACAGATCCTGGGCCAAGCGAGGATACGCCGGAATCTCCGAAGCAAACCAGAACCGAGGATGGTCCTGCAAACGCGAGCCGGCATAACAAGGATGCTAGCAAGGACCGAAGGAATAGAATCTCTGCATCCAACGCCTCTAGTACGCCACGATCTTCGGCGTTCTTGGAACGCCTAGTAGAGTCCAGCACCCCAGCCAGACAAACGTCTGGTCAATCTCCCGTTAACTCTGTCGTCTTTCCTGCGCAAGTGCTCCGCCCAACTTCAACATCCTCTACGGCACCTTCCAGCACTCCGCGGCGATTTCAGGCCGCTCTTGGACAAGGTCAAGGAACTCGTGTACAGCGTGATGGCCAGGATGACATTACCGAGTTCACCCAGCCGTCAATGGGGCTCTCGCAAACGGTGAATCCACCACAGGCGCCTGGTACCGCAGGGAAACCTTTGCGACCCCTTTCCAAACTTCCTCGACCCTCCTTGACGAACACGCCAGGACTCCGCAGTGCCTCCTCCAGTCCGACCGGGCCGCCGGTGCCCAGCCCGACTACTACCAAGGGGCCAAGCATCACGATACCTACTGCAAGGCAACCTACGATGAGCCCAATACTAGGTCAGAAGGGCGACACTCCCCGCGCCAGCCCACTGCCTACTTGGACAGCCCTCCGGCAACCTTCAAGCTCTGATCAATCTCCTGTGGATCCCAATGCGTCTCAAGTCGACCAGTTGCGCAGTAGCTCAACCGGGGCGGTGTCAGACATCTCCCGCCCTAACAGCGCCGTTACTCGGGAGGAAGAGCTGGAAGTGGAGCGAGCGACGCAAGAGATGCGGTATGACGAGGAAGATGAAGACGGCTTCCATGTTTTTGACGGGGATGGGGAGGGAACGACCACTGATGACCGGACGAAGGCGGGTGATGGCGGCTCGGATGAGGAGGACAACATCGCTGCGCCTCAGCCTCGAAAACGCGGTAGCTTGGGCCCTCCGGCACAGATCCTGAGCTCGGCTGATCTCGACGCAACTCATCAACCACAAGCTTCAGTGCAAGTGTCAATCACCACCATCACGGCCCAGCAAACCGCCGCACCGCCCAACCTCCTCCAGCCATCCTCAAGCCCCGCAGCCAAGAGCAGCCCCGCCAGCAAGCCCGGGTCCAACTCCTCGCTCATATCCTACCCGTCACTCCCAACGCCCAAAGCAGCCTCCCAACCGCTCTTCCGACCCGAAACCCAACTGCCCTCCCAGTCCGTACCGGGTACATATCCCTCCGCCTCCGCTCCTGCGCCTGTGCCTCTCCCGCTCGCGCAGCAAGAGCAGGAGGAAGACCATAGTTTGTTCGGCCTGGGGACGCAGTACGTCGGCCTTTCTCAGCTGAGCAAAGATAAGTTGAGGCAGAGCATGTCCCGTTCTTCTCTCTCCCTGTCGAGCCGGGCGAACGGGAAGCCCAACGGTCAAGGAGCAGGGACGAGCCACCGCAGCCCGCCAAAGCGGGCGGAGCAGGAGAGCGAGACGGAAGATGAGGAGGACGAGGAAGATGAAGATGAGGAGGATAGTGATGTCCAGGATAGCATCCTCCCGCGTGACAGGCTGGCGGGGGCGATGGCCAAGAGAGCCAGGAGGGGGAGGGTGTCGGCTAAGTTCTTCTGAGGTCTTTCTTCTTTCTCTGCTGTTCTCTGCTCACCTTCTCACACTCGTGTGGCTGGCGTTTGCTGCTCGAGGGACTGTTTCTTGTCGTTATTAGATTCTTGACTCTTTTCTGAACCGTGTTCTGGGCTAATCGGGTTCTTCTTTCTCCTGTTCTCTAATGGCGTGCGATACATTCCACATCTGAGGACGCGTATACTTTACAGCATGTAGATACCTATTCTTGTCAATATCACCCTCTCTCGCGCACCATGTCCCTCTGGCTCGTGCCGCGCCAGTCTTGGACTCTCTCGTCTTCACTGATTGAGGACTACGTAGAGCAAGCAAAGCCGCCAACCAGACTTGGCCCCCTCAGGCTCTCAGGCTCGTCCAAGCAGCTGAACTACAGTAGCAAGCTACAGTACTTCACCCCTCGGCGAGCCGAGTCCTCTTCTGGTGAGGTGCTGAGCGAGAGGAGCACGTCTAGCACGCTTGGACTCTTGGACATCCCATCCCATAGAACTGTCCAAGCGGAGTTATACAGTACAGTATGCGAATCCCATGCCGTGCCTGGTCGACTACGATCTATCCTGGAGCATAGCCGCTGGGCAGCCAATGATCATATAATGTACTGACGCTAGGACGACTTCCAAGACCCGCTTGCACGTTGCTGCCCAGCCTACAGTAGCAAGATGGGCGCGGAGGCACTGGCACGCTACACGTTCACGACGCCTAGCAAGCCGATCGATATCGGCCCCGTTAGCCCATGAGAGCGTCCGACTGGGGCCCTATGGACGGGGTAGGTAGGTAACCATGGTGGGCCGATGCGCCCATCGCCTTCATTCATAGAGGGACTGGAATGCTGATCAAGATGACGACGATGAGGCGTAATTAAGCTTTGCGAAGCGCAGGAATGGGGGGAGAGGGGGGAGAGGGGGGATTGGGAAGCCGACCGAGAGCATCGTATCACCCTACAGCACCGCTTCAGAAAGCAGCCACTAGTATTGATTCGCTCGGTGAAGTATCATACCGCCCAACCCCACCTCTAGTACTGTAGTGGAACTGTATGGCCGTTCTCCAGTTTCTCGATTACATTCTTATGTATATGCGCAGGTGGGCGAGCGAAAATGGAGAGGAAAACAACGCGAACCCGAACACGCGCGCGGGACGCGTCCCACTTCTCCGAAATTCGCGCAAATCTCGGCGATAATAAGGTTCAATCAACCCTGCCGAGCTCGGCAACAACGCGGCAACCCCCCGCTCAGGGCTCGCGTTCCTCAGAAGAACGTCCGAATGCCTCCGCCCATATTGGAACGGGGCAAGGCACGTTCGTTCATTGGCCAGCTCTTGAACTTCTTGGGAGTTCTTAGGTGGCATGGGGGTCGGCGCGCTCGACCACGCGTGGAGTGAATGAAGAAGAGGCACGATCAGAACTTCTCCGAACACCAGAAGAAAGTGCGGTAATTAGCAGGACTGTATGATGAATACGATCATGCAGATGCAGAAGAGGAAGAGGCAGGAAGGTTCATTCCCCTCCCATAGCAAGCCGCGCTCAGCCCTCTCAGCCCTCTCAGCCCTCTCAGCCCTCCGCGCCGATCCCACCCACCCGCCCGTCGTTCTCGGCCCTGATTGCGCCTCACCCCGAGCCACACTCGAGCTTGGCACCCCCCTCCCTCCTTGCAGGTACCTTCAAGTAGACCTGGATCTGGGACATGACCCTCTTTTTTTCCCTCCTCTCCATCCCCCATTCGTCCTTCGCCCCTTCTCGCCTCCTGCGCGCTGTGCTGTGTGCTTCTCTCTGCGTGGTCTGATCTTCCCGCCTCGCTTCGTGAGTGAGTGAGTGAGTGAGAAGAGGGAAGTGAATCAGGCCTTGTCTCTCTTTTACATCATTTACAATCGTTCATCCACCCCGCTCGTTCATTGATCTCGGACCACCACCTCCTCTCTTCCTTCCTTTATCATCCCACCTCCTCGTCGCGTCCTCCGTCGTCGCGTCGCTCGCCCCCCCCGCGTCTCCTTCCTCGACGCGTCCAAACCTCGCCGCTCGTTGGCCCGGCCGTATACCTCCAATACAGCCTTTTAATCACCCCTTCCCTCCTAATTCTTCCAACGCGCGCCTCCCGCCTTACCTTCAAAGAACACAGCGATGCGCGCTTCCGCTCTCTTCCCGCCTCTCTCACTCCTCGCCCTCGCCCTCCTCTCCACCCTCTCCTCGCTAACGCTCGTCACCGCCCTCCCCCGCGCACACGAACACCGTTCCTCCCACCCCGCAGGCTGGCATCCCCACCCCCACCGGCCTCACCCCTCCCTCCCCGTCCCACTCAAGATCGCCCTCAAGCAGCAAAACCTCCACCTAGGCCCTAGCGAGCTCTACAAAGTCTCCGACCCCCTCTCCCCCCACTATGGGAAACACTGGACTCCCCAGGAAGTCGCCGACTTCTTCTCCCCCGCACAAGAGTCGATCGACTCGGTCCTTTCCTGGCTCTTTGCCTCTGGCATAGGAGAGGACCGCGTCACCCTGAGCAGGTCCAAGGGCTGGGTGAGCATCATGAACGCCACCGTCGAGGAGGCGGAAAGGTTGCTAGGGACGACGTACAACGTCTATGTGCACCAGGATTCGGGGTCGGCACATTTGGCGTGTGATGAATACAGCTTGCCGGAGGACGTGCAGGGGCATGTGGACTTCGTGACGCCTACGATCCACTATGATTTCCAACTCCCTCCTCCGGCCAAGCGCGGTACCCGTGCCTCCAACTCTGCTCGCTCCGACTCCCTCGACACGCGCTCGCCAGAGGCTCGCGCCAACGAACTGAGGAAACGCGGTATGCCCCCCGCGGCCCAGCTCGGCCTGCCCGACAGCGCCTCCCTGCCCAAGATGGACGCCGGTTGGCTAGGGACGATCTTCACCGAGCTCGCGCACTGCTCCGAACAAATCACCCCTATCTGCCTGCGCGCACTCTACGGCATCCCTCCCGCCGGTCTCCAACTCGCCACCAGCAAAAACTCTCTGGGAGTAGTCGAGTTCGCCCCCCAAGCATACCTCCCCGCCGACCTGGACTTGTGGTTCAAGAAGTTCCTGCCCCAAGCTGTTGGTGCTAGGCCGCAGTTTGCGGGTGTGGATGGGGGCAATTTGGACCCGAGGAGCGTGGGGCTGCAGTATAATGGAGAGAGCGATTTGGACTTGGAGTATACGATGGGGTTTGTGTGGCCGCTCAAGCCGGTGTTGTATCAGATTGGGGATAGTTATTTGAGTGGGTCGTTTAATAATTTGTGAGTCTCTTCTCCTCTCCTCTCCTCTCCTCTCCCTACCCTCTTCCCTGCTCTCTCCTGCTGCTCCTCTCTGCTTGACTGCCGGCCGCATCTCGCCGCATGTCGCAGAGAAAGCCCGGATCAAGAGCGCTCCCCACACAGAGTGCGAGATTGCTGACGCTCTTGGTGGTACTTCGTAGCCTCGACGCCATAGACGCCTCCTACTGCACCTACCTCGGCGGCGACGACCCGAGCCAAGACAGCATCTACCCCGACACGGACCATCCGGACGGGTACCAGGGGACGAACCAGTGTGGCGCGTTTGCGGCTGCGAACGTTATGAGCGTTTCGTATTCTTATGATGAGATTCAGCTGAGTAGGTTTTATGAGGAGAGGCAGTGTAATGAGGTGCGTTGCAATTCTTCTCTCTGTTTCCCGGCCTTTTACTTTAAGGGCTTCTCTCCTTGCTGTGATCCTCCCGGCTTTGGCCAGCCTTGCTTTCTCCGCTTCCCTCTTGCCTTTCCCCGCCCGTCCGACAGCCCTTACGGGTTAGGACGGGTTTAGCGCTCGCAAGCCCAGAGAGGAACTTTGTACTGATGATTGCTTTGTAGTACATGAAGCTCGGCCTGCAAGGCGTCACGCTCCTCTTCTCGACCGGCGACGCCGGCGTCGCATCAGGGTACGGCGTCTGCTCCGAAGACGGCCAATACTCGTCCACCGGCACGCGTTTCGTCCCCTCCTTCCCCGCGACCTGCCCCTACGTCACAGGAGTCGGCGCGACCCAAATCCCCGACGGCGGGAGCGTCCTCTCGCGCGAAGTGGCCGTCGAAGACAAGTTCTACTCCTCAGGCGGGTTCAGCGACATCTTCCCTCTCCCCGACTACCAAAAATCCGCCATGCAGGCCTATTACGCTAAATACGCCCCGCCCTACACTTCCGCGCAGTACAACAACTCCCAGCTCGTGCGCGGTTTCCCAGACATATCCGCAAACGGGCTCAACTTCGTCGTTGCCGCCTCGGGCAACTTCACCCTCGGCTCCGGCACGTCCGCCGCCACACCGGTCGTAGCGAGCATCTTCACGCTGATCAACGACGCCCGCCTCGCGATCGGAAAAAAGCCGGTCGGGTTTGTGAACCCGGCGCTGTACCAGAACACGTGGATGCTGAACGATATTGTCAGTGGGAACAACCCGGGGTGCGGGACGGACGGGTTTGCTGCTGTGCCTGGGTGGGACCCCGTGACGGGGTTGGGGACGCCGAATTATCCGGCTATGTTGGCGTATTTTTTGGCGCTGAGCTGAGCCGCTCCCCTTCTCTTCCTATCCCATTCCCTCGCACCCTATCCCATCCCATCGTGTCCGATGAGGTGGGCTCGCTTCCTTGCTCGTTTGTCGTTTGATGTTTTCTGGCTTGGCTTCTGGACTGGACTGTGGACTCGGCGTTGTTGTTGAAAAAATATACCCTTTTGGCGGGTACCCCTCTTCTACATGCCTCGTATCTTGCTTTGCCTTTCTTCCTCTTTCGACCCATAAACCCCCCTCTGCCCTCCGCCACGTGTTGAATCTGTCCTTCGGAAGACGGCGATGATGTGGAGTTGGGATGGCTGGATGTTGAAGGATAGGAAGGAAGGAAGGAGGGAGAGAGAAGGAAGGAGACTGAGGTGAACGAAGTGAATGGAGTGAAGGAGTCGGATTGGTTACAAGACAGGACATCTGCATCTACATACGTCGCTCGTTTGACTTTCAGCTTTGTTTGAGTTTCAGCATCGTTTATTACAATTCTACAATTCTACAACTTTCCAAGTTCAGTTTCACAGTTGGCCTGGAGAGGAGTTGGAACTCGTTTGGTTGTCTTCATCGCACACTTGTTCCTTTGGAGTCCGCTTGGAGGCGAGTCTGCTCTGAGCGCTTTGGACCGCTTCAAGGCATTACAATATGCTGCAGAAACAAAGCCTTTTTAGGCGCTTTTGGAGACCTCTGGACAGTGACTGCAGTGGGCGTGGGCACTGCAAGCTTTCGACTGAGTGTGTGGATGAAGAGGATATCGGAGACGACGGTCTGAAAGGCTCGGTAATGCTGTATCCCACCATCCTGTTCAATTCCCGCTCGCTCCGATGCCAGGGCGACTCGCATTGGTTATGTGCGCTTTGCGGCGCTGCTTCTTTGTTCTCTCCGCTGTCTGGAACGTGGCCGAGCAGCTGCAGACCGAGCACGATGGAATTGGCATGATGGTTCCGTACTAGTAGTATATCTCTACAACAACATAACAGGACACAGTTCTTCCTCTTCTGCCTTCTCGCTAAACGCGACCAGAACATTCCCGTGTTCAATCACAAGTCTTTCCGGCCCCCGTGACAAACTACACAGCCATCACACCGCACACAGGTGAACGAGCAAAGGAAAAAAAAGTCTATGTATAGCAAGCCCAAGCCAAGCGTACTAGATGGACAACGTACGTACGTACTAAGTACTAGAGACTGGAGACTAGGACGAAACGAGTCACGAGACGAGTATCGAGCAACTAGTTATCGAGTTCCGCGAGTATATAGGACACGAGAGAGACGAGAGACGTTATGAGGCAAGCAAGCTCTGGGAACTTCGGGGGTTTTTGGTCGTACATCACGGGAGGACGAGGGCGTAAGAGGATGCGGAAGCGGGAAGGGGAAGGGGGATGTGGTCCGGGAGTCTGGGCGACTCGCCGGAGACTAGGTATGTTGGGTAGGTAGGTTGAGGGTCGGGTTCGGGATGCGGTTGGACGGCGGATATGAGAAGAGGCGGAACGAGGTTGGCGTCGTGTGAGTGACGGTGGAGACAGAGTGAGGGATTGAGGGTGTCGGGGTTGACGCAAACGCGTCTCGCATAATATTGATAAAATCCAGCCGGAGCAAAGGGGCAGTCCTGCGCGCTGTTGTCGCAGGGAATAGGAAATAGGAAATCGAGGTCCGGGATCCGTCCATAGAGGGATAGGGATGGGAAAGGGAAAAGGCGCTAGGAATACAACATCGACTTTTGCTCGCTTGCTTCATCTTCTTCTTCGTCTTGACTCTTCTTCTTCTTCTTCTTGAGAGTCTTGGGTCATTCGCTTCTGATCCTGATCTTGTGTATGTGTTTTTTCTGTTTTTGTCCTCCGGTGCTGGTCGAGCCAAGTCTGCCGTCCGGCCATAGCGAGGCAGGGGTATGAGCTCTTCCAGCGGGTATCGGCCTTCCGCCTCCCGCCGCCGCTCGTCTTCCCGGGCCAAAGCCCAAAGCAGCACATCGCATCGCACACTCCCAAGACCCCAGCTTCTAGGAGACCGGGCGCTCACGACCGCCTCCACCATTTCCCCCCCTTGCTCTCCTTCGCCGTCGGCTTCAGCCTCACATGCACATGGTCCACCGCCACGCCTGCAGCTTCCGCCTCCGAGCAAGGCACGACAGAGCGCAACCAATCCCGGCCTATCTCGTCCACTGACGGATCTTGTCTTTTCCTCGGGAGCACGGGCGCGGTCGCTCGCCTGGCAGGGGTCATCTGGAGGTTGGGGGGGAGGAGTTTGTCCTGCAGCCCGGGTGGGTTTGACGTAGACGTAGACGTAAGATGGGAAGGGGGCGGGTGGGGATGTTCGTGTGTCGAAGCTGCACTTGAGCGAGGCGGGCTCTGAGGAGGACTGGGCGGCAGCTGATGCGCATGTTGATGCTGGGGAGGAGGAGGAGTGTAGAGGAGGTCGGCCATACTGCACCTACTCTGAGGCTCGATCTGCAACATCCTGAGGATGGTCCATCTCGTCTCGGCGGGCAAGTAGGAGAGGGTGTTATCCGTGTGGATGGTGATCCTCTCCTGCGCAACGGGCATAGGTGGAAGAGTGAGCGCGGGTGTAGAGGCAGCGAACGGATTCTGCGGAGCTGTGTGCGTTGGTGAGGAGATGGGGGATGTGGAGAGGCCTTCGCCTAGCATGCTCCGGCCGGGTCTTACTTCGCCCCCGACGACGCCGGCCCCCAGAGCCGGCCGGGCGATAGAGCCCAGAACGGGCTCGCTCGCCTCCCTCCTCACTTGCTGGATAGGCGGCGGAGGCGCTAGCAGCCCGTTCTGCTGCATCATCTGAGGCTGCGGCTGTGGCGGGGGCTGCATATGCTGCGCATGGCTGGCGGAGCGACGGGACATGAACGACCCTGTCCCCCCTCCGGAGCGCAAGGAGGAACGAGATGAAGACTCGCTCTCCGACCTCTCTGCACAGAGGCGCTCGATCACCTCCTCCCAATTCTCGTATCTCTCCAAATGCGGTTCATCTACCCAGTTCCCGCTCCCACTCCCAGCTGCAGATCCAGAGCCGCTCTCGTCGCGAGACATGGCCGGTGCGCCTGAGGAGTCGGTGTGCTCCGCGCCGCTCCCGGACCCACCAGCGGAGCCTCCGGTGTCGCTAGGCGTGAGAACGAGACTCGAGTCGGCCGTCGTGAACGTCGTTATGCTCCCTTCGCCCGGGCCGAACAGGCTCGGGGCGGGGACGTCATATGCGGAGGAAGCGGAGCTCTCGAACCCCTCGTCGCCGCCCGATTTCTGCGTGCGCGGTGGTGGTGGCGGTTTCTTCGTCCGTGAACCAGGACCAGGTGCGGGCGCGGACGCAGGCGTGCCGGATAAACTGGCACTTGGCGTCGCTGGTGGTTTACGCGATAGGGGCGAGCGCGGACGGGCAGGGAGTTCGTGGAGCGTACTGGCGAACTTGCGGTAATTGAGGTCTTTTCGAGGGTCTGCGAGTGCCCACGGGAAACGGCGGAGCATCATAGCGAGGAAGATTATCCCCGCGCTCCATACGTCCGCCCGGCGGGCGTCGTACATCTCGCCCCTGATGACCTCGGGGGCGACGTAGGGATCTGACCCGACAAGGCCGGAGGAGAGGATGACTCCTTTGTCTGGGTGGAAAGAGGGTGTCGCCGTTCCGAAGTCGATTAGTTTTACGACGTTGCCGTTTGTCATCACGCAGTTCTCGAGTTTGAGGTCTCTGTGCGCTAGCCCGGTGGAGTGGAGGTAGGCAACGCCGTCGCATATCTGCCTGAAGACGCAGTAGACTTCGGGCTGGACCATCCGGCCGGACATGACGACCGAGAAGAGGTCATACGGCGCGTACTCCATCACCTACACACGTCAAGCTCGTAGTCAGCACCACTACATCCCTAGCATACACAGAACGGGACCCACCTGAAAATACCGACTCTTATTCCTGACAATGTCCACCGTCTCGATAACGTTCACGTGCCTGAGCCCGTTCGCAAAACAGCACTCGGTCGCGATCATCCGTCTGTACTCGAACTCCGTCTCCTTGCTCTTCTTCTTCCTGAACTCCTTGACCGCGAACACTTTCCCGCCTGTGCGCGGCGGGCCCTGGATGAGCCGGACGGTGCCGCCCGTGCCTTTGCCGAGGACGCGGCCCCATTTGCCGTATTTCCGGTCGATGCGTTCTTCGCAGGCGGGGAACATGGTGTGCGTTCAGTCGCGCTGAGGAGCGGGGTGGAGGGGGATGGTGGATGGGAGGGACAGGATGAGGAGAAGAGTTGGTGATGATGCTGATGGTCGCTAAGTACCGTGTGAGACGATACTAGATAGCGACAGCCCTCGGGATGGGTGACACCGGGTTAGAAGGTGTATGGTGGAGGGTCGGACAGAGGAGGATGAGAGGACGAGGAGGGAGAGAGGAGGAAAAGGAAAGAGGAGAGGAGGGTTGTGCGATGCGACCGAGCGGTGTGGGGAGGACGGAGGGAGGGGAGGTGTGATGGGAAGGAGTAAGAAGGTGGTGATGTGATGCGCTCTCTCTGTGCCCCGCTCACGATGACCTTCTCACTACTAATATTCTCGTCCTTGTCCTTCTCCTGCTTCTCCAAATCGCACGCTCGATCGCGTGTATGCGCAACGCGCGCACGCAGCCTGACTGATGAGCGGCCGTCGATGACAGACGGAAGGGAAGATGAGGGGGCTATGTACACAGCGGGAGAGAAGAGGGAGGGGGGGAATGAGAGGAGGAACGGAGGGAAGGGGGAGGGGGAGGTTGATGAGCTGATTGGATTGATTGGGATCCGATTGGGACGCTCTGTATGTGCCCTTCGCCCCAAATCTACCCGGCCGTGTGGACGGGACGGGCTCACCTCCCATCCGTCCGTCTTTCCTTCCCTTCCCTTCTGTGCCCCCATCGGCAACCCCGTCCGTCCTTTCGGGTCCCGGCACCGCACCCGCACGACTCGAGCCCAACAGAATGGTCAGTCAACCCGGGCGCATCAGCACACGCACCCCAGCGCCGCTGGGGGTGGCAACAGAGAGGGAGGGGAGGGCAAAACTGCCGAGAGGATGCCGAGCGCAGCCCCGCCTGCATTGTTTTCCCTCCCGACCCGTCCGCCGGGGCGAGAGATGCCGAGCCCAGCGACGCACAACACCGCGAGCCCCAACACGAAAGCCGACGATCGTCCGCCCACCACGTCTACGCAAAACACATTCCGGCTCCTTCCCGCCGAATCAAATCGAATCGCGAATCCCCCAATCACCCAATCACCCATCGCAGGTCTCAGCTCGGCCGCCCTCCTCCGCGCGGCGCACCCTGTCCCTTCCCTCGCGCAATCGGAACCCAAAGGGCAATCCCCCCTCAAATCCCTGAGCATGCGTCTTTATTTGCCTCCGGAGCCGAGTCGGCCGTACGGTGTGGGTTGCGTCAAAGACGTCAGGATTTGGTCAGGCACCCTGACGTGCACCCCTTGCACCCCTGCTTGGGTCAACGCCTCCAGCCAGGTAAGTAGGTCGATGGAGAATTTGTTTGCCCTTTGACATGACGGGCGCCCTAGCGGCCGAACGCAGATTATTGGATGACTTTCCGTAGGCATCTGCGAGCGATCTGCGTCGACGCAGATTGCGGCATGACAGCATGCCGAGCTTACTAAGTCAAATTTCGTGCTCCGAAGCACTCCTAGATTTTTGATCTGTGGGAGGGTCGACCCCCTCTCCCAAACCGGGAACAAAAACGCAGATTAAAAAACCATACAAATAGCCATGTTATGTCAACAAGGGACCCTTATGTCCCACATGCTCTTCCTGAAGACGCGCAATATGATTGGCTTAACGGGATTCTGCGCATCTATGTATTTTCCCCCTTACGGTTTGCGTCCACTTACCTAGATTTAGGAAAACTTCCGTGAAGCTTAAGGATCTAGGGATTTGGGACCACGGAAAGTCATCCATTATCAGCGACTAGCGTCCCCTAGCGAGCGCAAGACGAAGGATGAGCAAAAGCAAAAATCTGCCTGATCGCGATGCGCACGCTGACCTAACCCCGCTTATGTCAACCAACGTGCCACACCCTCATCCCTCCTCATCCCCTCTTCCCGCGGCGCGCCCGCCCGCCAAGCGCGCCGAGAGGCTCTCCTCATCTTGGCCTTCGCCTCCGCCCACTGGCAATGAAGCGGCCTGATCCGCCTCGCTCGTAGCAAAGCGGAGAAAAAGTTGGAAATTCGGAGCCCGCTCTTGTTCCCCGTCTCCTCCGTCTTTCTTACAGCCGCGGTATGCCTAGGCAAGAGAGCAAGAAGCAGCCAAGGAGCCAAGGAGCCAAGGAGCCAAGCCCGCTTCCCCGTTTTTTTCTCCGAACGTGTCTCGCAGAAGTTGAGCCTTCTCGCCTTGGCCTCGCCTTCGCTACACACTTATGGGGACGGAGATGAGAGCCGCCTAAGCCCGGTCAAGCCCAAGCCAGCCAAGCCCAGCCCTCTTCCTCTCTGAATCTTGTCGTTCTAGAACTGGGAGAGGATATCGTTGTTGTACTACTGTCTCTTTTGTTGGGAAGGGAGATAGACCACGCTCAGCTTGGCTTGGCTCGGGCTTGGCTCCTTGGCTATTGGCGCGCCGTTTCCGGCTATCCTCTTCCTCTCCCTTTTCCTCGGACAAACCCCACGTTAAGCTGCGCATACATCCTGCCCAACAACAAAGGCCGCGCACGTTCGCCCCCTCCCCGCCTTCCACAAGAGCAAGAGAGCCAGAAAGGCGGGGAAGGAGCCACGCATCGGGCACGAAGGCGGACCTTCTGGAGACTTCTGAATTTGGGAATCTCTGCCCGGCTCTTCCTCCCCCTTCCCTTCCTCCGCCTGCCACCTGGCCCCGGTCCAGAGCCCCGGTCCCCATATATGAGAACTGAAATGAAAAGAGAAGCACAGCCTCTTCCTTCCTTCTCTTGATTCTTTTCTTCGCTGGGATTCTTGTGTTCTCACGCGTCAGGAGGATTCTGAGCCATTCCCGTCCTTTGGAAGAAGGTCCATGCGGTGCGGCTTGGACGGGACGGAGGGATGCTTAGGTGCGGTGTACTGTACGTAAGGATTTGTAGGAAGGGGGTAATAGGGCTCGTACGACTCGCTCGACTTGCTGGCACGGTCTTCTGCTGGTGGAGGTACAGTACTGCTGTAGCACAACGTCTCTCCGGCCTTCGCCTTCTCCCTTCATTGACAATGACAGTGCAAGATGACAATACGCTATCGATGATAAGCCGTCACCGTCATCCACACCACCACACCGCCCGCATCTCATCTCATCTCTGCTGGCACTGATGGAACCATGGGTCCGTCTTTCCCCCCTGGTGGAGGCGCAAGATCCGCCCCACCCCGGGCCAAAAATACCTCACTCCCAGTCTTACACTCAGGAGAAGAGCCCGGTGTGGCGTCATACGCTCTTCCCACCCCTGCCCATTCAGAACCCATCAGACGAACCTGATGGGCTGATGCAGACAACGGCGCGTGCCAAGCATATATAAGGCTCGTGTGACATATATAAGGCTCGTCTGCCCGGCCGCTTGAGGGTGGAACGGGGCGTGATTGTTCGCTTGCTTGCTTGCTTCGCTATATATGTGCTGCTTCGCTGCTGGCGCGTTTGGCGGGATGGGTTATTAATGTGCTGGCTGTTACTGGCTGCTGGCTGCTGGCTGCTGGCTGCTGACTGCTGGCTGCTGATGGGTTGATCTCGCGCTCGTCATTATATTTGGCTACTCCAGTTGCGATTGGTCACCCGGCTTATGGCTCTCCAGCTGCCCCGGTCTTCTGCTGCTTCTGCTTCATCTGTGATCGCCCTGCGCTTGAGGAGTATGCTCTTTTCCTGCGGGGAAAGGCGCATGCCGACTGGCTGGAGCTGTCTGACGTGCGGGAAAAGGGCATCGCGATGCTCGGCCGCCGCCCTTGCCTGCTTCATTCTGATGGAGGAGAAAGGGTGGACGATCGGTCCGAGCAAATTTTCCGTCTTTCTTCTCCAATTTCGCGTCTGCGTTCTACGCGGTCTATTCTGCAAGGCGGGTTCGATGTTCTAGCAAGTCCTGCTGCGTCCAGGATCTGGCAGCCCGCGAACACAGGAAGACGAAAACGCGGATGCCTCACGACCGCCACGAACCTGTGAGGCATGAGGCACAAGATAGGCAACGAGCCGCTCTATTCTTAGGGGTGCAGAAGAAGTGGATAGTCTCGTCTGCCATCTTCTCTCAGTTCTGTCTTCTTGCCGCTATCTTCTTGGATGGGGGTGTGGCGTTCGGCCGTCTTTATCCGATGACGACCAAACTGCAAACTGCCGGCCGCAGGAGTTGTGGCGCATGGACGAGCAAGGAGACTGTTCATGTTCGTGTTTGTAATTTGTGCGATTGTCTTTCTTCTTGCGTCTCATCGCGCCATCGGGTCCTGCCGCCTGCGGGGCTGCTGCTCGGATGGCGTCGGTCTCACCGTTCACTGCTGTTGCATGCCGAAACGAATTGGAAGGCGGGGCGCGGGGCGCGGCGAATAGGACAGGACAGGCAAGGAAGAAGATTGATCGTAAATTGTCATACTTTGCATTGATCAACCGAGACATGAATTGTCCATCGTGACCAAAGTCCATAGCACCAAAAGGTCCCCGGGCCCCGCTCAGAAGCTCAGCACCCCCGCCAACCCAACAGCCGCCAGCACACCCACCACCCCCATCCCCGCCCATTTCCCCACTTGACGGGCAGGCAGAGCCCCACTAGCCGTACTAACCACAAAGCTCTCATTGCTCATCCCGACCTGTGGCACGCCCGTACTGTCGTTCCCCGTAAACACGTAGCTCTGCGCGCCCGGGGAGGGCTGCGTGTAGCTGCTGCATTCTATGCTCACGCTCTGGACGTAGGCGACGAAGGAGTCGTTGGAGGATGTGTAGTCCGGGTCGTTCCAGTTGATCAGCCCGCCGCCCCATTGGATGGTCCCTTCGGCGGAGGAGGCGATGCCTGCTGGCCAGATGCTAGCGGGGGTGCGTTAGCGCGCGCGCTCTGATTAAAACCTCACTTTTTCCTCGCGAGGGAGTGATCGCGAGGGAGCTAGAGGGAGGGAGGGCAGCGACTCACGAGATCTGGACCCGACTCGGCGTGGAAGGATACTCATACCGCGTCCCCTGAGAATCCGTCTTGAGCGTATCACTCTTATTGACAGTCCGGACAACACTCCCATCCACAAGCCACTGGAGCGTATTCGGCTGCCAGTCAATCTGCCATCCAGTATCCGGGTCAACAAAGCATGCTCGAACACAGAGGGAGGAGGGTGGCGTACGGTGAAGTTATGGAAGTTCTCGTATGTGTCTGTAAGGCCGCTTGTTGTCTGGCCGTTCGTGGCCGAGTAGTTCGCTACGCCCAGCCTGGTTGTTCGCACGTCAGCTCGTCAGGTCTATTTCGCGCTTTGCGAGCACGAAAGCCAACACTCACCAATAATAGTTCGTCTGTCCCTGGGTCGTCGTCGCCCCCGGAAACTCCCAATCAATCTCATCCTTCACATCGCTCATCGTAATAAACGCCGTCACGACTCCCCCCCACCGGCCCGTCTTCAGCCGGGCAGTAATAGTCCCATAATCCACATAACGCGTCGTGCTCAGCCGCGTCCCGCCATTCGTCTCGGTCAGGATCATCCCCAGGCCCTGAGGACTCCAGGCGATGTTGCCCTTATCGAGCGTCCACGCGTAGGCGGTGGCGTTGTTGTCGAAGTTTGTGCTGTTGCCCAGGACGAGCGAGGGAGCGGAGGGGGAGGTGAAGTCGTATGTCGCCGATTGGCAGATGGGCTCAGGCTCGCACGAGGTGAGGGTGTGAGACCAGAGGGCGTTGCACCCGCCGCGGCAGTACTGTTCGTTCAGGCAGATCAGCAATGGTACTTATGTTGTGAGGGAGGAGAAGGAGGGCGTACGGTGCTGCCTGACCCGCAGAAGCCGTATTCGGAGCAGCAGGGCGTGCTGGCTGGACACTGGCTGCCTGGTCCACTGTATTGCATCCATAGCCGTCAGTCCTGGCTCATGTCACTGTCGAGCAGATGAGAGGACGTACCAGCCTTGCGCTGCACCCCTCCCGGCGAGAGCGAGCAGCACACCAGCCGAAGCCAAGAGAGTAGCGGGTATCATCTTGCTCTTGCTCTTTTATTTGGTACTCAGTGACGAGAGGAAGGGAGGTGAGAGGTAGAGAGTGGTCGTGGTCGTTATGTCGTGAGCAATAAAGAGGCCAACAACCAGCAGAGCAGAGGTCGACAGCGAAACGTTTCGTGAAGATCAAGGTCGCACGACTCCAGCGAGTAAAGTGTAAGAAGATGAACAATCAGGCGATCAAGCAGCAGACAATAAGACAGCGAAGAGTGTTAACGGTATAAAAGATGATGCCCCACAGCACAGCGGCGGCGATGTTGATCCAGCAGAATGCAGTGCACAGCGTGTTGCCAACGATGAGGACCGGACGGAACGGAGGTGCGGAGAAAGCGGGGCTAAGCGCATTCATGAACACGCGCTTGGTTTTCAACACGCGTTGGTCGCGTGACGTAAGTATAAACGAGGACAAGCGGGACGAGGACACCAGCTCTTGTTATTGGCGTTCTCGCTCTACAATCCCCTGCAGATGGTCACAATTTCTTTTCATTTGTTCAACGAGCAGAACATTGGCAAGGACGACGACGTAACATAGACCGTGTAGTTCTCGCTATTACGTGGCTTGACGCGGATAGGCGGATGGTGGTGCCCTGCTGCGTGCCCTGCTGGCGACAGGCCGGCTTGCATGCTCGTCTTGCTGGCTGCACACAGCAGCGTTGCTGTCGACCATTGATTGCACCAAGCTGCCGACCAAGCGTGCTATAGCCATAAGTGCTGTACTCGAGAATCGTATCATGCCACCACACCCAACATTGACCTCCTTGGCCCCCTCGGCCGACGTGAGGGACCTCCGTTCTGCCAGCTGCTACAAGATGGCCTCATGCCTTTCAAAACGTGCAGCAAATGCATTCCAACTAGCCTTTGTGATGTGAACTCCTTCGTTGTGCACTCATGAACAACTAATCCCAAGCGTAATCTGCCCAGATTCAGGGACTGATCATTCACCTGGATTTGCTTGAAAGGCCAGGTTTCCTGGCGTGGCTCAGTGGCTTGCTCAGCAAAATAAGTACATATGAGTGACTTCGACCTTCGTTTGAGATAAAGTCGACCAGCTCGAAAAGGATTCAGATGCGAAAAGGCGACATTGTCCAGGCCGCTCATCAGCAAGTCATGCCTCAAGAGTTCAACTACACGTCGACAAGCTCCCAGCCCTCAATCAGTGGCAGTGCAGACCCCTACCCTCACCGTTCTTCTCAAGTCTTCGATCCCAACCCTATCGATCGCCACTTTGGGTTTTTGCTCGTCTGCGCCCTGAACAGACAGACAGGAAGGGGCAGGCTAGTCATCGTCCATCCCTTCCTCCTCGCCAACCGCCCATATCTTCCTTCTTCCACCCTCTCGCTCTATTATATCTATCTATAAGTGGCAGGGCTTGATCTCAAGAGCTCGACAAAGAAGAGATAGAGAGGGAAAAGGGATGATAGCCCGGTTCAGGCCCAGAAAGCCCGCAAGGATCGTCGATGCCGTATGGAGGCACTCATGCTCTCTTGAGCGGGCTTGCGAGCCCCGTCCGCATCGACAGCAAAAACACCAACGGCGAACAGCTAGTACCGCTGCCCAAACCAGCTCCCCACAACCCGGTATGTCTCTCTCTCCGCTGTGCTATGGCACTACTCACACCCCTCGCAGAGTTGAGGAGTTTGAACGACCCACCCCAACCCGAGCCCCAACCACCCCGCAACGCCGTGGGCGTCCAACTCCTCTCCCCCTCCCTCCGCGCCCAGCTCTTCCCGCCCACATCACCCCCCTTCCCGCCCCCTCCCCCACACGCGGTCAAACGCTCCCTCCAGCACCTAACGCAACACGGACTAGACACCTCCGCCGCCTCCACCCTCCCGCCCATCTCCTTCCCCCTCCCAAAGCTCCAAGGCCGAACTCTGGACGAGCATTTTCACCGGCTCGGCCGAGCCTCGGCCGAGCCCAGTCTCTCACTCGCCAAGTCCTTCGCCCAGGCCAGCCTCCCACCAGTCCCCGACAACTGGGCTTTACAGTCAGGATGGACCCGATACGCCCCCGATGGGTCGTGCGAGCCTGTCCCCTTCCCGGCGCCTGAGGAGAGGGCGCTCGTGTTTGACGTGGAGAGTATGCCACACTACAGTAATTTTGCTATTATGGCGTGTGCTGCGTCGGAGAGGGCTTGGTATTGTTGGTTGAGTCCGTGGATTATGGGCGAGACGGACGATGCGGCGCAGCTTATCCCTCTCGGGCCTGCCTCCAGCTCTACCTCCGTCGGCGGACAAGGCGCCGAGCAAGCGCAAGAGGCAGGAAGAGGAAAACAAGACGACCCGACCCGGATTGTTGTGGGACATAATGTGAGCTACGACCGCGCCCGCGTCCAGGAAGAATACTCCCTCCTCCCCACGTCCAACAAATGGGTCGACACGATGTCCCTGCACGTAGCGACGCACGGGATCTCTTCCCACCAACGACCAGCATGGAACAAATATAAAGCAGGGCGGAAGCAGGCGCGGGCGAGGGCTACGGAGAGTCTGGAGGCGGTTAGGGGGCTGGTGGAGGCGTATGAGCGGGAGTTGGGGGAGTTGGAGGAGAGGGCTGCTGTACTTTCTTCGGGGGTGGCTGAGGGTGCTGAGGGCGCGGAGGGTGCGGAGAAGGAGAGGAAGGAGCTGGAGAAACGGAGGGCTGAGCTGGAGAGAACAATCGCCGACCTCCAAGCGGGCGTAATGGGCTTCACCTCCCCCGAAGGCCTCTCCACCCTAGACGAAGAACTCGACTCCCTCACCAGCCCGGACGACGCCGACGGTACCACTGCCGGCAGCAACGGCTCCGCCGCCTCCAAGCGGTGGGAAATAATGACCTCCGGCAACTCCCTGGTCGACGTGGCCAAACTCCACTGCGGGATAAACATCGAAAAAGACGCGCGGGACGAGCTGCTCACTTTTTCCCGCGAGAGCGTGATGGCCGACCTGGAAAAATACATCAACTACTGCGCCTCGGACGTCTCGACCACGCACTCCGTCTTCCGCGTGGTGCTGCCCTCGTTTTTGCAGACCTGTCCGAGCCCCGTTACTTGGGCGGGGATCATGTGTATGGGAAGCGCGTTCCTCCCCGTTGACCAGGAATGGGAGAAGTATATAGAGAGAGCAGAAGGGAAGTATAGGGAGCTGGAGAGCGGTGTGAAGCGGAATCTGGAGACGCTTGCTGAGAGGGCTAGGCAGGGAGGGTGGGAAAAGGCGAGGGAGGACGAGTGGCTAGCCCAGCTCGATTGGACGGAGAAGAAGCCTAAGCGGCCGAGGGGGGGAGGGGGTGGGAAGCCGTTGAGGGCGGCTGCGGTGCCTACGGGAAAGGCGGGGAACGGGAAGGGCAAGGGCGCTGCGCTTGACGCTTCTTCCTCTTCTTCTTCTGCTACTGCAGCGGGGGTGGAAGGGGAAGTGGTAGAAGGTGTACCGGCTTGGTACTGGGAGTTCACGGAGCGTGCCCCGCTACACGAGCACAACGTCCGCCGCTTTCTGCCGCTCATACTCCGGCTCGGAGTGGACGGGAGGCCGCTCGTGCGAAGTGATACGTTGGGCTGGCTCTGCTCAGCGCCATATACGGATCCGCCTATCCCTGTTCCTGGCTCTGGTTCTGGCTCCCTTTCCCCCGCTGGGGAGGGGGAGGAAGAAGGAGTGGGGAGCGAGTCGACGTTGTTCAAGTTGGGCAAGGCTACGGCGCATAAAGTGGTTGCGAAACGGTTCAGGAACTTGGAGAGTCCGTACAAGAACTTATGGATGCGGTTGGCGGACGGGGAGAAGGGGCCGGAGGTGGAGAAGGAAGTTATGGCCCTTGCTGAGAAGCTGAAGGACGAGGGCATGCGCCTCGGTTTCGGGGACGAGTCGGCAGCTAAGAAGGGCAAGGGGAAGCAGCGAGATGCGGACGCCTGGGAAAAACAGCTCGACTGGACACTCGTTACCCCCAGGCCGGAGAATACTGCTAAGCCGGGGGAGACCTGGCCGAAGTGGTATTGGGACTTGCATGCTGCTGCTTCTTCTGGCGAGATGCCGAGGTTGGACGTCACGGCTCGTTCTAGGGCTGCGCCGCTCTTGCTTAGGCTGAGGTGGCAAGGCTTTCCATTGTTCTACTCGCGCCAACATGGGTGGATGTATCGCGTTCCTCCTGAGTCTGCCAAGTCGCACCAGACGCGGCAGACAGCTCAAGCGTTCAGCCACGAAGATGACGCTCACCTCGTACAGGATGTCGACAAAGGATACGTATTCTACAAGCTCCCACACAAGGCTGGAGAAGAGATGAACGTCGGTAACCCGCTTGCGAAGACGTTTGTCAAGTATGCCAGCGATGGGATCCTGACTGCCGACACGGAGCAGAGCGAGGAAGCGCAGCGCTGTGCTGCCGACGCGTTGGACATGAACGCGCAGTGCTCGTATTGGATCAGCGCGAGGGATCGGGTGATGAACCAGCTCGTGATCTGGCAGAACTCGCAGGCGGGGCGGGATTTGGGTTTCGCCCCGGAGGGGAAGGAAGACGTGAAGCGCGGGATTATCCTCCCGCATGTCGTTACGATGGGCACTGTCACTCGGCGAGCGATCGAGAACACTTGGCTGACGGCTTCGAACGCCAAGAAGAACCGCGTTGGTTCGGAACTGAAGGCTATGGTCCGGGCTCCGGACGGGTACAGCATCGTCGGTGCTGATGTGGACTCCGAGGAGCTGTGGATCTCCAGTGTCATGGGTGACGCACAGTTCGGCATGCACGGCGCGACCGCTATTGGGTGGATGACGCTCGAGGGAACCAAAGCGAATGGCACAGACTTGCACTCGAAGACGGCTAGTATCCTGGGGATCTCGCGTGATGAAGCCAAGGTCTTCAACTATTCGCGTATTTATGGAGCTGGCTTGAAGCATGCCGAACTGCTCATGCTACAGAGTAATCCGAAGCTCCTGCTTGAAGACGCGAGGGCGCTCGTCAAAGAGCTGTATGCGCGCACAAAGGGCCAGACTACACGTACCGACCGTTTCTTCAACCGCAAGTTCTGGTTTGGCGGCACCGAGAGTTTCCTCTTCAACAAGCTGGAAGAGATCGCTCTGAGCGATAAGCCGCTCACGCCCGCTCTCGGCTGTGGCGTTACAAGAGCGCTCACGAAGGAGTACCTCGGAGCATCCGAGTACCTGCCATCCCGTATCAACTGGGTCGTCCAGAGTTCCGGCGTTGACTACCTGCATCTGCTGATCGTCGGCATGCAGTACCTCATCGAGAAGTACAACATCTCCGCTAGGTACCTCATTTCCGTACACGACGAGCTGCGATATCTTGTCAAGGACGAAGATCGATATCGTGCTGCCTTGGCGTTGCAGATTGCAAACCTCTGGACACGTAGTCTTTTCGCCTTCAAGCTGGGGATGGACGATCTTCCACAAGGAGTGGCCTTCTTCTCTGCGGTGGATGTGGACAAGTACCTACGCAAGGAGACGGACATGACGTGCGTTACACCTTCTCAGACCGAGCCGCTACCGCCTGGTCAGAGTCTGGACATCGAAAAGGTCCTAACGGCTACAAACGGAGGCTCCCTTGTGCCTGAGGGCAGGACTACCGACGACGGAGCCCTAATAGGAGATCTGGAGGGTTATGTCGAGCCCGACTGTATGGTTCATCGTTCACGTTCGCCGGCCTGGCTTCGGGCTCAGGCTACGAACGAGCTCAGCGAGATCCGTATGCTGTGGAAGGCCGAGGAAGAGAAAGCCGGTGCCACAAGCCCTGCAACATCTGAAGGCAACAACCTGAAGACGAAGACCAGCAAACTTGGGTTGAAAGACAAGCCAAAAGCGAAGCGCAATACCTATAAGAGGGGATCCACCTCCCCAGTCATTCACGTGGCGGCGGCTCCGATCTCTCTGGAATTGTGGGCTGAACAACAGGCCAACAGTGTCTTAGAGCGATCGTCTCCATCACGCTATTAAGTATATCAATACGTCGTTATACCCGTGTACTCTGGAACATGGTCTTCATCGTACGCTCATTATAATCTTGATCTTGTTGTAATACTATAATTGCGTGGGTGAACTCCAGTGGCCCTATGGATGCGCGGCCACCTATTACAGATCGGGAAGCAGCAAGGACATGGTACACCTATCAAACAGTGGTATAATGATGAAAGGAATACTGAGTCTACTTTTCCTGGTTGATTGGCGAATGTGCCGGATGAGAGAAGCTGTCGGAGCGTAGGGGCGCCTGCGCCAGCAGTTCGGAGCGGAATTCCCAATCGATGAAAACACTTGTTTCTTCTATAACGCGGGCTAGCGCCGAGGCCCGTGTCCAAGGTATAAAGTTGATTTGGAGGGTATTATAACGATCCGTGGGGACCTCCAGCGTAGCGTATCCCATGGTGAGGCGGACAGCTTGCATGGCCCTGACGGTAGCAGTGGCAAGGGAGTCCGAAGAAAGCCGGTGAGCACCGATCCCTGTGCCTCCCTGCTCTTCGCTGTTGGCTGGAAGGTTTACTGGGCCCAGATGGACGATACGTGTTCCATGGGTTCGAAGAGGTGATGGGGTCGTGGCTTCCACGGAGAAGTAGCTGTTGGTCATGACTTTGGATGGAGAAGGGGAAGGAGTGGATGTTGGAGACCACTTGAGCATGGATTGTCTGGGTTGCGGCGACGCGTTCAGGTCGGGTGAACCATTCAATTTCGGACGCAAGAAAACGGAGGCGCGTTTCGGGGACCTTGACATTCGGTGATCGATCCTTGAAATGACCTGATTCGTCTGCTTGATCTTCTCTTGGACGAATACACGCATCTGGTGCATAAGAGGCGTAGCGTGGGATGTCACAAGTTCCAAGATAGTCCAAAGCAGATAATCGATAGCGCGAGGAGGCCTTGATTGTGAAGGATGGGACTCGCCCATCGGAGAAACGGGAGAGCGCTGTCCATCGTTGGGCCGCAGCAGGACATTGTCGGAAGTATGGGCGGCCTCTCCAGGTGTAACGGGCCGCGAGGGTGAAGGTGAAGGTGAGCCTTCGTTCGCGCGAATAAGGAAATCGGCATTGCCCTCCTCAAGCAAATCCCGTAGGCCGGCACCAATGAATGTCCAGACGCGTGTCGGCGCGTCCTGCAGATCTTCCGAAGCCCTAAGAAGGACTATCTTCAATATTTGAAAGGCAAATACAGCCGAAGCCAGCCGTTGTCGAGTGTTCTCCCTTGAGTGGTGACTAGTACGATCTTCACCCCGGCTCGGAGAGGCTTTCCGCAGCCTCCTGCGGATATTCGTTGTCGGAGCCGATTTGAGCAAGCGACATGCAGCGAGAACATACGAGACGATCCGCAGCCATTGAGCACAGCGCTGCTCTTGATGTACTGCGCGGCTATGGGCTTGATCTCGAGTGGTGGGCATGCTGACAGCCAGAGGGAGCAGCAGGCCTCCCAATAAAGATGGAGTCGGCTGCCTCACCTCCAGGAGAGTGAAGAGCTCTAGATTACCGTTGGCAATCACGGCGCACATAAGACTGACCACTGCCTTCCGAAGAGGAAGATCCCAGAGGCGATGTTCACTTGCTGCAGCCTCACAAATGAGCAGGGCCGGCCGACACCATTCTCCCACCACAAGGTCAGCGAATGCCGGATCTGAGGTGGTGGTGTTGGACGACAGAAGTGTTTCCACCACTTTCAGAACCCGCGAACAATCGACTGTATCGCCATACATCTGAAACAGCTGGGAGAAGTCCTTAAGTATTGAACGCACATCTCTTGAGCTGAGTAGGCCTGGTTTCAAGCAGGCAGCTGCGTAGTGTCCTAGAAAATCCGCGAGTTCCCCTGGGTACGCATGCGATGAATCCTTGAGAATGGTTCGAAGCAGAGCCAAAGTCCTTCCAGTAGAAGTTGCTGTAGGCACTCCGCCAGCCGATGTGTATTCCGTCAGCAGATGTAAGTACTCCCGACGAAAGGCCAGCAGTTGTGACGTTTCTGCCGCGCTCGGAAGTATAGGCTTTTCCACGTCGGGATGCAGTGCATTGACCTCCACGAGTCCTAAGCGTGTTGCTAGGTTCTTCGCAAGAATGCCACCAAGAGCGTCCACACCGTCGCGTAGGAGATCACGGGCAGAGGGTGAGTGTTGATATAGCTTTCTGGAGAGAACCCGGAGGACGCGGAGAAATCGGGGCGCCCGTGCTGAAGCGGGGTCATGAGCTATGATGGTCAGACAAAGTCGAATCAGATTCTCCATCGGAAAGCCATCATTCGTGCGTTTGCTCGGCAAGGCAATCGGGATCTTGGGTGGTACATTTTCGGTTGATCGACCTGATCCTTTCGACCGGTTTGACTTCTCCGCAGATGATGAGATAGGGGGGTCCAGGATACTTGCAAACGCATCCTGCAGACCCGCAATATCGCCGGACTTCGCACTCGACATGTCTAAGCACTTGAAAAGGCCGTAGAGTATCGGTCCGCTGTTTTCTGTTTCATTGGCTTCCGCGCCAAGCACGCTTGCTAGACAGTCGATAGCCTGGAAGACGAAGGTTTCACCATGCACAGCATGGAAAAACTTGAAGGCATGTTGCACAGCAATACGCACACTGCTGTGCGAGTTTCTTTCCTTGTAAACAAGCCAGATGGTTGGGATGAGCAACGAAAACCCGTTCGTGTTTGCCACAAGTCGGCGAAATCGCATGATTGCGGTGCCGTACGCTGCAGGCGGTTTATTAGCAGGCCGTGGGGCACTGAAAGAGTACACATACCCAGCATACTGTGCGTAACGATTCCAAGATCACCTGGAAACGCCAATAGTGTCGCATTGACCCCTTCTAGCATGTTCGACAGCTTTGCGCGGTCGTTGAGATTTGTGCTTAACGACCTGAATAGCTGCCGCGCAACAAGAAGATATGTCGCCCCCAGTGTCGTCCAGGCCGACCACGACGTTCCCATAGGTCGGCTGGACCTGCGATCTGGTGAGCCTGCCGTACCAGACGTTGAGGGCAGCACAGGAAGGGCCGTCTTTTCAAACGTATACACATCCTTCGGTTCTTTAACGAGTAGCTAGGACGAATGAGCAAAGGTCGATCTCTCAAGATCATAACGCACTTGAAGAACAAAGAGGTTCTGAGTCGCCCGTATGCTCAACATTTCCAACTCGTCCAGGGGGACAGAGTCTATCTTCTCCGAGAAGACCGGAAGAGATCGAGGAAACATTGGACCGGGCGGGGAATTTGCCGGAAACCAGAGTGAGCCGGTTGGGAGCAGGATCACCTCCACCTTGTTGCGTCGGAGATCCCGCAAAGACACGTCAGGCACGTGAGTTGCAATCCTGGCGAGAACAGGCAGCGTCGTGGCAAGCAGATGGTATGAGTCTAGACGGCGGGTATCCCTCGAAAGTGCTTTGAGGAAACCGACAAGGTGGTTGAACAAGTGATGAGCTACAGAGTGCGGGACGGCAGATTGCGCGAAGAACAGGAGCCGAAGATTCCGTATAGCGCTTTCGACTCCCGGTCCTTGACCGGAGAGGATTTCCATAGTGGGCCGGCCGACCAAGGCAACATCGTCCCGCACGGCTGAGGAGATAATCTCTTGCGCAAAGCCAGAGATCCACGGATTCGTGTCTGATGCCACGGCGCCCAAGTACTGCAAGGAGGCGGACACGGAAGATACAAAGACAATCCGTCGTTTTACTCCAACGTAGTAGTTGGAGCCGCTTGACTTGCGGCGTAGGAGAGGTCGTTGCGGATCATTGCTCTCGCCAGCGCCTTTCTCGATCGAAGATGTCGCGTGAGAACCAGCCATCGAGCCCAGGCGGTTCAACAGCGTTGATGGGAGCAGTGCTAGTGAAGTGCGCTCTGCCGCAGCTTCATCGCTGTCCTCGTTCTCATCTTCAACCCAACCGATCTCAAGCAACTTCTTCTTCACCTCCCTCGCTACGCCACCCGTCACGTCGAAGCTATCATCCTCTTCCGCCGATGCGACAAAGTTACTCGATCCGATATCGGTTGCAACGAAAGATATAGGAGGGCGAATGCCTTTGAACGGTCTTCTGTGGTTGCGGTCCGTTATATGGAACTGGGATAGTATCTGGTTTCGACGGCTGATGAGATGCGAAAGGCGGCGGAGAGCCCGCCGGGTCAAATTCTCATCCCGACTAATCATGGGTCTCAGCCCATAGACATTGAGCAGTTGCACGCATCCATACCTCAAGAGGTCAGTGCGGATGAGAGTAGTCGCCTCTTCGGGAAGCCTTTCAGCAAACTGCATAAACAGAAAAGCAGACTACGCAAAACAATGTTAGTAAATCCTACAATACAGGGAAAATCTGGCGTACTGCCAAAATTAGCGCGTGATCATTGTTATCAAGATATCTGTTCCAGATCACTCTGCCAAGCAATGCGTAGTCTTCTTGTTGCAATAGACCATTTACGGCTACCAGCAATGAAAGACTGGCAACTGCCGGGTGAGTGGATATGCCTTCCAAGGTCGCTACTTTGCTTGAGGTCAGCGTATCCCAATGATTTTTGTCGGTAGTCCGTTCCACAACCGACCGATCAGAGGTCGGTACAATGGGTGAGAGCAGTGACATGGACCGAGCACCCTATTTCGCGGGTAAAACAACCACAAAAGTAGGAGGGCGGAGGAACACATACTTTGGTTGATTTACCGGAGCTCTTAGAAGCTGTATACATCTCGTTGATCCGAGCAAACGTAGTTTCGACTTCTGCAAGGGTATCCTGTGTTACCACGACAGAGATAGCAGACGAGTCCACCCGGTCGGCTGCTTCTGCGGGAGTCGGCGTGGCACTGTGCGCTATAGCACCATCATAGCTCTCACAACACCAAGCCATTAAGCGCGACATCCAAGCAGCTCTTTCCTGAGGTCAGTCATGCCTAGAGACGGGAGGTCATTGCTTACGACTTGAGTGACCTGTTCACTTTACGCAGATATAGAAGTACGGTAGCCAACAGGATTCGCTGCGAAAAGGGTAACAAAACAGCTTGCTCCTGAAAGGAATATGAGAATGGCCCCGCATAGCTTGCATCCTGCTTACTTTTGCGTCAATCAAAATGGCCATACGATTCTCGAGCTCAACAGAGAAGCGCGTGACGTGCGCGGACGGACGGTCGTCACCCTTAAGGCACTTGAGCACACGCCTTCACCATTGATTTTCACTTACTCGAATGCCAGGGAGGTCACCACAGATTCTTCGCAATTCGTGGATTACTTCCAACGTCACCACGCATTGTCCGGGCCGTGTTCTTCCCCACTTCATGCCACTACCCTCTTTACCCTTTCCTTTACCAACCCCCGAGCCCACGTCACCCAATAAGGCGACCGTAATCATCTCAGAGTTTGAGACCCAGAAGTTCGGAGTGACACGCGACACCGCCGTCAGGATCGACAGCTGCGCGGCGATGACGTCGTCCTTGACTGACGCAGCACAAGTGAAAAGTGGCTTATAGAAATGCTGGGGATACTTTTGGCCCAACATGGTTGTGAGGGCGGCCAACGAAGGATTAGGTTCAGGGAGGGTGGCAACGAGATGCTGACCTAGTAATCAGACCAATTCCTCCACAACATTGCGGATGCGTACCTCAAACAGAAGAGGGATAATGCGGGACATGAGTTCGCTCCAGTCGTGCGAACTACGGGCAAAGCTTCCATAGAGCGTCAGGAGCCCGCCGTGGTCCAGTTTCGGGATCTATGCGATGAGTAAGAATAGGTGACAACGCGATATGTTTAGCCGACCTCTCTACGAAGTTCGGTGAGAAGGGCTTCTCTGCCAGTTTCGCCGCTCCGCCACAACTCCTGCGTAAGATCCAATACGGCTATCTGCGCGGTCTCTTCACACGTAAATAGGAGTCCAAGCAGGTAGGCTGCGACTGCTGAGCAGAGGTTGGGAGGCTGCCACCCTTGTTGTCGTAGAAATGGCAGAATGCGATCATTGAACAGACTGACAGTAGGGGATGACTGCTGATACTGTTTCGAATCTCGTCTCTGAGCAGTACCGGCGAACATACAGAAGAAAACCGCCGCTTGGGCATGTACCTTCGCTTGCATATCGGTATAGGATGAAGACGGAAGTGGCCAATTTGCCTATCGAGCGACGTTAGATCGCACTACAAGGCGGAAGCTGTGAGCTCACCTGTAGTAGAGCAATACAGTGCTGTCTCCGGGCACGATCTTCCGTGTCGAGCATGCGAGCCAGCACTTCCGCGCCGATGAATGGGAGAACCGCACTGGAGTCCGTCTGCGCAAACTTGGCCGGGGCGAATTCCTCCTCGAAGGTTTCGGCATCTGCGACGATCCATTTTCCCAGTAGTATATTGGAGACCAGTGAGGAGAGGTCGTGTTGCTGCGATCTTGCGATTTGCAGACTGAACAGGGCGTGGAAGCAAGCCTTCAAAGCGGTCGGCGGAACTGGTTGTGGCGAGCCGGATGGAACGGTCATGGTTCGTATCATGGTCAGGAGCCTGTTCATGAGTGCCCCTTGAGCACGACTTGCGGCTTCGCAGCACCATATTAGGCGATCGAGCACATCCTGGAGCCGTTGTCAGTGAGCCTGGATCCAATTATCGGGGGGAAGGCCACGACGTACCTCGAATTCCTGAGCTGGCCAAGTTCGCAACATGATGTCGAAGCAATCGAGTGCGATCCGCTGCTCTTCTAGAGCGCTACCTTGATATAGGGCGACGAAGGGCATAGCAAGGACTGCTAGCACTTCGTTTTCTGCCGGTAAACGCGAAAGCCATGTTAGACCAGGTGCTTGATATGCGATCTGCGTATAGCGGGAGATGACGTCGAACAAGGGTTGAAGGTGCACGGCGGTGGGAGTCGTAGCAGTAGTCGGAGACTGCGGCTGCACGGTAGCCTTCCGCCTTCCAGCCAAGCCAGTCGTCGGCGTCTCTGTCCCTGAGAGTGGCAGACTGACATTCGACGCCGATGCGCTACCGGAGACGAACGGAAGGTGCATTGAGGAAGCGGAGAACGAAGGCGCGTTGAAGTAGTTGCCCGACTCAGCTCCGTTGTCGACACTCCACTTCTGTCGGGCATGACCATTCCGTGCATATCTGCTCGCCCAGCACGCCTCCCTCACATCCGCCTCAAATCGCCTCGCCTCCTGCGCCTCCGCTCCTCGTACCGGTTGTGGCAGATCTCTTGAGCCGAATCTGGTCCCCAAACGAGATCGTTTTGGTATTGCGACCTTGGGCCGGGGAGGTGCGAAAGACCGGTCGGAGGGTGCTGGGGAGCCGATTCGACGAATAGGGAAGGATCGATCGGAGGGTGCTGGAGACGCTAGGCGGGAGATTTGTCCGTTCTTGACTGCTTGACGTAGTGCAGACCATTGCGTCGAGGCAGAGGATGATGGACCAGGAGAGGCAGCTCTCGCTCGAGCCATGCCAAGCTGCAGGGTGCGGAACGCTTTGCCGGGTGATGATACCTGCTCGGGAAGCGGTCTTTCCGGTGCCATTGACATCGGAGAGGCCATCATCACCGGTTTGGGCGACAGAACGAACGGAGTCGGGGAGTTTCGACCACTGCTGTTGCCTTGCGTAGTCGCCATCATGCGAGGGGAGGTCAACGGGGATTCCACCAGCGGTGCTGGTGTGATCGGCGTCTCTGCAGTCGGAACAAGGATGGCAGCATCTCTTAGCTCGCTACCCTTGCCTCCCAGAGCCTGGACATCCGCAACACTGAGAGGGAATGTTGGGGCATCTTCAGAGCTTTTGGGCTCATGCCTTCGTAGGAACATGCCATGACTGCGTTTCTTGGGTATGGGTCGAGCGCCAGCCGGTCTGCGTCCTGGCGAATCGCCCTCTTGCGACCCGCTCATCGTTCGATAGCGTTGCCAGGGGTATAAATTCGCAGTCTTATTGTAGCGAAAGCATGTTCAAGTACTTCAGATGTATGTTGTCCGGGTCATCAGTATACGGAGGTTAGCGTTGTGTTACAGCTCGACGCGACCCTAAGTTGGCGATGACAACGCGTCAATCACTGATTGCCTAATATGGAAGTCCGACAGCGGCACCCGCTGCGGTCCGCTATCATTGGCGACCCGCTCAGGCTGTACCATATCGACCATGATGGATCCATCCATTGGGCTAAGGAGTGCCGAAAGGAATGGGCTTGAGCCTACTTATCTGGATCGGGGTAACTGCTATGGACCGACATCGCGTAGCGAACCTCATGCCGCTCGGCGGTCAGCACACGTTCTTCACTGGAAGGATCTCTCTTGAGATCTGGTCTGCTCAACAATGCATAAGTATCCTCAGCCGCTCTGCGATCAGGATCGGATGAAAGACAAAGCTCTCCAGCTTTGCACGCCGTCCTTTCCTACTCGCTGCAATTGTCACAACTTCTGCTGTACAGACTTGCTTAACAACCCACGAACGCGTACTGACTGGAACGACTTCATTCCGACATGGACGCACCTGCCTTCATCCATACTCAATCAGGTGGATCATCTCGTAGCTCCGTAACACTAGACGTTACTTCGAGCGGGTCCCGTGCTGGCTTTCCGGAGAAACGCATCGATCTCGAGAAAGGAGGTCAGGCTATCTGCCTTCACTGCGAAGAAAAGCACAACCTTCGGTCTTCGGTCGAAGAAGCCAGATCGCCGAAAGCAGAAAGTTGTGGGATCGAGGTACGATTGGAGATCCAGGAAGGTGCGTCTACAACTCCCATGTCATTATGAGTGCTCACACAACGTCAGACCCGCTCAATTGGAGCATTTGGCACAAATGGCTCATCGTATTCGTGGTTTGTATGGGCGGCTTCTGCGTCACATGTACCAGCTCGATGGGAAGTTCAACATACGAAGGCCTCGAGAGCAACTTCGGCGTTAGCACCGAAGTTGCCATCTTGACCGTCTCGCTCTATATAGAAGGACTCGGTGTTGGCCCACTACTACTCGGACCACGTAAGTCTCGTCCGCATTCTCTCATTTCTCTTCGGAAAGGTCTAACAGAAAGCCTAGTATCTGAGTTCTTTGGGAGGAACAACGTCTACCTCGCCTCTTTCTTGCTTTTCCTACTGTTCAACCTCCCCGTCGCATTTGCCGACTCCGCACCCTTACACCTGATATTCCGGTTCATAACTGGCTTTTCCGGCGCTGCATTCATGTCCGTCGCTGGTGGGACCGTCAGCGACCTGTTTGACCAGAGAGAAGTCGGCAATCCCATGGCGGTGTATACGGCGAGCCCGTTCTTGGGTCCCGTCGTGGGACCGATCGTTGCTGGTTTTATCAACGAGTATACAGACTGGAGGTGGACTTACTATGTGGTCCTTATCTGGTCGGCAGTGCAGATCGTCATGCTCCTCACCGTAAGTTTGCTCCATCTCAGATTCTGGAATGATAGCACTCACACTCTATCAGATACCCGAAACATACAAACCCATACTCCTCAAGCGCAAAGCACATCTGCTCCGAAAACAAACAGGCGACAACCGCTATTACGCACCCATAGAAAGAAGCACCCATACCATCGCTGCAAGTATCGCCCTATCATGCTATACCCCCTTCCGCATTCTAGTACACGAACCCATGGCGCTTCTACTCAACATCTGGACCTCCCTCCTGCTCGGCATCCTTTACCTCTTCTTCAACGCATTCCCGATCATCTTCCGCGACGGGCATGGATTCACGCTCTCCCAGTCGGGGCTTACGTTTATCGGCTTGGGGATCGGCATCGTCCTCGGCCCAATCACGCAATTCCTCATCTGGGATCCACTAGATAAACGCCAATGGTCATCGCACGGAGGCCCACCACTGCCCGAAACCCACCTCATCATGGGCATGGCCGGCGCCTTCCTCGTCCCTGCCAGCCTGTTCTGGTTCGCATTCACCACCAACCCAAGCACGCACTGGGTCATCCCTATCATCGCGAGCGTCCCCTTCGCACTGGGGATGATCTGGGTCTTCATTTCCGTATTCACGTTCCTCGTCGTCTCGTACCGACCCGTCGCGGCGAGCGCACTGGCGAGCAATACCTGCCTGAGATGCACGTTCGCCGCTGTTTTCCCACTGTTTTCGGACTATATGTATGCGCGGCTGGGGACCGTAGGGGCGAGTGCGCTGTTGGCGGGGTTGACGCTGGCGATGACTCCGCTGCCTTTTGTCTTTTATTGGGTTGGACCGAGGTTGAGAGAGCGCAGCAAGTTCTCTTCGTGGTCTTAAACTTGCGAAGAACTATCGGACGGTTTGGCATAGATACCATACGACTTGCATTATATACCGAATTCAATTGTACGCAGATGAACACCTGAAGAAACAACGTCGCACTCCTACAGAAGAACGTTCCCGCCACGGAGTGCGAAACCTCTACATCTGACAAGCTCATGCCGTGTCCGGTCACCAGACGAGGAAGTAGAACACCAGCCAGAACCATGATTCCGCAATCACTCTCTCGCATTCCAAGCGCGAGGCAGCAGGGAGCCAGACGAGCACTGCCAGCCTGGGGGAGGAAAAGACGACATGTAAGCCAAGAGGCGCTCAGTCATGAAGCCAACGCATACCATAAAGCCCGATGGGTCACAGGTGACTCTCTCTCACACACCTTCAAGAGGCCATATGATCTCGCCGTGTGGGAAGATATCACCTGTAACCCTCAGCAAATGGAGTGATAGCACCAGCCTTCAAAGTACGACGAATGGGGGAGTGACCTAGAGCTGAAAGACAAGACAAGGCTCCACCAAGTGCCGGAGGCATAGCTTTTCACCAGGGCTACCCCAATGCACCCATTTTGCTCTTATAAGGCAACTCACGACAGGAATTGCGTGGAGGCAGGGGGCCCGAGGGAAACAGCGCATGCCTGGGATGGTCGGGAGTAGGAGATATCGAGATGAGACGTCCTACAGCGAACACCGTTGTCGAGAAGGAAAGAACGTCCAGTTACAGGAGGAGCAGCGAGACCCGAGAACCAGGAACACGGAGCAAAAGAGAGCAGCAACCCCATCCGTTCACACCTCGCCAATATGCCGGAGACACAACCCCGATCCGCGCAGCTGCCGACAGTGAACAAGGTGTAAGCCAACAAAGTGCAGGAGCGCGAGAATGCAGCTGCGTAACTCGGAGCAACCAGAGCTAGCCAGCACACGGGCGAAGACTTGCAGGACATCAGGAGTCCGATCTTTGGAGCGACGTTGCTGGCTGTTCTCCTACTCCATATTCCAGGCGAGATGGACGGTCACGCGAGGGAGACCATCAAGCGCCAGAGCGAAGCGAGAGAAGAGAACAGGGAGCAACTCGGAACGAAGAGAACATGAGCACCGAGCGCCCGCAGAGGGTGGACAAGACCAGCCCCAGCCGCGGACGAGGAACCGCATACAGCTGCCAGGCACGCATGCGGGTGCTGCCCCGCCGGTGTGAGATGAGAGGCAGGAGGAATGGAGGGAAGCAGAGACGGAGTCATGCACAGTACCAACCCATTCCCTGCGAGTTGACACGAGGGACAACGCTGCGAGGGTGGTAGTGTGGTAGTGCGACATCTCGCCATTCACGAGGGGAAGAGAGGGAAGCAAGGCCGGTTCGGAGTATGGGACGCCAGAGCAGAGGTTTATATGCCCTGCACGAACGGCACGAGGCGTGCCGTGTGATCGAGTTGAGGCTTCCTGGGATGATGTGAATTCGGGTCAGAACAGATCGGCCTAGGAAGCGTGCTCGTCCATCGCAGGCTCACGTTCGCTCGGAAGTGCTAGCGTACCTCTTCTTGTGGGGATCTTCGTGTTCTCCCTCTTGACCGAGCCATTTAGGGCTTAAAGAGCAGCTCTTGCAGACGGCGCGGACCCGCGTGGCCTCCTTCGGATGAGGATGGAGCAGCACTTCATGTTCTGCTGACGGACCAAACAAAAAGGGCAGCGTGACATCCATTTGCGATTGGAGACGGCCCTCGGGCTATTGCAGTCGCTGTCAATTTTCAAACGACCATCATCAAAAGAACACAGGAACAGGGATCGTTCCGTTCGTGCCACTAGCGACTACTCCATGGGAGAGGAGGAAACTTGTCATCGCTCAAACGGGTGCCATACGCTGGCATGTTGGATGCACACATGCAGGCATGACATTGGGCCAGGCAAGTGCGAGTATGTAGAGCGAACAAGTTGTCTAATGTGGGATGTAGTCCCCTCAGGGGACTTCGTCCGACACTGGACACTGTACAACTGCAGCTCATCAAACAGCACAAGTCCGAGCGAGTCAGGAGGTCGAGTTATCCAAGACGGGACGGAGTCCCGTGACGTACGCGACGTCGTCCCACAATGGACACTTACTTGGAGATCATGCTGTTCTGTCCTTTTTGGAGATACATATGGGAGATCAGTGCTGCTCAGTATTCGGGGTTCGGTTATGCGAGGGGTGTTTGGCTGGGGGTGGAGTTGTATAGACAGGGTCGAGGTATTCTGAGTGACTCGTAGGACCAGTTCTTGCATAGATAGGACGTCCATAGCGTGAAGATGATCCACAAGGGCTAACAAAACTCAGACAGCACAACGATCCTGCTCGGCCTGCGCTCCAACGCGTCAACCCGGCCTCACCCGACCCCAATAGCTCCCGCCTATGGAGGGCACAGCCACACCCGATCCCGCCTTGTTTTGGGCGCTTGTGCGGGAAGTATCAGGAAGGGAGGGGCAAGCCGCCGCTTCTTTTCAGTCCGTTGTGTTCTCTTCTTTTCTTCCCCCTGACGTCAGTAAGTAAATGTTGTCTTTTGCGTTGGGGTCGGGGGTGAGCCGGTGGTCCGGAGCTCTGTGGGTGGTCTCTTGTGAATACAGCTTGTGCTCGGGACTGCGGAGGAGGGAGGAGGAGGGATCCGCAGTTTGTGGGCTAAATGAGAGGAGATCGGGGATGCTAAAATATGGTCCTGTACTATTTTTGATGCCTACATTTGTGTGTGAAAGTCTGCTATCCTTGGCTGTGGAGCGCAGCATGTGTGCCAAAGAAATTATTCATGGGTACGGATAATTTGAGCCCTAGCAACGCGGTGGAATTACGGCGAAAACGGAGTTCTCGGTGAAGCGGAAGTGACAGGTTCTAGAGGGCCAAGCGCGTTCATCCGCCGGAGCATATACGCACTCCCTACGCACCGGTACCGCAGCAAGCATCATCCCCCGCTTCAGCATTTTCAACTCTTCACACCGCATCACCGTATCACACCATCATAACCAATCGAATCACACCACCGGACGTCATCCCCCCTCCCATCTCCCATCGGCAGAATCCTCGGGAACCTCACACCATCGCGGCACATCGGCAACCCGACCCTTGACCCTTGATCCCTTACCCTATCTTCTCAATTGAATTTCCCTTATCCGACATCTTCTTCGCCGCCGGCCTTGAATTCTGCAGACTCCAAACCCCGTTTTGAGCGCGCGCTGGTTCGCGTCACTTCATCGGCCCACCTCAGCTCATCGTCTGCGCGTCGAGGTGACGATCACAAGGCGGTGGAAGAGTCTTCTCCCCGCGCAAGCCCGCTGACGGCAGACGAGCCACCTTCTTACGTACATTCAGACGCGCATATACGACACTTCACACCGCTCTCACCGTCTGCATCTCACGACACAAGGAAGGAAGGAAGGAAGGGATACACGATACGATAACACGACAAATCACGCTCATTACCACATCCCGCCGCGCATACACGCACGATGCCTCCAGCGGAAGATGAAGCAGGCCCATCCATACCTCGCCTTCCGTCCTCCTCCTCAGCCTCACCATCACCTTCGCCGTCTCCATCAGCACAACTCCAATCACCACCACCAACAGCAGCAGAACGATCACCTAACAGAGACAGCAACCTCCCGCCCGCACCGCAGCTCGCACCCTCCCACCCCGTCTCGCGCAAGAAACTGCCCACCTCCTCTCACCCCGACGGCACCCACTCCGCGCCTCTAGCAAGTATATTCCACACGCCCGACCGGTCAGCCAATAGCTCAGGCACTCTTTCCCCAACTCCCGACTCTCAACAATTCCAAACTATGCCCCACGGCTCCCACCCCAACCCTCATCCACCTCACTCCGGCAGTCGCGGCCCAGGAGCTCCAGGCCAGGGAGGAGAAGGCGGTGAGGGAGGAGGAGGGGAGAAACCGAAAAGACGTGTCCAGTGGGCTAGAGCGCCGAATGGTCCGGGATCGGGAGGGGACAGGGATCACGCCCTCGAGGAAGGACCCGATGCGCAGGAACACAAGGAGAGCCGGGCGAGGAGGAAGAGGGAGGAGAGGGATGAGCGGGAGAGGCTGGAGAGGGAGCTGGATGAGAGGGGGTTGAATGTGCGTCACACTTTCTCTTCTCCCTTCTCTATGCCTCTTATGCGTTGTGTTCGGGATGGTTGTGGTTGTTTTGGAAGTTTGAAGTGGGATGTATGCTGACCCCCTCTCTAGAAAGACGCATTCCTAGCCCTCCGCTCCGCACTCCAAACGCACCAACGTTCCCAGCTCCTGTCCTCCGCTGCTCCCACCCGGACCAGCAACGCCGCTGGCAGGCTCAACGAGGCAGACGACCCTCTCTCCCCGTCCGCGATTCAGAACCAACTCGACGTGTACGTCCCCTCAGATCAGACATTCGGCCTCCCTGCACCCGAACCACCGAGCACAGGTGGGGAGCGGGATCCTGAAAAGGCCGGCGGTGCAGACGACCCCGGAGGAGGGAGAGGAGCAGGCGGGCGTTGGGCCTTCTTGCGTACAGCTCACAAACTGGTGCACCGTCCCCACCTCCACTCACACCAACCGCACCCCTCAAACCCAACTCCAACCGACGGACGCCCCGAACCAAAACCCCTCCAACCCCCGCCCCCCAGCTCCTCAGAAGAACCAAGCCCCCTAAAGCCCTCCACAACATTCTCCTCCCTTCAATCAGGACCACAGGGTCTGAACCTCCAGGGCAGGGGGGTACTGGCGAGCTTGTTAGCGATGTACGATCATCCGGACGAGTCGCGCTCTGGCAGTCTCTCGAGTGGGGGCAGTAGCGGGCTGAGTAGTGGGGTTAGTAGCGTGGGGAGTTCGCCGGAGGGGAGCGAGGATGAGCGGGAGTTCGTTGCGCGCGAAAAGAGGGATGCGAAGAGTGAGCAGAGAGAGGATAAGAGGGAGATGAGGAACGGGGTAGTGGGAGAGAAACGGAGGAGCAGGCTGAGGGAGGAGCAGAGTGGTGAGGAAGACGGCCAGGAGGAAGATGATGAGAAAGCCGCCCTCAAGCGGGAAGAAAAACACGCCAGAGAAGAGAGACAGGCAGAAAGTGGGGAATGGACACACGTCGAGCGTGCTCGTACCCTCAGCGGCTCGACCACATCACTCCCAGCCCAACCTCCGCCCAAACCGCAACACGCCTCCTCCGACCCCTCCCTTCCCCCTTCCTCCAACAACGACCCTCAGCCCAAACCCCGCACGCGCAAAACATCCCGCACGTCCGACTCCTTCTCCCGGTTCATCTCCGCTCTCTCCCCCGGCCCTGGCACCCCACCCGCTGCCAAGTCCGGCGGAGGCGTCCTAGGTAGCCTTATTGCCACCACGGGGAACCTTTCGGGCGCTGCTGCGCCTGTTCCTAGTAGTTTGGCGCCTCAGGTGGGGAGGAGCGGATTCCATGTGGCGCGGTACGATATGCAGTGGCCCCCTCCTGGCTTGCGCGAGCGGCAGCAACCCGGAGAGGGCGGAGACGAGGGTCTGGAGGGTGGAGTCGAGTGGGGAGGAGCGTGGGAAGGGATGGACGTGGATGAAGAGAGGAGGAGGATGAAGGAGGAACGTAGGCGGAGCTGGACAGGTCTGGGGTGGGGGATCGGAGATGGTACTGGTTGGGCGGGGAGTCGGCCTTCTAGTCGAGCGGGCAGCAGGGGAGCGAGTAGGCGAGGGAGTATGGAAGATCTGCGCGAGTCCGAGGGGGAGGTCATCGGGGAAAAGACCCGTGGGGAGTTCGTTTCCTCTCCTCGACCTATGCAAGAGGATCTGGCGCTCTCGAGAGCATCGACCATCCAGCCTTCTGGCCCGCAGAGGGAAGACCTCTCCCGCGCTACGACCGCCAGCTCGGACACGCCCGCCGCCAAGGAGAGAGAACTAAAGCGCGCCCAATGGCCGGGGATGCTTTCCCTTCCCAAGCTGACTATGTCCCGTATCTCCTCGCGCGAGTCCATCCCAGACGAGTACGGCAAACAGCCCCACAAGCGCAGCTCGTCATACTTCTCTTTCAAGCATAAACCGTCTACTCCGGAAGAAGAGGAGAAACTGGAGCTTGAGCGGCGGAAGGAAGCTGAACGTCGGAGGAGGAAGAAGCAGAAGAAACGGCGTATGGAGAAGGAGATCTTTATTACCATGCACGTTGCTGCCGTCCTCCAGCGACAAGAGTTCCTGCTCAAGCTCGCAAGGGCGCTGATGATGTTCGGTGCTCCGACCCATCGGCTGGAAGCGCTCATCCAGGCTACGGGCCGGGTACTGGACATGAACGTCAGCTGTGTCCATCTGCCGTCGCTCATGCTGCTTTCGTTTAATGACGACACGACCCGGACGAGCGAGACCAAGTTCCTGAAGCAGCCTCAAGCTCTGGACCTCGAGCGGCTGCAGGACGTGCACGCGGTGTACGATGCGGTCATACACGATCGGACAGGCGTGAAAGAGGCGAGCGACAGGCTAGACGAGATCATGCGTGCCAAGAGCCGGTACAGGAACCTCGTGGCCATCTTGATCGGAGGGTTGTGCAGCGCATTCATCACTCCCATCTCGTTCTCGGGTTCCTTCCTGGACGCGATCCTTGCGTTCCCGCTCGGGTGCTTGTTGGTCCTCATACAGCAAATCGCGAGCAAGAACGAGCTCTTCACCCATGTGTTCGAGATCGTCGTCGCTCTCTTGCTGAGCTTCATCTCCGCCGCTCTGGCAGCGACGAACCGGGTGTGTTATGCGGCAGTAGCGAGCGGCAGCATCGTCCTTATCCTACCCGGGTTTATCGTCCTCACGGGGGCACTCGAGCTCGCAAGCAGGAACATAATCAGCGGGAGCGTGCGGCTCATGTACTCTGTCATCTACTCCCTTTTCCTTGGATTCGGGCTCGCAATCGGCGGCGAGTTCTATACCGCCATCACGGGGCAGCAGGTCATCGGTCTTGGGTTGGCCAATGGTGTCACGTGCCCCGTGCACGATCCCAACGGGCCTTGGTGGCAGAAACACGCCAGTGCTTGGTGGGCTTTCCTCTGCGTGCCGGGCTTCTCCCTCGCTCTCAGTCTGAGGAATCAAGCGCCCTGGAATAGACGAGAATTCGTAAGTGCCCCCACTCTTAATCCCGCGGGCCAGCCGGCCGTAACGCATCCCGTACTGACCGGTCTTGCACAGCTCGTCATGATCCTCATCTCCTGTGCAGGATGGACAACGAACCACTTTTCAGGCCTCAAGTTCGTCAACCGGACCGACATCGTCGCGACCCTCGGTGCATTCGTCGTAGGCGTATGCGGCAACGTCTACGGGCGCTTCTTCGCGTCGGGCATGTCGTTCGTCGTGATGGTCACCGGCATTCTGTTCCAGGTCCCGTCCTCGATCAACGGCCTGCTCTCTTTTGCCTCTCTTGCCAACTCGGGCGGAGACTCGTATTCTGCCGGGTTCAGTATCGCCGAGCAGCTCATCGAGGTCTCGATTGGTACGTACCCGCCGAGAGGCGTCATCGTGCTGCTTTTCCGCCGCTGACACGCGTTGTGGCGCAGGTCTCACCGTCGGTCTTTTCCTCGCCGCGGTCATCACCCATCCTTTCGAGAGTCGCAGGCGCGGATACGGCCTGTTCAGTTTCTAATCCTGTCAGCCGAGATGCGCCCCTATCGTACACTCCCTTGCCGACGCACATGTATTTCCATATACCACCACGCATTATCACCATCACCACCAACTCCAACGCGCAATGTTCCGCACGCTGGCGTCTCCTGCTCCATCGGCATCGCTGGAGGAAGCATGTACAAAACATAGATCATTGGGAGAAGAAAATGGAAACGTACTTTCTTTGGACTATTCTCGTTGCCTCCGAATTCCATCTCTTGCAATTGCAGTATCGCATCCTACTCGGCTCCTCTTATCCTCGAAGGCAATCGTAGCCAGATAATGACCCATTGGGCATCGAGTCATACCCCATGCAGTATCAGCGAGTCAGGCCGCGGTAGTCCAACGTCGCCAACCTGCCTCGTTTTGGAAGTTTGGGAGGAAAGTGGCAGCTACGCTTTCAGCTTCTTGGAGTAGAAAGCGCCACAACACTGTCGACTGCGCGTACACGGTGGCCCCTGGTGGCCCCTCATTCACTTGGCTGGCTACCTTCCTCGTTTCTTCTGACTGAGAGCGATGCATATGGTTCACCGTGTTGCCTTCTGCGGCTGGTTCTTCTGTTCTTCTCCAGGGTCTAGCCATGCAACCGATATCTGCTGACATGAATATGGTCACCAGCTACAGTCAGCAGGCAGTCTGTCCTTGATGCTGGCAACCGCGGCTTCAGGATCATCAGGCCGGCGGCGAAACAGGACAGCACCGTTATCCGTGGGCGACTCGCATGGGGACCATTTCGCTCGAGTAATCGCCGATCGTGAGGCGTTCAAGAACAATTACGACACCCATCTCGGCACTTTGGTACCTGCTTATCCACAGCCAGAAACAGCTAGTGGAGTGTGCGTCCATGGACTCGGTCCCAAAGTGCGAGAACACGCCTGCTATCTCGACGACAAGTATTGCCAACCACAGTGCCATAGGGGTGGCCATCGCGAAGTCCGCCCGATTTGGGCAAAATAGAATTCGGTGTAGCCGCGGTCTCCGGGCTGGGCCATTACAGCATACTAGCTTCCTCTTCTCCAACTGCTCAACGACACCGTATGTATAGCTTCTGGTCGACCGGTCTCTTTGCCCACCGGCACACATCCTAGCATTGAATCGTGAGCTCTCTGTGATTGTCGGCACGCACTTCAGCCGAGAAAGACGCCGAACCGAGGTCCGCGAATATCAGGCGGACAATGGCGCCACACTTCCCATCTTGGCAGCGCAGGGAACGATGGTTATGAGCGCTCTCCGGAGTTTGCCAGCCTGCAGTGGTGGGAACGCGGATGCAACGATGTACCACCAAATACCGGCATCATCAGCACTCTGCCTACATGTCATGTCCAGATCCGCCATTCCCGTCCGTACTCCTGGCTCTGGTTTGCACATGACAGGGACCAGAACCTACACGAAAATGGCGACCTGCACCACATGAAAGGCTCGCACGGCGGCCGGGCACGGAACTTGGGGGTAAGGACCAGGGTCATACCGGAGTCCCAACACCATCTTTCCTCTTTCGGTCCACGGTGCTCTCCACCGATGCACTTCCGTTCGAACATCTCTTGCTTTGGAAAGACTTTGCGCCTTATGTTGTGGCCTCGACCTCACCCGGGGTACGTGTGGAAGAAGTTCGAAATATGAGCCCTAGGAACAATGACCCGTTGTTCGTGACCGTATGTTATTCCGCGCCATTGCGTCATGGCTTGCGTGCCGAGCTCTATGATCACGGATGACACTCAAAGAACGACAGCTCTCTGACCGGGAGTCCACATTCATCAGCATGTTGGAAGACAAGTTATGGCCGCCTGAACCATGCAGACCATTATCGTTCGTGTACCCTGTAACTCCCAAGAAGCTGGCTCATCAGGTCAATCACAAGTAACGCAACTATGGGACAACGGTCTCTCCCCTCTACAGGAACTGCACAGAATCGAGACTGTTTGGCCATATAGAACTGTCTGCGGAAGTGACCTGCTGGGCCTTGTTCCCGTCGCTCTCCCGACTTTGCTGTAATTGCATCTTTAAGGTTGACCGCTGGAGAATGGCGCATGGATTGGCCGACAATCCCCGGGAACGGCACAGTGTATACTTGAAGATCCTGATAAGGGGCGCAGAGAACCGACCATAGAAGATGTGCGGTTTCCCGAAGATACCAATTACGACAGAGGCGTGGCACGGCTTCTCTTCTTCGGCACCGCTGGCAAAGACCCTGTCAGCTATGAAAGACAGCAACTTAAACGTGAGATTCGTTCATACTCCCACCATCTGGCCAATGGCCCACGCCCTGATGTGTCTCATATGGCAATTACCACAAAGGGCAAGGGCGACCCCAAGAGGTGGATAATTAGCTGTCACGCCATTCGTTCAGAAGAAGGCTGCAACATCTCACCGTTTCAGGCAACGGTGCCTTCCCTTCCTACCATGGTTTGAGAATGCACACCCTGTCGACCGGAGAATGCGACCGTTAGCATGGGCTGATTTGATTACCTTAGCACCGCGGGTAAAGGACGAGCTGTCTCTCGTTCGGTGTCTTCGGTAAAGCGCTCGTAGGGCTTCCCGATCAAATAGATTATCAACGCACAGTCGCGCATCACGGGAGCAGTTCATCGATCTTCTTTTCCCGCTCTTCACATTGAGCGGGGGTTGTCTCCGTACCACCACAATGGCTACTTGCTCTCCCATTGCTGTGGCTCGCAGCTGCAGCCACAGCTGACTGGTATTCGCTCGAGCTCCGAAAATGGCACCCGGCCGTTTGGCATGGAAGGGCAAACCGACCAACTTAATGGAGTTTCCGTCCATTAATCTGGTACACGATGACTCGCTTCAATCACCTAAACCCTCTTCCCTTGCGGTTTTATGAGGGCACCGAGGAGCCACGAGCTTTGTTTCTGGCTGGATCGAGCCAGTTGTTTCACCGTGTTGAGGCATAAGAATTGAGAAGAATTGCGATGGCTACGGAACACACGCGAAGAGCATGTACTGAAGGGAAGATCATCCGGTGTGTTACTCGCTCAGTCCGCAACCTATGCGAACGTTCTCCTTGGAGCTCCCTCCTCGCGTTAAGCTGACCGATCAAGAGGGCCGGGAAATTGCGTTGTAGCTCCAGATCTGCCTCTTTCCGCTGTGCTCTCGGAACTGAAGAGAACATTATTGGGAGTGAGCGCCTTTCTCACCTCGGGATATACTGGAGACCGTTCACTGGTTGAACACACGGCGCGTACGTCGCCCAGGTGTTCGGCGTCATCGGCTTCTCTTGCCCTGATAGGCACCTTGTGGAAATGTCCCGCTTGCGGTTATGGCGACGTTGGAACTAATGCATACATTTCCGTGTATGTAGTGAGAACTGCGTGTGCTATGGTAGAGGAGCTGGAACCTGCTATCGATACAAGGACTGTCCAATGATTGACTGTATGAGTTGCTTTGTTATGCTGGCGTGGGTCCATTCTCGCCAGTACTCGGCACCTTCTCACCAGCTTTGCGCCGCCTAGCCGCATAATGGAAGATGAGCGTCCATCATTGTCCGAGGCGTCCACACCCCACTCACAACTTCTGGACAAGCAAGCTTTGAGCTGCCCGCCGAGCGCTTTGATTGGGCGGGGGAGGTAGTAGACCGATGAACAGAGGCTGTTGTCTGTCACCTTGGTCGGAGGGCGGACGCGGACGTCTTTCTGTAGGGCGCTGGGTGAGCCCACCAGCGCGTGCATGACGTTGAATCGGCGTGGAGTGCGGTGCTGGTGCTGAGTGGTGGATTGGAGGGCTTCCACTGTCGCTGGGTGCTGATGACCAGGAAGAGGTTGGGCTACCGATCGCAGAGCAGGTGCCTGTGTCTGCACCTGCGAAGTAGGCTCGTTCGGCGTATCGCAGACGGTGACGCATGTCGTTGTCGATACTAGCGGTCGTAGCAGGAGATGGGTATCGCGTGTGAACCGGGCTGGGCGGGGGAGATACAGAATACTGGCTCTCGGCCCCATCTACATCTTCCTTGCAGTTAGTATCGTCCCTACGGAATTACGGACCGCTTACCCATATGATCTACCGAAGAAGTATCGCTCATCCGCTCGTGCGGACTCTGTGGCGTGATAGGAAATCCGTATGCGAGCTTCGGCGGCTGTGACTTCGCGGTTGGGATAGGCGGAAGTGTAGAGGGAAGTCCAAGGGATGACCTAGGGCTAGATGAGAGGCGGTTAAGCGCTTGAAGGAACAACATACAGAGACGGTAGCCTGCTCTCCCCTCCTTCTAGGCCACGAGGCTTGTTCGACATTGCAGAGAGAGGTGGAAGGCGGACCGGTGCACCAACGGAAGGACGTTCCATGCTGAGGGGCAGTTGAACAAGGACCAGAGGGGCTGAGACTCGCGGTATCCGTTATTTATGGGGTTTAGGACAGCGGATCATTGTGGCTGCATTCAAGTCTGATGATTGGGCGCCACTGCTACTATTCACGGTAAGCCATACACGCAGGATAGAAAGCCCTCATGTGCCCGGATAGAGTGCAGATCGGAAGGGTTCCATCGTCCCAATCATTCTGCTCTTCTTTCCAAGATCCATATACATTAGCGGGCGTGTGGAGCTGTCCGTCGTTGATGCCCGACGGGGAAGATCGGCGACATGGCTCGAAGAGCCAGGCACCATGCGAGATGCCTGATGAAGGGTTCCTTGCGTCGACCAATGCCGAGTGCTAGCGTAAGATTCTGGCGCCCCGGAAGCAAGCCTGCCGCGGAGAACCCTGATCCGTAAACACGGCACGCAGCGGGACCGACCGAATCAGGGTGCCACATTCTACCCGTCATCGGGCACGCTATCACCTCTTCTGCCTCCAGCAAAAAGATGGCCGAATCAGGAAAAGAGGAGCCGTCAAGCCCTCTCAGGTTGCAATTCTCGAAGAACCTTCGCTAATTGGTTTGCTTCATAGAGCTTTCCGGGTACTCTCACAGAGGCAACCCCAAGATTCTGATCGTGCGAGCTGATCAGCTGATGCGGCGAACGCAAGGGCAAACAGGCTTGCGTACCGTTATAGCTTCAGAGTCCACCACGACTTCTCCTTGCTCAAGATAAAACAGGTGCGTCACGTAGGCCGATACCGGATAGCTGGATTGCGTTTCCCGACGCCGAGGAGGATGTAAAGGTCGCGATCGCCGGCCGCCGAGATCTGCCCTGTTCAGCGAGCGAACAATGGCGCTGTTCATGGAACTTAGACCAATCTTCTATCCGCTTCTGGTATCGGCACTTACCGGATGTAGTCGCTGGCTTTGTAGCCATGTGTCTCACGGTCGTTCTTGGCGTTTACTAGGAATCTAAGAATTCGGCATGGTAATTGCGCCGGCATAGGACTTACATAGTAATATCTTGGCTTCCAAAGTGGGTGACGTGGCGATGGCTGTTGCAACTCCTCGTAGAGCTATGCATGGGATGATGCTAAGATAGTTATGAGAGGTTGGTTTCCCTGTACCAAGAGATACGCTCACGATGTCCAGAGCGAGCCACAGGAATAAATGAGCATCCGCTTCTGGGAAAGACTCTCTAGGTACTCTGGGTTAGGCGAAGGGAAAATCTCCTGGTGGTTCACATTCAGCAAGGCCAGCCCAACGGTGAAGGGTGGAGACTTACCTGCCCATAAGAATTCAAGTAGAGTAGTCCTGCCAGATATGAACATAAAGCCTCCGAGTGAAGAAGGTGCTTACGGTTGATTGGTGCTGGAAGTTGCTGTTCTTCTCTCTCGCCTTCCTCCTTGGTGAAAGTGATGTTCGCTATAGGATCGTCAAAGATGTCCTGGGTCGGGAATCTCCAAGCAACGCGTACCGGCTGAAGTCGCTGGATCGACTCCGTCCATTGCATCGTCGTCTTCGAAAACTGTGGAGCGAGTGCTGTTGGAGCGCTGTACACGCGGCCGGGACGATGGGACAGGATGGGAAATGTCACATTGGCCAATTATAGTATCTCCATTCATCTAGAAGAGGCAGCTGTTAGACCACTGTAGAAGAGCACAGAATGGGGGCGCTCGCGTACCAGCTCGGCACTGATGGTGACGGTATGGTTCGTGACGATAACTGGCAATATACGCGCATTGGCCTGGCCAAACCACAGTCAGGGAAGCAAGGGGCTGCCACGCAGTTTTACTGTACCTGGGTACCCGTGATAGATCCGAATAAGAAGATGGCAGACGGCAGCGACCGGAGGAACAGTTGCATGGCAGCCAGTAAGAAGTTGCCAACGCTACCATTTCGAAAAGCGAAGTTCTTGTGCGCGTGCCGTAAGAGTTCTGCTTCGAAGTACACCAAGAAACCTGATGACGACATCGTTGTCAGCTGACAGCTCGGGCTGTGGGACAGCGGATGGTCCACCTCGAATCGTCTCCTTCCTGTCCGCCGGTATGCCCTTCCAGAGCTCGCTGCGCCCCTCCACGATCTCGCGCCATTCGTCCCGGGTATCGTGTTCCGACTTCTCCAGGGAGAACCGATGAGAGAGAAGAGTTCGGATAGCTTCTGTTGCAGTTTGGTCACGAGAGGATCCCGGTTGCGACGGGATTAGGCGGATGAGGCGTGATCGCAGATCTCCGATAGACGGTCCCCCTATCTCGGCTTTAAGGGAGGGTACGAACAAGAAAAGTCGGCGAGCTTACCGAGCACGCGTATGATCTGCTGGCATGTTAGTGGGATAGTCGCAAGGGAAAATGCTTGCTGTGCGCACCTCGCTGGAGCTTCCCCCATTATCGGACACTGGCAGCACATACACCACATCGCTCTTGGCGAACGTCCCGACCAGGGCGTTCCCTCCCGTTCCACCAGATATGACAACGAAGGACATGTCCTCTAGCTCATCCCTCAGAGACGTTGTGCTGCTCTCGAAGATCCGTATTCGCGAATCCGCAGCATTCCTTGGTGTCCATGAGGACTGTTCTCCGACAGGCAGGTCAAACACCGAAGATCCGGGGCTAGTTGACTGATCTGGCGGATTCAACATTATCAGAGCCTCTCAGTTCCACGTTGACAGTATCGTCGAGAGCAATCCAAAGGGGATAAGGAAGTCTCTATGAAGACGCTGTGGAAAAGGAGATTGTTGGTATTTCTGCCATCCACGTCATGCGTTGGCGAACCAGAGACGCGTCGCGTTTGAGTAAGGGTCGCGTGAATACGGAGAAACGGGCCGGCCGAAAAAGGTGAACACATACAATTGGCGGAACATCGACATCGTGAACATCGCTTGAACTTGTACCAGTACCTCTATCAGTCTTGGATCCTGTTAATGAACGATGGTCTTGCTCGATCTAAACTAGAAGCGAACTTGACAGAACTTGTGGCTCGCTAGCCACCACCCAACGATCGCTGCCTGGATGGCCGAATATGGATCTTTCGCTCAACCCTCTTGCCTTCCACTGCCACGGACACGAACGACTACTATTGCCGATGCCCTCGTAGAGTCTGCATCTCGATGCTGGACATGCCTGCTTGAGCGACATCCAACAAGCCGCGACCTAGTTCTCCCGGTGGCTGCATTCCGCTTTGGCGGCTCAACCCTGTCTGACGGAAGTTCGGAACCGGGCAACATTAGACCAAGGATGGGGAAGTGGTCTGACATCCACTTTGCCAGTCATTGCTACCTTGGAGCACTCGACGAACGTTTATCGTCAATTGTGGGACTATATCTATCTTGCGGCTCGCTCAGAACTCGACTGTGATTGAATCGGATGATGCTGTATCGGCACTGCATGGGAAAAGTATGCTTCAGCGGAAGGGGACCTCCGTTCTCTCGGTCAAACATGCTCGCTTCACCACTGCCAGTTGGGCACATCATCCATCTATCGATCTATCTCCATCTAAATCTCGCTCGCAACGCTCGGTTCTCGATCAAATATTTTCCTGCTGTTTCTGGGCGATCGGACCGAGCAACAGAGGGCAAAAAGCAGACCATCTCATCCCAACTATCCTCCCTACGCGCGTGCTTACGCTTCGGTCAATGGACTACCCGGTACTTCAGTCTATCAGACACCGCTGGTTCAACTACACTCGCACCTGGTCAAAACCTGACGCCGTAGACGGCAATTCCTGCTCTTGTTTCTATATCGAAAGCTCTTGGCAACACTACCGCGGAAGATTTCTCTTCGCTTCGCACAGTTGATGGAGTACAAGGTCGGTCCACTCGTCGATTCCATGCGGACAATCTCTACTGAAACTCATACCGCCATTTGGACGCATATATACGATCCCCGTAGTTCGTCGTTTCATCTATGCCGCGGTTCCGGAATGGATTGATCAGGTGTATGCATAGCGGCCTCAACCCATATCGCGATCCCGGAAAACTCTCTCCCATTATACTCAGCACTTTTGCGACTGCCATGATCCCGTCCGCTCTGTAGCTCCTTGAAGCCAGTGCAACAGCTCAAGTCAAAGCACATCGCCGGATTGGTGCACGCTAGAATCCAAGGCGGTACAAGGCACCACAGGGTGGCTGTGCTCGGATATCACGGGAATGCGCGCGACTCCCCGCTCCTGACGCGTCCTTGTGATAAAGATGCGGAGGCGAACGAAGGTGGGGTTGTTATGGCGATGCGACAGCGGAGGGACTATCATATCAATCGTCAACCATTGTAGGTGACACACCAAAATAATCACCCTTGTTCGAGCTATATTGCAAGCAGTGTATGCGCTAGTTGCACTGACAATTGCGAATTGTCAGTCTAGTGAAGATTGTCGGTCTTCAGCGTGAAAGAAAACGTCAAGAAAGGGGTCAGCGTAGCGTTGTCTTGCCCAGGTCCAGAACCCCACGAATAATTTGGAGCAAGGCTGTGTGAGCGGTTTGACGGCAGGACGCAGCCGGCGCTCGATTCAGGGCTCACCGGCACGTGTACGGAAGCTATAACGACACGCTCTCGCCCTCTTTTGGTGTGCGGGCCTGGAACTGGCTACTCGCTGTGTTGCGGTCAAGCCCGCCTTGGCCGGCCGGTGCGCGCTCCTGTTCACACCTTGTCTACCGACCATCTCGACCTGTCTACCAGCGACGACCACGACGACCACGACAGCATATACGACCCCACCAGCATACCTGCCAGAAGTGCAGCCGCGTTATCGAGACCGCGTTGGGTGCAACATCACCCTGACGTCAACACCATATACGGCTATCTATTCACCAAGCACACTGCGCACGTCCTCGAGGCATACACACCTGCCGGACTCGTCGTGTCATCTCCCTGCTTTGGTAACCAGCGAGAATGCTCAAGTTTCTGCAACGGAAAAGGTCAATCCCGGAGGATCCCTACGCGCCATATTCCCCCGAGCGCTCGCTTTCGCCGCAGTCCAACGGTTCTTTACCATACGGTTCCTCCTTTCCTACATCGGGCGTACAGAACGGCTACAACCCATCCCTGCGCTCATCGCCATCTCCATCTCGACCGACAGATTCCCCATCTTCATCACGCGGGGATCTCCCGCTACCCACGCCGTTATACGCGCGTTTCGCCCGGTCGGCGAGCGGGACCGACCTCCGCCTCGACTTTCTCGACGAAGACCCCACGATGGGTCGGAGCGTAAGGAGCGCTGCGGATTCGTACGCGCAGTCCTGGCATCGAGGGCGTAGTGGGCTAGGAAAGCAGCTGCAGACAGACGAGGATGAGCGAAGTTCTGGGGCTGGACCCGTACAATCGCCCATCAAGGGCAAGGAGAGTAGAAGAAGCAAGGATCTACCTCCGCCGCCAGCGATGTCGCCTACCTCTCCTTCATCTCCTTCGGCCACTGTGCGAGGCTTGGCTGGGCCCAGCAGTTATAATCCTCTCCAACCGAGTCGCAGCAGCACGGACGGAAGTGAACGTCGACCAAGCTTGACACGATCACTCAGCGACCAATACAAAACTGAAGAGTTCGTTCATCCTGCTCCGAGCAACGCTGCTAGGCAACATCGACCGAGCCGAACTGGCCAACCTACGAATCACGAAACCGCTCCAGTAGAACAGAACCTCGTATCACCAGCATCACAAGAAGCTGAATATATGCGCACCCCTGAGCGCCGGTCTTCTCGGGAGCCGAACCCTCCCAAAAGCAAGCTCACGAAACCGTCACCCCGGTCCGATAGCCTGCAACGGTTCGGCAGTCCGAAGGACGTATATGCGCCGTCTTTCGGCAAAACTACCCAGGAAAAGGTCGGGGCGGGGGAAGATAGGGATGGGAGGAATGGACAAAGTAGAGGACCTGGGAGACAGATGGAGGGACTGGATAATTCGCCGCCGAGGAGCACACTGCGGTCCGCGTCGAGTCAGTTCCAGCGACCAAGCCACGAGCAGGGACTATCGCAAACCTCGTCACCTGCCAGGGAAGGGCAAGTGCGGCCCGCCCAAATGCACGTCGACCTATCCCAACCGGCAGCTCAGCAACCTGCGGACTATCCTGGGAGGCCAGCTCCTGCAGGGTGGATGGCGCAACCGGTCGCGGAGGCGCAGCAGCCAATACCTTACCCAACTCAACCACGATCGCCTGTGGAAGGTGGCTACCCCGTACGACCTCGGCAGAAAGTCTACCAGGCGCAGAGGCCGCTAGCCCCTGAGACAACTCCTCAGCCCATGCAGGCACCGTCCAGCGTGCCCCCAACCCCGCTTACGCCACCACATTCTCCAACCGAGCAGCGGCGCTCATTCCTGTTCGTCTCCGGTGGCAAAGTCGAACCCATGTATCGAGGAAATGTTCCCGTCTCTCCGCCTTCTGGTCCGCCTTCTGGCAGCCCGACTACTCCGCTCAGTCCCGCAAGCAGCACTGCGCAAACAAGTGGGCCCAAGAAGCTCCTGAAGAAGCGCGGCAGCTCTCGTGCTGGAAGTGCCGACTTCCCTGCCATTGACACTGCCGCCCTGCGTCCACTGGAGGGCGCTGCTGTCTCACCGTCGCTTACGAGCAAACGGTCATTTGCTCCAGGTTCATTCCGTGGACCTGCCCCCACTTCCTCAGCACCTCCTCCGTCAAAAGGTGTTCTAGGCTTCGTCCGGCGACTGAGCGAGTCCCGATCTTCCCAAGCTGGCGGCGCCACAGTCTCTGCGGCGGCTCAAGAGGCTCAAGTGCGCATCCGTGAAGGAAGACGCAAGAGCCAAGTTGAGGCCTCAGATGTGGATGAGCTGCGCCGCATGCTCGAGCGTGACGCAGCCGCTAGCATGACCGGAGTTGGTGCTGGGCGACGCAGCCTCGATGCTTACGGTCATTCGCGTACCCCATATAACGCGGGACCGTACAGCCCTCAAGCTAGCGGCAGCACTGCCCATGTTAATCGACTGGGCGAGTCTGTGCCTGGTCGCGGTACTACCGACCGAGGCAAGGGTGGTCCTCCGCCCCAGGCCTTTGGTATGTACGGCCAAGGCCGCCGGGCTGCGAGCGAAGTCGATCTCCGGCACGTGCCTTCCGAGCCTGCGCCTGCAGTCCCCCTGGCACGTGAAAATATGACGTTGTCTTCGTCCGAATTCCCGCTTAAAAGCAAACGTGGGTTCCCCTCGGTATCCTCCCACTTCGTTGCATCTCCTGTAGAAGACGACCCTCAATTCTCTGGAGAACATACACCAACTTCTGCGCATGCGTTACGGCAGGCAGGTACCAGCGCAGCGGGAATTGGGCGCACTGCCTCGCCTGCTACTCGGTACCCTCCCGGCAGCAAATCCTCAGGAACGCTAGACGTGCCCTCGGGACGAGGATCGCCCTCTCCTTCGGGGAGCTCGCGCTCCGATGTTAGACGGAGCATAGCAGATAGTACAAGGCTAGGCGCGTCGAGTGCTGCTTCTGTCTATTCTCAGGAATCGCTTGATAAGGAGCGGCGTACAGACGGAGGCAACATCAATCCCCATCTGACAGGTCTTCCCGTCGATGTCGTCAGCCTCGAGGCGACTTCTGCGAGAGAAGCGATCGGCCGCAAGGCTAACGGAAGTACGCAGGCGAGGGAGTCTCTCTATAAGAGCCCTTATCTCCCCTCAGAGCTCTCCGCCAGCGAGTACGGTGACGCCCTCGAGGACGAAAAGGAAGACAAGGAGCTCACGCCCACCCGTACGATCGCAAGCACGAGCGCCGTTCCGCCGCTGAACGACACAAACAGGCCACTCGGGTCTAGCCCAAGCACTCTACGTCGTACGCCTGCGAGAAGACAGAGCACTTCGAGTAGCACCGAGGATCTCACCTTGCGGTCTAGCGCGCGAGGACCCCGAGATATCAATAGGCCAGAACGCGACACCAAAGCTGCAGCTATGCCCACTGCCACTCGCACACAACTCTCGTCTCCCGCACCTGCCGTGGCTTCGACAGATAGCTTCAACGGCTCGGAAATTCACGGCAATGGCGCATCGAAGGGTGCCGCGATCTCGAAGGCATCCTCCAGTGCCTCATCCTACATTGCCTCGTCCGAGACGGGTCCTGCGACCAGCAGCACGACGAATCTATCTTCGCCACCTACGTCACGGCATAGGGTTGATGCGGGTGCTCAGAAGCCAACCATGATACCCTTCCCGAAATCTCCTGATCGGCAGAATGGCCATACGCGCAGGCCAAGCGATCCGCGATACAAGCTTCCTCCGCCTAGGACGGTTCCCCCGCCTGTTATCACAGCTCATACGCCAGAGGAGCGTGGGCCGCAGAAGCTCTTCCTACCAGATATCCTCGCCGAACCTGGTATCCTGCGCCAACTGTTGGTGTACCTGTCCTTCCGTGATTTTTTGGTCACGGAACATGTGAATCGCACGACGCGTGCGATGTTGGGCGATACTCGCAACCTTCGGGAGATCATACTCGAGCGTTATCTGGATCTTGTTGGTTATCGCCGGTGGCCGCGACACTTGAAGCGCGACGAACCGATCACGCTTTCCCTCAAGGACTTGAACGCTTACCTGATGGGCGTGTCGGTGGCGACATACCAGTATGCGAACGCGGCGGAGACCTACCTGCAATCTCAAACACGTGATCCTGCGGTTCTCAGCATGTGCAGGAGCTTCACCGCTGCGACTCGGTCGTATACCCGCGTAGTATTGCGACTGAGGGCGCAAGCTGAAGCGGGATGGGATACCGACGAGCTCCGGTCCCCACTGTTCAGGCTCGGGCATGCGCCTTTGTTGCGTGTATTTGTGCCTAGTCCAAACGGAGGTTGGCTTAGCGACGAAAGCGTTGTAGAATGCGAGAAGGAGCTTCGCCGAGCTGGCGTCATGAAGCTTGTTCGCCGCGGAGATGTTGTTTGGGATTCGGCAGTATCAGACGAAGGCAACATCGGCCGCCTTATTTGGGACGGAAACTACCTTCTGGATCTGGAATACGATTACTCCGCTTCTGGCCAGCTTCCTCACTACTTCAACTCCCTCGCACATCCACCCTCCTACTGGCACAAGGTCATTCGCACCACAGCGAATCCGATCGCCTTCATCGATCTCCGACCTTACGGCAAGGAGATCATGCAGAACGTGCAACTGGTGCAAGACCGGGTCCAGGCCGAGACCCCGCAGGGCGGGTTTCACACGATCGTCCGGTATTCGCATCGCTCGGTTGCCAGAGTTTTGCGCGGCGTCCCTATTCCCGATACCAAGGAGGTGGTAGACGGTGCTTGGGATGGTCGGATCGTTGTCGAAGCTGAAGGAACCAATGAAGGATTAGCGGATCTCCAGGCACGTTGCAGCCCGCAGGGAGGAAAGGGGGTGTACCGCATCCTGAGAGAGAAGAGCAGGCCGGGCGAAGTCTGGATACGTTGCGTCCGGCCTGAAGAAAAAATAATGTAAGCACCATAGGCGTGGCGAAGTTGCGGAAGGTGTGTGTTTGTGAATATTCCCCTGGGGTTGTGCATTTCATTCTGGTCGAGCTGGGACATTTTTGACTGGCTTATCCGTCTGTGATATACCTCAGTATGTGTGATACACGGACTTCATCCATGTAGATACCATTATGTTACAGCATTTACGACTGTATAAGCAACAACTGTAGTTACCAGTTGTATCGTTGATTAGTAGCATTGTTGGCAAACACGATCGATTTCATCAATGACGCTGATCAAAGTGGCTGTGTCTCCTGTTGCAGCATTCGTAGTAGGGACGTGTGCCCTTCTACTACCACCACCGCACGCCGTACGGCACCACTCTACGGAGCGGCATGGCTTTCCAACCACCAATAGCCATCGCCTGCTCACCTTTACTACCTGAATTTCTGGCTGACAATGGCTGTCCACCAATATCAACTGTCCTGCAGGCTCACTCCCGATTAAAGAACGTCCAGACGCTCACCACCTCCTTGCAACCAGTGGTCCACTCGGCATTTGGGCTACGGTTCGTACCTCTAGAAGAAGGAGCACTGGAGGATGGAGGCAAGGGGAAACAGAAGTGGGTAGACTGGATTGGAGATCGGGTAGCAGAGGTTAGCAGTAGAAGCGATTGGGACGGGAAGGAAGGCGGTGAGGATAGGGTGTGGCTCGAGGTGCAGAGGTGTCTGGAGGCTACCGCTGGGATTGATGGTGCTGTTGCTGGTGAGCACGCGTCTACTGGTCGTGGTCAGAACATAGTTGTAATGACTTGTCAACAGTGCTCCTCATTGCAAGTACTGCGGACCCATCACCGATAGCTGCCCTGCAAGCACTGCACGCCCAAGCAAAGCCATTCGCCGATGCCAAAGCCCTCCTCATCTTTTACCTAATCATTACCATCTCTCCTGCCGATCCGTATGTGCCTATATTTATGGCTAGATTACGCTCTGACGTGTGTTTGCAGAACTCTCCTTCCGTCACTACAGCGTACCTTCGGCCCGCATTGTGCCGTACTCTCCCTTCCCGCCCCTTTACCTACCGATACTCAAATCGCCGTCCCACCACCCCTACCCTCCCCACCACCGCTCCGAACCCCTCTGCCTCCAACGCCCGCATTACCACAAACGACTCCGACCACGGCGATACCTGTATCAGCCGTACCGTCAGATGAGGCCGAGGAAGGCTCGACCACGCCAGTGCCGGAAGAGCCTTCGGATCCCCTAACTGCAAGCCTGAACGGGACGATGGACCAAAATGGCTCGGCCGAGCTGGAGGAAGAGAAGAAGGTAACGGAAGTCAAGACGATCTCGAGCAGTGTGAGTCAGGCATGGCATCGATTTCTGAGAGAATTTGTCACGCAGAGTCTCGTGCCTTTCATGGAGCGACAGGTTCTCGCTCTTCACGAATCGGTATGTATCATCAGCTTCTCCTATGATTACTCCCCTGAATGTTTCTCAGTATACCTCCCGGCGTGCACTGCCGAATCGCATCCTCTCCCTGACATCAAGACGATTCTTCGGCTCCTCATCCGCACCAGCATCAACCTCGACATCCCCCAAACCGTCTCTAAGCAGCTCCACCTCTCTGCTAGGCACACCAGAAGGCGATCGACGACTGGTAGAATGGAGCGCCATGCTAGGCGACCAAAAAGAAGTCCAAGCTGTCGGGGATCCCATTCGGCGAGAAGGCCGAGGGGCCAATGTCGAAGATATCCTTCTACTGCATGCGTTACACCACCCTCCACCACCGCCTCCGGCTGCTCAAGCTGTCCCGAGTCTTACACCGTTGGCTGCTGCATGTCTCAAACCCCCACCAACAAGTAGTGCGGAGAGCTTGCTGGCGCGGGCACTGGTCCTTGCCCGTGCTGACTACATGCTCAATGTCCGATCGAAGAACGGCATTGCTAGCATGTCAACAGAGCGACGAAACGAAGTCGCGCGCTGGTTTGCCCTCGCAGCCAGTGGAGCAGAAGATCCCCCCCTTTCTGCATTACTTCTCGCCCGAGCCGGAACATGGGAAACAGGCCGACGACGAAAAGCGCTCTGGTACGCCCTCGCCGGAGTCCTAATGGAACGAGCCGGAATCAACCAGCTCGCCCTGCTCTACCTGCGCAAAGCGTACGACCTCTATTCCCAGCCTGTCCAGCCGAAAGTCGGCGAGCTCGGAGAGGAGGACTACGCTGCGGACCAGTGGCTGAAGAAAGAGAAGCGGAAACGGGACGGGTTCCCGATGCCGCGTCATATACCCACTATCTTGCGGGAGCTGGGTGATACCACAGTCGAGATACCCGAAGTCGAGGAGGAAGAGCCTGTAGCCCCAGCGGAGGGGAAGAAGAAGCTTCCAAAGGAGCCTGTCCAGTCACCGATATTCTCTGAGAGCCCGGTGCAGGAGAAGGAAGGCCTGACAGGAGCGGGGATCGCCGGATTCTGGTCGAGAGAACCCAAGGAAGTTGATCCTGTTGTTGTTGAAGTCGCTGTCGACGAGGGCAAGGAGGTGACGCATGACTTCGGGAAAGGCTCGCCCATCCCAAAACCGTGCAGGCTGCACATCACCTTTACTCTGCGCAACACCTCCCCCTCTCAATCAGTAGACTTCACCCTTCGTCTCCCAAGTGCAATCGCCGCCGCCACCGCCGCAGTCCCACCCCTCCTCCCACCACAGTGGGTCGGCGCACTCGTCCACAGAGGCTCCATCCCACCGCAAGAATCAAAACAATGTAAGGCCAAGATATCCGTCTCGAGGTCAGGCCAGTACTCGCTCGCTGGGTGGTGGCTCGATATCCGCGCTGGGGAAGGCAGGTTCTTCCAGGTTGGGAGGGAGGGCGCGGTGGGTGTGGTGCAGGCTTGATGTGGGGGGGTGCGGGATGTATAGATATGATGTAAGTTACTTATAAGATATCGTTTAATGCTTACGGCACGGTTGTGCTCGGCCTCATTGTCAGGGCCTCGGCCCCGAGGTCGCAAAGTTCACGCATCTTCAGGATCAACGCCCATGGTCATGAATATTAAGGGAGCAGGCCTATGCGGCCGTAGGCTCCCTTGGCGGAGTTGGTGGTGAGCAGGACAGAAAACGCCAAAAAAAATTGCATTGCATAGAACGGGACATGCACGTACCAAAGGGTGGGCGCATCAGCATCAGACGCGGGCGGTAGAGGACACTCTTAGCGCCGAACAATCCTCGCACGACCGACTGAGCATATAATATCCGTTCTCTCCCAAAATTGTTCTCCCCTTAGGCTACCCTCGAACGTCTATAATCAATCTCTGCTCGCTGCTCATCGTCGCTGCCGACTGCAATCTTCGTGTGAGCCAAATCCGCCGGGCCCGACGCCACGACCTCCACCACCGGCGATAACGCACCCAACCTTCCCCACCGAGCGTTCCCCAGCCCTTCAGGGACCTCCTCAACGGCTCCGCACGTGCAGAAGCAACTCGAGCGGCACCAATTTCGAATCTGTCGTGCCCCAGGGGTTTATTCAGTGCGTCGCTATTGGACGGTCTGCCCCACTACTCTTGCGATTTGCACTTTTGCCCAACGGGTCACGCCCAACGCCCGACACAGGTCGAGCGAACGGTTCAGATAACAAAAAGGTGAGCGAGCAAGCTGAGCGTTGTTGTAGCTTACCACTCACCACCCAACGCTCAGGCTTACCAAGTCCACACGACCCCTAGTCTACCCCACCACCCCACACACACGACACAATGGCACCAGTGCGAGAACCAGGCCAGAAAGGCATCAACTGGTCTAACATTGCCGTCGGTACGTACTGACGCGCATATACCCTGCTACCCAAGCTAATCCAACCTCGTAGGAGCGATCATGAACATGTTCGAGGTATGCGCACCTCCACTTGGGTGCATATATCCACCAAACGCGAGATTCTCACACGCTTTCCTAGGTCACGACCCTCGGCCAGCCATTAGAGGTCATGAAGACCCAGATGGCTGCAAACCGGGAACAGACGATGCTTCAGGCCGTCCGGACGATCTGGAGTCGAGGTGGTTTCCTCGGGTTCTACCAGGGTCTTATCCCATGGGTGCGTTGCCTCCTTACACGATCGATCAAGAGAGGCTGATGTCTGGATAGGCATGGATTGAGGCATCGACAAAGGGCGCTGTGCTGCTTTTCACCGCGGCGGAGATCGAGAACCGCAGTATCGCCGCTGGGCTCGCACCGGGCTGGGCAGGTCTGCTCGGTGGGATGGGAGGCGGTATCGCCCAGGCATACGCAACGATGGGTGCGCGGCATCTCTACCTTCTTCATCGATTCCTTCGCTCACTCAACCGCACCCAGGCTTCTGCACATGTATGAAGACGGCCGAGATCACACGGCATAAGCAGGCTGCTTCGGGCATCAAGCCTCCTAGTACTTGGGCCGTGTTTATGGATATTTACAGGAGAGAGGGTATTGCCGGAATCAACAAGGGTGTGAATGCCGTCGCCGTTCGGCAATGCACGAACTGGGGTTCTCGGTGCGTTCAACCCCTTTATCCTCATTCAACTACCTTGCTGATTCTGTGCGTGCGCGCAGGATGGGTTTCGCACGTCTGGCAGAGGACACCATCCGGAGCATGCGCGGCAAGACCGGCGACGAGAAGCTCGGTCCAATGGACAAGATCCTCTCCTCCTCAATCGGCGGTGCGCTGGCCACATGGAACCAGCCCATCGAGGTCGTCCGCGTAGAAATGCAGAGCATGAGCAAGAAGCCCGGAACCGAGAAGCTCGGCGTGTTCGGCACGCTCAAGTATGTCTATCGGGAGAACGGGATCAAGGGCTTGTATAGGGGCGTAACGCCCCGGATTGGACTGGGGATCTGGCAGACAATCTGTATGGTCTCGTTTGCTGATTATGTGAAGGCTTGGTACGCCCCTTTCCTTCCTCCTTTGGCTTCACGAGCTGACTCTGTACGACAGGGTCAACCCGGCAAAGGAGATCAAGAAGTTCTAGAACGCTTGAACGCATGAACTTCTCTCAAGTACTCTGAGTATCTTTCCCCTAGCACGGCACATAATCGCATAAACCCCTTCCTTTTCTCTTGCAAGTCCGAAAACTCTTGCAATCTGCTAGTTATCTAGTTGTCTTTCATCGGTCTTGTCGCCCTATCCTTTACGTTACCTGGTTAGTCTGTTGAATGCATTGATAGAGACGTCGACTCTAGAGCACCTGCGTGATGCTCGTGTTTCCTTCAACGGTCATCTGTGGCAGGATGTGCAGAGGGTAACGGAATGCACTCCGATGAACTCGTCGACGCGTACATGGCGGTGTTTTTTTCCGTACAAGGTGATGCGTTCGTTCCCAAGACAACTCGAGGCCAGCTTCCCGGGCATTGGCAGGAATATGAGCTATGAACGAGCTGCCTTGCATTACTGATTTCCTATCCCCGCCCTCCCCTCCCCACACAGGAAGGGCGGATAAAAACGAGTGCGACAGAACAAACGAGCGTGCTATGTATCAAGGACCGACAACGTGCGATGCACAAAAACGGACAATGGAAGATGAAAACTGGAAAATCAAAGCAAGGTGCTTGCTTGGGGAATGGGGAGTGGGCAAATCAAAGAAGAATGTGTGACTGTGTAAGAATGTGAAGAAGTGGATGTGAGAAGGGTATCCGCTATGGCTGTCAAAAAGTGTAAGAAAGTGTATAAAAAGTGTAAAGAAGTATGAACGTCCGGTGTCCGGTAAAAATAAAACAAAACAAAGGAGAATCGTCGAGACCATATCACGCCGCAGCAAATGGGAGGAAGGGCGCTAGCTAGCAGGGACGACCACCTCCGGCAGCGGTCCTCCCACCACCCCAACGGACCCCGAGGTCGCAGTAACAGCACTCATCCTGACCATACCCATGCCCACGACACTCTCGTCCCTAGGCGGCGGCCTCGGTTTCCTAATCTTGCGGCCTTCCCTCTGGCTCTCCCTCTCCCTTTCCCGCGGACTAGCGGCAGACGGCCGACGGTGATGCTGTTCAGGCTGACGAGGCGTCCCATCTGGGCTCGGGCTGGGGAGAGTAGAGCGGGTTGGAGAGTCGGGCGTGGGTGTTATGTCGAGCTCTTCTTCTTCCGTTCTCGGTTGCTCTTCGTCCCTTCTTGCTTGTGGCTGCTCTTGCTGTTGCTCTTGCTCTTGCTGCCTCGTATTGCTGGTCGGATGGGCTGGCTGGCTGAGCTCGCCCGGGCCCGGGTGGTGGGAGGTTGGCCAGTGGTCAACGGGGGAAGGGTCTTCCACCGGACTCTGAGGCACGCTCTCCAGCACCCCGCCTCCTCCTCCTCTTTCTCTTTCCCTCTCCCTGCTAGGGGTACCTCTCGCACTCCCACTACTCGGCGTAGGAGCCGACCCATGTGTGGACGCCGACGTCGGCGAATACACAGGCGTCAGTCCCGGAGAAGAGCGGGGCGACCCAGCCCCCGATCCTTGCGGGGCGTACGGGTGGGGGACGGAGCTTGCGCGATATCGTCTCACTACACACCCCAGAAAGGGGAAAAGTCAGCTATATGCGCCTTTTTCTTCTCTAGGAAAAATGAAGGAGAGGAAAGAGAAGAGAGAGGAGAGAGGAGAGAGGGAAGGAGAGGAGAGGAGAGGGAGAGAAAGCGGAGAGAGGAGAGAGGAGAGAAAGGGAGAGAGGAGGCGTACCATTCTCTTCCCACCCCTGCCCCCCGCCCGCACCCACATACACGCTCCTCCTCCCCTCCTCCACCCCCCCTACCCCTCCTCCTCCTCCCCCCAACCCAAACCCAGGTGGAGAGGGGTAGAACGCACTCACCCTCCCCTGTCCCAAACCAAACCGATCCGCCTGAGCCTGCGGAAACAACCCCGGCGCCAACGGCTCAGGGAGGACAAGCTCGACTCTTCCCCTCATATGGGGCGCGTGGGGCGCTCCTCTCCACCCTGTGCTCGCTGCTGCTGCTGCGCCGGAGGGGAGCGGAGGGTGCAGTGAGGAGGAGTGGATGGAGGCGCGTGTGTGGACGGAGGCGCGTGTGTGATGCGAGTGGTGCGAGTGGTGGGAGTGGTACGAGTGGTGCGAGTGGTGGGAATGGTGCGAGTGGTGCGAGGAGGCGATCGAGGGTGCGTAGGCGTGTTTGCCTGGTCCGATACGGGGGGAGGAGCGGGCTGGGCGGGGGGTCGCGTATATGCTTGGTCCTCCTGGTCCTCCTGCTGAGGGGCCAGAGTTGGCTGAACCTGAGCCTGAGGCACTAGCAGAAGCGGATGTGCTGGAAGAGGAGTTGACGCTCGTTCTTGACGGTCTGGAAGAAAGAGCAGCGGCAGCTTTCTCCCTCTCCCTCGCTTTTTCCAGATCTGCGTCACCAGCAAGCGTGGCTGTTATCCCCGCTTGTGCCGCGTATGCCCCCTCCCCGCCCAGGAGGGGATCAGGAGAATTAGGCACACTCTCACTCTCCACTCCATATTTCTCCTCCCCCGGTGCAGCCGGAGTAGGCACCACCACACCCTGCTCGCCCAGCTCAAGCTCGCTCACGCTCTCCTCTGCCCCGCTCACCGCAGTCGGGGTCCAGCTGCCCCTCTTTTGCTCTTGGGCGCGCGAGCTCCAGCTTCCGTTCGCGCTGTATTGTCTTCTGACTCCTCCTCCTCCTCCTGCGGCGGGAGGGACGGCCCCCGCTACGAGGGAGGCGAACGAGCCGGATTCGTAGAACGACTTCCGCTCGTGGTCGTTCGCGAATAACTGGCTAGGCGGGTGTAGGGAATGGGAATAAGAGCCATACGGCGCGTAGGGCGGTGGGTAAGCCGGCGGAGGTGGGAGAGGTGGTGGCGGGGGGGTGGTACCGCGTCGACGGGTGAAGAACCTGTACCCGCGCCAGATGACGAGGATGAGGAGAAGGAAGGCGAGGGCGGAGAGGACGCCTATTACTGGTGTTGAGATTGGTAGCTTTGGGGAGGCGAGGCCGGAGGAGGGGAGGGCTGTTGTTGAGGGTTGGGCGGAGGAGGTGAGGGAGTGGGAGGTGGTTGAGGAGGTGGTTGAGTGGGACGTGGTGGACGTGGAGGAGGACGTTGAAGAGGATGTCGTGGAGCTCGACGGACGGGAAGAGGTTGTCGACTGCTGACTCGTCGTGGGTGGTGTGCTAGCTGCGCTCGTCGTGGCTTGCACCGACGGCGTACTCGTAGTGGCTGCCGGTACAGAAGCAGCCGGAGTAGTCGTAGCCATCCTCCTTCTTCTCTTTCAACCTTTTCAGGCCGATCGTCCAACCGGAAGGAGAGAGGAGCTGAGCAAGCAAGGAGGAGGATACAGTCAGAGAGTAGTAGACCACAGAGTCGTGTTGTTTTGCAAGATATTAGAGAGGGATGATTATAGCTGTGCCATCCGTATTCGTATAGCGATACCGTGAGCGTAAAACGAGTGTGACGATCTTGAGGTGCGGTGAGGTGGGACGATGACGATGCCGTCGATGCCGGTCAGCGCTGTCGATGACTGAATGTGCGATGAGCGATGAGCGATGAGGGCGAACGTGTGATGGGGGCGGGGACGGGTAAAATGAACGGGCAGAATACGGTGGTGACGGGGTAAGGGTAGGCAGGGCAGGGGGAGGCGAAGAGGGGGAGATGACGGAAGTACGGCCCCGGTCACGGAGGGGGAGAGAAAGAAGCGACAGCGAGCAACGAGGGAAGGGGAGCGAAGAGAAGGAAGGCGAGCAAGTGAGCAGAGAAAGAAAAGGAAGACCACAGAATTCCCTGCGGTCAGCGATGGGCTCGCGGAGAGATCAGCGAGCAGCGAGCAGCGCAGACCCACAAAGTGAGCGAGCATACAACGCCGATCCTCGGCACGCTTTCCCACAGGCCACTCCCAGCTCGTCCTGGTCTCTCAGTGAGCCTTGCCCGCGCTCGAAAAGGGGAGGAAAATAGAGCGCGTCAGCTTCCGTTCCATTTTTGGTGAGGCGTGTGAGGCCGGACGCGTCGGACGAGGACGAGAGTTATGACGTTTTCCTCTTGTTCCTCTTTTCGCACCTGAGCCGTCCCTTGCGCGTGAGGGGAGCGATTTATGCCGTCCATCCGTTTGCCACCAGAGCAACATTTGCCTAACGTTCCAAAACCAGAGTTGATCGCATTATGTTACTGTATTATAACTCACCTTCATCTTCAACTGCATAAGTAGTCCATACCAAAGGCGGACTGGTTATTGATGACGATCCTCCCAACCCTCATCAACCTCACCAGCCTCATCAACCGCCCGCTCGGCATCTCCCGGCGGTAAGGGTCGCCCAAGCAACAAGCGCCGCCTTCCTTCCATATAGAACGCCCACCGGTCCCTTTAGCCAAGACAAGCTTTTGACAAAAAACACACAACGGTGCCGTCTTCATCAATTGTCTTTTCGGTTCGGGTTCTTGAGGGTTGCGAGGGTCGTTCGGCTCCACTACGTAGTTAACGGACAAGACATGGCGGTTGGAGAGTACTCTGAGGAGATTTGGTTAACGATTAATAATTACTTTTTGAGTTGTAGGTTGGACTAGGGTACAGTTGTCGTGAGGGTATCCGATACAGGCTCTATCTCCAATCTATCTATTCCTCCTCGTTATTTCAATCCGTCCATCCGTCCGTCCATCCGCCTTGCCCATAGTCAGCTCAAGGCGTATTCGAGAACCGACTCCTCTTCCTCAACATCGGTCCCCACTTAAAGAACACAAACGGCAGCGGAGCCATAACCAGCGTCAACCCCGCCAAAAGCGCACTAGCGCCCACCGTCCCCAATCTCGCATACATATAATTCGAGAAAAGCGGGAAGACAGCCGCAAACGCGCTCCGCATAAAACTGTTGCTTGCCATCGCGCTCGCCGCTACGGGTCTGTAAGTAGTGACGAGAAAGGTGAATACGCTCGTGAAGACCCAGATCGTGCCGCAGCCGAAGGGGATGCTCCCGAGGATAGGGACGATCCAGTGCACACTGGGGTAGGTCGTGAATGCGAACCAGAAGAGGCCGATGGGGACGGTTATGGCGCCTGCCATGCCTATGTACAGCCTGGACTCTGGCGGAGGGGGGCCACCGTAGCGCGCCCACTCGCGTTGGTCGAGAGGACCCCAGATGAAGAACTGCGTCGCGGTCCCGAAGACGATCCCGATGCCCATGCCGATAAAGGCGAGCCCGTTCTGCTCGAGCGAGAAGCCGTGTCCGTCCCGGAAGACAATGGGGAACGCGTTGAAGAAGAGGTAGAGGATCCCCAGGAGGAGAGAGGTCCACGTGTTGAGAAGGAGCGCCATCGGCTCGAACAGGATGATCTCGAAGGGCTTGTAGCACGAGAAGAAGATGGTGTGCAGGATGGACTTGTTCGACTTCTCGATAGGGGCGTAGTATCGCTTCTCGCCGGTCTCTTTCCGCAGCTTGATCGCTTTCCGTTTCAGCAGCACGGGGCGGTAGGTCTCAGGCACGAACTGCATGAGTCGTTAGGAACCACATTCTCGCCTCCTGCTGTGGAGCGAGGACTCACCAAGAGGATCAGGACGATCTCCACAAACGTCCAGATCAGGATCACGTAGTACGTCCACCTCCAATCCGCATTCTGGTTAATAAACCCCGCCACCAACGGCCCAACTACGGGGCCCAAGAACGGGCTAGCAGTGTACACGGCCATAGGATGTCCCACATGCTGGTGCGTGAACAGATCGCTCACTGTGCCCCCCGCAACGGACATGAATGCCGCACCGGAGAAGCCGGTTATGAACCTGAACACTAGGTGGAGAGGGGCGGAGTTGGCGAACGCGACGGGGAGGTTGAGCAGGAGGAAACAGACGAAGGAGATGAGGTAGATGTTGTTCCTCCCGAAGAACTCGGATACTACCGTCCCAAATCAGCACACTATGCTCCCTGACAGTGGCAAGGCGAGGAGGGACTTACATGGTCCGAGAAGGAGGGGACCGATACCGAGGCCTTCGACATATAGCGACACCGTGAGGATGGCAACTTCCTGGCTGATGCCGAACGAGTTCTCGAGCCCCTGGTACGTCGAGGTAGCCAGCGAAGAAGCGCATGTCACGCATAGCGCAGCGCTGCATATGAGCATGACGATCCTCCATTTCTTCGCCAGGCTCCAGTTCAGTGGGTCTACAGGCAAGGAAGGATCGTCAGTCCTGCCCCCTGCAGCTGAGCGCGTGACAAGGACGTACCTTCCTCTCCTTCTAACGTTACCTCAATCTCGCCCTCCTTCCCCTCCTTATTCCCTCCAGCACCGGAAGGCCCAATCTCCCCATCAGTAGACTCCTCATTCCTCGGCGTCCTCTCCCCATCCTGGGCCTGCTCCAGCCCGCGCTGTCTCTCCGCCTTCTCCAGATCGATCTCTCCCGCCGCTGCCCGAGTGGGAAGCGTCTCCGAGGAAGGCATGCGCAGCGTCGTCGAGCTGCGGGAAGCGATTGGCTGGTCGTATGGTGTTCCTGTTGGTCGGGAGGCGGTCTCCATAGACAGTAAGTCCGGTTGACTTCGAGATGAATTCGAGATGACTTCGAGATTTGGAATTCAGTAGGTGGAGTGCCAGGTAAGCGGCGTATATGCAGTTCAGGCGCGAGGATATTACTCCGAGCGAAGTAGGCGGTATATCACTCTAGCTGCAAGTGCTGGCAGACGTTGAGGAACGTTTACTGCTCCAAAGGCCGAGGCAGGAGAGGGCGGGGAATGTTGCTTGCTTTGCTGGCCAACTTGCTGCTCATCGCCGTAGGCTATATATAACACCCGATGCTGATCTTGCGTCGGTGGGGAAGCATTCGGGGCGCATAGGCGGCGGGAAGCACGTCGGCTGGAGCCTATGTCGAAAAAGACCGCGGCTTACGTCCGACCGCGCTTCCAAACCGCATCAGAACCTCAACCTCAACCGCCGACGCCGAAACGTCCCATCACCTCGCCCACCCAAACTTCTTCCCCCTCAGGCTCAAGCTCAAAACCTGGCTGACTCTGACGTTTGAAAAAGCGGAGCCCCGATTGGGTTTACGCCGAATTGGGGGCAAACTTTGGTCAGCAGGGCCCAACTTCGGTGGCGGTGTGAGAACAAAAACGGGCTTAAAGCCGATGACGTCAGGGTGGATTTCCACCGCTTCTTCGGCGAGTGGGCGCGTTGGTGGGGAGCGTCCATCTGTTTTGAGGCTTGAATGGGTATGGGAGGGGGTTATTAATGAATTGACTGCTTTGTCGGATTATGTGAGATGCGGCATTTTTGGTTGTGTGAGATGCATGATAGGTCCGAAGGAGTGGTGGCCCGATTGGCTTCCCTCCTACTGTATCGGGGATTTGCTTACAAGAGCGACATGCGTTCCTATTAGCAGCTTAGATGAGCGCGTCCTAGTAGGGAGGGGTTCTGGGAGAATGGGGAAGGTGAAACGGCTGGTCCCTCCCGCACGGGCGCGGCTGGTCTAGCCCTTACCGCAGGAAGTTTGGGGTATAGGCCGCTGATGGGCGGCTTATGTGAGGCGTGCGTTGTTTGTTCATCAGTGATTTGGGGACTTCGCCGAGGAGAAACCGGATTGCGTAGGATGCTGCGATGTCGGGCGACATGGTTCATATGTGCCATGGGACAGTCTACGTAGTTGTCGTATGTCGAGTCACCGGCAAATCAGCTGAAGTTAGGACATGCTTATTTCATTGCAACTACTCGAATATACATTATGCCTCTTACTCAGCTTCTCGTTTTAGATACATTGCACTCATGCACCCCCTCCTCACTCAGCGCAGCGCCTACTTCGTCCTCCTCCTCTTCGGCTTAAACTCCGAATCATACGTCCTAAAGAAATCCATCGGCAACTGCGGGTCCTGCCCCGTCAAGCTCGCAAAAGCGATCGTCGACACATAGTTCGTCTTCCCCTCTCTCACGAGGGAATAATAGTCGAGCAGATACTCTTTTTCGGATTCGTCTAGGTCTGTGTCGCTGTCGAGCAGGGACTTGGCTTCCTCTGGTGAGATGTCTTCGAATTGGAGCTTGAGGTTGAGCGCTTCGTTCGCGGCGGTGGCGAGTTCTTCGCCGGCGGTGAGCCTGGATCATCATTAGTCCGCCTCTACAAGCCGTAGATGGAGAGCGGGGACTTACATAGTGCCGGTGAGGACGATAAGCTGACCACGATGCCGGTCGCTCAGCCCGTGCGGACCTTCGCCGACCAGCACGTGAGCTGCGCAGAGGGCAATATCACCCAGCGCAATAGGGGCAAACTTGTGCATCGTGCCGATGGGCAGGCGAATCTTGCCCGTCGTCGCTGCGTCCTTGTTATACAGCAGCAAGTTCTCCGCATAGAAGCCGGCGCTACGGGAAGCAAGGTGTCAGTAGCCAGTTGAGCTGGGGGAGAATGTAGGGTGCGCACCGGATAATGCAAGGCGAATGCCCCGCCTCCGTCTTCGTATCCCCCTTATTCCACATAAACTTGGCCTCCATATCGATAAACTCCCTCAGCCTCGGCTGCTTATCCCTCTCCGCCAGGTCCGCCCCGGCCGAACTAAGCAGCACGGTGCTCTGAATCCCCGCTTTTCTAGTGATGTCCATCATAATGTCCGTCAGCTTCATCTTGTCCTTATGCGCAGGGGGGATGAGCATTATTCGATCCGCTCCCGAGTTCTTCAGCGCTTCGAGGAGCGAGTCCGGGTCGGACGGTTCCATCGGGACAACGAGCGCACCGAGCGACTCGAGGTCGTCGCATTTTGCGGGGTCGAGAGCGACGAGTGTGAGGGATGAGATCTTGGACTTGAAGTTCTCGTCCGTGAGGAGGAGCTCGGCGATGAGGTGGCCGGTCTGGCCGTCGGCGGAGGTGAGGCAGATATTGACGGGCATGCTGATTTTTGCTCAGTGGGGAGGGGGGTTGGGTGGGAAACGGAGGGCCGAGGTCGAAGGGAGGCAGTCCTTAAATGCCTGTGTGCGAACGGTTCGACACGGTACTGGGCATGCGGTCACAGGAGGCGCACTTCGACCCAACTTGACGTCAACCTCGTCTCACACCCACCCAGAGAACTCAGAATCACCAAGCCGCTCCTCTGCTACTCGCTTCCCCAAAGTCGGGGAACAGTGACGTACCCCATAACCACCCAAATCTCGCTCAGATGTGGGGATCGAGCCGCAGTCGCCGATCAAAGCGGTCTGTCCTGAAGCTTCTGAGAGATGGGAGGCTTCGTTAAGCGATTGGCCGCGCTTTTCGCTCGAGGCTGGGGTCTTACGGCCTCCAGATCGGGGTCGAGGCGCCCTGCGAAGAGGCTTCAGGTCCTGGAGGTTGGGTATGGCATGACGACACTTGGAGTGTCATGAGTCCCTGCTCGCCAGACCTACCGGGCTGGAGCAGCACGCGAGAGCGTAGAGACCGGGTTCGATCTGCGATTGGACCAAGCGAGCAGGAGAGTCCAAAGGCGGCTAGAGCTACCCCACAAATGTATGCGGCTTCTGCATAGCCACTGGCATAAGCTAAAGAGGGCATGACGTCGTCTTGCGGTTCTTTACCGTGTTTCTGGACGGGTTGCCAAGCAGTCTGATCTTCCACGTCCAACAAGTGATACAAGATCAAGATCAGTTAACAAAGGACGGAGTTGTTGATGCAGAATGGTGATGGTATTATGCATGCATCTTCTCAAATACTGCTACTCCTTCGCGACCCAGCGCCGTGGCACACTCGACGATCCTGGCTCCTGCTCGTTGCATCCTCCTAACGCCAGCAGCATCGCTCACGCCCCCCACTCCGATGACAGCAATCTTCTGCATGGCAGGTGAAGGGTGTTCTGCCAAAAGAGTCGAAAACCGATGCACATTCCTGTGATGGACGTTGAGCTCGGTTCTGGGTGGCCAGCTATCAAAGGATGACGGTGCTCACCCCAGCGACAACGCGTGCAACGCACTCCCCGCCATTCCCCCATAGCCCCCGGGCAGCGCCCATCCTTCTCCCTCCAGCCCCGCTTCCTCCGCACCGGATATACATCCCCCAAGCGTATTCGTACACGTAAGGAAAGAGATCGGGTTCCTCTCCTCTCCCTCCCCTTCCAGCAAATGGATGACATCCAATATCCCCGTAAACTGGGCCGGGATGACATAAGGCGGCAACTTCAGCCCTACCGTAAGCGTCGGATCTTGACTCGCGGCGCGTGCTAGCACCTGCAGGAGGGGGAAAAGAGCCGGAGGGTCGTAGGACGGTGGAGGCTTGGAGGGGATGTTAGGGCAGGAAGTGTTCAGCTCGATGCCGATTCGACTTGTGGTGCGTTGGTGGCCACCTAGCTCTAGGCGGAGGGTTTGGATCGCTTGGATCATTGATCCCAGCTCGTCGGGTTCGGAGGAGGTGATTGAGATAACTATTGGCTTATGGGAGCTGGTGGAGGAGAGGAGATCACGAATCCAGGTGATATACTGCGCCAGTGGGAAAGGGGAGTAGCCATAGCTGTTGAGCGAAGCGATCGGGGTAAAGGCATGCTACATCGACCCATGGTTTTGAGTCTATGCTGATCAACATCGAGCAGTGAGTGGGTCTGACCTGGTGGATGGAGGGATCTTCGGCGAAGCCGTTCATCGTTGCCGTACGGGTCGTTACACCGCCTGTGTAGGGACTGTCGTATAACGCTTTCAGGTCTTTCTCGTCCGACGCCCAGGGGCAGGCGGAGTTCAGGACGGGGCCTGTGAAGGCGAGTGTATGGATAGTACCGTAGACGTCGTTGGTCGGTGCCATCTCCGAGATTCAGACAGAGCCGGCTGGCGCAAGGTGGTGTGTAGGAGTGGCTCGCGCCGTTTGTGCTGGCTGGATTTACATCGTGGTCGGAGGAGGAATGATAAGAAACAGAAGCTCATTGTTAGCACAGCCCCTTACACGAGTGATGCGCTCCTAAACAGGAAACCGACGATCCCTAAACTGCCGCAACACCCAAACCAAAACCTCGCCCATGTACCAATAACTCCACAAGAGAATAAAGAGGGATGAGCTACAAAGACCCCTCTCCGTTCCTTACCGTATCTTCCCCCACCGAGGACACCAACCTCCTGCGGGTCGACACGTCCTTCACAACCCTCTCACCATCCGACCTCGACACGCCCTCGCCGTCCAAATCACCCTCGACTGGCCGAGCCCGGGCTCTCTCGCTCGCAATACCCTCCCTGCTCACTTCGTCCAGCTCAAAGGACTCTCCCGTGCCTGTTACTCCCGTTCAGGAAGTGGATAATAGGAACGTCAACGCTCCTCTCTCCCGACTCCGCGTAGAATATCGCAAGCTCCTGCGTCATGTCCTCCAAAGACTACAAGAACGTCCTAAACCCAGCGGGCTATTCACCTCACCGAGGAACTCGTCCAGCGGCCTTCCTAGAGCTTCGAGCGAGGGTTCCGGACTGGGAGGGTTCGTGAGTATCTCTACTGGTCTTGGGGGTGGAGTGGGGTTCGAGAGTGAGAGTGAGGATGAGCCTGGAGGACCTGCTGGGAAGGGCGCTGCTAGGAAGGTGGACGATACGGAGGAGACGTGTGACCGGATGTTCGAGTTGAGGGAGGTGCTGTTGGGTGCTGAGCTGAAGGGACTGCATATCCTCAGGTCCGCATAGCCCGCACTCTCGCTCGAATACGCCTGACGTAACTCTAGTTCTGGCGTGAACGATGAGGATCCTACCGCTCATCGCAGTTCTGGCCTTCCGTTTGGGAGAAGACGGAGAAGTACCCTGGGGAACTCCGATAAACCCCGACCAGGATTTCCCGGCAAAGAGAAGGCGGACGAAGGTCTCCAGCTCTTCCATCAATGCATCGCCCTCCTCGCTGAACTGATATCCAACGACTGTCGCTTCACGATCACCCATTTCCGACCCGAGCGACCCCCCAACACACTCCAATCCCTCTGCATCGACGTCGCCCAATGTCTCCTCGTCTCCCAAAAGGGAGAAGCGAGGGCGAAAGGAGCGTACGAAGTGGGACTGGCGATGATTCCCGCGTTTGAGAGTTTTCCGGGGTCGATGCGGGGACGGTTGTGTGGGTTTTTTGAGGGCGTTCTGAGGGGGTGTCTGAGCGATTTGAAGCTTGTGCTTGCGGGACGGAAGAAGGAGGTGGACGGGGATCCGTTTGAGGATCGCACGTTTGCCTTTAACGCTCCTCAGATCTCAATCCAGGTCGACGATACAACTGCGAACCCGGGCGGCGATTCGCCAGATGGCACCGGGAACCAGCTATGGTCGACGGAAGATACGGTCAAGAAGAGCATCGTCAGCAGTTACGCGCCTGATCAACCTCTTGCCGTGTACTACCTCTCGTCGCTTACCGCTCCCCTTTTGGCGTCGATCTTGGAGAACATCGACATGACATCCCCCTCGTCAGACGACGACAGTTTCTGGGTCCACCGCCTGTTCCGCACAGTGGTCGAACTGAAGCCCGACACTTATCAAGACGTCCTCGAAATCGTCGCCTACGGAACTTCCCGCGCACGCAGCGCGGCCCTCTCCGTCCTCGCCACCTTCTGGCCAAAGGCACTGGGGCACAACGTCGTCTGCCTCCCCATCCCTCCCTGGAAATCACCCGAAGAGTCCGCAAGCGACATCCTTCGCGGCATCCAAGAACCCTCCCAACATCCGTATGCCCACGAGTTCTTGCCATGGAGATTCCCCCCTCCTCCGCGGAGGAACACAGGAGCAAGCATGACAAGCCTGGACGAATTCGCCCGCCAGGCAACTCAGCGCCTAGCCCAAACCCCTTGTCGAGCATGCACGAGACCAGTGCACGACTTCGGCCTGCTTTGTCCATTCTGCAATTCCGCGGTTCACTTCACGTGCTACGACCCGCCCGAAGGAAGCACAATTGCGGAATATACGACTTCGACCGGTGTTCAGAAACTGGCTATAACGCGGTTCTCGCATATCTTGCCTTCGCAGAGGCTTCATCCGCCCGAACCGCTCAAAGTTGCTGGTCATACCTTCAGATGGGTCAACCTCTTCACGCTGAGCTTGTGTTTCGTATGCCACGAGCCAATCTGGGGCATCGCGAAGCAAGGCGTCATGTGCGGCAGCTGTCGCTGTTGCGCGCACTACGACTGTGCCTCTTCCCTTCCACCCGGAAACAGCTCCAAATGCCGCTTCCAGACATTGTCAGAGACGGCATACTCCGTCGAGTGGTCCGTCCTGCGCCGCACGTTCGTCACGCACTACCAGCCGATCGTACTCACGGAAAGGGAACTGCATAACCATTCACACGAAACGGTCTCTGTCATCTATTGCCTGCTCTGGCTCCAGCTGCAGTTGCTGAATAATGGCGTTGCTGCTGGGTCGCTTATCATCAAGCAGGCGGACCCTACCACGCGCTCGGCTCGGGCGAATGGAGTGGACGAGTTTGAGCTGCAGTACTTGACTCGGCTGTGCGATGCGGTGTTGCAGAGCGACAGGCTCACGAAGTCCGACTTGCTGCAGGAGTACAGACGGTCTCAGGACATCTCTCTCCCGTCCCATGCTTTGCTGTTCGACCCGTCGTTCCTCGCCTATATCACCAGTTTGGTCAAGTCACGCCGAGAGAAACAGGACATCGACCTCTCCGGAAGTTATCTTCGACCCGAGATGCTCACTCCCAGCTCGCCGGAAGAGGAACGGCAGCCTTACGAAATTACCGAGATAGCGCATGTGCATGACGTGCTCTCTCGAGAACTGCTCGTTGACGTAGACTTCACGGCAAAGCAGATGCTCAGCTACCTTCAACGTCTGGGTTTGCTGGAGCGCGTGGATCGCAACGACAACCTCTTGGACGGATCGTCGCCGGCTCGGCAGCTTTGCATGTTTCCGCTTCCGCTTGCTCTAGACTTCTCGAGTAACGTGGAGACGCTGTTCACGGCCATTGAAGCGTGTCTAAGCGACGTCGATCTCGCCGTCAACGAGGCGGGATTCGCGCTCCTCAGGCGCTGCTGGCCGAACGGGCTCTCGTCCGCCTACGCAGTCGAAAGGCTCGTACGAGTCGTTCTCGAGTGGATCATGCGAGAAGAACGTAATCTTCTAACCATAGCTCGTGACTACCTTTCCCGCCAACGGCTTGCACCTGGAATTCGCTCCGCTCTGGAAACGCAGCCATGGCCAACCGCTACTGCAGTCAAATCTCCTGCCGTCGCGCAAGGCGGTACCATGGCAGGCGGCAATGATTACATGGCCTTCAGACGAGCGTTACTGGACAAGTATGCCATCCCCTGGTTGTTGAAGGCGCATAACTTGGATACAGCTGCTTACTCAAGGACGTTGCACGAACACTGTCTGTCCTCAGCAGCGGAGGAAACGGAGGCATCGCGAATGATGAATGAGTTATTCCCTGCGAAAGATGAGGCAGAAGCTCAACCTAAAGCCAGTGTTCCACTCTTGTCGTCGTGATCACTTACTGATCTTGCTAGCAGATTGATGTCGCCTTTGCCGACGCTACACTACGAGCTTTCCTGAAGCTATGTCAAGTCTCGGTTGTATTTACTGCATTCGATGAGCTGTTCATGTTCTGGCTGGATGAGATCTCCAATCATGGTTCCGACTCGGTAAGGTCAAGCCATGCCGCGCTTGGTGATGTTAACGCCAACACGCCAATAGCCAATGGTTGTCCGAACTTTACCACGTATCTTTCAAGCAGAATCCGATACTGCAAGGCGTTCAACACTTGCAGGCGACATCGCTGTCGAACAAGACATAAATCTGAGCGACCTCATCGACCCCTGGAGGTCGGTCACATCCGTGGCTTCCGAGGGTGTTGAGGGAGTCGGCCGGTCTTTACGATGGGTCCTCGTCTTGGCCCAATCAGGCGTAAATATCCCGGAAATGACTTTCCGACAAATAGCCGGCTACGCGAGGGACTTTCAGGCGCCACTTGAGGTTCAATTCCTCCTCGTCCATGCCATCTTTGCTAGTATATGGGTCCGTTCATTGGGCCGTCAAGATTTGGCTACGCTCGTCGAGATCCTATTGGAACGCAACGAAGAGTCCCTGCTCCGTCTGCTCCGCCAAACTTCTCCAGCCCGCCATGCGTACGTCGCGCATCCCTTTTTGGCATGGTTGCTGATATCTCCGTGTAGAGAGTTGTTCATGAGATTCAGCCTTGCTGGTCTATTGGCTTTGTACGGCGTAGATAGGGAGAAGATAGTCAACAGTGGTCTGATCCGTAGTGAAGAGCATGATGCGCTCACATCTCGGTGAGTGCGATTCAATTCAAAGAGTGAACCACTTGCTGAGCATACCGTAGTCGGCGAATAGGCGGTAGGCTATTCGGAGCCACCGAGCGTATGCCTGTGTCGGAAACGTTTGTCGCTATGTTGCTTCGCTTATCGCGAAGTGGAACGGAAGCTACCATGTCATACGCCATGAACTTCCTTGCCCTACTCCTGGCGGATGCTACCCTCGTTTCTGACGGAGACCTGGACTTATTTATTGTTGCGAATAATGAGCCGATATGCAGAATGTAAGTATCGATCGCGATCCACGACCGTCGGTTTTGACATCCTGTTGACATTCTGAAGGGTCTGGCACTCCTACGCATGGTCTTCTTCACAACTCGCCGATCTACGTATCAAATGCCTGCTAAAGGCGCTCTCTGTGCAGGGCGCTTTCTTCGCATCCCTCCTGGATGAAGCGTTCGATCCAAACCAGCCGTGGAATAGTCGGTCAGCAGAATGGTCCTGGCCACAGGATCTCTCTAACTGTGTCTCAGGCTTGACAGTGTTGGAATACTGTTTTCCCTCATTCTGGAGCTGAATAACCGCGACCCGGAGCTACTCACTTCAATGCATCGTCATCATCTATCTAAGCTATACAGTCGATTTTTCGAGCTGGTTTGGGCAGACGAGCAGGTAGATCTCCAGAAATTTTGCCTCTACATGAATACTGAGATGCCATGCTTTAGGAGCTCGTACGGTCGGCAGTGGAGACGATGTCTGAGACGTTGCTCCCCTCTCATCGGTACTTCATCCAGAGCTGTTGGGATAGTCACTTCGAAAGCAGTCCACCGGAGGATAAAGCACATTTTGCCAGGTTCCTCCTACGCCTGCACCCTTACTTTCCAACTTGGTCTCGTTCGTCTATTTGGCCCGGGCCCATCGTGCACCGCTGATTGTTTTCCAAAGTGATTTCGATACGTACTATCGCTGACATGCTTGGCAATGATCGCACGATGTATGAAGATCCCACCAGCATCTACGACAACATTATCGACTCCCCGGATTTGTCTGGCGACGAGTTGGACCTAAACCTGCAGGCAATGCTGGTATCGTTGACGTTGTCGTTTGTGGCGCATGGCATCGCTATCGAACCAGTCGACATGCTAAAGATGAAAGTATTTCTTGCTCGAGTAATAGGCTTCGAACGATCCTTCTTGCGTATTGCAGCTGATGGCACGTGCCATGTCGTTTTTGGGGAGCTGTCTATGCCGGATCCGGCCGAGCGTGGGCTTTTCTGCCTTAATGCGGTCAAGCGGGTTCTCGACTCACCGGCCAAGGCGAACATCTCCCCTTCCATGCTGGCGATTATCGTCACACCCGACACCGCGGCTCCCTGTCTCATCGGCACATTACTGGTGGACCTCATCTTCGCAACTTTTCGCGAGACCGCGGAGCTTTCCTCGCTACCACATCTCGTCTTAAGATGTTGGCTTGAGAGCTTGATTATCCTCATTCTCAAGGTAAGGGCTCAAATCATGTGCCGATGAACCTCTGACAACAACTGTCCTGTAGCACGACATGCGATCTGCTGTGCTTAAGCACCTGGATGCGGACCTGCGCTCCACAGTTCTCCGAACCACCGAGATATTCTTGATGGATACTCCTTACGATAACCGGCAGCTGGCCCTGACTGTGAACCGATGCTATCTGAAGAAGTTCTCTTCGGACAAGGCATTCGCTAGTGTCTTACCGTGAAGGAGTCTTCATGCTGTGCTTGAATGTGTGGCTGATCAATGTCTACATAGGCGCCAGATTAACGCAACGGCCGATCTCCTCGCGGCACTCAACTTCAACCCTGAAGATATTCTTGTCGCGCAAGGCAAGGCGTTGCTGGCCGCAACGATCTCGAGGTCAGTGATTCATAAGTGCATGCTTGGTGCATGTCGTGACCAAACCCAGATTTCCGAAACGCGGGCTATTTGTTTTACTCATGAAGAACGGGAGTATTTCTGATAACGTTCTCAAGGCGTTATCAGCTACTCTCAAGGATTGCAACGCGGATGGGCTAGATGGCTTCCAGTTGGCACTGAGAGACATAATCACCACCGCATTCCAGGACCGGACGCACTCAGAGCTCAATTGGATCATCACTAACCTTCCGCGATTCATGGAGGCTGTGTGCATCGATCGTTTGCCGATTCATCTTCTCACCGGTGAGCACAGAACCCGGGTTTGCCTTGATTGGTTGCTTATTTCTCTGCGCAGATTTCGGCTTCTTCGTGGCGAACCTTGCAAAGCAAACGTCTGAATGGCCTTCGGAAGATTTCAATGGCGACGCGGTAGTTTCCGTCGTGTGTACCGTGTCCGAGCGAGATCCCGCTAGCAGTCGCGTAAGTTCCTCAGAGAGGTTCACATTCCTGTGCCTCATTTTCTTCTGTAGGAGCTGCTGGTGCAAACCGAGATCTATATTCGCACCGTTCTACTCCGATTTGATGTGAGAACATCTACTCTCCGCCGTCTGCTCGAAACAGCAAAGACGGTGGTTTCGCAATCTCAGAAGACTTCGCCGGCGGCCAACGAGCCCTTCCTGGCCATCGCCATCATTGAATGTTTGAGAGATGCCATGATGGTCAAGCCTAGGCCAACGTTATTCACGGTGCATTCGATGCTGGAGGTGGGATACATCTTTTTGGTTCTCGCATCGTTACTTTCTAACCTCCTACGCAGATCGCTTGGGACCTATCAGTACAAGGCCCCACCTTACACTTCTCAGTACCTGACCGGTTGGCCGCTGATTGCCTGACTTACCTTCAATCATTCCACACTACCGGCGCTACTAGTATCCAGGGCAATCTAGCCGTCCTGTCTTCGGAACTCGCCTTCACGACCTGCATCGAAGCATCGAAGATCTTTCTTCTGGGACTACCGAGCCAGCGGGAGGCCTTACGTGCAGCTTTCGGTACTGGAGCAGGACAAGTATCTCGGACGGCTTCCATTCTGAATGTCGCTGACCGAATCATTCTTAGGCTATGGCAAGTCGAGCCGGTCAGGTGCTACGCGTATGGGCATTCCTAGCACTCGCAGCACTCTCCGTGCAAAAGGAGCCATCGAACCTGGGACAACAGACCAACGCGAGCCTGGGACAGCATCTGGCCGACTATCAGTTCACATTTGCGACTCTGATGAGGGTGCTCCTCGAAAACATCAGGGAAGAGACGAACAACTCAACGGACCTGTCTTATGGGCACGCATCTCTGCTCCTTTGGTTGCTGTTGGCTCAATCGACAGATCCGCGCGGTGTGCAAGAATCGGGTTTGTGGCATGGTATTTGGCCATCGCTCGAGCAGCTCATCATCAAGAGTCACGGTTTGGAAGGTGGAGGACTGATGGTACGTGGTTCCTTTCAGGCAAAGATTGACGTCCCCTGACGTCGACTGCAGGCTGCCGCTCAACAGCTATCTGACATATTCGTCGATGTTGTCATGTTCCTGCTGCGTTCAAACTCGGCAATCCCAGTGAAGTATGCGGCTACGTTCTCGGGGCTGTTGTCTGCGATGAAGGAAGTGAACACCAGAGCACAATCCAAAGTTCGCCGTCCATTATCCGGGTGACCGCTCATCACTGACCGCTCTCTTAGATTGCAAAATGCTTACAAGCACTCAATCAACCACCCATCCGAGCTACTCGAGAGGAGCTGCTATTCGAGGCTCAAACAGCACTTCTTGCTAACGAAAAGCTCACGAGCGCACTCATGTCCGAATACACCAGAAACACAATTCCCCGGCATCCAAGAGGTGGTAGAACCACCTAATCTCATACCTCATCTCATCTACATCCTCATTCAATGTATCTCCCCATCAATGTACACTATGCATGTTACCATAAATATACATCACGTGATTGATGACGTCCAAGACAGCGCTCATTGTCCAAGAAGGGGACCCTACCCGCAAGCAGTCGTCCGCCTATGCCTCACCCAGTCTCCCTAGCACATCGAGCGACCTCCCGTCTACTTTCTCCCGCCCGCATCCTTTCCCACCGCCGCACGTTCAGAACGACCGCAATGGCCCAAGAGCCCAAGATCCTCTCCACCGAGCCTCTCAACACCTCCGACTCCAAGTGGGTCGGCCTCAAGCGTATCCACTGGCAGGACCAGGAAGGCAAGACTCGCACCTGGGAAGCGGCAGAGCGGAAGACGAGGGGCAGCGGGGGAATAGACGCGGTTGCCATGCTCACTCTGCTGCAGCAGAACGACGGGACGACACATACGATTATTGTGGAGCAGTATAGGCCACCGTTAGCTTCGGTTTGTGTTGGTGCGTCTTCTGCCTGCCTTCTACGCTTAGCGTCTTCCTGTGGATGTGAATCAGGGTTCTGATGGAGGGTGTAGAGTTCCCGGCGGGTCTCATTGATGGTGATGAGACTGCGGAGGAGGCGGCCATTCGCGAGCTGAGGGAGGAGACGGGGTACGAGGCGAAGGAAGTGGTGGACTCGAGCCCGCTGATGTGGTGCGATCCCGGTGCGTCCGCCTGATACTACCTACATGCTGCTCTATCCGCGCAGCTTCAGCTAGCGTAATATGCTGACCCTCTGTCGCAGGCATGACAACCGCCAACATGAAGTTTGTCGCCCTCCGCGTACCTGTTGGTGACAAGATGCCGGAACAGCATCTTGATCCAGGCGAGCATCTCAACCGGCGCATCGTACCCATAGAAGGACTTTACGATGAGCTGAAGGGTGCGTATGCATGTTTCGTTGTTGAACTGCTCGGACTAACAGAGAGACAGCATATGAGGCCAAAGGCTTCGCGGTCGATGCGAGGTTGGCCCATTTCGCAATGGGGTTGAGCATCGTTAAGAGGCTCGGGCTGTGACGTGCCACGCATATATGACGCGGTCGACCTCGGACAGTCTCGAGGCGCTTCCTCGTGCTACGTGGGGATCGTCGGTATAAGCTCAGGACATTGTAGCGCTAACCAGCTGTAAAGTATCCAATAAGGAAATTCTCGCTGACAAAGCACACTTCCCCGCCGTACGTCAACAACCACCAAACCCCGCGGACGGCATTCCCGGCCATGGTACCGCATTGCGCCATTACCCATTCCCACATCTCTCGGCTTTGCAACTGCAGCTTCGTGACTCATCCCGATGGTAGCAAGAGATGTGGTCTAGTAACCAGAAAAGTGAGGTAGAGGTTGAGCTTCTGGCCGTTAGACGCGGCGTTGAGGTCTATAATGAGGCATTCTTCCCGCGGAAGCCGAGGAATGAATGAGATGTTTCCTGGTCGCTGGCAGGTGTTGTCACCGAGGGTCCCTGACTGGCTGGAACTGAGCAGCATGACTACTACTACGGCATGCGGGGTACGGACCGGCGGTCTGGTTGGCTATAAAGAGCAGCGCAAGCGATGCGCCCTCCTGACGTGCCAGCACCCGCACATCTAGCACCAACTCCCTAGCCCAAACCCCAATAACCAGCTCTGATCAGCATCATGTCCAAGCTCACCGGCCCCGCTCGCGGCTTCGCCCCCGTTCCCTGCCCGGCTGACGAGCTGACCCTCAAGTACCCCTCCAACCCACCCGCGCTTGACTTCGAGAAAGATCTTCTTCCTCTCCTGCCGGACACTCCCCTGGTCAAGGAGGCGCAAGAGCATCTCAAGGCCGAGCTGCCCGACAACGTGTGGAACCACTCGCATAGGGCGTTCTTCCTCGGTTAGTGGGCTTGGCGGCTGTTGGGCTTTGGACTGGGGCTTACTGGGCGTAGCGGTCGCATTGGCGAAAACGCAGTTTCCGGACTGGGAGTTTGATGCGGAGAGCTATTATCTATCGTGCTTGTTCCACGACATTGGATGCACGCCCAAGAACCTGGAAGTGTGCGTCCGTCTTCGTTCCCGCTCTGATCGTGTCTGAGCTTATATACGCGCTTTGTTGTTCGTGTGTGCAGGACCAAGCTGTCTTTCGAATGGTGGGGCGGTATGTACGCCCACCGCTACCTCGCCGCCCGCTCGACGCAGGACATGGCCGACGTCGTAGCGGAGACGATCTTCCGGCACACCGACTTCGTCCGTGGCAAGATCCACCTGCACGGCCAGCTCATCCAGCTCGGTACGTTGCTGGATAACCATGGTGCGAGGAGCGAATGGATCGCGAGGGAGACGGTGGATGGGATTGTTAAGGCTTATCCGAGGTTGAAGTGGAATGATGGATTTGCGGACGCGATGGAGAAGGAGGTTGAGCTCAAGCCTTGGAGGTGCGATTTGTTCTTACAGCTGCTGCTCGGAATGACTACTGACGATATGGTAGCCACACGACGTGCTTCGAGGGTGCGATCTGGCGCAACAGCCGTGCCAACTCGTACATGAAGGTCTACGAGGACTAAATCTCCTGCAGCGAGATACGCAACGGCATGCTGGGCATCGGGTTGACGAGGAATGTTATGGACAACGATTGTGAATAAAGTAATGAGAAAACATGTTGTATCTGGTCAAAAATGGCTCCCTTGTGAATGAACTTCACTCGGGGATGACGTTGACTTCAGAAGAAAGTGAGCGCCTCTTCAGCCAACGTCCGACATGGACATAGGAAGCGGTCTCCTCTCTGGCTCTTTGGCATGCGAAAGTACAACTAGAATGCGGCTGGCGACCGTAGTACAAAGTCCAGCTGTGTACCTGACAGCATCAATCAAATCTCGCGCCGCTTCATTACAATGTCGCCACATGCCTTCTCGAACGCGTCGTTTTCTAGTCGTGATTTGCACAATGGCCTGCCCAGAATGACATGTAGTTAGTAATGGTACAAGCAGGCCCAACAATAAGATCGTGCGGTAACACAAACCCGTCCGTCGCATCATCCGCGGCGGGGGATCCCGATCCAGTCCGGGCAATCTCAAAGAAACACACTGCACGCGGGAATCTGGTAAGAATGACGTCATCGGCCTCTGGACCGATACTAGTGGCAGTGCACTTAATGTCCCGTAAGTCCGGCGTGTGAGCTGACCAATTCACGGGCTGGACCCTTATCGGCCTTTAGGACCTGTAGGCCGCGATCCGCGGTCGAAGGCGCTGTAGGAACGTTTGGTGGGGAAGGGCCCGGAGCGAGGTTCGGGCTTCGACTTTGACGATGAGCCTATCTAGATCTATGCTAGGGGAACGCCGGAGCTGGGCCCGGGTCATAGCGCTCGACGATGGATATGGTGCGCATTCAGTTGTTGAGATGCATAAAGATGCGGCCATGATTGCGATGGAGGAGCAAAAGACGACAAAAAATCGTCTGTGCATCATCAACCGCGCTTGCTTGACTGCACTATCATCTGTTTGACACCTTCGGATCTCCGCCAATTAAAACCCACTCTTTCCTTATGGACAGTGCGCAGACCAGCCTTCCCAACGTTCATGAAGCCAGCTCAAGCCGGAGCTCTGTGACGCTCGGCGCAGACCCGGCTCCCAAGGAGTTGCCCGCATCGCCGCCGCAGGCTGATGTGGAAAAGGGTATCCAACACGCCGTCCCTCATCCTGACCCGGAGGAAGAAGATGTCCCACCGGTCCTGGAGGACCTTGTCTCCAAGGAGAAGGACAAGAACGGAATCGAAGTCACCCTGGAAGGGGATGAAGGTACGTCTCTTCCTTTCATCCTGCCATCCTGGCGCTGGGAAACATGCTGACAAGCATTCGCAGATCCATTAAACTGGAGCCTCTTCCGAAAATGGCTCGTCTTGTCCGTTATCTGCTGCGGTGCTGTCTGCGTCACGTGCGCGAGCTCGATGGGCAGCTCGACATACGGCGGGATTGAGAGCCAGTTTGGGATTAGCATGGAGGTTGCTATTCTTACTGTGTCGCTCTATATTGAGGGTCTGGGTGTTGGACCTCTCCTGCTCGGTCCATGTGAGTGCTTGTTGATTTTGATCTGAAGGCGTGAGATAACTGACCGTTTGCATAGTGTCAGAGTTCTTTGGCCGCAACAACATCTACGTAATATCCTTCATCTGTTTCCTCCTCTTCAACCTCCCCGTAGCATTCGCCAACTCCGCACCCCTCCACCTCGTCTTCCGGTTCATAACCGGCTTCTCAGGCGCAGCATTCATGTCCGTCGCCGGCGGCACAGTGAGCGACCTGTTCCACGCCAGGGAAGTCGGGAACCCTATGGCGGTGTATACTGCTAGCCCGTTCGCGGGTCCTGTGCTGGGGCCGGTTGTGGCGGGGTTCATTAACCAGAACACGAGCTGGAGGTGGACGTATTATGTGATCTTGATTTGGGCGCTGGTGGAGATCGTTATGCTGGTTCTGGTAAGTTTTGTTCTCTGCCGCACGATATAGGAACCCCTTCCTAACTCGCATACCAGCTCGTTCCCGAAACCTACCGTCCTATCTTGCTAAAGCGGAAAGCCCAAAAGCTCCGGAAGGAGACCGGCGACAACCGGTACTACGCCCCCATCGAGCGCACGAACAAGTCCATCCTCCGAAGCGTCGCTCTCTCGTGCTACACACCGTTCAAGATCCTCCTCCACGAGCCCATGGCCCTCCTCCTAAACATCTGGACCTCCCTCCTACTCGGCATCCTCTACCTCTTCTTCAACGCGTTTCCGATCGTCTTCCGTTCCGGGCACGGCTTCACCCTCCAAGAATCCGGCCTAACCTTCCTCGGCCTTGGAGTGGGCATCCTGCTGGGTCCGATTTCTCAATTCCTCTTCTGGGGCCCGCTCGACCAGCGCCAATGGGCGAAATACGGCGGTCCTCCCCCGCCCGAAACACGCTTGTTCATCGGCATGGCCGGAGCAATCACCGTCCCGATCGGCCTGTTCTGGTTCGCGTTCACGACCTACCCCAGCGTGCACTGGATCGTCCCTATCTTGGGGTCAGTCCCGTTCGCATTGGGGATGACATGGGTCTTCACGAGCGTATTTACGTTCCTCGTCACTTCTTACCGTCCCGTAGCGGCGAGCGCGCTGGCGAGTAACAGTTTCTTGAGGAGCGCATTCGCGGCTGTCTTTCCGCTGTTCTCGACTTATATGTATGCGAGGTTGGGGACGGTGGGTGCGAGTGCGCTGTTGGCGGGGCTGACGGTTCTTATGGTGCCACTGCCGTTTATCTTCTATAAGATCGGCCCGAGGCTGAGGGAAAGGAGCAGGTTCTCGCAGTCAGGTTAGACTTTCCCATGACATTTCTCTCTAGACACATCTCAGACGAGTCTGTATTTTAGTCACCATTGCTACTGTAGTCGATAACAATAATCGCACATTCATCCCACAGCTGAAAATGCTCGTTGAACTTGCAGGGAGAAAGCGAGAAGAACGCAACAATTGTGTCGGCGATAAGGAATTATGACGTGTTCCGCGGAGTTCTAGTCAGGGTCGTACGCGTCGCCAGCCGCGTTCCTCATCAGCGCAAGTTAGGAGGACGGCAAAGGTGCTGTGCACTAGTCACAAACCCGCTTAGACGCTTTAACTACTTTTATCTCCTTCCTTCTCTGCCCTATTGTCCCTCTCTGAAGCCTTCTCGTGACTGCTTCGAGACCGAAACTTAAGCAAGACGTTAGCTGAGGAAGCTCCCTGCACCACTGTCTGCCGGATACATTGGATACAAGACGAGGATGGCAGGAAGGGAGTCATTGGTCAGTCCACATCTAGTGTCTGTACGTTGCAAGCTGAGTCGCAAGAGTAGTGGGAGAGCGGGCGAGATGAGCAAGTCGAGGTCAATCAGCGGGCTCTGATCGACAAGGTCCTGGCGCGCTACTCTGGAGAGTTTACTGGTGAGCTGTCCACAACTACCTGAATACCCATCTGCGTGCGAACTCACGAGTCGGGCAGTCTTCCGAGAGCTCCTCCAGAACGCCGATGATGCCCAGGCGACTCGAGCCGAGATCCGCTTCGAGACCAAAGCATACATGGACGACCACACCCAGGAGGTCTCAGCCGACCGGTTGCCGAACCTCAAGAAAGACCTGCTGCACCAGTGGACGTTCAAGAATGACGGGATGGTCTTCCGGGAAGAGGACTGGAACCGGCTGAAGAAGATCGCAGAAGGAAACCCGGACGAGGAGAAGATTGGCGCTTTCGGCGTTGGGGTGCGTCTGCTTACATATGCACTAAAGCGTGCGGAGATAGACGGCTGATCCTGCTTCAGTTTTATTCGCTCTTCTCCGTCACTGACCAGCCTTTTGTCAAGTCTGGTGACGCGTGGATGGGCTTCTACTGGCGAGACGGCGGCGACCAGCTATTCGTCCGCCGTGGTCAGCTGCCGAAGCCCGAAGAGCCAGCAACGCCCGGCGGCAACCCATGGACATCATTCGAGATGACACCGCGGGAGCCCGGTCCACTCCCAGCGCCGCCGATCGAGATCGCTAGGTTCTTGGCGACGAGCTTGACGTTCATGAACCGACTGAGGGACGTGAGCGTGTATTGGAACGAGAAGAGGCTTATTAGGATCGTGAAGGAGCTGGATGTGCCGAGATCGTTAGGGTTGCCAAGGGAGCTGACCGGCGTTAGTCCAGGGAAGATCATGACTGTACGGGGGATCGACCAAACGGGTGCGTTAGTTACGTTGCGCGTTACCGGTCTAGCCGCTAACACCACAAGCAGCCTTCCGCATGAAAGCCTCCATCTTGCGATGGGTATATACGACCGGCATCACCAAACCTTTAATATCGATTCCAACACCAGCAGCATCAAGCGAGCGAGGCTTCTTCTCCGCCTTCTTCTCACGGAAGCAGGCCGCACCGACCCCTCCCCCAGCACCTACTCCACCAATCCAGAGCGAACCAGATCCATTCACCGAGATTGAGAGTAATGTTGCGCTCAATGTATATTCTGCGCATGTGCACGTGAAGATGGACCGGAAGCTGCTTCAAGAGCTGGAGCGGGCGACGAAGAAGAGACCACCGAGCAAGACTGTATACCACCTCATTTATGTGAGTTCACTTATGTCCGAACCGTTTACCCTTCTAACGGCGCTTTGCAGACCAGCAAGGAAGACTATGACGCCAGCGCCAAAGAGGACGAGCGAGAATTCCAAGCCACGGGAAGCGTGTTCAGGGGGTTGAGGGCAGACATGGAACGAACTGGCCTAGCGAAAGTGTTCATTGTACGTCACTTGCAGTGATCAGCTGCATACATGCGTGCTAAATCGTAGCAGGGGCAAGCCACCGCTCAGACAACGGGTGTTGCTGGCCATATGGCTGCCCGATTCATCCCTACGGTTGAGCGAGAGTCGATCGACCTTGTGTGCGTTATACCCTTTCTGGGACCCTTCAGATACTTACCACATATCCAGGGATCGTCATGTTTCGCAGTGGAACAAAGAACTGCTCTTCGTCGGTGGTTACCTCTGTCGAGCCGTCTGGGAGTTCAAAATGTCGGACATCAGCCGGCTCTGGGACGCGAACAGTGACGAAGCATATCGAGCCGACCTCGTACAGAAGTGCTTGCACGTCATGAAGTTCTTCAGTGTCTATCGGGCAGCACCATCGGCCGTCTTCTCCGACTACATTGAGGCTTCATTTTTTGCCTGTTCGAGGAATCGGACAATCTCGCTCCTCTCGACAGCAGGCGTGAAGACGGCGGACAAGATCAGGATCCCGAGGCATGAGTTTTCTGGCTTCCTCAAGCAGCTACCCGTCATTCCGCAAGAGATTATGGAAGGCGCACCAAAGCTCATCGATGCCCTTACGCAGCGGAACTTCATCCGAGATATCGACTTTAACGACGTCTTAACCGAGCTCCGAGCACGACCGCTGTCGGAGAAGGAGATGATTGAATGCTTAAAATGGAGGATCAGCCTGAATACGGACGGCGTTGGGTCACATTCTGCTGACTTGAAACGGCAATTCCTCTCCGCTGCTGTCGTCACCCTCCCGGAGAAGAAAGATGGACCGGGAACAGTCATCGCTCTTTCGGAGATCAAGACCTACCTAAATCCGCGAGGGCAAGCAGGAATACCTACTGACGTCCCGTTGCCGAGAGACACCCTACCATATTCTATCTCAAAGTTCCTGGCAATCGACAGGCTGACAGCGCTTTTTGGATGGACAGAGCTGAAGCTGGTCGACTGGCTGAGGTTCATTGCTTCGCCCGATAGAGACGTGGATACAAACATCTCGCTCTCTCCGGTGTTTGCGGAGAGGGTTCTCACGCTTACCGCAAGAGCATGGCAGACGATGCCTGATTCGGTGAAGGCCTCTGTTGTGGAAATCCTGCAGCCAACCACTTGCATCCCGACCACAAAGGGCATGCAGAAGCCGACTGAAGGTGAGCTCCATTTTCGGTCGTTAGTGCTCGGTAGCTGACGACCGCCTCAGCGTACTTCCCAACGGCCCATATCTTTGAGGATCTGCCAGTCATCCAGTTCTCGAAGAGTGCGCCACCGACGAGCCGGAGCAACTTCGAGAAGCTTTTGCTTGCTTTGGGCGTTCGGAAACATGTGGATCTGCAACTCGTATTCTCGAAGTATGTACCTTTTTGTGCTCCAGCGGATGTTTGCTAACATATCGCTAGAATGGTCACTACTGGTGATTGGGACATTTCAAGGCTGGTCGAGTACCTGGTTGCTGTCAAGGACACCTTGACAACCGAAGAGAAGACGCGACTGCGGCAGACAGCAGCATTCCCCAGGGAAGGTCATGGTCCGCTGAGCAAGGACAATCGGCATCTTGCCCAGGATCTTTACGTGCCAGATGACGAGCTGCGGCAGTTGCAGCTACCGCTTCTAGACTGGAAGACCAAGTGGAAGCCGCATTCGGAAGAAGGTTAGTCTGTCCACAGCCCGTCCTATGTCCCGCCTCTGATATGTCACAGCCAAATTCTTGGTGAATGTCCTCGGCCTCAAGCGACATCCACCGATAGAAGCTATCCTGGAGCTGGCAGCAGGGGAACAACCCCGTGCACAGGCCGCCTTGGACTACTACTTGGAGCATTTTGAGGATCTCTATGCCAAGCGTGCGGATATTAAGGTTATGCAAGACTGGGCCTTCGTTCCTGCTGTGCAACCCAATGGCTCGAAACTACGGGCTAAGCCCACTGAGGTCTGTTCCTCATAATCGTGGGTATTCTGCGCCTGACTCCGAAATATAGGTGTTTTCCAGGCCAGAAGCCGCCATATTTGGATTCAACGTCATCGATCCTGCCTATCAAGGAGTTATACAGAAGTTCAAGATCGCAGAACAGCCGCCAATTGACCTTGTGGTAGCTCGTCTGATGCGGAATCCGCCAAAGACTATATCTACGGCCACCACGATGTACGAGTATATGAGCAATCGGCTGGGAGGTAAGAGCTGTGATCGCCTGACTTTTGGATCCATGCTTACGGGAACATCTAGAGCTAGGAAGTCATGACGTGGCACGGTTGGGCGAATCGGCAATCGTACCCTACATAGAGCAGAAGGGTAGCGACACCAAGTTGACGATGCTCAAGCCAACGGAGTGCTACTTCGCGTCGAGTGCACAGGCAAGCGGGACCTTCTCGGAACTGTTTCATTTCATCGATTTCGGCAGCCGGGCAAATGCCTTCCTCCGGCAGTGCGGTGTAAAGAGCGAGCCGACGGTTCAAGAGATCGCTCGTCTACTGGTCACCAATCCCCGTCGATTCTACGAGTCGTCAGGTGGTGCTGAGCGGTAAGTTCATCGAGCGAATACAGCTTTGAGAGGCTGACATCGGATCTAGGTATCTTGCGATTCTGCGCAACATGGCGGCAAATCGACACCTGCTCCCCGTCAGAATTCGGAATGATCTCAAAAAGTCCGCGTTCTTGCTTTGCACGCGCCGTCAGCCTTCTAGCTCACCGAAGAAGTCCAAATCGGACGACTTCGACGAGGACATCGTTTATGCGTATGAATTACGTAGAGCAGAGGAGGTAACCGCGTGCCCAACGCACCGAGGGGTCTTTGCTGACGCGTCTTTCAACTAGATCGTCATTGTAGATGACCCTTCCTCATACGCCATGTTCAGTGAACAGCTTTATGGGGCGCCTCAAGAAGATACGCTTGAAGCGTAAGCCGCCAAGCTTGTCTAATTAACTGGAAAAGGCTCATACGATCGACTCTAGCTTTTACGAGCAACTTGGTTCGCAGAGACTTAGCAAGCTAATATCCGAGTCGTACAAGCCGCAAGGTATACCGGAGCGATCCCAGTTTGCCGAAAAGACACGAGCTCTCATTCTTGAGCGGTTGCCACTGTTCCTACATGAACACTTGAACTCCGAAAGCCGGTTGAAACTCGTGATCAAGCCGCAGTGGCTAGAGGACGAAGCGAACTTCCGCGTGCTTTCGGTGCGAGCTCTACGACTGAACCGGCAATTGCGCTGGAACAACATGCGATATGACCATACGACGGAAGCGTCCGCTGGAGGTTCTCGTCAAGGCCGCACTGGTCCTATAACGTTACTGGTTTCGTTGGGCGACAGTCTGGACTGGTTCGAGGTTGCGAACGTTCTTTGCAACATTCTTTTTGAGACCCACGGCATGAACGACAGTCTACTCCTTTCTACTTTGTTGTCGACAGATCTCCGGGCATTGCAACGTCGTGGGTACGCGGTCAATCGTATCTTGCAGCAGCAGAAGATCCGAGAGGAAGCGCTTCAGGCTCAGGAGCGCGAACATCGCTTGCAGATCGAGGCTACAACCGGGAGTAAGCCTGAAGAGACTAAGCCGTGAGTGGTCGCTGGGAAATGCCTCACAACGGGAATGCTAACATGCGTTCAGACCTGAACATCCTTTTGCCAATCCTGGATTATTGAATACGTTCAACAAGTTCAAGGATCGTCTACAGGGCAAAGATACCACGCAAGACCACCCAACCCCGCCGGCGATTATCGCGGGTCCATCAGCCAGTCACAATGGAGCAGACGGCGCCAGACCACCACCGCCATATCCCGGACAACAAGCCGACTTCTCTGACGAGGAAGAAGAACCTATGCCAGGCGGTCTTCCACCACCTGCTCTACCACCAAAGCCGACTCCTATCAGCCGAGGCAGGACTCCGATCCCTGACCAGCACGTTACGCCACATAGCAACATTGAGGCGAACCTTAATCAAGCGCTGGCCGCTTGCCGGCCCGAGAGGGGTAACCTGCTGCGTAATAGGCAGGAAATGACTCAAGTCCGAGAAGCTCTCGTATGTTCAGTCAACTTCCCCGCGAATATAGCTAACGCCGTGTTCAGGATGAGGGGTATTGTGATCCAAGCGGAGCGGTGGGAGACATGGTTTTCGTCGACAACGTGAATGGCCATCGATTCTTCGCTAAAGGTGCGCATCCCGAGGAAGGGATTTAACTTTTTCTTACCACCGTATCAGGTGTCAACGACGCGCGGGGTGTATTCCAGGCCAAACAGCATGCCTTGCAACGTTTCAGCTCAGCGATCATCTCGCTGCTTGGGGATATCTACGGAATCCCTCAGACCAGTCTTCACATCTTCTATGATCTGGAAGGGCCGCTCATTGCTTTCAATCGCAACGGCAGCATTTTCCTGAACTTGCGGTACTACGAGGCCTGGCACGACCTAGATGTACAAAGGGGCGAGCTGAGCCAGGCGCTAATCAGCTGGTACTTCACCCTGGCTCACGAGATTGCCGTGCGTCGTCCTCAAAACTCCCTGAACAGCTGCACTGACCCATATCATGCAGCACAACCTGGTTCAACCACACAACTCGGAACATGAGTTCTACTTCAGCTCGCTGTGCGAATCAAAGTTGCCGGCTTTAGCGGGCCTTATTGCCCGTTTGTAGCCGATTTATGGAGCATGTATCATAGACACTTGTTGCATATTGTACATCAACTGCAGGACTACCTCTAGACATATGTATTCGTTTGATGAGTGTTCGACCACTAGCTTGGGGGATGGCCGCCGTGGCGGCATTCGGCTATAAGCGCCAGGAACGCGCTCACGGCTGACGGCTATAACCGAGGCTTATCCCCGATCAACGCGTCAAAGACGCGTTGTGCTCCTCACTCGCGCTGTAAACATACCATGTCTTGAATCTTCTATCCAGTTTCTGATCGGAATCGCCTTGCCCTGCATCTGTACCATGCCCTGTCTAACCAGCAATCACAGCAAGTGGTCAACTCAATGCAGCAAGACAGGAGGCTATTCCGCGAGAGAACGCGAACCCCTCTCAGTCTTCCGGAAGCCCCTAGCTGGCAGCGCTGTCATTCCACCTACCGCGATACGACCAGTCACCGCCCCCGCCGTCAGATTCACCTGTCTTACCCGGTCTACCCCTCCCAGCTGGCGCTTATACATGAGATCGGGATCGAGATGATGACGCGCTCGGGAAGGGAAGGTATGCGCGGTCGCAATGGGTAGTGAGGAGGGCGACCTCCCTAAGTTGCCAGGGGCCACCTCCTGGATTGGGTGTCGCAGGAGCCACCCTCGACGCCGTGTCTCGAGAAGACACGTCCTGTCTCTGTCCGCTCTCTCTCTTCATATCACACCAGGCGACACATACCTCTCTCGTGCTCAAGTGATAGATCAGATACTACGCCAGCTCCACCTTCTCTCTCTCCCCTCCACCTTCCTCTTCCTATTCCTCTCCTTCTGCGTGAGCACTGCCCTCTCCCGCTGCTGAGCAAAGACAACATGCAGTTTGACCACATCCCATTTGAGGTGCGTCCTCAACCTCTTGTATATGCCACACCACCCGCTGACATTGCTGCAGGACCTCAACGGCGACTGGCACAAACTAGGCAGCGGGAGCTTCGGCAACGTCTACAAGGGTGCGTCCACCTCCTCGGCCCATCATAATGCGCATATATTGACGAGCGTTAACAGGAAGCTATCTGGGCACGGATGTAGCCATTAAGGAGGTGCTGCCGAGCAACGACTACGATGTGAGAAAATACTTTGAGCGGGAGTGGAAGCTTATGCGGTGCGCCCTCTCACTCCGTCATGCGAACCATGGTTGACATGCTTTCCAGGGAGGCGAGGCATCCGAACGTTGTACTCTTCCTTGGTCTTTCCTCTGCTCCTGACGGACGGGTGTTCATCGTATCCGAGTTCATCGAGAACGGTGCGCACGAGTGTCCCCATGAAGCATGAGGTGACAGCGCTAACATGCGGCGCTTAGGTAACCTCCGTCAGTACATCCTCTCCAAGACAAAGCCTTTCCCTTGGCGACTACGCATCAGCTTCTGCATCGACATCGCTCGTGCCCTTGCATATCTGCATGCTCGCAACGTACGCTTCCCTTCTCTCACCGTATTTGTCCCCTGACACTCCTATCTTAGTGCGTTCACCGCGACATCAAGGGCGAGAACCTGCTTCTCACTTCTAATGGTCGGCTGAAGATCACCGACTTTGGCTTCGCTCGCATCACGCCTCGGTCTCCGGAGGAAGCGAAGCGGCTCACGTATTGCGGGACTGACGCATATATGAGCCCGGAGATCTTGATGGGCGATCCTTTCGATCTTCCGACGGACGTGTTCAGCTTGGGGATCATATACTGCGAGATCCTATGCAGGAGGGTTGCCGATGATAAGACGTTCAAGGTATGCGATGATTCTTCGCAGCCGTTGCAAATCCTGAACGATCTCGAACAGCGCGCAGCTCCCCTGTATTCGCTGAATGCGAGCGAGCTGCACAACCTCGCCACTCCTGGTTGCCCTTCCGGTCTCATCCAGCTTGCCTTAGACTGCTGCAGCGTCTTTCCCGCCAACCGGCCTTCGATGGTAGAGGTCCTTGCGCGACTTTCGTCTATCGAGGCGGAAGTGCTTGCCCGTGGTACAGACGAGCCAGAGCCTGTCGGAACGGCGAAGTTCTTCACTGCCGGTGGAGGGCAACCACCAGGAACGAAGAGGCCTCGCATGGCGCCGAGGATCCCAAGCTTCGGGATGGGTATAGGCGCTGAGATCCGGATAAGCGGCGTAGCCGATATTCAGATACCGCCACCCGTCAGTCCTGTGGATGTCCCAGCGTCACCGCCTTCGGACTACGGCGATGATCCCGACGCCGAGCCACTCAGCCCCAACGAGCAGGAACAAGCCGACGGCAAGATCAGCCCACCATTGGACGATACATCGCCGGGCGAGGGGCTCAAGCGTACGCCGAGCTGGGCTGCCTATGGAAGCACGATGATGGGAAGGAGCTCAATGCTGGGTGACAAGTCTAGCTGGTCGCAGGCTGGTTAGTATATGCGCTCTTTGTACAACATCGCATGCTGATGCTTGTGTTACAGAGATGATTCCGTCTGAGGCTAACTCGGCTACCCACCTCCTGGACCACGCGGAGGAAGGCCATGCTAGCGGTTCGGACGACGTTGCCCACAAACCTGACGGGGCTGAGACCGGATCGGGTCTGACTGTACGCGCCTCACGATCGACCGTTCGCATTTCGCCGGCGGCTGCAGTGGGCCCTTCTGCTGCCAATGGAAATCCCGCGATAGACCCGGATGCAACATTGACCGCGGATCGCGAGTACGTTTCAGAAGGCGTCCAAGTCCCTACCCCGCCTCAGCAAGGATCGAACCTCTCCGGAAAGTCATTCCACACGGCCATTGTACACGAACCTGGAAGTGCGAGCGTGCTCAGTCAAGTCTCGTCTCAAGTGGTCGTACATCGCTTCACGCTCATCAAGCCCGCCAAGTCCAACCCGCCTACTGCCCCGTCGTCCGGTGGAGGAAGTGGCTGGGCTGCACTCAACTTCTTCTTCTCTCCGCGCGGTCGCGGTAAAGCCCACAACACGAACGCGAAGTGCGACTTGTGCACGAAGAAGATTGGCCCCAAAGCACCAGCACTGGAGTGCGACGACTGCGGTATGCGATGCCACGTCAAGTGCGGGGAGAATGCCCCCAGAGACTGCGGCGTCCGCTTCCCTCGCGCTGCGCCTGCTCTGCCTCTTGCTTCTGCGCGCAGCGTCGAGCCGGCCGTCCGACCAGCAGTGGTACGAAGCCCACCCACCTCGCCTGGGCGGTGGAGGAAGAGCCCTAGATCCGGTCTCCTCGGTCTGGGACGCGCATCATCCCCTCCCTCCTCGCAAGTTGGGTAGCATCGCTCCTTCCCCTGGGAGACGTCCACTGAAAGGAGGGAGGGATTTAATGGTTGAGAGGGAGAAGGAGAACACAGACACGATACACATGAACTATCATCGATGACACATCTACACGGACTATTTACGCCTCATCCTTCCATTGAACCGATGAGGCGTTGTATCAATTAGTTACATATCTACAAGTAATGATCACGTTATATGCATACAAAGAGATTTCGCGCTTGTCCGAGCGATCTTGCGGTATCGGCGATAGTGCGTTGATTGATCGGTGATTAGGCGAGCGATGGGGAACGCGTCTTCGGCTTTGACGTGTCGAGTCAACGCTCCGTGAGTCAGACCGGGGCCAGCATCTCCGTCTCCGGTCAATATGGCCTACATCCTGCGCCGGACCGCATTTCTATCCCCAGTCTACCACCCTTAGCCATTACTGGAGAAACCGCATACAGCAGCATGGCGGGCGTCCAGCTCGTTAACAACTACAATCCGCCTCCCCCGCCTAGGGTGGACCCGAAGGAGCTGCTGACACCGAAGGACGAATTCGACGTCAACTTCATGTTCCCCGTCCCCGAGCTCGAGAGCGACAAACTCAAGCTCGTGCCCTTCATCGTGCGTCCCTTCCCCCCTTCACCTCTTCAACGCCGCTGACAAGCAGTTCGTGGAGCAGCCATGGCTGCACCTTCCCCTCCTACACGAACGCTGTCTCCCCCATCCAGAGATGTTCACCTACCTCCCCTTCGGGCCCTTCCCGCCGCTCGAACAAGCCGCGGAGATGTACGGCTCCCGCATCGCAAAGGATCCAGGGTGTATCTGGTTCTGCGTAGTGGACAAGACCCGCCCCGCCTTTTCACCTAGCAACGAGGTCGAAGCCGACTTAGGAGGAGCATTTGCGGGCTTGATCGGGTTGCTCGCTACGTCGCGCGAGCAGAGTCAGACAGAGCTGGGGTTCCTGCTGACGTTGCCGGAGTTTCAGAGGACTCATGTTACTACACATGCTTGTGGGCTGCTCATGCGCTGGGTACTTGACCCACCCTCTCGCGGTGGACTGGGGTTGAGGAGACTGCAATGGAAAGCTCATTTCCAGAATGAGAAGAGCATCCGGGCGGCCGAGAGACTCGGGTTTAAGAGGGAAGGAGAGTTGAGGTGGTTACTCGTTCTGCCCGAGGGGAAGGTGGGGCTGCCTAGGGAGGGGGAGAGGAATTCGGGGAGACATACGGTCGTGCTGAGTGTTTGTTGGGATGATTGGGAGGGTGGAGGGAGGGAGAGGATCGAACAGCTCATGGCTAGGAGCTGAGCTACTGGCCTGCGTTTGGGTTGTGTAGAATTACCCCGCAAAATGTGCAATCACATGCGAGAATTCAACGAGTTGTGCTGGATGTGCAGAAGGACGAAGACCATCGGATATAAGCTGTTATTGTTGTCGGCGATATGTGCGGGTGGAGGTTGCGGCATTTACCGCGTCCAACCCACCATACCACCCTACTGCCAAGGGTCCCCCTTGAGGACCCTTTTCCGCTTGTGCCTAAATGTCCTATAAGGACCCTGCTGCAGCAGATGCATGCTGCAGCGGGCGCAACTGCTGCATCCATTGTGCATTTGCTGCAGCACGGTGCTGCAGCTATGGCACATTAAAAAAAGTTGGCTGCAGCAGATTTTTTTTGGCATAAAATGCCTTGGATATCGCTTTAGAATGACTGATATCCTGCAGTGTTAAGCCTTCTTTGGAGAGAGACTTTAGTCAAACATCCCCTTTCATAGAAAACCTTATGTTCTGATGGTTTGAACCATAAAAAGCTGAACATTCTAGCTGCATGGTTACTATATAATAATAATGCAATACAAAGCTTCTTCTACACTGCAAGAAAAGGAAGTGAACTACTAATGTATAAGGTTTCTGAATAAGAACTTGAGAGTGCGGCAAATGATTTGGCATTACTTCTGTTTAGCAAAGTAGTTCTGGTCAGAAGGGTTCCTTAAGTTGTATTAATCGTACAGCTGTACATACTTCATTGCAAGGTTTTCTGAATGTTGAAATATTCTGTTCTTACATCCTGCAATAGATCCTAAGATTTTGAGCAGCTTCCATAAGCAGGAGAATTATGTTTGTGTTGACTCTATTCTGAACAACAAATAATGAACCCTTCTGTAATAACAAGGAGACAATAGGAACAACCATGCAGCATGACTTCATGAGTCATTCTATATATCTAAAATCCAAGTTATATGCATATGAAGATGTGTTATACATGGCTACAAGCCATGCGAACCAATAGCTCTGCTATGCTATAATAGACTATATCCAAGGTGCTATTATTGCAAAATAATACAGGAATGCATACACACACAAAATCATCCCATCCAAAGCATGTTTAGGGCTCACAAGTCAAAAAAGCTTATGGGTGAAACTAGTAGCTCAATATCGAAGCTTTTGCAGAGTGTCACACAATATATATTACTCGATATAATACTGGCTGTATTGTGTATAGTGATTGTGCTATTCTCACCAAGTATCATGTTGCATTGAGCCTTCTGTACTGAAGGCTCGATGTATGGAAGTTTTGAGGGGTTCTAGAAAATATCTGTATATTCTGTGCCCGAATCAATAGCCAACTATCCCTAGAAAAAGGCCTGCATCAGGCAAGTAGTGCACTGCAACCCAAGCAAAACAGCACCAAAAGCTGTGAAACCTTCTCTAATAACTATTCAAAAAGAGTAATTAATCCTCAGAAAATATGTGCAAGGATGTTTGAGCAACAATATGTGAAGAGCTATTTTAAATTTTATTCGCTGCATTTGGGTAACCTACGGCACACTATGCTGCAGAGACCCCTTAAAAGGGATTTAGGCACAAGCGAGAACCCCCTCTCTAGGGTCCCGGGCAGTAGGGTCGTGACCTGGTCCAACCGCGTATCGAAGTCCACGCGTTCCTCCGGTTTCTCCGAGTCATCTTTCCTGTCCACAATGGCGTTTGCCTCATCCATTCCACAGTCCTGCAGTTCGCCGATCTATCCATCCGCAATACGACCAAGAGGGCAGTGACAACGATGTCCAACGTGAAGCTCGTGAACACGTTCAAGCCGCCTGTCAAGCCGATCAAGACGACGGAGGAACTGCTCAACCCTCCGAGCGGGGAGTATGACATCAACTTCGTCTTCCCAGTCAAACCACTCGAGACGGACAGAGTCAAGCTGGTGCCGTTCTACGTGCGTCCTACTCTTCTCCACACAAACAGAACCATTCCTGATGGCGGAGCTAGCCACCAGTGCACATGAAGCTCCTACAACAACGTACCCAACCCCACCCCGAGCTATTCAGGTACTGGAGCTTCGGTCCCTTCCCGACACTCGAGAACGGACTTCATGTCTACGAGAACTCGATCCGCTCCGATGCGTCCGTAACATGGTTCGCGGTACTCGACAAGACGCGCCCCGATCCTCAGACCGAGCTCGGACTCGAGGGCAGGTTTGCAGGTGTTATTAGCATCCTTTCTGCTAGCCCGGGGCAGAGTCAGGCGGAGATTGGGTATGTGCTGTATCTGCCGGAGTTTCAGAGGACGCACGTTGGGACGCATGCCTCCGGCCTGTTACTGCACTACCTGCTCGACTCCCCTTCCGCTGGTGGGCTTGGCCTTAGACGGGTGCAATGGAAAGCCAACGAGCGAAACGAGAGGAGCGTGGCGGCTGGGAAGAGGCTCGGATTCAAGTTCGAGGGTGTGTTGAGGTGGCATGTCGTTCTTCCTGAGGGGAAGGAAGGCCTTGAGCCGAGGAAGGACGGGAACGGGACGACAGGGAAGGGGAGGCATACGGCTATGCTGAGTTTGTGCTGGGATGATTGGGAGGCTGGGGGGAGGGAGAGGATCGATGAGATGATGCGGAGGTAGACTGGTTGAGGTTTGCGGGCGAAGGTTCTGTACTGGCCTTCTCGAGCGATCCGTTGGTTCACGGTACTTACGTGCTATTCCATTCACATCTTGTATGCACTCGGGCTATAGACTGCTCTCTTGCAGTCTCGTACACAATGAAGGGACGATAGACTACGCTCCTGAGATACAAGGACCAGAACAGCCCTCCCGGTCAAAAAGCAGGAATGCTGCTACGTAACTTGTCACTCCTCCGCTGGCAAGCTTGTACCGTTCGAACCATGTCGTGATCAGGTTTTCAAGTAAGACGATCCACCAATCCTGCTATATGCCTGCCGCCGACCCGCGATTCTATATCACGAACGCTGCCTACCTCTCACATCTTCCGCTCGACCTGCGACAAAACTCACGCCCTCATATGCTCACGCTCATCATGGTTGCTTGCTTTTTGCTTGGCTTCGCTCTTGGGCGCAATCGCCACTCGTGCAGCATCGCCTTGTGCGTCCGCCGTCGACTTCATCTCCTTGTACAGAACGCTTCTACCTGCAAGGTGTGATCTGTCCGTAAGCGGGCTTGGTGTAGCCTCTGTCTGTTTTACACACCGATTTCACTAATCCGACTGGTGATTTATCGATGTCATTGAATCGCTCAACATGCGTACGGTACGATCATTTTCGGTGAGGAAACAGACTAAGTCATTCACGGTTCTACCTCAAATCTCGCCATCAGGAGGCACGCGCCTCTTCCGGGGGAGGGGAGCAGCCGCCTCTTTCTTGCAAGCAAGGATCTTGCGGAAAAGTCCCAGTTTTTCGTGTTTGGCTCCGATCTTCCTCTCAACGTCCTCGAATATCTTCTGTAGTCAGAAATCAATACGCATTCCACGTCTCACACAGGCAACGGGATATACCTGAAGATCCTTTAGTTCGCCTTCAAGTAGCCGAGCATCCTCGTGATCCTCCTCCTCGTCCTCTGGCATGGGTTCCCTGTCTGCGACCGGTCTGTTCTGAGCCCCTCGAGCACATGCCGCTTTATACTCCTCGATGGCCTCTTTTTCGTCCTGAAGCTGCTTCTTTTTTCTTTCAAGCGCCTCGATGCCTGTCTGTTACCTCTAATGAGTACCAGAAAGTATGAAGCAAAGGAACAAATGAGATCGTACCCTTAGTTCTAGGATCCGCGACTCAGCCCACCTTACAAAGCTGTGGGTCTCAATGCCAGGCTCGGCAATTTCTGTCTGTCCGACTACGTGATGCTCTTCCACGGGAGTCGTAGGCCCATCTACTCCAGTAACCCTGGCTGCCGCGTCCAAAGTGGGAGGGCGAACTGTACTGGGACGTTCAACAGCTGAACCGGGAATGGTCGATGTCGATGGAGCCGTCCGCGGGGACGGCGCCCTCATATCGGTGAAGAGCGCCCAAGGAGGACTCGAAGGAGACACCGTCCTTGAGGTCGAAGAACCAGGAGGGGCAGTCCTTCGGCTTGAAGCTGGCGTTTCCCCCCCAGTTTGACCGGTGACCTTGGGCGGCTCTACAGGAGACGATTGAGAAAAATTAACAACGTCAACTTCTTTGGACTAACGGCAATATCCTTTGACTCGGAGCACGTCTATACGGTGTAGGAGATCAGCAAGGTCCTAGATGTATTGCCGGTCCGGCTCACCTATCGATCTATAATGAAAATCGAACCAGATCGGCTTTCCGTATTGTCCCTCGAGCGGAATAAACTGGCAGAGCGGCTCGAAGCCCGGGACTGCAGCAGGCCTCTGTGCTCCGATCCTGGAGATGGAACCATTGTATCAGAAAAGACGTCGCTGGTCAAGAAGGCTGGATCTACCCGATGGAGTGCGCAATCCCCTGGGAAGCCTCGGGCGAGGCGGATGGAACAGAAAAGCATATCAGGGGTTTCTTCGCTTCTCGATGAAATACAGGCATTCCCTGGACAAGCTTGACGGATATGACTCCGGGGGTAGGGCTAGGATCGCCGGCTGCGACAGACGATGCTGGAAACCGGCATCAATCGCTGCGTAAGGAAGGGGGAACGGATAACGTACTGCGGGGGATGAAGACAAGCGGAGCGACTATATCCTGCGACACGTCGACGGCGGTGATATCCATTTTATCTTGATTCGTCGCCATAGTCCAGCGCTTGACAAGTGTCCCATCGATATAGAGGCTGCCTTCTGTGGCATAGGTGTGAACCGTGTCTCGGACGCATACTCCAAACGACTATAAGGAGCATCAGAGGGTTCGCCGCCGGTAGCTCGAGTGGTGCACAAGGACTCACCTGCTGCGCCTGGGAACGGATCCAGCACGTCGCGCGAACAACGGCATCCTCGGGGCTCTCATCTCGGCGGCCATACTCTGTGAGCCTAGCGCCAGCTTTTCCATTATCTAGAGCGGCGATGAATACTTCATATCCCAAGTCGAGCTTCATGATGCTGAGGTGGGTGGAGCAAAGGCGAATGAAATCTGCGGTATAGACGCCGAATGTGAGGAAAAAGAGGTGCACCGTGCAGAACACACACCGCTTCCTCGGTGTCTATATCCATCCCAGCTGCAAGCAGGTTCTACGGGGCCATTCTTTCCTTTTTCGTTATTCGGGTAGATGTTCGGATCTTCTGTAACAGCATCTCTGGAAAACTCCATTTGCAGCGTGTCTCTTGATCGGACCCTCCGATATCATTTTCCGCCCCAGCTCCAAGAATAGATGCAAGATATTATACTAGTCCAAAGAGAAGCAGTACAACCGGAGATAGGGTACACATCTGAGTAGTTTCAGGTCGCTTGTCGACCTGGATGAAGGTTCTCTTTCAGCTTCCCCGGTGGCTGAGCTCCGCAGATCCATCAAGTGCGTGCGACAGTTAAAGACAGTGTTCACCGGTATCATCAACAAGCATTGAAATGAACGTATTCGGTGCTTCTGAAACATCCCCGCTGAATTTGCATGGCAGAATGGACAAAGAACATGGATGCTTCGACATAGACTGCCATTTCAGAGCTCGAAACATCCACTCCAACGAGAGCCTCGTGTTCACCACCCTATCAGGGCATCGTTCGTCCCATCTCGGCATCTTCCTCTGCCAGCGCATACGTATCTCAGAAGCTGAATTCACCCGTTGCTATCCTTCGTCATCATCCAAGATCCTAAAATGACGTACGAGATCGAGCCGTCTGCGGAATAGGAGAAGATGGTGCACTCTAGGGACAGTTAGGGGTAGATGATACGGCCTGGGAAGGATATCTGCGATCCATGGCCGGGTTCGATGGCGCTGAAGGGCCGTCATCCTCCGACTGGTGTTCGTGAGGAGCTGAAGGAGCAGGATGTCGTCCAGTGCGTCCCACTCAACCATGGCTGTACCCAACGATACTGATGCCCCCAACAGTTCGTTCCAACCCGTCTGATCGGTTCCCCCCATATACCAGTAGCGGGTTCACCTCCAACGGCGGGTCAACCTTGCGCAAAAGCGCCATGCAACCCATCCATCGAGCCGATGCTACTGGCGTGACGATGGCCTCTGCGAAGGGCAACAATGGCGCGGACGGCCCGAATGGCGCCTCGCCGGCGATGTCGCATGCGGGGCAGTCGACCGCACCGCAGGAGACAGAGGCGATGAGGCAGGCCATCTTGACGCTGGTGAACGTATGGCTGAGCCGGCTGAGCTTGTTGAGCGGTATTGTGAGTTCGACCATTTATCTGCGCTGAATTGCCGTTGACCGACCATGCCCAGACGACATTCTTCGCGGGCATTGATGGACAACTCCTGTCATATGCCTATCCCTCGACCGTCACCGACTCACGCACCGATACGGGCTATCGCATTTCGGTTACCTGTCTAGCTGGAGCAATGGTGTTACACTGGATGGCCGGTGAGTACCTAATCAACACGCGCATATATGCTACCGACTAACACGATATCAGCGATCATCTCCTATATCGCCTGCTTTGCGCTCTACCGCTACGAGCTGATCGACGCGCGACACGAAGAAGTCAACAACGGCATCACGGCCTTCGCCTATCCGTTCAAGTCTGCGAGCCCGATGCTCGGCTCTCCATTCACACCCGCGTCTCTCGGCGGCGGAGCAGCCGCATACATCAGCGTTACCCGAGTTCATCCCTACAGCCTGCGCGTCTCTCGTCCCGGTATCGAAAGCCACACCAATCCTCCCGAAGCGCCGATCACGCACGGCATACCGAAGCTGCCGATGAACCTCGCACTCGTCAATACCGCTTGCGTCGGCATCACTTCCGTCGGCTTCGTGCTCGCGATCATCGGCATCCTAGCGTACATCTGGGTGTTCTTGCCTGCGTACGTGAGCATCTTCTCGACCGTTTGTTTGAGCGTGTCTGTCGTTATTGGACTTTGGGTATTGCGCTGAAATCGGCTAGCAATTGCGCTGTTGCTTGAATGTACCCCTGAGCTAAAAATCTTGATCTTCTTGGCAAATAAAGACCGTTTCTATCACGGCCGTCTCCTTCCCTACTTCCGTGAACAATACTGCGAATTATCTGGTTCCTCTATCAACCGTCCACAAATGTCTCGCGCATAATGCCCGCTAATCTCTCGGAAATGCATGTATCGCTGTTCCGGAGGTGCTAGCCCGACCTATCGTATCCATACTAGACTGGTTCGGGCCCGAAGGTTTACTGTAACGTTAGAGACATCCCATGTCTCGAATAACCGTCCCCGAGACGTTTGACACCACAGCGGGCCGAATGGACGTTGGGAGGCCTAAAGGCCCAAGAGATGAATCCAAGTGATGCGAGCCAGCCTGTGCACAAGGTAGCAAGCTCCCACTGTCGATGGCCATAGAGAGTCAGTTATGGCGTCCGTATTGCCCTGCTGGTGACTCGTCGTGACGCTTCCGGGAACAAAAGAAGCGTCGAAGCACATTCAGCGCCTTCAATTCTTTGCGGAACCTTAAAACCCTCTCATCTCCATCGATACCGTTGCCATCAACCTCTTTCACTCATTTGGATACCTTTTCTTGTTCATACCTTTCTTGACTGGCTATCAGACGGAATGAAGCTTGAAGGCTACGAAGTGTATCTGGAGAGTAATGGCCGTCGACTTCGCGAACTAGGCACACAAACGACTATTCCCCAAGACCCCGATGGGGAATACGCTGGACCGAGGCAGGCGACTTGCTGGGTTCAGTCTAAAGCCGGTCAGGTACGAAACGTTCCCTTCTGCTTGTGGAGATCATACTCACGATCCCTCCCAGAGTCTCTCCATCGTCTTCTATGATGCTCTTCACACCCACGATATGCGCGGAACGCTCACCATCGATGGCCGGCTCTATCGCAAGTGGACGAGCGGAACCAATGAGGAGAAAGTGTACACAGACACCGTGTATACTTCTCCCACATCTGTCGCGCAATTGTCCTTCGCAGAACGCCCTCAAGCCAGTAAGCTTTCTCGTCCCTCTCTCCCCGGAGGTTTCGCTGAAGCTACTTGAAGGGGAAAATGACCAGCCGCAGTTGCACGAGGATCCGACGGACGAAGGTTCCATTACAATCTGTTTACAAAGAGGAGAAAGATATCCCCGAAGGGACCGCAAATCACCGCTTGTATGTCCCGATAATAGCGTCACTTTGGAGCCTCTTGTCACCCCAGGCATTGACCATCGGGTTGTGTAAAGTGCTTCAATTGCTTAATCGCAACCAGTTACTAATGGGACTGACTAAGTACCGGACCCGATATCCCGGTGCAAGGGGAGGAACCCGCCTATCATTTCGAAGTTGACAAGCATTACAAGAGCTCATTATTCTTCACTTTTTATTATCGGTCCGAAGGTAAGCTCAGTCTAGTATCGCTCATGACGCCCGCGTGCTCATTTCCTGCAGCTATTTTGCGATCCTTGGGACTGGCTGGTGCGTATTCTGCGCTTCCATGACAGGAAGAACCATTTTCATCTATTTTCAGAGCGTGGCCGCCAGTCAATAGGGGGAGAGTCCGCGGTATCGTCCCCCAACCGGAGAGCTGGACCATCAACGATTAAGCGCAGGCAGCCCCATCCGAACACTTCCTCCTCTGCTGTTGCAGGGGGAGGACGCGCAGAAGCGGCAGAGTCCGATCACACAGAAGGCTTCGCCGTCACTTTGCAAAAGCGCCGTAGCGTATTGCAGGTTTGCCGCGTCCCATTCTTCCAAGGATAAGCAAACTCATTCTGATTCAGCAACGGTATGACTCCATGATGGCACTCCGTGATATCCATTCCGGAAAGATCGACGTATTGGAGCGATTAGTAGCGAGAGAACCGCTTGTAGTAGATGTGACTGCGCAAGCCGGTGTTCAGCAGTCAGCTTCCGGACAATCACCTGGCCAGTTTCTCCTTATGGCGAAGGCTGAGCTAAATAAATTGAAGGTATTCCTTCTGTTCCACACAACCCCTCGGCGTCTCTTGACATCGGTATCTATAGACGCTGCAACAAGACTGGAGTGCTCAGAAAGCAGCCATAGAAGAAGAGTTGAAGCTCTTGGATGAATACGCCAGATTGGAGGAAGAGGCTGCTGATTACGACCGTGCCAAGCAGAAGAAGCGCAAATTGTCGGAAGATGCCTAGACACTATATATGTGCATTAAAAATCCAATCTCTACGCGACATGGGAACCCGGCAACTCACAGCGCAGTCGCATGTCTTGTTCTGAACCCAGATACCCCGGATCTTGTAACGGTGTAGAATCTGATGACTGAGTTTTGCTTTGTGCAGGGATTTTCCACGATGAGGAGGTGCAACCGCGCGTACTAGGCGGATACCCAAACCGGTTTCAGATGATTGGTCTCGCGCTCAGAGCGCTGCTGGAGTTCTTCATCCAAACAGACGAAGATTCTTAGTCGCTTGTCCTGCTTTCGTGCTCGTAACGATGCTTGCATGGAATGTAACGTTTCAATGATGGCGTGCAACGTGGAGCTGCTGGCGAAGATGATGCCCCGATTTAGATGCTTTTGCACCGGCGAAACACGGCCTATGCACCATCCCGTCGCCACGAGAAACGCATCGAGTGTAGAAAAGCAGTTCGTGGTTGACAGCACAGGCAACTGAGTTGTGACCTTGGTATCGCTCCAGACCGCTGCATCCGTGAAAACCATCGACAGGTCATCCACGCACTGAGGGTTGAAATCGACCGGCGGGAAGTCGCGGTGTGCTTGAAGGGGAATCGGATAAAGGAGACTGAGCAGACCGCCACGGAGTGTGCTGATCGGAGCGGCGTGAAAGGCATGGTTGCGAGGTGCAGGTGGTGTACAAGATGGCGAGTGAGCATCGCTAGGAGGATGCACCGAATCAATGACGGCCGACTGCCGAACACTTGACTCTTTCGCAGGTCCGATACGAGCGCGGAAGACATCTTTGTGGGCCGCATGCGATCGAGCTCGCAGCGGCTGGCCGGCGCGGAACCTTGTGGGTGATGTAGGGGGTTTGTTCTCTTTGTCAGACGTGCCAACCGTTCCGCCACATCCACTAGTTGCGAGCGAGGGCAACTTTGGCCGAGCCATCACGGTCATCCCGCGATCTGATCTCATCGGATTGGACGCATGCAACTCTTGCAGGTTTGAGGCGGCGCATTGACGCTTGATTGGTTGGTCTTCCGCGAGGTCACAAGCGGCTCTTTTGCTGGGATGCCGTTGTGGCTCGGTAGGAGATGTGGGGACGTTGACCGTTTGTGCGATAACATCAGAGGAGCGCTGTACAGACTCGGTGGCAATCTTGCGCAGCTTTTGTAGGGAAACACCTATATATCATAGCTTTAGTGGACTGGCGAAAACAAGTCTACGGTCCACCGTCACCTTCCGTCCAATTCCGTTCTTCTGTCCTCCAGACTTTGGTGATTCGGGGGAATCGCAATTCGTATCCAGGCGAGCCAACAGCCTTGGTGAAGCGGTCTCCCATGAGCTCCATCAGGATCGGGCGGTTGAACAAGGACTTCGGAGGCTGTAGTCCGGATGCGACATGCACAGTGTACGGAAGACCTTGCAGCATCTGAAAGAATGAGAACCGGCTGCAATCGTCATGTCCTGAGCCCGTACCGTTGACTTGAAAGGAACTAGACCACTGGCTTCAATTTGGAGATTGAGATCTTCGAGCTGTTCACGGCTGAGTCCGTATTCTACGGTGAAGTAGACTTCGAAGTGGGGCCGGGCAGACCGCTTAGGCCAGTCAGCGTTTCCTCAAACGGATTTGGCCGCACGTACGCGAAGCTTCACCTCCGACATATTGGTGATACAGCCTACGTAAAAAGTTGTGTTGACAGCTGGTCCAACTACATTGAGGAGAAAGGAGTCAGTTGCGCACAGAGCTGCTGATAACTGAAATCATACCCCGGAGCTCTCGGCCACGTTCTTTACTCCATCGCGCACCGAGGACGACGAAATCCAGAGTGTCTGGGCATAAAATCAGACAAAGGCCGTGCTACGGTACGCCTGGTATACCGCCATAGCCTCGAATGTAGTCTCGCTTCAGCTTAACCACCACATTAGATAATCGGACAACATTGCTTTTAAGCTGATTTACCTTGATCCACGGTTTCCGCAAGTCATTGTAAGTCGAGTCGCCAGCTTTGAGAACAATCCCTTCTGCAAGACTGTTCATGAATCCTCTGGCTTTTCGAGCATAGCGTACCTTCTTTGTACTTGATCGTCTCCTTAAGAAAGTGATCTTCCAGTGACTGGACGTAGATCAATATAGCAACAACCTCCCTACAACGCATTCTTACGGAAAGCGCGACGGACTCTCCCTCTCCTTGGACGGGAAGAACCAAGGCTCTCGCCACTCGACTCTATAACGAGCTCAGTGACAGATCAAGGAGACGATGACAACATACGAAGCCAGCTATGGGAACAATCAACTGTTTTAAGGCTAGTCTCCTGTGCTCGTATGGTCGTCCTAACAGGCTGAGGCCGTTCACGTGCAGTACGTCGAAGAATATCAGCATGAAATGTCTACTTTCGGAAGCAGTACCGTCTGATCGAAGGGAGTCTTGCCTGTTAAAGCGGCTCAGCATTCTGACCGCGAAATTGTCATTGCTATGCATAGTACGTTGCCGGGAGGTCCACCTTCGTTTCATCGCCGGTGTCGCTATCCGTTGCTGCTGAAAGACGCCTTCTTCCTCCTGATCTCCGACGAACGCCCCTTGCTGTTTCGCCAATAATGCCCCGGATGCGCCAAAATTCTGTTGCACGTCAATGGCTATTCTCAGCTTCTGTCATACCGCACGCACTGTCGATGTCACCAGTGACTTCGGAGAATGCAACCATCTCTGCCTCGAGGATGGCGGAGTTAACAGTACATTCGCGTGGTTCGATTTGGCACAGCCGTTCGATCAACTTCTCATGCGCGTTCGATCCAGGAGGTAAACCTAATGAGGCTCTAATGATACTTATCATGCAATGTTGAGCGAAATATTCTACGTTGCGATTACGTACATACCTGTGCGTGGCGATACGATCTTCCGTGCTGTCACGTTTGCTCTTGCTGAATATTCGGATCTGCTGGTTTGTCGGTGCAGAGAAGTCGATGTGAATCTGCATACTGTGTATTAGAATGGAATATTAGACATTAACCAAGTAGATAGTTATGGCACAAACCGTTCCCCATCATACTTCGTCTCTGCATATAGACGTGCAGAGCCGGAAAGCCGTCTGAGAGCATAGCCGCACGAGTGGCCTTTAACGCACTTGGGGATCTAGGTCCCTTAGTCAGTCTATGCCGAATTCAAAGCGGTGCAACTCACCTCAACTGGTACGCCCAGCACGGGCTCAAATATTCCTTCGTCATTTGAGGGAGGGGTTGATGACAATTGCTCCACCGCCTGAGCAGCAACCTCCAGTTTACCATTCGTCCGGTACAATAGGCACATCTTGGGATGCCAAGCTCGCATAGCCATATGCATGGAGATCTCCTCGTATGACTTGGAATTGAAGCTGAGAAGAGAGGCGGACAGCGAAATTGCCGGTTGTCGATACGCGAGAGGACGCAAATCCTTCAAGATGATCTGGGTAACTACGGCGGCACCAAATGGGGTGAGATCTCGATACAAGTCCACCAGTATGTCCTTTGAGGAACGGTGGCGCGATGACATCCCCTGTTTGCTGACGTTGGACCAACGTGAATGTGAGGCTAGTTCGTCTAGTAGGCCGTCAACTTCTTGGAACGTCGGCGTGCTGGGGAATTCCGGTCCGCTCTATATGTTCATCAGCGCATCGCATCTCTGTTTTCCTGATCAGCGTACGTAAGTGGACTCCAGAAGTTGTTGAACTTCAAGACCGAGGCAGCCTTCGACTGAGTCGTCCCACAGCGTGAGCCGATGTCCGCGCTTCCCTGGCGCAGTATCTACAACCAATACATCCGCTAAAAGTCGTGCCAGCCTTCCCTCCTGCATGTTATATTTCCTGTCTTCATCCTCTTCAGGAAATAGAAAATGGAAGAAAGTGCATCCGGTGCCTGGCGGGAGCGGGCGATGCAATCGGGCGATCCACGACTGCAGTACATCGATGTGTTTCCGCCGATTGCCCTCTTCGCGAGAGACCGAAAGACGCTTTCCAGATTCCACAGGCTTGATCCTTCCGAATTCCTCTATGAGGCGACAGAAGCTGTTGCAATCGGTTATCATTCCATACAAGCGTGGGCGGACTCCCGCTCACAAATTAAAAGGGATGGCGCAAGGCGTTTTGCTGGAACCACCTGATTCCATAATACATGTCCAGCGGATACCAGAATGGCTCAGCTACGCATCGACGATGCCGAGGAGATTGGGAAGTGTTGAGAGGAGATACTACCAAATTATAACCGAATATGTACAAGAACGTGGGAGAGGTACTGATGTGGCGCTGGTCGCAACAAGCAGGACGCGTCGGAAACGCGTCGATGACGCCTCGCGTGTCGGCTTTAGCTTCCAAATCAATTGAGCTCTTATTTCCGAAATCCTGTGCAGCAGCCGATTCACATGCCAAGGTTTATTACTTCTTTTGTTAGGGTTCTAATTCCGAAGCGGATGCCGGCCTCATCTGCGCACCACTTCCCGAAAGACCAGAAAGCTGTACGCTCACATTCCTGAACGGACGGGGCTGTCCCCAGCGATATTGCTCGGATCCGAGGATCTGCTTCTCTGCAGTTCTCGGCTCATTCTTCTTCTGCAATAACGTGGTCCCTCTTTCGACTGTGATACGGCGCTAGTTCACCAAGAATAACGCATTGGAGATGGCGGTTAATAACTCTCCGACTGGTATTCAGTGGACCATCGGATAGATTCGGCCCGAACTGATCTGCCTAGAGTGCGCGCCGGTCTCCGAGCGCCGCACAATTGCAGCTGTGTGCTGCGTCCGGAGCGCTCGACTGGAAATGGTGGCCACAGGAGGGGCACGCCTAATTCGCACCTCGAATCCAGGAAGAGGCAAGAGGCTCTTCTTATGGCAAGCTTGGTAGGATGTCGTTCAAAAGCGGAAGTACCGTCTGCTGAGCCACCCCAGAACAGCGCCTTAGCGGATGTGTTGCCCCTCCGAGCCGTGGTCAACATCTTGCCTCAGCCTGTCACGACTCCTGGGATGCATCGTGCCTGGCCACCAAGATTAATCGGAGCACCATCCTGACGGAAGACAGCATGCACGCCATCGTCCTCCTGATAACCGCGGATACTCTGAATCTTGCCCATCTATAGGCACAGCTTCCAGGATAAGGACTCATGTTCAACGCATGTCCTGTACATCAGCGGATCATATGATTCGCCATCTGGCTCCGTCTAGGCTGGCGATCGGATTGCTCGAATACCTGCTGGGTCGAGGGGATTTGCCCGCTTGTGGGCAGCGGACTTGAAGCTCGGGGCTCCGCTCGGTGAGAAAAGTCTCGGTAGTACCCACTTAGCGGTGCTTAGCGTAATGGTGGGCGTTGCTTGCGCACGCCAGCTTGCGATAGGAGGCCGATGCACGTAGGGGTCATCAATCTGTGGAATGTTGTGATCCTACTCCTGCTCCAGCCGACTATCCTCACATCATCCCTGGACCGTTGTGAGTACTGTCCTTGGCGTGCACGTGGACGCTAGCATGCTGAACTCATCACATTGTTGCAGACGTGGGTATGTTCGTGAGGGGAATCTATCGCTATGGTCATCCGGGACAAATGTACCTATGTCTGGATCGGCATCATTCCGTAGAAGCTGCCTTCTCCGACAAATCTGTCGTTACGCCTACGGGAAGGGCAAACAGATAGTCTTCTGCCTTATTGGTCGGTGAAAATCCCTCCGCGTGGAGCTGCACGACCAAAGCATACTGCAAATTATCAGGTTTGGTGACGAGTGACGACAGGTGATGGTACGTACGATGACGGACAACAGTGGAAATGCGAAGTGCTGCCTCAAGTCCTTACGGACTGGTACTTCACCTCTCAATACTCGCTTTGGGAAATGGTCCCCCGGCTCGAGCCAATGACGCCCCACTCCGACTACGTCAGTGACGCGCTCCGGCCGTCCAGTCGAGGTTCCGAGTCCCGAAAACCCGCCGGGTGTATCGACAATGACCTGTCGAACCAAAGAGACAGTGACGGAGAGCGGGTTACCGACGAGCTCAAGGGCGGGAGCATCCCAGCACTCCAGTGAAAAGGTATACGAGATAAAAACCCCTCTTGTGAACACAGGAGCATTGGCTACAGAAAACTGGAGGTGGTTGGCAGACGGACAGCTTTCAGGAGGGGAGATGGCTTACCGAGCTATCAAAGATCACGGTACGCTCGTTCTCAATCACAGCACTAAACTGTTTCGAGGTTTCTGCCCAGGTCAATAGCTCCGTCGCCTTGTGAAGCTGGAAGCGACAGAAGCCGAAATCCAGCACAGGAAGCGGGATATTGTCCACTGGCCGCGTGCGGGGCAGATAGAGGAGCTGCATGGTCAGCCTGTCAAGGCGTGAGCCAGCCTAATCGCGAGCTCAAACATTGGTGAAACTGACTGCTCGTCCCCCCAGATACCGGGCTTCTTGACCCTTGCCGTCAAATCATAGCGAATAGACATCGGTTGACCCCTGGAGCTAAACGTTGGGGGTAGCGGCCATTCGGTGTATGTCGTGGTGCACTTCAGTGGCAGGGTCATCCTAAATGGCAGTATGTGTCGGCCGGCTTTATAGGTGGAGACGAGTCCGGACCACTGAGGAACCAAGGATTGCTCCAGGTCGAGGAAAAGTGTTCGATTCGTCTGCGGGTTCATAAGGGCGCCTCTTAACCGTACTGTGAGATCCTTGAATTTGTGATCTTTCTGGAGTACCAGTATGACGTCTCCGGATATCGTGCCAGCCAAGCGGACCACGGGCAAACCATCCAGAGCATTGCCAGCAGCCACTCGGAGGGTGAGGAGGGGCGGCATCCCTTCGCTCGTCGTCGTGCAGTATGTCGCCTGTCCGGGAGGCTCCGGAATGTGTGGTATCGCCATTGTACAATGTGACAATACCGAGAAGTGGCTCTAGTGGACGGCGGATTAGTGCACGAGCCTCTGAAATGGCGATTGGGAGATACCGATGAGCCTAGTTTCAGCTTCATAGTAGAACCTGATTGCTTATGGTGTCAGCACTTCAGGAGGAGAGGGAGCCAGGGAGACGCTTTCCTGCCGCGAAGGACAGTCCGATGGAGGGCTATATAAAGGAGAGCCATCAGTTCTTGATGTTTGATATAGGAATATTCCATACCTCCATGGGAAAGTGGTGCCCTCCACTACTTCAACCCGCCTCTTCCTACGATGACGACTGTGATGCGCGATACTGTGAGACTCCAGCAAGGAGACCTTCTCGTGAGGAACTAGTAGCCTAGATATGAACGGGCGAGCATAACCTCACATGGTCAGCTCATGTTATTGGGATAGTTCGAGGTTCACGAAAAGAAGGCGACTGCAGAAGAAAATGTTTGGGAAGGGCACCTCATCGCCCTTAGGGCCTGAGAGTGCCGCTCCGGGGCTGAGGAGGCGCACATACAACGCGCACTAGGCACAAACGGGCTCCGCGGCAAAGCCGGCGGATGTGTTGAAGCCGTGCACAGCATGCGCTTGCGACGCGACCGCTGTAAGACATGGCTTATGAATATCGGCGGCAAAACCGCAGTATACACTTTCTCGATACCACTGGGCGAGAAGATACTCTGATGGTTTTCATCAACAGCAAGGAATGCGGCATGAGGATGGATGTAATGTGATACATCGTCAGAAGGAGATGTGGCGTGGCGGTGCGTAGCGAAGAAGCACTTATGGTGCCGTACAGCGTGGCGGTGATCCGGTACCGGTTGAATGAGGGAAAAGGCTTTCTGTCCCTTGCCGCTCCACATCATGCAGTGCATACTAAGCATAACCAAGTGCCATGGCCCTGACAAGAAAGGGCCATATGACAAAAGGGCACGAGCTCATTGTTGCCAAGGGGGTTTGAAAATGTGAGCGCTCCGAAGTTGGCAAGGCATTGTCTCCCACTTTGACGTACGACGGATAAACCATGACGTGCCTTGATATGTGGTTATTTTATTCGGCACCGTTCGCACAGGCGAAGCTCGTAGCGCGGTGCTAGTTTCCGGTGACATGAACCCCCGTAAGCTTTTATAGAGCTGCCTGCTGATGGTGCTAGGGGCTTAGAGTTCGTCGAGCTTTGAGAGATTATTGGGCGGTACCCACAAGTATGAAGCAATAGCGCAGAAAGCTGCGAGCCCGGACCTCGGAACTTCGAAGTCCCCAGTCGTTTGCGGACACCGACTCCTAGGGTTTCGACTTCCTCGCAAAACAGAGACCATAGATGAATCTGCTGACAATCGATTCCTACAAGTATATCTTTCGGCCAGTGCGCCTGATCGAGAGCTTCACAGGGAAATTGCACCTGCCTTGGCGTTCCAGGCGCTCGAAAGTATTCTGTAGATGTTTTTCTACTGTGCGCCTTTGCGCTCTACCTTCTGTCTCCTTCAGACCCGCAATTCTTCTGAGGATCTGGGCTTAAGCGCCCGTACCACAAGGAGAGCTACCACAATGGTTTCATGATTCAATTCGCATCCCTGACTGATTCAAGCCTTTCGCCCATCCGAGTGCGCGCAACCTGAGGCCTTTCGGGGAGGCTTTCGCCGAGCTTGACGGACAGGGTGGCCCGCAAACTGGACCTCTTTCGACCGTTCCGTGGCGGAGGCGGGTAAAACTGATCATCTACTGCGGCACATGAAGCAGGTCAAGTTTTGTTTTGTGATATATCCCTGCCGCAACCATATGCTAGACTCGCTTGCGGCGTTCCGAGAGCTGCTCACACCATCTTTGTTCTGACTGTGACGCCCGATGCGAGAGTGCAAGATCAGCATCACAATCCTGGCCATCTCCCGATCTGCGCCGCAGGAATTCCCGCTCATCGCGCATCCCGATGTAGGGGGACTTGGAATTATGTTCCACTTACGTGAAGGCGGTTTCAGGGCATTCTTGGGAATGTGGTCAGCGAGGCCCAACCCAATTGGGCGTTGTCTTCTGCTGAAGTGTTTGCCCAAGCTTTCATATCACCAAGGCGGTGCATTGGGCAACGGCTCCCAGGCGCCTTGTCTATACACACGAATCGACCATGAGAAGTCGTGCAACAAGATAGCGATCCATTGGGGACGTTTGGCACGGAGACGGATGGGATGGGCGAAGCTGTGCAGATGGGAGCGCATGGGATGTGTTCCGATTCCGCGAGCGGGGGGAGGAAAACGATTATGAAAGCGGCACGCGACCAATTATAGAAAGATGCCGAGGCAGATCAGGGAAAAGGGATTCTTGTGCGGCGATGAAATCAATCTTCTTCCTTCCTAGTCATCAGGCGCGTGCAAATGAAACGGAGTGATCTATGGTTGCAGAGCGCTCTTTGCGACAAGAGAGCAAGGGAAGTCAGTGAGAGATGCCCAGACAAATTCATGCCCGCAAACCACCTGACCTTAGCTTCTTACAATTCGCTGTTCGGCAAACAGGCCATCTAGCAGTTCAGCTCTGGATCCGTATCTTCGGCGATTTGTGGTGAAAAGTGCGATCAGCCGCAGTTAATGTGTCCCTACGTGTGGTCGTCGCGGCACAGTACCCTCATTCAGTTCAGCACGAAGAGAAGACAATCCGCACCCAGCGTGCTGATTTGGAGAAGAAGTTCAGTCAGATCTGTGTTTCCCCTTTTCCCATCGGCCACAAGTCGGGAGTCAAACAGAGGACTGGCCCGCACAGGTTCGTGGTCCTTTAAACAGATAAGACGCAGCTTGCGTGCTGCAAGCTCTCTCCTGCTGACGACGCAGACTCATCAGGTCGGAGTCATTCGTTTCAATGTCAAACGGGATCGATTATTCATGAGTGATGAACCGGAAGCTCGCGAGATACAATTAATACCGCTTTTGTTCGAGACGGTTAGGACACGATGGAGACGGTGGGCAGGGTACGCTCTGGTGTTGGCTGAGCTTCTTTGCGAGCTTCAAAATCGGCCCGACCGTTTCCCAATCTTTACAGGCCTTCCGGCTTAGAATCCTTTTGCGAGTCAATGGGTCGACAAGGGCTTGCATGGAGTATGAATACTCAGATCCAGTAGTTATGCAGTGTAGTCCGCGCCCCGTTATGTTGGTTGTCGGAAGTTGTGGTCAGCTTGAAGAATCGTATCGGGCCAACTACCCGATATGGTAAACGGGGAAGCGGAAGCGGACAGGTCTTCCGGGAGTGTTCAAGGCAGCCTTTTACAAGAATTTGGATGCGACTTTAGTTCGTCCGCCTGCAGTCAACAGCGTCACCTTGCAACGAAGCTCATCTATTCGCGACAGATCACACTTCTGTCCAAAAGGAGACATTTGATTGGTCGGCTGAATGACCTGCCGAGCCCGTCGCTTCTGAATGAGCCAATCGCCTCAGCTGCTCTCTTTCTTCCGCCCACCGACCCTCAGACAATGCACGTGATGGTCCCCACCTCCGGCTCTTATGTGTGTCGGATGAACGTCCGCCTATGGGAGCCCCTCCGGTACGCCAGCCCGACGTCCGAACGGCCGCTGCTCCGGTGGTGTGCTCGTGCGTTGAATTGCAGGCGACAGCGAGGAGAGCACGGGGCAAGGAAGGTCGGGCCGGGTGTGGCGAGAGGACGTCGGACGGGCGGAGAGCGGGGCCGAATAGCAGCACTGCCGTTTCTGAGCTGTCGAGCGGACGCAAGAGGGTCGCAGGGGAAGGGGAAGAGGGCTAGGCCGAACGCCGAGCATTGCCGTCCGCCTTCGGGTAGTTTATGTGGGGTGCGGAGGAGGGGATGTGAAGGGCCGGTCGGGCGAGTGCTGGAGGTCCACTTGCTTGTTGGCAGCCCCCTTGCATCTTTGACTCGACCATAACCCTTGCAAGTAACGACGACGACGACTGCTGCTACCATGTCCGACGGCGTACAAATGTGAGTATAATCTCGAGCCAGCATGTGCATTAGGACGGTACTCACAACCGTCTCTACAGACACCAGACCCTCCGCCCGGCTTCGCCGCCGAAGGATGCCATCCTCAACCGCATCTCTCGCCAGGTTACTCTGGAGAAGCAGCGCGGTAGCGCACAGGCGATGCGTACGTCTTCGCTCCGCCTCTTTGTGGATCTACGCAGGACTAACACGAACACCCCAGTGTACGCCGTGGGCCTGAATGAGCAGGACATGGAGAAGCCGCAAGTCGGCATCTCTCCCATCTGGTGGGAAGGCAATCCGTGCAACTCGCACCTCGTACGTTACCGCTACCACGCTCAATTCAGCCACCATTGATATGTGCGACGCAGCTCGACCTCGCCTATGCTGTCAAGGAAGGCTGCAAGGCTGAGGGCATCGTCGGTCTCATGGCTAGCACCGTCGGTATCTCTGATGCCATCACCATGGGCACGGAGGGGATGCACTACAGCTTGCCTTCCCGTGACCAGATCGCCGACACGATCGAGTCTGTGCGTCTCCTCCTCCTCCCGCTCATTCTGGCAGCACCTGCTGACATGCGCGGTCTGTGCCGTGGTAGATCACCATGGGCCAGTTCTACGACGGCAACATCGCCCTTCCTGGGTGCGACAAGAACATGCCCGGTGTAACCATGGCCGCTGTGAGGCACAACAGGCCGACGATCGTCATCTACGGCGGTACGATCCAGACCGGTGTGCGACACCTTGACTGCCCATGGCAAGGGAAGAAGGCGGGCGAGAGCGTGAACATCAGCGACACGCTGGAGGCATGGGGTGCGTCCTTTCCGTACAACGTCGCTGCGAGGACCAAGGTGCTGATACGGCGCAGGCGCGTATGAGACGAAGAAGATCAATGATGATGAGTACTTTGATATTGTGCGCCATGCGTGCCCTGGGCCTGGTGGGTGCGGTGGGATGTACACTGCGAACACGATGTCCACTGCGCTTGAGGTGATGGGTATCTCCCTCCCCTACTCTGCCTCCACGCCCGCCGTCTACCCTGGTGCGTCCATGTCCACTATGGCTAGGGGCAGCAAGAAGCTGACCGTCGGGTGCAGAGAAGAAACGCGAGTGCATCATGGCTGCCAAGTACATGAAAAACCTCCTCGCCTACGACATCAAGCCGCGTGACATCATCACGCGCAAATCGCTCGAGAACGCCGTCACGCTCGTGCACGTCATCGGCGGCTCAACCAACGCCGTCCTCCACCTGCTCGCCATCGCCCGCGCGGCCGAAGTGCCCTTCACGATCGACGATTTCCAGACTATTGGCGACCGCACGCCCTACCTCGCTGACCTGAAGCCGTCCGGGAAATACTACATGGAAGACCTGCACAAGGTCGGGGGGATCCCGGCGCTCGTCAAGTACCTGTTGAAGAACACGAACCTTCTGCACGGCGACTGTATCACCGTCACTGGCAAGACGCTGGCGGAGAACGTGGCGCATGCTGCCGATCTGGACTTTGAGAAACAGGACGTTGTGAGGCCGCTCGAGAAGCCCCTGAAGCCGACGGGACACATTACGATCCTGAAGGGAAACTTGTGTCCCGATACGGCCGTGGCGAAGATAACGGGCAAAGAAGGGATGCGGTTCGAGGGCCATGCCCGCGTATTTGACCAGTGGGTCCTTTTTCTCCTCCTCTTCTCTCTCTTGTGGACCGAGTAGCTAACGTGCATCGGGGGCAGCCTGGACGACTTCTACCCCGCTCTCGCGCGGGGCGATATCACCGAAGGCAGCGTGTGTATCTTCCGCTACCAAGGCCCCAAGGGCGCTCCAGGAATGCCAGAGATGCTCGGCCCCACAGGCGCGCTCATGGGTGCCGGCCTAGGCGGCAAAACGGCGCTCATAACGGACGGCCGGTTCAGCGGTGCAAGCCACGGGTTCATCATCGGCCACGTCTGTCCCGAGGCGCACGTCGGCGGGCCGATCGCGCTTGTTAAGGACGGGGACTCGATCGTGATCGATGCGGAGAAGAAGGTGATCGATTGGGGTGTTACGAAGGAGGAGGAGGCGAGGAGGCTCGAGGAGTGGAAGAAGGACGGGCCGAGGCCGTTTAAGGTTAAGAGGGGGGTGCTGTATCGGTATGCGAGGGACGTCGCGGTGAGCAGTGCTTTCCTTCCTCAACTTTGGGTGAAGCGTACTGATGGGACGGGTAGCCGGCGAACGTGGGTGCGTACACGGATTAGGCATGAGCGGGGGTTGGGCGCTGCTGTAGCTGTTCGTGGTGTACAACGTCAGAAAGGAAATAAGAATCATGTTGGATCACATCGTTGTCCCCATTGTTGGCCCGTTCTGGTATCACAGTACAACCCCTCCACAAGTTATCAAAAGAATCAGCTCACTCCTCCTCGCCCTCCTCCCCACCCCCACCCCCACCCCCCTCCTTCCTCTCCATCCCCCTCACCTCCCTCCAACAAACCAGCCACACCACCCCCGTCCCCGCCACCACCCCAAGCAGAACAACCGGCATCCATCCCAGCCCTCCAGCGCTATTAATAGCCCCTACTAGACTGGGCGCTGCTCCGCTGCCTATCACTCCTGCGGCCATGAGGATCGAATTAGCCGGCTGGACGGCCGAGCTTGGCAGTGCGTCCGAGACCGTTGTCAACACCGTAGGGATAACAGGGCCTATGAAGAACCCAAACACCCCCACGGCGACCGCATCAGCTATGATGTGGGGCACGAACTGCAGCACGCCCAGCGCGACGCCCGCGCAGACGAGGTACAGTGTGATTAGGAGGCGGGGGCCGTAGGAATGCGTGATAGAGGCTACGAAGGTCCGGCTGGCTGTTTCGCCTGCCCAGTATCCGGAGAGGACTAGCTGCATCCGGGATTGTTGGCCGTGGCGGATGTCGGACATGAAGATGCTTATCCAGGTGGAGGTGATGTCTTCTGCTGAGTAGGCCTACGGGCGTACCGTTAGTCACAGCTGGAATAGAAGGGGAATGGTGGGAGGGAGGGGAAAGACGTACGAGTGCTTGGAGGATAGCGCCGTATATGACAATAGGCCTCTTGGCGACTCTCCACCACTTCCTTACACCACTCCCTCGCTCGCCCTCCTCCTCCTCCTCGTCCTCGTCCTTAGGCGGCTCATACCCCCTAAACAGCACCCACGCCAACGGTAAATCCAACACCGCCAAAACGAGCGGCACCCAGAAGTACACATTCCACCCCCACTCCTTCGCCAGCATCCCACTCACCAGAAACGGCTGCACGAGCGCCCCGAGCCCCTCGCCAGCATAGACGAACGACATGAGCGGGCCGTGGTGGAAGTGCGCTATATAGGTTGATAGGGAGGGTTTTAGGGCGCCGGAGGCGAGGCCCGTGAGGGAGAGGGCGAGGAGGACGACGGGCCAGGGTGGGGCGGGGAGGTTGAGGGCGCATGAGAGGGCTAGGAGGGCTGTGGTGATCTGTCATCTCTGTCAGCTCGCTGCTGCTCTTTTCCGTGCCGCTGAGAAGAAGAGAGAGAGCAGGACGCACGTAAAAGATCCCCGCTAACCCGACATAGCCCACAACGGCCGGCGCTGCCAAACTGCCCACAAACCGTCCCACCGCATCAGCAACCGTAACAACCCCCACCGCACCATAACTAATCCCATAATCTTCCTGTATCGGCCCTAAGAGCGAGCCCAGAGCAGCCTCGCCCATGCCGATCTGGAACTCGAGCCAGAAGGCGTATATGGACCGGAGGATATCGAGTGTATTTATGTCCCTGGGTAGGTGGGGAGGTCGGAGGGGGAGGGTGTGCTGGATGTGGGAGGGGAGGTGGGCTGCTTGCGCTAGGAGAGGGGTGCGCTCTGAGTGATTGGGGGAGGTGGGGTGTTGGGATGCGATTGACGGCATGGCTGGTCCTTGTGGGTGTTATTGTCGGTATCTGTGCATAGAATCGGAGTGCGAAGGGCGAGGAGGTGAGACGAGGGAGGGAGCGGAGGGCAGAGGAGGGAGTGAGCGCATATATTTAGGATAGCCTGACCGACCAGCGACGGGGGACACCGTACACCGCCCGGGAAGTAGAGAGTAGTGAGTGAGGTATGCGGGGAAGGGATCAAGACGCCTATGAGGTCATCTCACTCTAAGGGCTTGAGGCACGTGACCTCATCAATGGGCGCCTATCGGATCATCTGCGTTGACCATGACTACCGCAACGGTTAGAACCGTGGGATGTTTTCGAATGTGTCTAAGGCCTGCAGGGTGGATATCGCGGTACAAGCTGCGTGACTCACGATGAAGCTGGAAATAAGAAGGTTGTATAGCTCGAACTAGTCCCCTCTACCACGGGCGCTTAATCCATCCGGAGTGTGAACTGCGAACTGGTATTACATTGCCTATCATACATCGTGCAGTCATACACTCTCCATCCCTCCGCATACAGCAGAAACCGCTCACAACAACGCGTCCTCCTCACTACTCCCCTCCCCCTCCCCGACTTCAGTAGCATCATCATCCCCCTCCGCCTCTCCCTCCCCCTCCCTCCCCTCCCCCTCCCCTTCTCCATCAGAAGGAACATCAACCACCTCCACCGCCCAACAAACCTCCCACACCCCCACAATCAGCAACACACACCCCACAAGCGCACTCGGCATCCACCTCAACCCGCCCGCAGAATTGACGAACCCCACCACCACGGGCGCGGCCCCCGAGCCCAATACGCCAGCGGTAAGGAGGACCGAGTTGGCCGAATCTACCAGGGAGGCGGGGAGGGTCTCGCATACTGCCGTGAGCACCGTTGGGATAGTAGGGCCGAGGAAGAAGCCGAAGAAAGTCACGGCTACCCCATCAAGGGGGATAAGGGGTACGAACTGCAGGACCAGCAACATCCCTACTCCCAGCAGGAGGTAGAGGGTCAAAAGGAGTCGGGGAGAGTAGCGGTGCGTTATGTCCCCTAGGAAGGCGCGGCTGAGCGCTTGACCGGCCCAGTAGCCCGTGAGGATGTATTGCATTCTCGCTGGGTGGCCATGTCGGATGTCGCACATGAACACGCCTATCCACGTCGTAATAATATCCTCTGCCGAGTATGCCTGCCCATTCACCGATCAGTCCCAGCCCGACTGCGGTGTGGCAGGGAGGAGAAGACGCACCAAAGCCTGTAAGATCCCCCCAAAGACGACCACCGGTTTCCGAGCCACCTTAACCCACCGCCTCACACTACTCCTCTCCGCGCCCCGCTCATGCACCGGCGGCACATACCCCCAAAACGCCCCCCACACCAGGGGCACATCCACAACCGCCAAACTGAGCGGAACCCAAAAGTAGACGTTCCACGCCCAGTCGCGCGTGAGGAGCCCGCTGACCAGAAAGGGCTGGATCAGCGCGCCGAGGCCTTCGCCGGCGAAGGTGAATGACATTAGGTGCGGTTGGTGAAAGTGCGCGATGTAGGATGCTAGGCTTGGCTCGAGTGCGCCGCTCGCTAGGCCCGTGAGGGAGAGGGCGGCGAGGACGAGGGGCCAGGGAGGGGCGAAGAGGTTGATCGTGGATGATGTTGCTAGCAGGATGGTCGACAACTACAGCGTTGCGTCCTCTCTCATTAGTCCTATTCGCCAGGGAAAAAGAAAGAGAAAGAGAAAGAAAGGAAAACGCACATAAAGCACCCTCTGCAAGCCCAACCAGTGGACCACAAATGGCGCCCCGACCGTCCCCGCCCCCCTCCCAAGCGCATCCACAAGACTCACAAACCCGACCGCTCTATAACTCAGCCCATACCCGAGCTGCATGCTCTCCAACAGCGAGCCCAGCGCAGCTTCAGCCATGCCGATCTGGACTTCGAGGAAGAAGGAGAGCAGGATCCGGAGTGTGTCGGTTGGGGTGCGTTTGGGTGGGGGGAGGCTGCTCGTGCGTCTGAGCAGGGGGGTGCGCTCGGTGCGGATGGCGGGGGGGAGCGTGCCTGTCATTTCTTTTGCTGCTTCTTCCTTGGCTCGGCGAGGTGGGCGAGGCAGGGGAGGGAAGGGGGGGACATTCGCTGGGAGAGATAGGATGGGCGGACGAGGGGACAGCGATGGACCGTGATTTGATGATGAGTGGTTCGTATTGGAAGGCACACGATTCGATGGGATAATCGTGCGGGTGGCTGTGTTCAGATCGGGCCTCCCGATCATTGTAATCATCATCGCGCCGCACATTGAACCCCGGGTTCAGGTGCAACACAGAATGAGTCGTAACAATCATGATATTCGTGAAGAGTAAAGGATATATACAGATCCAGTCCATCTATAACCCTCAAGAAAACATCTATCACAAGAACCACTGCTCATGTCCGTATATAGTCCATGTCAATGTCCGTTCATTTTACAAGAGTCCTTCGAGAAACTGTCCATCTAGATCAATCTGAGATACTCCGCAGCTCAGCCGACGACTTGGAAGTACGGGTTGAAGCCCAGGGTCGTCTTCCCGTCGAAAGCTGGTTTCTCGCCTGCTGTCGGAGGGGGTGTGACGACATACACCAGCCTTCCCTCCTTCCCAGCCGTCCCGGGCAGCGGCGACGCGGATGAAGGAGAAGTTGACGGCGGAGGAGAGTCAGGCGCAAACATCTTATGTCTGTGCATCCTCCCGTCCCTTAGCATAAGGCTCTCCATATCCTCTTCGGTTGGCATAGCCGGGGCGGAGACGATACGGGCTGTGGTGTTGATCTTTAGCTGTGCGAGCAGCGGGGATCCACGGAGACGAGGAGGGATAGGAGGATTGGCGGGTACGTGTGGGATGGAGAGGGGAGAGACGTTTCGCGTCCTGGGGCGGGGTGAGCGCGGCAAGCTACTGGTCCCAGCGTTGGTAGGAGGCGCGGAAGGCCTGCGAGGGGAAGAGGAGAGGGCAGCCTTCTTCGGACGGCGGGTCAGCATCTCTTCTGGTAGGCCACTGATACCGAGCCCGAGATTGGCATTGCTGCTGGTGGAGTCATCGGAGGTGACACGGTTATTCCCCGGCATGCTCACGTGCCGGATCCCCAGACCGTGCAAGGCCGCTGCGAGCTGCTGCTCGCCGTTCGCTTCCGGTACTTGGAGGAAGCGGTTGTTCGGGTACGGCTGGTGAGGAGAGAGCACGCGAGGCGTATCCTGGTCGTGCTCTCCTGCGGGCGTGGTCAACGGGGAAGGGGTGCGACTGCGGTGCAGCGAGGGCGACCGGGGGTGAGCGTCGGAGGATGCAGCGCGTGTTTGCCTCGGTTGCAGATCCTGGACGTCTTCGACGTCGTCGGAGTCGCTGTCGGCATGGATGACCACGCGTGGATGGTGATGATGGTGGTGATGTTGGATGTGTTTGCTCCGTTGACGAGATCCGGAACGGGCTTCGCGAGCGTCGTAGCCGGAGTCATACCCGTTGTCCTTTGCCAGGTCTGGACTAGGAGGGTAGACGGGCGAGCGTGCCCTCGCGGGAGACGGAGCGCGTATGGGAGGCGCACGCTCGATCTTGAACGTCGGGAAAGGAATACTGCTGAATCCCATCGCCGCCCTAGCAGGTTGTTGCGCCGCTTTGCCAGGATGTAAGGGCAGCTCGGGGATTCTGAATGTCGGAGAAGTGGGTGACGCGTCCGTACTCAGCTCATCCTCGATTGCTGATGAGGAGTGCTGCGAGGCGGCCGAGGTCAACCCGGGTGCGTGGAGGTCGTCGCTATCTGAGTAGGAGGAGGCGCTGGAGATGGAGGAACTGCAGAGCTCGAGCGCGCAGGTTTGCATGTCCATGTTGACAGCGATTGGGGTAGAAGTAGAGGTAAGGGTAAATGCGGGTTCGGTTTGGATAATTGGCGCAGCCATCGTCGTGAGGAGTAGTGATGATTTGTTGGAGGAGAGGAGGACGGCTGACAGTGCAGTGAAGGAGGACGACCATGGCCGACCGTCGTGCTTTTATCCCAGTTTGACGGCGAGCAAGGGGGGAAGCGTAGCCCAGACATCGCGCATAGACGCGTCAATGTCGTCGGAGGAGGTGTTGTCGCTGTGGTCGCCTCCCGCGACATGCATCCGCCGCTGTCTCAGACATCATTGTCGAGTCTCGCACATCGTCCGCGACGCGCATATACGAGGCTGGCTGTCTTGTACAGTCATGCCGCGCTTCCGGACCAGGTCAATCTGAGCTGGATCCAAGATATATGCATGCCGCGTCCTGACCAGTAAGTGGAAATGGTCGCAGACAATACGATCCGCGATGACTCGGACCCAACATCATCGCTGGACTGGATCCTCTGATAATCTACAGCATCCGAGCCGGCCAGGCCATCCAGTTTTAGGACAACTATTGATAGCCCATCCATTAGCTAAGCGATTCAAATCGGCCCAGTCGCGCTTACGCAAACTGTGCGGGGAGCCGACTTGTGGCCGGCGGACAATCTGTAGGATGCTGACACACCCTCCAGCCGGTTCATATTCTTCGTCTCGAAGCTGAACAAACCAGAATTGAGCGGGGTAGGTCACGTAAGTATTGTCGGCCAGTGTATACAGATGCAGTAGATTGTTGCACATGGACGGCAGGAAGACCATAGCTCGCCCTTCTAATAAGGCCGTTAGCGCCGTGCAATGCACAGCAAAGCCCGCTACGGACCCTTTTTTGCCTACAGACATCCTACAGTGACGATACAGGAATAGGTTAGTTTGTCGCTGAGACAGCTTCAGCAGCTAAGTACTGTAGCAATCTTCATTGATGTAAATAGCCCTTATGCAAACAAGTTATGCTCAAGAACATGGATATAATCATGCAAACATAATTGTAAAGGTGGAATTAACATTCAAAATACGAATTGTTAAGACAGAATAAAACAATATTCTTACCCAAACATAGGGAATTATGAAAGGTAATGTCAGGCAAAGCCCGTTCAATACCCTCACACTCATGAACAGACTGTGCCCGTATCAGAGTGTGGTGATGGAAATTAAAAGAGGTTAACGCAAAGACAAAGGGCAATGACCGGGGCTGTGCAAGCCACAAACCACAGAAAATCAATATAAAGTAAGTCAGAGCAGAGTGGACGCGTCAAGGCTGACAGAGAACACGTAGAAAACTGAGGTCACGAGAAAAAAGTCAGGATTTTGGAGTAAATTCCTCCGATGCCCACTTTTCGGAGGCGAAGTTCCTGATATGCCCACCCGGGCGCAAATTCTCTAAGTGCCCAAAAAGCCGGCCCTAAACAACCGCGTCGAGAGCAGAGATGGTGGTGGTAAGAGAGAAAGAGACGCGGAAGGGTCTATATGCAGCAAAGGTCCGGTGTTGACGCGTTTTGACGCGTCTTCTGAGATCTTCTTAACGGCGACTTGTACACCATGTCTGTGCTCTATGGACAGGTGTTTGATACTCTTGATGAAGCCTCATTTGCTCTTATTACACACTCAAGTGCACAAGGAGCTTCTTGCCGTGTTCAAAAGCGCGATCGAACCCGCCTTACAATGATTTGTGACCATCCTGAAGCCTGCACGTTCAAGGCGTCTGTCCGCCAAAAGGATGATGCCTTTGCAATCGTTACTCTGCAGCCAATGCACACCTGCCAAGGCGAGGAGAAGAAACCATTTGCTGCTACCAGCCGTGCAAAATACGTCGATCATGTTATTGAGCAAGTGGGTCTTCCAGCCGAGAATATCGCACCAATTGTTGTGAAAGAGGTTTTCCGAAAGCAACATATCGAGCTCAACTACAAGGCATCCTGGGGTGGTCAGCAGCGCCATCTGGCAACTAGCATTGCTCGGCAACGTGCTGAGTTCCGAAAACTTCCTGCATATGCCGAGACGATTCTGAAAGCCGATCCAACTGCAACAGTGGATATCAATCTTATTACCAACAATACGTTCCACTCGATTTTCATCTGTCCATCACCTGCGAAGAATGCGTGGAAGTATCTACGTCATTTTGTGGCAGTAGATGGTGCCTGGACCAAAACCGCCTTTGATTACGTTCTTCTACTTGCAACCGCTCATGACGCCGATAATCAAGTTGTCACCCTTGCCTGGGCACTTGCACCACAGGAGAATACCGAAACATGGTCCTGGTTTCTCCGACACCTCCGAAATGCCCTTCCAGCTTTTGACGACCCAACAACTGTTCTCATATCAGATCGGCAAAAAGGACTCCTCTTGGCAATTAAAGCGGAGCTTCCGAACGTCACTGGTGCTTATTGTGCTCGCCATATTCTATCGAATCTGGAAACACGATTTGGCCGCAAGTTTGACCGTCGCTTTTGGCCTATTGTACATGCGGAAACTGCAAAGCAATTCGAAACCGAGCTGAACAAGTTGAGAACGGTATGCGAGCCAGCAGCTGAATATCTCAAGGCAATTCCACATTCAGCATGGGCAAGATATGCATTCCCCGGCTCCCGTTTTGGCAAAGTAACATCAAACTCGGCAGAAGTCATGAATCATGTTTTTCGCAAAGCACGTGGTTCTTCTGCTCTTCAGCTTCTCGATACGTTATGGAATGACCAAACGACCCGTTTTGCAGAGCATGTGCGGAAGGCTGCCAACATCTCAACATTGCACACTCCGTCTGCAATCAAGCGACTGGATGAAGAAGCTGCTTATGCCGATGCATTCCTCATTATCGGAACAACAGCCTTCTATGGGAAAGTCAAAACAAAAGAAACCATTGATGGCGAAGAATACACAGTATACCTTAACCCGGTTCTCCGAAATGGCTATTGCGACTGTCGAGCATTCCAAGATTACATGATACCATGCCGCCATGCAATACGCCTTTGCCGATTCTCTGGCATAGCACCCCGAGATTACATCAGTACTTATTACACCACAGAAGTGCTTCGTGCTACATATAGCATGCCATATCCTCTTTTCCGTCTTACTGATCTTGAAGAAGATCCGGACGTGAATCCACCAGCAAAAAGGCAGGAAAGAGGTCGCCGGGTAACAAAAAGGAAAGAGGCTAGACGTGCACAAGCTTAGTTAATTCTATTGGCTACATAATATGATGTTGTGCCCAAAATAAAGCTATCGGTGGTCCAAGAGAAAACCAGCAAAAGCGACGTCCAGCACCACCGGACCCTTATGTGCATCTTGATCTCTTACCACCACCATCTCTGCTCTCGACGCGGTTGTTTAGGGCCGGCTTTTTGGGCACTTAGAGAATTTGCGCCCGGGTGGGCATATCAGGAACTTCGCCTCCGAAAAGTGGGCATCGGAGGAATTTACTCCAGGATTTTGTGCCGAACGGAAGCAAAACACGGCATTTGGAGGTTTCATATGAGGTCCTGAAAAGACCCACCCCATAGAACCCAGCTACTTAAACGTAGCGGGAATTACGGAAGGAGGCGGACCCTACTTGTGCTCACTGCGCGTTGGCCGAACCCATCAGGAAAACCCTGAACGCGGTTTTGGGTGTGAAAGTGTGGCCGGCCAGCCGTTGTTCAGCCCAAAGTGAGGACGGGGATTGCGCGTCGGTCTGACGGTGCGGTTGGAATGCTCGGGCCATCCTTACGGTGGGGCATACGAAGCTGCTCGTCCTCTCTCTCAACTGCACCATCATCGTCTACTGCATCCTCTCTTGTCTATAGTGCAGTTCACCGTCGTGCTGCCGCTGCGTTCTCGACACGTGCAACCGCAACAGCAAGAACAAGCTTCAGAACCCTCAAACCCGCGCATACAGCCGCCTCTCTCTTCCAACGAGCCTACTGCGCACGCCACGCACTCGCACCCTCTGACCCAGACCTATCAAACGGGAACACAATGGTAGCCTCTACCGCCTCCCCGCAGGATCACGTCAAGATCTCGGAGGATGTGACGCCGAGGCATTATGTGGTCACTATCAGGACTGACCTGGAGGGGGAGGAGTACGCCGGCAGGGCTGAAGTCGAGTGCGTGTTACCTCCTTTCTCCGACATCATTTTCATATCCACCAATTGTTGTGCTTGCATTCATTCGATCAATTGGGGCTGGTTTTGCGGGGTAAAAATGAGTTGTTGTACTGACACAAGTCGCACGTGCCAGTTTGGACATCAACGCCGACACCTCCAAAATCACGTTCCACATCGCCGAGCCCTCCGTCCTGACCTATGCAGCGCTCTCGAGCGAAGCGCTCAAGACGGACAGCCTGCAAGTCGCAGAGTCGATCAATGTGGACAAAGAGGGCGAGAAGGCGACGGCTACTTTTGCCCAGACGTTGAGGAAGGGGACGAAGGCGAAGCTGGCGCTGGCTTGGCAGGGGAAGTTGACGTGCGTCCACGTCCCCCATCCTTAACCGCTCTGCAGGGAATTGACTCATGTTGGCCGTTAGTGGTGCTCTCATGGGGTACTACAAAACCACCTGGGCGCATGAAGGCCGTAAAGGTACCTATGCGCTTACGCAGTTCGAGCCCACCGCGGCTAGGAAAGCCATGCCCTGCTGGGACGAGCCTGCCCTGAAAGCGACATTCGACATCTCCCTCCTCTCGCGCAAGGGCACGGTCTCGCTGAGCAACATGGACGTTGTCAGCGAAACACCCAGCAATGGTGCATTCGAGAAGAGCAAGCTGTTCGCTTCTGCCTCTTCTACCGAGAAGGGGCCTGCTGAAAAGGGACCTGCAGAGAAAGGGCCAGCTGAGAAGGGACCTGCGGGCGAATGGGTCCTGACCAAGTTCGCGACGACGCCGAAGATGTCGACTTACCTCGTTGCCTGGGCCAATGGCGAGTTCAAGCATATTGAGTCTTCCTACAAGTCCACGTCGGGCAAGGACGTCAAACTCCGCGTATACACTACACCCGAATACATCTCACAAGCCAATCTAGCGCTCGACGTCAAAGTCCGCATCCTCCCCCACTACGAAAGGATCTTCGACATCTCCTACCCTCTGCCCAAGCTGGACACGCTCGTAGCCAGCGATTTTGACGCCGGAGCGATGGAGAACTGGGGTCTTATTACCGGCCGGACCTCTGCGTATCTGTATGACCCCAAGACGAGCGGCATCAATGCCCTGAAGCAGATTACGGAGACGCAGAGTCATGAGGTGGCGCATCAGTGGTTTGGGAACATTGTTACGATGAAGTGGTGGGATAATCTGTGGTTGAACGAGGCGTTTGCGACGCTTATGGGGGAGGTGATCATCATTCAGCAGGTGCGTTTCCACTCTTCCCCTCGACATTTTCCCTTTGCGTGACTTTACATGCGCATACATGATGCTGATAATGCGCAGATTCACCCTGAGTGGAGACCGCATGCCGAGTTCATCAATATGCACTTGGATCGCGCTCTCGGGCTGGATAGCTTGCGTTCCACCCACCCGATCGAGGTGCCTTGCCCGGACGAGAAGGCCATTAACCAGATTTTCGATGCTATTTCGTACTCTAGTTCGTGCAACATCTTTCTATCATTATAGAGTGAATATGGCTGACGCCGCATGCAGAGGGTGCCTCCGTCCTGCGCATGCTCTCCTCCATGATCGGGGAAGAGGTCTTCCTGAAGGGCGTCTCCACCTACCTCAAGTCCCACCTCTACAGCAACTCCGTCACCGCCGACCTGTGGCGCGGCATCTCCCAAGCGAGCGGGGTAAACGTGAACGAAATCATGGCCTCCTGGACGCTCAAGCCCGGCTACCCGCTCATCGAAGTCTCCGAGACGGAGAAGGGGATTAAAGTCCGCCAGAGCAGGTTCTTGGCTACGAACGATGTGAAGCCGGAGGAGGACGAGACGGTGTGGCATGTCCCGCTGAATATCTTGACTGTTGAGGGTGGGAAGAAGGCGGTGGATGGGAAGGCGGTGCTGAAGGAGAAGGAGTCTGTGATCGAGATTCCGGAGGTGGGCAAGTCGCTCTACAAGCTCAATGCCGGAACCACTGGCGTCTGTAAGTGCAGGACTTACTTTATCTCCCATTGAAGAGGGGAACTGATGATTTGGTAGATCGTGTTCTCTACCCGCCTGCGCACCTCTCAAAGCTGGGTGACGAAGCCGCCCGCAAAGGCAGCTCTCTCACGCCCGAAGACCGCATGGGTCTCGTTTCCGACGCGTTCGTCCTCGCTCGTTCAGGACACGGCAGCACCTCCTCCGCGCTCGACCTGATCGACAAGCTTAGAGACGAAGACGACTACCTCGTCTGGTCTCGGATGTCTAACGCGATCGGCGAAGTCGCGAGCGTTTGGTGGGAGCAGCCGAAGGAGGTCAAGGACGGCTTGTTGGCGTATAGGCGGTCACTGTTTGGCCCGCTGGCTGAGAAGCTCGGGTTTGAATTCTCTGAGAGTGATTCGCCGGATCTTATCCAGTGGCGCATCACTGCTGTGACGGGCGCTGCGAATTCTGATGATCCGAAGTAAGCGGCTTTGGTTGACTTGTTGATGACCCGTACTAATCGGTGATACAGGACCATCGCTGAGGTTAAGCGCCGGTTCAACCTCCTTATGGAGAAAAATGACTCCTCCGCGATTCCCGGCGATCTCCAGCGCACCATCTACGGCAACGCCGTTCGCACCGGTGGCGTGAAGGAGTGGGAGCGCATTCTGGAAATCTACCGCCATTTCGAGACGCCCGCGCAGAAGGTGAACGCTATGCTGGCCCTGTGCCGCTCTGAAGATCCGGCGCTCATCAAGCGCACGCTCGACCTCATACTCTCCGACGAAGTCAAGACCCAGGACTACATGTACTTCGTTGCTGGGTCCGCTATGAACCCGCATGCTCGCCGGCCGGTCTGGGAATGGATCCAGAAGAACCTGGGCACGCTGACTGAGAAGTTCAAGGGCAACTTTTCCCTCGGTCGGGTCATCCAATACGGCTTCGACTCGCTCTCGTCGCACGAAGACGTGCGCGCTATCGAGCAGTTCTTCAAGGACAAGGATACGAGCACCTATGTCCAGGCTCTCTCGCAAGGGTTGGACGATGTCCGCAGTAAGGCCGCATGGCTCGAGCGCGCCAAGGGCGAAGTGGCACAGTGGCTCCAGAAGAACAAGTATATGTGAGCGGTGTTGATTCGGGTTCTTAAAGGGGTTGCAGTCAGTCAATTGCGGAGTTGATAGGGGGCAGCATGCCCGAGGCAGCAAATTGTGAAATAAGAAATGAATCCAATAGCGATGAAGAGCTGGCCGGAGGCCTATTCCGAGCCTGGTGGCAAGATGGCTTTAGCGCCTCTACAATGGAACAGGCCAGCATGCAATTGATGCGGTTTCCGAAAGAGGACGAACATTGCACCGCATGCCGCTGCTGTTTCTTAGAGAAGCAGCTGGCATTTGGCTACGCTAGGAAAACTATAAATACATGAGGTGAGCGGCACGCGAGGCTGCCATCAGCGTTGAGTAAAGGTGTCAGGGACGCGGTCATGTCTGTCCAACATTCCACTGATCACCGCAAGATCTCGCAGGACCTGAGGTCCGCTAAACCTACTCTACATCGTTGCGATCGTCAGACCTACACATTGTCTCTAGACCTACGCACTATGCGCTCACTATCAAGACTGACCTTGAGAAGCTCGAGTTTGAGGGACGGGTCGAAATTTAGTGCGCCATCATTATGAGCCGTTACCGACGAGCAGGGGCCTGACTTCGAGCGTACTACTTAGCTTGGATGTCAATGTGAACACCTCGACCATCACTTTCCACACAGCAGAACCATGCCTGCTCAAGCATGCCTCTCTGCTCGCTCCTGGTCCGGACGATAAGCCTTTGACGACGGATAGGTTCGAGATCAACAAGGAGCTAGAGCAGGCGGCAGTTAGGTTCGGAAAGGAGCTGAAGGCGGGCGATAGGGTGAAATTGGGGTTGGCATTCGAAGGCAACTTGGACTGGTGCGTTCTGATCTCAATGGATCCTTGGAGACTTGCTAACGCGCGCTCCGGAAGGGGCGGACTAGCTGGCTATTACAAATGCAGCTGGGAGCACGACGGCAAGAAGGGTGTTTATGCAGTGTCGATGTGTTGCCCGTATGCACAGTCATCTCTCTTTCCTTCCAGTCCTGACCTTTCTGCAGGACTGACGGGAGGAAAGTGTTCCCTTGTTGGGATGAGCCTAAGTTGAAGGTACGCCGAGTTTCCGCTGTACTGCACATGGAGCAGCCATTGATGTACCCAAACAGGCGACATTCCAAGTGTCCATGATATCGCGCACTGGGACAACTTCCTTGAGCAACATGAACGCGCTGTCAACTAAGGCATCCAATGGCTCCTTCCCTACGTCAGCCCTCTTTCCAACCACGCTATCCGAGCAGGGCGCTGCAGCAGGAGAGTGGACTGTGACCGAGTTCGCCACTACTCCAAAGATGTCAACCTATCTTCTGGCTATCACAAATGGAGAGTTTCAGTATGTCATAATTTACTCTCATCCGCCTCGGAGCTCACTGAACAGCTACAGGTATGTCGAGGATGTCTATGTCTCTACAACTGGCAAGGATGTCAACCTCCGCATGTATACAACGCCAGAACATATTGGGCAAACAAAGCTGTCTTTGGACGTGAAGAAACGGGTATTGCCCATATATGAGAAGTTGTTCGACATTCCCTATCCTTTGTAAGTCTTCATTTCGTATACACACCGACAACATTTCATACTGTTTGCAGGCCGAAGCTAGATACGCTGGCTGTGTCTGACTTTGATTCAGGGTACGTTAGTACGTTATCATTGTGCTGTCGCCCATTGACATACACTTAGGGCTATGGAGAATTGGGGTCAGTATTTATTGCCCTAGGCCCCCAGGTCAGCTCTTATACGATATTCTAGGCCTCATCATGGGTCGAGCCGTTATGATGGTTTATGGTATGTTCCACGATCTACTTCTTTGCTCGTGCTAAAGAATAGCCCAGATGATAAGAGTGGCGTGGCCGCGAAGCAGAGGACCACCAAGATAGAGACGCATGAAATTGCCCATCAATGGTTTGGAAACATCGTCACAATGTAGGCCATATCGCTCTGTAGATGGGTGATCACTGAACGCTGAGGCTGCAGGAAATGGTGGGATAACTTGTGGTTGAATGAAGCATTTGCGACCTTGACGGGAGAATTGGTGACAATCCAAGAAGTATACATCTTGTTGCCGTACCATATCCTTGCCTGTCCCATCTTACTTCAACTAGATGCACCCGGAATGGAGGCCCAATGCAGCATTTGTGGATTCCCACCTGAACCGTGCTCTGCAACTCGATAGTCTTCGCTCGTCGCATCCCATTGAGGTACCTTGCCCGGATGAGAAGACTGCTGGCCAGGTCAGTCGACATGAGAAATTCTCGACGTTCCTGACGATCTTGTCCTCTCGAAAAGATCCTAGATGCCATCAGTTACTCTAGTGCGTATATTCTCTGTGCTATAATTACGGAGCTAATGATGCAATCGCTGCAGAAGGAGCCTCTGTGTTGCGCATGCTTTCATCCATGGTGGGACAGGATACCTTCATGAAAGGTGTTTCCCTGTACCTCAAGGCACACCTTTATTGCAACAGTGTGACAAGAGATCTGTGGGACGGCATATCTCGAGCAAGTGGAGCAAATATCCAAGAACTGATGGAAAACTGGACTCTGAAAGTGGGATGTTCTTATTCAGGTGGACGAATGTCTTGCTGATATAATTGTGTTAGGTTGGCTTTCCCCTTGTAACCGTCACAGAATCCGACAGTGGATTGCATATCCGGCAAAATCGCTTCTTGGGTAAGTCTGCCTTGATCTCAGCTGGTTTGTTCTCTCAATGGCGCCTGTAGCGACCAATGACGTCAGACCGGAGGAAGACGAGACTCTTTGGCGTATTCCCTTGAACTTGAAGACGCTGGGCCCAAACGGAAGGGCCACTGTTGACCGCAATGCAACATTGACTACGAGGGATAAAATTTTCCCTGTCCGCAATATTGCAGAATCTCTCTATAAGGTCAACACTGACACCGCCGGCGTTTGTGAGTACAGCTAGACTCGTCATAGTACACCATTCTCACTCGTATGCCAAATAGACCGTGTTCTATACACTCCAGCTCATCTTGCAAAACTCGCAGATGCGGCGAGCAGGCCGGGAAGCATCTTCTCTGCCGAGGATAGGTATGTGCTTCCTCACGCTACAGGGCGATCTGTCTTACCGGCGCGTCTTATTGCAGAATGGGACTCATCGATGACGCCTTTACCCTAGCGCGATCTGGACACGGAAGCACATCAGCTGCGCTTGAGCTGGTCAGCAAGTTGCGACATGATGGGGACAACTTTGTTTGGGGACGTATCGCACGAGGCCTCGCCGAGTTGACAAGTGCTTGGTGGGAGCAGCCCGGCAATGTCCAAAAGGGCTTGCGCGCCTTCCGAAGATCATTGTTCGGGCCACTTGCTAGAAACCTCGGTTTCGACTTCCAGTCGACGGATAGCCCCGACCTTACACAATGGAGAGTTACCGCCATTTCAGAAGCTGCGGCAGCGGACGACCCGCGGTAGGGGCCCCGATAAGGAGACTTCCGCGGCGTGCCTCATCTTCTCGCAGGACACTGTCTGACATGAAATCGCGCTTCTCCCGTCTCATGCAACATAATGATGGATCTCAAATTGCGGGCGACATCCAGCGAGCGATTTATGCCAATATGGTGCGAATAGGCGGAGACGCAGAGTGGAGCAAAGTTCATCAGGTAGGCCATTTTGTGACCGAAACCGCTTGTTCGCTGATGCGGATTGCGAACTCAAGATATATAGAGGGAACGAGACGCTTATGAGAAAGCAGGATGCGATGCTTGCTTTGTGCTTCGCGCAGTCTCCTTCCCTCATCTCAGCCACCTTCGACTTGGTGAAGAAAGGGGAGATCAAACCGCAAGGTGCGCAGTAACAACAATGAAAGGGACTCTACTCTAAGCGGAGACCAGATTACGCATTCCTCTTCTCGTGCGTCCTTTCTGCAGTGATCTCAAAAGACAGGGCCTAAATGATCGGCGCTCAGAGCCCTGAGCCGCAACCCGGCCACTAGGCGACAGGCATGGCGATACTTGCAGGATAATTTCGACGCCTTAACAAGCGAAGTAAAAGGGGGATTTGTCATGCGCGGGATGATGGCGCAAGCAATTACGGAGTACGCTACTCCGGTCTACACAAGTTCTCGACTAAATGGGGAACAGGCTTAGCTCTTTGGAGGATCTTCATGACGTGGAAGCTTTCTTCGAACACCGAGACACAAGCGCTTATGATCAGGCACTTGCGCATGTACGTGGGCTCCCCACCTCATTATCCGCGTTACTGAGGAATTAAGTAGGGCTTGGATGAAATTCGCAGCAAAGCGAGATGGTTAGAACGGGATCATGCGCCCGTCGAGAAATGGCTGTTTGAAAACGGCTACATCAATGATGGAAGCATCTAGACCCAGGGAGAACGACGAGAGGCCGTACGTGATCATGTGCCTCTGAGCAGAAAGTCATGCGGGAAATGAGTTACATTACGTGAGACGATCGTTGTATGGGTCAAGTAAATTTGATGGTACAGAGAAGAATCAATTTGTCCGTACTCAGATGAAGAGGACCAGAGAATAGAGGACTGTTCGCGTGACGCTCTGCCACTCATTTCGATCATAATGCTCTGCCACTTCTTTCGATCAGCAAAGTATGTAGAGCAGACGGAGGCTTGTTCGATAGGGCAGCTAATGAGGAAGATGGTGTCGAGGGGGATAGACTTGGCTATTGCTGGGCCAGTGAAGATATGTTTGTCTGGGTTCCGGGAGAGAAGGCGCAGACTCAGTAGCATGCTGTCTCCCATGCTGGTCATCTGCGAAGGCCGTATGGAGCGGTGTACGATTGGTGGCCAATCCATCCTGAAGGGTTGACGACGTCGAGGCTGAAAAGGTGTTAAAGACAGCGGCGCTGGAAGCGGAGGGCGGCACGGGAACGTGCGATACTGGCATTGCGTAGGGATGAAAGCGTCTACTAGGCCACATTGCAGATAGAGGTGACTCAGCAGCAACTGTAGGGCCCGAACCAGTGGACGTCGTGACAGATATCCCCTGAGACTGCGGGTGTGGGACGTAGTCTCCAGGGAGCAAATGGCCGTATGGCAGGTGCCTGTTCGTGTTCGAAGCAGCGAGATTCAGACCAGCTCCAGCCGACCAGCCCGGCCCTCCCCATTTCCTGAGCTGCTCCTGCCAAGCGGAAAGACTCTGTCCCGGTTGGAGACCGTAGGTAGCCCTAAAGAGGGTCGTTGTGGGCAGGTCCTGGCTTGCCATTGCGCATGTAGAGTCATAGGCTGCCGATGTTGTCTGAAACGAATCAGGGTACGCTGGGGGTGCATACTTGACGCCCGAGCTCTCCGGTAACGCCCCGCTTCTTGTAGTATCAGTTCTCGACAGGCCGGAGGAGTTGTCCATGGGGAGGTGAGGAGGATAAGCCATCGTCTGGCTGATATCGTTTGGTTGGTAAGGAACATAACGCGGGCTCGCTCCAGCCGCCGTACGGGTATTGGGAGGAGAAGGCACGGTGACGCTAGTCATGTTTGGATGATCTGTCTTTTGACGGGATCGCATTGTGTCACTGTGTTCCTCCTTGGCATGCGCATGAGCATGGCCATTTGTCCGCATGGTTTTTGTCTTGGTGGAGGCAGGTGAGAAGAGCGAATGCGCGAGTTCCGGTGAGATAGCCTCGGTCTTCAAGCTCGTGGACCTGCTTTGCTCGGGGGTGAAGACCACGGCCACCTCCTCGGCACAAGATAGCGTCTCACTAGGGGACTTTGGGGCAATGTTCTCTTCTCCTTCCATGACGTCGTCGGAGAGCCCCTCGGAAGCGCGAGGGAGAGAGCCATGGTTCAAACGCCTTTTCCTTGGACGTGGAGCCATCGCTCGGCACAGAACATTATATCTGAGGGGAAATTGTGAGCGGAGATTCGCGTCGAAGTCACAGCGCCGACCTGTTCTTGGTAGCAAGACCTGTCCGACCGGGCAGATATGTCCTGGCAATCTGCGCCCAGGCTCTTCCGTGTTTATCCACAGCGTTCATGATCGTCGCATCCTAAACGCCCACGTCAAAATTCTTAGCGGACTCCTTGGCGGCATTAATACCTCATTAGGATTCCAAGGGGAACGATCTAGGGACACTCAGGCTTCAGCACAGCGTCGTGTCGACCCAGATCAACCATAGGGCTCACCTATACTGGGGTTGAGTGCGTCTATCCATCGTTTTGCGCATTCTGACAAGAGAACATAAGTGAGTTCGCTCGGCAACATGGACTGAAATTGATCGTGACGTACGGTCGCCGCTTCGAGTGACAACGGCTGCCGCGATGACTGACCACCTACAGATAGCTTCAGACCGATGATCATGGGCTCACCCCGGGGACGTGACCACTCACTGATTACCGTACTTCTCAACCGCCTTGCTGAGGCGACTGTCCTCTTCAGGAGTCCAGGCGCCGCGATTCACAGGCCGCTCCATCTGGCCATACCAACGCTTACGGCAGTCCTTGTTGCTTCGGCCAGGAACATGCTGAGCGATCTCATGCCACTGTCGCGGGGGTCTTTCCAAACTTCCTTCAACTGTAGGAATCAGCGTGCAGGTCCAACGAAAGCGAATTGAAGCCTACCAAGTAGAATCGCCTCCTTCAGGCACTCATCCTCAGCCTCCGTCCAACTCCGCCGCGCTCGCCGCTCAGGAAGCGGGGCGCTTTCGGAGGTACTACCGGATGAATTGTCACCCTTCTCCGGGGACACGGGCATGCTATAGGTTTGCGACTGGAGCAACAACGAGGTGAAGACGCACGGGAGGCGCTTTGGCTCTTTTAACCAGGGCGCCGTTGGACCGCCGCATCTAAGCTAATAAATCCGCTCACGGGGTTCATGCCCGTACCCCGGAGTGGCGAAGGCACGCAAGTCTTCCATCATCAAGAACATCAGCGCGTGCTAGAAGCGCGGGTGCAACTTCTGTAGAAGATCGATTATATATGGGTGATGCCGCCTTAGATACCGGGTCGCTCCGCATTCGCGTCGGACGCCCCTCAGAATGATGGCGACACCCTGAACGCGCTTTTGTCACCGACCACCTTGGCCGACCACCAGCATGTGTTATTGATCAATGGGGCGGAGCCGTCCCAGCCAATAGCAGGGTGGTGGGGCTGTCAATCTTCAGCTTTGAGCGCCACAAGGTTGAGGACCATAAGGACCGTCTGAAAGGTATGGTGAATGCGGCAAATGTCCACTCCGAAGTTGTGGGACCATTTTGTCGGAGCCGATCGCCCCGCGACGATCCCGACTCCCGGGGTCCTGCTTCTGCTTCGCCTCCTTCTTGATTGGCAAAGCGGCGTTTCCACCACTCCGCGGTCGTTGACTTGACAAACTCCTGTTTTGCAGCTGGGAGTGTCCGTGCCAATGTGTGCGTCCCATCTGCACGTCTAGAAGCGCACGATGCCGGGAGTTCACCATGTGGAGTGATTTCAGTGAGGCGACCCCTATCCTTCCTGTCCACCCCTTTTGCAGCAGTAAAATCGGACGATAGGCTGTATCTTTGAGCGCGACCGTCACGTCAGGCATTCCTCGAAGATTTGATCCGCCACTTTCTGCTTTCTGCTTCTTCGAAAGCGTCCCGCAGTTGGCAGCTTCACAGATGTGGAGCCTAGATTAGAGCCGCCAGTACTCACGGCTAAAAATGCGCGCATTAGCTCGAGCGCCTCTACAAAACACTACGGTGTGCTCTAGCAGCAAGGGAAGAACTACACGATAGCTGAGAGAATTCACACGAGTGACAGAAATGCCTTGAACTGACGGGGTTTGCAAGAGATAGCACGCGTATTACGGTATCAGAAGTAGGTAAAGCGATTTGCAATCCTACTTATCAGCCAATATCATGCGGCGCTAGGGGGCAGCAAGGGCTGTTTTCTGATGCAGTGGGTTTAACGGGTTCTCACCCAGTGGCAGGCCGTCGAACGGAATGACTGGCAAGATCCGACGACGTATCCTCACCCAGCAGCTCAAGATCATGCGTATCAGGCGAGTTGATGGCCATCATTGCGACAAGCCGCCGAGAGCCGGAGCTCCGAAATTTCGGCAGGTTGACCCGGCTTTGTATATTTGGTGGTCCGTAAACGGCTCCCTGCCGATACGACTATCGGGATACCGATTAACAGCCCATGCACCCCTTATGCATCTTCAGGACAGCAAACGCCATCGGTTTGGTTGCCTCATGATGCATGCTCTGCTTTCGGCGTGTCTAGCGATAGCACTTGACCCATAGACCGAAGCCGTTTGACGCTTCTAAGGCAGGATCGCCCTTGGTTCGCGTTCGCCCATGCAGGACTTAGGAGACCAGCCTCTTCAAAGGTATTGTCGCAATTTATAGGGAATTGTCATTGAGTAACTCGCGCTCTTGGAGCGGAAACCTATCGAAAGCGGCAGTGAAACGATGCCTCGCACACGTGCGCGCTACACGTACTACGCACGTACACCGATGCTTCCGGTCGTTGTGACTCCTCCGAGTCTGTGTGCTTGACTCGTCCCAACTTCAGACTTTTGGCTGCTGCTATACCGCGAGCCTACTACCCTTTCATCCAATACCCTGCTAGCTCATATCAGCTGTCTTCGCTCGAAATGTCTGACAACGGCAGCTATCATCCTGATGATTATGAATACAGCGAAGCCTCGTCTGGGTCGCGGAGGGCATCGTCCGACAACATGGATCTCGATCATGATATGCTAGAAGACACTAGCGATTGGGAAGACCAAGACGAGGACCTTGCCGTCAGTACGAAGGCGCTTGATGACGTAACGAAGGAAATGGTCCTGGAAGCGATTGCCCTGGCGCAAACGCAGCTACCCGACCCCGACGCAATACAGTTTGCTCCACTGGGACCGAAGTTCACTCTGTCCGTCCTTGATATGCACCCGGATACGCGTCTAGCATGTGGTATTACCCACTCTGACCCCCTAATCCTGCATATCGACGTGTCCAAGGGGTACAAGCGCTCCTCTCCCATGCCACTCATAACCGTCACTGAAGGCATGGACGGTCAGATGACGACCTCTGAGCGACCAAACCCGCGTTTCAGCATCGGAATCCAACTCGTCAGCTCAGTCCAGAGATTCGTCATGGAGCGATGGGCCAAGAAAGATGAGAGCTTTCTACTGGATCTGTATGCTCGTGCTACTGAGCGCCTGGCCAATTGTGGAAACGTCTGCATGTTGTGTGATCGCGAATTGGCTTTTCCAGGCTTGAAGCCTACTGTCTGTGATGAAAAGCTATGTTCATACCAGCTCGAGAAGCTGGGTATCGGCGCAGGTCTGAGTTTGATCGATACAGATGTCGTTGGTAAGCATGCCGCTTGTAGCCCGTCACCCAAGGTCTCACGTTCCCTTCTAACTCAGTGGCCGACTTCCTCATATGTGCTTGTTTGGCTGCTGCGTCCAGTGGGGCACGACTTCCTTTCGCTTTGTCGAGCATGCCCTCTGAGGATGGCAAAGACCAAGTCATTCGCGCTGACGAAATAGTTAAAGCACTGGCTTCTACACCGAACTTGTCTACCCTCCCTCATAACGAGGAAGCACGAGTAGCTGCTCTCAAGGAGGCCCATCCTCTGCTGCCCACTATCATCCGCTGGATCTTCGCCACAAATAGAGCCCATGTTGTATCCCTTCCCGAAAACCAGCTTTTCGCGGAAATGTGCACACCTTATCAGTTCCGGATCAGCACTTCCACCCGTACGCATGCTGCTGCCTTCGAAAGCATGAAGCAGCGTCATGGCAGCTTTTACGCATGGCATGGCTCTAGTATGGCCAACTGGTAGGTCGGATTGACGTGTAAGTTATCCACAAGCAGCTGAACGGTAACCAGGCATAACATCCTGCGGAATAATCTCAAGAACGCCAGTGGTACGGCGATGATGTCAGCCGGGCAAGCATACGGCCCCGGTATTTATCTTGCCAAGAACTCGCTCACATCGGTAGCGTACACGGGTACGGCTGCAAGCCATACTCGCTTTTGGAACAGCTGTTTCGATGCCTCACCCAGAGTATTAGCCCTGTGCGAAGTTGCGAACGCTCCTCAAGTCCAGGACCACCGAAATACCGGTATTATCACCGCGGCTAACGAGAGTTGCGTGACGCTTCGCTATCTGTTCATCTACACTCTAAGTCAACCTCCTTCGGTCGCCGCAGAAACGCTGAAGCCGAAAATGTACCGGAACGAGACCACGATCACTGGCCTGAATCCCGTCTCGGAGATTGATCCGAAGTTCCTCCTGGTGACAAGCGACAATTACGCTTGGGATATCCAAGAGCTTGTGCAACTCATCGAAAGCAAACACGGTCTCTTCATCAATGGATACACACAGCTTGGGTTCACAAATACCGATGTCCAAGCCATCATCCGGCATCCAAGTGGAGAGGGAACACGTCTAACTAGGCTTGAAATGGAGAATACCGCTTTGCGCAGGGTAATACCGACTCATGTGTTCGCAAAGCTGCATGAGGTGGGGCTGATTTGCAAGGCCGAAATCGGAGAGGACTATAGCAGGAGTACGGCAGCGATAATCGAGCTGAAGTCCTTTATAGAAGCACTACCGGCCCACATCAAGAATGCGCTTGAGAAGGCACCTTTCGAAGTGGTCCGTGTCTTCCGATGGGTTTCCATCATGGTCACTAACCAATGCGGCAGGTCGATAGCCACAGCAGACTTCCTTTCCGGGACACCGTGATGCACGAGATCGAGCTCGTTACCTCGGCAGGCGACTGCATTCACCGTTTCGGCGACTTCCTCAGCCAAGTACGAGCTTGATGTCGGAACCGGAGAGGCGGACGTCAGCGCGTGATCTCATTCGCCTCGTCGACGGGTGTATGCAATATGACTTGCACGTCCCTATGTGATTGCTTTGAACAATAAACCTGAGTGTTCGCTGAGTAATTGCCACTCCGCGTGTTTAATTGATACTTGTGTTCGGTCATATGAGCGAGCTAATCAGTGCCGCGAGATGGCCGGAGGTCCAGCTCGAGAGGCGGCCCGGCCTGTGTAGTACCTTCACCGCCGGAGCTCCGTCATCAGGCGCCGTCATGCAGTCCGGTCTTCACACCAGTGGGAAAGACGTTCGAAAATTATGCATTATGCAAGAGATTCGCGTTGCTTCGATGTACGGAATGTACGTATACCCAATTCATAACCTGCGCGTAATAACATGAAATCATCCGACCACCCATTCATTACATAATCTCGATCCACACCCACGCTCGGCTCATGCAGTTGCAGGCTGGGCGTGTGCGTCCTTGTGCCCAAGATGGGGGATATGCAGCCCATGGTGTCCCTCTTGCTGGTGAGCAGCATGATGTCTCTCGTGCTCGTGCTCAATAGCCTCGATCTGACCAAGCTGAGCCTGGAGCGGGTCGTCCGTCGGACGCTCGTGCAGGCCAACCTTCTCGACGGTAGCCTCGACGTGGTTCGTCATCAAGTCCTTCACACCGCGAAGCATAGCCACGCTAATGATGGCGACCACAGTGAAGGGGATAACGGTGATCCATGCGTAGCGGTAGGCATACGCGTATGCCCACTGCGAAGCACTGGTGGCGGCAGCAAGGATGTCGGCGGTCATACCCGGCACAGCATCGAAGCCGGCGCCGCTGGCAAATGCAGCGAGGAGGGCGGGTACGGAGGACTCCGGCAAACCAGCAGCAACGGCAGCGTTGCCCACATCGGTGCCGTAGTTGGACAGCTTGGAGTTAACGATCGTGCCCATGATGGCGCTGCCGAAAGCACCACCGATGGCACGGGCGGAGAAGGCGAGACCCGTGGCCGTGGCAAGGTAGGCGTGCGGGGCAGTGAACTGCGTGACGGCGACGAGGAGCGTGAGAGGTCCAGACTGGCCGATACCGGACAGCACGTTGTAACCAATCTGCCTGCTGTCATCGTTCGGCGTAATTGTGGCGTAGCACACGCAGACGGCGAAGAAAACGAGGAAAGTGAAGATCAACGGCGACTTGACATCCTTGAAGCGGGTGGAGTACCAGCTAGTATGGTTGTCAGTAATTGATGAAGTCGACCAGATGTGCGCGCTTACATGATGGGGATAGACGCGAACAACGACGTCAGACCGTACGAGAGCTGGCGGATCGAGATCTTCCATGAATCCGTCTCGAAGCCGAGGTTGAGAACGATCTGGGGAGTGAACTGCGCGACTGCCGAGTAGAAGATAAAGCCTTCAACACCGAAAGCGAACAAGCTGAGCGGGAAGTTGCGGCCGCGCTGGAAGAACACATGGGCGGCGATACCGTCCGAGCGGCCAAGCCACTCGTAGATGCAGAAACCGATGAGCATGCTCACGCCAATGACGAGTGGGGCGATGACGTTCGCGGAGCCCCAAGGGTAGGCACCGCCAGACCAGTCGAATGCAAGGAGGGCGATCGCGCTGCCGCCAACAAGAAGAACGGAGCCGATGGGGTCGAGCATCCACAGAAGCTTGCGCCAGGGCATCTTCGGGTAGTCAACGGGTGGAGGCCAGTAAAAGGCGAGCAGGCCGAAGGCCGTGAATGCGTGGAAGGCACATTGCATCCAGAAGATCTTGCGCCATCCGCCGGGCTGTTCAAGCGGGTCAGCACAAGAAATAATGGGATATTGACGAAACACGCACATCCGAGCGGATCACAGCTCCTGAGCCCAGACCACCAGCAGTACCACCAATGGCACCTGCGAGGTAGGCGTACCCATTCGCGAGCGTACGGTACTTCATCGGCAACACTTCACTAGGAATGCTCTGCACGATGGAGATCGTCGCGAGCGTTGAACCAATGAGAATACCGCCACCGACCAGCCAGGACATGTTCTTGGCCTCAGCGCACAAGATCGAGCCAACGACAGCAATGATCGGCGGGATAGCTGCCATGTACTTCCGGTTCACGAGATCGGAGAGACGACCGACGACGGGCGAAAGCGCGGACTGCATGAGGATTGGCGCCTGAACGATCCAGCCAGAGAGGGGAGCATCGCCGAGATCGCGAACGATGAACGCGATGACAGTTGGGGCGGAGGTGACGACGAAAACCTGGGCGACTGCAGGCGGTCAGCTTATGTTTGGATCAGAAGAGCTAGGAGACGCACAAATGGCAAAGCAGGAAACGAACACGGCGACCCACGACCGCCACCCGAGCTTGACATCGTCCAGCCCTTGGGCGATGACATGGTGCTCGCCGACTACCTCGGTCTTTGGCGCGGCAGCGGGTGCGCCGGGCGCGGTATCCGAATGGTGGTATGAGGCCTTCTCCTCGTCGACGAAGGACTCTGTCCTTGCTGGCTGTGTCGCCATCCTTACTCGCTTCCTTGAAGGTGGTCGACCGTGAGAGAGGGAATGAGCCCTTGATGCCCGAGACTCTTGAGCGGAATGAGAAGGCGGGAAGAAGACGGGCTCCCAAACTCAAGGATCAAGCTTCTTTCCCCGTAAAAGTTGCACGGTCTTATATCTCGCCCGCCTCTCCCCTTCCCCTTCTTCTCTTCTCCAGGGTGACAAGAGAACGCAAGCACATCGACCGGCGCCGAACAGTTCCGGCTAAAAAGAACAAGCCGGGCAACCCCTCACGGGGCCCCGCGCTGCCCTTTCCCCTCCTTCACTCACCCGAGCTGAATAGGCTTTCACGGATGTAACCGTACGCGACTCAGCCAAGAATACAGAAACCTCACGGGACCTTTTACACCTCTCTCCCAATTCATTGGGCTTGGGCCTGTTCGGGGTCCGCGCCAATGGGAGACAATTCTCTCTCGGCCCTCCTCTGTCCCGACTCCGGACCCTAGCCATCAGTAGTCACGGTCATTCGGGAGTCACGGACCAACGATTACCCCCGCAATGGCCAGCTTCGGACGGAGGCTGAGCGGAAATTGGGTTTATGCACAGTCTATTCACTGGGCTCCCCTCATCCTCTAACTTGGAGGGTCATGCTTGCCATCGTGCTCTGACGTACGATGGGCTCTCTCCACTATTATTCGGCCATAATGACAGCAGGTTTGTAAGCCCACCGAAGGGGTTAAAAGAGGAACTTGGGTGGACTGCAAACGGGCGCACGGTCCGACCGGGAGAAGCACGTATACAACGGTTTGATGAAAAGGGTTAACAAGATCGAGCTATTGTTAGAACACAACTGCAAAGTAATTTAACCGAGCCTACCTAGCACGAGCGTTCTTCTGCATGTGCTCAAGGACTACCCAGAGATCGCCCAGTAAATCGCCCAAGATATCACATCCTCAGCTCCTGCTCCCAAGTCGCGCGACAGGCAAGTGATCAGAAAAACAAGCGCCCGATGCATCGGGCGCCCCTGGAAGGAAGAACGCTTGACAGTCCGACACCGGCAAATCCCATCAAGCCAGAATCTAATCATCCTTCATCTCATCGTTGACAGATCGCTACCCAACCCCGCGGACCAAGGACTTTGGCAGCTTTGGTTCTGTCTCAAGTCTGAGAAATATGATCAAGGACTTGGAGGGAAACGAAAGTAGGCAGCGGAATGTGCGATCCACGGGAAGCTTCGTGGGCGCTCATTACTCGTAGTGCTCCGCTCGCTGGAGGACCCCGTGCGCCATATTCCAGGCTCCACACCGACAACCCGGAGACCTCGCCTTCTACTCCACGAAACAGCAATGACTAACCCGGGCGCAGCGCACGGAGCGCCCTTCTTGTCGGGCCCCTGGGGAGTTTGATCGAGAAAGCTTCCGAAATGGTTCTGCCGGCCTCCTGATTCACCTCAGAAGGTAAGACTCTGGGGAATTAACGAGCAGCGGTTGCGTTTGGCACGTGAGAGATGAGATAGACCATGGCGGTGTTCGACGGAACGGATGCGGGGGTTGATGTTGATCAAGAAAGGAAGGAACGACAAATCTGACAGATCGCGTTCCTTGTGCCTGGCATGTGTGACAACATTCGTGTGGCAGGACGACAATGTATGATTCGAGGCTTTGGAAGAACGCGGGTGCCCCGCGCAACGAGAAGGCAGTCAGCCACATGACCTCTCCGACGGCGTGATGTGGACACAGGCTCCTTATAGCTATGGAGTTGTTGGCGTGGATATGCTTTGAGGTGTTATGAGACCTTTTCGTGTGCAATGTGGAAGCCATATCGGAGTGGCGGGATCCAATGATTGTCCAAAGGCATTCAGCGCGGGAGCTGCCTTCGCTGCAGAATGATGATACATTGTGGGCCGTATACTGGTCCGTACAGTTGCAAATAGTACAGTGCGTTACCGGACCTTGTCCTCGAAAGTGCCGTAGATCTCCCTGATCGCGTTTTCTATATCTCTGTAGGATCCTCTCAGCATGAGGTGAACAGCTAAGCAATTGGCAGACTCACGCTACATGCTGGTTCGCCGACATGTTCGCCAGCAAGAAGAACCTGATCATCACCTTGAGTCACCCGCGCATTCATACAACGTGAAGCGACCCGGACGTACCAATACCTCGCGAAGTCGCTGCTCTTGACCGTCTCCTTACCCTCTTCTGTCTTCGCATATCTCGAACTCAGCAAAAGCGCATCATGTACCAAGTCCGACGTCAACCGTCCAGGGTTGGGCGACTCAATCGGCAGCGGGATCTTTGACGCCATACTCGTTGCGGCGAGGTACAATGACGTCTTCGTCGTCGTAAAACATTGCCTTCGGTAGGGCGAGAGAACAGAGATGAACTGCTGCGAGACCCAAAGCGGGAATGGCTCGGATCCGAGTGCAGCGAGGGTTTCGCTCCATCGGTCAATGAGGAGCTGGTTGGCGCGCAGGACTTTGAGCGCTGCGTCCCGGCGGAAAGGTCTTTGCCAGTTGGGCTCGAGGGCGGCGAACCTGCTGCACCGTCAGTATGTGCAGGTGAAAAGGGGAAGGAGACTAACGTGACGAGCTGGTCCATCGCGATAATGCGTTCTTGGAGGTCGCGTTCTCGTCGTTTTAGCTCGTGCTCTACTCGGCGTACAACATCGGGGGAAGGTCGGTCGTTCGGATCAACAAGTTCGACTGGCGCCTCGTCAGTCGATGGTAATCCACGACTAGACTAGGTGCTTACGCGCTCGGACGTACGCCTGAAGCATAGTGACATACGACAGATGATCTTCAATCAACCCAGCCACCGCCAGTCTCAAGGCATGCCTAGCCGGATTCCGCAGTATGAGCAACTGAAAACAGAAAACAATTCCGAGTGCAACCGCCAGAGCAGCCAGCCCGATCGCTACATGTCTGTCAGTCACCGCCTTTGGGGAAGGAAGGAGGGGACGAACGTACCTGCGGAGAAAGCGGGGGTGTTGTAGTTCGGCACCTGTTCGTCCACTGTCTGAACGTAGACCATCACGATCGTCGCTCCGCAGCTGCCATACCATCAGACCATCGCCCGACGCAAGAATAGGAGGGGGACATACCTATTCATCGCCAAAAGGCCGAACAGAAACAATTGAGGCTATTCGGACGTCAGCCTCTCGCATAGCGCAAAAGCATGGATCGCACCTTCTCATGCACACAATACGCCAACGGGAACGCATATATGGCCAGCAGACAAGCGATCCCATACGGGTTATAGAAGTACCCCCTTCCAGCCCCCGCATCAGTTCCCAGCCCGAGAACGGAATGAGAGAAGTAGAGCATACCCCACATTATGAAAAATAAGAAGGACGATCATGGCCCATATATTCCCTATGACCGTTCCGAGTATTTGGATAGCGAAGGAGAGCCATGTTGCCCCTTCATCCCACCGGGATCAGCATCCTCAGTCTAGCTCGGCATCAGGAAGTAGCATACCGAGTGTGGGAGCGAGAGCGAGGACCAAGTTGGGAAGCGCTGTCTACATACGTCCACGTCAGCTCTCGTATGAGTAAAGGTGGGGATGCGGACGTACGATCAGAGCGTAGGAGATGAACCACCCCCTCACTAACGGCGCCCATATCAACACCGAAAAGATACACAACTACCACCCCTCATCAGCCTTTCTCTCCTCTTCTCCTTTCACTTCGGCCCAGAGAGTAGAAGGACAGAGGGGGACGCACGGCAAGAACGATCTTAAACGCATAAACGCTCTCCCCCGCCCTGAACCACCTCTCCACCCCCAGCAGCCTCTGCATCACTGTGACCCTCTCAGGGAAATAAGGCCGACGCTCGAGCTCGCAGATCGCTTGCTGCAGAGAGAGTTGTTCGCAGGCAGTGCGGGAGCGGTAGGTCGCGTAGAGGTGCTGGAGAGCGGAGAGGGGGTGCAGTTGGAGTCGCGTGCGGGGTGGGGGGGAGGAGGGAGGGGGGACGAGTTCGGAGTGGAGGGATTGGAGTTTGCCTATTAGTCGGCTTCGGGGCTGTCAGTACGTGTGAAGAGGTATTGGAAGAGGCAGGAGAGGCGTACTTGAGTGCATAGAGAACGGAGTATACGCGGACTAACGCGTGCCCGGTGCGGAGCGCATCTGGGTCCTCGGCAGCCTCGACGATCCTCGGCCCCGGCTCTCCTTTCTCTTCCCCACCATGTCCTCTCCCTCCTTGTATGCCCTCACCGGCCGGAGCACTCCCATTCCTCCTCTCCTTCATCCCCTCCCCATCCATAACCCCCGCGCCCAGCGTCTGCGCATACACCCCATACCCCCTCTCCCCCCCTCCGCCCTTCTCCCGGTCCCGGTCCAGCGCCTCCTGCACCCCCCTAACCCTATCCCGGCCCCACGCCTCCGCCCCGCTCCTCCCAGGCCTAAAAAGCCTCAGCCTATCGTGCGTTATATCGACCGAAAGGCCGCCAGAGAGGAGGAGGGAAGATTGGAGGGCGAGGAGGGGGAGGGCGAGGGCGTCGAATGATTTTTTGAGCCGGTTAGAGCTTGGGTGGGTGGGGGCTTGGGGAGGGGTGGGGGATGGGTTGGTGGGGGTGGTGGAGGAGGAGGGTTGGGAGTGGGAGGAGGAGGGAGCGGAGGAAGGAGAAGGACGCCGAGGACCAGAGAGCTGTTGGTCCACTATTGTTTGGCCTTGCGAGCTGGGAGGAACCGGGCGGAGGTCGTTCGCCTCGCCCCTGGTTTCCGCAGGTTTTGAGCCATTTTCGGACGGCGGCGCGCGACGAGGAGAGAAAGACTCGAGCTCTCTTAGGAGTCTCCGGGCCATTTGCTCCAGGGTTTCGTCCTCCCCTCCTTCCCCTCCCTCCTCCCCGCCAAGGCTGGGATGCGAAGCGTCTTGCTTCTCCACATCACCCCCATCCACCTCCCTCCCCTCCCTCCCCGCATCAACCCCTTCCTCCCCCCCAATCTGGCATATCATCTCCCCCAAGAAACACCACACCTCCCTGCCCAACCCCGCCCACCTTCCCTTCACCTCCCCCTCCCCCTCCCCCTCCGCCTTCCCCTCGCCCGCAGGCAAAACGACCTCCCGAAACGTGCCCACACTCCCGTCTTCTTCCCCCGTCATGAGCCCGTAGTAGGCGGCTATCATCAGTCGGATTATTTCTTGCGTTTTGGAGACGATGGAGCGGAGCTGAGGGAGGGAGTGGGGGGAGAAGGTGGGTTCGAGGGATGTTTGGCTGAGGAGGGTGGTGAGGAGGAGATGATCTTGCTGCTCTCCGATAAGTTCTTCTGGTCTAGAGGGGTACGTAGAGCAGGAAGGGAAGGAAGGAGGACAGAGAGGGACGACCACGGGTAGACGAAAGCGGAAGAAGGACAAACATGGAAAGGAACAAGAACAGGATGGACACACCCGGAGCAAACCAACAACCCTATCCATCCCCCCCCTCTCCCCCTCCCGCAACACCCGCCCATACCCCCCCATAACAAAAACCCACAAAGCCCTCACCCTCCCCAGGCTTTCCGCTACTCTCTTCCTCAGCTCTCGTTCGGCCGTACGGGGGAGGAAGAGGACGTTTATGAGGAGGACGCAGAGGGCGGAGAGGGCGTAGGACTGGAGGTAGCCCCTTAATTGGGCTGGGTTGAATCCGGGCGAGGGGGAGGGGGAGGGGGAGGCGAGGGAGGTGAATATTCCAGTGAAGGACTGCAAGATCCCGAGCAGCGAGAAACCCAGGAAGGTCAACCCCTGGGCATAAACCAGCGCCAACACTACACCCCTCATCAGCCCTCTGCTCCTTGTGCACAAGGAGGGAAAGGAGAGAGGGGACGTACGATAAACCATCAGCGCAAACACCACCCCCTGCGCGACGGGCCACCCAGCAAGCATAGCCAGGATCCAGAAATTAAACGACCCCACCATAACCCCCAGCAAGTTCAGCCCAGTATTGAGTATGCAAGCGCCCAGCGTCGACCCGGGAGTGGAGGCTATGGTGAGTATGACCGCGCTTGCGAGGGAGGGAGGGAAGGGGTTGATCTTGGCGTAGGCTGAGAGGAAGCTGAGGATGAGGAGGAGTTCGTACGCTAGGAGACCTGCGTTGGGTTGCAATTGGTTAGATTGGCGTTCTTGGGACGGGCCGGGGTGGGGTGACGGACCTTTGAGCGTTGGGACGACTCGGGGGGAGAAGAGCCATTTGAGGAAGGCGCGCAGACGGTGGGTGAGGAGGGGGAGGTGTCGTCGTTTCGCCATTGGAGAGGTCACCACGGCCCAGCGAGGGCGTCCTCAGAGCGTTGAAGCACCGAGTCTCAAGCCTAGCTGATCAGGAGAACGAGGACGAGCAGGACCTCGGAGGTGAAGAAGGCGAGGAGGACGACCAGCCCGAACCTAAATCCTCGCCCTCACCAGCACCATCGCCCACAGGAGCCCACCGCTCAAGGGCAAGCACCAGCCGCACCAATTCATTCGGTTCCAACCGCCCTAAGCCGCCTTATTCATTCATTCGCTCAGTCCATTCAGAGGGGGATTGTCGATGGTGGGAAGGGGATTCCCGCCGTTGCCCGATCTGGCGGGGCGGTGGGATGGGATGGGTTTGTCAGAATGTAAGGGTCTGATGAGGTCATCTTTGCTTTAGAGTGGGCTGCTTATGTAGCGGTGTGTGAGGAGGCGAGGCGGAGGGGTTGAGGCCGGTAGGAGGGGTGTGGCCGCTCTCTCGCTCTTTGGGCGGTGATCGGATGAAAGTTTGGCGAGCTTGTTGACGATGTTATTGGATGGATGGTGTTCGTTGGCGCAGGTGACTATCTCAAGAGCTCTCTTCGTGCTCGGCGCCTATTCGGTGTGAACGCTGTCATGGCTCGGACTGAAAGCTCTCGACAGTCCGGGCATCAACGCATTCCCAGTCGCCACACGGCGCAAGACAAGCAAATACTGTACAGTCCCATCCTCCCCTTAACCCCGTCCTGGCCGTCCTCCCCGTCCTCCCCGACCCCCAACAAGGACGACAACCCACGAACCCGGTCACCGCGGCCTTCCTTCTCCTCTAATCGGACACGTGACCTTCCAATAATCACGCGCATCCGCCTCCGGAATGCGGGGACATGAGATGGACTTCGACGTGACAGGAGCCTGCCAGTGAGAATGAGGTCCATCTCTCGTCCCCTGGCTGCAGAGCGAGGTGCCTCCACAAAGGGTTGCGAGCCTGGTCTGGATGATGATGAGGACGGGAGGACGGCGGAAATCTCGGTCTTTCTCTCCCTTGCTACCTCCTCAGCTCTGTCATCTGCACTGTGTCTGGGTCTTGAACTCTGCCAGTGGGGGGAGGGGGAGGTATCCATGTGCGAAGGGGTCATGGTTCGATGAAGGGATCGAGCGCCCTACACCTCCAAGTCGCCATCTTCGCAATCGAAGTTGCGCGGGGTATAAATACCCTCCGCTCCTCCGAATACCCACCTACCGTCACAACCGAACATAAAGCGAGATGTCCACCTCAGAAGCGCACGACCTTGACCTCTCAACCCTCGCTCAGGCAGCGGCGGGAGAAGCGCACGACGACCCGATGTATATCCCTTCTGAGGGGTGGAGGAATATGATCGAGTGGGCGGACGAGAAGTTTAAGGAGGTGCGTCTCCCTCCTCCTTCCCTCCATGTTCTCGCCTCCATCTCCCTCCCTTCCTTTCCCCGCCCCAATCCTCCTCCTCTAAACTGTTCGCTACGCCTCCCCACTCCTCCCAAACTCTCTAACTTCTCCCCACCTCCCGCTCAGAACTCAACTCACCTCCCATCCAGAAAGAAGACCTCACCTCGGCCCTCCGAGGCCCCCTCCCCCTCCCAGCGGACCACCACGCCTGGCGCGCCCTAGAAGCCGCCGAAATCTCGCGCGGTCTCACCCCAGTCACAGCCCGCCGATTCCGCCCAGCCGTGCCCGTAAAAACACACAACATCCAAGTCTCATATGGAGAAGGCGGGAAGGAGAAGTACAGGATACTCGTCCATGTGCCTGAGAGGTACCCGGGAGAAGGGGAGGGGCTACGGCCAGCGGTGATCTGGTTCCACGGGTCCGTCACCCCCTCCCTTCCTCCTCCCTTCCTCCCCTCTCCTCTCGCACTCCAGGCCGCTGACCGGCCCCTTTCCCAGTGGTGGTTGGGCCCACGGCTCCCCAGAACTAGACACCCACCGCGCCTCCTACCTCGCCTCCGAACTCCGTTCTCTCATCTTCTCGGTCTCGTACCGCCTCATACCCGAGTTCGGGTGGAAAGAGATACACGAAGACTGTTATCATTCCCTTTCCTACGTTCTGCAACATGCTGAGGAATGGGGTGTCGATAGGAAGAGGGTGGGGGTATGGGGTCAGAGCGCGGGGGCGCATTTGGGGGCGGGGGTCGTTTTGAGGGATAGTGTGGAACACAACCCTCCGCGAGTGAGGCAGGTCAGCTTAGTGGTGGTGAGTGTTTTCTGCCGCTTTGCTCTGCCCTACAGCGGGGGCGAGCGGGTTGGCATAGGTGGGTTGGGGAGAAGCTGATGAGTGCGGAACAGCCAGTGACGTTCGACTTCCGTGATCCGCCCTACCCGCTCTCTCTCGCCGCCGCATCCGAGTTAGCAGCCATGCCTCCTCTGATCTTGCAACAGTTCCAGCAGGTGCTCGGTACGCCCCACTCCCTCCCCTCTCCACCCCTTCCGCTCCTCTCCTCTCCTTCTTCGCTTGCGTCCTTCCGTCCGGTGCTGCAGCTGACTTGCCTGCGTTCGTATAGAGGAACTCACCGGCAGCCCCAAACCGCTCAAAGACCCCTACTTCTCCCCCCTCCTCTCCCCTATCCCCTCCCATCACCCCGCAACGCACATCACCGTCGCAGGCCTCGACAGGCTCAGAGACGGCGGGATCGCTTACGCCCTCCACCTGCGGCAACATGGGGTTGATTGTGGGCTTGATATTGTACCGGGTGTGCCGCATGCTTTTACTGGGGAGAATGAGGTGAGTGTTACGAGGCAGTTTTGGAGGGATCAGGTGAGGGTTTTTGAGATGGGGTTGAATCATGACTGGACAAAGTAGGGGCCGCCACTGGTGCCCGGCTGGTGGGAAGAGGGAAGGGGCTGTATTAGCTGTTTGGGAGGGTAGTGTAGGGATGTATAGTGTACAGAATAGGATAGGGATACATGCGTTTTGGAAGGGTTAGAGCATCTTATCCTCGAAGGAACCGTAGCTCATCCGGCACCCTTCTTCGATTGACCTGTTACGGCTCGTCGGTATACGCAGCGGGTGGGGATTGGGAGAAGCTCACTCAACGTGTCGACAAGCAGAGGTCATCACCAGCAAAAAGAACCTACCTCCCATCAGCGCGGTTCACCAAGCTGAGGAGAACGAAGACGCACCAATACCTCGCAAACTCCCCGCTCCTAACGGCCTCCTGTCCCTCCTCCGTCTTCGCAAACCTCGCACTCAACAACAGCGCATCATGCACCACATCCGACTCCAACTTCCCCGGCTTGGGCACCTCAAGCGGTAACGGGACCTTAGAAGCCATCGACGCTGCCGACAGATAGAGCGAGACCTTCGTATGCACGTTCGCTGCTCTCCTGTAAGGCGAGAGCACGGAGATGAACTCCCGAGAAATGAACGCGGGGAAGGGCTCGGTGCCTATTGCCGACCGGGCCTCGCTCCACCTATCGAGCAGGATCTGGTTCGCGCGCAGGATACGCGTGAACGCTTCGCTTTGGAAGGGAGATTCCCATTGCGGTTCGGCTGCGGCGAAGCTACCGCCGGGAGGGAGGGGTAAGATAAGACTGCGGGAAATGGGTTGCCGGATGGGGAAACGGAGGACGTACGCGATCAGCGGGTTCATACTGATGATGTGGGCCTGGAGCTTCGCTTCGCGTCTCTTCAGTTCACGTTCTACTTTGAGCACTACTTTCTTCGGCGGCCGGTCGGTCGGGTCGATGGGTCCGACTGGAGCCCGTTTAGCAGTTACTCCAGGAAGCAGAAGCGGATACGCACGAGCACGACAGTATGCCTGAAGCATTGTCAGGTATGCCAGATGCTCCTCGAGGAGCCGTGCAACTGCCTTTCGGAGGGTGCGTCGAGCAGGATTGCGTAGAATGAGCAATTGGAAACAAAGAACCAGCCCAATGGCGACCGCAAGGCCAGCCAATGTCTTCCCTGAAGGAACGTCAGCTTTGACCCAGCATACAGAAGTCTTGTCTTACCAGCTCGTAACGGGGCCGAGTCGAAGGTTACGTTGCCCATGGAGACCGTTTGCACATATTCCGTTATGATGAGAACGCCGGTGCTGTTCATCGAGAGTAGCGCGAAAATGAATAATTGAGGCTGTTTCACGCTTAGCATTGCCTCTTCAGCAAGCTTGAAGACGCTACCTTCTCATGAATAATATATGAAAATGGGATGCCGTAGATGGCAACCGAACAAGCCAAACCATACGGGTTGTAGAAGTAACCCCTGTCTCACCGTCAATAACGCTCCGGTGTAGGATTCTTGGGCCTGCTTACCCAACATTACGGAAGATGAGAAGTAGTATCATCCCGACTACCGTACCGATACCAGTGCCCAAGATCTGGAACGTAAACTGAAAGAAGCTCTGGCCTGTATCGAGCCGGTAAGTGAATGCCTACCGGGATGAATGGCCACATACCGAGAGTTGGTGTCAGAGCGATGACGATGGTTGGCACTGAGGTCTGGTTCGATGTCAGGGAGGTTCAAAAATATATGCCGGCTTACTCACTGCTAGTGCATAGGAGATGAACCATCCTCTGACGTTCGGTGCCCAATCCAACACGGCGAATACGCAGAGCTGCACAACGCGTTCATTACATCGTCATTTAGAATGATATCATCCAACTTACCGCTAAGACCATCTTGAAAGCATAGATGCTATTTGGCGTCCTGCTCCACTGCTCGAGGGCCAGCAACCTCTGCATTATGCTGACCTTCTTCCGTACAAACGCGGTCTGTTCCAATTGGGAGAGCGCATCCTTCAGGCACATGTCTTCGACCATTTCTGCATTCTTTGGCTTCTTCGGGTGTGGTCTTCGTAGGTTCTCCCAGAAGTGGATGTGTAGGTGATAGTGCCGCTTTGCACCACCGGGAGTGGTGGTCACATGTGCGTGCAAGGATTGCAGCTCGTTAACCAGTCGGCTACGACGCTGTCAGCATCATTCGGACACGTAGAGGTTCGGGTGAGACAAACTTCATGCTAAACAGCATCGAGTATACCCGAACCAATGCTTTTCCGGTGACGAGGGCATTCGGATCTTCCTCCTCATCCTCAAACTCAGTCGCGCTGTTTCGGCTCTTCGGGCTTGCTGGATACTGGAAGCTTGAGCTAGTCGCATCCTGCCTGGTCGTTTCACTACCCACCCGTTTTCTGGGTGTCCGACTTCCCGTAGTCGTCCTTATCGGCCTCACCCCAAAAGCGACCTTCACGGCAGACCCCTCTCTCCTGAGCGCCTCTTGCTCTCCACGTGACATGTCTGTGCCCCAAGTTTGCGCAACACTTGTCATCGGTTGGTAGACGCTCAGAGTATCCCTATCCAAGCCTTCAGATAGGCCACCAGAACATAGCAGCTCGGCGACGAGGTCCAGCTGCTTCTTCGCAAACAAATCGAAATCGCTTCGCAGAGATTTCACTGCGTTCGTCGGATGGGGTTCTTTGGCCGAGGCGTCGTCGCTGTCTTCTGACTCGGAATCTTCGTTGAAAGGAGCGGAATGCTTTCCCCCAAACAGCTGGCGATCCACCAGTGTAGGCCCGTGCGGTGTGACTGGCGGGAGCGGCCTAGTTGTTAGCTCGCTGGTTGTCGCGAATGTGGATGTCCTGTCGAAATCGACGGCGGTCTCGCTCGACTCGGAACCGTGATCTGCGTCGGCCGCCTCTTTCTGCAACCGCCGCCCAACCTCCTCCAAGACCAGCTCATGGTCCTCTTCCTCTTCTTCTTCCTCCTCGGCCGAGAATCGCGACCGGCTCTCGTCCTGCCTCTCCACGTCTTTCTCTTTTTCCTTCCAAATCGTACGTTGCGACGTCGTGTCTCCGCTGCTTCGCCGTGCAGGTACAGGTACCTCCTTCTCCTTGAACTGCCCGTACTCCGGACTGCTGAGCTCCAGCTTCTCCGTCGAAAGCAACTTCATAATCTCCCCAATCGTAAGACACAGATCCCTCCTAATCCGTCTAAACTCGGTCGGTGCAGCAGGCAAAAACCGCTCCTTGAAGACCGCCACGCTACCGGTTTCTTCGCTATAGAGCAAGCCAGAGTAGGAGGCGATGAGTGTTGCTTGAACGGCGCGCATCTTTAGCACTAATTGGCGGTAGTCGGCCATTGACCATCTGGACCAGACTATTTCGAGTGACGTTTGCTCGATGATTTGGTTGAGGAAGCCGAAGTCCGCCTGCATCACGGATTAGCACTACCAAAGACAATTTGAGATACAGGTTGCGAGCGCACCCGAATCGACTGCACCAGCTGGCCTCTGACCACCTTCTCATCCTCAGACAGCTCGAGCAGATATCCCTTGTTCACGAGATGCATGAACGTCCTCACATGGTCCAAACTGCTGACGAGCATCTGACGCAGTTGTGCCTCGCTCGACTTGGGCAGGACAAGCATGTTGACTGCTAAAACTACAGCGGCGCCGAACGCGTAGGCTTCAAGAAACGCGATGAGCGCCTGGGGCTGGAACTCCCCGCCGGACATGAGAGAGGTGTAGATGCCGTTGAATGTCATGAGGAGGGAGAGGAGGCTGAAGTCGATGTATAACATTGACTGAGCTTTGACGAGCGCAATGACTGTCATCCGGTCAGCTATGTGTACATCAGGATCATGGAGGAGGGACGCACGGTAGACCATCACCACGAACAGTACACCCTGCGCGACTGGAGCATGCCCCAGGTTGGCAAGTATAAGGAAGTTCAGCGACCCGACAAGCACACCGAGCAGGGAGTATGCGACTTTTTGGACGCATGCTCCGACTGGCTTTCCTGGTTGAGCACCGACGACGACAATGACCGGCGCTAGGGCACTCCACGGTCAGCCTCAGGTCGTATAACGGGTAAAAGTAGACGGCATACCGGATATCGCCATCGGATACTTGCTCATCAGCCTGTCATAGCCGTACAGGAAGCTGAGGACATGAATGAGTACGTATGCCAGGACTCCTGCAGGAGTCGTCAGTTCTGCTCTTGTTCTCCATTGCATGATGTTGCTCGCCTTTAAGCGTCGGAATAGCCCGCTTTGACAAAGCGAACTTTACAAACGCCTTCCAACGCCTCAGCAGTCGAGCTCGCAGCTTCTTGGCCATCGTTGCCATGCCGAGATGCTTCGCTCTGAGGTCGAGGGAGAAGAGGCTCGAGCAAGGCGCTTAGAATACACAAACTAACATAGCTAGCTTCGAGCGCCTAAGGCCGGGACATGCCCGCCGGAGATTGATGTTACGCGTTTGCCATGCTATGTTCCTTGCAGAGGACGGAGTGACAGTTCCGCCATGCGTGGTTGTCATAAGCGTCTCACATCTCAGGCTGGGCGACGATAAGATGGGAGGGATAGGGTCCCCAACAATGCAGGTTATCAATGATGATCACCGCCAAGATCGTCTGGTATCGCTTCTAAAACGATCTGCAATGGTTGCAGATTGTACTTGCCGCGAGCACGAGTTATGCAGTCCAAGAATGAAAGCTCGATTACCCGCGGGGTACGACGTACATCTACAACAACAGCAAACAACGGGGGAATAGGTACCAGCATATGCCCAGGAAGAAGAAATGCGATCAACAAGCTGAAGGTCCGTATCGGAATATCCGTCATGAGACCTAGGCGACGAGCTCACAACAGGAGTGAGACCGCCCCCGCCAGAACGAGGAGGGCAAGTCCACCCGCCTTAGCCTTGTCTGTCGCACCCGAGTGTGTCTGATTCGGCAGACTGGCGCTCGTGCTGGCCGTCCCCGTTCCGTTGATCGTAAGTGCATTCATCATGAACTGCTGGTAGGTGTTGCCGGTCGCGGGTGGGTTGACGGCGAACACCATTCCCTTTCCGCAGTGGCCCGTTTGGCGACAGTAGACCCAGATAGGAGTAGTGCTGTTGACGGTGATGGTGTAGGTGGGAAAGACGGTTGCGCTTGCTGCGACTGGTTGGCTAGAGAGGTATTAGCCAGAGTAGTTAGGGACAAAGTGAGGGGGGACGAACAAGTCAGAGTCGAACCCGACCTGGCCAGTGGTCGACGTGAGCGTAAGCTCGCGGCATGGATCGGCGAAGGTCGACTGGGTTGCCGTGTGGTTTGCGCTGTGGAACTCGAAGGTGACCGTATCGCCGACATTCGCCATCTGCTGGCTGGTCAGCGAAAGCAGCTGAGGTGGAATGACACAATACTTACCACCGTATTGGGCGTGTACACAAGTCCAGCCGAACCACCCACTACCACCCGGTGGTCCGTCGCACCCGTACTGGTTCCAGTAGGCATAGCCGTCGGCGCTGACCCATAGATCGTCTGCATACCCGACATGCTAATCGTAGTCGGCACAGTAGAGCCCATAGTAACAGCAGGAGCAGAAGACGAGGTCGCCATAGGTGCACTGGCGCCGGCAGTCCCGTTCTGGGCGATAGCAGCGGACTGGAATGCCTGGAAGGTGTTGCCTGTCGCTGGGGCGTTGGCGCTGAAGACCATTCCCTTGCCACAGTGGCCCGATTGGCGGCAGTATACCCAGATGGGCTTCGTGTCGTTCACTTGGACTTGGTAGGTCGGGAAGTTGTCCGTCATGGAAGCGGAAACCGGCATGCTTTGGGAGGAGAGATTGTTATCAACATATGCAAGGGGTGGAAGTAGTAACGACATACAAGCCAGAATCAAACCCGATTGGGTTGCCATTCGCATCCTTTAGCTTCACACACGGGTTCGCGAACGAAGACTGTGTAGCCGTATGGTTCACCTGCTGGAAAACGAAGTTGAGGATGTCGCCCGGTTCTGCCTGGATGTTTGAGGGCGAGAAAGTAAGCTGTCCAGGACCGCCAACCACGATATCGTGGATCAAAGCGGCGGAAGCGACAGAAGCGCCCAGCGCAAGGGAGATGATCGAAGCAATCATTCTTGATTCGGTGGGCTCTCTTAGATCAAAGTATATGGTGGATAGCGTCAAGCTATGTGAGGAGGTCGACTAGCGACTTCAGGTCCGAACTGAGGGAGGGGAGGCGAGCCCTGCTCGATGTTGCTTCGACTGGCGGAGACGGGGAGGGAGAGCAGAGAGACCGTACCGTCGCCCCCACTGCTCCAGGTTACCTTTTTATGGCAGAAAAGGAGCCTCCAGAGTGCATTGATGCCCACAAGGTTACGATAGACGCTTATTTGCATTCCATGGTGTCCGAGTCCGTTTTACTGCAGCTAAGCAACAGACGACGCAACGGAGACGCGGAGAGCGACGGTGGGCCCTGAGGTCCACGCGTTTGAGGTAATTTATGGGGCGCTTCTGCATAGCCACCGGTTTGGTATCTTATCGGGGTTCCTTGGCGGGAACCGGCTTCCGGCGTAGCTGAACGAGGATTAATGGTAACGGTGATGAGCCGGAGCGGCGGTACTGGACAATAATCTTCTGCAAACCGTCGTGCGACGAAATTCTCTGATCCGTGAGTTGGTCATGATGCTGAACTTCCGGCGCTGCAGACAAACAGCCGTTGACAAGATCAGACCAGGCTAGCTAGTGGACGTTGCCGGGCATGCACGGTCGCCATGGTTCCGCTTCCGTGCTTCTCGTTCATCCAAACAGAAACAGGACAAAACCGTCAAAGAGAATGAGCAGCGACAGTGGGAAAACGTGCCTGCAGGGGCAAGCATACTCCAGGTTCGTGTGTCGCTCGACATTGGTGCGTATTTCGAGAGGAAAGCCATCAGCGATTCAGGCCGTATGGGGGAGGCTCGGGCCGGTAAGCCGTCGCCGACGTCTCGGACTGTTTGTCTGGATACAATCCGGGGGAACTCGGTGAGGTTTTTTTTCCCTGGACGTTCGCTTCAGTGGGCGACTATCAGAGCGCACAACAGTACATACCATGCGTCAGGCGCCTTCCCAGGCGAGCGCGTGCCGTCGAAAGCAGGTGCAGCATCCGTGTAGCACAAAGTCCAACATAATGCTGTGCTGGTAGCATTCAACGAGTCATACTGTAGAGAAACGGCCCTTACTGTCGGTGAAGCATTTAAAAAGCGGAGTATCGAAGCGATTGGCGGAGGCATGCAAGAAAAACGACTGCCAGATGTAGAGGGCTTGCTGGCATTCCGAGTTCCACACTTCCTCGCGGGATCGCCTCGGAGATGGAGCGAATTCGCTGCAACTGATAATCCTGTTGCAGCTTATCCAAAAGAGCAAACTTCAGCAGCTCCACACGGGGATCGGAAGAAGCAGAACTCGGGGTTGAAGAGGAACGACGGGCAGATGTGGAGTCGGCTGGGCGGGGAACTTACAGCCAGAGGCGGGGTCCAATCTCCATCCTCCGCTCTACAAGCGATGCACAGCCTGGGGATACGCGACGACCAGTGCTTACCGATAACATAGGTAAGCATACGGGCCGCCACCGTAAGGTTCGTGCGGAACGCAGAACTGCTTGCGTAAGATATTAAGGAACAGCTCCACACTGGTCGGTATTATCGGCAAATAATGTGAAGTGTGGGGACATGGAGCATGATACCTAGAGGTAGCTCTAAACAAGTGATCAGAGCGCAGAGGAAAAGGGGATATCCCTAAGATCAGGTACTTACAACGAACAAGCGAATTTGCAGTGATCAGGAACGTGGAAGCCATGGTAAAGCTGGGGAGATATCACAGAAGGCTATCGAGTGTAGCGGTTTGCCTCGCCTGCGGAAATACTAGGCCGAATTAGAAGCAGACCAAGCGGGAATTCTCGATAGCAATGGGCCAAATATGCCTGGTCGACCGAGAGGCTCCCAGAAGAGCATGTACGGCACGAACGGGTAGAGGATGCTGCTGGAACATTACAGCATGCAGCCATGTGCGGAAGGCGTCCTCAATGGGAATAGCCCAAGCTTGCCAATAGGGGGTCCCGATAAGATCGGTAAAACAGCAAGCCTTCTGCAACTTCTTTAGGTTAAGGTCTTGCCACATCGGAACAGAAGCCCCTCCTCCTGCCCTGCCATGTCGCCGCGGACTTCTATAAGTGTTGCCAGCGCATCAGGTTGTGGTACCGAGTGCAGTCCAATCGTCCCGCAAGCAGATGATCCAGGATATGCAGGGGTACTGCATGCAAGGAAGGGAGCTCCGGCGACAATGCTATGCCCTAGTCCGGTTGGTCCGGACACGCGAGCTGCTCAGACTACCGCGATTGGCTCGCAGCGCCTACTAGTTCCCGTGGCAGCGAAGGGTGACACTGGCGTAGCCTGGAGAGAGTGGATGTGAAGCTGAGACGAGCACCAGCGGACGTGACCGACTGGCATGGGAGATTATAGAGAACAGGTGAAACGTATGATCCGGAGCTGTATTGTCCTGGACAAGCGGAACTGAGAAGGGGACGTCGATGATAATTCCGTCGGAATGCGCCGACTCGATTCACGTGCCTATGTTTTCCCCATCATTGCTTCCGTGCACGCCTTCTTCACTTGGACCTCACAGACCAGGAAGATGGACAAGACACTGCGTCTATTTGCTGAATCTCTGCTGCTCTTACAGTCTTTCTCGATATTACTCATTAGATCACTTCGCCATCCCCTAGCCTACCCGTGGAACATGCTTTTGCGGCTGGTCATCTGTCGAAAGCGCTCAAGGCGGTACAAAGACGGACGGAAGGACACCGCTACCTTCCTAGCTGCGACGTGCCTGATCGTGCGCGACGGGTCTAGGACTTCCTGAAAGGCAAACGTTGAGTTGCATTTTTGGGGTCCGACATATCTGCTTCCCGCCGTCTGCGGCTGCGTTTGCCCCACCCGCCGCCCCTTGCCAGGACTGCCGTCTAAGCGTCTACTTCGGGACGACCACTGGCACCTGCTGTTTCAGTCACCTTCCTTGAATATCCAACTACTCTCACTATGGCTCAAGAATGTTCTGAAGGGATCTTTCGATACCTATCAGATGTGGAGCTTCCCTATTTGCCGAGCACGGCTCATGCGGAACGAACTGTATATAAGCGTCCCCCGTTCGGACGACCATGCTCCCTTAGGTCCCTCTTCAGCAGAATCAGACCTCCCTGCATCTCCCACGTCCTGTCAGCGATGTCTACTCAACTCCGCCCCTATGTCGTGACGGGAATGGTTGGTATGTCTGCAGGCATGCTCGCGCAGACACACTCCTCATCATGGCCGTCGGCGTAGGTGACGATGGCTCCGTGTATCCCCGTCTGGAGATACGCGACCTTATCACCAAGCACCCAGAACAGTACTCGCTTTTCGTCCGCTCCCTTCTTCAGCTCTACAATCCAGAATATCAACCCAAGCCAGCTGCCTTCGTGGAGATAGGTTAGTTGGTTCCTCGAACGAGGTACAATTGCTCATACATTGTAAAGCGGGCATTCATGGCATGCCGTACCAACGCTGGGCGTATGTGACGTATTTCATCCGTGTTGCTCGTGCTGATTAGTCTGGATTTGGTAGTGGTGATCCGGATTGCACGACCGTATATCGCCCGGGTACCAACGGGGGCTATTGTCGCCACAGCTGTGGATCCTTTGCTCCAGCAATTACGACTTTCACTGACGTAATTTTCCAGCTGTACTCTTCGCGCACTGGCATCGTATGGCGGTCATGCTGATTGAGGTATTGTCATTGACAATCATATGCTTTACTATGATGAACTTCTCCCTAGCAAGCGGTGGGCGAGGTTGCAGCCAAGATCGCACTGGCGGACGAGATCGACCCGAAGGCGCTCCCAGGTCAGAAGGGTCGCTGGACGCAAGCCGCCAAAGAACTTCGTTTCCCGTACGTCAACATTTCCTATGCGGGTTGGATGGCTACTCAGATTGTGCCAAGATTTTGGGACTGGCTGGACCCTCGGACTTCCGAGGAGGGTTTCCCGAGGATCAACGGTGTCTCCATCTTCGAGGTTCCTACAGTCACGATTCAGACTTCCCGTGGTGAAGAGGAGTATAGTAACCCCTTGCGTACCTACCCCTTCGGCGAGACACTGCCGCCGGGCTTCGAGGACAACATGGCTGTATGGTACCGCACTTACAGATGGCCACGCTACGAGGGGAGTGATTGGGAGAACCTTAAGGAAGACTACGAGGGTTTAGACAGGTAAGTCGAAGTATCCACAGGTATTCGCGCTGCTCATTGTTCTTGAAGGTGTTTGAAGGGTACGGACCACCCGAATCAGGAATTCAAGCCTATCAGCTACATGAGGGACAAGTTCGGTCATTTGTTTAAGCTTCCGCCTACACATCCCGAGGAGGACTGGCCTTCCATGTGAGTCGTATCAAGCAGAGGAAATCCGTTCTGTTTGTTGACCAAATCTCAGCTGGGACGAGTGGGCGGACTCTACACCCCAAGAACGGCGCATGAAAACTGGGTTCTGCCTTGGGAATTTCGAGGAATGTCACCATAAGATTCACAATGACATTGGGGGCGACGGTCACATGGTGAGATTGCTCTCCCCACGTGCCTTGCAAGTTGCATGTCAGCTTATCGTTGGTTTTACGTAGTCGACTCCGGATCAGGCTGGTTAGTTTTGCCGTTTCGTAGTGCCTCGATGCGTTACTGATTGAGCCCCAGCCTTTGATCCCTTGTTCTTCCTGCACCACAGTCAGGTAGACCGACTGGTCGCCATGTGGGAGGCTGTGTATCCCGACTACTGGATGCAAAAAGGGTGGTACGATAATGAGGGCAAGCTGAATGCGTTCAGTAAGTGACATGATGTTGCCGACACCAGAGTTTGGATGCTCACTATTAAAAAGTCGGACCGAAGGGCACCCTTACGCAAGAGGAAGGAACAGCTGTCGATGAGGACACACCCCTGTCTCCTTTCAAGAAGAATGAGACAGAGTACTGGACCGCAAAGGACGCTCGCTTCATCCACAAGGGGGCTTCAGTGAAGAAATGTAAGAACATTCAGGGCGAGGAATGTCGCATGCTGATTGTATCTCTGCAGACTTCACCTACCCTTCGATCGGACCTTTTGAATTCGACAAGCCCATCGATCGTGAGAAGCAACAGGATCTGATTGGCTTCATGCAACAATACTTCAGCACGTCGAAGCTCGACTACACGTATGCGCCCTACGAAGGCCCGCTGCCCTCCCTATTCAACCCCCCTCCCATGCCGGACTTTTTCCCAGCCACTCATGAGCCGCTGCAAAACTTCCGTCGCTGGATCCTCTTCGTCGAAGTTGTTGCCGATGCATGGAACGGCTCCCACAACATGGAGGTGTTCCTGCACAGCAGGCCTGAGATTGCACCGGCGAACGTTCCCATCACTTCGCTCGCGGCAATCGCTCGTCAGAAGAAGACGAAGTGTGCTGGATGTATCGAGCGCAAAAAACGCGGTGCGACGTTCCTGCAGGGTATTTGCCTGCTGCAGCGCGATGTCATCATCCCCCTGATGAAGGCTAGCGGCATTGACTTCGCCGAGAACAAGGACGCCAACGACAAACTCTGCGAGTACATCAAATCCAGCTTAGGCGCGAGGTTCCAGCTCCCGGGAGGCGATGTGCTGGCTGAGACGACCAATCTTCTGACTGAGAAGGAGATTGCTCAGCTTGACGCACTCCCGGAGGAGAAAGCCCCACGCATTCGGCTGTTCTCCGGAGCTGCTGCCGCTCCCAAGGCCGACTCTGGCTTGGAGTACAAGCCGTACTACTACTACGACTGGCAGGAGCATGGCTTCCTTATGCCTGCAGAGTCCTGGAAGTGGCGCCCGGAGAACTGGCACTGATGAATGTCGCTGGAGATGGTGCAGGGCGTCAGGCAGGCCACTCACCTCCCGACTGCTCACGCGGGGAATCTGCGAGTTCAACCTCGAGCATGGGGTTCAACCTCCTGCAACGAACTCAACCTCTTGACCTGCTTTCGGTAATCATCCCCAATTTTGTAACATCTGGCTGCAAGGTAGTCATCTTACCTACACAATATATGACCGTGTCGCGAACATGTCCCTGCAAGTCCAACAACGCCCTGGGGGTAATGACGCAGTCCCATGGTTTACAGCGGTGAATGTGTGGTGCTCAATTAAGAGGTGGTGAGCGATTTTACGGTGCTACCGACAATCCTCTCCTATAAGCACCGCGTGCCCCTACCTGTCAGTCCGATTCGTGGCCGTGTTTGTTGAATGGGTTCGGCGCATCCTGGTCCGTTCGGACTTCCTCTCAAGCAGCCAAGCAGCCGTATGCAGCAGGCGCACATGACCATTGGCTCGAGACCAGCCGGAGTAAAGGCGTGTCTCTGCCTGTTGACCATTCTGTCACAATCGCGAGTGCAGATTAAGTAGAGGCTGATCTCGTCATCCTGCTTACGTCGGCTTACATACTCAACCTATTCTATGACAAACCGAAGCGCTCGTAGTTCGACGTCTGATCTCCCTTCCTTCACAGCACCATGAGCCAACCCATGACTGAGAATGGTGTCGAACCAACACATTTATGGTGACGCATTCCTTTTCTTGCAAGGCACTGTTCATGTCTTCCACTCGACGGTCTTGTCATGGTCCTCCTCGACCACATGCCACGCATGTTCAGCCGCTCGGTATTCAGATCTTTGTCGGAGGAGAGTCTCTTGGCATAACGGCATCTCCAAGTCTCGTTAGAACGAGAGGGAAAAGCAGGATTCCTGATGCTGCTTGACTACAGATCAACTGATGGGGCGGTGACTTATATCAGGTGCTACTATTCCAGGGCAAATCACTCAGAGGCAAACACAAGTTCCATCGCAAGTAAGTATCGTACCTCAAGCTGAAAGAGCGTGTCAGGATATCTGACTTCGTTTTGTGAAGGTTACCGCAATGATCGGCGTCCTCAGCACCGTGTTCTCCGCGCTCGCCACGACTACCCTCGCCCAGGTCACCTGTACACCTTTCAGCAAGGTCGGCAGCTCCGGTTGCCCGTACGCTGCACCGACCACCGGCCAGCTCAACGCACTGATTGACAAGTACTGCGGTGGCACGTCGTGCGAAACTAACGGCGGTCTTCCATGCTACTACTCGGAGGAGCTCCCACAGAAGTCGTCCGACCGCAAAGGCTACTATTACGTCGCTACGAACACGCCCTATGCCGGTCGTGAAGGTCAGGCAACGTGCTACAGCGCGTTGCAAGGTATCGTCAACGCGTGCGACGAGCAGTATGGGGAGTATGGTTGGGTCGATGGTACCCAAACCGTGGATGGTTATCCCTTCGAGGTCGTCACCTGCGAGCTCATCTGATGATCCGAGCCCACTGGAGCAAGCGCCTCTTTCTCAATCGCGTAAGGCAGTTGTGTGGCATTGTCTTGTTTGGAGATGCCTTACGACCCAGAAATAACAATGGACCGTATTTGCCTGAGAGATGGTGGAGTAAAGGCAAGTTCCGATTGCTGGGCATCAATGCCGTGACAAATTCGTGCTGAGTCATGATTACCTCCGTTTGTTGAAGCTGCTGAGCTCGTCAAACCCATCTCTCTTCCTGAACCAGCATATGTCGCGCCCTGCCATGATTTGCGTCGCAAAACTGTCGACATACAATGGCCCGCAAGCCAATGCACCGAGAACTGTCCGAGCCTGTGACCGCAATTTCACACGTCTAGGCGACATCAATGAACTCCGCATGCGCCAGAAGCTGAACAATTGAATGGCGACGGGTTATATCGCTTGAGCTTGTTCCTGCTTTCTCCTAGTTTCTGCCGACGAGCTACCTGAAACAGCTGCTTTTCTCTCACGGGTCTGCAGCGAACACCGGCACTCTCCGGTCATGATCACAACTTCTGCCTTTTCGGGTCAATGCAATCCATTAAGCTCGCCTGGGTGGGTGGAACTACAGCGGTGTTAAGGATCAAGAATGCCGGCCATTGTCCTTGTCGCCGATCCGTCTGCAGGACCTAAAGGCCGCCTTCTGACTTTCTCCTTGTCCTATATCAAGCTCCTGCCAAAACCGCCTCATTTCTCTCGCACACCGGGCACATGACCGCCCACCCACCTTGCTTCCTTTGTCAGCACTCGGTCATCTGCATCTGATCTGGCTCGGAAGGCGTTGGTCATCATTGTCATCAGAGCCGCCGTCCCTTTCTGGCGCGTCTTGCCGTTCCCTAAATAGCGACGAGTTCGAGGATACTGCCTGTGTCGTCGCCCATGGTCGACGGACCTCAAACCCGGTGCGCTGCTAGACTGGGCTGCTCTGGCACTAAGTGCACGGGGTGCGATGGATGTTGACTATTGGCTTGATAATGCGATCGCCCAGGGGTGTGAGCCGTAAGGTATAAAAGAACTCCGAACTGGCCGAGACAACCACTCTCCAGGCTCGAGCAGCTCAAACAACTCACAGGTACGCACCCTGTCCCTCTGCTCAAAACGGCACACTAACACCCATACCCAGCCATGTTCGCCCTTCTCAGCACGCTCGCCCTCACCGCCGCCCTCAGCGCGCAGGCATACATCACCTGCTCCCCCTACACGAACTTCGGCGTCTCCCAGTGCCCCTACGCGGCCGCTACGACCGCCCAGATCGAGTCGACCATCACGACCTACTGCACGGGCACGTGCGTCGTAGAAGGAAATAGCGTGCCGTGCAAGTCTCAGCCCAGCTACACGCTGTATGACGAGTCGGACAGTTTGTTCGTTCAGGTTGGCGTGCCCTACCCGAGTGCGCCGGGTGGAGAGAGTAACAGTGCTTGCGAGGAGAACTTGACGGCTGTTGTGACGCAGTGTAATGAGGAGTATGGGGAGTATGGGTGGTTGATCGGGACTAACGTCGAGGACATCGCGTACCAAGTCTGGGTGTGCGCGATTGGAGACTGAGGGGCGCGGAACGCGGGCATGGGTTGAAAACCTTGTGAATGCCTGAGCAGAATCAATGAAGAAACAATGCGTTTGCACCAGTTGTCGAGCCGTTCGAGCATCTCTCGTCATGGGACAAAGTTGGCCCGGCACAAACACTCGCACAAGAAATTCATATTTTCGCATCTATTCGACAACCCATACATCCCGTTCACCACCTACCAAAGACAACCTATCAAGCTAATGCAGGATCCCCTGAGCAGCCTTCGCGCACTCCTCAGCCCGCTTCGCAAACGCCTGCTTAGCACCCTCATGATCCCCCGCGACCCACCTGGTCATCGCGTCCCCCTGCAGCCCGCGTCCAAAGCTGAACGTCAAGGGCGGCAAGCGGGAGGCCATGGTGCGCAGAACACCCTCCTCGACGTCTTTGCTGTTCGCCAGCGCTTCGGCCGCTGTGGCGGCGATGGGCTCCTTGACGGGTCCGGCACGGACGAGCTTGTTGACTGCGTCTAGGTAGAGCGTGCTTTCCTGGTCCGAGAGGCCGCCGGAGAGGAAGACGATCCCCGCCACCGCGGGGGGCACAGTGCGCGCAAGGACAGTAACGGTCGCAGCGGCGATCTCCTGCGCGGTAGGCTTAGGACCAGAGTATTTCAGCCCGGCTTGGGGGAAAGAGGGCTTGAGGAGAGTGCCTTCGAGGAGGACGCCGTAGATTGCTAGTTTGGCGTAGATCGCGCTGATCACTTTGACGTGCGCGTCGATCGAGGTTTGGAGGGAGGCGTCGGCCGAGAAGTCGAGGTCGGGCTCGACGATCGGGACGAGGCCGGCGGATTGGGAGATGGAGGCGAAGCGGGCCAGGGCTGGGCGAGCAGGGAGCGTTAGCGACCTGCTCTCGAGCTAGGAGCACGAGGCGAAGGAGAGGAGGAACGAGAGGCGGGAAGGAGGAGAGAAGTGGATGGAGAAAGGTTGAAAAGGGGAACGAAGGGAAAGGTGCTTACCACCCGCCTGAGCCTCAATGGCCGCCTGAGAAGGCAGCGTCCCCGCCTCATTCACAAGGAAAGGCGCCCTCCACTTTGTAAACCTCGCCCCCGCCTCCCTCCACGTCACACACCGATTATACAGGTCATCCAGCCCCTGCGTGCCCACTTCGCCCGACCCTGCGGGACTGCCGGGGAGAGCGTACCCGTCCGTATCTGCGCGGACGCCGGGGATCACACCGCGCTCGATGAGGACGGGCGCGAGCTGGAACTGGAGGAGAGTCTCGGCATAGAGGATCACCCCGCTTATATGCTCGGGATTCAGAGAGCGGTAGAGAGTCTCGCGCCAGGCCTTACGCCGCGCAGTCTGCTCTTCCTCGGAGTACTGCTTGCTCCCCTTTGGCGCGCAGGCGGCAAGGCGGGCGTGGATCCCGTCGGGTGTTTCGTCTGTGGCGTAGATCCCACGCCCGCGCGGGTGGACGAGCGCGTGGGCGGTTGCGATGAGCTGGTGGGCGGTGGAGGCGGAGTGATGTGGGTAGAGAGGGTGGGAGGGGGCGGATGAGGAGAGGGGGACGGTGCTGAAGCCGTAGCCGGGCGTGGGGACGGTCGTCATCCTTGCGAGCGAGTGAGCGTAGGGAGCAGCGAGCAACTATGGTACGAGCGAGAACGAGTGAGCAGCACGGAGAGGACTAGAGGTAGAAGAGGGTCAAGCAGTTCGCCAGCTGTACTCAGTCCATATATACTCCCTCACCGGACATACGCGGCTCACGCTGTCGGTGGGCGATGAATGAATTGACCTCCACTTTGTTAGGCGATGAGAGAGTGTGTGGCTGGACCCCAACGCCGGGTGGACGGCCGAGACGCTGCGAAGTCGGGCGCACGTTTGTGACAGCTCATCCACTTTCTCTCCCTATTTCACATCCTGTTTTCTTGGGTGGGAGAATTTTCTCAAACGTTGTCTAGTAAACTTGGTAGCTGGTTTATCTTGATAATATTGGGCGTTGCTGGGTGGGTGAAGCTGCGGGGACGGTCCGGGGATGCGGGGCTCCGGCTCCGAGTACCACCCGGAGAAGCGGGAGATGCGGAGTCGCGGAGTCGGAGACGCGGGTCTTCTTCGCACTATCATCCTCCCGCCTTCATCCTCGCCAGCACTTCAGCCATCAAACCCCACAATGACAACCATACCGGAACTTGGAGCACACCTTCGTATAGCCAAGCCAATCCTGGGCACATCTTCCTGCGGGTAGTATGGCAGGGGTGGGCGGAGAAAGTCTGCCAAGAGCGAGGAATTTACTGAGTGAATACGGTGGAACCCTCCATCACGCGCCGGTTCGGTGCCTCCACTTCGTTGGCCCGGTATGGGATGGGCCAGACAATGCGATCCGGTCGTGCGCCTTTCCCTATGTGGGGTGGGGTATGCGCTGGAGGGCTGTATCCCTGTCCTCCTCAACCTGAGCATCATTGGCGATCATTAATCTCTCCTCGACCCCGCCCTCTCCCCGATCCCAACGTTTCTCTCCCTTCAAGAGTCATATACCCGTCACCGCAGCAAGCAACGAACGATGTCAACGAAACACATCTACCCGCACACCCATCCCTCCCTCATCATCCCCGCCCTCCGCTCTCTCTGCCTCTCCAACCCCCATCTCCGTCTCCACACACCCAGCAAGACCCTCCTCCTCTCCAACCCCTCCCCAAACGTCGTCCCAATCCTCTGCGGCGGCGGCTCAGGCCACGAACCCTTCGCGGCTGGCTATGTCGCCCCTGGCCTCCTAGCGGGCGCAGTGAGTGGGGAAGTGTTCGCCTCTCCCTCCGCTCGACAAGTATACGACGCCATCCGCCTGCTCGAAGCCCAGCACCCGGGGAGGGGCGTGCTGGTGCTGCACAATAACTACACGGGCGACTGTCTGCATTTCGGTATCGGCGCTGAACAAGCCCGCGTGGCGGGAGTGCAGGTGGAGACAGTGGTGGAAAGTGACGACGTTTCCGTCCCTCGCTCCCGGAGCGCCAAAGTCGGTCGACGCGGCTTAGCCGGTATAGTCCTGACGTGCAAGATCCTCGGAGCCGCTTCCTCCGCCGGGCTGGACCTAAAGGAGCTCAAGGCGCTGGGGGAGGAAGTGAACAGGCAGACAGCAACCATAGGGACGGGGCTGGATCACGCGCATTTACCGCATACGCCTGCACATGCTTGGGAGCCTTTAGGGGGAGACGATTTGGAGTTGGGGATGGGGATGCACAACGAGCCTGGCGTGCGGCTCGTCAAGGGCGGTATGGGCGCTGAGGAGCTAGTGAGGGAGATGTTGAGCCTTTTGCTGGGGAAAGATGAGGATCGGTCGTTTGTCCGTTGGGAGGAGGGCGATCTCCAGCCTGGTTCTTCCGGCTCAGCAGCGGGCGAAGGGCCAGTGCTGCTGGTGAACAACCTCGGCGGCATATCCACCCTCGAGCTCTCGGCGTTCGCCCATTCTGTCCTCCAACAACTGCAAGCCGACTACAGCCTAAAACCAGCAAGAGTGTACGTCGGTGCCTACCTCACCTCGCTCAACTCGCCCGGGTTTAGCGTCACCCTCCTTAACAGCGCGGCGGTACATCGTGCCCTACCGGAAGGACTGAGGGGGAAGGTGAACGTTCTAGAGCTGTTGGACGCGGCTGTTGACTGTCCAGCCTGGGCGGGAGCGACGACTTGGTCCTCTTCTCCGGCTGCTTCCTCCTCCGTTCCCGGGGTACAAACGGCCGGGGAAGCATCACAGCCAGCGGACGAGGAACCGGAACTCCTGGACCCTGGCCCGCCTCTACCTCCCACATTCGAGGCGCAGCTGAGAAAAGCGTGCGAGGCGGTGCTTGCTGCCGAGCCGGACTTGACGGCTTGGGACACGTTGGCGGGCGATGGGGACTGTGGAGCTACCTTTGCTAGGGGCGCACAAGCCCTGCTTGACACGCTCCTCCCTTCTTCCTCTTCCTCTTCCTCCTCCGCAGGAATACCAGAAGGGGCAGCAACGGCCGCTGCCCGAGCTGCAAAAGCACTGGAAACGACGATGGGCGGCACGAGCGGCGCCGTGCTCGCTCTCTACCTCACCGCTCTCTCCACGGCCCTCTCTGACCCTAACCTTCCTCCGCACCTCGCACCAAAGGCAGCCCTAGACGCCCTATATCGGTACACCCCCGCTCGCCCCGGCCAAAAAACGCTGATCGACGCCCTCTCTCCCTTCTCGCTCTCGCTCGCTGCTGGCGCTAGTCTGAGTGAGGCGGCGCAGAAGGCCGTGGACGGCGCGCAGGGGACTAGGGGGATGCAGGCTAGGGTCGGGAGGGCTACGTATGTCCCGAGGGCGGGGGAGGGGGTGGTGGACCCGGGGGCTTGGGGGGTCGCGGTCGCTCTCCGGGGGTGGGCGGAGGGCGCGGGACAATAGGGATAGGCTGGGTTATTGGGGGTTGTACTTGATACGGATGGGGTTACGATGAATGGCAATACGGTATCTCTCAATCCCTCGAGCGCGTTGTTTGGGTGTACTGTACAGTAGGTTACACCTGTTTGGTCGTCATGAACGCAACACTCGGTGACACAACACCAGCTCAATCTCCGATAGCGCACACCCAGACCTGATAAGCAGACGGATACCCCTCAACGACCGAAACACCTCCCAACCATCCAAACTCTCCATACTCCGCATCACAAGTCTGCACCACCTCCGTCAGGTTCTCCTCACACGCCGACGCGCCCTCCTGGCCCGGCTCAGCCGTGGTAGCCACGCTAACCTGTACAAACAGCCCATCCGCGCCCGAGAGCGTGTAGGACGACTGCGATGAGCAGGGCACGCTGTTACCCTCCACGACACAGGTGCCCGAGCAGTACTGCGTGATGGCGCTGTCGATCTGGGCGGTTGTCGCTGCTGCATAGGGGCACTTGGAGACGCCAAAGTTGGTGTAGGGCGAGCAGGTTATATACCCGCGTGCGGTGCGAAAGAGTGCGCACAAGGCGATGGTGCTGATGAGGACAAGCATGGCGGGCTGCAGCAAGTAATCAGCGGGGCGGTCGACATTTGTGCGGGGCATGACTCACCGACTAATCCTTGGGCTCTGAGGGGTGCGTTTTGTTGTCGAGTTGTGGCCCAGACGGGTCTCACCGTCTCCTTAAATATGTTCTGCCTTTAATGAGAGCGCAGCCCTCGACGCTGAAGAACATCATTGTGAGCACCTTGAAATCGTCGGTCGGGTTTGTGGTCCGGCCTTGAAGGCACGTTGAGCAAGTACCTGCTCGAGGGCATCTTCATCCAAGAGTTTAACAAAAGGAACCCCTGGAGCTGCCCCTCCGGATGACGGCAGCAATGACCAAGTTTTGAATCCAGAACCGACCGAATTCTTAGGAGGCAGACTAATAGTCCATGCGGGAATAAGAAGACCGGCAGTTGAGCAGAACTTGTGAAGTCCCGTGAGAGAGAAAGACGACAGGTATGGTAGCCAGGAAGAGCATCGGGGGGAACAGCACCAGGACAGTCGTGCTAGGCCTCTGAAGCGACCGCGTGGGACGTGAACCCATCGGCGGCCGCAAGCATACCATCAGAACTGATACAGTCGCGGACATTTACTCCACGAGATGGGGCACAGAGAGATGTTGCACCCACTTTAGCGCCTCCAGTCTAGAGGAGCAAGAGCGGTCTATCAGGGCATTCGGTGGATACCGCTGAAGGACCAAAGAGGTAAAGCTGAGACGAGATTATATCGTTCATTTAGCATTGCTTTATCCTGTTGATATCGACAACGGATCATCCTCTCCTCGAAAGGCACTTTTGATATTGCAGAAGACCGTTAAGCAAGTTGGCAGGTGATGATGTCATAAGGGCGTCCATTGGCCGTCAGGTAGCCATCGTACCAACCATATTCTCCATATTGCGAGTTGCAAGAATCGACGATCGATTGGAAGGCCGCATAGCATGCCGGGTCGTTGGGCGTACCGGGGGGCGGATACTCCTCGGTTGAAACTTGATAGTAGCTTTGACCGTCGGCTGTTTCATGCGAGAGCGAGGGCTCGTCGTAGCACGGGAGTTCGTCGAGAACGTCCTGACAGTAGCTGCCATCGCAATACTGCTGGATCAACGCTTCCAAGTCGCTGGTGGAAGGGGCTGCATAAGGACATCCGGCCAAGCTGAAGTCGCTAAACGGAGTGCAGGTCGCCGTTGCCGCGAAGGAGAGCCGGACAAAGCCGAGGACGGCGAGAATGACTGCCGGAATGAAGGACAACATTCTTGAAGACACCTCTGTAGAATCCGAAAAAGGATGAGCTCAGTTACACGATAGGATATCGTACACCATATACTGACCCGGGTTGTTGGGAAAGGAAGGGTAAAACTCGTTTTTGGTGCGAGTTCGGTTGATGTTGTTTCGCAAGGGTAGAGCCTAGTCTTTATACATCCTCACGCAGGCCAATACCTTGGCTGAGCGGGCCCCGTAGACTAGGAGGAACCGCATCGTGAAGCCCGCTGGAGCAGTGGAGAGCGGTTTGCTCCACCCGCGCGGATGGCTTACTCTTTGCGTAGGCTTCAGTGACAATCCACCATGTCGCCTTGCGATATTCACTGAGGGATAAGGAGAATGACATGTCTGCTCGGGCAGAAGGACTGCCAACGCCGCGTGACCATGGCGCCATGGAGCACATCCTGAGAAAGTCTTTCCTCATAAGTAGGTATGTGGAGCAGCGGGTGTCTGGTTGTTCGCACCTTCACCGTTCTGGGATGAAGCACATGCCGACTGGTTCACATATTATACAGATGATTACCGATAATAACCGTTACACCGAATAGGTGAACGTACCTGGTCTCTCGGCTTATCTGGCAGCGAAAGCCAGCACTTTCAGCATGCTCGGTTGAGCCACTTCCCGATCCTGGACCTGCATCATCCGAAGCTGCCGTCACAAACATCCAGATCCACCGATGACCGCCGACGCCGCATGCCGCTCGAATGATACCGAGGACTGCATTCGCCAAACCTCCCAAGAGCTCTGAGCTCTGAGCATCCATAGAATAGAGGGGGTGCTCTAGAAGAGCTGGTTTCCATGTAGTGCAACATGGTCTAGGTCGAAGAAGACAGCGATCTGAGATCTATTCTCCAAGTCGGGAAGGTGGTCGATCATGCAGAGCCGGTATTGGTAGGCGCCGAGTTTCGAGTGATTGTATGCGTCGTTCTCCCATGCGGTTCAACATTTCAGAGAATGAGCGCCCGTTCACGTGAATACCGGCGGAAGCAGAGCCCATCGGCAGCTTTTCATTGAGTGACGTTAGCGGTGGGCATTTGGTCGCCTGCTCTTCCCACGCCATTCTTCTGGTGCACCACGTTCGGTGGGCCTTCTCGCCGGCCTGCTTACATTATTACCACTCACGGAAGGTCTCATGGGACTACTGTAAATGGGTTGACATTCTGATGCTGGCTCGACTTCGTCTGCCGACCCTGAGCTGCATGCGGCACGTCAAATAGCTCATTCCAGGACATCCACGATTACCACCGTGTATTATCCTTTTGCGGACCTAGTCGCGGGAGGAACAGTCTGCATTAGGCTAAGAGGAGGGAGACCGAGGCGCATGGTCACTTGTCCCTCCCCTAATCCTGCACAGGAAGATTCATGTGTATTTCTGGTGGATGACAAGGATGCCGAAGCTGTCAGTGACAGCTCGCCCATTACTTCCATGACCGGCACCGAGGTCCTTGCCAGAGCGGGCTGCGCGAAGCGTTAACTCGCCGCGGTCCAAGCTATAAGACATCGGCATTGCACTTGGTCTATCCTACCCGTCCTTCGGACCTTGTAAGACAGGTACGCCCGCTACGCATGAATCATTTTGGCCACGCTCAAACTAATCCTGAGTAGCCTATACTCAGCACCATGCTTTCTATCTTGGCCATCGCAGCTCTCACGTCGGCGTATACCAAGATCGCCTTGTCGCAAGGCGTCTCTTGCACCAACTATGGCTTGGCTGCCTGTCCCTACGCGGAAGCCACAACCGCTGATCTGACGGCTCTCATCGACAAGTTTTGTGGCGTTACGGGAGGAAACGACTACTACAAGTATACCGAGGACATTGAAGCATCCCTTCCTGATGGCTACTACCAAGTTACAAGCGACCGTCCCGGCGCCTTTTCGCAAGAGACGTGTACGACCGACCTCAACTACATCGTTTCAGAGTGCGATGCGACCGGGCAGTTCTGGGCCACAGGCGAGTACGAGAATGCCGATGGCATCACTTTCTCTGTAACCCCTTGTGAGCTTGCTTGATCTCACGAACAACGAACTCCGATTGTTCTCCCAATGTATCTCACGGGCTCGAAGAGTATGCATGTATCAAGTGTACTCGGTTCAATACAGGTGTTGTCTTTCGTCCTTCTTTGCTTCGTTTGGTATCGCCAAGCGCGTTTCACTCCGATCGTTAGTCCGAGGTGAGAGCACCCAACTTCACTGAAGCGGTCCAAGTTTGGTGGTCGCACGTGCGTGACCCTCGTCCGGAACGCCAAGTTCTATTAGTAGGGAGTCTACAAGTCACACCCAATGTACACAACGGACACCCTGAAGTTCCTCATGGTACGCCTGCATGCTTGCCCTGGCGGAGGTCGGACTGGTTCGGCTGCCAGGGGTCATGATTGACGACGAACTTCCGCCTCACGGTTAGGAGCTAGACGTTTGAGAACGTTGGCGACGTGCAGCATGGGGAGAAGGGCTGGGATGATGTAGCCTCTATATTGGCAGGGTATGCGGAGCAGAGGATGGAACGAAGGTGTATTAGTGAGTGATGGTAAAAGTACGAGAGGTAACTAGGGATGCGCGACTCTGAGCGCCACCCTACAGGGGACGTCGTGCGCCTCATAGCAGAAATCCACGTTGGAATTCCAACCTGGATTTCTCCCTTCGCTCTCAGGCTACAACACTCCCCCTCACGACGGACTTGTCATGCCAAGGTCAGCTAGAAACTTGGAGAACTTAGGGCGTGCTAATGCCTTTGTGAAGATATCAGCAACCATTTCAGTTGTGGGACAATACTCGAGTCGGACGGTCTTGTCGTCAACTTTGTTGCGGAGGAAATGATACTGGATATCGATATGTTTGGTGCGGCCATGGTATTGAGCGTCTTGGGAGAGGGCTATGGCAGCTTGGTTGTTGCAATAAAGAATGGACGGATTGGGTTGCTGGAATCCGAGGTCAGAGAGAAGTTGGCGCAGCCAAACGAGTTGTCGGGTAGCATGATTTGCAGCTACGTATTCAGCCTCACAGGTTGAGAGAGCTGTCATTGATTGCTTCTTGGATGACCAGCATGTCGCGCCTCCCACGAGAAGAAAGATATTGCCAGAGATGGACTTTCGGTCAATGGCGTTAGAACCCCAGTCCGCATCAGTGAAACTTGTGAATGTGGTCGATAGGTCTTCATCTCCACCATATCTGAGCGCATGATCACGAGTGCCAGATAAATATCGAAGAACATGCTTGATACCGGTCCAGTGCGTCTTTGAGGGATTGGCAGTAAACTGACTTAATGTCTGCACGGCATATGCGATCTCGGGTCTAGTGGCAATAGCGGCATACATGAGTGAGCCGATTGCTGTTGCATAGAGGGATTGATCCACTGGTCCGTCCAAATTTGCTTCGAACTTCACATTCGGATCTAGTGGAGTACTGACTGGTCGACAGTCTTCCATTCGGAATTGTTTGAGAACTTTCTCAATATAGCTGCGCTGTGAAAGCGCTATGCTGCCATCGGGCTCCTGTGAGATTTTGATACCCACAAGATATCGTGGTGCCCCGAGGTCCTTGACAGTGAATTCTTGCTTCAGAGCTTCCTTAACCCGTCGCATCTCTCGAGGGTCGCTTGTCGCAATAAGGAAGTCGTCTACCCAAACAGTGAAGATTGCAAGTCGGGTGCCAATGCGTCGGACATATACACATGGCTCGATGTCAGATCGTTTGAAACCGTGTCGTGTGAGTACGCTATTCAGCTTTTGGTACCACACTCGTCCCGCTTGCTTAAGGCCATAGATGCCTTTCTTTAGGAGGTATACCCGGTTCGACCCATCTTCGAAGCCTGGTGCTTGATGCATGTACAGTTCTTCGGTAAGATCGCCATTCAGATAGGCACCGGTAACATCCATCTGTCCGAGAGTCAACTTCTGCTGTGCAGATAAAGCGAGTATGGTGCGCAGCGAGTCGAGTCAGACTACAGGTGCATATGTTTGGTAATAATCAATGCCAGGTTTCTGTGAGAATCCTTGTGCCACAAGTCGAGCCTTGTACTTGACGATATTGCCGTTCTCATTGTACTTTCGTGCAAATACCCAACGGCAGCCAATGGCTTTCCGCTCCGGGGGTAGATCAGCCATGATCCATGTTCCTCGGGTTTCGAGTTGTTGCATCTCTTCGTCGATGGATTTCTTCCAATTTGGCCATTCATCGCTTTCTTTGGCTTCGGCTATTGTGCTTGGCACATCCTCACTCGTCTCAAGAAAACAGTATTCGAAAGTATCATCATCAAGAGCTTGATTTGTCCGGTCTTGCCGGGATCAGTACCCAGCTAATGCACGATAGTCGATCTCCTGTCTAGTAGCGCGCCTTGGTAGCTCACGTCGCTCTGGCTGGTGTGTTGGTTCTGGTGCGAGTGATGCCGCTCGGGAACCCACTTCACTTTCTGGTGGTGTCGTCAATGGAGATTGCAGCTCGGGACCATTTGGTGAAGGTGACTGTCTAGGTGTCTCGCTTTTGTGCTCCTGAACTCCCCCTGACTCCCCCTCGAGCTGTAATCTTGGTGCTGGGCTTGCCCCAATCGTGATCTCAACATCGGAATCCACGTTAGAATTTGAATGTGGATTTCTTGTGGAGTTGTCCTGGAACACAAAGTTGCGAGAGATCTTGATCTTCTTCGTCTTTGCATCATAGTATCTGACAGCTCCTGGTCCGTCTTCGAATCCAACAAAGGTATGCAGGTGTGACTTGGGTGCAAGCTTGGAGATAGCATCGCCTTGATGGAGAATCCAGACTCCGCATCCAAATTCACGGAAGTGGGAGACATCCGGTTTCTTGCCTGTCCATGCCTCGTGGGGTGTCATGCCGGCAAGGGCTCGTGTTGGACTCCGGTTTCGCACAAATGCAGCGTAGTGAACAGCTTCAGCCCAAAGGGCTGTTGGTAGGTTGCGTCCGAAAAGCATTGCCTGGGCAAGCTCAATGAGTGTCCAGTTTAGACGTTCGGCAATTCCGTTCTGGGTTGGAGAGTATGGTGCGGTGGTTCGGATCTCGATACCTTTGTTTGCAAGCCAGTCTTTGAGGCTTTTGTTGAGGTATTCCGTCCCATTGTCAACATGTAAGAGCTTTGGTAGGCGTTCAAATGTCCGCTCAATGTGTTTGATGTAGGTCCGGACAGATTTGTCGGTATCATATTTGTTCTTCATGAATAGCACGGAGACGCGTCGAGTGCAGTCATCTGTGAATGATACGTAATAGCGTGATCCTCCAATGGATTGAACACGGGCTGCACCCCAAACATCACTGAAGGTAATTTCGCCGGGTGTGTTGCTACGCTCTTTCGCTTCCTTTGGGAAAGGTCGTATATGCTGTTTTGCCTTGATACAAGCGTCACAGGTGAACTTCTCGCTCGAAGATGGATCAATGTTGAATCCTACAACAAGTTTATCGGCATGGAGTCGCTTCAGCCCGGAGATAGCCAAGTGTCCATGACGTTGATGGGCTTCTTCCCAGGTAAGTAAGCGCTCGATTGTGTGAGGGCACACCACAATAACAAGGCTACTGCGGGTGAACAGAGAGATGGGGTAACGTCCAGAGAGAGTACAAGGGGTCGTTTAGGGATGACAGAGAGTGTATTGGATCGAGTGCCTAGGTAGTTACAATGGTGGAATTTCCCCAGAGACCGGATCTAAGGGGATAGAGGCCCTAAAGGCTCTATATTTATACCCGGGAGCCCTAAAGGCTATCCCTTGCTACGGGAGGTTCTGGAAGACCTCAGAAAGCGTCAGAACACGTCAGAATGTGTCAGAAGACGTCAGAATGACTAGGGAATGAGTAAGGGATGAGTATAGCACAGCAGTACAGTCATCGCGTGTCAGGATGACTCCATGGCAGTGCATGGCAGTGCGTGGTGTCATGGCAGTGCATACTCAAACCTGTGCGTATGCCCGGGCCCATGGCTGTGGGTCCTGTAGCTGGTCCCTGGGCGCTTAGAATCGATAGGAAGCCCTTGGAAGGTGGTGGGGTTAAGGTGGCAATCCGCCGATGGCGGCAATAAGGGCATGAGCGGCACGTCCCTGACTGGTGGCACGTCTGGCCATTGACTAGGCTTCTGGGCGGCACCGGCATTAGTCCTATCACCGGTGATCGGTGGAGATAGGTGATAGAAGCTCTTGCTGGGTGGCCATGGGCATGCGGTCGTGATCGGGAGTCCAGGCTTTAGGGTCGAAAAAGGTACGTCCCCTGACATCACCCCCCCTTCAAGGTGCGATGCCTCAGAGCACGTGGTTGTGGGTGGCAGTGTTGACAGTACAGTCGTTGATGGTGTCTCGGTTGGTTGGGGGCTCCTGTGTCTCTTGCGTTCGACCATCATGGACCCAGGTACGGTTATTGGCAATACAATGACTTTGCTGACCTGGAGCCTAGTGATCTCGTCCTTAAGGTGGAAGGCGCGTGGGGATGTGGTGTTGGAGGAGCTCCCAGCAACGCCATGGGTTCAGGTTGTGGTGGGACGGTTTCTGGTCAGGGGAGAGACGCAGGTGGGGTTGGAGCGGTGTCGATGCTGTGTGGTGGAATGGCGGGAGTGCGTGCGGTTGCCAGAGTGGCCAAGCTGCCTTTTCTGTTGCCTGCGGGACCCGTGGAGCGAGTGCGGGCCATTTCGTGCTGAGTACGCCATCCTGTCATTGGCGGTAACCGTTTCTAATATCATGATAGCTTTCTGGCCAGCTTTGGAGGGCAGGCCCCAAAAATCCATCGTCGGATACCGAAGCGTTGGAAGCGAGTGGAGGATATTGATGGGGATCGGCTTCGTCCTGGCATGGAGTGGGCTGTGAGGTGGTTTCTGGAAGATGGGAGGTTGGTATGGGCATGGGAGAAGTGCTTGAGTTGTCGTCTGCAATGTCGGCAATGTGTACGTGTAGATGGCTTTTCTTGTTGCTTGTTTTGCCTTTTGGATGATTACTGGTGTTGTTGAGCACGCCCTTCGGTCCAACTGAAGAGAACCTTTGGTGAGGGAGTTGTGTAGTTCTCCAGTTGTTGAAATGGAAGTCGTCGGAACGTAAGTGCCGAAATCCGTCCAGGTGCAGACGGGTGTTTGGTGTGGAAGTCGCGGATAGCCTTGGGTGCATCTTCACGGAGTTGTGCTTCGGGTTCCCAAGTGCGTTCAGAGTTTGGGTAGCCCTTCCACTTGACCAGATATTCCAACTTGCCACGGCGGAGACGGCTGTCATCGATACGTTCAAGTTCCCATTGTGGAACTCCATCTTGGACTACAGCAGGGGGTGGTCGCTTCTCTTGAGGGCGGCCAGGGAGATCACTTTCCTGGTAGCGACGCAGTTTGCTGACATGGAAGACAGGGTGAATAAGGAAACTGCTGGGGAGTTTGAGTCGATACGCATTATTGTTGATCTTTTCGAGGATCTCGAAGGGTCCGAACCATTTGTCATCCAGTTTCTTGGCCGGTCTTGTTGTCTTGATATTGTGCGAGTCTAGCCAGACTTTGTCTCCAGGTTGGTAGTTAGGTGTTTGGCCATGGTGGAGATCATAGAAGCGTGCCATGTCCTCGGATGCTTGCTTCAGGGCAGCCGTGCATTCCTCTTGTAGCTTGTTCATGCGGGTGAGGAAATCATTGACTCCTTCAATGGGAGAGTCACGGATGGGTTCAGTACCCATGCGGGGATTTTGTCCGGTGTTGGCCATAAAGGGTGACATGCGCGTAGAGGCTTGAACACGGTTGTTGTATGCAAACTCAGCAAGAGGGAGCCAGTCAACCCAATCATCCTGCCGATAATTGACAAACAGGCGTAGGTACTGCTCAATCTCCTGGTTGATGCGTTCCGTTTGACCATCAGTCTGTGGGTGGTAGGCGCTAGAGGCGGAAGTCTTGATATCCAAGAGGCGATTGAGTTCTCTCATGAAGGCTGACACATACTGTGTTCCTCGATCACTGATGATTTCTTCTGGGAGTCCATGATGTCTCCAAACATTGTCACGGAAGAGTCGAGCAATGCCCAAGGAGGACACTTCATTCTGGGTTGGTGCAAAGTGTGCTTGCTTGGTGAGCCGGTCCACAGCAACAAAGATGGCATCATGTCCATTTGATGGTGGGAGGGAGGTAATCAGGTCTGTAGTTACGCATTGCCAGCGTCGGGTAGGGATTCGGTTTGGCATAAGTTGCCCAGTAGGAGCTTGAGGGTACACCTTGGTGCGGTTACAGGCATGGCACGTCGTCACATAACGCCCAATGAATCGGCTGATATTAGGCCACCAGTAGTTTCTTGAGACCAGTTCGAGTGTCTTCCATCGACCTGGATGTCCTGCCACAGGTGTGTCGTGATGAAGTCGTACAATCTTTGTTCGGAGTGCATCGTTTTTGGGCACGTAAACCTTTCCTCGGAATAGGATAAGGCCAGATTCTTCTGCCCATTCAGAGCCAATAAGGCGACTAGTGCCAGCAGCCTTCATTTCTTCAATCGCTTTGACCACAGCTTCATCTTGATCCTTGCAATTCCGTATTTCTCGCAGGAGATCTCGTTCAGCACCAGTGATAAGGGCGTGTCCACGTTGTGCTGCAGCAATCTTGAACCAGTGTGGACGAAGCAAAATTTGATCGGTGTTATCGTTCTCCCCCCTCTTATGGTCCGCTCGTCTCGAGAGGGCATCGGGTTTACCGCTTTGTTTGCCAGCACGATGGACCAGAACAAAGTCAAATCGGGAGAGGAAGAGTGACCAGCGTGCTTGGCGTCGAGTCAGCTTCTGAGCAGTCTGGAAGTACTTGAGATTTTGATGGTCGGTGTAGATCTCAAACTGGTGTTTGGCTCCTTCCAGGAAGTGACGCCATTCTTCAAGCGCTCGGATGATTGCCAGTAGTTCTTTGTCATGGATGTCGTAATTTCGTTCTGTTTCAGAGAGGCTCTTGGACATGAATGCGACGGGGTGCCATTTGCCATCCTCCCCCAGTTGAGAGAGTTCGGCTCCAGTGGCATAGTCAGAGCTGTCTGCCTCTACTCGGAAGGGTTTATCTTCATTTGGAAAGGCAAGCACGGGGTGTGAGGTGATGGCTTCCTTCAGGTGCTCGAATGCAGTTTGCTGATCGGAGCCCCATGTGAAAGGGGTATCTTTTCGGGTGAGGTCGTGGAGTGGCCGGGCAATGGTGGAGAAATCTTTGATAAAGCGGCGGTAGAAGTTACAGAAACCAATGAAAGATTGGACTTCTGTCAGGTTGGTAGGGGTTGGCCATTTCAAGACGCCCTCCACTTTCACAGGATCCATGGCGACAGTGCCCCTCCCAATGATGAGACCAAGGTACTCAATGGTCTCCTTATGGAATTCACATTTGGCTGGGCGAAGGTAGAGCTTGTGTTGACGGAGAAGTTCCAAGACTTGCAGGACTGTCTGGCGGTGGTCTTCAAGGTTGTCGGAAAAGATCAGGATGTCATCCAGATAGACGACCACACGTCCGGCATCGATGAGGTCCCGAAAGATGTCATTCATCATGGTCTGGAAGGTGCTCGGACTGTTGGTAAGGCCAAAGAACATGACTAGAGGTTCGAACAAGCCACGGTTGGTACGGAAGGCTGCCTTCCACTCGTCACCCTCTTTGATACGTATGTTGTTGTAGCCCCAGCGAATATCCAACTTGGTGAACCATTGAGCATGACGTAGTTGGTTAACAAGGTCAGAGATAAGCGGAATTGGATAGCGATTCTTGATAGTCATCTCGTTGAGCTTGCGGTAGTCTTGGACAAGGCGTAAACGGCCATCTTTCTTCTTGACAAAAAATACAGGAGCTGCCATGGGGGACTTGGATGGGCGAATACGTCCAGAGGCCAGGTTCTCCTTCAGGAATTCATCAAGCTCCTTCTGCTCATCTAAAGAGAGCGGATAGACTCGGGAGCCCTTTGGTTCTGAACCCGGTTTCAGTTCGATGGCATGGTCCCATGGTCGGTGTTGAGGTAGTTCGTCAAATGAATCCTTGGAGAATACGTCTCGATAGTGGTGGTATTCCGGTGGAACCAATGCTTCAAAACTTTCTTCCTGTTGATGACGCTTGGCTTCTTCAGCTGCCAGTCGTGTGGATGCAGTTTCGGTGGCCCGGATGGTGGGACCAGTTGGCGGGAGCCAGGCAACCAGAATGCGATCAGTAGGCTTCAACTCATCCACAGCAGCTTGGGCCTGGTCCTCGGATTCGGTGGTATCCATGGCGAAGACAGCAAGAGGTACAGGGATTTGAGTGATCTTGTTGGGAGGTATGTTGGCCGGGTTGGTGGTACGGGCAGTGCACCGGGGTGGGCAGCGCGACATCTTCACTTCACCAGTGACCCAGTTGATTTCGGGATTGTGAAGTCGAAGCCAGGTATGGCCAACAATGACGGTCCGTCGACCCAGGCTGGTGACTTGGAATGTGGTGCGTTCGGTGTGGTCCCTGAACTTCATGATGAGGTCTACTTCTTCACGAATCGAACCTCCCTCATTCAGTGTCCCATCGATATTGTATACAGGGATGGCGCATGGGAGTCGTTTTGTGGTTAGGTTTCGGTACTTAACATATTCGGAGTCGATGAACATGCCAGTAGCACCTGAGTCAAGGAGTGCAGTGGTGGTGAAGGATTCGCCAGAGTCCAGTGCTTGCAAGCCCAGAGAGAGTTCCGTGGAGTTGAGCGGTGAGACCGAGCGAATATAGATCTTGGGTGGTAAGGGTGTTTCAGGAATGGGAATGGATTGGGTGGACACGGTTGCAGGCTTAGGCGAGGGCATAATGGCATAGTCATTGTCATTTACATCCAACTCGGCTAAAACAGCAAAGCGATTGGTCGAGGGCAATGTGTCCCGTTTGGTCGACCGTTTCAAAAATCCTCCTTGGGTGATTCTTCGGTTGCCTTAGGTGGAGCTGGGAGCGCTTTGTTGGAAGAGAGCAATTTGCCAATCTCTTCTCTCAGGATCGCTCTCACACCATCGGCATTCAAAGGTGTGGTATCGGTTGTCGCAGTGTCGGTCGCACGAATGCGGGCTTTCTTGGGCTCTGGGCATTCACGGGCAATATGTCCAGGTTGGCCACAGTTGTAGCAGGTGATCTTGCGCCCAGTACGACGGTTGGAATCAATGTCCATGGGTTCACCAGGGTGCAGGGCTGGTGTGGTGGTCGTAGCCGAAGTAGGCGAACGTGCGGTGGTGCTTGTGGTAGTCTGTCGGACATATCGGGTGTTGTTGTTGGAGAATGGCCGGCGTGCATCTAGCTTACGCTGCTGTCGATCAAAGCGAAGGGCATAGTCATACCATGCCTGCAGTTTCGTTGGCATTTCTGGCAGTGCATAGATCTTGCTGACAAGCGCGCTGTTGAGGCCGCGTTCGAATTTCTCCATCAGAGCAGTATCGTTATACTGAGTGCGTGTGGCTAGCTCTTGAAATGCGGATACGTATTCATCAGCCGTCTTCTGCCCTTGCTTGAGTTGATCCATCTTGAAGCGTGCGGAGCCTTCAGGATCGGGGTCCATGAATGTGAGACGGAAGAGTTTCTCAAACTCATTCCACGTGGTGAAGGACAGTGCAGCCGGTTTGTCGGGATCATCGGTGTTAGCAACTAGGCGGTCTGCCCATGTGCCAGCAATCCCTCCTTTCATGTAGGACAAGGCAAAGATGATGCATTCATTGGCGGTTGGGAAGTCCAATGGACGGGCAAAGAAGTTGATGCGGAGTTGGCGTAGAAAGGTGTCGGCTTTGGCACGCGTGCCATCGAAAATATCGGGTGGTGCCACAGGGGTGTTACGACGGGGCATGACTTCAAGCTGTGCAATCCTAGCTTGCAATGCCTTGAGCTCGTCAGTCAGTTGTTCCTCCACAGTCTTGACGCGAGGTTCCTGCGTAGTGGTTGTATTGTTGACAGTTGGGGCTGCCTCACTGGCTGCTGCCGCAGAGACTTGAGGACCCACATCACCCATTACCATGGGGATTCCTGGGACTGTAGGGTACGCCATAGAGGTGTAGAGTAAAGCTCAGAGGTAGGAGTAGAGTAGGGAATAGCAGTAGGGTTGCTGTCGGCAGATCCGGTCTTCTGTGAGGGCACACCACAATAACAAGGCTACTGCGGGTGAACAGAGAGACGGGGTAGCGTCCAGAGAGAGTACAAGGGGTCGTTTAGGGATGACAGAGAGTGTATTGGATCGAGTGCCTAGGTAGTTACAATGGTGGAATTTCCCCAGAGACCGGATCTAAGGGGATAGAGGCCCTAAAGGCTCTATATTTATACCCGGGAGCCCTAAAGGCTATCCCTTGCTACGGGAGGTTCTGGAAGACCTCAGAAAGGGTCAGAACGCGTCAGAATGTGTCAGAAGACGTCAGAATGACTAGGGAATGAGTAAGGGATGAGTATAGCACAGCAGTACAGTCATCGCGTGTCAGGATGACTCCATGGCAGTGCATGGCAGTGCGTGGTGTCATGGCAGTGCATACTCAAACCTGTGCGTATGCCCGGGCCCATGGCTGTGGGTCCTGTAGCTGGTCCCTGGGCGCTTAGAATCGATAGGAAGCCCTTGGAAGGTGGTGGGGTTAAGGTGGCCATCCGCCGATGGCGGCAATAAGGGCATGAGCGGCACGTCCCTGACTGGTGGCACGTCTGGCCATTGACTAGGCTTCTGGGCGGCACCGGCATTAGTCCTCTCACCGGTGATCGGTGGAGATAGGTGATAGAAGCTCTTGCTGGGTGGCCATGGGCATGCGGTCGTGATCGGGAGTCCAGGCTTTAGGGTCGAAAAAGGTACGTCCCCTGACACCATCACTGGTACTATAGACCATGTGAGATGCTGACCGGATTGTGCAATGGGTCACCTCCCAACAAGCCGATCAGGTCTCAGAACGACTCTGAGGGGGTTAGGGTGCTGCAGGAGGAGAGTTCTGCCCAAGCCCAGCAAAGCTGCTCAATGCGCAAGCGGAGAGGCTTCTCCAGCGTCACTCACTTGGTCGAAGGACCCGCATCGGAAGCACGTGATTTTTTCATGCGAATGCGGAGAAGCGGAAGCATCTGTTCGGCATCTCGGCGAGTGACACCCTGAGAGTCTCGTCATACCGCGGGCGAGGCCCGGATCATCAGTAGCCCAGGCATCATCGCCTGAACTCCCGTCGCGTCGTCTCTTCGTTGTCCTTCGCCCGCTCGAGTGTGAATGGCCCTTGGCTCACAGGGGCAGCAACTTGTGCTCTCTTCTTTACCTTACGAATATCGAAAGCATCTCGACAGGATCGTACATCATGTGCGAGGTCTATATCCGGAGCTGAACGAGGAATGGGATGGTCTCGTCTCCAATGCGGCGCGTGCGATGGCGGAGGATGTGAGAGGGTGGTTGGTCGGGTTGAGCAAGTATAAGGAGGTCTCAAGGAGGGTTAAGCAGGATACGGTAGAGGTGTTCGAGAAGAAGGGCGACGAGGCGAAGAAGGTGTCGCCAAAGGGCAAGGGCAAGGAGAAAGACAAGGAGAAGGAGAAGGACAAAGACAAGGAGAAGGCGAAGGAGAGAGATGGCAGGGAAAAGGAACGAGACGCGAAGCAAGATGATACCAGACCGCGATCACGTCCTACCTCACCGTCTCGCGCACCGAGAAGATCAAAGCTCGATCTCGACGCCGCGACGTTGGACTGGCTGCACTCGCGCATCGACGCGACGCTCCTGGGCGGCTCCCGTATAGCCGAGCCGTCTTCTGCTCCCTCCTTGCTACTGCTAACCTTTCCACCTTACACCGAGGCGAGAACCGCCACCCAGCGAGCATGTATATGGGAACGAAGCAAGTTCAGTCTTCCACTCTTCCAGGACGAGGACGATCCACCAATATCACCCAGCCGGATAGTCTTTCACGAGGAGCGGTCCAAGGCCGAACTGCTCTTCCCTGTGTCGCAACCACCGCAAGCGACTGAGCTACACAAAGAGGCACGGATTGTCGGGGGCACGTTCCGGCTGAAGGGCACGACTTCTGCTGCGGAAGATGGAATGTTACGGAATGTGGTCCGTATAGCTGTGAGCATATGTTTCCGTGTATATGTGCATATATGCTCATATCTTGTGCAAGGTCTACACATCGCTTTCTCTCCTACTCGAGTCCACCTTCCTGCACGACCTCTCTGTCTCTTTCGCCAGTACTCCGCCTCCGTCTCCTACAACATCCTCTCACGCTCACGTACCACTGCACGTCTCTTACACTGAGGAACCTAAACCGATCTCCCCTCAAAAGCACAAGCATAAGGCCTCAGCGGTCTGGAACTTTCTCACAGGGCGATCTCTGCATGTCCGGCGATCGTGTACGGTCGAGGCGGAACTGGACAACCACACCTTGATTCCTGCGCGGTCGCGTTCTCCGCCTTCCCCGCCACCTAAGGACTATAGCGATGTGAGACCACCATCGGCACGCGAAAGGACCTTGTCATTCCTCACTCGCCGCCCTACGACTGCCGGAGATACGCGCAAGCCGGCTCCTCCGCCTATACCCCGGTTTCAGCAACAGTTGAGCCAGTTGGCCAATCTTCCCCTATCAACATCTCCTTCTGTCAAGTTCCCTCCGTCGGCGCTTCTGCTGCACCTACGACAGAAAGAAGCCGAGTACATCTCCACGCCGCAGGCTGTTCCACTAAGACGTGCAAGAACCCGCTCGACCTCCTCCACCCATTCACCACCACGCTCAACAGAAACTCGCATCCTTCCCCTTTCCGGCTTTCATAAAGCAGCCTTACGCAGTCTACGCGGTGCAGATGAAACCCTTCCCGGCTGGCTCTCCCATCAAGGGTTAACCGTTTTGTACTCTCGCTGGGTTCACCAGTCTGACCCGTCACTCCCGGCATCCACGACCGCTTCCTCAGTCCAAACCAACACGACCACCTCATCTTCTGTCCATTCCCCATCGGAGCCGAGCACGCCGAAGCCTGAAGAACCCAAGAAGCCGGATCCCGACCGTCGGCGTGCGCTGGCCTGTATCCCGCCGCAATGGCGGACGCTGCAGTATTACGATTCCACCACTGATCGGGAACTTGAAGCTGTGGTGAAGGGCTTATGCTCGTTGCCTGGCGAGACGGGTGATGCGGTTTGCACGAGGGAGAAGTGTGAGAAAGCTTGGATTGATCATCGATGGGGCTGGGCTTGTGCGGATAGGAGGGTTGAAGCGCGGCTGGAAAGAGCGGATGACGCCGGCAGCGAAGGAAACCCGAGTGGCCTGCAAGTCTGGGCGGAGTGTGAGGAATGCAGACAGACGACGGACAGGCAACCGCTCAGTCCAGGCGCCAGGTATGAAGCGCTTGCGGGATGCTATCGCGATCTGATCGATTTGCCAGTATGCTTTCCTTCGGGAAATACGCAGAGCTATTGATCTTCAGCTCTGCTGTGGCATGGCCCAGTTTATGCGATCACACCCGAGTTCCCAAAAGTCCTGCTACTGAACCAGAGAAGGCCGCAACGTCCCGACCTTTATCTCCCATTATGCACCGTTTTCTGTCCTGTGGAGTACTCTTGACACTATCCGTCCGACCCGTAGCCGTCTATGAGCTACGAGTCCCGCGCCTTCAGATCGGCAGTACGAGACCTCTTCCGCCGCTCGAAGACACGCAACAACGTCGACGAGACAATCTGCGCCGAGAGATCGCCTCGTGGTTTGGGCACAGCAAGCGCTGGATGAGCCGTCTCGAAAGCGAGCTCAGAGAGATGAAGCGCCTGCCTCACCGACCACGTAGACAGGAAAGCGTGGCATCTGGTCATTCTGCGCGCTCGGCTTCTCCGTCCGACGTCCTGAGCTCGTCGCCGATGTCAAACTCGGCTCTGTCAAAGCATCTCTCTGCTGCAAGCGCCATCCGGACAACCCTGCATTCAGAGGAAGGTGCACTGTACAATGACCTCAAGCCATGGTCGACCATCCCGTTGAATGACGTTCGACGGCGGTTCAAGGCCGCTGCATGCCAGATCCGCGGGCGGATGGAGGAGCTAGAGGCCTTGTATGGCGATACGGTTGGTGAATGCACCTGGGACGATCCCTCATGGTGGAAGGGCGATATGCTTGTATTGCCGGGAAGCTGGGTGATGTTCAAAGAAGAAGACGTGGGCGCCATCATCTCGTATACCCTCAGGTACGTCGCCGTCAACGCTATGACAGCATCTCTGACGCCCTTCCGTCGCGATTAGTTCGGAAGATTACAGGCGTGCCTTGGAAGAGCCTCTGGGTCCACAGCCTACGGTTGCTTCTGAGTCGGCCGAGAACGGTACCGCTGATGCTTCCTCTTCCAGCGCTCTAGAGTCATGGTCAGCAGTCATCACGCGACGCGACAATCCACGAGACGTCGGTGCCTTGCTGACCATGCAAGTTCTTGGTCCCAAGCGCAGCACCATGAACGGCACTCCGCCAAAACCTGCTGCGACAAGTACGCCGCCTTCCAACTTTGCGGCAAAAGGAACACCGAAGGATGCCTGGGCTCCTGCCGATGTCGCAGTCTCGTACCAAGCTGCTCGTGGAGATCTGAATGCGGCTGATGAGTTACTGAGCGAGAAGCTCTTGCAAGACATGGATGCCTCCAATGCGAACGAGGGGGTGCAGACTCCTGATCGGCCAACCCATTCCCCGCCACCTCGATTGGATCGTACTGTTTCCGTGAATTCGGTCGCCGGACAACGTCTGCTGAATTCGATGACGGGGGATGGTTCGCCAATCGTTCCGGCAGCTTCGCCTTCTCCGTCGCATGCGCAGAATCAGACGGAGTCTTCGGGTCGTTCACGCTCCTCAACTGGGAGCACTCTGATGCAACTGCCCCAGACGCTCCGCCACGTGCCCGATACCAGCTTGACAACGACCTCGTCTACATCTTCACCTACTCCGAGCACTGGGATGGGCACGCTCGGTGGCATGGTATCCTATCTAGCCAATACCACCAGGTCCCTCCTTTTCGGCACTACGGGAGGCGACGAATCTACCGCATCCCATCTTCCGCTCCTAGCAGTTGATCGTGCAAAGAATGCTCTGCCCGCTATCGAAGAGAAACCTCATTTACGATACGATTTCTCTGTCGGCAAGAAGCTCAAATTCAGCTGTACGGTCTACTACGCCCAGCAGTTCGAGGCCTTGCGTCGATTGTGTGGCGTCCAGAACGAGATGATAGAGAGCCTGGCAGAATGCGTAGAGTGGAAAGCAGAGGGCGGAAAGAGCCGCTCGCGTTTCTTCAAGTCCAAGGACGACCGGTATATCATCAAGACCTTGGTCAATGCATGGCATGTCTCGGATCTGTGAGTGGATCGCTGCCCTTCATCGTCCGGATATGCTTTGCTAATGATAGGGCAGGCAAGTCTTGCTAGACGTTTCCCCTATCTTGTTCCGCTATATCGAATCCTTGGGCGACAAGCCATCCACCCTTGCGAAATTGCTTGGCTTCTATTCTCTTGAAATGAAGAACTCGGACACCTCAGCTCAAACAAAGGTCGACGTGCTCGTCATGGAGAATCTTTTCTACAATCAAAAACCGGATCGACAGTATGACCTGAAGGGCATCGAAGGCCGGCGATCGAAGGCAGTGGAGAAGAAGACATTGTTTGATGTGGAATTCTTGGAGAGCCAGAAACGAGATCCGATCTATATGAGCCCCCACTCGCGCTTGGTAGTGCGAGATGCAATTCGGAGCGACGCCGCCTTCTTGACTAGCAGCAATATTATGGACTACAGGTAAGCACTCTCTACACGAATGGAACTCACTGCTAACAAGGGAGTAGCATGCTTCTGGGTGTCAATGATCGCGAACACATAATTGCGTGTGGGCTGGTCGACACCATAGGCAGCTACAACGTTGCCAAAACGCTCGAGTACACCGCTAAGCAGAGCCTCAAGTCGGGGAAAGACGTCACCGTCATGCCACCAGCAGAATACGAAGCGCGCTTCGTGAGCGCAATGGAATCATATCTCATTGCTTGTCCTGGTAAACCCCGACCTTATGCGTCCTCGCTATCTCTGCTGACGTTCGTCCAGATAAATGGACTAAAACCGGTCGAAACCATCCCCTCCCATCAAATGTAACAGACCTTCCCGCAGTCCTGTAGCATTACTACCACTACCATTACAACGTGCACTGTACACTATCAAACCAACGAAAGTAAAAGAGAAGGAATGGAATGATTATGTTATGTTATGTCACGCGCTAACTATGTAGCCCTCAACTGCTCTATTCTGTCTGCAAGTACGTTGGCGACGCGCAGGATCCCGTCCAATGATTCTGGGGTGTTCTCGTCACGCATCGTCCCAGCCGGTACGTCGAGCGTGAACGACGGTGCGTACTGCTCGAAATTCGCATGGTCGGGAATATCAGCATCCGCCTCCAGGGGCTGGCCCGCCTACAGTATCCAATATCAGCTTTTCTCCCTGCAATGCAGCAAGATTGGACTCACAATAATAGACGTCAAGTACGTCCAAGCCCTAGCAGCGTTCGCTCCATCATAACCCCCTCCGCCCAGCCAGAGCGTCCCCCTCCCCTCCGACTCCCAAGCAAGGATCCGCCCAACGACCCAGCCCAGACTGCCCTCTTCCCGCCTGTCCAATCCCCAGTTACCCACCCTACACGGATCCCCAGCCAGCGCATCAAGCCCACACTGCACGACCACATATTCCGGCTTGAACGCTTCGTGTAGCCTCTCCACTGCTGGCCAGAGCCGGGCGTACGTCGCGTTAGACGCTCCGCGCGCGAGGGGGAGGGAGATCGTATATGGATCTCGTGTGTCCCCCGGCGTGAGCGCAGCGGCCGGCGAGGCAGGGTAGAAGCCCGGCGAAGCATGGTGGATGGAGAGACAGAGTGTGCCTCCTCTGCCGTTCGAGAATGCTGAGAGGACTGCATCGCCCAGGTGAAGGTCCAGGTCGAGGTACATCACTCGCACTCTCCTTCCCCCTCTCCCTTCTTCTCCAGGTTGGGCAGCTCGTAGCCGTTGGATAGCAAGCACTATATCCTGCACGTAGCAGTATCCCGCTGCTTTTCCCCGCTGGGCATGATGTCGACCTCCGTCCCAGTTGATTGCGTGGTTTGCTATGCCGTGCCGGAGAGCAGCGGCGGCCGTGAGGGATGCGCCGGGGACGAGTTGGGCGTATTGCGGAAGGAGGGGGAAGGGTGGGCAGTCGTCTGTTAGGCCTAGGGAGTCCAGTTGTTGCTGTCGCTCTCGTTCTTCCTCATCCGTCCTCTTCCCACCAGTAGGAGCGCAGGAAGTCGATGGGTGGAGGAGCCACCGGACATATTCGGCATCATGATACTGCTCCAAGTCCTCCCGTCCTGCAGGTCGCGGCTTGAGGATCTTCAGCTCCGCCTTCTCGTTTGACAGAGGCCGCAGGAGCTGATAGGCGTGCAGGAGGGAATAGACCAGACAGGAGCGGTTCAGGTTTGCGGGTAGGTGGGAGGCGACGTGCATCAGTTCGTGGGAGAAGAGGAGTACGACTTGACGTTTTGCTCTCGCTTGAGATAGGGGTTGAGCGAGTTGGCGAGATGGGCCTGCTTCACCGTTGCTTTCCGCCATCTTCAGGGAGTCTTTAACGGTCTGGTCGCCGTCCATCAGAGCCTGCTCGTCGTCCGACATCGATATGGTCGTTACATCGTAACATTACTGCTAGACGAGTGGGAGAGAGCGCGTCGCGTCGCGTCGGACATAAGCCAACTAGTACTCCTGTCGGCGCTTGCCGAAGAAATAATTCAGGGTCTGAGAAGCGCCATCCGCAGCACAGCCAGCAACCACAGTCGAGGAGCATAACGACCATCAAAAGCACTTTCCAGCAGCAGGTTATACCCTCTCCCACTTCCGTCCTTCAAACGCCCTCTCAAGCAAAAGCAACATGTCCGCTGCCACTGCTCCAGCTGCTGAGGTCGCCGATGCGCCCGCCGCTCCCAAGGGAAGCGCACTGAATCCCTACATCCTCGGCACCCGCGCCTCCAAGCTCGCCCTCGTCCAGACCAACCTCGTCCTCTCCGCCCTCCGGTCCGCCCACCCCGACAAAAACTTCGCAATCTCGACCGTCTCCGTCGAAGGCGACAGGAACAAAGTCGACGCCCTCTACACCCTGGGCGGCAAGTCTTTCTGGACTAAGGACCTCGAAGTGGCGCTCCTGGAGGGAGAGGTCGATATGGTCGTTCATTCGCTTAAGGACGTGCCGACTACGCTGCCGGAGGGATGTGAGTTGGGCGCTGTGCCGCAGAGGGCGGACCCGAGGGATTCGTTGGTCGTGAAGGAGGGATTGGGGTATAAGACACTTGAGGAGCTGCCGGAGGGGAGCGTGGTGGGGACTAGTAGTGTGCGGAGGATCGCACAGCTGAGGAGGAAGTACCCGCATTTGGTCTTCCAGGATGCCGTATGCCATTCTTTGCCGTACTCTACGGGGGAACATACTGATCAGGTGGGGCATAGAGAGGAAACATCGACACCCGGATCTCGAAACTCGATGCCCCCTCCGGTCCCTACACCGCAATAATCCTCGCCCATGCCGGCCTAGCACGTATGAACTGGCAACACCGGATCTCCTCCGACCTAGACGCACCCGAATTCCTGCACGCAGTGAGTCAAGGCGCGATCGGAGTCGAGATCCGCGCGGGGGACGAGGTCGTCAAGCAGCTTTTGAGGGGGGTGGGTGATGAGAGTACGGAATGGAGGACCGCGGCGGAGAGGGCTATGCTCCGCGTCCTTGAGGGGGGCTGCAGCGTACCGGTCGGCGCGTGGACAGAGCTCAAACGCGGGGAACTGACCCTCCTGGGGAGCGTAACGAGCCTCGACGGCAGCGTGCACGTCCAGCGCTCCATCTCCGCCCCCGTCTCTTCCCTCGCCGACGCCCGCGCCCTGGGGGAGAAATGCGCCAAGCTGCTTGTGGATGCCGGCGCTGGGGAGATACTGGAGGATATTGGCCGGGATCGGGCGAGTCGGGCTAAGGCTGTGCAGGAGGAGATTGTGGATAAGGAGAGGGAGAGGGTGCAGGCTATTGTTGAGGATGTGGGGGAGAAGGTTGCGGGGCATGCGCATCAGCAGTGATGGGCTTGTTCCTCGCTCTGTATACAACTCCTGGGGAGAGAGCAAGGGATGTAATGTAGTAGACTGAACTAAAGGGAAAGAGAATGAAAGAATACTTGGTGACACCGCTCTCGCGCTGCTCGCACGACAATATGCGGTTTAAGCGCCCATCGGCCATAACATACAACCGCAAAACGCCTAATTCCGATAGTGTAAGGGTCCACGCGTCACCAGATTCCCGAAGTGGAAGAAGGCCGCGCGTCTCTGAACGAGTTGCGCGTCCGTTATTAATAACTAGGAGTGCTGTATTTACTTACGGCTTTCCTTCAGCTCTTGCTCTATTGTCTTCGATCTGATCAACTGCCTGGGCCAGCATAGGAAGAGAAGAAACAATGCCCATCTCATTCGAACCGAAGATCGACTACTCCCAATTCAAGGACAGCACCCTCATCCTCGTCTGTCCCCCATCCCCCTCCTTCCCCCTGCCAGTCTCCCACTAACGCCCAGAAAAGCCAATAGTATCAGCAGGCAACGTCGCCCAACTCGCTTCCGATCTTCTTATCGCCTCACTGGGTTTGAAGAGAGTAGCGATCCTAAACCCCGAATGGGTCATCCCGGTCGCAGGGGCTAGGGAAGATGGGGAGAGGGGGGTGACGACCCCTTTGGAAGGTGCGCTTTTCCCCCTTTTGCTGGGAAAGAGGGAGAGGGAGCTGATGTGGAGCGGTTAGTGTTTGGGAAGATGGAAGGAGGGGGGAAGGTGTTCGTGCTGCAGCAGAGGAGTCCGGCTTTTTCCGTACGACCTCACTTTGCCCGCCCTGCGGGAGAGAGAAACCTGACCAAAGCGGGAATAGGCACATAAAGTGGAATTCACCCAGCAGCTTGTGGACTTCGTTCAGAAGGCGGGGTTCTCAGTTGTGTTGCTCACGTCAGGTATGGACGTGGTAGCGCGGACGGATAGGCATATGGGGTACGTCTCCCTCCCATTTGTTCTGTCGCCTGCACTGCGGTGTCACGTGAGCAGAGAACGCTGATGGAGGAGCAGGTCACCACTCTACCACTACCTCGCCACTCAGCCCAACAAACCATTCGCTGACCGGCTCACCTTAACCACTCCTGCTTTCCTCTCTTCCTCCTCTTCCTCGTCCGACCCACCGGCAAAAAGCGAGCTGCCTCCGATCCCCGGATCCGGCCTTCTCAGACGAATCCTCCGCGCCCTCAAGGAGCAGTTACCGAACGCCGAGCTGGGCGTGCTAATGCAGTACGTGATGGAAGGAGACAACAGGGCCGATGCGGCTGTTCTGGCCCAGGCTGCTGCTAAGGTCGCTGATGTGGCTGTTTCTGGTCAGTTTGCTTCTTTGTCGATATTGTGCGGGCAGGTAGCTGATAGTGAGGTAGAATGGAGAGAACCACAGAGCTGGAGGGTGGGGCTGTTTGGCACGCCGCAGGAGCAGACATTATATGGTTGAAGAGTGTACAGTATAAGGAATCAAACGGTATATTAGTCGTGCATATGGTATCACACCGCCCCCAGCTCAAGCGCCCCGCTCTCCATCAGCTGCATCCTCCCCAGCTCCTCCCCAAGCGCCTTCAACCGTCCCGCATCCTCCGCTCCCTTTCTTCCCCTGAGCTCCTTCAAGGCCAGAGCGGCGACGTGCATGGCCCCTTCTGGCATGCCTGCCAGCCTTGCGACCTTGAGACCGTGAGAGTCTCTGTTCACCCCTGGGCGGAGACGGTAGGAGTAGGCAAATCGTTCGTCTTCTATCTCGTCTACGTCTGTGCAGAAGAAGCCTATGTGCGGAAAAGCCGACTTCGGTTCTTCGCCTTGCGCCAAACTAGTGGTGGTGGTGTAACCGAGCATATCGACCAGCTCGTGGAAATGCGTCGCAAAAAGCGATCGGCACTTGTTCACGTGATAAAGGTGGTTCACAGTCGCAAAAGCGATCGCCAGCCCATCCACAACCGTCGTCCCGCGCCCAACCTCATCCATAATGACCAAACTCCTCCACGTCGCGCTCCTGAGGATCTCAGCCGTCTCGAGCATCTCAACCATGAACGTGCTCCTATCCCTGAACAAGTCGTCCTTGGCTCCAACGCGGGAAAAGACCTTGTCCACTATTCCTATATGTGCCCGATCGGCCGGGACATAAGAGCCGGTCTGGGCGAGGATGGCGATTAGCGCTGTTTGCCGGAGGAGAGTGGACTTTCCGGCCATGTTGGGGCCGGTTATTATATGGAGACGGGAGGTGGGGGAGAGGGTCACGCTGTTGGGGGTAAAGATGCGGCCTGCGTCGAGGAGGCCGAGCTCGACGGTGGGGTGGCGGCCGTTGTGTACGTGGTAGGTCAAGCTGAGCTCGGTCAGTTTCGTATCAAAGAATATGTGGTGTGTGCGCACCCGTCGTCCATCTCCGGCTTAACAAGACGGAGCTCGTGTGCAGCATTGGCAAAGCCGATGGTGACGTCGACCTCATCGACAATACGGGCATTGCGCCTTAACGACGTAGAGTGGGAGTTGACCTCCGACCGAAGAGCCTCAAAAGCCTTCCGCTCCGCCTGCAAGATCGCCTGCTCGGTATTGGAGATCTCGCCGCCCAATTTCGTCCATGGAGGGTATAAGAACGTCTTGGATGATGCTGATTGTCCGATGAGGATTGCGGATTTGAGTTCGTGAATCTTTTTGGAGTCACGTTTTGGGTTGCCCAGGCGAAGGTGGAGGCCAAAGTTGAGGGACGTTTTGAGTTGGAGGGAAGGGGCGGAGTATTCTTCTTTCAGTTCTTGCTCTAGCTGCTCTTTTCGTGCATGCAGAGATGCGAGATGGTCGTGCAGCCTGCGCAATTCCGGAGAGAAACTGGAAGCATGTCAGAAGGCGTAAGGACATGAGTTGCAGACGCTTACTTCGGCTTCATTGTCCACACAATGGCATCGGACTTGACAGCAGGATTACGAATCGGCACGTTCGCCAATCCCCCAGCCTCATCATCTTCATCCCTCGGCGCACCCAAAGCAGCCCGCTCCTGCCTTCGAAACTCACTCTCATCCACTGCATCATCAATCCGCTGCGCGAGCGCCGAAAGGTCCCTCATCCGATCCAGCAAGATATCAGCATAATGCCACTCTTCCGCACGCCGAGGATCAGCTTGCAGCTCCAGCTCGCGCTCTTGCAGGATACGGGTCTTGATCTGCGCGGTGACGTTGATCGTATCCCTGATCGCTAGGAGGTCGTTCGCGTCGCCTTTCCCGAGTAGGAACTTTTGTACGATGCGAGAGGCGTCTTCGATTTGGTAGAGAAACTCTTGGAGGTCGCTTCGCAGATGCTGTCGAGCATGGAATAGCGTCACTAGGGATTGTCGTGCTTTGATTTGGCCTAGTGATGTACTTGGTGAACCTGAACTGTCGTCAGTACACGGCAGGTTTCGATGCCGCCGGCCTGTGCTTACATAACCAACGAGCAAGCAGCCTAGTACCACTGGTAGTAATAGTCCGCTTAACAACACTCAACAAGCTTCCCGTCGTTCCGCCCTCCGCCATACCCTCCCTAATCTCAAGCGCCTTGATAGTATGCGAATCGATCAGCATCCTCTCTTCGTGAGCTTCTCGGATCGGGGCTGATAAGCGAGGCATGAGCTCGAGCAGGTTTGTACGGAGGAAAGCGGTGAGGAGGTCGATGGCCATGCTTTCTGATGGGGTGAAGGCGTCGTCCGTGGTTTGGGCTGATAGTTGGTTGTCGGCGGGAACGTCGTCCGACTCCGTTCGTAGAGCTTCTCCGTCAACAGGTTCACGGGTTGTGGAGTCAGCAGGAGTTGTCGGGGTGTCCGATATGCTTGGTTGATTGACGATGTCAGGCGTCGCCTCGTCCCGAGCAAGGGCTTCCGGAGAGGCATAGCTGATCCAGCCGAGCTCTTCTCCAATCATATCCCGTACCACCTGTCCAGAGGCGCCTCTCATACTCTCATGCAGTACAACCTCCTTCGGCGCAATCCTCGCAATATCATTCCGAAGCGTAGCGATCGACGTCGGCTGGGTGAAGAACTCGCCCGTAGAAACGTCGATCCAAGCCAAGCCATACTCCCCATCCCTATGCCTCCCCTCGAGACTATCCACATCGGCCGCCTCTGGGTTTCGGCCAATCGCAAGCAGGTAGTTGTTCTCGTATTGATTCAGGAAGCTCTCGTCAATCAGCGTTCCGGGCGTAACCACACGTGTGACACGCCGGTCGAACCCCGGTTCGGCCCCAGGAGGGCGGGGGAACTCCTCGCACATCGCCACAAAGCGCTTATGTTGCTGCACGAGTGTCTTGAGGTGCCTATCCAGGTGCTGGAGCGGGAAACCGCACATGTGGACGCGGGAACCCTGTCGGCCCCAGGCGCGAGAGGTGAGCTTTATGTCGAGGAGGGAGGCGAGGATGGGCGCTTGGTCGAAGTAGGACTCGTAGAATTGGCCGACGCGGGTGAGCAGGATGCAGTGGGGAAAACGTTGCATGTTTTGTTGGATCTCGCGGGCGAGTCGGGTGTAGGGGATCGCTTCGTCGACATCGGGGAAGGTGGGTGTTTCTTCCTCTTCTACATGGAAATGAGGGCAGTTTCTACAAATGTCAAGTGATGAGTCATACCTTTCGGGGTCTCAGCCAGAGCCCGAGTGCGTCGCTTTCTTCGCTTTGGCAACTCTTCAGGGGTAGAAGTTGCGGTCACGGATTCCTCCATTTCTTTTTCTTGCACGGGATCGAGCAGTGAACCCGTCTCAGCCGTCTCAGCCGCCGCTTGCTCTGCAGAGTCGGAGGCATCAGTGCTGACATCTTGAATGGCCGTTCTCTTCCGCCTGGGCCGCCGCTTCGGCACCGCCGATTCAAGAGTCGTATTTTCCAGAGACTTGTCTACGCCGCCAGATGAGCCTTGGTCAAGATCGGCATCTAAAACAGGAGCTCCGGAAGAAATGCCTTCAGCTCGCAAGTGAGAAGTCGATACGGATCTGACAACATCGTCCTGAAGGTCAGAGTCGGCGGGCTCGTCTTCATTCTGAACATTCTTCACTCTGATCCGCCTGCGAGTGTGATACAGCGTCTGTATCTGAGGCAGAGGTCGTGCCTCACTGCCGTCGGGCAGTATATGAACCGTCGGCAAGTCCTCATATTTCCGTTTTGTGACAGTCTTAGCACGAGCACCGGCTGTCGTAACAAAAGTCCTTCGAAGCAAACAGACGGTTCTACGTCGAGCCAGACATTTCATAGTCAAGCATGCCGTAAGTTGCGGCAGACGACACAGAACTCTAAGAAACAAACGTCGACGCGTCTGTCTGTGTGTCCGCCGCGGATGCGGAGAAAAGAAGACTCACTGGTGAACGGGGAGTGCTTCTCTTCTCCCAACGCGGGACCAAAGCTCGGAGGCTGAATTGTAAAATTCCAAGGCGTGTTCTATATCGACGGTCGCACCGGTCACAGCACACTCGGCGCGTGTCAGAGAAACAGCTCACTCCTCCTCCTCCTGCCTTTCCAATCTCTCTCTCTTTCTCTTCCTTCAACAAAACCGCATTTAAACTAGATATACCAATATGGCTGGTCGTCGTGGCGGTCGCAAGAATGTCAAGAAGGGCGTCCAGTTCACATTGATGGTGGTCGGTGCGTCGACGCGCGTCGTCAGGGCTTGCCTACGTGTCTAACTTTAAAGGCGGCAGGCGCATCTGGTCTCGGTCGCACTACTTTCGTCAACACTCTCTGCGAGGCTGAGGTTCTGGAACCGAAAGACTACAGCGATGCTGCTACTGCGCATATCGAGGAGGGCATCAAGATCAAGCCGGTTAATGTGGAGCTCGAGGAGGAGGGTGTCAGGATCGCATTGACCATCGTGGACACTCCAGGCTTTGGGGATAACATCGACAACTCCGACTCGTGCGTCGTTGGCTCTGTGCACGCGTTACATTTATGCTTACTCTCGCCCTAGCTTCCAAGAAATTATTGGCTACCTCGAGCGTCAATACGACGACATCCTCGCTGAGGAGTCGCGGATCAAGCGTAACCCGCGCTTCCGTGACAACCGTGTCCACGCCCTGATCTACTTCATCCCTCCCACCGGTCACGCGTAAGTATTACGGCATATACTCGTACCCACTTCTCACATTCTTTCAGTCTCCGCGAGATGGACATTCTCCTGATGAAGCGTCTCTCCGTGCGCGTCAACGTCATCCCCGTCATTGGCAAGGCCGACTCCCTCACCGCTCCCGAGCTGAAGGCGTTCAAGAAGCGTATCATGGAGGATATCGCGCACCACGAGATCCAGATCTACAACTTCCCGTACGACGAGGATGAGGATGACGACGAGACGATCGAGGACAACAGGTCGCTCCAGGCGCTCCTGCCGTTCGCGATTGTGGGCAGCACGGATGAGGTCGAGATTGATGGCCAGCCAATGAGGGCACGTGTCTACCCGTGGGGTGTCGTTGAGGTCGACAACCCGAAGCACTCGGACTTTGCCAGGCTAAGGAGTGTGCTGCTCAAGTGAGTTCCTGCCGGTGGATGGCGATGCACTGTCTCATGCTTGAGATTAGCTCCCACCTGTCCGACCTGAAGTCTCTCACCCACGACCTGCTCTACGAGACCTACCGTACCGAGAAGCTGTCCAAGACTGTCATGGACGGCTCCGGCGCGGACTCGTCCATCCTGCCAGAAGAGCTCGCGACCCAGTCCGTGCGTCTCAAGGAAGAGCAGCTCCGTCGGGAAGAAGAGAAGCTGCGCGAGATCGAGCTCAAAGTGCAACGCGAGATCAACGAGAAACGGCAAGAGCTCCTGGCGAAAGAAGAGTCCCTGCGGAACCTCGAGAGCCGGCTCGCCGCCCAGGGCGCGCATCAGGATGCGTAAGCCCTGTGCCTGCAAGGTCCCTCCGTCAGAAAACACGCCATTTTTCAGGACGTTTTCCCCCAAAGTCTGCGTTTGCGCCTTGCGCTGCATTTTCCTGCATACGAGTCTGATACCCACCTTGCCAACACCTTACTGTCGTTTATTTCCCTTTTTTGTTGCCGATACCTTGCGAATGACCTATGTTACCAGCATTGGACTTTGCGTGCGATTATGCGTGCGATCAGGGGGTACTGAGAGGGCATTGTACGGCAGAGTGAGAGTCCTGCCTTTACATATTCGAGGGAACAGTACATCCATCACAACATGCGCATGAGGCCGTTGATGATGTGCTGTCGTGAACAAGCAGAGGAGGATATAATCTCCTCCCACTTCGGCCTGGACGAGCCTTTGAACTTCTCAGGTCACGTGTGCCAATGATGGATAGATATGATGGCATGCCGAGATGCTGACCAATGTTACGACAACTGACGGCGGTCCGAACTCGAACCCGCAGAGTCGAAATGGACGCTGATAGCGTCAGATAATGTATAAATAGACCTCCCACTCGCTCATTGCCCTTCCAACGGACAGAATTACCCCACGATCAGGATGGCCGCCAAGCAATTCGTCGTAATCGTCACCGGTGATGCACCGTCACTCCTCAGATACCCCAGAATGCACTGATATGTGACCAGGCGCGAACAAGGGCATCGGCCTCGAGTGTGTTCGCGTTCTCGCCTCCCATCTCCCATCATCCCACTTCTATCAGCAAGTGGGCGCCTCCAGCGGGGTCGTCTACCTTACCTCGCGCGACGAGGGCCGCGGCCGTGCGGCGCTAGAAGAGGTCAAGCCGAGCGCTGCGAAGGGCGTGCAGGTCGAGCTTGCCGTTCTGGACGTCACTAGCCAGGCCTCGGTGGACAAGTTCCGAGATCTCGTGAAGGAGAAACACGAGAAAGTGCATGCTTTGATCAACAATGTGCGTCTTAACCCTTTGCCCCCATCCTGGGAGCCGCTCTTGCTGAGAGACGCACCAGGCAGGGGTGTCGGACGGGGTAGGCGGCGTAGGGGGGAAGTTTGACCTCCAGACAGTCGACTGGGTCTTCTCGTGCAACTATGATGGCGTGAAACGGATGACGGAGGCCTTCCTCCCGCTGATGCATGAAAGGGGGAGGATCATCAACATCTCCAGTGGGATGACGAGGCTTGCAGCTCTTCAGCTCAGGCAGCGCGCACTGGGTGTCAAGAGCGTCGCTGAGGCTGATAAGCTTGTGGCGGAGTTCAAGGTGCACTACGTCTCCTTTTGGTTACCTACTCGGTTATGCGTATGACTGATGGCCGAGCAGGAAGCGGTACAGAAGGGCACGGTGAGGAACTTGGGATACCCCGAACAGGCCTATCCGAGCTCTAAGATCCTACTCAATGCGCTCACCCGGTGCGTCCCTCCTTCCTTCATCTCCTCACCTCTCCATCGTATCACTATCCACTAACACAGACGACAGAGGGTTCGCGGAGGAAGTCAAGTCCACCCACCCGCACCTCCTGATGAACTACGTCAACCCCGGCTGGGTCAAGACGGATATGGTTCGTCCCTTCTTCGTCCGCTTACCGGGGTGTCGTGCTGACGCACGCGTGTAGGGAGGACCGTCGGCACCTGGGAGTGTTAGGCAGGGCGCGGACACGCCGTGCTGGTTGGCGGTGGATGATGTGCCTGAGAGGTCGGGTGTTGGGTTTGCGAGTCGGGCGGAGATTCCTTGGTAGATTTAGCGTAGAGCGGATCACGAGTGGACAGAGTATGCTATGAGGATAGAAGTAACAGAGTTCATTTTATTCTCTGCCACTACAGGGACGGCGGCCCACATCAGGCCATCGCGTCCTCAGCCGCTGTATCATGTCCCTATAGTAGGCAATACATAATGGACTGGCCTGAGCACCCTCTCGGCCCTACTGTACCAACGCTTAGTCGTGCCCCTTGATGCTCGTCGGCTGGTACGGCTCCTCGATATACTTCTTCTCCTCCGCCGTGAGCTTCTTATCCGGGATGATCGCCTCCTCCAATCTAGCAACCGAGCTAAACCCAACAATCGGGCTCGAGACCTTATCGTCAATCCAAGCCAACGCGACCTGGGCCATCGTCCACCCTTTCTTCTTCGCCAGCTCCTCGACGCGCTTGATGACCTCTTCGTCCGCTGCCGTAAGCTGGCGATTCGCTCCGCTCGCACGGGCAGTCTTCTTCTGCTCGCTGAGCGGCCTTGCGAGCTGACCCGCCGCCAGTGGGCCCCACGGGATCAAGCCGACGCCCGAGTAATTGCAGTAGGCATTCATCTCCCTCTCCTCCTCCCGATAAAGAGCGGAATAATGGTTCTGCATGCTCACAAACTTGGTCCATCCATTCTTCTCCGCCACATGCTGGTATTCCGCAAACTGCCAAGCCCACATACTGCTCGCCCCAATATACCTCACTTTCCCCGCCCTGACGAGGTCGTTCAGAGCACACATCGTCTCCTCGAACGGCACCTCCGGGTCGGCCCGGTGAATCTGGTACAAGTCGATATAGTCCGTCCCGAGCCTTTTGAGCGAAGCCTCGACCTGATGAAAGATCGCGGTGCGGGAAAGGCCCCAGTGGTTGATGTATTGTTTGCTGTAGGCGAGGTGTTTTGTGTGCTCGTTCCCGCGCACGGACAGGTCTTCGGGAACGAGGCCCTTGCATTTTGTGAGGATTATGAGCTTGTGACGGGGGATGTTGAATTGCTTGATCGCTTTGCCGATGATGCGCTCGGATTCGCCGGCGGAGTAGACCTGTCCAACGTGTCAACCTCCAACACAGCCTGCCTAAGGAGAAGAGGCAGACGCACGTTGGCTGTATCCCAGGTGTTGATACCCCGGTCCCAAGCCGCCTTCAGCAGCTGAAGCGCTTCCTCCTCCTCGATAACCCAGTCCATCTGCTTGCGTGAGCCGAAGGACATGGCTCCGAGAATTGGGACGGAGACGCGAAGGCCGGAGTTGCCCAGACGGCGGTATTCGACTTGTGGTGCCATGATGATGTTGTTTTGGTGAATGTAGTTGCTTCTGGCTGCTGAAGGATGGAGGGGACTGGGCTGCAGAGGGTGTTACAGCGAGCACGCTGAGCGCAGGCTATTTAGGCGACAGGCTCAATGTGGAGGCTAGCCTGGGGTTCGATTCTGGCACATGTTCAAAGCGAGCTCTCCGCTGGCATCTATTCCCAAGCCCTGCATGACTCCTCGGTAAGATCTCCCGAGCTACCGATTGGTCCTCCAGCAGCGAGTGTTCAAAGAGAGTCGCTGGCAGGACAAGCGAGAATAGAATGCAGCTTTAAGCAGACGAGACCAGAATCATATCGTCCCCTCCACAACCCGACAATACTCCGCTCTCTTCGGATGGTTGATTCCAAAACGGGCGATCCCTGAACATCGCATCATGCCGAGCCCTGAGTGTGTTCGGCTCCGTGTTGTGATGTATTCCCGGGGGAGACGGAAGTGGTAACGATATGCCCTGATGTGGCTGTCCGCTGCCCTACGGATTATCTCACAATACGCTTGGCAATACATACATCTCATTCAATCAGTCGCACCCAGTTGCCCCTCTTCTCTCGGCGAAGGCTGAACGGGCAGGGACGGCGTCAACGCTGTGCCAAGACGACCCCGGGAGTACGGGGTGATCGCTGTTAGGCTGTGTCGATGAACTGGACTGCTTGAACTGGGACACTCTCTTGAACTCGCTCTTTACCTCTTACTTACCATCTCGGGGCTGCTGGCTGCTGTCTGTTGACTGCGGCGACGTAACAAGGGACGCTGCTAGATCTTGTTGACGACCACTGGCTTGCTGTACGGCGACGACAACAACGACAACAACGACAGCCTCACAACACTAATACGAGCTTTACGACGCAAGAACAGTACGACGACATAACTCTTTGCCACAACCACATCTGTTTGATACGGGCGCTATTGCAATGCGTCCCCTTCGCCTCCTCTATGCGCTGGTCGCTCTTGCCCTTTCTGCTAATGGTATGCCCATCACCTCTCCTCATCAGTTACTACCTTACTAACCGCATCCCAGCCAACTCCTCACCCCGCGGCCCAATAACAGCCCTCACCCACCCAACAATCCGAAATCTCGAGATCCTCCCCATCCCTGGTACACCGCAGAAACGCGCGCCCTCCAGCCTCCGAGCAAGCGACTCATTCCGCCTCTCCCTGTCTGTCGATGGCGAGGACGTACATCTGCATTTATCGCCGACGGAGTATCTTGTACATCCTGCGGCGAGGGTGGAGTATTATGATCTTTCACCTGTCACTGGTCTCTCGGAGCTGAGGGAGACGAGGCCGTTGACGGCGGAGAACGTACTGGCTTTTGCGGGTCATGTCATTCACCCGGATCATTCGGACACGAGATGGAAAGAAGACCTCGCGGGCGGGTTGTCGTCATCCTCCGTACCTACGCTGGGAGGAGCGAGGATCCTGGTACACCCACATGACCCCTTGTCGGGCGAATCACCGCTCTTCGAGGGCAGCTTCGACCTAAACGGAAGGGTGCACCATATCCTCCTCAAGGAGAAATACGACCGTCTCCGCCAATCAGGCGACGCGCTCCCACCTTCGTCACGTGTAGAGGGTGAAGAAAGCAGGCTAGTGATATTCAAAGACGACGACGTCCTCCCTCGCCCCAACAGCGCGGGAGGACATGCATGCGCGCACGACTCGCTTGGGCGGAACGGGCCTACCAACCCGTTGCTCCAGGCTTGGGGAGCGGAACATCAGCCTAGTAGGGGGATGTGGGATAGCGTATTCGATGTTGGGATGGGTTTGGCGCTGGGGAAGAGGGACGATATCCAAGGCACGGGGTCGATGAACGTTAGCTCCAAGTACGTCTCCCTTCCCTTCCTTCCATACAGTCTTCTTCACTTGAAGCTGGACTCTAAACGCGCGAATAGTTTCGCCAACGAGATAGGCAACACATCCGGCTGTGCGAAAGAACAGAAGATCGTCTATATGGGCGTGGCGGCCGACTGTGCCTATGTGGCGCAATACGGTTCCCAGCAAGCAGCCACGACCCAGATCCTGAACGACTGGAACCAAGTTTCCGCGCTGTACAAGCAGACGTTTAACGTCTCCCTCGGGCTTGTTTCGCTCAGCGTACAGTCGCCCACATGCCCGAACACGACCGATCCCAATTTCCCCTGGAATGTAGGGTGTAGCGACAGCGTCGCCCTGAACGACAGGCTTAACCTTATTTCCTCCTGGAGAGGCGCCAAGGGCGCCGGCGACGGGGCAGGGTTATGGCACCTAATGAGCGGATGCCCAACGGGTGAGGAAGTGGGCGTGGCTTGGCTGGGAGTGTTGTGTCAGACGAATGCGGATAACGCCCAGGATGGACAGACTGTTAGTGGGACTGGGGTCACTACGGGCGGGACGATGGAGTGGCAGGTTGTGAGTCATGAGATTGGGCATAATTTTGGGGCTATCGTACGTCCTCTCTTCTCTGACGTATCTGGATTATGCTGATGACATTATTCCTAGCATGATGTATGTTTTGGCTTATGCAGCGAAAAGGGGTGCGGATACTGACCTTCGGTAGTGCACGACCGGCTGTACCCTCAGCTCGGGCTGCTGCCCACTCAGCACGAGCACATGCGACGCCGGCGCTCAGCACATCATGAACCCCGTCTCGATGTCGAACCAAACGACCTTCTCGCAATGCACAGTCGGGAACATCTGCTCCCTAATGGCGAACGAGAATACGACCTGTCTCGTCTCTCCCTCCTCGGACGTGCACACCATCTCCCTGCAAATGTGCGGGAACGGCATAGTCGAAGACGGCGAAGAATGCGACCCTGGCCTCGGGGGAAGTAGTACGTGCTGCGATCCCCAGACGTGCAAGTTCCTCTCTGGCGCAGTGTGTGATCCGAGCAACTCGCCCTGTTGCTTGAGCAGCTGCCAGTTCGCACCGAGTACGCAGGTGTGCAGGCCGGCGGTGAATAGCCAGTGTGATCAGCCGGAGATGTGTACGGGGAGCTCTGGGGATTGTCCGAAGGACGTGACGACGCCTGATGGGACTAGCTGCGGGTTGAGCGGGATGGCCTGTGCCAGCGGGCAGTGCACTTCTCTCTCTGGTCAGTTCTCTCTTCTGCCTTTCGAGTTATTTGCGCTGAGAGTTGTGGTAATGTAGCACAATGCGCCTCTGTCGGCGCCTCGCTAAACCTCACCACCGCCTGCCCTCAAGTCCAAAACTCCTGCTCCGTAACCTGTCAAGACCCGCAAAACTCCAACCAATGTATCATCCTCCAATCCCAGCTGATCAGCGGTTCCCCTTGTGGGTACGGCGGGAAATGCTACAACAACTCGTGCCAGCCCGGATCTGTTGGGGCGATAATCAGCTCGTGGTACACGCATAACCTGCAGATCGCCATACCCGTCACGATCGTTGTGGGCATCGTCGTCCTGGCGATATTGGTGGGGGTGGTGATGTGGATCAGGAGGTGTTGTGTGAGGAGCGCGGCGAGGAAGGAGGCGCCTTCGAAGAGGTATATGACTCAGCAGCCACCCCCAGGCTACGGGGGCGGGTATGGGACCTACCCGGCATATGGCAATGCTGGCCAATACCGCCCTCCCTCCGGCCCTCCTCCACCAGGAGCACCAGCCCAGCCAGCTGCCGTCGCGAGCTCAAGAAGAGGGAGATGGGAAGACACGGACTCCCTTTCAACGACTTCCTACCGACCACCTTTTGCCGATGAGGGTACTGCGAGGTACAACGGGAGTGGGGAGAGCGTCGTTCCCCTTCGCGGGCAGTACTGAGTTTATTCGACTTTCCCCTTGCCTTAACTACTATAGATACCAGCGGGCTACTCGCGGACTCTCTCTCCTTGCATTGTATATTAGCAGACAACCAGTCGGCGGATTTCCATTTTCATTCATCATCAAAGTATCAAAAGCGGAGTGATGAATCCCGCCCAGCTGACCACGGCTCCCCGCGCCTAAAATGCACCGGCCATCGATAAATTCTTTTGCCTCCGTGCCGCGCCTGCACGCTTACACGTCCCATCGACCCCTTCCTCCTTTTCACCACTTACCACCCAACCGCCATCTACTGCAGCGTTTCGCACTTGCAACTTGTAGTACTATCTCTCGACGACCACCGAGCAAGTACTTGACAACACAGCTCTTGTTGTTGTATCTCCGATCGACCACTCTTACACCGAGAAGTGTCGACTGCTTCATGCGTTTGTCCGTTCCAAACAACCCAGATCGTACTTGTACGCAACTTCGTATACGAGTGAGTAGTAGAAACAAATTGCAGTGTACCGTGAGTCGCGCTTCCCTTCTCTTTACTGTCACAGCTGCTGATATGTATGGACAGCGTTAAGCCACCAAATCTTTGCACAATATGGCTCAATCCGCTGGTATTGTCAACATCCGCCGCGATGTCGATGTGAGTCTTCATGGTGACTGTTCTCGTGTATGCACATGCTAATTTGGTTTTGTAGGACAAATTCTACCGCTACCGCATGCCCGTGCTGCTCACCAAGGTCGAGGGCAAAGGAAACGGCATCAAGACTGTCCTTCCGAACATCGCCGATGTCGCACGTGCGCTGAGCCGCCCGCCTATGTACCCCACCAAGTTCTTCGGCGCCGAGCTCGGCGCTCAGACGATGCACGACACCAAAGCCGATCGGTACATCGTCAACGGCGCGCATCAGAGCGAGCGTCTTCGCGAGCTTCTTGATGCCTTCATCGACAAATACGTCCTTTGTGGGAGCTGCAAGAACCCCGAGACGGACTTGATCATCACTAAGGACGAGATGATCATCCGCGACTGCAAGGCCTGCGGACAGCGTACGGCCGTGGACATGCGCCACCGGCTTAGCTCTTATATCCTCAAGAATCCGCCTGAGAAGAAGAAGAGCAAGAAGTCGAAGAAGGAGAACGGGGATGCGGAGGCGAATGGCAAGAATGGCGATGCTGAGAATGCTGAGGATGGCGAGGGCTCGGATGACGAGCTTACGAAGCGTATCCAGGCTGAGGCTGCCGAGCTGCCCGCGTTTACCGAAAAGTCTGGCTTGGGCGATGACTGGTCTGCGGACACGTCGCCCGAAGCCGTCAAGGCGCGTACTGCTGCCCTTGAGGGCGCTTTCAAGTCGTCGCTCGTCATTGCTGGGGATGACGACGATGAAGAGGCCGAGGACACCGACTCGCCCTACTACCACCTCAAGACGTGGCTCATCGAGAACCGCGATGACGATGATATCACCTCTGTCGACCTGTACAAGAAGATGCAGGAGCTCGGGATCGAGAAGAAGCACAAGGCCATGCAGACCATCGGCGAGTATCTGTTCTCCGAGGAGAACGCTCCCGTCGTGCCGGAGAGCAAGACCGTCAAGCGCTGGACGCCAGCGATCAAGAAGGTGCGCAACTCTCCCCTGCCCGTATTTACGCGTACTGACCAGATTTGCAGTTGATCGCAGCGATGAAAGACTCTGACAAAGCCGAGAAATCCCTCCTTGGTGGTCTCGAGCGCTACGTGGGCATCGACCACCCCGATCTAATCCCGCAAGTGCCCAAGATCCTCATGGCGTGGTACATGGAAGACTGGATCCAGGAGGAGACAGTGACGAACTGGGGCACGCACGTGAGCAAGAAGTACGTCGATAAGGAGACGAGCAAGAAGGTTCGTTTGGCGGCGAAGCCGTTCTTGAAGTGGTTGGAGGAGGCGGATGATGATGATGACGACGAGGAGGAAGAGGAGGAGGACGATGAGTGAGCGACATGTCAAGGACTGCGTCGCTCTGTTCATACCTTACTACTCCCCGCTCCGTCTTCTTTCCCATGCATCATGTCGCCTCCTCTTTCCCAGCTGTACCATAGCGCTCACCGCTCTCCATCCATGTTGTTCATGCTATCTAGCTCTCGCTGGATCACACCTCTGCCATGCTTTATGACGCTGCCTGCCTCGAGATGCACTTTCCTGACAGACCTGCATCGTGGCAAGTCCATACGTGTGAACGAACCGCTGCAGTTCTGCTTCAACTGCAAGACACGTCTGAGACGAAATGTGTAAATTACATGGAGCAAGCAGTGTATAAATCTACCAATGAGGGGTCCCCCTCACGGCTTGCTCGACTTGAGCTTATTGACAATCAGCTCCTTATAAGCCGCGACATCGCCCATATACTTCGACACCGTCCCATCCGCACACACCCACAGCTCCTTCGCCACACCCGTAATAAACCTCTCGTCATGGGAAATGATGATCACACCCCCATTCCACGCATTCAGAGCTCCCATCAGTGCGTCCAAGCCCTCCATATCCAAGTGATTGGACGCCTCGTCAAGCAAGAGGATATGCGGATTTTGGAGGGAGAGAGCCGCAAATGCCACGCGGGATTTTTGGCCCCCGGAGAGGGTCTGGATGGTTTGGAGACCGGTGAGACCGGTTATGCCGAATGAACCGAGGTGGGAACGATATTCTTGCTCGGATTTGCCGGGGAAACGGGAGGCGAGGAAGGAGACTGGGGAGAGGTTGAGGGGGAGGGAGTCGACGTGATGCTGTGCGAAGTAGGCACTATCCATCATCCATCCATCAGCCGATCGTCCCACACCAATACGAGGAAGAAGAGAAAGGCGTACACTCTCAGCCGACCGTGTCTGTTCACTTGCCCAGCCAAGGGCTTCAGCTCCCCAGTAAGAAGCTTGATCAACGTCGATTTCCCCGCTCCGTTCGGCCCTATCACCGCCATCCTGCTATCAAGCCCAACATCGATATTGACCCCCTTCAAGATTAGCTTATCGGGCGTATACCCAAACGAGACCTCGCTGAGCTGCAACAGCGGCGGGGAGATCTTCTCCGCGTCGGGGAACTTGAACGTCTCCGTCTCCTCCTGCTCGGGCGGCTCGAGGTCGGGCAGAGACTCCAATATTTTGATGCGGGATTGAGCTTGAGCGGCCCGGTTGGCGTTGTACCTCCACCGGTCGATGAATGCCTGCAGGTGGGCGCGGTACGCCATTTGGGTCTCGTACTCTTTTTTACGGTTCTTGTCCCGCTCGGTTTTTGTAGCGTAGAATTGGGTGAAGTTGCCTTTGAAGTAGTCGAGTCGGGCGGAATGCTGCCAGACGATGTCGGTCGCTACGGCGTCGAGGAAGGCGCGGTCGTGTGAGCTGCGAACGCATTAGCTTGGTTCGGCCATCGACCTTTCAGGACTTACACAACGAGCAACGTGCCCTGCCATGTCTGCAGGTAGTCTTCCAACCAAGCCAATGCGTTCAAGCTACCCAACACATCAGCTTCATCCCAACCAGATACCAAGGAGAGACGCACTCAAGATGATTACTCGGCTCATCAAGCATCAATAAATCCGGCTTAACAAACAGCGCCCTCGCCAACGCAAGCCGCATCCTCCAACCCCCAGAAAACTCCCTCGTCTTCTTCTTCTGATCCTCCTCATTAAACCCCAATCCAGCGAGCAAACTCGCCGCTCTGGCGACGCCACCCTCGACGTCCATCTCCGCCAGCTTTTCGTGTACGTCCGCGAGTCGCGAGCCGGCTTCTTCCATTTCTGCTGAACCCTCGGCGAGGGTGGAGATACGTTTGTCTAGCTCGTTTTGTTCGGCAAGGAGACGCTCGCGCCAGACATCGGCGGAGAGTACGCTCTGCAGTGCAGGCGTGTCGTCGCCCACGATCTCTTGCTCCACAAAGAGGATCGTAATATGTTTCGGAATGGGGACTTCACGGAGGGCAATATGTCGCAAAAGCGTCGACTTGCCCACGCCGTTCCTCCCAATCAACCCGTACCGCCGCCCGTATGCGAGTGTAAGTGAGGCGCCAGAGAGGATGCGGTGAGAGCCGAACGTCACGTCGACGTTGACGAGGTGGATGTCTTTTGATTTTCCTTTTGCTGCGCCGATGGACTCCATGGGGTTTACTTGCAGGAAGAGCTCTTCGTAGGTTTGTTGTTTCTTTTGTGCGGCGAGGAGTTTGGAGCCTTCGTACAGATCGCGTTTGGCGCGTTTCTCGATCTTAGCCTGCGTCCAAGCATATTAGCATCTGAAGGTACGCAAGAAGAAGGAGATGAAGAGGAGGAGGAAGGGGAAGGGAGAAGAGGGAAGGAAGAGGACGCACCCGCAGCTTAGCCTCCTGCTTCTCGAGCTTCTTCATATCCACCCTACTCGCCTTCCCCTTATTGATACTCTCCAGATCAACCCCACCGCCCTGCATCAGCAAAGTAGCGCTCATCCCCGCAGACCGTTTCATATTCATGACCCTATCCAACGTCCTCAACTCTCCTCCCTCATTCTCGTCCGTCCCCCTCGCTTCCAACAGCTCCGCAATCTTATTAAGCACTTTATCAAGTTCCGTTGGTGTAGCGGGGCGGGATGGGGAGCCGGATGAGCTGCCGGATGGGGAGAGAGATGGGGGAGGGGCGAAGGATTCCAGCATTTGACGGGAGAGGGAGAGCGCTTCGGATGGGTCGGTTGAGGGGTCTGATATGTACCCGGCGAGGTATTGGGTGACGGGCTCGTCGGTGTTGGGGAGCAGGTCGCGGATGAGCGAGGAGAGCTCGATGTCTGCCATCTTGCCTTTCCAAATAGTTCAGCGGGTTCAGCTAGATGGTAGAAGGAAAGCAGCAGGACAATAGGAGGAGGAGGAGGAGGAGGAGGAGGCAACTTTACCCAAAGGGTCCATCGGCGATTACATTAATCATCGCCACTCGGACTTTTAACGTTTCCGAACTGCACTCAGCTTCAAGGTGTTGTCGTCCACGAATTGTCCTCCTCGTCCTCACCGTCGTCCTCATCATCTGATTCACTCGAAAGATGTCGGACCTCATAGTCAGGCGTAAGTCCTGAAATGTTAGGACGTTGGGAGATATGCTCATGCGTGGTTCAATAGCGCTGGCCGTGGTGCAGCAAGAACGAGCAGCCTTTGGACTGCGATCACACGACTACGCTCGATACAGGTCCGTCAACTCATCACCCTGCATACACCTGCAACTAACTCCTTCTTCCAGGAAACACTGCGCCTCCAAGCTCCATAGACTCCGGCAAAACCTGCACGTCACGCACGGAAAGGGCCGGGAGTTCAAAAAGGTCCCCCCAACGCCTGTTGAGAAAGCTCAGGATGGGCAGTCCGTCCCCCTTCGCTTTCCATCTCTCCGAGATCCTTGCTGATTCCCACCTAGTATCCTAATCCACCTCTTCGAAGCCGAACGAGCCTATTCCCACGCCCAAGAACTGCTCAACTCCCCCGACGGAAGCGAGAAACATCACGCCCTCGCCCGCTTCCGTCGCTCAGTACACCACTCCTCTTCCCTCCTCGCCTTCCTCCCCCGGTTGAGCGCGATCTCCCAAGCAGAAGTAGCGGCGTACCACTTGATCCTCCAAGCTCGGTACGCGATCGCCAAAAGGGATGATGGGATGTACAACCCCGCCCTCGTCCAGCTCGCGACTGCCCGGGCTGTACTCGCTGCGCTCGCGGAGGCGGCGGGGACGAGCAGGGACGTCGCCCTGTACACTTCTTTTCAGGACACGATCTCCCCTCTCGTCCGGTTCCTCGCACACGAGCTGGGTCACCCCAGAGCATGGGACACAGCTGCCGTCTGTGCGGACGTCAAACCCGCTGAGTCTGAGGCGGCGTGGAAGGGGTATGGCGAGTTGCTCAGGAAGCTCGGGGAGGAGAAGAAGAATAAGGGGCAGGGGGAGCTGAAGCCTCTCATATGGGAAGGGAAAGAACTCCAAGTCCGGGAGCCGGAGCTGGTCGAGCTGTTGATCAAAGTACAGAGCGCGCAGGAAGCTCTTACTTCTCACGCTTCCCAACCCGCATCCGCTGCAGAGGAAAGCGCTGCCGAAGTCCCCAAAGCTGGCAAGGGCAAGGGCAAAGGCCGCAAGAAACACCGCCTCCTACCAGCATACGACGCCCTCCTGCTCGCCCTAGCCGACGCGGAAGACCTAGCGCGCCGACTCTCCGAAGCGGCCCAGCTCGGTCAAGCGCAGGGTCTTGCTCCGCTCTCCTCTGGAGCTGCAGGGGCAGCGGGAGGGAAAGAATCGGATATTGGGTTCTTGCATGCTTTCGTTACTTATCGGCTGTTGGCGACGAGGATCGAGCGAGATCTGTTACTTGTGAAGATGCTCGAGAACCCGCCCAAGGCATTCGGACGCAAGTCCCAAGCTCCGGCCAAGCCCTCGACCTCCACTTCGACTTCGAAGGATAAAGGCAAAGACCAGACGAACAAGGGGAAAGAGAAGCAGAACGAGCAGGAACAGGAAGAGAAAGGGCCAGACGAACGCACCTCCCTGGCGATAATCAAGTCCCTCGACTCGGTCGTCCAGTCGCTCGAGCAAATGCGCGAGCTCGCGGTCGTGCAAGAGAGTCTCGTAGTCGGAGAGGGGCTAGAAGGGCGCGTGAACTATACGCGGGCAAAACGGTTCGTCTTCTTCTCTTCCCTTCCCTCCTCTTTCCTTATTCCCTTGATGTCTGGGGTACGCAAAGGCTGATATGAGATGAGTAGGATCGACCACCTCGCCCGCCTCTACTCCGGCCAGAAACAGTACCCCGAGTCCCTCGCCCTCCTCTCCAGGGGCGAGATCTACCTGCGCCCCGTCCTAACCTCTTCCACCGCCACGCAATCCACGCCCGAGCTCGCCTTCTACCCCCTGTCTACTGAGCTCGCTCAAGCGCTCAAGGAGAGGATGGACCAGTTGGCAACGAGAGTGAAGAAGGACTGGTTTGCGGCGACGCATAAGAAACCGGTGTTTTATGATATAGCGTTTAATTATGTGGAGCAGCCTATGGATCGGGTGAGGGCGAGGGCTGGTCTGCCCCCGGCGGAAGGCTCTACCCTGGTAACAGGAGCCGCTCAGGCAGCGGAGACGGTGAAGGGCGCTGTCAAGGGGGCTGTGGGGAAAGTTGGGGAGGTCGTCGCTGGCGAGAAGAGACAGCAGGTGGAGAGGGAGGAGGAGCCGACGGAAAAGCAAGGGCAGCAAGGAGGGCAGCAGAAGGCTGGGTGGAGTGGATATTTGGGTGGATGGTGGGGAAGGAAATGAAGTGCTTCACTGCTAGAACGGTGTGGGTAGGTATTGTCAAATGAACGCAGGGATCGTTGTTTTGCGTTGTACCACTCAGGGAGAGGCGTGCCAATACATAACGACGCTTCATTCGACACTCCCGGCCATGGCGAGCCTGCGTTCAGTCTCGCGGCTTCCGACTTTCCGAGAACTTCACAGACGCACTAGCGTACCGGCACGACAAAGTTCCGGCCTTGACAAGCTTCTTTCACACGCCGAGTGCGGACGGTAAGTAAGCACACATCTCGGCGCGTTGCATGTACGGTCATGGAAGTGCCGGACTGCCGGTGGAGCGAAGCCTGGCTGGGCACAGCACTGATAAGCGTCCGCGAAGATTCGACAATGTTTTACCCTTAGCTGGTGTGTCGCGTCATCTTCCCTTCTACCAGAAACCCAAATAAGGAAAATGCTGGTCTCTTTAGGAATGACTCGCTATACCTCCGGCCAACGGCACCCGGGCGACTGGACAATAGACGCCCACGATGGAAGGAACCTTCCACGGTACTGCCCGTTCCTAAAGTCTGCCAATCCGGGAGGCCGCCTTATCGGGCTTTAAAACTGCCGGAGCTAGACGCACGATTACTCTGTTTGGCAAGGCGTCTATTCGGTTACGAATAACAGACCGCAGTAGTCCACCGCCGGGAACCGCAAGAGATACGCTACTGTAACTAGTCCGCGAGTCTACCTGCAGGCTACCGGTGACGACTATAAAGGTCGCCAAAATGTGCTTCTGTCTTCTCCCTTCTCAAACCCATAATCATGCTCTACACTTCAGCTGCCATACTCGCTTTCTTCTTGCTCTTCGCAGTCGTACGCGACTTACATCGGAAATACCTCTCTAACCTCCCACCAGGGCCTCGCGGCCTGCCGCTACTCGGAAACCTGCTCCAGCTCCCAACCCAGTTCCTCTGGGAGACACTCGAAAAATGGTCCAACCGCTACGGCTCGGTATTCACCATCTGGATCGGGACCCAGCCATATCTGATCGTGAATGATATGGATGCTGGAATGGAGATTCTGAATAAGATGTCGGCTGTTACGAGTGATCGGGCGCCTTTTATCAAGGTTCTGCCCGTGCGATCGTAGGTTTGGGTTGGAGGCTGATTCTTGGGGTGTAGGCGAGGGAGTTCTTTGTGAGGCGGAAGTTGCTGCAGGTGCAAGATAACACGCCCTTGTGAGTTTCCGCTGCAGGCTCGATTTGGTGTGAAGACTGATGGGACGAAGTTGGCGAGCCAACCGACGCGCCATCCATGCCAAGTAATTCCACCTGTTCGTCCAGTGAGCTCGGAGCTGACCATACCCCAGCCTGAACAAACAAGCCTCTGCCCGCTTCCACGGCATGCAAGAACAAGACGCCGCCCACCTAATCCACGGCATCCTACACGACCCCAGCAAGCCGTTCTCCGCCCACGCCCAACGATACGCAACGTCCATCATCTCCGGCGCGCTCTATGGAGGACCCGCCATCCCTCACTCCGGGATCGACCCGCTGAAGAAAGTGGAAGATCTCACGGAGAGGCTTATGGAGTCTGCTAGCCCTCAGAGGAGCGTGGTGGACCTTTTGCCGTTCCTGGCCCCCGTGATTAGCAGCATGGGGTGGTTCAGGAGGGAAGCGGATGAGTGGTTTGAGGAGGCGGTTGAGGAGGGGACGAAGCTGTATAGATTGGCGGAGAAGACGGACGTAAGCTCGACTTCCTCGCATTAGCTTTCTTCTGCTTACCCCAAGGCATCAGGGCTGTGGAGGAACCACGATTTCCCATAGCCTCGGTAGCGAGGCAGCCAAATTTGGTCTCTCCGAAGAAGACGCCATTTGGCTCACCCTCTCTCTCTAGTACGTCCTCCCCCTCCCGCCCCCTTGCACCTCCCCTCTCCGATCCGTGCCTAATCCAAAGACGTAGTATGGCAGGCGCCGAAACGACCCACACAACCCTGCGCATCTTCGTCCTCGCCCTCCTTCAACATCCCTCCATCCTCGCGCGCGCACAGGCCGAGGTGGCCGCTGTTTGCGGAGGGAGGCCGCCAAGTTTTGAGGATCGGGAGAGGTTGTCGTTTTTGGAAGCGGTGATATTGGAGACGCTGAGATGGAAGGTTGCTGCTCCGGGGAGTATCGCGCATCGCGCGTCCGAGGTGAGTTCGCTCACGAGTCGCACACTTCCTGGTTGGCGATACTGAGGAGATGGTCAGGACTTCGAATACAGGGGATACACCATACCCAAGGGAACAGTCATATACCCCAATCTCTCGTTTGTCATTCCCGATTCTTGTGCTTACAGTCCATCTGAGAGTGTAACATTAGGGCAATGTCCCATTCCCCAACCCACTTCCCCTCCCCCCACGCCTTCTCCCCCGCCCGGTTCCTCACTCCCTCCGGCCACCCCCTCCCTCCCGGCAGTCCACTAGCCCAAGCAAGCACACTCCCCTTCGGACACGGAAGGAGGATCTGTCCCGGAAAGGAGTTTGCTCTCGGGGGGATGTGGATCGCGTGTGCTTATCTTTTGTGGGCGTTTGAGTGGTCTTCGCCGGACGGGAATGGGGATGGGGATGGGGAGGCGGGCGATGTGGGGAATGTGGGGTGGGTCGATAGGGGGATCGTTGTTAGTCCAAAGGAGTTTGGGGTGGTGTTCAGGCCGAGGGTCGAAGCGCTAGAGGAAATGCTGAAGACCGCATTAGAGGAAGAGAGAAAGACTGAGACAGAGAAGCAGGAACAGTCCTAAAGCTATGGGGTGGCTTCCAGAGACGCAGAGGATAGAGAGTGAGAGTGGAGTGGTTGCAGCGCGCTTGCTAGTCCCGTTGTTGCACTAGACAAGCATGCATGCAATTGTAACTTATAGCAAGACGTTGTTGCCCAGCTGCAGCTCAGCTCGTTCCTGGCACTGCCTGAAAGTCAAGGACCTTTGGTTCGTCCGCCGGCGTGTCCGAGCACAGCAGATCGGTCAAAGAACGAATAAAAGCATCAAATAGCCCAAGAGCACTTTATGTATTTACGTACACCTTTCCGCCCGTCCTACTCAGCTCCACATCCCCCCCCTCCCCCTCTCTAGTTCCATCGCCAACACGCTCATTCCTTCCCCTTCCCCTTCGCCTCCCCCTCCCCCTCCCCCTCCTGCACAACCCAAGCCCACTCACTCTCCCTCTCCCCCCTCTGCCTTGCAACAATCTCCCCAAACATCGCCCTCGCAACCTCGCCCATCCCCCCCTCTCCCACCGGCACATGAATATCCTTCCCCTCATAGCCGATCCGGTCCACAGGAGCGATAATAGCCGCCGTGCCCGCTCCAAACACCTCCAGTAGCCTGCCTTGGGAGGAGGCGGCGATGAGCTCGTGGATGCTTATTGGGCGTTCGCTGACGCGCAGGTTTGGGGGAAGGCCGGGGATGGGGTTGCTGGGGGAAGAGACGTGGGAGCGGGCGAGGGAGAGGACGCTGTCGCGTGTGACGCCGGGGAGGATCTGGTCGTTTAGGGGTGGGGTGACGAGTTCTGTTGCTGTGAGGGTGAGGGTTAGCGAGCGTTCGGTGTACATCCCTGATCAGAAAGGGGGCATGACGGAAGGGGCATGAGCGGCGAGAGCCGATGGAGTAATGCGAAGGGCGAAAGCAACTAGTGAAACACAGTGAAAACAAGTGTGAAGGACACTCACATCCATCTTCCCCCCTCAGCACCACAAAAAGGTTCATAGTCCCCACCTCAGTCAACCACCCCTCCTCCCCCCACAACCACAAATTCTGCGCATAACCCCTCATAGCCGCCTCAAGCTGGGGCACGATGCCAGGCGCATAGTTCGCAGCGAGCTTATAACTTCCAATCCCGCCCGGTGCGGCGCGGGTATAGTGCGAGGTGGCGAGGAGGGCGATGGGCTTGAACCCTCCCTTGTAGTATGGTCCTACGGGGCTGCAGATCACAAATAGCAGAGCGTGCGTGCTTGGGCCTACGCCTAGAGCGGCCTGGGTGCCGATAAGAGTGGGGCGGATGTACAGACTATGACCCTCAGCCTGGGGGATCCACCTCGCATCAGTCCTCACCAGCTCGCTGATGAGTTGGATCAAGTCCGGGCCGGAGAAAGTGGGGAGGGCGATCCGCGCGGCGGTGCGGTTCATCCGCTCCATGTTCTTGTCGGGTCTGAAGAGGGTGATTCGGTTTGAGGGGGAGCGGTAGGCTTTTAGGCCTTCGAATAGGGCGTTGGCGTAGTGCAGGACTACGGAGGAGGGGTCGAGCGTTAGGGGTCCGTCTGCGAAGGGGGTTGGTTAGTTGGCAGGTGGGTTGGATGGGAAGGATGGTGTTGGAGCGGAACAAAAGGGCGAGGCGAGGAGAGAGGTGGTTGGGGGGTTGTGTGTGGGGGAGAGGAATATGTGGGAATCTAAGGAAGGTTGCGCGAGAGAGGAAGCACTGGTCCCCAAAAGAGAAGCACAGAGGGCGAGAATCACAGAGTAAGAGAAAAAGAGAGAGAGAGAGAACGAAAGACAGAAGGTACGCACAAGGCTTGATCTCCGGCACCCCCCACCCGCCCTCCGAATCCCACGGCACGACCAGCATATGATCCGTGAACGTCTTCCCAAAAACGAGTTTCTCGTCCGGCGGCGGTGTGCCCGGAGTCGACGTGAGGGTTTTGCGGAGGAGGGAGGCGTCGAGGTCTGGGAGGAGCTTGGGGAGGCCGGTGGTGGGGTCGCGGATTTCTCGGAGGGGGCGGTCGGTCGAATACGGGTGGGCATGGAGGTGAGAGAAAGTGAGGGACGGGGTGGTGGTGGGAAGGGTGGTGGGGAGGTGGGTGAGGGGGGCGAGGGGACGATGGAGGGGAAGGCGAAGAGAGCGGCGAGCGCGATACATCCTTGCAGACCTTCCTCTATGCGTTCAAGTAGCTTCTCGCAGTCGAATCAAGCGAATCAAGTCAACTGAAAGCCAATACTAAAAGCAGTACCCCAAGCAAAGTAAGAGCAGTCCACCAACACGGAGCAGGAGTAGGACCAGGAGCAGGAGGAAGAGGAGATATACGCCGCTCAACCAATCCACCGTTTTTGCTACCCCGCACCCTTCTCACCCGAGTCAGCCCGTTCGGCCGACCTTCAAATCAAGGCTTCACGTGACGCCAAGGCACCGGAGCTTAGGAACTTGACGCCACTTGGGATTATGTAAGGCGGGTGCTTTTGGGCGCTTGCTCGCGCTGTGACTTCGTTGGTGCTTGGCCCTTGCTCAGTGCTACCAGACTGGTGTACGATCGCCGCTTTCTTGGTGCATACATCTACCTCCTACCATTCCACGACAGAAGAAGGAGAGATAGAAGAGCAAAGCAGGATGTCCCTCTCCCCCACCACCCTCCGCACCTCCCTCCCCTCATCAAACACCCAATCCCACGGCACCAACGGCCACCCGCAACCCGCAGAAGAAGGAATCAACACCGAAGAAGCCGAACACACCTTCATCCACACCCTCGCAATCAAGCTATCCCGCGCTCTAAACACCTTAAACCCCAACGACCTGCTCGCTCGCCGGGTAGTGGACATAGCGCGTGGAAAGGGGTTGGAGGAGTTCTCGACCGGTACGCTCCTTCCTCCTCCCTCCCTCCTCCCTCCCACTTCTCTCTCCTTCCTTCTGCCTTCTCTCCTCCTGGATTCTTTCTGTTCACAGTTGGAGGAAGTAGCTGACCAAAATATTAACTATAGCGGCACGAGCTTTTGGGAACTTCTCACCCCAATTCCTACATGAGTTATACAGCGAGATCAGCTCCCACCTCTCCTCCTCCGCCTCCGGTCATGCTCCGCGACCTGTCCAGGTACCGGGACTAAGAGTAGAAGACAGCGAGGTCCTTGAGCCTGAGCCTGAGCGGCAAGGGGGGTTAGTGCAGGCTGGCCTCGTGAGTCCCTTTTCTCTGTTTGACCAGATGGGGGAGTGTGATGCTGATATTGGGTATGTGTAGCAACATACGTTTCGTGCGCCTGCGAGAGAGGGGACGCCGAGGAGCAGCTTGCTAGGGTTGGATAGGCTGGCTATGGAGAAGAGGGCTGCGGCTGCTATGTCCGGTTCGGGGGAACATGAGAGCCGGAAAAGGGCCCGTACAGACGACGACTCAATATTTAAAGGTACGCCCTCCTTCCCCCTCTCCCCTCCCCACCTCTCCTCAACCCCCGCACTCACATCCCCTCCCCAGTCCCCCCACCTCCCCGCCCCCACCTCCGCCAAAAACCAGACGACACCCCCTCCCGCGGGCCCGGTCTTTCAGAGACTGCCAAGCAGCGGCTAGAAGCCCACAGGAGGGAAAGGGAGAGAGTGAGGGAGGGTGTGAGGGCTGAGCTGCCCGCTCGGAGGAAGGGAGACGAAGGGTTGGGGGAGTTTAGGGCTAGGGGGAATCGGGTTGGTCGGGAGCGTGGCGACCGAAGGGAGCGAGGAGATGGTCGATATGAAGATGGGCGGGACGGCAGGGACGGCAGGGACGGCAGGGACAGGGATGGAAGAGATGGAAGAGATGGAAGAGATGGCAGGAGAGAGTGGGACTCCACCCCCCGCTCTTCCCGCGTCCCGAACCAGCCCTGGGAGTCCACCCCCTCCCTATCTCATAGCGACTCGACCCGCCCCACCTCTCGCTCCGCAGCCACTCCTCGGAACGGCAGTGACTGGCCGCGCGACCGTCGCTGGGATGCTACGCCCCGACCAGGTACACCGGCTGATGAGGATCCCGAGGCGGACGGGGACGGGGACTGGACGAAGGAGATGGACGTGAGGGAGTGGGAGGAGGAACAGTTGAGGGTTGATCGGGATTGGTATATGGGGGATGATGAGGGTGGGGTGGTGCGTCTTGTCCTTCCTGCTCTTGACGATTTCTCTTCCCCAACTTCCCCCTCTCACAACTTCTCTCCCTTCACAAGTTTTCCCCCACAACTTCTCTCCTCTACTTTCTCCTCCTGTGCCTCCTGTGCCTCTTCTGCCTCTTCTGCCTCCTCTACTTCGCCTATCTCTCCTCCTCCTTCAACCTAACTCGTCTCTCGGGCCACCTTACGGTTTGAGACCCAGACTAAGACCGAGACTAACATATATGCGTAGATGCCCGACACGGAAGAACACAACCCCTTTGCGCAATACGAAGACCTCGACCTTCAGAAGACGGCCGAGGTGCAGCAGAAGGCTGTTAAGCGGGTTTCGGCTAGGCAGGCGCAATATGTACGTCTTTTTCGCCTTGCCCTCAGGTCCTTCTCCCTGCCTTGGGAGCACCAAGGCAATCGTCTACCGCTCTCGCGCTATCGCGCTCTTGCCTTCCCCTTCCGCGCTATCGCGCTACCTTTGCCCTCGCCCACGCGGAAGAAGAATTGCTAATGTATGCCTTTCCCGCAGAACGCGGACAACGACCTCTGGGAAGCGAACCGCATGCTCACGTCCGGCGTCGCCCAACGCCGCGAAGTCAACCTCGACTTCGAAGACGAATCCGAGTCCACGGTCCACGTAATGGTGCACGACCTCAAGCCTCCCTTCCTAGACGGGCGCACCGTCTTCACGAAACAACTTGAGCCGATCAACCCCGTGCGGGACCCGACGAGCGACATGGCGATTTTTGCGAAGAAGGGGAGCGCGCTCGTGAGGGAGAAGAGGGAGCAGGCGGAGAGGCAGAAGGCGGCTGCTAAGCTTGCTAGTTTGGGAGGGACGGCGCTGGGGAATGTACTGGGGGTCAAGGACGAGGAGGCCGAGGCGGAGGATGGTGCGTGTCTCCACTTCTACCTCTCTCCGTTTTATCCAGGACGGGGCGGGAGTGCTGATGAATGTTTGTGTAGCCGCACGCGAAGACCCGGAGAAGATCGACCCTAAGGGGGACAGCAAGTTCGCCTCCCACCTCAAGACGACCTCCGCCACCTCGGCATTCGCGCGCTCCCGCACCCTAAAGGAACAACGCGAATACCTCCCGGCCTTCGCCTGCCGGGAAGACCTCCTCCGGATAATCAGGGACAACCAAGTAGTCGTCGTAGTCGGCGAGACCGGCTCCGGCAAGACTACGCAGTTGGCGCAGTTCTTGCTTGAGGACGGGTACGGCACGTATGGCATGATTGGATGTACTCAACCGCGTAGGGTGGCAGCTATGAGTGTCGCTAAACGGGTGAGTGAGGAGATGGGATGCAAGCTGGGCGGGACGGTGGGGTATGCGATTAGGTTCGAGGACTGTACGAGCGACGAGACGATTATCAAGTGTACGTACTCCCTTTTCTTCCACTTTCTGCGGTGAGGGTGGAGGCTTATCAGTGGATGGTGTAGATATGACGGATGGCGTGCTGTTGAGGGAGTCGTTGAATGAGGGAGATTTGGATCGGTATAGCTGTATTATCCTTGATGAGGCGCATGAGCGGTCTTTGAGCACGGACGTGCTAATGGGTTTGCTCAAGAAGAGTGAGCACCCTTTTTCTCGATCTCAGTAACTGGGCCCGCTAACGCGTTCACGTAGTCCTCTCCCGCCGACGCGACCTCAAACTGATCGTCACCTCCGCAACCATGAACGCCGAGAAATTCAGTTCCTTCTACGGCAACTGTCCCACATTCACCATCCCGGGCCGGACGTTCCCCGTTGAGATATTTCACAGCAAGAGCCCGTGTGAGGATTATGTCGATTCGGCTGTCAAGCAGGTCTTGCAGATCCATCTCGCGCAGCCGCAGGGCGATGTGTTGGTGTTCATGACGGGCCAGGAGGATATCGAGGTTACGTGTCAGGTTGTCAATGGTGAGCATTTCCGTCATCCCACCGGTCCTTACAGAGCAGAAGCTGACGCGCGTTGCAGAACGGCTCTCGCAGCTGAACGAGCCTCCTCCACTGGCGGTACTGCCGATCTACTCCCAGATGCCTGCGGATCTGCAAGCGAAGATCTTCGAGCCTACCACTGATGGCAGGCGGAAGGTGATCGTCGCTACCAACATCGCCGAGACGTCCCTCACGGTCGACGGGATCCTGTACGTCGTCGATTCCGGCTACTCGAAGCTTAAAGTCTACAACCCCAAAGTCGGCATGGACGCGCTCCAGATCACCCCTATCAGCCAAGCGAACGCCAACCAGCGTACCGGTCGCGCAGGACGAACAGGCAGCGGGTGGTGCTACCGCCTGTACACAGAGATGGCCTACCGGAACGAGATGTTCCCCAATACGATCCCCGAGATCCAGCGTACCAACTTGGCCAACACCGTGCTTTTGCTGAAATCGCTCGGAGTGAAGAACACGCTCGAGTTCGACTTTATGGACCCGCCGCCGCAAGAGAATATCCTCAATTCGATGTACCAGCTATGGGTCCTTGGTGCCCTGGACAACGTTGGCGACCTTACACCGACGGGGAAGAAGATGTCCGAGTTCCCGATGGAGCCGTCGATGGCAAAGATGCTCATCGTCTCTGTTGAGCTGAAATGCTCGTCGGAGATGCTCACGATCGTCTCTATGCTTTCGGTTCCTTCGGTCTTCTATAGGCCGAAGGAGAGGATGGAAGAGTCCGACGCGGCGAGGGAGAAATTCCAGGTGCCCGAGAGCGACCACCTGACCTTGCTGAACGTATACAACATGTGGAAGATGCATGGCTACAGGGACGACTGGGCGATGAAACATTTCCTGCACCCGAAGCTGCTGCGCAAGGCGCGCGAGGTCCGCGCCCAGCTTGAGGATATCATGAAGTTCCAGAAGATGGAGATCATCAGCGCCGGCACGGACTATGACGGGATCCGCAAGTCGATCGCGGCTGGTTATTTCCACCAGGCGGCGCGGGTGAAGGGTATTGGCGAGTTTGTCAATATCCGTACGGGCATGCCGTGCCATTTGCATCCGACTAGCGCGCTTTATGGGCTTGGATACACGCCGAGCTATGTTGTATACCACGAGCTCATCATGACTTCCAAAGAGTACATGACGCAAGTGACGGCGATCGACCCATACTGGCTCGCCGAGCTCGGTGGGGTATTCTACTCGATCAAGGAGAAGAACTTCGACGACAGCCTCACGCGCAGGAAGGCCGATCGGGAATTCTCAAAACGGGCCGAACTGGAGATGGAGATGGCTCGCCAGCGCGAAATTCAGGCCAAGCGGGAAGCGGAAAAACAGCTTCAGGCGAAAGTTTCAAAAAGCACGCGTGTCGCCTCGATCGGCACACCTACACCAAGATCAGTTGGGATCGGTGCCGGGGCGCGCCTTACCCAAACACCTAGACGGCGGATGGGAATGTAGGATCGCAACTCTTGTTGAGTATTTGTACCGCACTAGGATATCCGAACACTGTATTGATTACCCATTGCACATTCCTAATACTTATTATCCTCCTTTGAAGGATCAGCTACCGTATCTCGGTACTGTACACTTGTACAACATTTCCGGCCTATTCATTCCTAGATTTCATTCCGAAGATTCGCTGTTGTCGACAATGTCGGGGACCGACCACTTGTCCCACCAATGCCTCGGCGTCGACTGCCTTTGGCGGATCCCTCCCTTCTGGGGAGGCTTGTCGTCGAACTCGTTATGGCCTGTCTCTGCGTTGTAGCGGAACGACCACGAAGTGCGCTTGAAACATTTGTTAGGATCGAAAGACTCTTGCTCGGCTGCATCGCTGTCGGGTCCGCGAGGCATCCGTTGTTTGGCGGCCAGGATCTCGCCGCGCATATCCAGCAGGAAGGGGTGATACGGTTCAGGCCAATAGCATGGACCGCGTCGGGTGATGCAGGCGCTAGACAAAGCGTCACTCGCGATCACAAGGTTGTGAAGGAAAGAACTGCTTACATGCACCAGGGTCGCCCATCTTTATCGTATACCTTGCCATCGCACTGTCCCGCTTGTCAGTCGAACTGCTTTGAGGGGTGAAAGGAGAAACTAACCTTGATCTTGCGCCGCTTACAGTGGTAGCATGCGACATGCGGCTGGCCGTTCTTCTTGAGGCGGCATTGCAAGCCGTACAGCCGCGGGAGGAAATTCTCATCTGCTTCTTCCCCTCCGGACAAGGGAGGTGTAATGGCTGGGGCAAGGGGGGGGACGACAGCCGTAGGCGATACACTGTCACCGACTTGTCCGTCCACCTCAGGCGATACACTGGCTGGCAGAGCAGGCGATTCAGCTGGGTTGGCCTGAGGAGCCGCGGGATCGAACGTTAATGCTTGATCAGGTGACTGAAACACCGGAGGGAGCGCCTCGCCGATGTTGTCGGGTAGCGGAAGGTTGAAAGGGAGAAGTCCCAGCGCGTCGTCCACCGGCTCGAAGGAGGGAGGAAAGGCCGTCTCTACCGGCGTAGGCGGGAGATTGGAGGGCAATATCGCGTTCTGGAACGGTAGGTTGCCCTGAATGATGGGGTCAGCGTTTGGGTATCCGTGTGACTGATAGGTGTTCGGCGGTGCGACGGGTGCATTCTGCCATCCACCTTGATCTTGTGGCGGAGATGGATACCCGAACGGATTCCCGAGAAACAGGTGAGCGGAATGATAGTTGTTGGTGGCAGCGTTGTACGGCGCAGTTGGAAAATGTTGCGGAACCTGCGGATGATGGTACGGACCGGGAATCGAGGGAGAAATACTTCCTGGTGGTGTCAGAGGCGCGGGCAGGGGGTAATGGGGCGCTTGATAAAAGGTCGTGTGACTCGTGACCCGAAGGATGGGAGTGGGTATGAAATGCTCATTCATGCCGGTAAGACCGAGGTTGTTCGTTGGCGGCTGATGTCCGACGGAAGGAAGGTCGTGGGGAAAGGCCGAAAATGGAGGAGCGTTCCAGAACATGCCTGTATACGGCTGGTATCTGATACCGGTTTGCTGGGTACCATTGATTGGCAAGCCGACCTCTGGTTCAATTCGTCCACCGTCCATGGATGCAGTTGATGAGGGTGGCTAAGGATAAGACGAGGGTAGAGGGGGAAGGGGGGCGACCACCACTGATCTTAGTCCGGACCCCCACTTCTCAGGCCAGATATTTGTACGCCGCGACCACCGAAGAAGACCGGCCGTCATGTGAATGTGGGGCACTGAGCCACGGGCCCTCTTTGAGGGCCAATTGGCTCTCTCCCCTTGTGAGAGCTTCTTCCTTGATGAGAAGGACCGGAAGTCGTCACTCAGGACCCTTCCGTTTCTGGTAAAGAAGACTGAAAGGGATTGTGGTAACCAGGCGAAGCCGCGGAGCTTCTGGGGGCGATCTACTCGATGATTTCCATATTTATGCTGTCTTCTTAGGATAGGAGACTTTAGACATAGCTGTTATACACTTTGGGAGGAGTGGAGGCGTTCGACAGTCTAAAGTGGGCGAAAAACGTGTACGGCACGTTTTATTTCGCGCGTAAATAATTTAGAGTTTTGTCAGTGATGATGATCATCAAAGAGACCACCTGGTACAAGATCATTGATCAAGCCTTTCTCAGCCGAATTTTGTTCTTCTCCAGTTTCCAAAACAGGGGTCGTTCTGGATCAATCCGGCAAGCTAGACTTATCGGGATCTCAAGATGGGCCTATCGGATTGATTCCCTCAGGGCCTTCTGATGTTGCACGGTTCGCGGCCGGGCCGGCTCAGAAGCATTTCTACATAAGGCACAAAAAGCCCATTTTGGCCCAGGAGTCGATGTATTGCGGCGTCGCCGCACGTCCGAGATATCCCCTGCCGAGACGAGGCAACAGCAATGGTCAGGCTGCAACTCCTCCGAGACATGTGTTGATTGAAGGCCGCAAAGGATGTCCGAGGAGAATTCACAGGAGTGACCCTGACGTCGACGTCCAAGTCAGCCCCTGTCGTCAGGGAAGCATGCCCAATTCGGCAACAGCCGATTCTCGGCCGGCCCTTCTTTCCCAAAGATGGAAGACCGGATGGAACACTTGTTATACAGTCCCTGAGGCTTCCCACGATCTAACACATTCTCTTATCCATACAATTTGAAAGGTCTACGATACGCAATTTGGATTTTGACCGAGGGCGATCACACGATACGGCATCATTTCCCAGGCAAATTGGGATTAGTAAGACAGTCTGAAGATTGGATTTCACTCTACTCCAATGAGAGGGTGAGAGCAGTCTTAACCGGGTGTAAGGTCCGTGTGGGATAGCACATCACGACTACTTTAGTCAAGGCGCCTTAGCAGGATTGACACACCGTTTGCAGACGAGCGGGCGATGGCTTAAGAGTCAAGCACGCAGTTTGTGCTCCTTGGTGCTGTGCTGTCAATCGTCCAGATGCTCCAAGCCATCTCGGCATGCAAGAGTCCAACGCGGGAAGAAGAAGTGCCGCACTCGCGCCTCGGTTCCTCCAGTCCACTCCGACGACAGATTTGGCGGCAAACTTTCTGTTTTGCCCCTATCTCAAGAATGCCAGGAACTACAGCGCCAGCTCGTGCCGCCTCGGCGTCCGTGAGTCCCGCGCGGAGTGATGCATGTCCGCATTTGGAGGCGACTGAGCAGGACCGAAGTGGACTTCGCGGGTGATACTGTGCTTTTCCTTACCCAAAGCAACCTGTCGGACGCCGTGTAACATCCCGAACGCTCTTGCATTCTCTCTGTCCAGCAATGCCGTGGAATGATACGTTATCATTCCAATCCTCATGGCTTCTTAGCGCCATTCGAAGGCACCACCAGGCGAGGAGGCATCGGTCCAGAAAGAGTTAGGGGCGACCTGTCTCTTTGCCCCTATTTCCCACAACACATCAATTCTCCCGGCAAAGTCGCTTGCCTCCTCACAGTCCAGATGAGCAGAGATGATGCATACACTGCTACCTACCTCATGGCTCCTTGGCGGGATTCGAATCCACACCCAAGCCCGCAGGAGACGGTTCAGGCGGATTGGGCAGCGCCGCCCCGTCCGGCTTGCCCCTATTCTCCAGCACGCTATCCACGATCCCAAACTGCTTCGCTTCCTCCGCATCCAAAAAGTAATCGCGTTCGAGCGCTTTCCCTAAATAAGGCAGTCAGGACTTATATGGCCATGGGCATGATGGAAGGATGAGGGATGGGATGGGATGGGATGGAATGGATGGGGACGCACGGAATCGCTCGATCCCGTCGGCCACGTTTTCGCCCTGCAGGCCGCAGTGTTTTTGATAGATCTTCGTGAGGCGTTCGCGGACACGGAGGATCTCTTTGGCGTGGATGGCGACATCCGACGCAGTACCCGATGCACCTCCGGACGGTTCTGTAGCGGAAAGCCAGGACGGAGAGAGTCGAGTCAGTATTGACACGCAAGAGACGGGGAGGACGAAGACGGACGGTGGATCATGATTGTCGCATTTGGCAGGGCGCGCCGCTTGCCTTTCTCACCGGCGGCGAGGAGTAGGGAGCCCATTGACGCCGCTTGGCCGATACAGTACGTGTGTATCGGCGACGTTACGTATTGCATCTATACCGTCCGTCTCCGTTAGTCCATACCCACGCAAAAGCTTGTCCGTGTATGCGCACCGTATCGTATATCGCCATTCCGGCCGTAACGCTCCCACCAGGAGAATTGATGTACAGATGAATAGGCTTCATCGCCTCCTCCGCCTCCAGAAACAAGAGCTGAGCAACGGTGAGAGAGGCCATCGTATCGTTCACTGGGCCGGCGAGCATGATCACTCGCTCTCGGAGCAGGCGGGAATAGATGTCGTACGAGCGCTCGCCCCGGCCGGTTTGCTCGATGACGATGGGTACGAGTTGTGAGGTGGGGGAGGTCCAGTCGGAGAGGTTGTGGAATGTCCGCTGGAGGGAGCTCGGTCCAGCCTTCCCGCCGCTCACCGCCATCCGAGAGACCGCTTGGGTAGCTGTCCTACGTAGTGCTTGTGGTAGAGACATGGTGTTTAGAGAGCTGCGAGTAGAGAGCAGGAGGAGCTCGTCGTCGTCGTCGTCGTCGTCGTCGTCGAGCAGCAGACCCTGAAAGTCGCCGCTGTCGCGTTCCTCGTTATCGCCGACGCGCCTCCATCATCCTCGCCGCCACCTACACTCCCCATCCATTCCAGACGACCAACAGCGCATACACCCATCTCACTCAAACAAGCAACAATGGACATGCTCCATTCCTCATCCGCAAAACTAGAGCCTTTCCTGCTCATGTCCAAGTCCGCTAAGGGCGCCGCGGCGGCCAAGTTGATCGAGAATGTTACGGCTGCTCCTGGGGTGTACGTGTTTGCTGAGTTGTTGGATGTGCCGAGTATTAGCGAGGTACGCGACGGTGAGGATGGTGACTGCAGAGGTGTGCTGAATGGGATGTAGTTGCAAGCAAACGAGCAGTATGCGTCGTCCTATAGGCTGCTGGAGCTGTTCGCATATCATACGTATGGCGACTACAAAAGTGCGTCTTCCCTTCCCGCTTGACCTCGGCTTCAACTGAGTATGACCGTACGACGCAGCCAAACAAGCCTCCTACCCCCCTCTCACCCCGGCCCAACTAACGAAACTGAAGCACCTCTCGCTCGTCTCCCTCGCCCAGCACTCGCGCATCCTGCCCTATCCGCAACTGCAGCAATACCTCGATCTCGCTTCTATCCGGGAATTGGAGGATACGATCATTGATGCGATCTATGCGAATGTCGTTCGGGGAAAACTGGACCAGAAGGAGCAGAGGTTCGAGGTGGAGTATACGATGGGGAGGGACGTACCTCCTAATGAGATGGGCAGGCTGTTGGAGTCGTTGCAGTTGTGGTGAGTCACCAAACCTTTTCCTCCATCTCGCTGGCAGCGCTTCATCTTTCAAAGTCTAACGACCGGAACTACAGGTCAGCACGGACGACCCAAGTCCTCTCAGCACTCGACAACCGTATCGCCTCCATCCAGCAGTCCGCCCTCGCCGCCCAGCGCAAACAACAAGAACACGACCAAGCGCGGGACAGGCTGATGAACGAGCTTGCGGCCAATAAAGGCGGGCGCGCGGCTCAGGATAGGAGGAAACAGCTGCAGGATAATGAGGCTATGGATGTTGATGTGGGTGGTGCTGGAATGGGATATGGAGGGGGGATGGACCCGGGTAGTCCGGAGAAGGGGAGGAAGAAGTGAGTACTTCCTGATGGTCTCCTTACAGAGGGTGACGCTAATATGTTTGTTAGGCTGACGGCCTCTGCTTCTGGGTCGTCGAGGAAGAGGGGCAGGAACTAGATACCCGTTTTTGGAGAGTTCGCAGTGTATCATATTGTCTCACGTTCCCAGTACCGCATATAGTCATCCACGTTCCCACGATTGCGCATCGGGGAAGTATCAAGCAGCAAGCGTATTCCGCCCAACCCATTTCTATATTACACGGCTCTACTCCGCCTATTGAGGCGGCACATAAGGCTCGACCAACATCCTACTAAACTGCCTCAGCTTGTCGGGCCCCCTCACCTCCTCCGTCAAAAGCGGCAGCTGGACGATGTGGAACATGCCGTCATACAGCTCGTGCGCCTCTTTCAAGTACTTCTGCTGCATCGCGTGCCGGACATTGCATTGCTCGCAGTTTGACCCGGGCTTGGGGAATATGAGCTGGTTGACGACGATGTTGTGCGTGTCGATTTCGTACGCGCTGAGCTCTTGGACTAGGCGCTCGGTTTCGTAGAGGGAGAGGAACTCGGAGATGCAGACGCAGATGAAGGTCGTTAGTTCCTGCGTTGCGCGTTAGCCTGGGCACTATCCCGTGCGCATGCACACATAGATATGGAAGGGAGCCAGGGAGGAAAGGGACAGGGAGGAAGGGGGACGCACGGGATCCTTAAACTGCTGGTTAACCTCCGTAATAGTCCCCCTCATCTCCTCCAGCCGCGCAAACATATCCTCCTGCTGCCCCATGCCAAACATCCCGCTCATCTGCTGCAACATCGGGCCAAATCGTCCGCTCAAGCTGCTCAGCTTGCCCAGCGCTTTCTCTAAAACGCTGGGGAAGGAGAGGAACCGCAGTGTGTGGCCTGTGGGGGCGGTGTCGAATACTATCACGCTGTACGTCATGCTTTTGACGTGCTTCATTATTTCGGCAAAACCCATCGCTTCGTCTACACCGGGGATCGCGAAGGCGAGGTCTTGCATCATACCGCCCATAGCGCCGCCGTTCTGGTCCGCTGTGCTCCAGTCAGCCCATATATACAACCACACAGCGTCTCTCCTCCCATCATAGGTATAGGAGAAGAGGGGAGGCAGACGAAGGAGGGGAGGACATACACTGCTCAATCATCTCCTGCATCGAGCTAGTCGGGTCGATCTCCATCGCATACAGGTTCTCAAACCCATTGACCTTCGTCGCGTCCTTGGAGAACTTCTGCCCGAACGCGTCGGAGAGGTTGTGTGCCGGGTCGGTGGAGATGAGAAGGACGGACTCGCGGCATTGGGCGAGCTGGATGGCGAGGGAGCAGGACGTGGTCGTTTTGCCTACAATGCAAACATGCTGGTCAGCCACGCTTCAGGATAGCGAGCAGGGTTTCGGTGGGCGAGGTGGGATGGAGTCGGACGTACCGACACCGCCCTTCCCCCCGCAAAAGATCCACTTCAAAGACTTCTGATCCAACACATTCTGCAGCGTCGGAGGAAGGAGTTCGTCTTCCATCTTCTATCGTCTAGCTACAAGCAGTCGAAAGTCAAGCAAAAGACAAGGGATGTAGGGCGGGGCAGGAGGAGATGGGGAGATGTATGCGCAGAGGTGGTGCAAGATAGTTATGCGGGGAGCGCTCATGAAGGACAGGACCCTGGCCACGTCGCCCCGGGAAGATGCCAGAAGGCGCCCACAACATCTCCGACAATAACCAACAAGCAGCAAAGGAACAACAACATCAGGGCGAAATAATCATCATTAATTATCGTAGAATCGCACTGCGTGCTGCTATTGGTCCTTCCTGACCCCTCCCACAGCCTGCCCGACCCTAACCTTCTCCCCCGCCCTAACCTTCCACTCCCACCCCTCCGGCGCCTCAAACACAACGACAATCGTGCTCCCCAACGCAAACCCGCCCATCTCCTCCCCCTTCAACAGCGGCATCCCGCCCAGCACCCTGCTCGCACTCGCATAGCTAGCCTCGACGAACGTCCCCGGTGGAGGACGCTTGCCGACGCTGTTTGTGCGTAGGTCGCTGTCGAAGCTTATTTTGATGCTGCCCACGTTGGTGGCTCCGACGGGGACGAAGGAGAAGAAGCCGTGTCGCCATTTGCCGAGGAGGGCGACGCGCTCGTTGAGGACGAAGAGGTTGGGTAGGCGGGAGACGAGCCAGGGATTCACTGAAAACAATTCTCCTACAAACGCAGTATACACATTAGCAGCTGTCTCTCTTCCTCTGAAAGAGGGTACAAGGCACGCGGCTGGGCAGTGACCCGGAAGGACTTGGGGGAAAAGGGGGGGACCGAAAGATGAAAGAGTGCACGCACCACTAAAATGTCTCCTCTTCTCCACGACCCAACTAGCAGGCGAATGAAACCTATGATAATCCCCCGGCGCCAAATATACCACAAAATACCAGAGCCGATTCCCCGGCTGCAATGTCTCCCCCAGGGAGGAGACGGCCGCTTGGAGCCCCATATCCTGGGCGACTTGGACCGTTTGGGAGACTTTTTGGGAGGGGGTGCGCGGGATGGATTGGTCACCGCGGTGTTCGATTTGCACGGGGGAGGCTGCTTGCTGGGACTGGCCGTCCGGAGTGGGTGAGGGATCAGGCCGCGCATTGGAGCCGGGCGAGCCCATCAGATCCCCCAGAGAATACCTGATCCCATTAACGTCCGCAAACTCCTCATCGACCACCACGTCCCTCTCCCTCGTCCTCTCTGGCAAGTTGGGCGTCTCAACGGGCGAAGAAGGATGACCGCGGCCGAGAAGGGAGTCGAGCGAGTAGGTGATGCCTTTGACTTGCTCGACTCGGCGGGAGGGGGTGATCGAGCCGAGGTGGACGAGGGTCCCGTCGGCTGGGGAGACCTGCGCGGGCGGGCGGGAGGGGTTAGCTTCTTATGACCTTTTCACCACAAGCCCACTCCGCCGGCGTATCCCAGCCTTCGCTCGGACTGCAGCCAGCCCAAGGAGAGGTAGAGACTTACGAGTTCTTCGGCCGCTACGGGCCGCACACCAGGCTTCAACCTCCTATAGAAGAACTCCCCCAAACTCTTATACTCCCTCAAGTCGAGCTCCACTTCATCCAAGTTCGCCCCGAACACCCATGCATAGAACCTGTACCCGTACGGTCGGAACCAGGTGGGCAGGGTGAGGGAGTTGAACGTCCCCCAGAGGCGGGAGAGGGAGCGCAGTGGAAGAGCAGCAAGTACGTGCACCTATTCCCTCCTGATCAACACCAGCTCCTCCCAGCTTCGCTCTTTCCACAGCCCTGCGGAGAAAGCGTACCTGCCAAGGACCTCGGAGGCGGACGACCTCCCCATCTTCGTCCATCTCTACTTCCCCCTCACCCGCAGATTGCCGAGCATCATAGTACTTCTTCTTCCATGCCAGTCCGACAAGGAGAGCAGCGCCAACGGCAAGAGGAAGCGGGTACCAGCGCGTCGGTGTAGAGTTCCAGGCGTGGGCGAGGCGGCGTACCAGTGGTGCGTCCTTCCCTGGCGGGGGAGGGGGTTGCTCATTTCTTGGGGCTTCTTCGTTCTTGGGTATTTGGGAGGAAGAGGGCGTTTCTGAGGAAGAGGGCTTGATGGGTGGCGGTGGGGGGTTGGAAGGGGTTTCGTATAGTCGGACGAGGAGCACTCGGGCTGGTAGAGGTCGTGCGACCGGCTTCAACCCCGCGTGCCCCGTCCATCGCAGCCCCACGCTCCTCGACCTAGCAAGTACGGTCGTAGCCATCCTCCCAAGTAAGAATAGAGTCAAGCAGCTAGTTTTAGAACAGCATCTACCCCTTCCCCGTACAGTAGCAGAAACCAGAGATCAAGCAGGAACGGGAGAGGTGCGTGCGGAGGTACGGCTCGGCTTTCAATGGAGCCCTGACGTTTTCCTTACGGCACAACTTCCCTTCAAGTGGCAGTGTCGGCCATAAGCCCCTTCCTGCGTATCGCATATCGCCGACAGAGTCGCGTTATTGCCACCCGCGCACCTCCACGCCGTCCTCGCTGTCGTCGTCGTCGTCGTCGTCGTCCACCCACCTCCCGCTCACAACAGCACCCAGCAGCAAAGACGGCCAGCAAGAGAAAACAGCAAACAGAAGAGGAGAAGGAGAAGGAGAAGATGTCGTCCATCGGCCCACTCCTCCAATTCCCATCCTACAACGCACAAGCATTCACAGCCCTCAAACCGTCCCTCCTTTCCTCCTCTGCGGGGGATGGGAGTGGTTCGCCCGTCGAGCCGCCCCGGAAGCAGGCTAGGACGTCTTCGGCGGGAGCGGGGCAGAGTAGGCTGCTGAGCGAGAGGGAGGGTGGGGTTAGGAGGATTATTGTTCGTGGTGCGGCGGGATGTACGTCTCTTGCTCTTCTTATCTGCCGTCTCTCTCCCTCGCGGCTCGTCCCGGTGGCAAAGGGGGACGTAGAAGCGAGTGGGTGCTAAAGCGATAAACAGACCCACATGACCCACGCGCGCAGAACGTGAACTCCAACACCGACCGCGACCTTCTCCGGCGCACGATCCTCACCCTCCTCCAGCCCCGTCCTCTCTCCAACCCTCCCTCCCTCCCCCCACTTCCCTCCTTCCGCACCCTCTCCCTCGCCTGCGAAAGCCTAGTCTCGATCCAACGCGCCGGCGCCCAAGTCTACTCCGACGTCCAGGCCGAGATCGAGAGGGCTGTCGGGCTGATCGGGAGGGAACTGGGGGAGGAACGGCCTGGCATTGGGGTTGGGATGGGGATGGGGACGAGGGCGAAGGGGGTGGAGTGGTTAGGGGAGCTGGTGGGCCGGCGGGAGGCGTTTGACAAGGCTTTGGTGAGTGTCGTTCTTTCTCTTCCTCTAGCCTGCCTGGGGGAGTCAGTGGGCGGGGTGCTGATGCGCATCCGTAGGGGCTGGTGAGAAGCTTTCTGCTGCATGTGGACCAGACGTACGTCCTACATGAAGCACCTGATAACCTTCCCGTGCGGTACGTCCCCCCTCCACCTCCATCTCCATCTTCCCCTTCCCCTTCCTTCTGTAGAGAGTAGAGTATATTGACATGTATATAGGGAGCTAGGGAGACAGATCTTCAAGGAGAAGATCCTGCAGAATAGTGAAGTGCAGGCGAGGATCCAAGCTGGTATCGAGGACTTTTTGGAGCAGGAGCGGGCGAGTCCGTACGTCCACTTTCCGTCTCTCACTCTCTCACTCTCTCCCTCTCTCCCTCTCTCCCTCTCTCCTCTCTCTCTCTCTCCATTCCACTTCTACCCAAAGGCAGGAGAGAACCAAACCTGACCCCCAATCTGGCAGCGACACCCCCACCCCGCACCGCGCCCTCTTCGCCCCCCTCTCCCATATCCTCCTAACGCTCAACATGTACCCCCTCCTCCTCCAGCCCTACATCACCAGCACCACCTCCCACTACTCCACCTACCCCAGCTCCGTCCCGCACTCCACGCCAGAAGAAGCAATCGCCTACCTCCAACTCGCCTCCCTCAAGATAACCCAAGAACTCGCCCTCGCATCCCTCGTCCTCTCCCTCGGCGGGGGCAGCTCCAGCATCCGACAAGCAGCCGAACAAGCCCTGCTCGGCTCCGGCCTGCTCGAACACCTGAGCAAGCTCGTCCTCCCCCGACTCCTCTCCGACCGGTCCTTGGACCTGCTAAAGCTCGTACATCATCTGGCTGGGAGAGTGGGAGCGATGAATGTGTTGAGGGTGCAGTTCACGGCTGCGCTGGCGGATCTTGTGGGGGGGGTTATTGATCCTTCCCCGCCTAGTGCGGAGAGGGATGAGGAGATGGTTCCTTCCCTCCTTTCCCTACGCAAGTTTAGCGATTCGCTGGTGGACGCTTTTTCCCACCCCTCCTCTGCCTCTTCCTCCTCTGGCTCAGCGCCCGACCCAGAGGCCCAACGACTCTGGCGAACATGCATAACCGACGCCTTTGAGAAAGGGTTCGCGAGGAGGAGCAAGAAGCCTGCGGAGATGATCGCCAAGTATATTGATGCTGCTATGCGCAGGGGGCAGAGGGGGGTGAGCGACGAGGAGTTTGAGGGGGTTTTGGAGGAGGCGTTGGGATTGTATAGGTTTACGAAGGGTGCGTTGCGTTCTGACTTCCTATGGCCTCGTTGCTCCACCTGGCAATCGCCGTTGTTGGCACTGGTGACATTGTTCTTCTCGCCCCTGGATTGGATACTGAGAGCGGTGGCCGCGGGATGGAGCAGGAGTGTGATCTTGTGGACGTGGTGCTTACGTGAACATACAGACCGCGACGTCTTCCGCGAGTTCTATATCCGTGCGCTTGCAAAACGGCTCTTGCTGCAGAAGAGCGCAAGCGACGACTTTGAGATGAACGTGCTCAAGATCCTGATCAACCGTGAGCTCCGTCATACACACCCTCTAATTGAGCAGTATTGATGGAGTCGTGCGTGCGTGCAGACGACAAATTCTTCGAGAAGGGCCACGGCATGTTCAGCGACCTCGCCCTCTCGCGGGACATGATGCGTGAATGGCAGAACCAGCGGGCGGACAAAGGGCTCGAAGAAGAGCCTCTGAACGTGATGGTCCTTCAGCATTCCAACTGGCCTACCTACACCCTGGGGCAGGTCATACTGCCCAAACATATGGAACGCTCGCTTGCGTCCTTTGTGACGTTCTATAAGTCGAAGCATGCGCAGCGGAAACTGGACTGGGCTCATTCGCTCGGCACGGTTACCCTCACAGCGCGATTCGACGCCGGCACCAAAGAGCTCAGCGTCTCGCTCTATCAAGCCGTAGTCCTCCTGCTGTTCGAGGACGGCGGCTCGCTCGGTTTCCAAGATATAAAGGACGCCACGGGGATAGAGGACAAAGAGCTCCGCCGGACGCTGCAGAGTCTTGCGCTCGGGAGGAAGAGGGTGCTTACGAAGGTTCCGGCGTCGAAGGAAGTGAATGATTCGGATGTGTTTGAGTATAATGCCAAGTTTACGGATAAGAATCGGAGGCTGCATATCAATTCCATTCAGCAGACAGAGACGGTGCGTCACACCCCTCCTTTCAACCGCTTCCCTTCCACACCGCCCTCCGCCCTTGCTGTTGGCTAATGCATTGCTTGCAGGCGGAAGAAGCCAAACAGATCGCCGAACACATCGAAGAAGACCGCACCCACGCACTCGACGCCGCCATAGTCCGGATAATGAAAGCCCGCAAACGGCTAAACAACAACAAGCTGACCGAAGAGGTCATCCTGGCCGTGAGGGCACACTTTGTCCCGCAGCCGGCGCAGATCAAGAAACAGATTGAGAGCTTGATTGAGAGGGATTATTTGACGCGGTCGGACGGGGATAGGAATACTTTTGAGTATGTTGCGTAGTGGAGTCGCTGCTGGGTGGGTGAAATGGAAATGGGGGAGGATGTATGTTTATGGAGTATATGGTATTACGTTCTGAGGTATACTGCGACCGGTGTGCAAGGCGGTCTGTACAAAGGGCGCAACCCCCTCCTCATGGGACGCGCTATGATAGGCAAGGTCGCTTTCTGGGACGACCTGTTCCTCGTTCGGCGACTCAAGGCGCCGGCCTCGTGTGTGCATCGGAGCAAATCGGCAGGGGTGGAGAAGGATCATGTCGCCTTCGGGATCTTGATCTGGAAAGTACCTATGCTTCCCATCAGCCCCGGTGCACCAGGGGAATACACAATACGCACACTGCGGCAGCTGGGTAACCTCAGCCGTAACCGTCCCATGCAACCCCAGTCTTCCAAGCGCACCTCGAATCACTCCGCAAGGGAAAGCCAAATGCTACACCAGGTCAGCGCCTGCTGGTGCCATGCAGGGAGAGGGAGGACATACCAGTTTGGAGCGCTTGATCGTCTCTGCTTGGCCGAAGGGTGATGATAGTCTTACGAGAGGGCGAAAGGCCGTGTCTTGTAGTACGTATACGCCCTATTCCATATTAGCCTATACTCTGCCAACAGCCCCGCCCGAGTGCGGAGGAGCAGGTGAAAGGGAGAGAGGGGGGACAGACGCACCCGATGATTCGTCCGCAGATTATCGACCTGCTTGTCCCACACCGCGGGCCATATCTCCTTACAGAGGAACTTGACCATATCCAACGGATCTGCAAACCTCTGTCGATCTCTACACAACCTTCGCGTACCGTCAGCCATTCTCTTTTACTCAGGACGAGCGAGCAAGAGAAGGACGGACTTCTCGACCAGATTCCCGCCTACATGCACACCTATAGCCTCTAGCCTGCTTCTTACGGCCGCTTCCTCCTCCTCTTCTCGCTTCGCCTTCCTCGCTCGGTCAACCTCTTCCCTCACCCTCTCAGGCAACTTCCCGACCGCTCCTGGCCCGCCTTTCTCCCCCTCGGAAGGCAACCAACCAGCAGCCCGCATCTCCCCCTCCACACTTTCCCGCCTCTTCTCGGCTACTCGGGAGGACTCGGCCAGCGTGCGAGACGCTTCTATGAGGAGGTACTCGACGGCTGTTATGTCCACTTCGGCTGGGGGAGGGGAGAAGAGCGCGACGATTGCTGGGGTGAGGAGGGAGGTTGTGGATTGGGATGTGGAGGAGATGGAGGGTGCTTGGAGGGAGGGGGTGAGGGAGGCGCGGTTGGCCATCTTTTCCGCGGTCTTGCTCGTTTGATACAGATGTATGAAGAGGGATAAGTAGCGATGTAAGGGCGGTGATGAGTACGACAATGAGCTGAACGCGATTCGGTTGACAGTCCGCTTCTGGTCCCTGACCGCCAATGCTTCTTTGCGGCGACCATATGGTGAGTGGCAAGGAACGAACAGCGTAGTATTGCCCAGCGTCTACCACGCTCTACTGTACATCCAACGGGCCCAAGTGCCCGAGTCCAGCAATTAATAAAGCAAGAAAGAAAGAACGAAGGGGTCCGGTCTATCTATCGGAAAGTCTTTGAAGGTGGTATCAATCTGCGTACGCGCGAGGAGGGGAATGCAAGAGAGATACAAGTACAAATGGGTTATCGTGAATAGAAGGGCAGCCGCGAATAACGAAGGGAATAAGCAAAAGAAGAGGGAGATATACAGACGAAGGTGGTATCACCAATCCCGTCATACACGTCAAGGTGGCGCGCGATCAATCGTACTTCGGCTTCCAGATCCATGCCAAGCCAACATCGCTCACCCCTCCCCTAACAGCCTTCCGGTACCACCGAGCAGCCTCATGCTTGTCTTTCTTCACGCCCTTGCCCTTCTCATAGCAGAAGGCGACTTCCTGTGCCGATTCCGGGTCTCCAAGCTGGGCCGCAACCAAGAAATAGTTCTATTTCAAGCGTCAGCATCCTAGTGGCTAAAGCAAGGAAGGCATGAAGGGGAAACAGAAAGGGAGTGGAGATGAGACGTACAAACCCCATCTTCTTATCCTCCTTCACCCCCCAACCATGCATCAACCCCCTCGCCACCTCCCTAAGCGCATAAACCAGTTCCTGCCTAACGCTCCCCAGTTCCTCCCTCGCCCTCTGTGCACCCTTGCCCTTCCCGCCTCCAGAAGCGCTGACAGCTTCCCACTCTTTTAGGGACCGCTCGACTCCCTTACGCAGCCAGACAAAGCCACGAGCTTCGTCTTTCCGCATTCCCCAGCCGTGCCGGAGTGTGAGGCCCCACATGACCATCCCTAGTGGACAGCCACCTGCGAGCTTGGCGGCGAGCTCGAAGTGCTCTGCTGCTAGGGGAAGGTTCCCAGCTTCGTGAGCGGCGATACCGGAATGCAAGTGCTGGACGGGCTGGGGCAGGCGGGGCACCGTTTGTGGTGCAGAGGCGGGAGTGGGAGCAGAGGGGGCCGGGTGGTCGGAAAGGGAGGAGATAGAGGAAAGGGAGGGCGTGCGACGGGAGTCGGTGGAGAGGCGGGGTGGGACTGCTCCGGGGGGTGATAGGGCTCTGCTGGCTGCCGGCGCAGATACCTTGGACGTGCCGGCTGGCCGAGCAGCAGCGCGACCTCGACCAATAGGTACGGTAGGCGGAGGCGGTCTGGGAGGCTTGACAGTCCCCGTACTAGTCACAGTCGAAGCAGACGCAGCAGCCTGTGCCGGCCGATCCCGTGTCTCCGTTCCTGGATGAAGACGAGGCTGCCCCGCATTTGGACCACCCTTACCGTCCTGCGAGTCCGAAGACGACCCAACACTGTAATAGCTATAATCGCTATACACCGAGACATGCGGCGATCCACCGGCGTCGCCCGCTCCTACCGCCGCCTTAGGAAGGGCGCTGGACGAGCTGCCGCGTGAAGTCGTAGTCGAGGCGACAGCCGCGAGTTGTCTATTAACCAGCACACTAGGCGCAGCCAACTGCGCTCCATGCAGGTTCGGGCTCGCCTGCGCGCTGGAGGGCTTCGATCCGCTGTTGATAAGGGGAGCAAGGGAACCGAGTTGGGGTGATCTGCCTGGCGTTGCTGGGGAAGTGAAGTCCAGACTTGTGTCGGCGCTCCAGCTCGTACTGGCCGAGAGCTCTGGCGGGGTCCCAGCGCCCATAGGGTCAAGGAAAGCGATTCTTAGCTGGAGGGGGGACGCCGTCCCCACCCCGGCAGCAGGGGTGGCAGCAGGGGAAGGTTGAGCACGGGTAGGTGAGACGGAAGGCTGGGAATTACTCCTCCTCAATTGCTCTCTTTCCCTATACGTGAACGAACTCGGTGGAGTGCGGGCATCTTGTCCGCTTGTACGTGGTCGGTCGGAGTTGGGGTCCGTCGCATGTCTCTGCTGCTGCCTGTGCGGCGACGGTCGTGCCTCGTTCGCCACTTGACCCGCAGCGAAGCCCACAGCAGCAACGGGCGAGACAGCGATCCTCGGCCTTGAGAAGTTCCCGCTCGTATAGCTCTTCGCTTTCCCCGCTGCTGGCGTGCTGCTCGCGGCGTAGGCGGCTGTTGAGGGCGTTGAGCTGAGTGCTGCGGGGAGTTCTTCAGGTTCGGCGGTGATGACGAACTGGAATTCCAGCCCAGAAGCCGCTGAGGAAGCAGTACCCGGCGTGGCTGGCGTGGCGGGGGTCGCGGGCGTTCGGGGCGTTTGTGCCATTGCGGGTCGGGGAGGCTCATCCGGTGAGTCGACGACCACTCTCGGCGGAGAGAAAGAGTCGATCGCGGAGAGGCCAAACACGTCCTCCGCAGGTGAAAGCATATAGCCAGGAGTGCTCCCCTCGGAACGAGAACGAGAATGGGTGTGCCCCAGTGATACGTCTCCGGGCGTCTGTCCCCCTTTTCCGGGGGTGACGACCACTACGGCCGCGGGGGATCGAGCGGGCCGGTATCGTTCAGGCGGAGGGAAGTAGCTGCCCTCATACCCCGGTAGGACGGGGGATAACTTCGCTGCTGACGATGAGGCTCCGTCGGACGTAGCGGGAGAGGCAAAGGCAGATGGGCGGAAATCGCGACTTTGCTTTCGTGCCTTCTGAGGGACAGGACCAATGAGAGGCCGCTTAGGGTGAGAAGGCGAGGGGGTCGAAGCTTCCTGCACTTCGGATTCATCCTCTTCCTCTTCGGCGGTTCTGGCTTGTCTAGTGTCTAGTTTGGCGGCGGGGGCGGTGGATTGAGTGTCGGTAGGGTGACGAGCAGGGACGGCAGCTGCTGCCCGCTCGAGCGAATCTAACAGTCCTCCGAGAGCGGCACTCCCGCTCCCCTCCACACTCATGGCACTACTCGCCGTCCTGGGGGTCCACCCATCCCCCCACTCGCCCTCCTCGACCTGACTTTCTATCATCACCCCAAGCCCTTTCTCATTCCCCTGCTGCGCTTCTCGTCTCTCTAGTCGTTGGGGATGGTCGCGTGCGGATCCAGGCTCGGGCGAGGGAGATAATAAGGGCGAAGAATGGCCGGTGAGTTGACTGTACATGCTTCCTACGGGCGAGTCGGGCGAATGTGGGGAATGCGGAGAGTGGGGCGAGCGCGAGGGAGTCCCAAATCGAGTGTGCAGAAGCGGGGAGTGGGGCGACGCTGGGGGTTGGGAGTCATGTATGCTTGATAACGGGGTGTGCGGTATCGGGAGTGGTGAGTGGATTGACGGTGTCATCGAGAGCGGAGAGAGGAACGGTGTCTTCCCACTCCCGCTGCCACTCGCGAGAGGGGTGAAGCCTCCAGGTGTTCGAGCGAGCGGCGAGGAGAGTGCGGAGTGTGGTGCCGACGGAGAAGCGGAGGAAGCGGAGAGCGAGCGGGCGGAGAGCATTATCCGGTCTAGAGGGGAGAGCTGGCCGTCCGGGAGGGTGAAGAATGGCGATAGCGACGAGAGGGGAAGCGGTAATGGCGTCGTATTTGGCCGCGAGGTGGGGTGTCGGGCAGGGTGGGTGGTGGGGGACATGCTGGTGGTCTCCCTGCGAGTGGGGAGGCTGGGAGGTAGAGGCGAGTAAGGACTGATGAGTGAAGAGAACGGCAGAGGCGACTGAGGTGACTGAGGCGACTGAGTCTGATTGCTGATGGGGGGATCAGAAGCGGCAAAAGATTGTTGACTGCAAGGAGTGGGTGGGGGTGGGGACGTATCGCCGCACCGTTCAAGCCGGAGGCGAGGCACAACAACGCAGAAGGTGGTAAGAAGGCGACTATATGCGCCTGATTTGAACGAATGACAACTCTGAACGAGCGACTGGGTCGGAGAAGCAGTGCGGGGTCTGTTGGGTGCTGGACGATAACAAGTAGTGGAGGCGACGAGTTAGGCAATATGGGCGATGTCGAGTGATGTCGGATTGGTGGGTGGTGTGGAGGACGACAATAACGCGCCTTGCCAATGGGCCGCACAAGTCGGATATGCCACACTGCCTCGCTCAGCGCCTAGCCTCACGGTCCAATATCCCGCAGTGAGAGAGCAACAAGAGCAAACAAGGAAAGGAAAGGAAAGGAAAGCAAGCAAGCAAGTAAAAGTACAGCAAAGCGTTCCTCGTGTTACATCCACCCAGGGGGTGAGCACGCCGTCAGAACCCCTCTGGACGACGACGGTGAGGGGATGCCGTGAATAGCGGCGGTCGTTGCCGCGTCTTCTTCGTTACGGAGAACGAGATCGATACCCTGACCGCGTCGCGCTTCGGGACTTCTCCCGCAAAAGGGGGACGCGCTTCTCCCGCAAGCTTCTGTAATGTATTTGATTGGGTGGGACGCGTTTGAGGGGTCGTTGATGTTGTTTCCGGTGATGTATGACGGGGAGGGGAGTTGTATTGCTGACACGGATGAGCGATGTATTGTCGGTGATGGTATTGTATTATGTACTGTATGAAGCCCGGGAGGTACATGATGGTCAGGGCGGAATACGAACCTGTAACTTAATACTTCGCCTCATTGGAGAACACTCCCAGAAGACGAGCGAAGACTTCGATATGAGCAACCCGCGTCCACCCGCTCTCTTCGCAGCTTCATATCCAGGGGCCCTCTTCCTTCATTTCAGCAGCTTCGCGATTACGACTGCCGCTGTGCGACCTAGGAACGGCCATATGCCGCTCGGGTCGGCATCCCTATCCTCCCCCTTGTGCAGCTTCATCTCTCTTCTGCGCTGTTTTCGTAAGCAAGAATTCTATTAGTGTAATGTATGCCACGAAACGACCAAGGTAGAACTCCCAAAGACCCAAAATAAAAAAGCACAAACATCCCCCAGCGCGCTCTACCAGAGAGCAAGAGCATCCACACGCTCAATCCGCACTCGCACTCGCACCCGCGCTCCTCCACACAACCTCCCCCCTCTCCCACACCTCCGCCCCCTCCTTCCAAACGCTCATCAACGCCTGCCCGGCTCCCAACCTCGGCTGATGAGGGAACCACTCGCCCCGTTTCTCATGAAACCAATGCAAATACAGCCCCGTCCTCAGCCTCACCTTCCCCTCACCCTCCACCGCCTTCCCACCCTTCAGCACGGGCACTTCCAGCCCCGGAGCTGGGGGTTCAAGGCGTTCCCACATCCCTCCATGTTCGCCCCCTTGGAGCCCGCCGCCTCGCCCGACATAGATCACCCATCCCTCCTCTACCTCCTGGGCAAGCCGCGGAGGCTCAACATACTGAGTCACATAACTCCGATTAAACCACAAGAACCCCTCATACTCCCCTTCCCTCAATTCCACCGCTCTCGTCCTCCCCTCGGGACTCCAGATCTCCCCCCTTTCCGGCAGCTCTGGGCATCCGGGCGGCGGGCACTGGCCGGGTAAGCCGAGGACGGGGATTTGGGGGAAGTCGGGTAGGCCCGTGGGGTAGTCGTGGGGTCTGAAGACGCCGTGATGTGTGGCGAATGAGGGTGTGGAGCGTCCGACTACGTGCAGCGGGAATTCGACCAGGGAGGTGGTGTCGATTAGGATGCTTATTTGTGGTGTGCGCATTATGAACGCCGAGAACTCCGCTTCTTCCACTACGTATCATAGTCAGCATCTCTCTCATACCTCTGCTCCCCACCCTTCGAGCAGCCGGATGGGGAAGGGAAGAGACGTACTAGCCGTACAATCCTCCGCGATGTGCCTCTCGAGATAATCATCCATACTCCGCAAATTCGGGTACAGGTTCAGCTTGTCCTCCGTCTCCTTGCCGCCGAGGAAGAAGTTCAGATGGCCGCGCAGGTAGAGGACAGAGTTGGGCGAGGAGGGGGAGAAGACGTCGAATTGGGCGGCTGCGGCCCACGGGACTGAAAGGCACACCGTCAGCTCATCTGAAGATGCCAGACAATAGAAAGTGGGATAAGGGAGGGGAAGGGAGGGGAAAGAAAGGGAGAGGACGTACATTGAGTGGCAAAGTCGCCGAGGAACGTATCGGGGTCTGCCCAGCCCCACCATTTCGCATCGGGGCTGATATGGTCGCGGAATACATATCCCCTCCAAAGCCTGAAGAACGAGTGTTGCTACCGGCCCGGGTCAGCATCTGCCGCCCACTGAAAAGAGGAGAAGGAGAGAGAGGAACGTACGTAGTCCCTATACCGCCTGTCCAGCATTGTAGTCAGGACCGTCTCCCTCTCCTGCTCGTTACAGCCCCATCGCTCGCAGAAATAGTCCCGGTGCATCGTCCAATCTACCCATCCCATCAGCTCACATCCCACAGCAACATCGCTCCAGGGCCACAAGATAGAAAGGCACGCACATTCCTCCTCAGTCAAACACAACAACTTCAGATTCTCCCCTCCCCTCCTATGCTCCTCCAGCGGGTCGAAACACGTCTCCTCCCCCGCCTGCTTCAGCCCGACCCACAACACTTCCAGACTCGCAGCGTTCGCCAGTACCGACACGGCGAAATTGGGGATATAAGGCTGGAAGCCTCCGTTCCATATGATCACAATCGATATTGGCGGCCCTCTCTTCACTTCCAGTTCCTCAGCGGCAGGTGGAGGCGCATGAGGAAGGGGGAGGGAAGCGGAGTCGTGCAGTCTTGATAGGGCGTCATCGTCTTCCTTCGAAGACCATGATGACGGGCGGAAGGAGGAGGGCCAGCTGAAATGGATCGGACTGTTGAGCGGGGTGGAGGAAGGCCAGGAAAGTGCGTAGAGGGAGAGGAAGGCGCCTGTTAGAGCGCCGAGGGCGATGAGCCCTACGAACCGGCGTGGCATGCGTGAGGGAAGCAACATCTTCGCGCGTTACTCGCTGGCCGCGGTTCGTATACCGCTCGCTGCCAGCAGAGGTCGTGGAATGTACAAGAGCAGAAAGACGATGATGATGAGCTGCTCTACTCCGAAAGCAGCAGGGCAGCCCCCAGCCTCCCTCCCATCACGGCCCGCAAACCATTGGCGCCTATCCTTGCTCTGCGGCCAGCCCCAGCGCCACACAACCCCGGCGAAAGAAGAACTGTCATTCCGGTCTTCAGGGCCGTCGCGGTCCCCGGGATACCGTTCGCATCTCCGAGGTGCGCCTCCAACTGCAGAAGATGAGAAGGCAGGTCCGGGGGTCCCGAACGGGCCGTGATTTACAATTTGTTATGATGCGATCGATAAGTCAGAGAAGAGCAGAGCTATGCCTTGCCATTGGCTGGCAGAAGACCGAGCTTCGGGCTGCGGCAGCCTCCGGGCTTTGTGCAAATCCGGAGGCAAATTATGCATATATTTGGGCGGGTGAAAGCGTTCATTACCCTCAGACCGGCATCTTCGGCATCCCGGGAGCAATCATGGAAATTTCTATTTTTACCATGGTTACCGGCGGACCTCCCGCTACCCCTTCTCGCCGCCCCAATAAACCGACAGTTAAGTGGGCTTATCCTCAAACCCCTTGCCTCACCGGGGTCCGCATTCCACACAAGACAACCCTCGCCTCAGCCAGTCAAGATACCAAGATCTTTCTATAGATACAGTAGTGTTCTCCACATCCACCTATCCTCCCACTTGCACCCATCAACTCGGACGAGGAAAGACCGTCTCAGCACTTCCCTCTTACCCGGCATCAGTACTCCGACTCCTCCAGACCACCTCGCCGTTCCCCCACACCTCGGCGCCATCTTTGAACACCGACATGAGCGTTTTACCCCCATCTAGCGTAGGGCCGGGGAACCACGAGCCGTATTTCTGGTGAAACCAGTGGATGTAGAGTCCCTCCCTCAGGTCGTACGTCTCCTCCACTTTCGGAGAGCCAGCCGCGGCGGAGAGGGAGGAGGATAAGACCGGGACATGGATAGGCTGGGGAGGCGGCTCCAGCCTCTCCCAGATTCCTCCCCCCGTTGCGAAAGGCCCACCCCGACCCACGAAGACCGTCCACCCTTTTTCCTGGCGTAAGCGGCGGGGAGGGACGTATTCCGTCGCGTACTCTTTTGCGAACCAGAGCGCTCCGGCGTATTCCCCTTCCCTCACGCGTACAGGCCGGGTTACGCCCTTCTCTGAGAACGTGGCTCTTCGTTCTGGCATGGGTGGGCAGGAAGGGCATTGGCCAGGCAGGCCGAGAACTGGGATATTTGGGAAGTCGGGTAGGGAGGACGGGATGGTGTAGGGCATGTATGTCCCGTTGAGCGTGGCGAACGTGGGCGTGTTCAGCGCTACTTCTCCCAGAGGGATCTCTACGAGGGAGGAAGCAGCGAGGAGGAACGAGATGTCAGGGTTGCGGATGATGAATGCGGAGAATTCGGCTTCTTCCACTGCGTTGAGCTTATCAGCGCGGCCGAGAGAGTGGAGAGGAAGGGAACGTGGGAAGGGACGCACTGGCTGTGTACTGGCCGGCTATGTGCCGCTCTAGGTATGCTTGGGCGGAAAGGAGGTTCGGGTACTTCCCGAGCTTCTCCTCGACCTCTACGCCGGTGCGGAAGAAGGCGAGGTGGCCGCGCAGGTAGAGGAGCGTATGCTCCGAAGCGGGGATGAAGACGTCGAACGATTCCGCGTCCCATGGGACTACCAGCGCTTGTCAGTTGCTGCACTTGATGGAGGGGAGGGAGGAGAGGCATACATTGGGTATCAAAGTTCCCTAGGAACGTATCTGGGTCTGCCCATCCCCACCAGCGTGCATCAGGATTGAGATACTTGCGGAAAACGTATCCCCGCCAAAGACGGAAGAACGAGTGTTGCTATCCCCTCCTCTATCAGCCGGTCGTTTTGAGTGGGAGAGAACGCGGGGGCGCACATAATCCTGCTGCTGCCTCTCTATCATCCTATCCAGCACGTCCTTCCTCTCCCCCGGCGAGCAGCCCCATCTCTCACAAAAATAGTCTCTATGCATCTCCCAGTCTACCCACACCATCATCAGCTTCCTCCCCTCACTACGCACAGGAAAGAGAGAGAAAGAGAGAAACGTACATTCATCCTCGCTCAAACAAAGAAGCTTCAAATTCGCCCCTTCCCCCTCGTGGCCCTCGAGAGGGTCAAAGCACGTTTCTTCGTGTGCCCAGCACACCCCTACCCAGAGGACTTCGAGGTTAGGTCGGTTGGAGAGCACGGACTGGACGAAGTTGGGGATATAGGGCTGGCCGGCGTTTTTCCATATGATAATGATCGATATCGGTGGACCCGTCGGTTCGGGTGCTGGCATTGCGGGAGGGATGTCGATAGCCGTTCCGAGGTCTATTGGGGGTTGTGTTGGTGATAAGATGGACGAAGTCGGCCAGCGGAGCGCGGATGGCACAGCGAGATGGACGTCGCCTATCCATCCTATCGCGTAAAGGGTGAGGAACGCGCTCCCCAGGAGGGCGAGCGCAACGGCCGCAACTGGGCGGCGTAGCGTTCGCGAGGGTATCATGATCGTCGTGGTCGTCGTTCAGAGAGCGTCGACATGCGAAAGACCAAGCAGCTTGATAGCTACAGTATCCACAGATGCCGCGATGACCGCAGTTCGGAGGTATGGCAATCTATCGCAAGCGTTCCCATTCACTAGCCCGGCGGTCCAGTATCAAACGAGCTAGCCCATATCCCTGCCAAGGAAGCTCCACGCCCTCCAGTCCAATACGCACATACCGGTCAACAGCACAGCCTAGTACACCCCGACAAACTCGGATAGCGCCCGCACATAGGGCAGAACGTGCTTCAAGCTCATGCTCGTGCTCAAGGACCAAGGATAACGGCTGGGCTATGTCGGATTAGACGCGGAGGCACTTTATCCGGTCGAGGGCCAAGCTTGCGCAGTCTCTCATTTGTTAGCCAGTTAGTGGTTGTGGGAGAGAGCCAAGAGAGCTCCAAGCCGAAGAGAGCGGAGATCGTTAGGAGCGGGCTTATCGAGATACGAAGCCGATTGAATATTTCTTGGCTGATGAAAGCGAACAGATGAATGGCGTTGGTTTGTAGGAGACTTATTCAGGTGCCCGATGATGATGCCCTTAGAAAGGAGATAACACGTGACTCCTCCCTTAGGGTAGGAGAACGGAAGCAGTCGCCTCGTGCAACCGGTGAGGAGTCTGCGCTCGCTGTACGCCTGCAAACCGACTCACTGCGCTCGAAGACTCATCTCATCTCATCTCGTTTTCTCGAGCGTCATCAGTGAATTGTAACATACTAAGACTTACGACCTATCATGTCCGGACGTCAAGGTGGCAAGCTCAAGCCTTTGAAGGTGCGTCACCACTCACCCTTACCTGCCCTCTCTACTCAATCGGGCGGGGACTAACGAACCGAGCAGGCACCAAAGAAGGAGAAGGCAGAGGAGGACGAGGCTAGTCATTCTTCTCTCCTCATACGATCGCACGGACTAGTGGGCTGATACTGGGCGTGCGGAATAGGAGACGAAGGCGTTCAAGGCTAAGCAAAAGGCGGATGCTGCTGCGCTCAAGGCTGCTCAGGAGAAAGGTGCGTCCTTTCCCACCCTTTGGTATGCGAGAGTGTGTGCTGATTTGTGCGCAGCTAAACAACGTATGTTCTTTCGCTTTGTGTGGGTGTAGGAGGGGATGACTGATTGGCGTTGGCTTGGGCGGTTAGATGGTCCGCTCGTCGGCGGCGGTATCAAGAAGTGCGTTGCTTAACTCGCATGAGTCGGCAGCGACTAACAGGAGTACAAGGTCGGGCAAGAAATAGCCGCTTCGTTCCTCTTCGTATCGTTTCAGTTTCGCAGGAGGAGCGAGAGGAGTTCAGCGAGATGTTAAAGGGAATGTTGTGCTGCGGTCGGAGATGGAGGTTCTGTCGGTCTTTGTTGATAACGAATATCCACTGTTCTGGTGCAGACTAGCGCCGAACAAGCGCCGCTTGCTTGCTTTGGCGTGCCCACTGTACAACCATCACACCTCGACCATCAAATCATTGCATACATCCCTGCTAGTCTGCAGAAGGCAGTAAACCCCACCTATCAGAATCCCGGCCGCAGGCAATGATGCACAATTGATCCGCTGGCGGCGCTCGAGAACCCTATCATTCGTGCTTCTGCTGACGTCGTCATACGGAAGTTCCGCTCGTCCCACATTCGCTCGACGACTAGGGAGAGACAACATTATAGGGACGTCCTTGTCTCTCCTCGTGAACCTGAACCTTGTATGCTTGGCGTTCTCTCTGCTCGCGTCGTGGTTGTACGATGAGGCTATAAATAAGCTCCTCTGGAATGTGCCCGATCACCTAACGCGCAAGAACTCCGTGCGCATTCTGGCGGCGACCCCACCTCATTCATCCCTTATCAACCCCCTCACTTGCACGTGGCGCCTTCTCCTGTCTGGCCTAGCAGCATGCCTTCCCTTCTCTTACTCCGTGGCCCACTCGCCTTGCTTCCCTCGTGCTCGCTGCCCTTCTCGGATGTCTGACGTAGCTCCCTTCGCTGGGTGACGCGACCACGCCCCGAGGGTGAACTTCTCCTGTCTCGCTCTCCGCTCGAGGGGGTATATAACCATGCTGCTGCTGCGGGATGGTCGTTCGTCTGCCTTCTCCCTCTGCTCTGCCTGTTGTACTTGTGAGCCTAGCTAAGAAAGCAAGATGTCTGAACCGTTCATCCTCGTACTGAAGAAGAACCATAAGTGGAAGCCTAACGGCAAGCTCGACTACGGTACGCCCTCTCCCCTTTCCCCTTCTCCTCCGCTCCTCGCTCTTTGCCCCAGCTGAAGCAGCCAAACTAACGCGCATACAGCCCGCTCCGCGCGTAAATGGCATATATCCCCCTCCCCCCAAACGACCTTCTTCGAACGTGAAGGCCTCCTCATCCGTACCGTCAAGCCCGCCGCTGACGGCCTCGTACCCGAGAACGAGCCTTTCCCCTCGTTCACTGCTGCTCCTCCCACTGCGCAGGCTGCTACCGGCGGAACCACTGCGGGAGAGGTGACGACCCCGGAGGAGAAGAAGAACCCTGTTGAGAAGGTGTTCGCTATCTTCAAGAGGAAGGGGCATGGGAAGGTGCATAAGCATCCTTCTGCCGCAGCGAAGCCCGAGGCGGGGGAGTCGGAGGTGCCGGCGGATGACGTGCAGAATGACTTGGAGTATGTCGTGCCTGTCGTACGTACCTTCCGACCTACGTGTACCGGAGCGTTGGTAACACGAGCGTCCTTAGACGATCGGCACTCCGGGCAAGACGCTCAATCTGGACTTTGATACCGGCTCGTCTGACCTCTGGTGAGCTCCCTATCCTGATCCCATGCGTACGTAGGGCTAAAGTCGCCCAGGGTCTGGGGTCCAACGATCAAAACCAATGCGGCCTCGCACAACATCTACAACCCCAAGTCCTCCTCCACCGCAAAGGTCGCCAAAGGCCTCACGTGGAACATCTCCTACGGGGACGGCTCCAGCGCGTCGGGCGACGTGTACACGGATGTTGTGACGCTCGGGACGATCTCGATCCCTGACCAGGCTGTGGAGGTTGCTGAGAAGCTTAGCAGCGCATTTACGAGCGGGGATGGGAGTGATGGGCTGTTGGGGCTGGCGTTCCCGACTATTAACACCGTGCAGCCGACGCAGCAGCTGGTGCGTCCTCCCTTGCCCACTCTGATGCACGTTTGAGACATGCTAATGCGGGCTGTCGTGACAGACGCCAGTGGCTAATATGATCCAGCAAAAGCTGATCGAAAAACCCATCTTCACCGTCAAGCTGGACAAAGAAGACTCCAAGGGGTTCTACACCTTCGGAGAGCTCGCTACCGCCGAAGCGGTCGGCGTGACTGCCGAAGCGCTGACGGATGTCCAGTACACGGAGGTGGACAGTAGTGGCGGGTTCTGGCAGTTCGTTTCGCCTACTATTACGGTGGGGACGACGACTAGCAAGAGGGAGTCGGGGAATGTCGCTATTGCTGTACGTACTTCCCTTGCCCCCAAAAGGGTAGAGACTGATTGAGTGTGGTATACAGGACACCGGCACGACCCTCATCCTCCTCTCCGACACCGCCTGCTCCCTAATCTACCGCAACATCCCCGGCGCAAAGATCGACGCCCAAGCGGGCGGCTGGGTCCTTCCCTCCAACTCCACCCCGCCCAACATATCCTTCGGCGTCGGCTCGAACGGACTGGAATACGGAATCCCCGGCACAGACCTGCTCTTCGCCGACGCGGGGAACGGGATGAGCTTCGGCGCTATCCAGAGTCGCGGTGGGAACCCGCAGGATATCCTGGGGGACGTGTTCCTGAAGCGCGTGTATGCGATATTTGACCAGACGCCGGGGGCGCCGAGGATCGGGTTTGTGCAGAGGCCGTTCAACTGAGCGAGCTGATAAGCCTGCCCGTCGCGAGACCTGATGCATCTGCTCTGTGTTGGACTCTGCCGTTCCTGTTAGTTAACAGCGTCTGTTGTTACAAAGCTCTGATTGTACTGTCGATCCTGTTAATGCATTGTTGTCGCAATAAAACCACCATTATCAGCCCGTCCAATCCCAAAGCAGCCATTCTCCAGATGATGACGTAGTCCTCGGTCTAACTTCGGTTCCGACCCGGCTTTTCAGAAGCCCCGCGAAGTCAACCGAAGGAAGGAAGCGAGTGGCACTGCCCCTAACTCCTCGGTCCAAGCGCTCAATTGCTCGCGTCAGCACCTACCCTTTGAAGAGTTCGGCCTAAACCCGCATCCGATTTCCATCGCTTGAGGCTGCCTGGCTCCTTCCTCTCTGACTCCTCACTCTCCAGCTCTTCACAGTTCTCTTTCTTATTCTCTAACGACGACAACAAAAGAGACGACTACGAACAATGTCTAGTGCGGCACTACGATTTGCTGCTGCTCCGACTTTGAGGAGGGCAGAGACGAGCTCTGTACGGGCTTTGGTCGGCGCGAGAGGGTGTAGACGGGCGATGAGCTCGAGCGTTGGGAGGAATGTGAGGGCCGGACCGAGCAGTTTGCTTTCCACTGCTGGGCTGCGTCGTGCGCCTGCCGCTGCTCCGTCAAGGATATCTCCTCTCGGTTCTGGTGAGTATCCTATCCGCGCTAGGATGGGAAGAGACAAATGCTGATTCATCGCATGCAGTACGGACGATGTTCATCCAAACCGAGTCCACGCCCAACGACGATTCCCTCAAGTTCATCCCCGGCGTGCCCGTCATGTCCTCCTCTTCCTCCTCCAACCCAAACGCACCCACAACCGCCGAGTTCCTCGACACGCGCTCCGCCCTGGCCTCCCCCCTCGCCCTCCGGCTCATGGGGATCGAGGGCGTCACACATGTCTTTTATGGGCCGGACTTTGTGACGGTTAGCAAGAGCAGCGAGCATCCTTGGGCTGTGCTGAAGCCCGAGATCTACTCGATCTTGATGGAACACTTTACGAGTGGTGCCCCGCTGTTTAGGAGCGATGCGGAGCGGGACGCTGCTGGTCCTCAGGACCTCAAGATCACCGATGATGATAGTGAGGTGGTAGCGATGATCAAAGAGCTTCTCGAGACCCGTGTCAGGCCCGCAATAATGGACGACGGCGGAGACATAGAGTACCGCGGATTTGACGAAGAGACCGGCACTGTGAAGTTGAGGTTGAAGGGCAGCTGTAGGGGATGTGCGAGCAGTGCGATTACGCTGAAGTCTGGGATTGAGAGGATGTTGATGCATTATGTGCCGGAGGTGAAGCAGGTCGAGCAGGTCGTCGATCAGGAGGAGGCGATCGCGTTGAGCGAGTTTGAGAAGCTGGAGAAGAAGTTGGAGCAGAAACATAAGTCTACCGGGTGAGTGCGTTGACTGTGCCTTCAGTCGACTTTGTTGCTGATACGTTTGCCAGACTCGAGCAATATGCGTCGGTGTAATTGGTTGATATGCTTTCGTACTAGATTTCGCTTGCTGTATCTTCATAGTGTTCTAATGTCGCACGATTCATGCATCACACAACTTCCGTCATCAAATCTAGGTATGGACCAGGGATCCAACCGTCGAGCTTGCACAGAGGAACACCTTCCGCGCTGGCTTGTACGACCGTCTGAGACAAAACGCGCTCTTCTTCAGCTCATGACGCCTCTCTCAGTTTTCGTCATCTTCTCTCCGAGCGGGGGTGGGAATCGATCGAGAATCGCGCTCTGTTCTCTTGCTCTTCCCGGCGCGTATAAGAACTGCTCTTTCCGTCCTCGCAGACGACGCGACTTGGCTCTCCTCCTTCCCCTTCTTTCCCTTCCCCTTCCCTCTCCGCGCTCCTTTCCCGTTCTGGCTTCTCAGTGCGGCTTCGCAGAGAGCGGTCGTAGGTAAGGTACCCAAGATGAAGTAAGGAACAGTCTTCGCCTGGCACACGAGGACCGTTCCTTACCTTATCTTGGATGCCGTACCTGCGACTGTCCTCTATGAGCTCGCTGCATAGAGCACTCGACGTCTCACGCTCCTCGACCCTCCCTACGAGCCTACACACTTCCTCGTCCACGACCACCTGTTCAGCGGAGCTCTGCTCGACCTGCTCGACCTGCTGACTCCCACGAGCTTGAACGAGCTGCATATATGCGCCTGATACAAGCATGTATGCGCTTTCCGCCGCATATATGCGTGCTCTCTGCCTCCTGACGGCCTGACGTGTCCTCGAGGGGCTGGTCGATGGTGCGTCCCTTCTCCCCTGCGTATACGCGCATATATGCTTACATCTTTCCAGCAGGCCGCCCTCCCGCCTAGATACGCGTCGTCGTTGTCGATTTTCTGGCCCCTTTGCAATCCCATCGAGTTAACCGTACGCCGCGGGCGTCTTCGATGATGGTCCGCAATGCGCGGGCCATTGTCGACGTCGCGTGCGTCTGGCCAGGGAACAGTCGTCCAAATATGTACTGTTCCTTGGCCAGGAAGTGTGATGATCGTAAACCGGCCTGATCAGCCATTGTCCTACCTCTCCTCCGGCAGGAGCGACTTGATGTGCTGCCGAGAGCTCGCTACTTGCGATGGTGTGTGTCTTGCCGGCCACCTTTCGTCGGATTGCGGTCGGCGTGAATGTTTTCCTCCATCAACGTGTTTCTTGCTGCTTCAGATCGCCGACGGTCTTGCGTTGTTTCGCCTGGGACGCGAACGTCTTGGGTATAAACTCTGGAACCTGAGTTCGTAGCGCTTCTCGCGATCCACCTGCTCCTGATGCACCATTGCACCGAGCAAGACAGGATGGTTCACGCCGCAAAAGTGCCGCGGTCGTCTCGCAGCGTAGATTCCGCTGACCATACGGCGTTCCACTGATGGGCCGCCGGTTGAACGCATTCCCAGCATATTGTCGACCAGGCCATATGCGCCCTCTCAGTATGCCGATGGATTCAACCTCAGTGTCCGCATTGTTCTGATGTCTAATCGCCAGGGATCTCATTCTTCCGCTGCGTCATACGGCATGCGTGTTTCACGCGCTCACGACCATCTCTGTCGTCGGGGTTAATGATCCCTCCCATGCTGTACACAGCCCTTTCTCGACATTCCTCGCTTGTTTCTCTTGGGCCCGCCTTTCAAAGCAGGAAAGACACGCTCGTGTAACTTGCCGACCGAACGTTGTTGCGGCACGTGCCCCCTTCTCCTGCTTCTTTGTCAGATGCGAGCTGCACTCGTCCCTCGCGGCTCGAGCTAACCATCTGCCCCCTATCTAGCTTTGTTCCGCGTAATAACCAGCTCTTGTCAACATGAAGCATATGCAGCTCGCTTCTCAGCTTCTGAACCGCTTGTGCAGGTTGGCGAACGACGTCATACGACTTGCCGCTGCCCTCGAGCATGCTGGATCCTGCTTGTGCCCCCTTGGAGCGAGAGCTGGTTACCATCTCTGGCGAATCAGCTGAAGGACAAACATGCGTCTCTCGCCCGAGGTCAGATCATACCACAAGGATGCTTCATTTCCGACTTCCGCCTGGCTCGGGATATACCTCTCTCTTCTCTGGCCAGACCTCGCTCATTACGTCGCTCCTACTTTGAGTAACTATCTACATGGGCGCTCGCTCTGTTCGGCGGAATGCACTGTGATGTACAACCGAGGATCACAAGACGCCGGAATATGCATCACCGTACCACCAGAAGACGGATCGCCCTACACTGTTCCGACGTGAGCAGCGGTCTATAAATACAGCGCTGAATTGTTGCTACACTACCCCAGGGAAGGAGTTCTCCTGCGCTTGTCCCTACTTCTTGGCGTTCTTGTTCTTGCTATGATGAAGCTACTCACTTCGTCCGCTCTTGCTCTGGCCCTTGCTGGCCCCGCGTTCGCTCGTACCTTCACGGTGTACAACGGTCCGTCCCTCCCTGCCCCTCCCCGCGGCGTGCAGAGCTGATTGATATCCAAGGTTGCCCCTTCACCATCTGGCCTGCGATCTTCTCCCAGAACCCGGCCAACGCACCTTCCTACACCACTGGGTGGGAAGCCGCCGCGTACACCGCCGTGTCCTTCTACGTCCCGGATGACTGGACGGCCGGGCGTATTTGGGCAAGGAGGGACTGCAATTTCGACGGGTCTACGTCTCCCAACACCTGCTTGGATGGTGGCTGCAATGGGGTGCGTTACTGCTTCTACTTGTCCACGACGGTGATATGCTGACCACGGGGATGTAGGGCCTGGTTTGTGATCCCACGACCGGCACGGGCGTTCCTCCCGCTACGCTCGCTGAGTTCACCCTCTCCCCTACTGGGAACGACAACTACGACGTCTCCCTCGTCGACGGGTACAACCTCCCCATGAGCATTACGAACAACGTCGGGTGCCCGGTCGCCGACTGCCCCGGTACGTCTCCTCATGGCTCTTCATCCTGGCAATAGTTCCTCACAGCGCTCACCATAGTCGACCTCGGCCCCAACTGCCCCGCCCCTTACCAAGGCCCCTACGACAGCACCGGCTTCCCCGTCGGCTGCCGCAGTGCGTGCGACGTCGACCCCGACCCGTCCAACTCCCCCGCCTGCTGCAGCGGGCAATACGACACGCCCCAGACCTGCCCCAGCTCGGGCGACCCGACGTACAGCTACTTCAAGAGCAACTGCCCGAATAGTTATGCGTATGCGTATGACGAGAGCTCGGGGACGGCGCTTTGGCAGTGCCCGGGGTCTAGTGCCGCCGACTGTGAGTGTTTCTCTCTTCTTTGGCATGATGCAGTGGCTGATGGGTGTTGCAGATACCGTCACTTTCTGCCCGCCGCCGTCGTAAGCACGTACATGGATCACTGGTAAAGGAAAGGGCGGGGGTCTCAGCACGGAACCCTTCCCATCAGTCGCTCTTTTGTAATAGTTGGTTTCGCGTCGTTCTGGAATCAAGTAGCTTTGTTATATTTGAAATGCCACCATGGCACAAAGTCGAAGTAGCGAGCACAATAGCCTCCATTGCCCTTGCTGACGTGCGCAATATATGATGTCCAAGTTGCACAAATACGTCTTACCGCAGATCGTACATCCCCCAACCCAACCCAGCCAAAACTGCCACAACAACCCATCAGCTCCCCTCCGCCTTCCGCCTCCTACTCCTCGTCCCAACCCCCTCATCCCTCTCCACCTCCATCCTCCCACTCGTGCTCACCGCCCTTCCCTTGCTCCCACTCCCACCTGCGCCCACAGCCCTGCCTCTCACTGGTGAGCTGTTTGTCGCATTCGGGATCGCCTTAACCAGCCTCCCCCTCCTCCTCACGGCCTTCACGGGCATCGGTACGTCCGGCAACGGTTTTTCCCATTTCTCTTCCCACTCTTTTTTCGCTTTTCTTGCCGCGCTTGTCGTAGTGCTAGTGCGAAGGGAGGGGGTGGCGTGGGTGGCGCGGGAGAGGTCGGATTCCAACGATTGGGGGGAGGTGCCGTGGATGTAGTCTAGGATGCCCCATATTCCGCTGTTTGCCTGTCAGTTCTCGCCTTGAAGAAGATCAAAGCAGGCGAAAGGGAAACAACTGAAAAGGAAAAGGAAAGGAAAAAGGAAAGCAGAACAGGCTGTGAGAGAGGAAGGGAGGGGAAGGGTAGCAGGCAAAAGCAAAGAGGCAAAGAAAGTGGGGAAAGAAGAAGAAGACTTACAAATAACATGTCCCCCGATTCACATAATGCTCCTCTGTCCTCCTCCCCAACCCGCCCGCCAAACCCCACATCCCCTCATACCCCGAAAACCTCACAACATCCACCGTGCACTGCACGCCGAGGACACAAAGCCACGTTATCACATGCGACCTCCTCAGCACCGGCACCACATACGTCGGCAGCACGCTGAGCAGGAGGTAGTCGACGGGCGACTGGGCGCGCGCGAGGAGAGCGGTGGGGGGGTGGCAATGATGTTGCCCGTGCAGTTTCCTGCCGAGAGAGGTAGAGTGCAGGAAGCGGTGGAGGTAGTAGTACAGCGTTGAGGAGACGAATTGGGAGAGGAGGAGGTCGTAGATTATTGTTGGGAGGAGCGGGAGGGCGTAGCTCACTGGGAAGAGGTTCGGTTTGTTGTACACCACAACTGCGTGCAGCCCTACCCCAAGCAAATCGTTCGCCGCTGCTCGGAGCAAGAGCCACGGTGCCGTGCCGGGAAGCATCGAGACGGAAGAAGGATGATACTTGCACCCCGCTGCCAAGCCAGGCAAGAGAAGGTCGAACGCTGTCATCCCCAGCGCTGGCAGCCAGAAACATAGCAGGCGGACGAGGACGGTGCTGAGGATTGATATTTTTGTGGGGGAGTGGGAGAGGACGAGGGTGAGCCAGGTGAGGTAGAAGAAGAGGGCGTTGAGGGATGTGAGGGTGTAGTTGGATAGGAGGGAGGTCGGGAGGGGGAGGAGGGAGGCGAGGGTGGTCAGGAGGGAGGACATGGTGGTGCGTTGGGTCTAGGGCTGAGGTAGTCCGGCTGCACTAGGCCTGATTTTGTCGCCCGTGCTGAGATATGATATAGAAGGAGTGACAAGACAAGTAAGAGAGTGTTGGTTGCATATACGAGGTCGCTGTCCAAAGAAGCGCCGTCGTCGTCTTTGCGTAGAAGTTGGGTTGTGGAGCGCGTCGCGTACCTGAACCCCTACTCGCGACCGTGACCAGGATGTTACTTTACCGTAACACCGAGACATCCACGTCCCTCCTCCAGAGCATCGTTCATTTTCATTTAGTTACCGTTGATAAATCAACCACAGCCGTTTTCTTGCAAGGACGCCGCATGAGCAGGGAGGAGAACAGCGATCAAGGAAGCAAGAGGTTTGATTAGGGATTTTTCTGCATTAGAGCCTACAACATCATACGACCATACAGCCATACAGGGCCTACTCCGAGCCCGAATCATCCTCATCACTCGAACTCTCATCATCCGTGCTCACACTCTCATCAACATCCATCATCACCCCCGCTTGCGCCCCGCCGGCAACGGCAGTTCCGGGAGCGCCATCCGCGCCTCCAGCACCGGCAGCACCACCACCGTTGAACATGCTCAGCCTGGCTTCGAGCATGCGGATCTTCTCCGCCTCGGCCGCTTCGTCCATCGACTTCCGCTTCAACCCCCCTGTCGGGTGGCCCTTCCGTCCCGAGGCGCCTTTGCCCGCATTCCCGCCCGCGCGCCCTCCACCAACTGCCATCCCGGAAGCGCGCATCTTGCGTTTCTCTTCCGCTTCGCGTTTCTTCCGCGCGGGCTCGACGACCATCCTGTACAGCTTGCGGATCACGCTCGGGGCGAGGATGTCGATGTCGAGCTCGATCTCGTCGTCCGGCCCCGCAGTCGAATCGGCCGCCATGCCCTCCTGGATAACCGCGAGCGCCTCGGTGAGCGCGTCGCCTTCGAGCTTGGGGATCTCTTCCGCCAGTTCGCGCTTCTTGAAGAAATCGACAGGGCCGTCCTCGTCAGACTCTTCGTCTTTGTCCTTTCTCTTGCGGGGCTTGGACGGGCCCGCGGTGGGCGTACCGGACGCTCCGGCCGGCTTGGACTTGCGAGGCTTGGCGGCTTTGGGAGGACGCTCTTCTTTGGGAGTGGTGCTGGCGACCTTCTTCTTGGACTGCTTTTCCGCCTTTTGCTTCTTCATTTGCTCGAGGGTCTTGACGAGCTTGGCGACCTGGGCCTCAACACCGGCCATAGCAGCTGCTCATCGCATTAGCACCGGACCATGCGTCAGAGAAGCAGAGGGAGACTCACCATCCACATCATCCGTCGCCTCTTCCTCCTCCTCCTCCTCCTCCTCCTCCTCTTCCTCCTCCTCCTCCTTCAGCGGCGGCAAAGCCTTCCACTTCTCGTCAAAGATCCTGTTCAGCTCATCTCCGGCCGCGCGGACCGGCGTGCCCTCGGCATTGTACAGCCTACAGTTCTTGATCATCAGCTTGAAGTCGGCATGGAACTCCTGCGCGGTGCCGTATTGCTTTGCTTCGAGCTTCTTTTTCATCGTGCTGAGGTCCATGGGCTTCTTGACGATCTTGGGGTAGTCCGGGATGTTAAGGGCGACGTGGTCTACGGCGCGCATACGTCAGCTCTAAAGTTTGTGGGTCGAAAAAAGGGAGGCACTCACCAACAGGATCGTAGAACGGATAAGCGGCAGAATAGAACTGCTTCTTAAACAGATGCTGGATAACCTGGCCACAGAACCTAAGTTGCTCCTGCGTGCCATCATCCCTCTCCTTGCCCTTGCCCTTGCCACGGCGTTTCTTCCCCGGCGTAGGCTCAGCATAAGGCAAGTCCCTCGGAGGTGGGGGGTGGATCTCCCGCTTTGGGCGTACGACCGCAGTGGGCGTCTCGGGCGAGTTGCGCCGAATGACGGGGACGGCGATGCTCTGCCTGCGCTGCTGTTTGGGAAGCGCGGAGGGCGTCGTCGCTGATGCTGCCACCGGCGGGGACGGCTGCGTAGGGATGACAGGTGCTGACTGCGTAACGGGAATGACAGGCTTGGGATGCTCAGGCTCGGGCATCTTCTCGAGCTGCTTGTCGAAGAGCGCTTGCAGGCGCTTGGCCATCTGGCTCACAACATGCGCCTCGCCGTTGAACTTTACAGCATTGTCGAACACGAGATGGACGTCAGCGACGAACTCGTCCGCGCTCCAGTAGCGTTTTTCAGGGTTGAGCTGGGAGACTTCGAGCACCTGGGAGTACTGCTTCGTACCCGGCTTTATCGCGGGGTTGGAAAGGGTGAGCTTCTCCTCGACCGTACCCAGGTCCATGGGGTGCTTGATGATCATGTGGTAGTGAGGGATGTTCAGCCCGACAGTGTCGACGGGCTTAAGGAAAGGAGGCGCATCACGATTCTTCTTGAGGTTACGCAGCACGCCAGACATAAACCGGTGCTGCGCGACGGAGATGGTAGAGACGCGCGGGTGGTTAAGCCCGTTCGTGTGGATGTGCAGCTGCATATATGCGTCAACAAATGCAATGGGCAAGGTACATGCAGGATGACTCACATCAGGCGTAGGCGTCAGCCGCTGCCGCTTGGACAGAGGCTCGCCGTTCTCCTGCCTGCCCAGAGTCTGGGACGTAGCAGCAGTAAGCTGGGACGAGCCGTCGACGGCACCATCAGCAGGCGCAGCAGCAGGGACGGAGGGAAGCGGTTCCGCCTTGGGAGTGTCGACGTCCATCCCGTCCGCAGCAGGGCTGACCAGCTCGTTCACGCCATGAATCTCCTCCTTTGGCTGCTCCAGGCCAGGGGCAGAGAGTGAGTCAGACTCAGGCACCAGCGTAGCTTCCTCCATCTCGTCCGCCGTCCGCTTCTTTGCGGCAGGCACGCCCTCTTGGACCTGATCCACAACAGCAGACGACTCGCCATTAGGCGCCACCTGCCCTTGCACGGGTACAGGCGTCTGACCCTCCACGGCAGGAGGCAGTACCTGGTCAGGCAACACCTCCTGCACCGGCACTGGCCTCTCCTCATCTTTCACCTCTCCCGCACCAGCCTCACTACTCGCCTCAGCCATCTGCACATCCTCCAGCATCCCTCCCACTGGCGGCGGGGGCGTGCCCTTAGGAGGGGCGATCGGGAGGCTCGCCGGGTCCTGAGGTGTATGCACTTCAGGGACGATAGACGCTGCGTCCAAACTCGGCTTCTGGGGCGGAAGAGCGAGAGGAAGAGACGGCTGCGGGATAGGGCGAGGTTCTTGGGATGAGGTAGAGGGAGGGTCGAGTGGTGCGGAGGGGGTCATGGAGGGGAGAAGTGAGGCAGGAGGAGGATGTATGCCGTTTGGCTGTTGTTGGGGCTCGGGTGCCGATGTCGGCACGGGCGCAGCAGGGGAAGGCGACGTAAGCGTGGTAGTTGGAGGATTAACGCCGTCCATCTTCTGTTGTTTCCCTCCGAGGAAGTAAGAGTGAAGGAAAGAGTCGTAAGAAGAGTGAAGGATGCAGTTTCGGTTTTTGATAATTGAGGGCGTTGGGCGATATGTGCGCCCCTACAGAATGTGGGTCGGTGGTTTGTGTGTGGTGGTCGTTGAGCGTGTGAACGGCTAAACACCGACGAGAGTAATCGGCGATAAAGAGCAAGACGCGTCAACGGCTGTATCGGGCGACTGGGGAGTCAGGGGTCCTCGAGCGTCTCCGGGTTCAAGTGCAGGACGCGGCGCGCGTGAGGGAGGCCTTATGTACGCGACTCGTCCGGAGGCAAGCAGCGGACAGGCGAAAGTCAAACGGAGGCTTTTTAGGGCCCTTTCCCGGTTGATGCGCCGTGGGATGGCGAGCATAACGTGGCGCGGCACTCCGGCATGGTCCGTGCGCGCAGCCGCTTTTTTTCGCTGGATGATGACTAGCCATCGCCGCAACCAGGCGAAAGGAAACTACACTACAATACTCGTAATAAAAACGTACAACATCGCAACCGGCGTCTACTCGTCCTCCTTCTCCTCCGTCGTATCGACTTGCTGGAAAACCGGCTTGGGTTGATTCTGCCTCCACGCTGCAAAACAGAAAAAATCAAATCAGTAAACAAACCGGAAGCAGATTTCCGCCCAAAAGCAAAAACAGACATACCCGCAGTCCAAATAGGGTCTTTCTCCGCAACGTCGGCGTACTTGAGCAGGGCTTCTCTGGGCTGTCAGGCGCGAGAGAAAGGAATAAGTGGTTAGTATGTGGTTTCTTTGCGTGTTGAGGAGAGGTGGTAAGTGGCGGGAGGGAGGTTGCAGCGGACGCGTAAGGGGCGCACGAGTCATGCACCATGGCTTCTTCGGCTTACGTAACCCGATGCGCCACGTATACGTGTGCGGGGTAATGCAAAAAAAGGCGTCGGCGCCGTTTGGGTGGCCGTAGCCATCAACAATGCACCATGAGGCAGAGATCGGGCCAGGGTCCGACGTGACCCAACAATCAACAATCCCAAACCATCCGACCCCAACCAATAACCACAGAAGCCACTGACCAGCTTGACGACGGCGAGAGAACAGGAAATGGCGGGAGTGGAAGAGAGAGATGACAAACGAAAGACTCACATCCTCGTCCCTCGTGTTGTCCCTGAACAAATGCTGCACCAAATGCTGCGTCGCGCTCGCCCCGACCCTTCCGCCCTTGCCCGGCCCATGCATAGGCGGCATCGGCTTCCTCGTCGGCCCACCAACCTGCATCCTCTCCTTCTCCCTTCTCCGCTTGTTGGGCCTCCCTGTGTCTTCCCGCCCCATACCGGGCTCGTCTGGCAGCAGGATGGGAACGTACGCGGAGGACGCGTAGTCTTCTATCGTACGGGATTTGACGCCTTTCGGGACGCAAAGTTTGGCGCCGTTTATTGAGTGCGTGGGCGAGTAGAGGACGCGGATCGTGCCGTCCGCATGTCCACAAACGATCTACAAACTTTATCAGCCAACAGCCCTCAATCAGCACTCAATGAGACAGGCCGTACCTGGTTGATCTTCGGATGCCAAACAACCCTCAACACGCCCCTCCCACCAAGAACGACTTCCCTCTCCACCTCCAGATTCTCTCGCTTCAGGAGGAGCAACTTTCCACCACCAGCAACACCCGCCTCGGCCTCGTCCCTCGTAGCGCCCGCAGAAGTACCAGTAACGACATACTTGTTATCCGGGGAGAATGTCACATTCGTCCCCGGGTAGATAGTAGGCGCAGGAGCGGTCGCTATGGGACGCTTGAATTTCCGGGTGTCCCATACTGCTCTCTAGGTCAGTACGTCTCTCAAAGCAGGCCGAAAAGGGGAAGGGAAGATGAAGACGGAGACGTACACTTTACGGTCCCGTCCTCGCTCCGGCTCACGAACCCCCACCCATCCAACGAGAACGCGCAACTCGTCTCCCTCCCTTTCTCATGCGCGTCCTCAGCCGTCAGATTAGGTCTTACGAAATTCGACTTCGCAGCCCACAAGTGAATCGTGCCGTCCGTACATGCTAAATCCCCCTCGTGAGTAAGGAGCTGAGGTAGGGGAGGAGGGAGGAAGGGGCGTACCACCGGATATCATTGAGCCGTCTTTGTTGTATCCGCACCATGTTACTCTTGTTCTCGTACCGCGCTCTTTGCTCTTGACGACTATGACGGTTTTCTGTTTTCTCTTATTCTCCGTGTCCCATATCCTATTCTCATCAGCCATTGCTGCCGCTAGCAGGAGGGCAAGAGCGCGACGCACCGAATAGTGGAATCCGCCGAACTGGTAATAAACGTGTTATCCTCCACCGGACTCCAGCAACACGCCGTCAGCTCCCCCACATGCCCCGCCGTATTCCTCATATCCCGGATATACATGTCGCCCTTAACGAACTCGGCCTTCTCCTCCCCATCGCGATCAAACAGCTTCGCTTGCGAAGTTCCGGAGATACAGAGGAAGGAGTCCCCATAGGGTGAGAAAGCGAGGTCTCGTATGGGGTAGTTTCCGGCGGGCTCGAACGAGCGGAAGGGGCGCAGGGAGAGGTCCATCCCGCCGAAATCCCACAGTTTGGCGTCGTAGTCGTGCGAGCCGGAGACGATGCGCGCACCAGAGGGGTCGAGCGAGAGGGCGGAAACGGCCTGTACACATGGGTCAACATGTCTCCTTTCTCGCCGAGTCAAGGCGGGGACGCACTTTGGTATGATCCTTCAGTAGAATCTCATGCGTTAGAGGGAGGTCGTCCTCCGGCTCGCCATAGTCCTCGTCATCTTCCTCATCCTCCTCATCTGCGTGAGCCCCATTCGTCCCATTCGAGACAGCAGGCATAGGCCCGATATCCTCCTCATCGTCCTCATCGTCCTCCTCCCCATCACGCTTGGCTTCATCCTCTCTCGGTCGCTTGCCCACCACCTACCATCCATCAGCCCAAATCTTAGCATCACTAACGACAGAAACACACCTTAGCCGGCTCCTCCGGCCCCCTCACAGGCCCCCTCACTGGCCCTCTAACCTTCGGAGGATCCCCATCCGCCTTTGTGGAAACAGAAGCGGGCGACTCCTCCTTCTCCCCCCCCTGGGATGTGCCATTCCCGTTCCTCCTTGTCTGCTCAAATCGCTGTTGGGCGGTGGGCTTGTTTCGCTGTGGCTTGCCGAAGCCGGTGGGGAGGCCGAATGCTGATAGGTCGTCCATTTTTCGTCTATGGCAAGGGGAGTGGCGAGTTCTTGTTGGTGAGGAGTTGGAACTATGGATGGCAGAGGGGTCGGTATGCGTTAGGTTGGCGGCGTTCGAGCGCTTGTTGCTGGTCGTGGTCCCTGAATGACTTCACTAGACCGGGTGATGAGCTGACTGCTCCCGCAACTTGGGCAACCCACAACTCCCAATATTATTATCCAATTCTAGTCTCTCAAAATCAGAGCTGAAGTCCTGTTTTGAGCTTATTGATCTTACCTACGACTTCCCATAAACCACCAGGAGTCACCAAAAGTGGCCCAAAAGCGCGCGGCTTACCTCATCCCACGCCTTTGTCGCGCGAACACCGCGGCAGCAGTAACGAAGTCCTACGCGGCCCTATCCATTACCCACAACACCCGTCGCCTCCTTCAATCCGAACCACTATCTGCCTCTTCTCATTCTCCTTCTTTGGCTCAACCCTACCGTTCATCAGTCTTTATCCCTATCTCCCTATCTTGTCTTGAAGGAGTACTGCAGGAGAGTTGGAGACGCAGATGCCGTTACTCCACCCTGTGATAGCACCGATATCGATGCCGCCCTCGCCTGCTCCGCAGCTGAAGAGACGGAGGGACGAGGTCGATTGGCTCGATCGAGCGCCATCACCATCGACGCCAGCGCCCGCGCCTGCATCTCCGGCTAGTCATTGGGAGCTGAGATCGACAGAGATCGCAAGGCAGGACAACGCAGAGCAGCAGCCTGGAAAGAGGGAGATCAAGCGCCGCCGTCTGGCTCCTCGGGCGCTACCTCCACCACAACCAGCATTCACCTCCTCGTCTACCAATCCTCCGTCAGATCAGAGTTCAGCCACTGTTTCCTCCTCTGCTGCTGTACATTCGCCATATACCCAAACCGAGCTAAACGAGGACAAGGGCCGCTTACCGACACCGAATGGGAGGGAGATGCACGAGTATTCGCAGATCAACAACCTCTTACATACGCTTCACACGCTGCGGACGCATACGAGTCCGGGAGGCTCAACACCGGCTTCCACTCCCACTGCCTTCACATCCACCCAAGCACGGGAAGAGTCGCCCTTCCACCGAGAGCATATAGGGCAGCAGGAGAGAGACAAAGGTCAAGTAGATGCAGGGTACGAAGCGACCAACAGGTACGCACTCTGTTTGACTCGCGTGGATCCGTTCTGATCATGTATGCAGGATATTAGGCTCCTTAGCGCTTGAACGCAGGAGACGATTAGGCTCTCAACAGTCGGAACAAGAAGATAACGAGGATGATGATGATGAAGGGGACGGGGACGACCAGGACGCCGGTGGTGCTGATGACGCTGACGGATGGGACGACGACATGGACATGTAGCCTCGTCTGTCAGCTAAACTGCCGTCTTTGTCCTCTGCCGCCGGCTGCTGCTGCTCTCACTCCTCTTTGTGTTCCCACCTCTCTCTCTTCCAATCCTTCTGCATCCCCGTCACCAAACCAACCAGTCACCCATGTGCATATACCCACTTTTCCCTTCCTCACTCCAACTTTCCTGCTCATGTCGTCTGCAAGCCTGTACTCTCCGCACCTGACCGCACTGCACTGTATCATCCAACGAATGATAGATTCCCAATGAGATGTGATTCCAAAGATTACGACGACGACCCATTACCCGTTGCGATCAGCCGTCCATTACCACCACCTGTCCGATCCTCCCACCCTCTACAGCTCCTCCCAGCATAAAAAAGGGAGAAAGCAAGCCGCTACCGCCCCTCCTCCCGCTTCTCGACCCACACCTCGACCCTCTCACCCGCAAACTCGCTCAGCTCTCTCTCCAGCAGCGCCTTAAGTGTGCTCCCATCCCGATGATAAAACCACGCCTCCTCCCCTCCCACCTCCTTTCCGCCCTCTTCTCCCTCCTTTCCCGTCTTGGATGTAGAGGTGGAGGTGGAAGGAGGAGCGGTGGCGGAATCGTCCGTATCTGCTCGGGGAAAGCCGTAGTCGTACCGCTTCGGCCCTGACGCGGGCGAAGAGAGCCAGATCTGTAAATTCGGCGGCTGTTTGTTGAGGACATACGTCCCATGCGGTCCACACGAGAGGGTCAACACGCCCGACTGTACCAATCATCCACCATCGAACGACATCAGCACGCATCTCACGAACGGCAACATAGGGCGGAGCAAGGAGGAGAAAGGGGGAGAGGGAGAGACGCACAGAATAAGAGACCTCCCACCCCTCCTCGGCTGACTTTCCCACGCCGGCATCGATGGCCTCTTCCAGGGACTCGAGCATGTTGTCCATCGCGGCGTCGGACAGCTTGTGGTATTCTTCTTCTGTTAAGTGTCTGCCCTTCCAGCGTTAGTGCGTGGCTCTGTGCGGAGGGGGAGGGGGGAAAGGGAGGGGAGGGGACGGACGTTCGGTGGGAGGATTGATTTCGCCTGCTGGAGGGCAGGAGCCTGGGTTGGGCGGCATGGGCAGGGCGGGAGTGGGAGAGGAGGTGAAGGCTTCGAAGAGGTATTGATGGGGCGGCTAGACGCAGGAGGGGGACGCAAGGACGAGGTCGGGTTATGCAGCGGATAGCGGCGGTTGAGGATCGGGCTGCCATCGTCCAATCGTGGCTCCCCACTCAGTTACTGCAGATTGAAGCAAGTGAAGCAGGCGCTGTACAGCTAGTATAAGTAGCACGTGGTCGAAAGGGGTAGGACTGGTCTTGATGCTCCTAGTCACCAAGCTGGAGGAGAGGTTGAGTAGATGTCGTGTGAAACGTCCCCTCGGAGTCCCGCTGGTTCGAACTTCACGCGCCTGATTGCGCGCTCTCAGAAGGGTCATTACGTTATCTCGGTCATACCGGCATTCTCCTAAACCCGACAACTTCCCCCTACCTTCCTCATCTTCTTTCTCCTCCATCATTCCACTCACTCTGCCAGTCTTGCAGCGGACCAGGTCTTTCATTACAATCCATACTGGTCATAAGATTGAGGGAAGCTACAGCTATAGCTACACACGCTCTCAGCTGTGCATATACGACTCCAGCGTGTTCAGCGTCGGGAAGTCCATCCCCGCCAGCCCAAGCGCAGTAGCGAACATATTCAGCCTCTTCGCCTTCTCCCTCAAGCTCATCAGTCTCTGCGCGCCCCACCAGACCGCATCAGCACCACTTTCCCCAGCACAAGATATAAAAGGCAAGCGTACCTGCTGGAACCCCTGTTCTCCGGAACGTTTTTTCGCCTCTCTGTACAGCGTCCACAGGGCTTCCATGGTTTGTTTTATGATCTCGGGCAGGTTGCGTACGATCGCAGGGTCTTCGCGCTTCACTTCTTCCGCTTTGCGGTGCATGTCGTATACGGTCGTCTTGAACGGCAACAGGTGCGTTTGGTCCAATTTCTACCCAGCGCATCATCAGTCCTCCTTCATCACAACGCAAAGACCGGAAAGTCGAAATGGGGAGCAAGCACGTACTTCGAGACCGAGCTCCTGACGCCCATAATGGATATCCTCGAACCCCTCCCTTATCTTCAACAGCTTCTGACACGTCCTCAACAATGCGTCCTGCACCCTCCCTCTCACTTCAGGAGTAGAATAATACACCTCCCACATCTCCCTCGCCGTCGCCCTCACCTGTCCCGCCTCACTCTCCACTTCCGGACTCTCGAAGAGCGTATCCCCGACGGACTGGATAAGCAAGCGGAGGACGTCGTTGTATTCCCCCGCGAGGTTGTACAGCTTCACGGCGTCGATTAGGCGCTTTTCGGTGTGGTATTGACGCGCGAGGGCGAGCACGATCGATTGGTGGTAGGCGTGCGCGTCGTCCAGGTGGAGGAGCTTCATATTCTGCTCTATCGCACCCGGCTGCTCACCCCATCAACCTCTTTCCCTGCAAATGAGAAGCACAGGAGAAGACGTACGAAACTCAATCCATCCCTCCTACGCCCTCCGACGAGCTCCTCATAGTTCGGGCTCTCGAACGCGATCTGCCTGCACAGACTCTGGGCGTACGCGACTTGCTGCTTCCCGATATCGCCGGGGACGTCGCTGTTCAGCGTGATGAGGTAGACGTATTGGAGCGCTTCTTTAGGATCGATGCGCGTGAAATGCCGGATATAGCGTTGGATGAGGGTATCAAAATGGATGTAGGCGGTGTTGTCGATGACGACCACTGCGCGCGCCCAGTCAGATCAATCAGATGCAAACTAAGGAAGGAGATGAGCTTACGCAGACTGTTTTCGGAATCTTGCGACGCCTTCGGGATGCGCAGAAGGCCGTAATATGCTAGAGCGATCGCAATGTGCACCGCCTCGACAGTCATATTCGACTTCTCATGCATAGTCGCCACAGCCCGCTCAAACTCTCCACAGCTGAGCAGTATCCTCGCCCACAACCACGGCCTCTTCCCGTCCTTATCAAAGCTCTTCTCGCCCAGCTTGACGACGGTCGCTGCGAGCTCCTTCAGGCCCCCGTTGGTTGGGACGCCTTCTTTGGGCTCGTCGGCCATGGCGAGCTGGAACCAGAGCCAGTCTTCGGTCGTTTCGGTTACGTGGGTCACGTTCCTCCGAGTTGGCTCGGCGCGAGCGATGAGCTTGAAGAGAGCGTGCTTGAAGGGATCGATTGTCGGTGCATGCCGGATATGGGTGTTATAGGATGTTAGCAGACGGTCCCGCAGCTGCTTCGAAACGCTGTGCATCGCGATTATTATCTCGCCTATATGGACGGCGCTGGCACGTACCTCCGATCTTCGCTTGTAACCCACTCCCTCAAGCACGGCAAGAAGAACTTGTCAAACTTGTTCAACGCAATATCCTGCTTCTCCGCCTCCGCAAGCGCCTCCTCCGCATGGCCGCAGCGTAATAGGAAGTAGATCTTCGCCCAGAGTGGCTGGCCCTTCACGAGCTCTAGGTTGGACTGCCATCGGCCTGCGTCGTAGTACCTCATCGCGAGGAAGGCGCGAAGCTTGTTGCTCGCGCTTGGGCTTGCTCCGAGGGCTGCTTCGACGGGATTGTTTTGCAGAGTTAGGTCAACATGTTGGGTATATCTGGAGAGTGTGCTTTAGCACGCTGCTTTCTATGCGGTGAACGCTTACGCACAGGTCTTCAAGCCATTTCATGCTTCCCCGCAGAATTTTCCTCCGCAAGTCCTTCGCTAATGGAGAAGAGGTTTGCGAAGCCAGGTAGGCTTGACTATATGCGCGTGCAGGGAGAGGATCCGTCTGATAGCTCGCAGAGCGTGGATCTTCTTCGCCAACGATTGAAGCCAGGAGGGAGAAAGTCGAGATGATCTGATCTCGTTTCTACGCACTGTCAGCCGGTTTCTGCATTCCGCCACAAACCAGACTTACTGTTTCGGCAGGTAAACGCTCAGTCGCTTCTGTCAGGGAATGGATGATCGGGAAGGGTGTTTCTTGTAAGCGAGCATAGTTCAGGTCAGAGACGACGCGGTCGTAGACCATCATCCGGCTGTGGGCGGGCATGCCCATAGGCTGACTGGGGCCCGCAACCTGGGACTGCGATACTGACGATCCGAGAACGAGAGATTGGGACTGCGCCATCTGAGAACGAGTAGTCAGACGGGGAGTATCAGTCATTCTGAGGGTAGGACATACACTCCGTGAGCCCCATAACGTGCCACTCGACTCCAACAAGCGCCTCTCGTCCCCAGTGGCCAACTCCTCAATCACCCGTTTCTTCTTCTCCTCCCAGTCCTTCCCAATCTTCTCCTCCATGCTCCTCCAAAAACTCTGTGACGTATCTCTCCTCGTCTCCTCAATCGTGGATAGTATTGCTTGCTCATGTGCATGGCGTAAATGAGAGGCAATGTCGGTGTCACGAATGGGTTGTAGGGGTGCGAAGGTGAGGGCAGGGTTCAGGGAAGTCGCGAGGTCTTGTAGTTGAGGGGCATTGACATGGGCTTGGGCGAGCAGATAATTACTGGAGAAGGCTTAGCATACATCTAGCATTTTGCGCATATTCACGACTCACGCCCGCTCAGCAGCCCCCACGCCGCCCGTCCTCGACACGAGCTTCCTGGACTGGTTTTCAATTTGGTCCAAGCCAAGTGTCAAATGAGGTAACTCCTGCTGCTCCAGATGAGCCGCCAAGTTCCTGCTCGACGCCAGCAGCGCAGCCAAGTCCGGAGTCGCCATAGTTTGTAGGAGTAGTGGGTGTCAACACGCAGACGCTGTGTGGACCTTTGTTCAGTGGCGGACGACGCGAAGTTCAAGAAACGCGCTTCAGGGATTTTGATTCCGCCAATGTTTGACCGACGCTTCTCTTTACGACCGACTCGTGCTGCTGTTTGATTCTTGCTATCTCTCCACAAGCATGCAGTAGTTCCAAGGACATCGTGATACCTCTGCTTCGACTCACATGAAATGTGTCCTACTTCCATGGGACTGACTTCTTTGACTCAGAATGCTCTGTCGATCAGAAGAGATGCATCGGCCAGGCTTGTCCAGGCTCCCGGACCGGGACCGAGGACGATATCCCTTGCATCACTACCATTTTGACCTTTCTGGCATGCAGCTCTATGAAGTGTGGAGGAAGGCTCTGATTCTGGGCATATCTTCTCATTTCACTTGTCGGGCATGCTGTCGGTGACCTGTCAGGAGCGTGCTGCGTACTGCCAGCATAACATTCAAGCTAGATCGCAAGTATCCTTCTCCAATTCTTCTGCCATCCTGAAAGTCACATTATTCTCCCATGCTCTATTCTCATTCCGAGCATCATTGTGCGCTCCTGGAGGAATTTCCGCTTCATATAAGGATTCGGGTGCTAGACAACTCTGTAACCCTCTCGAGCGCCGCTCGACTGCCGACCATGATCTCGCTCTTATTCTTAGGATCACTCTTGCTTCTCCTGGCTATCCGCCGATGGGCGCGCCTTCAGCGCTTCTCCCGTCTCCCACCCGGACCTCCCGGCTTGCCTATTCTGGGCAACATACTTCAGCTTCCAAAAACGTTCTTGCACCTTCATCTCGATGCTTGGGCAAAGCAGTATGGGCCGTTCTACTCCTTCTGGATTATGGGACAACCGTTCGTCGTCATTGGAAATGTTGAGGTAGCTTCGGACGTGCTTGATGGGATGTCATTAGCTACGAGTAACCGGCCTCCTATGATCAAGGTAGGTCATCTGTCGTACACCGAGTGGGCGGGACGGGATCAACTGGATTGGCACTAGATCCGCGAGTTCTACTCTTACGACTACCTGCTAACTGGCCAAGATAACACGCCGACGTACGTCCCCGTCCTGAACGGCCGTCCTCGTAGATCTGAACCCGACTAGCTGGCGGGCACAGCGTCGTGCCGTTCACTCTAGGTGGATCCACCCCATCGTGCCCGAAATGCGATAACGGTGATTCACCCCCAATAGTCTCAACGTCCGCGCTGCCAGTCGACTCTGGCCTATGCAAACCCACGAAGCCTCTCAACTGGTCCTCGGCCTCCTGCAGCACCCTGACCTCCCATTCCACAAGCACGCACATCGCTATTCCGCATCAGTGATCATGAGCTGTCTCTACGGCACCGACGAGATCCCTCTCCTGGGGCCCGATCCAAGCAAACGGATCGAGGAGCTTACGAATGAGTGGATGAAAGCTGCCATGCCGCAGAATAGCGTTGTCGATAAGTTTCCTATCTTGAAACCGATCATTCAACGCGTCAAGTACTTCAGGCGGGAAGCGGATAAGTGGTTTCAGGACTCGTATCATGAGGCAAAGAGACTGTATGAAGCTGCCTCACCCACCGACGTGAGTTGCACAAACCTGGATCCTTCATCATACTGACATCATCGTAGCGATGGGGAGCGACGACCTTTGCGCAAGATCTCCGTACAAACGGCGACAAGTACGAAGTGGCACCCGACCAACGCTACTGGCTTGCAACGACGCTGTTGTAAGTCGGGATTTTGTGGAACGCGATCCTCATTTGCTAATAGCACACCACAGCTCAGCCGGGCAGGAAACCACGCATACGGCTTTGCGCATCTTCGTACTCGCGATGCTTCACCATCCCAATGTTGCCCGAACAGCTCAGTCACAGCTCGATGCTATCTGCGGATCGGAACCGCCGACCTTCGCCTTGGGAGACAAGCTACCATATATACATGCTGTGGTGAAGGAGACGCTGCGTTGGCGCCCTGGCGTCCCTATGAGTGTACCGCACTACGCTTCCGAGGTGCGGATGATCCTCATGTGCAACGTGGGTGTCTGACGTCGTGGAGCAAGGATTTCGAATATCGCGGTCATCTAGTACCCAAAGGTACCATCATCTTGGATAATCTTTGGTACGTTGTAAGTTCTATGTTGGAAGCTGCTTCTAAAGCTGCCCTTCAGGAGCGAAACACGTGATCTTTCTGTCTATGAGAATCCAGAAGCGTTCGATCCCACCCGCTTTCTCGACGCTTCTGGCAACGTGCGGCATGGCAACCAAGACGCTCGCCTCGATCAGCTCGGATTCGGACATGGAAGACGTATTTGCCCGGGACGGGATTTCGCATACAACAGCATGTTCATCGCGGTTGCTTACTTGCTCTGGGCATTCGATTTTCACTGGCCGAGGGACGAAAACGGAAGAGAGATGGTTTTCGGGGTTGATGACTTTTTCGATAATGGTCTTGCCGTTGCACCCAACCCTTTTGACGTGCTGTTCAGTTCCCGAAAGCCCGGTCTCGAAGAACGCTTGACGGTGTCCAAAGAGGGATGAGGTGCGATGCGAGACTGGACTGCAGAAGGATCGTAGCGCTAGCCCCATTGCCGATGTATGATGATATGAGAATTACGTAAGTCAAGCAGCCCGTTCCATCAACCTGGCTAATACGTGTGATGAAACAGGTAATGCCACCATGTTCTGATTCTTCGAAGTATGTGTTTGTCCAACTCATTGCGTGAATGAACGAGTTTGGTAAACCGAATGATCCCTTCCGTCCTACCTCCTCGATATGGGCATGCGACATCTCCAACTTGGGACCATCCCAAAAGGCGATATCGACGTTCCCTCGGCCATGGGTGCTTCAGTGCACGCTCTTGAGGCGAGGCGAAGGAAGGGCCCCTATATATCCTCGAACCCGTGCCTGTAAGGTAAACCCAAACGACCCGTGGTTAACCATGGCTCATCTTCTGATATTTGCCTTCCTGCTGTTGCTCGTATTGATGGTTAGCGCGGAGTACCTCAAACAACGTTCACGACTGCCACCAGGTCCACCTGGATTACCCATTCTCGGCAATATCCTGCAGCTCCCGCGCGTCTTCTTGCACATGAAGCTGCACAGTTGGTCAAACGAATACGGACCATTCTTCTCGTTCTGGATCATGGGGCAGCCATTTGTTGTCCTTGGTAACATCGAAGTTGCTTCTCAAGTCCTCGACCGAATGTCTTCCATCACGAGCGATCGACCACCTTTCATCAAGGTGAGGTTTCCGCTTTGCCAACTGCTAGTCTGCTCGTTTGCGACACTGACGGCTTGAGAAGATCACGGAGTTCTATTGCTCCGACTCAATGCTAACTTCCCAGGATAACACGCCCATGTTCGCGTCTTTCGTTCTCGCACAGAACAAGTTCTGAATCCAGCAGCTGGAAAGCTCAACGTCGGGTGATCCACTGCAAGTGCGTTCGGACCGCTAACCACAGGGGCACCAACTGAATTATGGCTTAGATTCAATGTCCGTGCAACCACCGGATTCTGCCCCATGCAAGAGAGCGAAGCTGCCCAGCTTGTCCTTGATCTTGGCCAGCATGCGGAAATTCCCTTCCCTCTTCAAGTGCACCGATTCGCGGCGTCCGTGATCATGCGTTGCTTGTACGGTGGAAACACGATTTCTCTGTTTGGACCGGATCCGAGCAAGCGCATTCAGCAATTGACAGACGATTTCACCCGTGCTACTTCACCGCGGCATAGTATCGTGGATACATTTCCACTCTTAAAGCCAATTATACAGCGGTCGAAGCTTCTCCGACGCAAGGCTGATCTATGGAACAAAGATGCGTACCAAACGGCTAGTACTCTTTACGCAGGGGCCGCTTCTACTCTGGTATGATCACCAATGCCATTGAGCTCGGAGGCTAACCCCTTTTAGCCGTCCGGGGCAGAGACCTTCGTCCACGAGCTGAAAAGCAATGGTACGAAGTACGGAGTCACCTCGGAGCAAGGTCTGTGGCTGGCGTTCACAATTTTGTGGGTGCTGTAGTCGGTTGACAGCATGGCGGGCTTGCTGAAAGATTTTCGAGCAGTGCGGCCGGGCAGGACACGACGAACACCGCCCTGCTCGTCTTCATACTGGCGATGCTCCACCATCCCATTGTGGCCAAAGCAGCTCAGCATGAGCTGGATGTGGTTTGTGGGGACGAACCACCGTCGTTTGAAGTGAAAAACAGGCTGCCATACATTCAGGCTATCGTGAAAGAGACCTTCCGCTGGCGTCCAAATGTGCCACTGAGTATTCCACATCGAGCTTGCGAGGTATGCATGTCTTCGGAGGAACCGACATGGGGCCTTGACTTTCGGATCAGGATTTCGAATATAGCGGTTACGTAGTTCCGAAAGGAACTATCATACTTGACAACATCTGGTATGGTACTTTGATCACGTTTCCCGGTTTGCCCACTAAGTGCAGCCTCAAGGAGCGAAACACGCGATCCTGCGATATATGATGATCCGGAGACATTTGATCCAGCTCATTTCCTTGACGCTTCTGGCAATCTGGTCCACGGAAAGCGAGACGGTCGAGCCGACCACATCGTTTTCGGACGCGGTCGCCGCACGTGTCCTGGGCGAGAATTCGCGTATAACAGCATGTTCATAGCATGCGCATACTTGCTCTGGGCATACCGGTTCGAGTGGACCAAAGATAAGCAAGGAAGGGAGATGGCGGGTGGGAAGGGAATGGACGACTTCTTCGACAACGGTACAACAATGTGGCCCAAGCCTTTCGGAGTGGTGTGCGTCGCCCGAAAGGAGGGTTTGCAAGAGCGCCTTGTGGTGAATCGTTCCGCTATGTAGCAATCGATAGCTCTCGACACGGTCTCTATACAACCTCTGTCCCTGAGAAGATAGTTGGGTCGGTCCGTTCTATTCGGGCCGCAGTCCGCTCACCGCATTCCACCTGAGTCAAGTTAGAGAAACAGGTGGTCTCCTAGACAGTGGATCCGCTGCAGTTGATTGTGGAGAAATGGGAAATAGGAAAGACAGTCTGGCTATTTGGGGCTACATCTGGAAGAGCTGAGGGAGCCCGGTGAGCAAACAAATCGTTTGAGGCAGCATACTAAGCAGTCACATCAGTTGCTTACGTCACACTGACTGACAAACCGCTTCCAACGGGCGGGGAGGCGATGTACTTACTCTTCCTCCTTCCATCTACGCGCGGGGCCAGAGCAACACGGTTGAACCAGCTCTCTATGAACGTCGTCGCTCCTCTGCGCTCACAGCGTTGATAACTGTATTCAGAACATGCAGCCGGTCACGGTTCGGGCGATCACCACGATGGGGCTGCTTCAGCGATACCTGCCTCCGACTTCCCTGGACGAGCCTGTGAAACTGCGCTTGTCTTCCTACAAACTGCTGGTAGTGAGAAGGATCAGGGCGAAGAGAAGGAAGGCATCTTTATTCTTGGTCCGTCTTAGAACGCTGGGAGACTTCTCAAGCTGGAACGCCCCGTCGTGCCTCTTCTAGGTCAAAGCCATACCGGGTGGTGCGGGAGAAGTGGGGTGACGGCTGGTTCTATCCTTGCCGGTCCAGCCTGCGGTCCGCTATCAGTAGGCAGCGCTGGGCCTGGGCTGCTGTCCTCCGGAACATGAACTAGATAAATATGGATCCGTCTTATGCCCTGGTAGGCGCCCGCTGTACCGGCCTGCCCTCATCACTATGCTCTACCTCGCTGTGCTCCTCACCCTGCTGTGGCTGATTTGTGCTGCTGTTCGTGATGTTTATCGTCGCCGTCTATCCCGCCTTCCTCCAGGACCACTCGGTTTACCTCTTCTGGGAGTTGCTTTGCAGCTTCCGCCGACCCACCTTTGGCTCAAGCTTCACGCTTGGTCCGAGCGCTATGGCCCCTTCTACACTATATGGGTGATGGGCAAACCTATGGTGGTGATAAGCAATGTTGAGGTCGCAGCTGATGTGCTGGACCGCATGTCGGGCGTCACGAGTGGTCGGCCTCGGACAGCCAAAGTGGGCCGTTCATCTCGCTCAGATGTGGACTCTATATCTGACACACGATAGGGAGAATTTTACCGCATACGCAGCATGTTTGCACAGGAAGATCTCGGTCCCCAGTGAGTACGTAACGTTAAGCATGACACGTTTACTTAGCCTTCCTCTAGCTTCCGGGCAGGGCGACGAGCTATCCATGCTAGGTGAGGAACCCACTGCTTGCAGGTCCTAGAAGTAGGTGCTGAAACCCGTGAGCAACAGTTTCAATATCAGAGCCGCGGAACAATTCAATCAAATTCAAACCGAAGAAGTTGCCTACTTTGCGCTGGGGCTGATGAGATACCCTGCGAAGTCACTCGACGACCATACTCATCGACTAGCCGGTTCCACAGTCTTTCGGGCGTTATACGGTGGCAAGAGTTTCGATCACCTGGGAGAAGATCCCAGTAGAGTCATGGAGAAGATAACTGATGAACTGTTGTACGCAATGATGCCATCGAACAGCCGGGTGGACGCTCTACCGTTCCTCAAACCAATCGTAGAGCGGAGCAAGTGGTTGCGGAAGCCGGCCGAGGACTGGCATAGGAACGCTACTCAGGAGGGATACAGGTTGTTTGACGAGGCTGATGAGCAAGTAATGGGCATCTGATTCGTTGGTGTAATGAGCGGCTGATGTACAAGCTCCATGGCAGAATCCACTGAGCATGGTGAATGACCTTCGAGTTAATGGCGAGAAGTACGGGTTGTCCAAGCAGAGCGCGGTCTGGGCTACTATCGCAGTGTAGTAAGCATTATAAACTTTCTATCCTGCAGTTGACATAAGCTTACATGCCGAGCAATAGCATGGCTGGGCAAGAAACCACGCATACCGTCCTACGTATTATGATCCTGGCCCTTCTCCACAATACCCATGTGATGTGGACGGCCCAGCAGCAACTGGACGATGTGTGTGGGGGTCGAATACCTTCATTCGGCGATAGAGAGAACCTCCCTTACATCGACGCACTCATAAAGGAGACTATCCGCTGGAGGCCTGGAGTACCTATCGGCCTACCACACAAGGCGCAAGAGGTCTTAATTTCAATCTTTTGGATTCAATACTGCCTCTCACCGCGAGTATGCAGGACTTTGAGTATGGTGGGTACATCGTACCGAAAGGTACACCGCTTTTGGATCACATATGGTGAGCCGTCACTGGCCCTCGGTCAGCATTTGGAATAAGTCCCTCACCCAACTGGTCAATAGGGGTGAAACACGCGATTCCACCGTATATCCCAACCCAGAAGTGTTCGATCCAACTCGCTTTCTGGATGCGTCTGGAAGGGCCCGACCCGTGACGCCAGATACGCGGCTCGACCTCTTGGGCTTTGGACACGGCCGACGCGCGTGCCCAGGTAAAGACTTCGCAATGAACGGCATGTTCCTTGCTGCGGCTATTCTCCTCTGGGCCTTCGACATAGACTGGCCGGTAGACGATCATGGAAAGAAGCTCATCCGGGGTATCGATCCCCTCAAGGACTTCGAGGATCACTCTGGGTTCCTCGGAGTGCCCAAGCCGTTCGAGCCCGTATTCACGCCTAGGAAAGACGCGCTGGAGGAGAAACTGCTGGATGTCCTCAAGGGTTGACTATGTTTCCCGCCCAGGTGATGAGTGGAATACGAGCATAGGACATGCCGATTGATGCCATGTATGAATGTGTTGAGTCTTCAGACGATGTGACGGAAGACTCTTTCCTAGGCCAGTACTTGTCCTCCTACTCCAAGCAGCCGGGGTCAGGTAGTCCGCTTCAGTATAGCCCACCGATTCAGTAGCGAGAACAGCTCTGTAGCCAGTTTGACTGGTACTCGGTGTGCAGATAGCGGCAGTACAACGGAGCAAGTGATGAAGCCAGGTTGGGCCAGCATGGCATCTGATAACTTGCTTACGCAATCGAGCTTGACTCACCGTTCCCCATGAGCGACTTTTCTAGCTGTTGTAATCTGGTTCCTTTCTCCTGAAAATCCTTGCGTGTGCACACAAAGAAGGGGATAAACCACTGGTTGTCGAATGCTACAAACTCAGCCCGGTGTTCCGTGGTTCTCCAATCTCTGAACACTGCTATCTCCCGCCCGTGGTTCAGGTGACCATGATACGGCTTCCTCTTATGGCCTTGCCTGTCTCTGCTGGACGAGCTTCTGGAATTCCAAATTACCCCTGACACACTGCTGGCAAGGATAAGGATCGACCTGAACGAGAAGAACCGCTTGGATTTGGCCTAGACTCGTGTCGATTGCTGCTTTGACTTCACAACTTCGCAACTTGCTGCGTACCTGTCTCCTGTTTAGCGGAAGAATTTGGAAGATATGGTCTCGCGTCCTTGCTTGTCGACACTGCGGCTGGCCAACAGGCTACAGGACGACGCAAGGAGGACCAATCGATGGAGTAGGGACTAGCCGTATATATTTCTCTCAACTTCGCCTAGCCATCAGCGTGTGCATTTGCCCTTCGTCACTATGCTGTACCTCGCCCTCCTCTTTGCTCTGCTCTGGCTGTTGGGTGCTGCCGTTCGTGATGTGTATCGTCGACGTGTCTCTCGTCTACCGCCTGGACCGCTAGGTTTGCCGCTTGTGGGGAATGTCTTGCAGCTGCCGTCTACCCACCTTTGGCTCAAGCTTCACTCTTGGTCCGAGCGCTATGGGCCGTTTTACACGATCTGGGTGATGGGTACACCCATGGTAGTGATAGGTGATGTTAAGGTGGCGGGTGATGTGCTGGACCGCATGTCGGGCATCACAGGCGGTCGACCTAGGTCGGCTAAGGTGAGTCGCTGATCTCGTCCGCATGGGAGGTTGACTGATGACGCGTTACAGTCGGAATTTTATCGCGTACGCAGCATGTTCGGGCAGGAGGACCTTGGTTCTCAGTAAGTGTTCGGCAGAGGCCCAGGGTGTTAGTACTGAAGTTCCAATCAGTTTCCGAGCAGGGAGACGAGGTCTCCATGCTAGGTGAGGCAAGGCAGGCACTGAGATTATAGCACTACCGGCTGAGCCAGTTCATCACCAGCTTCAATGTAAGAGCTGTAGGGAAGTTCAGTCAAGTTCAAAGCGAAGAAGCCGCCTATTTGGCGCTTGGTCTGCTCCAGTATCCTACAAAATCGTTCTCCAGTCATACCCATCGATTGTCCGGTTCGACAATCTTCCGTGTTCTCTATGGCGGGAAGAGTTTCGAGCATATGGGCGAAGATCCGAGCAGAGTCGTGGACAAGTTAGCTAAGGAGATTCTCTACGCTATGATTCCATCGAATAGCCGGGTGGACGCTCTGCCATTCCTCAAGCCAATCGTCGAACGGGTCAAGTGGTTGAGGAAGCCGGCTGAAGACTGGCATAGGAACGCTGCAAGTGAGGGCTTTAAACTGTTCGACGAGGCTGATGAACACGTAAGATGGTCCTCATTTCATGGTGGGATGCAGAGCTGAATCAGCACGCTGGATGACAGGACCCATCGAGCGTGGTGAATGACCTTCGGTTGAATGGCGAAAAATACGGGTTGTCCAAGCAGAACGCGGTCTGGGCCACCATCTCAGTGTAGTAAGAATCTCTGCCGCTTTTTATACTGCGATCGGAATGTGCTAACACGTTGAGCAATAGCATGGCTGGCCAAGAGAGCACTCATACGGCCTTACGCGTCGTCGTACTTGCACTCCTACACCATCCGCATGTGATGAGGACGGCTCAGCAACAACTGGACGACGTATGCGGTAGTCGGGTACCTTCATCTGGTGATAGGGAGCAGCTGCCCTATATCGAGGCCATCGTCAAGGAGAGTCTGCGGTGGAGGTCTGGTGCTCCTCTCGGTGTGCCGCACAAGGCAGAAGAGGTTCGTGATCCGATTCCCGAGATGCAGGCTCGATCTCATCCTCCCTATACAGGACTTTGAGTATGGTGGATATATTGTTCGGAAAGGGACGACCATCCTGGATAACATATGGTGAGCCTCCGGCAATGCTCTCAGTGAATTGTCTACTGGACGCGGTGGTAAACAGGAGTCAGACGCGCGATGCCAGCGTATATCCCAATCCCGAAACATTCGATCCAACGCGCTTTTTGGACGCGACCGGAAACCTGCGACCCTCCGCGCCAGATACACACCTCGACCTCCTTGGCTTCGGACATGGCCGACGCGTCTGCCCGGGCAAAGACTTCGCTACGAACGGCATGATTCTCGCTACGGCCACGCTGCTCTGGGCGTTCGACATCGACTGGCCGGTTGACGGCCAGGGAAACAAGATCATTCGCGGTGTCGATCCCTTCAAGGACTTTGAAGATCATTCGGGACTGCTTGGGACTCCTAAACCGTTCGAGCCGGTGTTCACGCCTAGGCAGGAAGGGTTGGAGGCGAAGTTGCTTGAGGTGTTCAAGGCGTCCGCCTGATGAAGTCACATGTGGGTCAAGTGACCGGTAGCAGAAGATAACGTCCTGCAGATCCCCTGATACTATGTATGCCTATGTCCCGACTCTCCTTGATGCTCCTAGTTATGCATGTCTGTGACGCGTGAGCAGGTGACTGTCTCTCGGAGAACAACCAAGCAGCCTGGCTTCACATTTCCGGATGAAGACACAGCAGCGTACCAAACCTGATAGCGATACATATTAAACACAAGAAACTTGCCATCCCGGCAGATTAAAGAGCGAATACAGAATAAGCCAACCATACACAAAGTCCGCCATTAGCCACCCACAAACTCATCTAAGAAACGAGACGCAACGAAACGAACGGGGATATCGAATCTACCAAAGTCCCGGGTCATCCCACGCCCTCTTCTCGCGGGCATCCCAATACCGTCCATTAAACTCCCATTCCTCTGTCGCTCCGCTCGTGCCAGGCACCCGCGCAAACCACCTCGGTTCCCAGCTCTTTCCCATATCCTCCCTCTCCTTCCGTCTCCGCCGCTGTGCTTGCTCCAAGCGAAGCTTCTCGGCTTCGGCATCGTCCAGCCTGCCTTCTTCCAGAGCGCGCTGGGCGGGATTGAACCGAGAGTCTGTTGGGGGCAGGAAGGGAGCTTGGGAGGGAAGGATCTCGTTCAGCTCTATTGCGAAGGCGGTGAAGCCGTAGTACCGCTCCGCGTGGGCCGGCATGGGATTAGCGCGCCAAAGGACATTGAGCGTCTGCGCGTCCAGCTGACGCGAAAAACTCTCGTGCCACGTTCCTTCCAGAGTGGCCAGGACAGCCCCGTCGGGAGAACGGACGACTCCGCTGACGGCATTCCGGGACGAACCCCAGAACCCGGCATCTTTGAACTCCAGCGTACAGGTGAGCCCGGAGGGAGAAGAGTCGGTGATCGTCATCTGCCCCACATGCTCGATATACTTCTGCCCACCCATGATATTCCGCATAAAACTGCTCGGTTTGCCCCTATCCCGCCACAACACATCAGCTCCCCATCTCACTCACACGCCGGAAGAGGAAAGTGCGCACCACTGATAATTGTTCTCCCCGATCTTCAGATGGGCAATGAACACCGGAATGACCTCCAAGGACCTCCCCCAAAACTTATTCTTCGCGCTACTCGTCGCTGCGTACGTCCATCTCCCCGCTACGTCTTCCGCAAAAGAAGCCATCACGGGTGGGTGGTGCGTCACTTTCTCCGCTATGAACCGATAGCCCGGGCGGACGTCCTCGAACGTTTCGCCGAGCATGGGGTTGAACGGCTTGCGCGTGGCGCGGTAGTGTGTGTGTGCGTAGCCGGAGACGGCGAAGGCTGCTATGTAGCAGAGGCGCTCGACGGGGTCGGGGGTGGCGGCGGCCCTGGCGTGCTCTGTTTAGCATCATCCCCATACACCACCGTATTGAAATGGCTCACTTGGAAAGTAGGTCGGCATACTCCATCTCCTCCGCCAACCTGGCCAAATATCAGCTACCTCCCCTCCCATCAGTTGAAGAAGCAGCAGCTCACTTCTGCAACAAACTGAGCGGCTCGTTGAACGTCACGGGGAAAGAGACGGTCGACAGATCCTTGCCCACGTTCTTCCTCAACACAGCCCACAGGCTGACTTCTTCCCCACTGACAGTCGCGGGGAGTCTGGTTCGTCGCCTTTCCTCCACCGCGGCAGGCAGGACGGCGCCACCCCCAGGTGCAACCTTCTGCACCCCACCGAGCCCAGCAGGTTCAGATGGCTCAGCCTCAGCCTCCTTCCAACTCACACCATCCTCGCTCCCACTCCCACTCCCACTCTCGCTACCCCCCTCCCCCTCCCCCCTCTCAAGCGCACGCGCAACCTCCCTCTCCTCCTCCCTCTCCTCCTCCTCCTCCAGCTCACTCCCGCTCTCCCCTTCGCTCCCCGCACCACCACCACCCTCCTCACGCGCTTGAGCAGCAAGGAGGTCAAGGTCGATCTCCTCCCCATCCCAGTCGTCCGCGTCGAACCATTCTTCTGCCGTGCCCCCACTGGCTGTTGTTACGAGGCTGAGCCGTTTCTGCCCCCCGCCGCCGGAGAGGGAGAGGGGGTCGTTCAGGCTTATATGTCCTTGCTCGAGCTCTGCTTGGGCTGCTGCGGTGGACGAGAGGATGGCGATAGGTGAGTGGTGCTCGTGTTCGTGCACTGTCCCGGGCCTGCTATGCGCCCGAGAAGCAGGTTCTTGGAGGATAGAAAGGAGTTGGGCATGCTGCGTTCTCAGGGCCTGCAGGGAAGCTGAGAGGGCTGCGAGTGACTGAGCAGCTGCTGCAGCAGCTGCGGTGGGCGGCGGGGGATAGGCCGTAGACTGCTGTGACGGCGCACGGGAGGGGGTGGGGGACGATGTGGTGCGGGAGGAGAGCGTCGGGGTTGGCGTTGGGGTATCGGAGGTGGAGGTGGATTGGATCGAGGTCGTTTGGGAGGATGGAGTGGGGGAGTGGTGGTCTTTGTGCGATGCTACCCGTTTGTTGGTTAGGTTCACCCGAGAGAGAGGGAGGGAGATGTATGCGCGTACCTCGGCGGCTGAAGAGGCCGAAGATCTTTTCTTTCTCCCTTTCCCCTTCCTTTCCCTTCTCCTTCCCATTTACCTCTCTCCCACTACTACTATGACTCGAAGCCCCTCCAGCAGCGTCCCGTCCCTCTTTCTTCCCCCTAATCCCAAAACTCTGCACCCTCCTCGGACTCGGCGCCTGCGGCCTCCCATCCGCCTGCCCCTCCTCGCTCATCCTCCCCACCAATTGCTCCATCTCCCCCAAAGTCCTCTCCATCCCCCCCAAAACGCCCATCATCCTCCCCACCCTCCCCCCTCTCCCCACCTCCTCGCCCTTCCCCAACCTAGCAGCCAGAGCACCCAAGCTCGTGGAACCCCTCACACCCCTCACGCTCCCCACCGGACTCCTCAGGCTCCTCCTCTCCGCATCTATCAGACTCAGGGAGAGAGCGGGGTGAGAAGGATCCGAAACGAGGATGAACCGCCGGATAGCCGTCATCCACCATGTCCAGTCCTCGCCCGTGAGGGTCCGGAGGTGCCAGATCTCGTCGTCTGCGCTTCTCCCCGCTCCTGCTCCTACTCCTCCTACTCCTCCCAGACCCTGATGGGGGTGGGTATGGACGGGAAGGGAGACGCCGCCGTCGATGGTGATCTGCCTCAGTTTGCCAGACGCAGCGACCGAAACTGCTCTAAGCGCTCTACTGCCCCGAGTGGGGTGAGACGGCGAAAGACCGTACGAGAGGACACCGTGGGTCGTGAGCGTAAAATACCTCCTTGCGTACCCTGCAACCCCGGCGATACCTCGTCAGCACGAGTAAAGGCAGGGAAAGGAAGGGGGGGGAGAGGACGCACCTTGAAGCTTCTTACGGCCTTTCTTGAGGAGCCAGCCGCTTTGGAGTACTTCGTCATGCGTCCCGTTTGGTGAGGAGGGCATGTACGCGTGTCCTCTATGTGGCGAGCTTGGCCCTGCTGTTGGCTGGTGGTCGGGCGTGCCGTTCGGAAGGCCGTTGTGCATCTCCTGCAAGGCCGGCAAGCGCTGTGTAGCGGTAGCGGTAGAGGTCGAGGTCATCCTCGAATGGCCTTGCGCGGACGCAGCGTCGGAGACGGAGGTAGGAATAGGAGGCACTCCACTCCCGGACGGCACAGATGGCAGAGGAGGCACAGGGGGCGGCGTTTCCCGCTCCTCCTCGTCGTTTTTTCGTCTTGACAGGTCGAGTGAGCGCACGTGGGACAGCGTCCGTCTTCGGAGGGTTGGCATCGTCTTTTCTCTTGTGTTCTAGGGGAATGTTTGAGGTGGTGACGCGTTTTTGGCACGTTTCAGCGCGCTGGTCGTGGCGTCCGGGGGTGGCGTCCTACCAGGCGGCTATCGACGCGTTCTGCTCTCCTGCGGTAACTTGCTGCCTGACAAGGGCTAGAGCACGCGTAGACCACCAAGAATGTAGGAGCCAAACGAGGAGGGTGATGGCTGAAACCGCAACTGTCGACGACGACCCCGAACTGAAAGTCGCGGCCGCCGCCGTTCGCCGCCGCGTCTCGTCTCAGTTCCCCAACGTCGACTCTGTTGACACGCACTGCGCACGTCGAACCCTACTTCCGATCTGATCCCCTGTTGGGCTGGATGCTGATCTTCGCCCGGAACACGTGCGTCCTCCCCTAAGTATGTTGAGACTGATGGCTGTTTCTATGAGTTGGTGGACAGAGACGATGCCAGCCAGGGGGAACGGCTTGCAGGACAGTTCCGGAGCAGCAAACCCACCCTCACAAACAGAAGCCCGAACCTCAGAAGCGGCAGTCTTCCTGGGCGTAATAAGGCACCGAACTGGACCCCTACAATCAACCTCGAGCCTCAGCCCCAACCAATCCGAGCCTATAGGGAAGGGGTTATTATTAGCCTCATCCTGTTCCCTCTTTGCTGATCTGGGGATGTGGTCATGGTCGTGGTTGTGAGTGTGGAGGAAGCAGGGTATGATACATTACTGCACTCTGTTTCTGCCCTTCAAGCAGCAGAGCGTTGCTGGAAGTTGGTATGTACGTGTACAGATTGTCTTGCGCCCCCCTCCAAAAAGAGGGGGTGCTACAGGTATGCTTGGAATGAGATTGGGAAAGGAAGTGACGATGATGCTGCACAGCAGGAAAGCGGGGGAATCGAGTCCAGATGGAGATATGTACTGCGCTTGGAACCCAGAAACGAGAAGGGAAAAACAGATATAAAACAGTGGGGGAAACAGCTGCTCAGGTGGAAGTAACGATGTTGCTGTTGTACGGAGCGGATCTTGCGAAGATATGCGCGGGTAGAGCGTGAAGGGTATGAATGTCCTTGAAATGGGCTTCGGAAAGAGCGCCGGGAATGATTGGGTTGAGGGTCAAATCCGAGAAGAGATTGATGACTGATCCAGGAGGAGGCAGAGACCAGGCGAACAGAGGAAGGAGTCGGCCACCTTGAAGGGATGACCGACCACTCACTCGACCGGCAACCGGCCGCCAGAAGCGGGCTCACCACCCATACTTCCTCGCAAACGCATGCAGCTCCTCCCGATCACACGTATGCAAATACCATTTCCCGCCCTCGTTCGTCCACGACACAGCGCCCTTCTGATACTTGCGTACTTCCATCTTGAGTATGCTCTGGGGGTCGTCCATCTGCGCGTGCACGCATCAGCGTCTGTCCCTGGTGCTGGAAGCAGGAGGAAAGTAGGAAGATGGAGGGAGAGAGGGAGGGAGGGGAGGGAGGGGTGAGAGGGAAGAGGGAAAGGGAGAAGGGAGAGGGGGACGTACCGTCTGGATGCGGATCTTGAACCCCTTGTTCTTGAACGGTATTAGGGAAACAATCCTGCACCCCGGCTTACACTCGATCCACATCTGCCTCAGCGTATTATTCACTACCAACCCCATTATCAGCACCTCATCCTCCCGTCACACTCGCACTGAAAGAGAGAAAGAGGGAGAGGAAGAACTCACAATCCGCCTTAAACGCATAATTATTGCAAATAATCACATCCGCCTCCCCCAACCACGCCCTCACGTCCGGCGAATCCGTAAAGTCTCCCTGGACAGCCCTGACCCCTCCGCCCCACGAAACGCCCCACATGCGCGCTCGGCGCTCACATTCGGCCACTTGGGACTCTGCGATCTGGGCTGCGTCTTCTCGGAGCTCGATGCCGAGGGATTGACAGCCTGAGAGGAGGGAGGCTTGGATCAGGGCGTGGGAGGTCCCACTTCCCAGGTCGAGGACTTTGGATGTGGGGGTCATGCCCGTTACGTAGGCCAGTTCGGTGACGAAGCTACCATGCCATCCGTATTAGTACCTATTGCGAGGGAAGAGGAGAGGGACGGGGGGGAGGGGACGCACCTGGGGCTGAACTCCCCATACACCTTGTTGGACCAAGCCTTGTACTGATTCAACTCCCTCGCGTGTGGGCCCACGGTCCGATGATGTACTTCCTCACAAATGTGCGTGACGAGGTCATGATGCAGCCCCTGCATCGCTCTAACATTCTTCTCCACTTCACTCAGATGCGCCAGGGGGTCGTCCGACATCTCCGGGGTAGAGGGCCGGGTTTTTAGGGGGAGGAAAAGGGCGTTGAATCGCTCGACGGCGCTGACGAAGGAGGCAAGGTCGCGCGATTTGAGCGAGTCGATCAGCTGGCCCCAGATCGTTGGCTGGCCCGAGTAGATACGCGCTTCTTTGGCGTCGGCTTCTTCTTTCACTACTGGGTCGCTCAGAGGTGCAGGGGTGGGCGAGCTGCCAAACTGAGGGGAGACGCTCTCGGCGGCTAGGGTGCAGGAATCGACGGCTGTCACGTCCGAGGCGGGCGTGGCGGACTTGGAGGGAGAGAGAGAGCCGCGTTTCCGCGGCTTCTTGGGCTCGCGGTCATAGATGAAGTCTTTCATCGAGAGCGAGGGCAGGTAGCCGAACGCTTGACTTTGCTGGAGGGTTAGGTATCCTGCGTCAACACGTCAGAATCGTACACCATTAGGGGTGGAGAGTGTGCGTACGCTTCAGCATCATCTCCATCGTACTGACGAGGTTCTCGATCGGCTGGTAGTCGTCCCTGTCCTTAGGGAAGAGGAGAATATACTCCTCCCTCGCCCCAGGTGCGGGATACTCGAGGAACACAGTCGGCGGGTTACTGAGATCACACGGTCCGTCAAAGTCTGCTTTCCTGTCAGTGCCGGAGCGCATCAAGGCAACGGGCAGGGCGTACAAGGTCGATAATCGTCGATATTCCCCCTCACTATGTCCGCACCGGAGATGGCCCCCTCGAAAGAGCCGTACTCGTCGATCCACACTTGTCGCGGTATAGGCTCCTCGAACACCCTCGCATCGAGCGGCTCCACACCCTCGCTCACGCTCCTCGGTCGGGCGCTGCCTTCGGCTGAGCTGGGCGAGCGCTGACTCGTCGTCGCCGCTGCGGTCGACTTCTTCGTCTTCCGTGCAGCAGTAGGCTTCTTGGGTGTCGTCTTGCGGCTCTTTGTCTTCGATAGAGAGGGCTTGACCTTGACCTCTTCCGGCGAGGACGGCGTGAGTTCAGTAAGGTCCGAGACGGTCACACTGGACGTCGCGAGTGGGGAGATGCCAGTCTTCCTTCGTTTTGGCGAAGGCGAAGGAGTAAGAGGTGGAGTAGCGCTACTGGCTTCTGACGGCGCTTTTGTTCGTGTCCGACCTCGGCTGGAAGTCTCGGCTTGTTCAGGCGCCTGTTCATCCCAAGCGCGCTTGAGCGAACGCGTCCGCTGCGTTCCCTGTCCATGTCGGGCAGGGGAGGGAACCGGTGGCTGCCATTGGATCCACTGTAAGCTCGCGAAACGTGTTGCAAACTCTGGAGCTTTCAGCGGCGGTAGCATGTGAATGGGCATGACTGGTAATGTTGGCAGTGGCGGGAGAGGATGATGATGTGACTGTGGTGCGTGAACAGGCGCGTGTGTCGTCTCTTGCGGTTGGAGTGTCGATGTCGAGCCCGGGACGTCCATTATCGGTAATGGTGGGAAGACAGACGCCATCTCTTGTTGATGATGTTGATGTATGTAGAATGGAAGAAGGAAAAGAGATGGCGGCGATGGGAGGTATCGAGTGCTGTCAAAGTCACAGTGTGAGGGCCACTAAGGCCGAAAGAGGCACATTATTACCGCACACCATTCAACGGAGGCATTGGAGTGGCTGTGCTGATTTGGGCCAACCAAAGAAAGAGACGGGCCACGCGCTTTGGCGTCATTCATCAATTCACGCTCTGCTTCCGGACACTCCGCCAAGTCAATGATATCAACAATGCAAACGTAACAAGGGGCAAGACAGGACAGGGAGCTCAGGGACTGCAGCTCTCTCAAACCATGGACGACCTTTCGGTGTTGGGACGCAATTCATACGAAACTCAGTACCTGTACAACCACCAACTACTCAGCTCGGCGCGCCTTATCCTCAATCCTGGAGTACTTGGTGCAATTTCTGCTCCAATCCTTCCTTCCTCGGCGTGAAAACAACCTCAAACGGCTTGGGCGCAGTGAGAAAGCCGGAATGGTCCTCGTAATCCTTCAGCGGGTCTGTCCCAATGGAGACCCTATCATCCTGAGCGTCAACGGGGAAGTCGAAGTCGAACGCCCAAAGAAGAATCGCCAACGCGATGAAGATTCCGTTGGTTGCGAAGTCCTTTCCAGGACATACGCGCCGTCCGTGCCCGAATCCGAGGAGATCGAGCCGTGTATCTGGTGTAACCGGACGCAGGTTGCCGGTGGCATCCAGGAAACGGGTGGGATCGAATGCATCTGGATTGGGATATACACCGGGATCCCGAGTTTGACCCCTATTCACCCGTCAATTCCGCGCAGGGCCTCAGCAGAACCGGTGTATGCTCACCACAGGTTATCGACAAGTGTTGTACCTTTGGGAACGATATAGCCACGATATTCGAAGTCCTGAATATCGATGATGAGCGATGTACGTGACTTGAAGGAGACCAGTTAGAACCTGCTCCGCCTTATGTGGGATGCCAAGAGGCACTCCGGGCCTCCATCTGATTGCCTCTTTCGCGAGGGCATCGATATATGGTAGCGCGTTCCTGTCGTCGAAAGATGGAAGCCGACTACCGCAAACGGCGTCAACCTGCTGCTGTGCTGCGCGCACCACGTGCGGATGATGCAGAAGTCCCAAAACGGCGGTGCGCAGTGCGGTATGGGTTGTCTCTTGCCCGGCCATGCTAGCGGCGGATGTTTTAGCGCCGAGCACCAAATGAGGAGACGTGTGAGCTGCTTACTATATTACGACTGTAACCCACACCGACTCCTCTGTCGTCAAGCCGTATTTCTCCGCGTTGTTTCTCAAGTCTTCGACGACGCTAGGTGATCCCTATAGTGCACGCTCGTCGACAAGGTGCGGTCCATAGGTGGCAGAATAGCTCACCCGCGCATCGACTTCATCAAACAGCCTGAGCCCCTCTCCCCATGTTCGATTATGCCAGTTCTCGGCGTCCTTCCTCAACCACTGAACCCGTTCCACCACGGGCTTCAGGAAAGGCATCACGTCTACCCGGCTGTTCTGCGGTAACATGGCATACACCAGCTCCTTGTGCCTCTTCTCCATGACTCGGCTGGGATCTCCCCCATATGGTCAAACTTCTTCCCGCCATACAGTACGCGGAAGATTGTCGAACCGGCAAGTCGATGTGTATGATCATCGAACGATTTCGTGGGATGTTGGATGAGACCAAGCGCAAAGTAGGCAACTTCCTCGCTCTGAATCTGATGAAATTGGCTCGTCGCTCGGATATTGAAACTATTGGCAACCAGGGTTAGCGCAGCCTTCCAAAGCCCCGGAGCCGATCAGATTCCACTTACTTGGAATGGATGGAGCGCCTTCCGGCCCGAAAACTGGGGAAACTGTTAGCTCAGCCGTAAGGCGCATGTATATCAGGACGAACTGGCGACCAAGGTCTTCATTGACAAACATGCTGCGAACAGAGTAGAACTCTGACTGTATGGGCGGCGTTAGCCTTGATATCTCCTCGCGCGGACAACGTAAGAGCCAACCTTGGCCGACCTCGGCCGACCGCCCGTAGCGCCGGACATACGGTCAAGCACATCAGCTGCAACCTCAACATTGTCCAGTATGACCATCGGTTTTCCCATTACCCAAATGGTGTAGAACGGGCCATATTGCTGAGCCCACGAGTGGAGCTTCGACCAGAGAAACGCGGCGGGCAGTTGGAGAGCATTCCCTACGAGCGGAAGACCAGGCGGACCCGGCGGCAGACGCGAGGCTCGACGTCGGTACACATCCCGAAAACCAGCATAGACGAGCCAGAGCAGAAGGAGTAGTGGAGCGAGATAAAGCATAGGGACGAGGCAAGCAGAAATATTGCCAGCGTGCGTAAATTACACGATCCCCGTATATATAGGCTGTAACCAGGTCTCTGTCTGATAGACCCGGTCACGAGTCGGTTTTGGTAGCCTGGTCATCCTCGACCGACGTGGAGAGCATTTTGCAGGGTTTCTCGGGTTCACCACGGCTCGAGAAATAAGCAGTAAACCGTGCCAAAGCAGGGGTAACACGTCCCAATTGGGCAGGAACGCGCGAATCGATGGGGCCGAAGACAGCAGACCGGCAGTAAAATGACCGACTGCCTCCCTTCAGAAAGTCTTGTACATTCCAGCAAAGTCCCAGAAGACAAAGCTGCTATTGGAGTTCGACGCAGATAGCCATGAGGGACGAAGGAGCGAAGATCGTCCCTGACCGTGTTGGGCGAGGTCCGATTCAGGCTGTGACTCGTGTCCATCTCGTCCCCCTTCTCGACAGCAGACCGGTCGAGACCGGACGCCTGTCAACCGTAAAGGATTTGTGAATACGAACAGGACAGTGGAGAAGTTAAACGAAGCGCGTACACAAGCTGGAATGAGACTGTTGGATGTGGCCCGGGCCCTTTACTGCACCGCCTGCTTACTCACGCTTGCATACGTAATCAGGCTTCTTGCATTCTAATGCAATTGGCTTTTACACCGTGCAAAGTCCTTACCACCTGGACTACATCATGGGAGGATCGACAAGGTCTGACAATCTGGAACGCTTAAACCCAGTCATCGGCCGGAACAGCCTGCGCAGGCTGACTGGCAATCGACGCAATGCCCGAATCTATATCGGGCCGGAAGCGGGCATCAACCGTGAACATCTCGCAAATGGAGCCTGCAACGCCAAACAGCAACGGGAAATCTTGTGCGATGGACCTGGAAGACAAGGTGGACAACGTATAGTGAAGGGAAGATGAACGTCTCGTCAGGCGCCCTCTTATCCATTGAGACCTCAATACCTCTCCCCGGTCCTCATCACTTCGAGTAGTTTCTCTTCGAGCCCTTCCTGTCTTGGAGTGAAGACGGCCTCAAAGGCTTTGGGCGCACCGATGAACCCCGAGTGATCTTCGAAATCGTCGACGCCGCAAACGACTTTGTTCCCGTGCTCATCAACCCGCCAATCGAGGTCGAAGGCCCACAGGAGCGTCGCAGCCACGATGAACAGGGCGTTCGTTGCGAAATCTTTGCCAGGACAGACGCGCCTCCCGTGGCCAAATCCGAGCATATCGAGTCGTGTATCAGCTGTTACGGGTTTGGGCTTCCCGGAAGCGTCGAGGAAACGGGTTGGATCAAAGACCTCCGGATTGGGATAAGCAACCGGATCACGGGTTTGACCCCTACGTCAAGGTGAGCCGAAATGTAAAAGATATAGACAGCTGGATTTCTTACCAGATGTTATCAAAAAGCATCGTCCCCTTTGGGATGACGTATCCGCGATACTCGAAGTCCTGATTGTCAGTTAGCAGAACTATCTCGCGGCGCTAACTTTAGGACGAACCTCGCTCGCTTGATGTGGCACTCCTATGGGAAGACCAGGCCGCCATCTCATGCCCTCTTTCACGAGCGCATCAATATAGGGAAGCTGGTCCCTCTGGTCGAAGGTGGGTGGGTTGCTACCGCAGACTGCATCAAGTTGCTTCTGCGCCGCCCGCCTCACGTCAGGGTGATGCAGGAGCCCGAGAACCAAGATGCGGAAAGCTGTGTGAGTCGTCTCCTGGCCTGCCATGCTTCCGAGTTCGACATTCTTCAGCATGCCCCGTGACTGACGAGAGCACATCCGCTTACTAGATTGCAACAGTCGTCCAGACCGCCTGGTGCTTTGTCAAGCCATACTTCTCACTGTTTGCTCTGAAGTCCTTCACAATGGTGGGCATTGCCTGCGGCAATGTGAGGACACTCTTCAACCAGCGTCAGAGAGCAGGAGACCAACGCACCCCATCATCAACTCCATCATACAGCCTATAGCCTTCTCGGGTCGTCTCCTCTTGCCAGTTGTCGGCTTCCCTTCTCAACCACTTGCTTCTCTGCACGAGCGGCTTCAGGAAGGGAAAGGCGTCCACCCGGCTGTTCTGAGGAAGCATGGCGTACAACATCTCCTTGTCGAGCTTCTCCATGACGCGACTAGGATCTTCACCCATGTGTTCAAATGGTTCCCCACCGTATAGAATACGGAAGATCGAGGAACCTGCCAAACGATGGGTATGCGCCTCGAACGTTTTGGAGGGATATCTAAGAAGGCCGAGCGCAAAGTTGGCAACTTCTGCAGTCTGTAGCTGACAAAATTGAGAAGTCGCTCGAATGTTGAAGCTGTTGGATGGGTAGGATGAGTCATAACAGCTTCCTTCAGACTGCGGGACATACTTGGCGTGCAGAGCCCGTCTCGCACCTCGGAAACTAGGGGAGTTCAATTTGTGGAACGACTCGGCAATGACTGGCGTACTGCGGGCCAAGATCCTCACTGATAAACATGCTACGGAGACCATAGAACTCGCCCTGGGCAATGAGGCCTGTTAGCCTGGCTTCGAAGGAGATGATAGAAGACGGCATTACCTTGATAGAGCGTGGACGGGCTGCCGTGATTCCCGACATACGGTCCAGGACATCCGCAGCTACCTCAACGTTATCGAGGATCACCATCGGTCTTCCCATGACCCATATGGTATAGAACGGTCCATACTGCTGAGACCACGAGTGAAGCTTGTACCAGAGAAACTTAGCAGGGAGCTGCAGTGCATTTCCGAAAATCGGAAGGCCAGGGGGTCCAGGGGGCAAGCGGGATGTACGTCGACGTTGTACATCTCGCACTGCGGCATAAACTAGGTAGAGAACAGCCAGGCCCAGGAGGCCGAGTACGTAGAGCATCTTGGTTGGCAGAGGCACGATGCGCTTGAAGGGGCGCTCGCGCGATTGGAGCCCTTTATGAGGCCCAACTTACCGGTTGGAGCACACCACCGCAGACTTGTGTTTGTTGGCAAACTTCGCACGTCTGGCCCTTGACGGAAGGTTGATAGCCCGAGTTCTCCATCAGTAGCAAGAAGTTCAGACCCGCAGCCGCCTTGTGTCAACCCGCAGGAAGAGTTCGAGAGAGAAGCAGCTTCAGCAGCATCCTTCTATCTGCCAACAACGCGCCAGTAGATAACCCCAGAACGTATGATACGGTCCATTGAGTGACAAGGTCTCCCCGGCGGATCAGTCTCGCGTTGCCTCTTGTGGAAAGAATATTGGGTGCCCGCTGCATCAAATTCATCCACCATTCATTATTCCAGGCGAATGGACGGCAAAGTGACTGTGGTCTATCTGTCAACTCAACTCAGCTGGAGCAGAAGACCAAGGAGATACCTGGCTAACTTGCGACGTGCCTTGGATGGCGAACGTAGCAAGACCCATCTGCGCAGCAACAATGATGTCCCAGAAAACTAGAATGCTTCGCGATGCAGAGGCGGAGCGCACGCTCCTTATACCATCTTGAGCGCGTCAGGGGGGAACATCGTGCCGTAAGATCATCCGTTGCTGCTGACCCCTCTATGAATGGACTCTTGCACCCTATGAACTGGAACCGACCTAACCGTCGCTTCAGGGCCCGATCACCAGCAAGACCCTTATTGAAGCGAGAGACGTTGGCTGAAGTCGTCAGAAGAACGTGCAAGCTCGGTTGCTTCTTTCCTGTAGCCGATGGAAACGATCTTATCTGGAGTGTTTACGGGATGGGACACCCGATGGAGCATTGTAAGAGATTGGATTGTTCCTGAACTCGAACATTCCCTATCAGGCTGAAATGCATGAGTGTAAGCATCATAGGCAGGAGACCAAGCGCTTCACCTACTAAGCTTTGCCAACCGTCTTGCGAGGCAAGACGCTTTGTTCCAGTGATGTAGGCTTGGTTATTGCGTAGCTGTGGTGCGACAGAGACCGAATCCCGGGCTCGTCCTCCAACAGTGTCGCTCGACTACGATCGCTTAGCAATGCTACGTACAGCTTCCTGCGCCCTCTTTGTCATAGAAGAATAAGCCGTACGTTTCTGTGGCATAAGCTAAGGCACGCCTCCGGGTGTATGAGACGGTTGTTGTCAGTAACTGCGGGTAACTCTGAGATCACTGCGGATTTGTTGGATGGGATGAGGCCCTTGACTGCTTCCGAAACGCGAGAGCCAGCTTGCTCGTCCGGTATAGGGCGGGATGTCCGACTTCAGATGAGACGGAAGCTTCAGTGTTTCGCCCTTGCCCAGGCCGTTCTATGAGCACTGCATGCAGAGAGTTGCGTTGTTGATCACTTGGGACAGTGAGGGCTGTGAAACCGTTCGACCCTTCTTTACTCCCAAGGAAGACAGCTCTTCAAGTCCGCCGATCGCAAGGGTACACATAGGGGGGAAGTTCAATCAACCCTACTTACATAGAACGAAGCAGAGTCAGGCGCAGAAAAAACAGGTCGATCGCTTGGAGAAGCAGAGGACATGGTCAACAGTCAGAGACAGGCTCCCGTTCGGGGCCGATCCCCTAAGTGACGTAAGAATGCCTCCGCCGACAATGTTATGGCGGAATCAGATTCTTTCAAATCTCAGTGCGCCTATTAAGCCATCCGCTGCTTTCGACAACCCCGCATTAATACGGCCACACAGCGCATATACTTGCAAAGTCCATACTAGACAACACCGGTAGTCACCAGCAGAATCAGTAACGGGTCGAATATCTTGTTGCTATCCTTGGCTTGCACATTCGAGGCTGCGTGTAGGAGGCTCACGCCAGCCTTCTTAACTTGACTTTCATCATGCTCTTCGACGTGTCGCGAGGAGATGAACTGCGGCCATGGCTGATATCGACACTCGAACCAATATGCGATGCCGACCCCGAAGTCCTCGCAGACTACGTTATCGCGCTCCTGCGCCATGACGGCGATGAGCAGCAACTTCGAGGCGTGTTCGTCTCCCAGCTCGAAGACTTCCTGGACCAAGAAGCGCCCGCCTTCGTGGACAAGCTCTTCGCTGAGCTCAATAGCCGGCGAATGATTGTTCGTCCCCAAGCGCCCGCCCAACCCGTACCTGGACCCAGTAACTCCAACCCGATAACCGCGCCGAGTCTCCCTACGCCGCCAGACGAAGGCATCCCAATACCGCTCGAAATGCTGGCTGGTCCTTCGTCTTCTGCTCAAGTGGGGCAGAAACGAGGTCGCGACTCAGATGATATGGATGTGGACCGCGGTCCGCCGAAGGGGCCGAGGATGGGCACTGGTCTGCAGGGGATCCAGCGATACGAGAGCAGAAATCAGAACGGACCTGGTGGGTTCCAGGGGCCAAATGGAGGGCCATTCAGAGGGCAGGGGCCGAGAGGTGGAAGAGGGCGAGGTCGCGGTGGGAGAGGAGGCTTCCCTGGCCCTGGTCTCGGTCCTGGCCGAGATGGACGGGAGCCGTGTCGCGACTTCCATGGTGCGTCTATCTGCTCAAGTACCCGACTACAACAGCTAACAGTCACGTTCAGAGAGAGGGTTCTGCTCCAGAGGCATGCTGTGCCCTTTCTCGCACGGCGACGACATGGGCATGGTACCGCCCATGATGCCATTCTTCATGCCAGGCATGATGCCCGGTATGCCCATGCCTGTCCCAGGTCCGAACGGGGAGATGCAATTCCCGATGATGCCGAATATGTTTGGGCCTGCTGGTCTGCCCGGACAACCTGGAGGCGGGAAGGACGGGGAATACGATCCGAGTCAGGCGCAGATGCCGATATCGCCTACTGGGATGGGGATGATGAGTGCCATGATGGGCGGAAGTAGCGAGGACCAAGATATGGATGGTGGCGACGGATCTGGAAGGGGACGCGGACGAGGCGGCTTCCGAGGAAGAGGCCGGGGGAGAGGTGGTCAACCCCATGGAGGCGGCTTCCGACCTAGCCCAGAGGACAAGACCCTCCTAGTCGAGAAGATTCCCACTGAGCACCTCTCACTCACTGCGATCAACGAGCAGTTCAAGAAACACGGCACGATCACGAACATCGCCGTCGACGCTCGGGGCGCAAAGGCGATGGTCACATTCGCGACGCATGAGGAGGCCCAGCGGGCGCACCGTGATCCGGAACCGGTATTCGGCAGCCGGTTCGTTAAGGTGCTTTGGCATCGGCCGCTCGAGGGCAAGGGTACGATAGGCCAAGAGATGCTAGAGAAGAGCAAAGTGCTCGTGAACAACCTGAACAACCCGAAACCCCCAGCACCAGCCGCTCCTAAGCCTGCTACCCCTGCAGCAGGTCAAGACCCAGCTGCGGCCGCACTGGCAGCCCGGACGCAGTTGATCGAGAAACATCTCGCGGAGCAAAAGACGCTCATGGAGAAGTTCGAGAAGGCCTCCACGCCTGCGGAGAAGAAGGAGATCCTACAGCTGATCAAGAAGAATGATCAGGCGATGAAGGAACTCAAGGAGGCACCTTTGCCTGTCCCCGCTCCGAAGCCTGCCCCTGCCCCGGCTGCTCCTGCTCCTGTGAGTGGAGCTGGCGCGGGAGCTGGTTCGAGAGAGGCGCAGATGAAGGAGAGGTTGGATAAGGAGCTGGATTTGCAGAATACGATGGATGAGATCAAATCGAATGGGGATGCGAATCCGGAACTACTTGCACAACTGCAACAGCTTCGTGAGGAGGTAAGCCGCTTCTGATAACTACTTTCATTATCTAGGTACTGACTGTGAGATTCAGGCACGACAAGCCGGCGTCCCGCTCGACGCGAACGGTCGACCAATCGAGCAGCCCGCACCTACTTACACTCCCGGCTATTCCCGCCAATACGCACGTGGACGTGGGCGAGGCAGAGGCCGCGGTGGATGGCGTGGCGGTCCTCCGGTTTATCATCAGTCGATGAAGCTGGATCTCCGACCAAAGAAGTTGATCGTCAAGGGCGTTATGCCAGGCGATGAGGACGCGCTCGCTGCAGTGAGGAATTTCTATGTGGTATGTATGGTGTCCATTCGCTACTGCGCAACGCTAATGCCCGATTGTCTTCTCTTAGGCTTCTGGCGGCATGGAATCCCTCGAGCCCCAGCCAGACGGGACGATCCACGTCAACTTCTTCAGCCGGAGCGCAGCAGAACTAGCAATGTCCAAAGGCTCCTCCATCCCCAACGCGGAGAACGTAACCGTCAGCTGGCCACCACCCGCTGCACCGCCAGCATCTTCCCAGCCCGCATCATCCGCGCCAGGGTCGCAAGCCAGCCAGCCACAGCCAAATACGGAAGAGAGCCAGGAAGTGGAGCATCAGCTTGCTAGTGGAGCGCAGGAGTCGGCCGACCAGCAGCAAGGCGACGATGATCCCTGGGCGACGAGCCAGGATATTGTTGTCGATGAATGATTGCAGTGTCTACCATGGTGGGCTGAGCGAGAAGAAGCGAATAGTGTATATTGAACCATGTATTGCGCGACGCAGCGGACGGGCACCGTGACTGTTGAATACATCCATTGAGTCCGAGCCACTTGCAAGCTTGGACCAAAACCCTCATTTCGCACAAAAGAGCGCCGCATAGTCCTTTGTGCTCGATCGAACAAAAGCAACCACAGACGAAAGGCGGGAATGCGGCGACGCCGCACTGATTTCACGTTCCCGCAGCCCTGATGAGACGAGAAAACTGACCAATAGCGTAAATCCCTCGGCGCGCGGCAGCCATGCGGCCCTTGCCGCATCCACAAAATGCCTCAATGAATTCTCCCGCTTCTTTCCCCCTGTCACACACGCATCAGCGGTGCGGCGTCGCCGCATGATGGAATGCGCGATTTTTTGTTTGGCTGGGCGAAGGAGGGGTATATAAGACGCTGGGTTTTGTGCGATGGGGGCGGGGATATGGGTTGAGGCTTTTTCCCTCCTTCCACTGCTCAGTGCTATCCCTCGCCCCCGTTCGACTCTCCCCTTCCCTGGTCCCTCCCTTGGGTAATGGTAGCTTGTTTGACTAGTCACTCGAACTTGGCGCTCTGCTATATGTCTGGTCTTGCTTGGTCTTGGTTCTTATCTTTGCTTAACTCGGTCTTCCCCCTTGCACGGCTCTTCTATGTCCGGCCCTCTTTTTTTCTGAGGCTTCGCCCGTCTGTCTGCACGGTCAACCTGGATGAAGTCGATGGACTTTATGAAGACTTGGATCCTGCTTGACTTGTCTGCTTGCTTCCTTCTCCTCCTGGACTCATCACTCGGGCGTCATCAATGACGGCCTATACTACATACCCAACCAAGCACCTCCTAACTGTCAGCCGTCCTCATGGTCCTCGGTCTCCGTCTACCATCCAGGTCGTCGCCTCCTTCCCTTGTCCATCCTACCCCCTCTATGCCTCACCACCGCCGCCCTCATCACCCCTCACCCATGCTCGTCGACATCAAAGCCCCTCTAGCCGGCCCTAATCAACCCCCATCCAACTTCACCCTCCCCACCGGCCCGCCCAACCCGACGGGATCCGCCTCCGTCGTCGTCGCCCCCGATCATCCCGTCGTCACATCATCTGTGCGGTGTCGCCTCATGGCAGCGGTCGTACGTCGCCGAGAGATCGTTCCACCCTCTTGGTCACGAAGGGTCTGGTAGCATGTACTACTCGTCGGCGGCCGTCGGAGGACGGCCTGTTCTTGGCCACATTCTTGGCAAGAATGTGATCGTATTCTCTATCGTCGTCGCATGCTCTCAGACTGGTATGGATGTCCGTTTGAAAGCCTCATGTTCTTGAAACATGCACCTTTCGGGTGACTTCCCAAAGTTGGCGAGGATGCATCGGGCTGTCACATCCCTTCACTGCAATTCTTTTGGACTTTAACCCATGAGGCAATGTTTCAACGTAATCAAGGGAGCAAGATGCGCCCATGTCGATTTTCAGCGTCGAGGGGTCGTTCGACATGGCGAGTCCTCGGACGCGGAATGAAGATGCCATGCATGCAATTCCTGGTTAATCACCCATGGCGTGATCTCAAACAGTCAAGAGAGGGCTATCGAACGAGGGATCCCTTGCGACGCCCTCTCCACTTGCCGGGACTGCGGAAGGCCATTTTCAAATCACATCACATTCCGTCTCTTTCCGTCAGAAAGTGGTCCCATCCACCTGGTTTGGGTATGGAAGACCCCTTGGGACGCCTCCCTGCCCCGGGTACGCAAATGAACGAAACAAATCCCGTTGCATGAGCGAGAAATGTGCCCGCTCGAAGAGCCGCTCCAGAACCCCATTCATGGGTAGTTCCAGCGACTCCTCAAGCGACTCCTCGGCACCAAACGAGCATGAGTACTGCAGCATGCATGTGGGGGGAAATGTCCTTGTATCGGTGGAGACTTCGGTCGAATATCTTCGAGCGAAGTCTGCGGCGACAAGGGGCTGTGAGTTCACGCCTGGTTGCGTTACGACAAGTGTGAGTGAAAACGGCTCTCTGGTGGGGGCTTGCCTGTTCCTTGTTTATTCCTCGGAAGACTTGGGACTGTGCGACTTTTGAGTAACTGAAGGGGGTTGCAAGCATGAGTAAGGTCAACGTCGACGTTTCCTGTCTGATTGGGTGGCGCCCGGCGGAAGGCAATGCTTGTGGAACAATGACGATAGGGAGCGACTTGACAAAGCCCAGGAAGGGGTGCAACACCCGCCTGACAAGTCATACTGTAAAACCAGAACAAACAATAAATTTCCTAATATTCGGCAAGACAACAACGGCTCGAGAAGAGAGGCGTCCTCGGAAGATTACAACCCCTTCTCCTTCTCCTCCCAAACACGCCCTGCCTCCCACCGCATCTCCCTCCAAGCAAGTCAGACGCTCATCCCCAGCGCAGCCGCCACACCCAACAGCACCGCCAGGCCAGCACCCATCGACCCTGCCATGAGGGAAAGAGCGCCTGACGAGCCTGAGGAGCCGGACGAGCCCGTGCTGTTTGACCCGGAACCGGTCGAGTTCCCGGAGGATGAGGAGGTCGAGGTGGAGTTCTTGCACGTTACGTTGGAGGGGACGGTGTAGTTCGTGATCAGCACCACGTCGGCGCACTATAGTTCACCAGTATCAGCACCAGCACAGAACGAAGAGCAGTACCACGAAGAAGAAGGGAGAGGGAGAGAGGGTAACAGGAGAGGTAGACATACGTCATACAGCGCCCCATCACCACCATTAAAGTACACCTGAATAGTCGCGTTCGTCCCGTTCGCCACTTGAAGTCCAACGTTCTCAGCATCGACAGGGACACAGAGCTCGCCCTGGTAGTTCATCGTGAATGTCGGCACGAGCGGGCTCTGCTCTCTTTCGTAAGCTGTTGTTCCTATCAGGGGAGGGGGGGACGTACGATAGCGGTGCCATTGCTCGTCTGGTTGAACTGGGCGAAAGTGGTCGGGTCGTTGTCGAAGCTATTCATCGCAATCTGTCAGCTCCTTGCGCTGGGGAAGGGGGGGGGGCGCACCTGATGACAATCTCGACCGTTGCAGACGGGTGCTCGGAGGTGATGTCGACTACGCCAGAGTCAAGCGGGAAGGGAGAGCGGGCTCCGGTGGGGTAGGAGGAGCAGAATGACGTCTCTTTTTGCTGTGACGTGGGGTTAGTATGGCCAGAACTAGTGGGAGAAGGGGAGGCAGGGGGAAGGGGGAGGAGGGACGTACGGCGACGAATGGGCCGCGGGGAGGGGGGTAGTTGAGGTGGAAGTGGGCGAGCGCTGGGGCTGCGGCGAGAAGGAGGAGGGCAGCGGTGGAGAACATCTCTGCGGCTTTCGGCTCTTCAAACTTTTGGAATGGTCGGGGAGGTGGGAAAGGCTTGAAGAGATGAGAGTCGGGAGGTGTTGAGGGTTATATACCGAGAATGAGGAGTGGGGGATTGAATACCGTCCTTAGTGATACACAAGAACACTTGAAGTCCTAACCGGATGGTGCCTGGCTTCCCTTCCCTTCCCAAAGACGACGGACTGTCGCAAACGGCCGAACGCGGTGCACCGAATGCGGGTCCACGATCTAATCGCGATACTGCGAGAAGACAAGGGAAGCCACCGAGGGAACGGAAGTAACGGAAGCAGGTTTGGGTCCGGGAGATGGAGGGACCCCGGGAGCGCTTGATGGAGGGCCGGAACTTTTGGGATTTTTTGGAGGAATACAGCCTTGGGGCTTCTGGTGGGCTTCTTGGCGTCCGGCGTGTGTTGCAGGATGCCAGGGATCTGACCAACAGAACTAGTGAACCCAGCAATGCACTGCTTGTCGCACTCAACTGAGCATGGGTACGCTCAACCTAACTTGGTGAGGCACACCCAGAACTCAATCAGACCGACTACTGGAGAAGCAGAACTTGATGCGAGCTACGGGTTCATCGATGTTCTGCCCGAGGTACCTCATCCTTGATGTTCGTTCTGTTACGCAGAAATATAATTAGGATTGCTACGTGAGCAGATCGAGGCCTGCGATATGCACTCCCGCGAAGACAGAGCGAGCTATCTGAACAAGATGGAGTTCAGCTCGGAATCGCCAGGAACAAACAGAGGAATCTGTATCTCCCTTCCTCACATCGAAAACGCCAGCCTGAGATTCAGAGCTAGAAACCCAACCCTTTGAGGAGCATGCTTATTATATTTGCAATGCATAGTGACACCGGACCTTGCGCAAGAGTCTCCGAACTGGACCACACCCTGGTATCTTCTTCAGAGACCGGACCTCGTATACACCGTTCTTTCCTCCCCACTTCAACTTTCTGCTAGTGTAGCATTCCCATGAGGTTCGTCTAAAATCTCGGCGGCATCCCGACGGGCATTGGAGCAGCCGCGATCGCCCCCGTCAGGCAAACGGTCAATTCCAAGCTCGGATTAGATTCGCAGATCATTGTTGACAATCGAGTCGAATAAGATATCCATAATAACATAGATGTTTTTGCGCGGATTGTTTTCTCGAGTCGTCGTCCACCAGTCAGAGATGTTCCAAACGTCAGTCCCCCACCCGACCACAATCCCTTGCCTCGCCAAAGAACCTCTCAATTATCTTTCCCCCTCTCCTGCTCCTTCGCCGTCCAATCCAACCAGCTCCCATCATAGTTCATAACCCCCTTCCACCCGCTCCTAACCGCAAGATCACAAGCAGTCAAGCTCCTCTTCCCGCTCCTGCAATAAAACACCACTTTCTTCTCCTCCGTGTTGCCCGGCTTGGGGAAGCCGAATTTCTGCTCGAATTCGTGCGCGGGGAGAGTGAGCGCACTGGGGAGCTGCGAGAGGGGGAGGGCGACGGAGGAGGGGATCGAGCCTTGGGCGATCTCGTCCGGCTCGCGGACGTCGACTAGGACGACGTCCTGCCGCATCTCTCTTTAGCTACACTGCCGGCTTTGGAGTGGAGGGAAAGGGGAAGGGGTGACGAACCTCGCTAGGCTGCTGAGTCCATTTCTTCACTTGGTCATACGTCACACTAGGATGATTCCAGTGCTCAGCAGCGATTGAGCCTTCCGCCTTGGGCCCCGTACCCGGGCGTGGGATTTGCTCGTTCGCCCGACGCAAGGAGGTGGAGAGAGCCCGGCTTTGGCGGGGGAGGATGCGGACCACTGGTGGGACCGTCCGCGGCATGCGTGTGAGCAGAGTGCGAGCGCGGTACATTGTCGGTTTCTTTGCTGCGAATGACCAGTAAGAACGCAAGTGATAGTGACTGCGATGGTCGTGCGGTCTGTTAGAGATTGAGCTGCTGGAAGAGGGTCGTGCGCGAATTACCAGCTCTGCGGAGCACGTCATCCCATCCCCTGGCCAATCAGCCTCACCCCTGAGGAAGAACGGCCGATCCTCGGCTTCGACAGCTTCCGTCTCCCTTTCCCTGGCATTTCCAGCACATTTCCCTTCCTTGGGACTCTGGTCAGCCAACCGCATAAACCCCTCATATCCGCACGGAAGCACCTAAAATGCCTCATCACACACCGGCTGATCCTCCCCCCTTACACACAGCAGAGCGGCAGAAATCGCGCATCTCAGCGCGGAGGGTGAACGGGCATATAAAACCCCTCCCCACTTCGTGCAGGGCGCAGCGAAAGGAAAACGCCCCGCTTGTCATTCGCCCATCGTCTTCCCTTCATCCCTCTCCTCTCCCTACCCTGCCTTCTCCCTTCCTTCCTTCTCTGTTATCTCTCGCTATGGGCTTCTTTGGCTCTTGAGAGATGGGGATGCTGCGCCTGGCTGTGCTCCATGGGAGACAAGGCGCATATATGGCTCCCCTCATCCCGCCTGTCAACGATTGACACCTCTCTATCGCCCTTGATGGCGGCTTCACCTGATCATCCATCATCGTCCCTCGCCGACCCCTCTCCCCTCATCCCGAAACCATCCACCATATATATCCACCCGGCTGCTTATCTCCGCTTCCCCTCCTGATGGCGTGCTTCTCTCTACACCTGGCTCTTCTCCCCCTCTGGTACGAGGCACGACCCGCCTTTGCCGACGCTCTCCCCGGTCAGCTTTGGATATCCTCCATGAAAGCGAGAAGGGGTTGAGTGCCTGGCATGGGCTGGTCGTCGCCTACCGCTCTCCGTCTAAGCTCAAGACACGCTGGCATTGACTGTCTACCACTGCTACCTACTGCCACCACCTGGTCACCCCCTCCTGGCCGCCTTCTATCCTCAGCATCTCAAGGCAAGCAAGATCACCGCACATCCTCAAGCACGCAAGACCGGCCCTAATCAACCCCTCTCCCCCTTCAGCTCATCGTCGATGGTCCGTGCCCACTCCAATCCGCCTCCTTCCGCCTCCGCCAGCTTCCGTCCTCCTCAGCGTCCTCAGCGTCCTTCGGGAGTTCGCATACGTTCTTGGGATACGTCAGCGGGCCGGCTTGTCTTGCGTCAATGAATCTTGGAGAATGTGGGAATTGCCCGATGGGCGGATGAAATGTCTGCATGGTTGGGAAGAGTCTGGTGATCGGCGACCGTTTTGGAGAAGGAGGGTTCTGAACGGCTCCTTCCAGTTTCCCATTCTCTATGCATCAAGCACAGTATGGCGCCATCTCCCGCTCGTGCTCCGTTTGGCAACCCGCCCTCCTCTGGCACAAGCCGATCAGGCTGTTGAGGAACACGAAGCACCGCGACTGTATTGCATTCTGTTGAAGGCTATCTAATCTGTTGGTACTTGCCAGATGGAGAACGCCGTGGCGTGCCATGGACTCGGGCTCCTTCAGGTTCTCAGGCACATGCCCCTCCCTATACGGTAATGGCACGACATTACGAAGGTGGACGAAGAGCTCCACAAGCGGAGCGGAGCGATGGGTGACGGCAAGACCGGCTTGGGTCGATCATCCTCTCCAAGGACCCCTTGTGACGCCTCTTTCCTGCTTTCACTCGCGAGTCTGCGAAATTCCTTGCTTTGCCAAAACTGCGAAACTCAACACCGGACAAAAGCGATTATCAAGATCTTATCTCCCCCATCATGACCGGCCAACTCCGGGCGCCTAACATATATGGCCAAGTAAGAGGCCGGAGCGCCGGCACACTTCCCGGCCCAATTCGGCGAAAGGCGAGTGAAGAGTGAAGAAGGGTTCGGCACCGCGCGCGAGGGCTTTGGACGGAGGCAAAAGACGGGAAGAAATTGGAATGCGGTGATCGTGGGCGGAGGTATATCTTGTCTCCGAGCATTGGGAGGTAGTGGATTGATTACGAGTGCCCCGACGACTGGCGACTGGGAGGGTGAGACCTCCTCGGGCGAGTGCTGTGCTCTTGTATCTTTCGTCTCTCTCTGCCGCTCTGTCCCGTGCGATCGTTTGGGAGTCTACGTTACTTAGGTGCGCTATAGTCCTCTCTCCGTTGAGTACCTTCACTCACCTTTGCTCGCTCAGTCCCACCAACCAACCACTCATACCCGCCCTTGCACTACCCAGCTCAGCGAGCAAAGAACAAGCAAAGATGGACATGGACGACATGCCCGGCATGGACATGGACGGCACGACCACCACCATGGGCACAATGGGGATGATGCTCGGCTTCCACGCTATGCCCTTCGACCAACTCTGGTTCTCGGGCTGGACACCGCTCACGAACGGGGCGATGGTTGGGGCTTGTGTGGGGATCTTCTTGCTTGCGATTGTTGATCGGTGGGTGGCCGCGATTAGGGGGTTGTGTGAGGTTTGGTGGAAGATGAGGTGAGTCGCTTTGCTTCCCTGCTCTGTACCGAGAGCAGCCAGCTGATAAGGACCTGCAGGACCGATGCTATACTGGCTAGGAAATATGCAAATTCCGCCTCCTCCGTCCTCCCCATCGTCGGCTCCCAACCAACAAACAACGAAAAGAAATCCGCCTCAGCCTCCGAAGTGGACGTCGAAGACTGCTGTTCCCCCAGCACGCCCAGCGTGCCCATCCCCGCCCTCTCCTACCGCCCCCTCCCGCCCCCCTTCCCCACCCGCCTATCAGCGATCGACAGGCTCATACCGCCCTTCATATTCTCGCACGACGTCCCGCGCGGCGTGCTCCAAGTTGCGCAGGCCGCACTGGGGTATGCGTTGATGTTGGCGTTTATGACGATGAATTGGGGATATTGTTTGTCTGTGCTGGCGGGGTTGGGGGTTGGGGAGGTGTTGTTTGGGAGGTATGCGAATCATGGTGGGCAGCATGGGATGACTGGGAGTGCTTAGGCTGCTTGGCTGCTGGTCGCCCATGGGTGGATGTTGTGTAGGATGTTGTAGTGGGTTGGGGATGTGTATCTGTTTACGTTTTATTATGAGAGGAATGTACAACTATGTTAAACTGTGAACTGTGCGACGACGCTGCCTGCTGCGAATTGCGCATCTGCTCTGTCCGTTGTTCCCCCCCAATCTCTCCAGCTCATCCTACGTGTCGCAGGCCGCGCTATCTCCCCTGCAGAGGAATTGGGCAGTGGAATGAGTATCTAGAGCTCGTGCATGCCTGCCCAGGCCCAGCAGGCTCTCACACACGACAGGAGGGGCAGATTATTCATGCCCGCAATCCCCAATTCTATCCCAATATCCAGGAAGTCCCCCTGATCGAGATATGCCAAATGACCACCTCCCTCACCACCCGGTCGCCACAAGCCGACTCAGACTCCATCAATCCATTCCCCAAATCGGCAGTCGTCCCCAAAATCTGCTTCCGCTAAAACCGGAGTGTCCGGGGTCTGATCCACCCTTACAAAGGCACGCACAGCCCTCGTTCCGTTGTCTTCCCTCCGTCATCCTTTTTCGCCACAGCTTCTCACTCTCGCAACCCCGGTCCGGAACTATTATAGGCACTTGTTCTCGTATCTGTGCGGCTGCGCTCGCTCCTCCTCCTTCCTTCCGTCAGGACCATCATATCGGGCACGCACAAGCTTCTCCGTGTGCATCTCGGCGACACTGCAAGGATAGGAAGTGCTCTCGGGGGCCTACTTGGATCCTTGCAAGTCTCAAGCTCATTCACTCCTCACCTCGCTGATCGACGCCGGCACGTTCCGCGGAGCCTGACTTTCCCTTCCCTCGGCTGAGTGGGGGATCGGGGCGTGACCAGGACTGCGGATATCTTGAGCCAAAAGGCCCCTTCTTATTCCCCTGGACTTGGGAACCCATCAGTAGTAGTTCTCTCTCTCCTCTGTGCTTGTGAGGGCTTGGACGGTTCTGTACTACTGGACGACAATGTCCGACCCGGGTGCTCCTCCTGATATTCCTGCTCCTCCTGGACAACAGGACAAGTAAGTCCTTTCGCTTTGAAGATCGGGTCATGCGAGCTAAACGTGCAACAGCGTCTACCTCATCGACCCACAATATGCGCTGATATTCACCTACACCTGGGTATCAGTCGCCGCAGCCGCGATACTCTACCGATCCCCCAAGCTCTACAGGCGGATCCGGAATGCCTGGAAACGGGACGGGATCCACGGATGGGGTATCTACGAGGATATCTCGCCGCTTAACGTGGAGGAGGAAAAGGAGGCGCTGATTCATGGTGCTGCTATCAAGCGAACAGATAGTGTGCGATGGGTCAGCGTGTCTGGGCCTGTTAGGCTGCTCCGAGCGGCAGAAGCGCTGTTCAGGAATACGTTTGGTTGGGAGGTGAAGTACCTGCGCCTCAGCGTCGGCCAGCGTACGTCCACCACGGGCTCCCTTGATATCTACTGACTCTCTTGCAGTCGTTCTGCTCGTCGGCTTCACCCTCACCCTCCTCCTCTGCTTAACCCTGAACTCCGAACTATATCTCAACTCCAACCGAGCAGGATTCATGGTCCTCTCCCTCCTCCCGCCCGTCTTCCTCCTCTCCACGAAAAATTCCCTCCTCGCATTCCTCCTCTCGATCGGGTACGAAAAGCTCAACTTCTTGCATCGCTGGGGAGGACGGATGATGTTCGTCCTTGCGTGCGTGCATGGAGGGCTGTGGATCAATAATCGGATCATCAATGGTCAAGCCAGCTTGCTTCTCACGGAGGATAAGGAACGGAGGGGGATTGCGACGATCTCCGTGTTGACACTTATCGTGCTGACGAGCATTCGGCCGATCCGGATCTTCGCCTGGCAGTTCTTCTTCGCATCACAGTACGTTTCACGTCCCGAATCGTCATAACTTATGTGCTGACGATACGCCAGCGTGGCGCTGTACGTGGCATTTTTCGTCTGCCTGAACTACCACACTCCCTACGCAGTGCCCTGGATATTCCCAGCCCTCGCCTTCTACGGCTGGGACATCGCAGTCCGCATGCTCCGTTTCCGGATGAAAGATGCCACCCTTCTACCAGTAGACGACCAGATGACGTTGGTCCATATCCCCGACGCGACCGGCGGGTGGCGTGGAGGGCAGCATGTCCGGCTGAGGATCTTTGTCGGGACGCAGGCGTTCCAGGCTCATCCACTCACCATCCTGAACTCGCCTGCGCCGAGAGCGGATACGACCCGGACGCAGGGGATGCTCCTCGCCGCGAGGGTTAATGGAGACTGGACCAGGGCGCTCAACCGCCTTGGGAAGACCAGGGCATGGGTCATGCTCGATGGGCCGTATGGAGGTGTTAACATGACTCCGAAGGAACGGGTGCTGCTCGTTGCGGGCGGATGTGGTGTTACCTTCACGCTCGGCGTGATGGACGAGCTCATTACTGCTGTTGAGAATGGTGATCGCCGGTTGAGGGAGATCGAGTGGGTGTGGTACATCCGGTCTTATGGTAAGCATATACATTCTTACTGGACACGCCTGTTGACTCCCTTGAAGATTGCGTCAACTGGTTCGTCGCCCAACTGCAATCCCTCGCCCTCCGCGCACATGCCATGCCATTCCTCGACCTCCGCGTGCGCATCTTCCTCACCTGTCCCTGCGGCGACCCCCCGGAACTCCTCTCCTCCATCCCCGACTGCATCGTAACAACCGACAAACCCAAGATTGCCGACCTCCTCGAGCCCCTGCTAGACTTCGAGATCGAGGATGCCGAAGGGCGCAAGCCCGCCATGGGCGGCGGAGTGGGCGTTGCGGCCTGTGGGCCGGAGATGCTCGTCCGGCATGCGCAGAATGCTGTGGCTGCTATTAGTCCTGCTAGGGCGGCGAGGTGCGGCGGGGTGGAGGTGCATGCGGAGAGGTTCAATTTGTAGTTACTGTAGTATCGGATGTATTACCTATCTGTACCAAGTCTATCCAAGGAGTCCAACCTTGCCTGGTTCGGGAAGCAGGCTCGTCCGGAGCTTGCGGTACCCTGTACTACCTCCGTACGGGAGGGTCAACCGTTCATGATGCCAAGCCCACCAACCGAGCAGGACGTCAAGTTCCGGGGTCTTAGTCTTCATCTATCGACCATCTAAGATCTGCGGAAGAAGCCGCACACGACTTGTGGCTTGGACGCCAAGACTTGTTCACTTGTTGCTGTTTCCTCCGCACGACGAAAAGGGTCGATGGAGGTTCGGGACGGGAGGAAGGTTGATGCATGTCTTTCCTGGTACGTGGTGAGGAAGCCAGGCACGGAAAGTTGTCCGGATAGGATAAGCGGGCAATGGACGTGATGTTGTCACAAGTTTTCCGCCCCTTTTGAGGTATAAGAGCTGGAGTTTGCATGGGCTATTGGAGCATGCTGCGACTGGAGCCTGATCCCCTTGTTTCTCTCTAAAGATGTTCTCCGCGCTGCTTGTTCTCGCTTTTTCGGCCCTCCCAGCCTTCGCCCACTTCACCCTCAACTACCCTCCTCCTAGAGGCCCATTCGTAGCTGTAAGTTCCTACTTCTCTCTCCCTTCCATTCGGCAATTCCATGGCTGACCCACCGTAGCAAAAAGAACTCTCCTTCTGCTCCGGCTACCCCACAGGCGCCCGCTCGCCCTTCCCCCTCATCGGAGGCGTCATCGACATATCGAACCATCACCCCTCCTGCCAAGTCGGCGCATGGATCAGCTTCGACGCCGACCCTACCCAGTTCGTGCAGTTTAACCATACCGACAACGGAACTGAATATGTGGGTCCTGTTGCTCCTTCAAGAACACTGGGAAAGGGCTGATCGGGCGGGCAGGGGATGCTGCATGGGTTTATTCCTATGAACTGGCAGGGCGATATTTGTTTTCCCGTCGATATTGAGAGCCTCGGCGTTCCGGGCGTGGGCAATGGCACGCTGGCGACGATCCAAGTGCAGTATAACGGCGGCGACGGTGCTCTCTTCGACGTAAGCTTCTTCCATCCCCATCCCAGGTGTGTCGCAGGCTTAGTAGATGGATGACAGTGCGCCGATGTCGTCCTCCTTGCCAACTACAGTGTCCCGTCCAACGCGACTTGTACCAATTCGACCGCGGCGACCAACTCGTCTTCCGATAGCAGTATTACGGCGCTTCCGACTGCTACGCCGAGCAGCAGTAGTGCGAGCAAGGGCACGTCCAGCGGGTCGGGCTCGAAGGGTGCTGCACTCGGCGTAGATGTGCGCTCCGTTGGGACTACGCTTGGAGTGCTGTTTGTTACTGGGGTTACAGTATTGCTGAGCTTCTGAGCCTAAAGACTGGGTAGGGAAGCCAAGCATGTCCGTCGGGCGTCCTCGAAGAACCGCAGGACAGGCAGGTCTACCCAGTTCAAAGCCGGTAGGTACATAACTTCCCGCGTTCTAGGAGGGCAACCCGCCGAGCCAGTGGGACTAGCATTCATCCCTTCATAGCCAGGGATCAGAAAGAATACAATCGGCGGTCGAATCCGTATCAATGATCGATCACGTGACAACGTCGCCTTGAGAGCCACACTCAGCATGACAATCGAACATATGCTGATGTTGTCGCAATTGTTGACATTGATATTGCTACCAGAGCCAGTGTAAAGGCAAGCTGACAGACGTCGGATGATAGAGAGACTGCGGCGAGCATTGCCCCATTAACAATAGCGAGATTGCCGTATGAGTGATCGTCATCGGCATTGGATTGCCTCCGCTGCGGGGCGGCGTAACACGCAACGACCGCACACACACAGCCGTCCATCTCGTAACTTCACACAGCGTACTCATCACCTTCTGCCCCTTCATCCTTCCAACTCACTGTCGACATCATGGGGAACCCACACTACGACTTCCTCATCAAGGTGAAGCATGAGAACGTACTGGAGAGACGCATATTGGCTGATGCTGGGTGCAGCTCCTGCTTATTGGCGACTCCGGAGTAGGCAAGTCCTGCCTGCTGCTAAGGTTCTGCGATGACGCATGGACGCCATCGTTCATCACTACCATCGGGATCGACTTTAAGATCCGTACTATTGAGCTTGATGGGAAGAGGATCAAGCTGCAGATTGTACGTTCCCGGACCACCTGGAATGCGCACAATATGCTGACACGGGATCGACAGTGGGACACTGCTGGCCAAGAACGCTTCAGGACAATCACCGTCGCATACTACCGCGGAGCGATGGGTATCCTACTCGTATACGACGTAACAGACGAGCGGTCATTCAACAGTGCGCCTCACCTGCCCTCCTCGGCACACGGACTGACTGACAATGCCCGCACGCAGACATCCGCACCTGGTTCTCCAACGTCGAGCAACACGCCTCCGAAGGGGTGAACAAGATCCTCATCGGGAACAAATGCGACTGGGACGACAAGCGCGCCGTAACGACGCAGCAGGGCCAGGAGCTGGCGGACGAGCTGGGCGTACGGTTCCTCGAGACGTCCGCAAAGCAGAATATCAATGTTGAGGAGGCGTTCTTCAGCCTTGCACGGTGCGCCCATTCCTGCTCTTTACGTCATGCTAGACAGGGTTTGTGCTCATACGGGCGTTATGAAGGGACATCAAGGCTCGGTTGCTGGATACGCTCCCGGACCAAGGAGTGTCGGCCGGTGCGAGCCAGGGCGGCGCTGGGTCAGTCAAGGTCGGCCAGACAGGCACGACCCAATCGAGTAGTTGCTGCTAGACTTGCGCTTGGCTTCCTCTGGTGCTCCAAGGAGCACGACGTTCCGGTTCGCGTTATCTCTCTCCTGTATACCACGTTAATCCTGTTCTCTTTTTCTCTGCGCTCCTACTGTCGGTCTTGTACAGCCGTGCCAATATACGGATACAAGAGCTCTCTCTACTCGATGGATATGACAGATTGACGGCGCACGCGGCGTCGTCGTTGGGTATCATGCGCTCGGGGCGAAGGGGTTAATCGTCAATGCCCACCGCGCCTGCCCAGTTCCCCCCTCTCCAAGCCTTGATCCTCTCCGGTCCCCACTCGTTGTACATCTCCCTTGTCGTAAGACACTCCTGGAGCTCCGACGTCCGCGAGAACTGCGCCATGCCTCGCCAGGCGTCCAGTCTTGTGTCCTTTGCTGGCCGGATGGCGAGTGGTGCGCCGAACGGCAGGGACTGCGCGACCTCGTACTGCAGTCGTTCTGGCAGACCTGGGAGCTGGGCCGGTCCTCCAGTGATATGGATGTTCTGCGTACAGTTCAGTACCGATTCACACATTAGGCGTAGTCGGACGCACCCGACTAAGTCGATCCCTCTGCTCATCATCAAAGCTCCTCAGAATCCCCGTCAGCACCTCCCCCAGCCCCGCACAGTCCACACCAGCAATACTCGGGTTAAACCACGCCTCCGGGACGCGGATCCGCTCCGTGTTCAGCCAGAGCTGGTAGTTCGCAGCGACGTTGTTCTCTGGCGGGATGGGCCGGAAGGCGTCCAGCAGTGCCGAGCGGCGGTTTTCGCGCGCGGCAAAGGTGAGGGAGACGTCGAATGTCGGGTCGTGGGTGAGGAGCTTGGATTCGAGCGCTTCGAGGCGGGCAAAGTCGTCCTCTTCGTCATCGTCGTCTTCTGCTCCTTGCTGGATCACCACTGTCAGCCGCCATAGCCGTACGGTGGAATGATGAACAACCCACGATCTTGCGATAGATCGCCCAGTCCTCATCGTCGGCGCCGAACATATCCTCTGCGTTCCGCTTTCGTCGCTTGCTGCCGGTCGGCGTATCAGCCGCGAGGTTGGCGATACTCCGCATCCTCTGTTGAGCAGCCATGCTCTTCCTGTCCGACAGAGCAGCCTGTTTCCGCTTGCGGTCCTTGATCTTCTCGATGATTGCCTGCATCCCACGTCAAGATCTGGACCAGAGTGCTAAAGCTAAGGGAGTTGCTGCGCACCTCGTGCTCTCGCTTGAGCTTATCAGTCCATCCCTTCAGATCTCTCTCCCTCTCGTCCTCCTCCTCCTTCTCCGCCTGCCGTTTCCGCTCCTCCTCCCTCTCCTTCTCCGCCCTCACCCTCATCCGCGCATCATACCCCGCCTTCATCAGCCTCTGCTTCCTCTTCTCCTTCAGTTCCTCCTCGTTCAACTCCGAATCCGGCCTGTCGAGCAGGGGGAACGTAGGCGGCGTCTCGTCCGCCACTGGCTCCTCGAGGCCGGCCTCTTTCCGCCTAGCAGCGGCGATGGATGCCTCGAGCTTCCGCACGACCGTCTCGAACTCGGCTTCGCTCTCGAACCCGTGATCCTCTAGCCGCGCGAGGTAGGACGAGCGTTTCTCCTTGTCCCGCCACTCGCGGAGCTTGGTGTAGTACTCCAGGTTGTTCTCTTTCTCGATGAGCTAGGACGCATATCAACGGCTGTGCCATAAAAGAATGAGAGAAGGTGATACGTACCTTCTCCATCCGGATCCGTGCGCTTGTCTCCTGTAGCCTCTTGCCCGCCTCGCGCCGTTTCTCGGCCTGTCGCTCGAGCTCCTCCTCAGTGAGCTGCTGCACCGCCTACAGAACAATCAGCACACAACACCGGGCAACATGAAGCTGATTCAAGGCGTACCACAGCGACGAACGGGAACTGGACGATCTTCGTGAACTGCTTCAGCCTGAGCGGATCCGCCAGCTCGCGCACTTTATCAATATAGCTCCCCGGCGTGAATTCGCATAACGACTGTAACATCCACTGCCTCTCGCACATCAGCCATCGAGCCTCCTGACAAGGTGGGGAGGGGAAAGGGACATACAGCCGCCTGAGCCTGCGTGACGCGCGTCGGGAACCCGGGGTACTTGAGCTGCACGTACTTGAGCAGCAGGTCGATTGCTTGCGTGCCGCCGAACGGGATGCGCCGGGCTTGGGACATTTGGGTCTTGCCGTCTAGGACGGGCCAGATGTTTGTCGATTGGGAGTTGAAGGAGACGACGATGCCGTCTAGGGGTGCTTGGGATTGCGGGGATGGGGAGTTGGCGTATAAGGAGAAATAGCCGTCGGGGCCGTAGAGGACGGAGGGGACGGTGTATGCCTCGAATAGGAGCTCGGAGATGACTATATACGGGTGTCAGTGATGAAGTTCTAGCCAGGTAGAAGGTACAGTGGACGCACATGCCCTAGATGCCAAAGGCGTCGCAAACCTCTCCGTCATAACGACCGTATGATCAACCTTGTCATCATCAATGCCCAGCTTGATGAACGTCCAGTCAAACGCGGCCTCCATGATCTCCGGATTGACGCATATATCGCCATCAAAGGGGGATTTCGCATTGCTGCGTGTCGTCGCGTCGTCTACCAGCTCGTTGCCGAATAGCAAGACAGGCGTGTTCGTCTTCCTGTCTCGATACTTGGAGACGAGGTTGTCGACGACGATGTAGGGGTCGTCGTCCTTTCCGAACCCAGCGCGGAAGTTTGTTGCTCCTGCGAGACGGTCAGCTTGATATCAGTGAAGGAAAAGAAGTAGCCGTACCATTGTCGATGACTATTGGTACCCGGTCCGGATAGTAGTCCTCCCTGTAGTTGGACAGCACAGGGATGTACGGCGTCGTTGGCGGTACGCCGATGGGCACTACGGGCGGCTCGAAGGGTGAAGTGCTGCCAGACGCCTCCGCACCGTCCATCTCCACGTCCATCGCCGTGTTTGGTGGTACAGCGACGGGCATCGTTGGTCAGACACCGTAACGTCGGCGTCAACGAGCGCTGAACATTGACGATCAGACCGCCGCCCATCGACGCCGAGGACCCTGGAACATCTCGGAGCCGAGAGCAGAAACGCCGGGCAGTCAGAAGTCGCGAAGTCAATCTTTGGCGCTTCATTCTCTGCCCTACGTCGGTATATGCAGGGATGCCCGATGCCCTCTTCATCGGTCATATTAGCGTTCATTTCATAAGACAGACCAGCCAGCCCAAATCAGGCACCTCATCCTTGGCCAATGTCTCCACCGAGACATCAAATCCGCCTTTGTGCTCACGTGCGGCATTCTCTAGAACATTGACCTTAGCTTTTACCCATTTCCCCGCCATCGCCCCCTTGCATAGTTCTCCGCCCGGCGATCCACACCCGCCAAGTGACAGCGCGTGAACGCCTTTTCCCTCAGGCCCGACGGCGGACTTGCATGGTACCCGCCTGAAAACGAGTCACCCACTACTGCCCGCGTAAACGATCAAGCCGCCCGGGTTCGGGAAGCTCGGTTGAGCCCAGCCACAGCGTGGTCACACGGTCAAGTTCCCCGCGATATCAACCCCGCCTTCGTTTGACCTTTGCGGGCAACACAACACAACGATTTGGTCATTAGTGAGCCACTTGATTTCGGTGAGTTCACCGCCGCTCTCTGCCAAATAATGATGATGGGCTTTGGGTGGGCACTGTAGGGACGCTCGAACATTCTCTGTCTGTCTCCCCCGCGTTCGTTAGATCCGATTTTGTCTGGGCAGCTTCTAGACAGACGGGAGCAAATCGAATGGGTTTGCCACTTCGCATGTCCGAGTCCAGTGCGCGCCTTCGCGTACTTACCTCCGACCGCAGTGTGGGCCCCCGCCAATCACGGTGTAAAGAAATTGTCGCAATCACCTGTCCATCGATGGCAAAACCAATTATGGTCGCAGCCGGCGGGGTTCAAGCGACCTCAGGGGAGATGAAGGGGAATGGAAGACGGCCGGTCGTCTGGATCTGACACGCCCACGCCCGTGTCAGGCTTGATAGAAGATCCAGGCACGCCCGGGCGGGGCGGGTGGGCAAAGGCCTTTCGGCATATAAGGCTCGGAGAAGCAGACCGTCGTCCCCTTCTGTCGACGCCGTCGTCCTGCCCCGTTCTTGTCGACGCTGCCCGTTTCCCTTCCTTTCCCCTCTGAGCGACGCCCCCCTATCTAACCATGTCTGGCACTTTCGACCCTGAGAAGGCAGAGGAGCTGCATATCGACACTCCCCCCGGCGTTGACCTAGACGACGTGGACCTCGACCAAGTCGGAGAACGCGAGGGCTACGTGCTCGACGCCAACGTCTACCGAGCAGAGCACGGCGGCAAGGCACTCAAGACCGCCGCGGACGGGAAAACGATCCTGATCCCGCAGCCCTCGGACGACGTGGAGCACGACCCCCTGCTCTGGCCTCAGTTCCGGAAGAACCTGCTCTTGATCATCATCTCGTGGGCGGCCTTCCTGCCCGATTACGGCTCGGCTACGGGCGCGGTAACTCTTCTTCCGCAATCGGCAATCTGGGGCATGTCGCAGGACACGGTAAACCACTCGCAGGTTCGCATGCGCTCCAGTCTGTTCTCCCGGTCTTAGTATCCTGAATCTGTGTCTTTGCAGGTCGGAAATGTGTTCATGCTCGGCGCGGGCGGTGTATTCGTGACCATCTTTGGTGCCTACTTTGGCCGTCTGCCGACGCTCTTCTGGTTCCTCGTGATGGCCTTCTGGACGGCGGCGTGGTGCGCAGGTAGCAAGACATTTAATGAGTTCATGGCGGCTCGGATCCTGAACGTACGTCTTCCTTTGCTCGTTTCGTTCAGGATTTGGGCTTATGTGGCTCCAATCTGTAGGGATTCTTCTCCACAGTCGCTCAAGATGAGTAGAGTTCTCCTTCTTGTTGAAAGATAGACTGACAATCTGTGCACGCGGTGGTCTCATGTTCATCAAGGACTTGTTCTTCTTCCATGAACACGCTCGCAAGATCAATATCTGGAGGTAAGGACCCCTTATTGGCCCTCCTGTCGGACCCTTGCTGAGGAATGTTGCAGTTCCTTCATTATCCTGAGCCCGTACTTCGGTCCCCTTATTGCTGGTGAGTGGCCCGTGGAGCGAACGGTCACCTGGAAGTCGCGCGGCGTCTGACCGACTCCTCAGCTTTCATCATCAACACGCTCTCATGGGAGATCCCGTTCTGGGTATACACGGCCATGACCGGCCTTGCCCTCGTCTCCGTCATCCTATTCGGCGAAGAGACATTCTACAACCGCCACGTCCCCATCTCGCAGCAGCCTCCGCGCAAATCCCGGTTCCTGCGACTCATCGGCGTCGAGCAATGGCGCACCAACCTGCTCGGGAACAGCTTTGCGGAGGCCTGCTGGCGGCCTGTTAAGGTCCTCTCCCGGCCGACGGTCCTCATCTGCGTCCTGTACTATCTGTTCACGTTCGCTTGGGTCGTCGGCATCAACACGACTCTGGCAATCTTCGTTACGCCTCTGTACAACTTTGGTCCTAAGCAGATCGGTGCGTTCGGCCGAGCCGGTCATTCGTAGAGTGAGACTGACTGTGAGAATAGGCTTCTTCTACTTCACCCCTGTTGTGGCTGCGATTCTTGGCGAGCTTGTCGGCCATTGGCTGCACGACTACCTCGCAAAGATCTACACGAAGACGCACGGTGGTCACTTTGAGCCAGAAGCGCGGTTGTGGGCTATCTTCATCAGCGAGCCGGTACGCTGTCCTTCATATACTCATGCGTGCGACAGTTATTGAGACTTCGTAGTTCATGCTCGCTGGCTTGATTGGCGTCGGCTTCGCCCTCGAGCGCGCTTATCATTTCATGATCCTCGCCCTGTTCTGGGGCTTGTACGTGTTTGGCATCAGTACGTGCCTTCTTGCCTATTCATCGGAAGCATGTTGACGAAAGAAACAGTGATTACGACCGTCGCGCTGAACGCATATAACCTCGACTGTTATGGTGAGGGAAGCGGAGAGATCGCCGCATGGATCAACTTCTCCAGAACTACCGGGGTGAGTCCTCCGTCTGTTCTGACTACCGAGCCCGTGGCTGACCCAACTCTTAGGGCTTCATCGTCAGGTTCGCACTCCCGCCGGCTAATGACCACTATTCAGCTGCTGACGCTTCTCTATCTCTAGCTACTTCCAAGTCTCCTGGGCCCAGTCCCTCGGCACAGAAGTCTCCTTCGGGACACAGGCCGCCATCTGCGGCTTTGTATTCATCGCCATCGTCTTCCTGCTCTTCTTTGGGAAACGGCTCAGGCAGTGGTCCGGCCCGCTGCAGTTCAAGACTTACTAGGTTTAGGTTTGGGAGAGGGATTTGGGAGAGAGAGGAGAGAGGAAAGTACTATGGATGTATACGTATTTTACGAGCTTATAATAAGCATTCTTGTTTTGCGATGTTCAGCTTCTCGAGGGCGAGATGACCTCCGGATACGAGGGGCTCTGCATTCGGCTCCGGGTGTGGCGCCCTGATCGGGCCTCGGCGCGTCACGCTTCCGGCTTGTGATCGGGGCGACGCCGCCATCACTCGCTGTGCGGACACACAGTCCTTCCCCTGCCCATTATCCTGTTGTACATAACCCACTTATTCTGTAACCTGCTCGCAGCAAGCTTGGGAGCAATATGACCACTATCTCGAAGAAGAGGCTGACGAAGGAGCTGAGAGAACTGCAGAACAACGGACCGCCAACCGGTAAGCGCCGTCCCACCACCCCTGCCCCTGAGCCGCCGCCGCTTCTACGCCCAGCTTACCTATCGTCCAGGAATCGGCATCGTCTCAGCCGACGACTTCGAATGCTGGCTGTTCACCATCGAAGTCCTCGGCAACACACTCTACGAAGGGGAGAAGTTCTGCCTCCGATTCCGGTTTCCCAATAACTATCCTATCGAGAGCCCGGAGGTGACGTTCGTGGTGGATGAGAAATGGACTGCGCCTGTGCATCCGCATGTGTATTCTAACGGACATGTGCGTATATGCTGTTTATTGTTGAGTGGGGAGAGATTCTGATGAGGGGATAGATATGTGCTTCTATCTTGGGTATGTCGATGTGGAGCCTCATTAGAAGAGGTCGGACCTGATGGGGGGGTGCAGGGAATGAATGGTCACCGGTTCTGTCGGTTATATCAGTATGCTTGACACTGCAGTCCATGCTAGCTTCATGCACCAGCAAGCAAAGGTGCGCCTGTCCTGATAGCCGGCCGAAGCCCAATCTGATATCAATCCCCGCAGACCGCCAGATAACGATCGTTATGTCCTCCACGCTCCGCTCAGTCCGAAGAAGACGAGGTTCCACTATGATGACGATACGTGCGTACCCTTCCGGGGTCTGGCCTTGGATGAGTGGCTGATGATGCTGCAGCGTATGATATGTGATACCCAGAGCGGTGGGGAGATGTGGTTCGACTGAACGCCATGGCGTTCATATACCCTTCAACGGTTGAGATATACGGGGTACAGATGGTGTATTACATGGTGTTGTATGTATGACTGGTGCGACTTGTACGTGCAATATTAAGCTGTTACCTGTGTGAGTCTCCTCGAAGGCCCGAGTCAAACCCGGGACGCCTGTATGCTCTACGGCCAGGCGGCCCGATATGGGGAACGAAAGATGCAACGGTGGGCAGCGAGCGACAGCTTGGGAGCGACGTTGGAAGGCGGTTGTAATGCAAGCGAGAACTAGGTTCCTGAGCATCACAAATATCTTATCCCGGGTGAGATAGTCCCACATCAGTGGACTGCAGCTGCATATCCGAGGCATGTAGATGGTCGTCCAGCCCAAAGCAGTTCTGCGGCAAGGAAAAGCAGTCGCGGTGCACGTGATTGCTCCCGGCCTCCTCAATCATTGCGACGCGTCCCTGTCACTCCTACTGACTGTACCACGACTTCTCAGCCATGCATCCACTCCGACCCCTTTAGATCACCCCAACATACTCTATACCTGCTATACTGAATTATTCCTGCTTGATATTCCTTGAAATCTTGAAACCGGCGGGCCGAATCAGAGACCTTGCTGGTGACTCCAACCCGGCTGGCTGACGAGATCAACAATGTCGGACGAGTTCGACCAATTCGATGACTTCGACGACTCCTTTCTGAAGCAAGTCGACCTGCTCGAGAAATCAGTATCGCATGGCCGTTCAGCTACCGCGCCGGTGAAAGGCGGCACTTTCAGCGTGTTCGCTGGCAATGCCGGTCCATCGAATCGTCCTGCAGTGCAAGCTCCGAGGTCGGTGTCCGGACAGACCAGTTTAAGCCTTCGGCGACCTCCGAACGCCCCACAGGTGGAGAAACGACAAGTTGCCGGACCGTCGACATCCAGGTTCAAGCCAGTGGCGAAACCCCCTTCTTCTGACCCCTACGACCTCTCCCTTGACTTGGATGCAGCTGCGCTTGCTTCGCTCGAGCACATCGAACATACCTATCAGCGTACCGGGACCACCTCAGCAGCACCAAGATACCAAACCACGTTGTATGGCACGCTTGCGCGAACGCCCCCTCGACCGGCAAACGAGACCGGACGAGCGAACACAAGAACGGGAGAGGGAGGAGGGGCGATGGCACCTGCTCGGTCTGGTCCTTTCGGGCGGCCAAATCAGAGAACGAAGCAGTGGGATAGGACGCAATTCGCTGCAACCGGGAAGCGGAACTTGGGCAAGGTGAAGGGGAAGAAGAGGAAACGGAAGGGGTATGATGAGTGTAGTGAAGGGGAGGAAGAGGAGGACGAGGTTGAATTTGAGCAGTTTCCGGCTCCATTTGTATCATGTGCGTTCGGATATCTCTTCCTCGTTGAGTGACTGCTGAATCCCATTGTAGTAGGGTGCGTATGTACTACAGTAGATTCTGCGCTCTTGCTTACTTTAACCTCGATGGGCGCTTCTTCGCAGACCGGTACGTCAACTCGCGCTCGCCGTTTGCTTCAGATGCTCATACCTCCGCAGCCACCACCCATGAAGCTTGTCCCCGACCTTGACCAAGCCAGAGAATGGATCTACCCAACCAACAAACCCATACGTGACTACCAGTACAACATTGTCCAAGCCGCCTTGTTCAAGAATACCCTGGTCGCGCTTCCAACCGGGTTGGGGAAGACATTCATCGCTGGCGTTGTGATGCTGAACTGTAAGTTCCTTGCTCACCGTTGCGGTCGTAACAACTGACCTCCGTCATACAGATTACCGTTGGTTTCCGAAAGGGAAAGTGGTTTTTGTAGCGCCTACGAAACCGCTTGTCAGCCAGCAGATTCGAGCGTGCCACGAGACGTGTGGGATTCCGAGTGAGGACGCGATCGAGATGACTGGTGAGACCAGCCAGGCGCACAGAGAGCGATACGTGCGTGACCCACCTGACCAACACATCTATGTGCTAACTCGTGCGACAGTGGCGAACCAAGCGCGTTGTATACATGACCCCCCAGACCCTGCAGAACGACCTCCTACGCGAAGTGGTCGATGCGAGGGACATCATCCTTCTCGTCGTTGACGAAGCGCACAAAGCGACGGGCAACTACGCATATGCGACCGTTGTGCGGTATATGATGGCGAAGAACCCCCATTTCCGCGTGCTGGCGTTGACCGCTACGCCCGGCTCGAAACCGGAAGCTGTGCAGGAGGTGGTCGATAGTCTTCATATTGGACATATCGAGATCAGGGATGAGAGGAGTTTGGATCTGAAGCAGTATATCCACGAGAAGGTAATTTGCGCGATATTCCAGCTGGGTTACTATTGCTGAATCGTGGTCAGACTATGGAGAAGTGTGTGGTGCAGATGGGAGCGTCAATCAACGCAATCAAGGACAAGCTGGTTGCGCTGATGGAGGTATGAGTTATCCATTACGCTATGTTCCGCGAGCTGACCGCTCGCACAGAGCACCGTCAAACCCCTCCGGGGTAAAGACATCTTTCCTGAATACGTTCGACTTGCCGATATCCACCCTTACCGTTGCAAGAATTGGATAGATGACTTGCGGCGGAAACCCCAAGGTCGTCAATTTCCATGGGCGACGGCCCTGCTCATGCGCTTGCATAAACTCACTTTTGCTATGGCCTATCTATGCGAAGAAAGCGTCGAGATGGCTTACAACACCCTGCTTGACGCCGCGGGCAAGAAGACGACCCAGAAGGAGGGCGGGAACAAGCTCTCGAATGACCCGAAATTCCGCGAGCTCATCACTGAAATTGAAGACTATCGGAATGAACGCACCACCGGTGGTGCTCCTGTTGGTCATCCGAAGATGGACAAGCTCGTCGCTGTTGCGCTGGAGCACTTCACCGCACCCGAAGACGGCGCAGAGGACACCCGTGTCATGGTATTCTGCCAATATCGCGACTGCGTCGACGAGATTGTCAAATCCCTAAACCTGCAACAGCCGATCATTCGCGCGAGCAAATTCGTCGGTCAGAGTAGCGACAAGCGTGGAGATCGGGGTATGGCGCAGAAAGATCAGATTGAGATGATCCAGCGATTCAAGAAGGGGGAGTTCAATGTCCTTGTTGCTACCTCCATCGGAGAAGAGGGTCTCGATATCGGAGAAGTCGACCTTATCATCTGTTATGACGTGCAGAAGAGCTCCATCAAAATGGTAAGACTCCATTCTCTTGGTCATATTATCAGCTTTTAAAGCTGCCGTTCAGCTCCAGCGTATCGGGCGTACTGGTCGGAAACGCACGGGCAAGATCGTCGTGCTCATGGCAGAAGGCCGTGAAGAGCCAAATTGGGATGCGGCAAATGAGAACTATTCAACCGTACAGCAGTCCATCATCCGTGGAGACCAACTAGAGCTCTTCGATGATGATGAGCGGCTTATTCCAGACAATATTCGACCTACCGTGCGGAAACAGCTTATGGAGATCCATCCGTTTCCGCGTGGGGATGCTGCGCAAACTAGGAAGCGGTCAGCCGGTGTTCAAGGCGATCGCCCACCGAAGCGACGGAAGCGTGACGATAATCCTAGTCGAAATATCCCTCAAGGGGCGTTGTCCGGCTTCATTTCTGCAGCGAAGCTTGTCACGAAGCCAAAGAAGGTGCTCCCGGAAGAAATTACCATCGAACACCTCGCTAAGGACCTGGAAGAAGACGAGGATGATCTTGATATTACTCGAGGCAGGCTGAGTGCGACACCAGTATCATCACCAGAAGATCAGCGGCGAGTCGCATTAGAGAAGATCGCGAAGGCGAGGCAATCAAGAACTATGGACCGCCGGATATCCACCAGCTCTACTCTCGAGGATCTCGCTCGAGACCTTGAAGACGACTCGGACGATGCTGCTTTGAAAACCGGTGTTGAAGATATCCTGGAGAACAAGATAGCTTCTGAACGTTCTCCGCCGCCGGAAGTGATGGAAGTCGTCGAGATATCCAGTGACGAGAGCGGCTCGCCCATCAAGGCCGACCCGAAGCGCTCGTCAAGCCACGAAAGCGCCCCGCGACCTAAGACGCCTGAGGAGCCACCAGTAGCAAGCTGGTTGCTAGATTCGGACTCCGAGTCTAGCCATCTGCCTTCCAGTGCAGCGCCTTCGACCGGCCGCCTCGGGTTTGAATTACCACCCATAGATCTCTCTCCAGTCTTGACACGGGAAGCGGCGCCCGCTTCCACACCAGCGGCAGCCGCCGTAATCACGTCGAGCATCTCGAGCAGACGCGAATTGATGGGGCCGCCTCCAGTCCCGAAACATCGACCACTGTCTTCGGATGACTCCCCATTCCCAGTGCGGCGAAAAGGTGGTCCGGGGAGGAATCGGATCGTCGCACAAACTGAGGAGAGCGATTCGGCCGGTGCGGCCCTGCCGTCATCATCTTCACCGGTCATCCGAAAACAGCGCGCCCGGTCATCGCGACCTCGCTTATATGGCAAACCAAATCCTTTCTTCGATGTGGAGGCGGGCCTCTCTGGATCTGATCATGAACCAGATGATGACGACGATGGAGAGTGGAGTGAAAGCGACAGGCGTTTCATCAAAGATTCGCCCGCGACGCAGGCTGTATCCAGGAAGGACGAGCAAGCCATGTACCTTCAGGGACTCATGACGCAAGCTCCTGGTCGTGCGGGCCCAATCTTTAAGGACGGCCCTGCCCGGAAGGGCGTTTTCGGTGCTAGGAGACCCGTTGCTCGTTATGGGACGACGCCCAGCTCGGAACCCGATCCTTCCTCCGAGCCAAACGAATATGAGCTAGGAAGCTTCATCGTCCCTGACGATGACTCGTCGCTGGCGGAAGAGCTCGATGTTGATGACAGCCTCCTGTGAAGCCTCAGTTGCCGCACTTGTATCATATCACAACATGTTCAAACAACCCATGCGACACTTGTAAATCAGATGGTCAGCCTTGCTGGAGGCTCCAGTATTTTGCTTTCAGGGCTCCTTAGATTCCCTCAAGGTCGCTCTCCCTTAAGGTCGCTCTCCGAAGGCTGATGATTGACGCCTCCAACTCATACGTATGGCCAACCTGTCCATTGCCACCACCGAACCCCTCCGCGGTGCCTCCCCCCGAGCCGACCGCATTGCCTCAGTGCTTGCTTGGTGTACTTCAACCGTTTCGGCAAGAGCTGAACGGAGTGCGCTGGCAAAAAGGGCGTCTTTGGATCCGTTCGCGGAGGCGCACAGTAACCTGCTGATCAACCCTCCGCTGGATGTTCTGAACGTCTACATTGTTCCATTATCTACCGATTGCTGGGTAAACTCACGAATAGATCGCCGAATGCCCTGAGCTTGCATAGAATGATACACAGCTTCTTGGAGAAGGATTTAGAGCCACTGACCATGGCTGGTCGGTCGCCGCTGTCGATCTTCGACCTTGCCGTCATGTTCTACGTGGTCGTCTCATTTCTGCTGCTCTGCGTCGTCCTTGCTGCCCTACGGGATACTGTGCGCAAACATACTTCCCGTCTTCCCCCTGGACCGCCGGGTCTTCCTATCTTGGGGAATGCCCTGCAACTTCCCGCCAAATTCCTCTGGTACAAGCTTCACCATTGGTCCCTCCAGCACGGGCCCTTCTACACCGTATGGATAATGGGTAAGCCTATGGTTGTACTCGATAGCGTCGAAGTCGCAGCGGATATCCTCGACCGCATGTCCGGCATTACTAGCGGACGACCAAGATCGGCTAAAGTAAGCGCGCAATTTCCTGGACATTCTTCGGATCACGGAACGGCCTAGGGGGAAACCCGTAGCATGTTCATCAGTGGCGATATCAGCCCACAGTACGTCTTCAACGCCTCGCGGAAAAAGTTGACCAAACCCTTCTGCCTTAGGTGGCTAGCTGCTAGACGGGCGGTGCACTCCATGTCTGTTGACTAGGTGCATTGGCGTTTCGTGAACGACTAAATGGGTTGCGCACAGGCTGAACATCCGTTCTGTATCGCAATTCGATCAGGCCCAAATGGAAGAGGCGCAACATCTTGTACTCGGCCTTCTCCAACATCCAAGCAAATCCCTGGGCGATCACGCTAATCGCTTCTCCGAGTCCTTAATATTCCGTACTCTGTACGGGGGCGAACCATTCAACCATCTGGGAGAAGATCCTAGTCGAATCATGGAAGAGCTACAAAATGAGATGTTGTATGCCACATCTTTCCGGAACAGTCGGCTCCTTTCTCTGCCCCTCCTCAAGCCACTTGTAGAGCGGATCAGGACTTTGAGAGGGGTGGAGGTGGAAGACTGGTATCAGAGGACGGCCCGTGAGGGATACCGACTCTACGACGCTGCTAGCAACGAGGTGCACAGTTCGTAGGGCAGATGGTCCAACTGCTGAACTCTTGTCTTAGGGAGGACCCAATATCGTGAAAGACTTCAGACTGAACATCCAGAAGTATGGCCTATCAAAGCACGACGCAGTCTGGGTTACAGTTGCACTGTAGTAAGTCGGTTCGAACGGTTCGTATCATTTGCGTGGGCTGAAACTCGTCTAGCATGGCTGGGCAAGGAACCACGCGCACGGCACTGCGCGTGATGATCCTTGCTCTTTTGCACAACCGAGAGGTTATCCGAGCCGCACAGGAGCAGCTGGATACAGTTTGTGGCACCAGGCCACCTACCTGGGCTGATCGGCAGAAACTGCCATATATCGAGGCGATTGTGAAAGAGACGATCAGGTGGAGTCCCGGGCTGCCAATTGGTGTGCCTCACAAAGCGTTGGAGGTATATTTACAATTCTTGTTGAGAGCGTTCAGCAGGGTCACCAACGCCGGTCTAGGACTTCGAATATCGCGGTTACATTATTCCCAAGGGCACAACGCTGTTCGATAATATTTGGTGCGTTGGAAGCTTGGGAAGTATCCGACGACTGGCGCTAACTCACTTCGCAGGGGTCAGACTCGCGATTCTACGGTGTACCCCAACGCTGAGGCTTTTGACCCATCACGATTCCTGCATACATCCGCGAACACGCAGCGCAAGGCTCGCGACTCGCGTCTCGACCTCCATGCCTTTGGTCACGGACGCCGTGTATGTCCCGGGATGCACTTCGCGATGAGCACCTTGTTCATTGCGGCCGCAACCCTTCTCTGGGCGTTCAATCTGGACTGGCCCGTGGACGAGCATGGGAACAAGGTCATATGCGGCGTTGACAAGCTGGAGGACCACGCTGGCATACAGTCGACTCCAAAGCAGTTTGAAGCTGTGTTTACGCCTAGGCAAGAAGAGCTCGAGGAAAAGCTTCGCGAAGCGTTGGACGGCGACTGCAAATGAACATTGTCTCGCCGTAGAAAGGGTGGCTTAGACACTGGACCTCCCCCGGTGGCTGCAGGAGAATCTCAGCCAGGGACAGCGTCGTGTATGTAAGGTTCTCTACATCATTGTGTCATGACATCCACATATTTGCGAGTGGCGAGATCCGATCGCCTCGAAGGCAATAGAACTAGAGACCTTCCCTTTGCCCATGTACCGTACTTTTCTGGGCGCAGTTGATTTGATGCCTCAGGCGGAAAGAACTATGATGTACAGCAGTCGCCCATACCGCCAAAGACAGTGCTCCCTTATCTCCACAACCTCTCTGATGAAGAAAGGGGTTGCTACTGGTTTTCCTTGTTCACGATCGACATGAGTTTCTCACTGAGCCTATCTTTTCTCGGCTTGAAATTCACCCCGAACGGGCTAGCCGTGAGGACAGTCCCTGTGTCCACGAGGTCGTCTGCCCCACATGTCAGGAGCTTGCCATGCTCATCAACCGGCCATTCGAAATCGAATGCCCAAAGCAAGTAGGCACATGCGATGAGCATGCTGTTGAAGGCGAAGTCTCTGCCGGGGCAGATACGCCGGCCATGTCCGAAACCTAATTGGTCGAGACGAGTGTCCGGGGTGACGGGACGGAGACTGCCCCAATCGTCCAGGAATCGCTTTGGTTCAAAGCACTCTGCATCGGCGTACACGGCCGGATCGCGTGTCTGACTCCTACCGGGTGGTGAGTAAAGTCCCAAATATATGGCCAGGGGCTGACCATAAATTGTCAATGAGAATCGTTCCCTTTGGTATCCGATACCCTTGATACTCAAATTCCTGATCGATGTGAGTGTCCGTTTTCTCAGGCCACCGACCTTAGAATAACACGAACCTCGGAAGCCCGATGGGGTAAACTCAGGGGAACGCCAGCTCTCCATCGAAGTGTTTCTTTGACAACAGCTTGGATGTACGGCAAGTTGTCCATGTCTTCAAACGACGGAGGCCGGTCTTTGCAAACGTCGTCCAGCTGACGTTGGGCAGCGTATCGAGCGGTGGGGTAATGCAGCATCGCGAGGGCAAAGATGCGAAGTGCGCTGGGAGTGGTCTCCTGCCCGGCCATGCTGTAACTCCATAAGCATGAGACGATCCCACAAATGTAAGGCATACAATAAAGCCATCGCAAGCCATATCGCCTGCGACTTTGGTAGTCCGTATTTCTCGCCATTGGACTGTAGATGGTGGAAAAAAGTCGGATCATACGCTCCCTTGATGACAAACCGTAAGATGGTCACGAATTCGCATGAGACCTCAGACCATCAACTTACCCCAGTCCCTGAGCCGCTTTCAAACAGACGGGTGGCCTCCTGATCAGCAGCATCGAACCAAGTGTCCGCTCGCTTCCTCAGCCAGCCCACTTTCTCTATCAACGGCAGCAGGAACGGCAATGCGTCGACCACGGTGTTCTGAGGCATCACGGCACTTTGAGCTGCATTCGTGAGCTCTTCGACACGCTTGCTGGGATCGGGCCCGAGCAGCGGAATGGCGTCCCCTCCGTACAGAAAACGCACGATCGTAGAGGCGGAATATCGGTGGGCATGTCGGTGGAAGGGTACTTCAGGATGATGCAAGATGCCAAGCGCAAGGCACGCTGCATCATTCGTTTGCATGCCTTGAAACTGTTGTACAGCCCGAACATTGAGACTGCAGCGAAGTTGGTCAACTAGCGGTGGAGGGGGGCAGCAGCTCACTTCGCATGGATCGCCTGCCGCTGAGCACGCCACCTTTGGGAGATTCATTTACGTAAGGACGGTGACGGTCGGCTCTCAGGCTGCTTACATCAAGGTGCGATCTTGCAGCATCACAATCATATCCCGAAAGTAGAACTTTCTGGCCTGTTCATAGTGTACTTAGCTCCTATTCTCGTGAACAACTTTGACGGACCTTAAGCATTGCGGGCCGATCGCTCGTTATGGCGGACATGCGATCTAGGATATCTGCCGAAACTTCCACATTGCCCAGAACGACGAATGGCTGGTTCATGATCCAGAATCCATAGAAGGGGCCGTACTGCTTTGACCACTCGTGCAGCTTTGCGTAGAGCGAGTTCGTAGGCAGATCGAACATGTTTCCCACCAAAGGTAAGCCGGGAGGGCCTGGTGGAAGGCGGACAGTTCGTTTACGGGTGTAGTCCCGCACAACGACCGCCGCAAGGAGCGCAACCAACAGTAGGGCGGTAATGAAGAGCATCGCAGCAAATCAGGGCTCCACTCTTTGGTTGAGGCTGGAATAGCGATATATATCCCGCAGGAGAGGGACAGGGGTTGACCCCAACTTGCCATAGCAGTTGTGGTTCCAGCACGTCCAAAGATAGGAGACTGCCCTTGCTCGTCCTTATTTTGATCAGTCACGCAGCGTGGTCGTCCGCGATCTTCTAAGCTCCACCCGCCTGATATCTTCCTCTAAGGGTCTAGGCGCCCGCTGGCCTGTAGAAGCCGCGATTATGATGCTTCGTCTTGCGGCCGACCTGCCAGCACATTTTCGTGCAAATATGGTTGACCAACCAGAGAATTGTAGGGCGCTTAGGAGACCTTCTTCCATCGTTGGACATCGGATCGGAGCTCATGTGAAGGCCAAATACGTGGTACCAACCTCAGCAACCTTGCTGCGTATCTCCACATCGTTCGGGATTCGCCACGACATCCAGATCCGGATGCTTTTGCGGGCGGCAGTGAACAGCCGAGGAGAACTAAGACGTCTTGATTCTTGCATCGAAGCGCAGCCGGGAGCCCAGCGGATTGAGGCCAGATGCTAGCCAGAGCATCCGAAGGCGGAAGAGCGCAGATCCAGCAATAGTGTTGTGCACCGAACCCGTCGTCAAATGTGCGCAATATGGACCTGGGGACCGACATGGATAAGAACAGATGTAGAAGATGTCATTGCTGCGCTAGAGCATAACGAGTGTACTGCGGCAAATCACATTAGAGCAAGACGTAATCCAACATATACAACTCAATCCATCTAAATCTTCCTCCTCACTCACTGATAGAAGCCCGCAATATCTCCACCGCCCCGGGGAATCGCGGCTCAGCCTCGAACTTCATATGCAGCGGTTGCCTGTCCTTCTCATCAGCTCCTATCACACTAGAGACAGATAAGCCTCTGGATACGTACTGAACCCCGTTGTGCGGCCTCCAGAGAACTTCTGTCTTTGCGGTCTTTTTGATCGTCGTGGACCAGAGCATGGCGATGACTGCAGCTAGGATGTTGTCGTGCGCCAAATGCCAGCCGGGACATACCCTACCAAATTTCCATCAGCCAACTGCAGGGAACGCATTCGAGAAAGGGAGAACGCACCGCCGCCCAAAGCCGAAAGTCAGGGCGATGTTCCGCCCCGGGACGTCGCTCTTCAGTTTCCCGTCCTGGTCCAGGAATCGTTCGGGGATATAGTCATCCGGCGAGTCCGGGAAATCGGTCGGGTCGCGAGTCATCGCCCATATGTTTGCCACTACGATGGTTCCTTTCGGGAGGAGATAGCCATTATAGATCTCGTCTTTGTGCATGCAGTGCGGCAGGCCTGGACATCATCGTCAACATTTGTCAGCTAGGGCTGTACGCAGTCGACAGCGGAGTGAAAGGACAAACCGAAGGGCACGACAGGCTGCCATCGCAGTACCTCTGCAACCAGGGCCATGCAATACGGCAGCCTATCCCGATCCTCGAGCGTCGGAGGTCTTTCCCGCCCTACGACCCTGTCCAGCTCTTCCTGTGCTTTTTGCTGTACGTGGGGGTAGAGGAGCATGGCCGCTATGAAGGATTGGATTGCTGCTGTTGACTGCGGGGATCGATCAGCGGGGCAGGGGGGGTGTGGGGTGAAAGAGGGAGGACGTACCGTATCGGACCCTCCGGTGAAGAGGGACCAGGTGAGCCAGCGACCGACGGCTTCGTCCCACTTTTCGGACTTGGTATCCGCTGCGTCTTGAATGAGCGTAGCTGCTAGTGAAGGGCCGGCCGTGCCAGCAGTCTTGAGGGGAAGAACGATGTTAGCAGAGAGAGGAAAAGCGGGAGAAAGCGGGCTCACTACTTGAGCCTTGACTGCGTCCCAGGCGCTGTCCCTCGTCTCCAGCACATGCTCTCTCCACTCCTTGGCCAGCCTCTTGAACCTCGCGCCAGGGAACCATTCAGGGACGTATTTCACTATTCCCACCCCACGTCAGCGGGGATCTCCTTTCATGGTAGCGGGCAGAACGTACGGAAAGGGAAGATGTCGACGAGCCAAGCGCCGGGAGGAGTGACTATCCCAAGTCCCTATCAGTATCTATGTCCAGGCAGAGCAGAGCGAGCAAGACGCACTCTCTTCGATAATCTCGATCCCGTGAATCCCCCGTTTGAGCATGGGGTCCTCGCTCGTCTCGATCTTCCGACCATAAGCGACACGGAAAGCGATTGCTCCTATAGCCCTATATGCGCAATGCCATCAGTCGATAGCTTTGCCTTCTCCGCGAGAGAGACTCACCGACGAAGATGCACTTCGTATTTATCGGGAGATTCGAGGATCTCCAGCGCTGCGCGGCGAGTTTCTCGGACTTGAACGGGCCATTGCGCTTGGGTCCCACGCGGGCCTAGGACCATAGCGAAGAGCCGACGATACTGTCGGTGCAGGACGACGTCGTTCGTCCTCGAATGGTCCATTCCCAGACCCACACTGGGCGCTTCATCAGATCTTGATCACTCGATAGGTTAAGAACTAGGACGTACAGCTCATCCGCCATGACCTGTGGCGGCCTGAACCCCGTCGACGACGTCCTCTTCTCGAGCAACTCCGCCGCCGCCGTCCGCGTATTCACGATCAGCACGGGCACGCCCATAGCCCGATACGTCATGACATCCCCAAACTCGCGCGCCCATCTCCTGAATGGCTCTCGGAAGGACTTGGGGAAGTCGGCGTTGCCCAGAACGGGGATCGTACTCGGACCTGGCGGGAGCTGGGATCTTGTGCGCAGGGATCGGACGACTAAATAGGCGAGGAAGAGAACGGCGGCGAGCTCGACCACGGACGGCAGCGGCCTAGAGGCCAGCGAGTTGATGAATGAGGGAGCCATGATCGCGGGGGTTGCAGCAGTTTAGGACAAGTCCCGGCGTGCATATCCCGTCTCGATTTATAGTGTTTTTGGTATGTGCGAACCTGCGATCATTCCGCAGTTTGCCTGCTACATATCGTTTTCGGCTTGCACATGCATCGCACAATATTGCCGTGTGTCGCCCAGCATAGAGCGCGTTTCAAGCCATGTCGAGATACCGGGCTGTCGCGGACATCTCTCATAATTGCTTCGTAACCGACCTAAGCAATTCATGGTCGGCGTGGCGATGCATGACCCAAAACACCGCACTGTCTTTCAAATCCTCTCACAATTTGAGCGGTTTTTCGGCAGATCCGAGGCCGGCCAATTGGTTCGGCAGTGCGAGAGAGAGTCAAGCCATGCATATGTGCAGCCATCGACAATCTGAGTATAGAATGTGGCTTGTTGGTCCCAACCTGTCGTGAGGGGAAGGGAGGTTCACACGCACCGAATGAAGAATGTAACTCTATTGACTGGTCGGAGCCGAAGTTTCTCCAGGTGCAGATTCAGGGTCCATCAACAGAAAATGACTACTACGACCCCTCGTGTTTCTCCTCGGTACATCTACCGAAAAGTGACCTCTATTTCACAGGTCACCTACCCTCCTCCGCCGATGGATCCTCGAGCACGAAAGATTGTATCATATGCAGACATCTCACCCTCCATACCGGACGAACCGGCACCAGCACCAGCAGCCGCCGAATCAAACAGACCAGCAAAACGACCTCGCACCTCCGACCCTCCCCAACCCGGGCCGTCCAGCTCCGGGGTCCCAAGCGGCTTTACAGGCAAAGCCCTAAACGGCGGTAGTAACAACCATCAACAACCCAAAAAGCAGAAACGAGATCCGAAAAGCTGGCAGACGTCGCGCACGCTGACGCATGAGGAGATATGGGATGACTCGGCGTTGATCGATGCTTGGGACGCGGCGATGGAGGAGTATAGGGCCGTGAATGGGGAGGCGAAGGGGTGGATGGACGAGCCTAAGAATAAGAGTGCGCTGTGAGTCTTCTCCTTACTCAACCCCCGAAGAAGTCAAGCTCATTGGAGGCAAGTAGTTGGTGGAATACCCAGCCTGCGGCGGAAGAGGAAGAAGAGGGGTACGAAGAGGAAGAGGAAGGGTATGCCGAGGTTGAAGGAGAAGAGGTAGAGGAGCTCGTTACGGAACCTCTTCCCCCGACCGACATACCGCCACACGCCAACGTTGCCGCTGGTGGTCCACCGAGCATACCGTTCCTCCCATCTTCGAACTCGGCCGCCCTGGGTTCCCTCCCCGAGGATCCGGATAAGGTGCTAGAGCTGGCTATACAGAGCTATTACTGGGCTGGATACCTGATGGGGAGACGAGATGTGCGTCATTGTTTTCGGCGAGAAAAAGCGGACTGCAAGCTGACGGGTTGCACAGGAGCTTCTGAGGAGAACGGGTTCTGCCCAGGCTTCGGGCGCACAACCGGTCAGCCGAGCAGAGGATGTGCCGGAATACGAAGGGGAGGAAAGTATGGTGGATGAGGCTGCTGCATGATGGACGACTGTGTCTGTGCCTAATCTTAATAGGGGGGGAGGGGCTTCGTTTCCTGATTCTTTGTGAATGTACGACCACTTCATGTTGTGATGCTCATCAATGCTCACCGTTTGTCTTAGTCAGCTGACAATATCACGATAACGTCCTGGCAGAGACTTTACAACATTCCCGGCGTGTCTGGGTGTCTGGGTCTGCTGACCACATGTGGAAATCATCATCATCACCGTCATAATGTGTACAACATGTTCCGAATCTAAATCGAATAATCGTCCTTGCACTCCAAACTCCTACACTCAAGGCAGAGTCAAGTACTTGGCAACGAGCAGCTCGTAGTCAGGCGTCCCTAAGCCAGTCACAGGATCCCACCCCGGCACAGATTGGAACCCAGCCGTGCCGCAGCCCTGGTTCCCGCCGGTCGTGATATCGTTCATCATCCACGGGTTTGCGTACAGCGTCGGGTTGAGGAACCCGACTGGCCCCTTGCCGATCGCAAGACGGGCGTCGTTCACCAGCGTGATCACAGAGCCGAATGTCGGGCTGGAGCAGGATGTACCGTATACGAGCTCGAACTCCCCGTCGACGGCGACGACGTAGTTTGCCCCGTTCGCGCTGATGTCCGGGAAACCGCGCACAGTGCGAGAGTTGTTGTACTGCGCTGCGGTGTACGGAGGCGGGTAGTGCTCGTAGTAGTAGTTGACGGCCGAGGCTTGGTAGGACGGCATGGGGAAGACGTTGGAGAACCCGCCGCCGGAGTAGATGACCGTCTCGCACGCTTCTTCGGGTTCGAAGACCGAGCCGTTGGGCTTGATCTGGGTCGCGCCGACCGAGGTCATGTACGGGCAGGTGCCGGGGAAGGAGGGGTTGAACCGGGTGCCGGTGGCCGAGTATGTACCGTTGGCTGTCAGGCACTGGCCGTCGTTACCAGCGACACCGTAGTCACCTGGACGAACACAAGTCAGGATAGGGGAACTTGTAAGGGTTGACGAGACTGACCGCTGCTGTAGAGGACGGTGACGCCCTGAAGACCAAGCTTGAGGTACTCGTTGCACTGGCGCTCCTCGTAGAACGGCGTCAAGTCCGCCTCGTTGTATGCCTATGTCGAGAGAGTGGTCAGATATATGCCGCATATAGCTGGATAGAACGTACGTATGAGGTCGAGATGACATGGGTGGCCGCGTAGCCGCCGCAGTTCTCCGGACCTTGGTAGCCTGTGAAGAAGTTTAGGTCGCCTGCAGCTACAGTTGAAGAGATAGAACTCACCGCCAGTAGCATAGTCGGGATACACGCCATCCTGGGTCGGGTCGTCGCCACCGTCGTATGTGCAGTACGTGCCATCGATAGCATCAAGGAAGTTGTTGAACGAAGCGCCCTCAACCATATCACCAGTCTGGTACAGCACCGGCACGAGCGGGTAGACCAGCGCCATCGCGTACTGCAAGTCGAGGTCGGATTCACCGTTGTAGCCGAAGCCCTCGTACTCGGTCTGAATCTGTCCGCCATCAATGCTGTCCATCGTCGGGCGATGTCCGACGGCTTGAGGCAGGAACTGCTTGAAGAACATGTCCAGATCGGTGGGGAGGTACGACTGGGGCGTGTACTCAACGATGCCGTAGCTGTTCTTGCTTGTTGCGAGCTGGATACCCAGAGCGGGCATCTTGTATAGTGCCTGCAAGCAGATGGGCGTGATCTGGGATCCGCATTGCTCGAGCTCAGTGATGATGTTCTGGATCGAGACGGAAGCGCCCTGCTTGGGCGTCGTGCCCGACCAAGGCTGGCCGATGTTCTTCGCAACGCCGGGCTCGACATCGCGCTTCCTCTTCTCCTGGCGGGGCGCGTTTACGGGGTGGTCGAAGTGGACGGTAGGAGTGATGAAGTCGATGTGCTTGGACACGTGCTCCGGGACGGAGTAGGAGCCGCAGCCGAGATGAGGAGTGCCGGAAGCGTGCTTGTAGATCTTGTACTTGGTGTCGAGCAGCGTCTCGGCCTCGAGAACTGTGAGGTTGGCGACGTCGAGCCAGCCGAGCGACTGCGACTGCTTCACGCGGCTGCGGTCGATACCCTCCGACTCCAGCCAGCCAACGACGGCGTCGACGGTGTCCTTCGACGGGGCGAAGAACTCGGCGACCTCCTTAGCCGTCCAGTGGCTCGCGAAATGGGGCGACTCAGGGTCGGACACGCGTAGCAGCTCATCGTAGGCGATGTCGAGGTTGGACTGCGTTAGCGCAATCCGCAGAGGAACACGCATAGCAGGGTGGGCATCGGCATGCTCCTCCCACTTGTGGGGAAGGACGTCGCGGCGCTCATGGGTGCGCTTCGCGGTCGAAGGGACGGAGGGGAGGGCGAAAGCGGCCAGCGGTGCCACGAGGAGCAGCAGAGACGCGAGCATGATGATGGCCGAGGAGTCGCCTACAGCAGAGCACGAGCCTGCTATGAGGGCGAGCCGAACAAGGCCAACCGCGGGTTATATACAGCAACTCGCCTGAGGAATGCTGATAGCGAAGACCGTGTCCCCCGGGAAGTTGACTCAGAACCGCCAGCATGGTTTGGTTCTTGTCCATGCGTGCAAGACACCGGTAGGTAGAACCACGGTTAGAGACGCCAGCAGCGAGCAGCCCGAGCAATGAATGAGTCCGACCGAACAGGACGCGCTTCTCCCACGAAGCAGCACACCACACGCCCTTTGGCCCGCGTGCGCCCCAGACCATCAGCGCATGATGCATGAGAATCGGAGATTCGAGCCTGATTGTTGGTTCACTGGCGAGAGACAGTCTGTTGTCAATGTATGAAACATAGGAGGATGCGATCGTGTGGTTTCTGGGGAAGGGACGCGGCGTCGCGACTGACGCATATGGCTCGCGTGGGACGCGCGGAGATCGCATGCAGCATACACTTCGCTGGCTATCGCGACCATGCTTCTAAAAGTAGAACAACCTCTTTGCGTCCATAGACAACATCTTCCTTTCCTTCTCCGTGGCGTGAGTTGCCTCTTATCTCACGCGCACTCACGCGAATGTATAACGAAGGCTCTGGTCGGAGCGCGCCGCCTCCGTCATCTCTCACACCTTACAGGGCAAGGAACGCGGCCATGCTGCTTCGTTCTGCTCCACAGGCCTGGCTCGCCTCCTCGCTTTGTACCTGGTTGCGAAGTGGGTTTCAACAGGGTTTCGTTTGGAAGAATCGCGGTCGTTGAGAAAAGGAACGAGAGGAGTAAGAAAGGCCAATCTCCATTCGGATATGAAAACAAATCACCCTTCTACAAATATGTGGTGCAAGAGGTCCGGCGATACAATAGATGGCGGAATATTTCATGCGTCCATATCTCCTGGATAAATCAAGCAGCCATCCCAGCCACCAGGCGAGGCCTTATCGTGCAGAGTCCTTCCAAAATCCATTCCGAGCGCGACGTGATACCGAGCGTTATAACCGCGATCTAGCAAGCATCTTCAAGTGCATTCCGCTCGCAACGAGCTTGTTACGCTTTGTATCCCAAATCTGAGGAGACCGGACACGTCAGGTAGCTGATGACGACGCGAAGTAAGAAGACGCACTTCTGATCGAACGGATTGTACCCTCCCACCGGCAGAAACGGACGTCGACACTATTCGCAATGGAGTTCCTCTGTTTCGGTATTATACTGTATGCCGCACCGGCGGTACGGAATATGCTCACAAGGGTGCTGGAGCGTGGTAGACCACGTTCAGATTCATTGAGACAGCCATGGTATCATCCTCCGCGAAGGGTGACAGCGTTGATGAACTGCATCTGTAGACAGCACATGTCAGTCAGTTTGGCACCGCGTCCCGAGCGTAGTACGCACACGTCTATCAGGAATGCCGCACAACCGCCATGCAGGTTCCCGCCTGAATTCAAGTGCGCTGGCGTGGTCGTCAGTCTTGGCAGCACCGCTGTGATATGGCACGAACAGCGCACCTTTTGTCACCTCCGTCTCATGTATCGTCTCGAACGTCCGTTTCTCCTTGCCGTCCTTCCCTTTCTCCCCATAGGCGTTCAAAGCGACGAACCTCAGGTTCTTCTTGTTCTCGTAGCCGAAATCCGGTTCGTCTAGGTCCATATTGCGGGCAAATCGGCCCCATAGTGTATACACCCGCTCCTTCATAGCGGGCTCAGCGTTGCCCCCAATCTGGTCCGCCATCCTGCACGAGTGGGAAGACAGAAAGGAGCAGTCAAGAGAGGATGTAGGCTTGGGAACTGGACATTATCATTGCAGATGTTCCCACATCGATTACCGGGCGGAGCCGGCTATACACTTCCCCACAGTCAGGGTTTACATAACCCCTCACCTTTCGTAGTCATAGCTTCCAAAAGCTTCCGCTCGACCCTTTAATCAGACTTTGGTCTACAGGCACGTGACATCGCGAACGCAGTGTATGAACGCGACCCTGCTCAAGACGCGCCCGGGCTGGCACGCACTAGCACGGCCTTTGTGCACGTACCATCATCTCCCCTGCAGCGCATATACGGCCCTCCGACCTGCCCAACGACAGCTATTAGAGCCAGCAAGTAGAAATCCGCTCTTTCAGACTCGTCCTTACGCTCGAGCGGCGACCGCATTCGCCTACAAGATGTCGTCGGACGAGGAATTCAACATGGACGTGACAATGGATGATGGAGATGAGAGCGATTTTGTGCCAGCTCCGAAGAAGGTGCGCATAGTGATTGTAGGTGCTCGGCCCATAACTGATGATTTGAGCAGAAGGCAGCACCTAAAGCAGCTGCGAAGCCCAAGGCTCCGCCCAAACCGAAGGGAGACGGAGCTGCCAAACTTAAGGCAGCTGGGAAGCCTAGAGCGCCAGCAAAGAAGAAGGCGCCGCTCAACCCTATCGATGAGAACCAGCTGGATAACAGCATGGTCGTTGACGACGACAGCTTCGACTTTGGCCCACCTGAGCCCGTTGAGGAAACGCCATCGGTCTCTGCGCCAAAGCCACCAAAGCAGCAGAAGAACGCTTCAGAGATCTATGAGAGGGTAAGTCGTTGCAGTAGGTTCCATGTGGAAGCCGCTCAACCTGCGTATTAGCTGGATGCGGTCGAACACGTTCTCAAGCGGCCCGACTCGTATATCGGGAGTGTGGAAGCGAAGAAAGAGTCCATCTGGGTATTCGATTCCGAGACGAAGAGGATGGTCAACCGGTGCGTTTCTGCCAGAAGCCATTGAAAGTAGCGTGCCAATACCGAACGACAGGGATACTACCTATGTGCCGGGTTTCTTCAAGATTGTGGATGAAATTTTGGTCAACGCAGCGGACCACAAGGTGCGTCACCCTCGTGAAGCCGCTCGTGGCCTTAAACTGATAGTGTTGTGTTAGATCAACGAAGCAAGTATGGATACACTGAAAGTGACGATTGATCGGGAGAAGAAGTACATCAGCGTCTACAACAACGGAGCCGGTATCCCTGTTGAGATGCACACAAAGGAGAAGATGTACATCCCACAGCTTATCTTCGGCAACCTGTTCTCTGGTTCTAACTATGATGATACGGAGAAGAAACTTACTGGCGGTCGTAATGGTTTCGGTGCCAAACTTGCCAATATCTACTCTCACGAGTTCACCGTCGAGACCGCCGACGCCAAGAACGGCAAGAAGTACAAGCAGACCTGGACGAAGAATATGTCGACCTGCGGCAAGCCATCCATCACCAACTACAACAAGGCTGATGGCTGGACGAAGATCTCTTTCACGCCAGATCTTGCCCGGTTCGGTATGACGGAGATCGACGATGACACCTACGCTCTGCTTTGCAAGCGTGTTTACGATCTTGCGGGAACGATCAAGGATGTAAAGGTATACCTGAACGACGAGCGCCTGAAGATCAAGGGGTTCAAGCAATATATCGACCTCTACGTGAACTCGGTCGCCGAGGCGAATGCTGAAGCTGCAGGTGGTGCGGCTCAGCCCAAGCAGACAGTCATCTACGAACAGATCAACGATCGATGGGAGGTCGGATTTGCTGTATCCGACGGCCAATTCCAGCAAGTGTCGTTCGCCAACTCAATCGCCACCATCAAGGGCGGCACGCACGTCGAGACCATCGCCAATCAGATCGCTAACAAGCTGCTCACTGCGATCCAGAAGAAGAACAAGAGCGCGCCGGTGAAGGCTTTCCAGGTCAAGAACCATATGTGGCTCTTCGTCAATTGTTTGGTCGAGAACGCCTCTTTCGACAGCCAGACGAAGGATACCTTGACGCTGAAGGCGTCGAACTTTGGTAGTAGACCTGCAGTATCGGACGAATTCATGAAGAAAGGTGAGAGTTCTCACTACCTTACAGGAGACGTATGCTCATCTTTTTCAGTGGCCAAGTCTGGCATTGTGGATAACGTGTTGGCTTTTGCCAAGTTCAAGGCTGACCAAGCACAGAAGAAGACCGACGGGACGAAACGTTCTCGGCTGGTCGGTATGGCTAAGCTGGTCGATGCGAACAATGCAGGCGGTCGGCACGCCGCAAAGTGCACCCTTATCTTGACCGAAGGAGATTCCGCCAAGACGCTTGCGGAAGCCGGTCTTGCCGTAGTCGGGCGAGACAACTTTGGGATCTTCCCGCTGCGCGGCAAGCTTTTGAACGTTCGAGAAGCCAGCCATGATCAAATCATGAAGAACGCGGAAATTCAAGCCATCAAGAAGATCATGGGTCTGCAACACAACAAAGTCTATGACTCAGTTGAGAGTTTGCGGTATGGCAGTATCATGATCATGACGGATCAGGTGCGCAACTAGTGCGCGCTCGCCAAGTGACATTCTCACCTTCCTTTAAACAGGATCACGATGGATCGCATATCAAAGGTCTTATTATCAACTTCCTCGATCACTTCTATCCGTCCCTGCTGAAAATTCCGGGATTTCTTGTTGAATTCGTCACTCCTATCGTCCGGATCACCCACAATCGTACTAAAAGACGCGTCGACTTCTTTACCATGCCGGAATACGAGCAATGGGTGGGGCAACATCCAAATGAGCTTCACCAATGGACGGCGAAGTACTATAAGGGTTTGGGTTCCAGCGGACCGGCCGACGGCATGGAATACTTCAGTCATATGGAGATGCACCTCATTCCTTTCCATCCGACGCGCGATGGCGAGCGCGAATTGATTGACATGGCCTTCAGCAAGAAGAAGGTTGAGGCCCGCAAGGATTGGCTACGCAACTTCAGGGTGAGCCACCCAATCCCCAGCAGGTTCGGCCTCTAACATGCCATCTACAGCCTGGAACATATATTGATCACAGTGTGGACGAAATCACTTACGATGACTTCATCAACAAAGAGCTCATCCTCTTTTCCATGGCTGACAACATCCGTTCTATTCCTTCAATGTGCGACGGTCTCAAGCCCGGTCAGAGGAAAGTACTGTTCGGTACATTCAAGCGCAAGCTGAAAGGCGAAATCAAGGTATGCTGCTTGCCGTCACTGCCGGTCCGTCACTCATATCTGTTCTGTTCAGGTTGCGCAATTGGCCGGTTATATCGGTGAACATACGGGTTATCATCATGGCGAAGTGAGCTTGCATGCCACCATTATTGGCATGGCACAGGACTTCGTTGGTTCAAACAACCTCAACCTGTTGGTGCCCTCAGGAGGCTTCGGTAGTCGTTCTCAGGTATGTTCCGCGTATCGTTTTGACGAACTTACAAGCTGACCGAACTGTAGGGAGGGGAAGATGCTGCCGCCGCTCGTTATCTACACACCCAATTGATGCCAATGACCCGGATCCTATTCCATCCGGCGGATGACAAGATTCTCACTTACCTGAAGGACGAAGGCAATACAATCGAGCCTGAGTTCTACTTGCCCATCATACCCTTGGTGCTTGTTAATGGAAGCTCTGGGATCGGCACTGGTACGTAAGCCGCAATTGTCGCTGATGCATCGCTCACAGCCTCCGCAGGGTGGAGCACCAGTATTCCCAGCTTCAACCCGATGGACATTGTGGCGAATATTCGCCGGCATATGCGGAGCGAGCCACTAGAGCCGATGAAACCATGGTACAGAAACTTCTTGGTGGGTCTCTCGAAGGTTGGAACCCGGCAACCTACTTAAGTCCGTCACATTATAGGGGTCCTTTGAGAAAGTTGGTGACGGCAAGTTCATCTGCCACGGTATTATCAACAAGATCGATGCCACAACTGTGGAGATCAACGAGCTGCCCATCGGGCGATGGACCCAAAAATACAAGGAAATGTTGGAGTCTTGGATTATGGGTGATGAGAAAACGCCTGCTACCATCAAGGTATGTGTCCTGTGGGAGACCTAGTGGCGCTCTCGATGCTAAGGGAAACTGCAGGACTACAAAGAATATCACACAACGAGACACGTTCGCTTCACCGTTCAGCTCTCGGAGAAGGAAATGGCTAAGGCTGAAGTCGAAGGGCTTGAGAAGTACTTCAAGCTGGTTGAACCCTTCTCCACCAACAACATGATGTGCTTCGATGCAGAGGGCAAGATGAAGAAGTACAACTCGCCTGAGGAGCTCATCGAAGACTTCTGTCTTCTGCGTCTCAAGTACTATCAGAAACGGAAGGTTAGCCCGCTCCAAAAAGCGCCTGGTGGGGAATCTGTGGCTGACAACCATTCAGGATTATCTGTCAAACCAGTTGATGGTCGAGCTGGAGAAGCTGAACAACCAAGCGCGATTCGTAAAGATGATTATCGACCGGCAGCTGGTAGTATCCAACAGAAAGAAAGCCGATATTGTCGAGGAGCTTCGCAAGAAAGAGTTCAAGGCGTTCCCCAAAGTTGCTAAGGCAAAAGAGGAAGGAGAGACTGAAGAAGTCGTCGAAGAGGAAGCGGCCGAAGAAGGTAGCATCACAGACTACGACTACTTGCTCAGCATGGCAATCTACAGTCTGACCCAAGAGAGAGTGAGTGTTACGTAGTCATTGGTGTGCAGTCTTCTAACTCCGCCTGATAGGTCAATCGACTTCTGCAAGACTGCGAAGCGAAGGAGAGTGAGCTGAAGGAGCTTCTCAAGCTGAGTGCCCAGGACATCTGGAACCGAGACCTGGACGCCTTCATCGAACAATGGGAGAATCTCCTAGAAGAGGACGCGGCTGGAGAAAACAGCGAGGAGCGCAAGAAGAAGAAGAAGCAGGGCGCGACGTTGAAGACGCGAAAGTCGCTCGGCAAGGGCAAGAAGCGTGCAGCTGACGGTGACGATTCCGGGGATGATTTTGTGCCCACTAAGGCGGCCGCCAAGCCACGGAAACCGGCCGTCCCCAAGCCTGCTGCTGTTAAAGCCGCTCCACAGACGAAGACAGCGTCCAAGGTGGAAGATATCGGTGATGACAGCGTCATGGACGTCGACTCGTCCCCAAATGTGCCGAAGACAACGGCGGCCGCTAAGGGGAAGGGGAAGGGTGCCGTAAAACGGGCCTCGTAAGCGCGATTTCACCCTTATGGTGTGCGGTAGACTGATGATTTCTAGCTCGGATCTGGAGGATGACGATGACATGTACATCAAACCCGCAGCGAAGAAAGCGAAGCCAGCGCCGTCGAAAGGCACCATCAACGATTTCTTCGACAAGGCACCGGCTGCTCCAGCGAAAAAGGCCCCGGTTCCTAAGAAAGCCGCTGCCAAGCCCAAGAGGGTAGATTCGGATGATGAAGATGACTATGTGCCTGTGCCAGCCAGTCAGAGCACGCGACCGCAACGAGCAGCTAGAACGGCAGCTCCGAAGTACGTGGAGTTGGATGATGACGGAGATGATGATGGCAAGGCTTCGGTCTTCGAGATTTCGGATGATGAGTAGACTGCCCGGTTTATAACCGGCTCATCCTTATTCCCCGCTCTTCCACCATACCCCGACTCTTGTAAGCTAGCGGGAAACGTTGACTCGCTAATGTCATATTATCCATCTAGAGCACTGATCGGCATATCAGTTGGGACCCGATGGAATGCTGGAGTCGCGGATTATGGGTAACGATGATAGACCTGCTACTATGTAGGTGCGTGACCTGCATCGGACAGTGGGACCCGGGGCCAGGATCAGCGTACAAATTGACGCCATCTCCTGGCAGCCAGCCGGTGAAGGCTGAAGGTCTCGTCCGGCCCTGCCGGCCGAGTCGCATACCACGGATTTTCACTTTTGCTTGGCTGCCGATTTGACAATCAAGCTGCCCCAAAAAAAGCAGCGCGGGGCATTCCGAACTAGTGAGACTTGACTCGCCAAGGCGGGAGTTCCCAAAATAGGTGTCAGATGCCCGAAACGGGAGTGCCCTCAGATAGACGCTGTAGATAATCGCGCGGCAGAGAGATTATCTCTGTCACATCATTGATGGTGCCCCTTTCAGCGGCCGGTTATCTCCCGCCACCCATCTATGCCCCTCCCTCCAAATCGACCGCTCTGACAAACCGTTGAGTATGGTCATTCGGTCTTACCACTCGATCCTCACCATTCCGGACTCTAATCAGTGGGTTGGGCGTCGCACGCCCAAGCCACTTGCTAGACCCCATTTCTCAAGAATCCCTGACCCAGCATATCTCCTCCAGCGGCGGGTTTTAAGGGTCCCTCTCCAGAGCCGAGAGTGTTCCCTCACGGAGTCGAATGTATACTGGTGTAGTCATGTTCGCACTATCGGAGTGTATCGTCCAGAACAGTTTCTTGCGTAACTCCTGCACCACAAATTATTTGCCCTTGAATTTTTGTATGCTGTGTCCAGAGTATACCACGATACCATGATAAAAAATTCAGCATAATTTTCCAGACAGTAATTTTGTGCATTCTTAGCGCGCTTCCAGATGTAAACTAGTTTGCCAGGTGTATAGCATGCAATGACAACGACACCATTGCAGTAATTGTATCTTCAGGAATTTTTGAGCAGTAATTGTCCTGATTCATTTCTTGAAGTCTCAGGTAGTTTCCCACAATTTTGTTGTGATTTCCGGACTCCAACATTTAATCTTATTAACAATGCAACATAAATTCCACTCATGTCACTAACTAATCTATTCTAGAGAGTTCTTGAGTGGTGCAAATGCTTTCCAGAGGCGCCTATGATGCCATCATACAGTTGTATGCAAAATGTACTGGGCATACATGTTGCTATAGAGGGGTATTTCCAGATATGCGAGTGTAATGTATGCGCGAGCACATCAGAACCTGGGGATAGCATGATGCTTTCCATTATACAATTACTCCGGAAAACTCCAGCACGATAGACTACTACCACACTTCTTTGAATTAGACCTCTGGAGGATTGTGCACGGTGTCTCTGTCAGGACTGATGTATGGGTCATTAAGTTTACTCCATGAGGTTGTAGCTCGGCTCCGGACTTGGAGCACCACTCCGGACATTTGCGTGACTCCGGATATTCGGAGCTCGGCTCCGGAGTGAGGTCATATAGCAGTTATCTCTACCTGTCGGGATCAATCTGGTAGCAAATCTCCTTTCCCAGACTTGTCCCTATGTTTCCACCGGATGCAAACTGACAGATTTCTGCTGGATGCGGTATCCAGATTATAGGGCCCTTGCTAGAGCCTCGGGCATGGGACGCCCGACGCTCTTGTTAGGGTCTAATTCCGTGAGGAACAGGTGGCAGTACATCCAGGTTCCGTGCAGGTTCGTCCGGCGTGCCGGACGTCCGGCCGGAACCAAAAAAGGAAGCATTTGCTTCCATCTTCGTCAGCATGGAAGCATCTTGCTTCCATGCTGACAAATATGGAAGCAAATGCTTTAATAATCGATTTTCTGAACTTAGGGTTTTTGCGGCTGTGCGCGTGCACAGCCGCAAAAACCATTTGTTTTGATTCAATTTTTGCTTGTTCAATTTCGTTTAAATTTTCAATGAACATGAAACTAATGAAGAATGAGTGAATTAAAAAATGTGATGTGTAGTAAAAAGTATAAAATTATTAGAATTTTATTACTTTGATTTCTTTTCGCATTTGCTTCCGTTTGTGGCTGCGTTTTTTTTGCTTCCATAGGACCCTAGAGAGCGGCTGTGCCCACAGCCGCTCTCTAGGGTCCTATGGAAGCAAAAAAAACGCGCCTAACGGAAGCAGAAAAGGACCCTATATTGAAACTCAGCTTGTCCGGCGCGTCTGGTGTCCGCCGGACACCGGACACGCTGGACAAAAGTTCACGTTACCTGTATGTTCTCACAGGTGGGTCTTACGTCGTTGTCAGATGTGGCGGGGCCGCATGCGCCCCCTTCCTGAGCGGCAGATGCACATTGCGAGCGGGCCGGATGATCAAATCGTAATCAGATTACTCCTTATGAATCCAGACTCTCACGCTCGATCCGCCAAGCACAAGGAGCCAAAAAATGGAGGGCGGTGCAGATGCTGTAAGGGTGGATGGGAGGACGAAAGAGGGTGGTACGATTTCCGATCGGCCTTTCGGGATCTCGCGTGTACCACCGGTCGGACTGAATTGGAATCTGACGATGAGCGAGACATTCGGTGAGAAGGGCGATAGTGGAGGAATACTGAACTGACCCGTACAAGCCTAACCTTTTGGTGGCTAGTAGTGCTGCCCCAAAACTGCCTGTCCCAGACTTGTCGACAGCTGCTCAGACGATACTTTGCCTCGTTCGCTGGCAGTAGCAAGAGGATGAGGGATTTTGGCTGTCTCCACTGCCACTGCAACGGCACCCGGCGTCGGTACCGGGATCATTGGTCCCCCGATCACTCGTTGGAGAACCCTGTGGGCAACGACGATCAGCGTGGTCCCTCACTTCTCTTCCCATTCAATCCATCCCTTGTTGGGAGCAAACGAAAACCAGACCAATGTCTGCACAGTACCGGTCTGTTTCGGGTCTCGCGGTCTTTTTACCTTCACCAGCTGCTTGTCTCGTCCTTAGCGGGTCAGGCGCGGTGGATTGAATACATCTCTGCTTCCTGGGAAGTGCCGAACAGGGCGCCCCTGGCCCGGCATCTCGCAATCCGCACCGACATCCACCTGCTTCTTTTCCAGAAGTTTTAGCTCCCATCGGATAAGATAGGGCGGAGCGGATCTAAATTCAGGGCGCCGTGAAGCTGTCATTCTTGGACCTGGCGAATGTGTACGATTGATCGGACGGACTCGTGGAGCTTTGCCAATTGGCTAGTTCAATGTGGACGCCGGTCGGAGTACTTGCGGCGCATGACGAATGGAGAACATCAATGAGCCGCCGAAGGCTTCCGGCCTCCCCATCGGCTGCTCCTCTTGGGCGCGAGGGCTTCAATCCAACTTTCCCTACACGTGCGATAGGTCGGCAGTATGGGCCTCTCTCTGCTTCTGTATGGGGACCCTCCGAGGCCACCTACTGGTCTAGAAGGCATAAATAAGTGCGCTCCTCCGCATGGCAATCTGACCAGGTTTTCCCCTTCTCTCTTCCCCCTCACTTCAGGCTCGTCTCATATTCAGGTGCGCTAATGGTCAGCGTGTTGAAGCGGTTGCTCACACTTGCCCTCTTATGTGTCCGTAGTCACGAATCTCACGAACCTTCCTCCACAAACATGCCGCACAACAACAAATTCTTCGACTTGCACGACAAGCTTGAGATCGCCCACGGTACGCGGGCCGACGTGTCACCTGCTGTCCTGACTGACCTCCTGCGCCCTAGGCACGCTCGCATCCTTCTGCGCTTTCTTTCTCATCCCGGCCGCCCTTTTCTCAGCACGCTATATGCGCAAGAACCCCATTTGGTTCAAGATTCACTGGATAATCAATGTCGCGGTCACCCTCATCATGACGGCGGTGTTCGTTATGGGCGTCATGTCAATCCATGGTAACCAGATCGGCGGCAAGAAATCGGACACCCACCACCGCTTCGGCCTCGTCGCCTTCCTGCTTATCCTCTTGCAATCCATCGGCGGTGTCATCGTCCATTTCACCCGGGCCGGGGGCCCTCCTCCTGGTCTTCCTGCGCCTGGCAAGCACTGGTCCCGCTATTTCCACGCGTTCATGGGGATCTGTGTAGCGGGAACCCTATTTGCGGCAATCTACTCGGGTACGTGAGTTGGCTCGGGACCTCGAATACCGCTGAACGGTCCTCGCCAGGCCTCGACCGTGAGTGGCCGAAGAGCTCAGACACGGGAACGGGAACACCCAACGCTGTGCGAATTGTCTTCTGGATCATGTTGGCACTCCTGGCCATCGCATACTTCGTGGGATTCTACATCAGGCGAGGAACATTCAAGGGCAAGGCGGTGGAGAGAAATGCCGATGCACAAGGCTCCGAGGAGTCCGTCGCGGAAGAGAAGGACAAGGAGGCCTTGGCAGCCGCGTAGGTGCGCGAGCCGTGGACCAATTTCTCCGTCGTGTTTGCATTTTTTTTAAATTGGGGTTTATCTTTCTACGGTACACGACAGTGACAATGAAAATGCTATGTTGATCGCAAGTTGATATCGTGCTGTTCGGTTGACTTCCCATTTCTATGCCCTGGTTTAGCCAGTGTGGGCCTGGGTCTCCGAGAGCGACTCCATTCGCTGCAGACCAAAACACGATCGCGTTCCGATGATGACTAGTAGCTCTAGCCCCGCCAACTGATCCGTCAGAGCCCTGGATGGCATTGTGCAACCACTCGAGGAATGAGCTATAATTGGGGCGAGGCACCTCGTGCCAGCTGAGAGTCGAGCCCGATCACACCGCTGCTGATGACGATCATCTTCTCCGGTAGCTTCTCCTGCTCCAGACCACCGATGGAACTGACGAGCAAACGATCTGCTCTTGTCGATTCGATGCCAGAGAACGGGGCGACCTCAAAGACAGTTGTGATGATAGCGCTTTCTAGCGTCGATCAAAGAACCAGTACCCTAATCCAGTCGATATTACGTCTCTTCGTAGAGGAGCCGACCGCCTACTGCCTTCGCTTTGAGCATTTCGGGGAGGTTTAAGGAGACCTCGCGTAGTGAGGAATGGAAGACCGTTAGTCCCGGTTCCAGTACGATGAAGTGGCTCTACAGAGCCGGGATACACTTTCCACCACGCGGTTGTTCATATCACGCTGATCTGCAGCGTTCGCTTGCGAGCTGTTCAGCATAGCCTTGAAGGGGATGCAGTCAAAACTCTAGCATGTACCGTGTAAGGCTTCGTCCTTCTCGATGCAAGCCGTCTGGAGGTGTCTAACCAAGCCATACGTCAAGGAACGCTCGTGGGCTGAAGCCATACATCGTCCAGGAGCTCTGATGCCGTGGCCCTGCGCCGAGGGTCAAGATGGAGCATCCGTCCTAAAAACCGTGTGAATTGCTTCACAGACTCGGGCGACAAGTGCTGTGGACCATGTTCTTCCATAAACCGTTGCAAGCTGTAGTCCTGAACCTTGATATTGAGTCGTCTGAGTGACCAAGCATGATCTCCACGCATGTCAGAGATTCGTCGCTCGGTACGGAGAGGACGTCGCACCAGGACCTTCGGTGAGGAAGTCTCTCCCCCTTTTGCCGTCAACGATAAGATTCTGGGGTAGTTCTCCCAGCAACATCATCATCTGAGCAAGCATTTCTTCCTCCGCGCTGACCCTTGGCGTTCTCTCCAGGGCAAACCGAGGATCAATCATGTGTCTTCCCGTCCAAGCGCTGAAAATCTGGTTGCGATTTAGTAAGCATGCCGATGTGGAAGCGAGGTATACGAACAACAAGGGCCGCAGCCCATATCTCTGCAGACGTATCCCACTCATTGCCTAAAATGATCTCGGGCGCTTGAAGCGGCAATGGCTCTATCGAGGGTACCTGGGGCTTTTGGAAAATGTCGACGCCTACCCAGCATGGTTAGGAGGCGGTCATTTAAAGGCAAGAGGGGAGGCAGGGTACTGACAGGAGCCAAAATCCGCGAGCTTGATTCGCAAGGGAAAGCTCATGGTGGTATAGGTCTCCATAGACAGCCGATGGGTTCTGACGATGTGTGTTGGGCATCCAGGAGCAGCGCTGCTCGTGGGAAACAGAGTTGGTGGATCACTTTGCAAAGCGTTTTTGACGAACAAAAGGTTGTCGGAATCTTTGCCAAAGGGAAGACAAGCATGGATGTTGTCGAGCTTCAAATCTACGATGTGTCTATTAGACCAATCCCATTGACTGCAGAATTAGGCAAGCTACCTCCGTGGACCATTTGGCAACACCTATGCAGAAAGTCTAATCCACGTAATATTTGAAGAGCAATTGACTTGGCCTGGCTTTCAGCTAGATCTTTGGAGCCGTGCGCCAAGCGGAAGGCATGGAGACTGGGGCCAAGGAGCTCCGTTATGAGGCACAGATGAGTACCGTTTGGACCTCCTCGATGTTGGAAATGATACAAGGGCGGAGCTAGATAGTTGTCCCAGCCAATTGCACCCGGCGATCGAGCAGTCAGTTTGCTTTCAAGGTTCTCCTCGCGCCGCAAACCTCTTGAGCTGTCTTCAGCCGTAAGGATTTTCAAGGCCACGTAGCGCCTATCCCTGCAGATTGGTCAGAACGCCAATCTCGGCACCCCAATTGGAGTGTATCAACTGCAGATCATGAGCTAGCCAAACGGTAGAGCTCCCACCCCATCCCAGTTTGTCGAGCACTTCGAAACGTCCTCCATCGAATGCATCCCCTAGCGAAACGGGATGATAACCGCCAGGCTTGTATGCTTCAATTGGCTCCTCCAGTCGAAGCCAGGTCGGAGCGACGGGAGAATATGTCCTAGCCACCCGCTGAGCATGTAAGGATGCAGTCAAATGAGCCCACAGTTGACTGAGTCTTCCCATCTTTGGCCAGTTGGGCGTACTGATGTGCACGGCAACACAGCAGGTTGTCTCAACTATCCGTCCTGCCGCACTGCCACTGGCCAGGGACCCCTTTCCGAATAATTCTAACAGCGGGCGTAGTCCGGCGAAGGGCTCTACCGAAACACAGTCTTCGCATTGGGTATGGGACTTTACCCTGTAAGAGCGGATTTCACGTAGACACACGTGAAAGGGCGGCTTCGGCACCTAGGACTTGAACTTGAGCCTCATGGTGGTCGATCGAGGGAAGTAGGATTGCTGGACTCGTTAGGGAAAGCGGAGGTTCTAAGAAGCGGTCGCGTGCGACTGTCTTCACCACCCCGAGTACTTCTTCTACCGACCGGTTCTGGTCTGCATGGTTGTAAGCGCTCGTCGGAACATTCTTCGTGCAATGTTTGAAATGATAACATTCAAGTCAGAGGCGATCGAACGGCCATACAAACGGCGAGAAGCTACCGGGGCCAGTTAGATACTGCTGCCGACCGCCCCATCGTCTCGGCCCAGTGAATGCGGCGCTTATGCATGTTCCGTCGCACCACAATATCATGCTTGCGCCTGGTCTCTTTCGCCTACTCTTCTTCCGTGATCATCGTATGGACCGCGCTCGTCGGTTGCGGTAAGTTCACTGTTCTCTGTGAGAAAGTTGCTCTTGATCTGCACACTCTCGATGAGCACGCCCGGCATCCCGCGTTGGCCATTCCATTACCTCGTTATCCGGTCTCGGTCCTTTTTCCTTGATTGGGTCAGAGAGCGCTGGAGCAACTTCCTGTATGCATGATGTGAGAACCCGGAATAGGTCAGGACATCAGCATGTGTACCTGCGTGGCGGGCGCATCAGGTCGAATGGCGGCATCATCGTCGTACGTTGGTCCGGCACCATCCGTTGTGCTCTTCAGCCGCTCGGCCTCAGTAGTGGACAGATGCGTCTGCGGCCCCAAGGTAGACATGGTAGTATGGTGCAGATGTGCTAGAGACACGAATTGCATTAAATACTAGTTCCACATCGGTCTGATTCCACCTGGTGACGTCACGTAGCCGAGCCTGGTCATCGCGCTTCTCAGTGTCAGTCCATTGCTGACAGATCCAAGCCATCTCACATTCAGCCTTCCTTCCACGCATGACAGAGCCCACTCGTTGTGCTCTTCCCAGTCTCCCAATCTTCGAATCTCAAGGACTGAGGGCATTTGCTCAGACAACACCGGCACACTTGAAGCGTGTCGGTCCTGTCTGACTGAGTGCGAAGAAAGGCACTCTGGCTCAGCAAATAACGGTTGTAAGTGGGTAAGTTCACCGAAGGAGCCTCTTTTATTGGATCTTAAGGGCGGGGAATGGATGGCCGGCCGTATCTTGTCGTTTGAACTCCTTTGACTTTCGAGCTGCGCCATTGACGGCACATCCCTTTACCCCAGCTGTGCCTTCCTGGGGGAAAGGACATGGTATAAAGAGGGCTTACGAGCTATCGTAGCGTGCAACGCAGCGACAACGACCTTCCAACTCGAGCGCGACGGGAGCACTCATCGTTGCTGCCGCACACTTGTGGAAGGTGCGCAGTACTTCCATTTTCGGCACGAATTTAGACGCTCCTCCCCCCCCCCGACAATTGACACGGAGAGAGTTCGCCTTCTGCACTTTCATCGTGGATAGCGACGAGTAAAGGCTGGTGTACCCGTTCACGCTGCTTGAAGGGGACGAAGGGGGAGCCACCGCTCCGCACAATGGGCTCCGGGGGATAGAGACCCATTAGACACGCTGCACGTGGCGTGCATTATTTGGGAGGGTCAGGTGACGACTTTGACAATGAGGCTACTCCACACACCCTCAAAAAGGCAGTTCACCCTCTGAACCGCACATCATTCAGGGCTGACCGTGTGATTATCGCTTATCGGGAGCGCCGTACTAGTCCTGCATGGCTGGTGTAGGCGTTTGGCCAGGTGTCCCGTTCTGTCGGATGCACATTACCACGACACCGGGTATTAGCTCTCGTCCCGGGACACGGAGACAGTATAAGTAGCAACACGGACAGAAAGGAGCGGTGATACCCCTCTCGAGTCCCCAATCTAATGTCCTATCTCATTATCCTTGCTGGTGGTGCGGTTGCCCTTCTGCTGGTCCTTGCGCGTAACCTCTACTATGTCGCAAGTCGTCAGGCACAACTCCCACCTGGTCCAGCTGGCCTCCCTCTTATTGGCAACCTCCTGCAAATACCGAAAGAGAACCGACATCTGGTCTATGGCGAGCTCTCCAAGATATATGGGGACATTATGTCCTTTTCCTTGTTCGGAAAAACTCTGATCGTCCTGAATTCCCGGCAAGCTGTCGTCGACGTATTGGAAAGGAAAGCCGCGGCGAGCGCAGGTCGACCTCAGATCGTTTTCGGTGGCGAGTTGTAGGTGAAGGACTTGGATGCGAGAGCCTGTCTGACCAGAACCTAAAAGGGTCGGGATGGCTAGACTGCCAACGCTTACAAGCGACATGGCGCTGCATCGCCAGTATCGCCGCCTTTACGCCAAGGCATTGAATAGCTCTGCGTGTCAGACCTACTGGCCCATCCAGATGAGGGAGATGCGCCGCACTGTCTTGGCGATGTTAGAGGGGTACAGTGAATCGATGGATCCCTTAAAGCAAGGAGTTGCCAGCATCATTTCTGAGGTGGTCTACGGATACCAGGTCACTGGTCCAAACGACCCGTTCTTAGCGAGGGCGCGGGAGGTTCTGTCTATATTTGAGCGGGGTGAGGATACTGGCTATCATAAACAGCTGACCTTTGACGATATTCCCAGTCATTCGTCCTGGGGCATTCCTCGTGGATCTCCTTCCTTGGCTGAAGTACGTCCCAGAATGGGTCCCAGGCGCCGGATTCCAGAGGCTCGCCCGCAAGTGGCGTGGAAGAACAGAGGAGCTGCGTCAGGCCCAATTGGAGAGGGTACAACGCGACATGGCAGCAGGTGTTGCCAAGCCAAGCTACGTGTCGAACCTTCTTTCCAACCCTGAAAAGGCTTCGGGCATGGAATATGCGGAACTTGTTGATCGGGTGAAGTGGAGTGCTGGCACCATGTCAGTTTGGGTTTCTCTGTCAGTTCTTGCTGATCAGCTCACTTTGACAAGGTACGGTGCAGGCTTCGACACCACACTCGTCACAATGCAAAATTTCATCGTAGCAATGCTCCTCTTTCCTGAAGCACAGACACGCGCACAGGCAGAAATCGATCGTGTTGTTGGAAGGGACCGTCTGCCAGAGCTGGGAGATAGATCGCGTCTCCCGTTCTGCCAGGCGATTGTCCAGGAAACATTGCGCTATCGGCCGGCTGTTCCACTGGGAATACCGCATGCCATGATGCAAGGTTGGAAATCCAAATCCTGCCCGTCAAAGTATGCTGACGCAATCCCATGAGCGCAGATGAAGTATACAGTGGCTATCGCTTACCAAGAGGAGCGACAATAATTGGCAACATATGGGCACTCGCTCACGACCCGGCCATATACCCAGATCCGATGGAGTTCATGCCCGAGCGCTTCCTAGCCAAGGACGGGACGGTCGTTGATGGTGGACGTGAGGCGTTCGGATTTGGTAGACGCCGCTGTCCCGGACAAGACCTGGCGGAAAACTCGGTATTTGCCTTCGTGACCACTCTATTATGGGCCGCAAACGTACAACGGCAGCTCTGAATTCCGTGGCGTGGTGGAGTACGAGACGGGCCAGGTCAAGTAAGCAGCATTCCAGCAAGCATAAGCAGGATTACTGAACGATTGTTAAGCCGACCGACGAACGTGCCATGCAAGCTTTCACCTCGCTCGGGCCAGACGGTCGAATTGCTGAGAGCGTCGTTATCCGACTGAAAGGGCATATTCCATTCCTTGGGGTGGCGGATGATACACTTGATCGTATTCTTCTTTGTATACCGAAAAGGGTTTCACATGCTTGTTGTACAGTAGTTCTGGGATGGGAGGAACCGATCCGTGTAAACCCCACTTTCAGCATATCCCGCAGCCATTCTACATGACGGACGTCGACTATTGCCCCTAATACCGGGTGATGATAGTCCGGTCGGTGTCCGGTATGGTGGTGGCTGGCTCAGAGATTGGCTTGAAGGCAAGGGTCGCACAGCTCGAATAGAAAAGGTCTTGCCGAGGAGTTTCGGCTTTGATTAGGCATTCACCGGAGCTGCGTGTCCGCCCATTCAGATGTGACACGATTCGTCCGGTTTGGCCAAAAGGTTTGCGGAGTGCGGCTGCTCGTCCCCTAAGTATTTGAATGTCGTCTCAATGCAGCTCGATCTTGCGTTGCAAGCGGCAAAGAAGTGACTGCGCCAAGAGGTTTCGCGCGTTCCTCTGCGCCGGTCCAAGTGTGCACGTGCATCGCCCGATATGAGCACTGCCACGTCTCAATCGGGCATACCAAAGCGGTGGGTGGTCCCACGCTTTGACCAGGTTAGGACCAAGCGCGCGAAGCTCTTCTATACAACCATGTCTTGCTATGCCGGTAACGCAAAGCTTTTTCTGAAGCCGGGAGCGGACCTCCGTTGTGTAACATCGCTGGTGTCACATCTTAAGAAGCGTTTCAAGGGCGGGTCATCCAGCTAAGATAAGCTTGTATACCATTCACCAGTTCGCCATGCGCGCGCACAAAGCGTCTTATTCTAGCTGCCACCGCCTCACACAGATACCTATATCTTGCGACAAGGTCACTTCGTCTAGCGAGGACGCAACGTCATGACTTTCTCTGGATCTGTCTCTTGGAGCTTTGTGGCAGTTTGCCTCGCAGCTCTCGTGCTTGCCACACTAATACGGCAATGGAACAAGGCGCGCCATCTCCCACCTGGTCCCAGTCAATTTCCGGGACTGGGTATCGTTCGGCCCCCTCATGACTATCTTGAAGCTTTCAAGGAGTGGGCCGACACATACGGTGACGTCATGGTTGTGAAGATATTTGGTATGCCCATCGTCGTGCTGAACAGCAGGCGGGCGGTGTCCGAGCTCCTCGAGAAACGAGCGGGCTTGACTTCTGGACGACCAAAGCAGATCATGTCGCACGATATGTATGTACACTTCTGCCTGCCGTGTCCCTATACCTGACCGCTAGACAGGGTCGGCCTTGAGCCCGATCCGGGCCAGACGAGCGATTCTAAGATGCACAAGGCAGGTCGCCCAGCAGAACGAGCCGCGCTATCATATTAATACAGTCACCCATGATAGGAGTATCGACGAATGTTCGCAACGGCGCTCAGTCCCCGAGCTGTACAGGCGTATGGAGCGCTTCAGGCACAGCAGTTCCGCCAGTTAGCACTTGATTTGCTTACTGCGCCACAAGATTATATGAATGCAATGAAAAGGTCCGTCCATCTCTATTGCATCGAACGTGACGCTGAACCGACGGCAGAGCGGTCTCAGCGGTTGCTTACCGTGTAGCGTACGGGTACGAGATGAAAGGACCAGATGATCCGATGTTCGATGCGGCAGAGCAGGCCTTCCGGATCCTGGAGTTCGGTGAGTCTGCTACGATATATCACTGCCAACATATGCTGAACGATGCTCAAGTTCTGGGCCCGCCGTCCGTGATAGTCGATGCTTTCCCCTTCTGTGAGCCTCCTCATATGCGCATACTTGGCTTGCCGTAACCATCCCGCAGTGAAGTACGTTCCGGACTGGTTGCCAGGGGGCTTGTGGAACCGCCGTGCCAAGGAGTACAAGGAATTTTTCACGGAGGCTCGTGAAACGCCATTCAGCTGGGTGGAACACGACATCGTACGTCACATATTCGGGGATAAGCCGACCTAGGCTAATAATATCATAGGCCACCGGCACCGAGAAGCCTTCATTCACCGCTGCTCTTCTTGAAGAAAACACTTATGACAAAGAACGCATCAAATGGGCAGCAGCCGCCATTCACCTGGCAGGGTCCGATACCAGCACAGCAGCGGTGCACACGTTCCTCGCAACAATGGTCCTTCACCCAGAGGTCCAGCTGAAGGCGCAAGAAGAGCTGGACAGGGTGATTGGTCGCGAGAAGCCGCCTACCGTCGCGGACCGCGAACGGTTGCCTTACTGCTGGGCTGTGGTGCAGGAGGCGCTCAGATGGCATCCCGTTTCACCATTTGCACTTCTTCATCAAATGGGCAAAGAAGAGACGTACGAGGGCTACGTCATTCCCGAAGGTTCGAAGCTCATGATAAACGTCTGGTATGGCCCGCTTCCTCCACGGCACGCTTTTGAACAACATGGACTAATGTAATTTCAGGGCGCTGTCACGAGACGAGCGCGATTTCCCCGATGCATCGACCTTCCGACCTGAACGCTATCTCCCTGGTTCTTCCTACGCAGACCCCGAGGCAGTGCGAGCCACAATGGGTTTCGGCTACGGACACAGGCGCTGTCCTGGTCAGCATCTGGCCGAGGCTAACATTTTTACTGCTGCGGTCACTTTGCTATGGGCGCTTCGCCTCGAGTTGAAACCTGGAGCGAGAATTGACTGGTCGAAGCATATTGGCGTACAGTGAGTTGCCCCGTGCTTGCGTCGCACTCTGGAGGAATGTGGCTAACGTTGGCACAGTCGCCCGAAAGACTTCCCGATACGAGCTGAGCCACGCTTCCCGGGTGTGGCTGAGATTCTGCAGGGCGCGTTGGCGGAGTAGATAGCGAGGACTTGTACGCTAGATGCCGTGTGTACCTCGGTTTATTTCAGGCATCTATATTTGCGATTAGCCTTACGCAGGGCAGGAGTCGAATCAGTCATACGTTCATCTATGCCACTATCATCTGCTTTGGTATCTGCAGCTTGTTTGGTTGTATGATCGGTGGATTAACTCCGCGCCGAGCCCTACGATCGGCCGGTGGCCGGCCCGAGCTCCGGTGATAACCGCCCGATGGCGTGCCGCGATCCGGGCGATCAGTGGGGGAACCCTTGCCTCGTCCACCCATGAGGCCGATGAGGTCCGCTGCACACTCGTGTAGAGCAGTCGAGGGGACGACTCGACCGGGAAATATACAACCGACGGTGATAGACCTTACGGCTATACGCATGTTGGGATCGCTTCGTTGCAATTCCGCTGCGTGATTCTCGTCTCTATCAGCGCGACGATACTGTGCCTGCTAGAGGGTCGCATTTCACCATACGACGAGCGACATTGACATACGCAGCTGCATAGGGTTGGTTCTCTGAAGACCGCTGTTAAGGCCGTACATTCGATACATTCCTCCACACATGGCACCCACGGTCAATTTCGGCGGTTATGTACCGCCTCCGACACTCCCTTCATTCACCAAGCACGCCGCATCCCTTCTTCCCTCTGTCGCAGCAGCGCCGGTTTGCAATGCATGGCTCACGTCCTTCGCCGCTGCCATCCATTCGCGGTCGATCTCGGATGTGTTGGATCTTCTTCTGCCCGACGCGTATTGGAAGGACTACTTGTCGCTGACGTGGGACTTCCGAGCATTCGGTGGGCGGGAAGCGATCCGCAAGTTCCTGGAGGACCGGCTTGAGTTCAGCGAACTCCGCAATGTCGAGCAGACCGATGCACTCGTGCCAACCGTGAAGACCATCGGCAGCCTCAGCTGGGTACAGGCCTCAGCAGCGTTCGACACGCGATGGGGTCGGGCATCCTTGGTCTTCCGCCTCGTGCCCTACATCCCAAAGGATGACAGTACTGCAGAGCCTGCATGGCGCGCTTTTCACCTGTTCAGCAACCTCGATAGCTTGCATGGGGTGGTGGAGAAGGTCGGTGCACATAGACTGGACCATCCTCCAAGGATGTCGTGGAACGAGATGCGTAGAAGGGAGGTCGAGTTCGTGGATAGGGAGCCTACAGTGCTCATCATTGGTGCTGGGCATAATGGGTACGCCTGCCTCCGTCATCTTCGTCATGAGGTGGAGGACTGACGATCCGAACAGGCTGATGACGGCTGCGCGGTTGCAGTATATGGGTATCCCTTGTCTCATTGTGGAGAAGGAACAGCGAGTTGGCAGTCAATGGCGTGGCCGATACTCTGCCCTCTGTACACATGATCCCGTCTGTATGTCCCATCTCACTGCGCGTCTGACGCACTTCTCACCTTTGTTCCTGTGCAGGGTTCACGCAGCTACCTTATCTGCCGTTCCCTTCCACCTGGCCAACCTACACGCCAGGCGATAAGCTGGGCGACTGGCTGGAGGCCTATGCACAGCATCTGGATCTGAACGTCTGGACGTCCAGTAGTCTAGAATCTGTTACCTGGGACAACGCCAAGAAAGAATGGACGGCGAGCGTCAGGCGACCGTCTGGGGAAATACGAGTGCTCAAGAGCAAGCATGTGGTCTACGCGGGCGGGTGGAACGGGGTGCCGTACATGCCAGAGGTGGAGGGGAAGGAAGAGTTCGTGAAGGCGGGCGGCAGAGTTCTTCATTCCAGCGAGTACAGGAACGCAGATGGGTTCGAGGGGAAGCGGGTGGTAGTCATTGGCTCGGGCGTATCTGGTACGTTAACATTCTCCTCCATGCAGGCGCCTGACCTGATCACTCCTACGCAGCACACGATATTGCCCAGGATCTGGTCAACTCCGGCGCCGCAAGCGTTACTCTCCATCAACGAAGCTCGACCCTGGTTGTGTCGACCATCGCCCTCCGGAAGATGCTCGTGAACTCTGGCTTCCACGAAGGCGGTCTGCCGGTGGATACGGCGGACATGCTCCTGCACGCTTGGCCTATGGATATCCAGAAGGTTACTGTAAGCCAAGTCTTCAGCCCTACGAAACGCCCCGCTGATGAGGTATCGCTAGATGGCAGAGAACATGACGGAGCTCAGGGAGATCGACCGCGCTACGCTGGAGGGGCTGGAGAAGAGAGGCTTCATGCTTCATCCTGGACCGGAGGGAGCGGGATACCTTTTTCTTGTGCTGACCCGCCGTGGCGGATACTATTTCGGTGAGCACATCCTGATCCAGCAGACATCACGAGCCACTCATTCCGGACAATCGTCAGATGTCGGCGCGAGCCAAATGATCGTTGACGGGCAAATCGGACTTAAGGCAGGCGGTGAGGTCGCCCGACTTCGCTCAGGTGCGATCGACTTCACCGACGGCGCCTCGCTCGATGCCGACGTGGTCATCTTTGCCACCGGCTTCGGAGCTATCAAGGAGAACCTGCAGCAGACTTTCGGCGAGGAATTCACGAAGGGGTTGAAAGACCCGTGGTACCTCGATAAGGAGGGCGAGCTGAGGGCTGTCTGGCGCGATAGCGGGAGGGAGAACTTCTGGTACATGATTGGGAACCTGAGCTATGCGAGATTCTACAGCAAGAGGGTTGCTTTGCGTGAGTCCAACCGCTAGCTACCTTTCGAACGTCGTCTGATTGTGAGCAGAGATCAAGGCGCTGGAGACGGGCCAGTGGGATGGTGTACGGTACTCCATCCCAGAAGATCCCAAGGACGAACCACATGGGCTAGACGTCGCTCCAACAGAGCCAGAGCTCCAGAATGGATCAACTCACAAGGGCGAGCGGAATGGGAATGCACATTGATAGAAATGGAAAGGACTCGGTAAACAGGGCATATGCACCTATCCAACCACAGTACTCGATAGGAGCATTGGCGATAGAGACAGGTTGTTGCTTTAGCCTTCCCTTTATACTAAGGTAAGAAATGCTGTCGGATAATACGATTGACGCATCCGGAGCGCCGGTTACGGTTCCAAGAGAAAAGCTGACATTACAATGTGTCGTCACGTGATGGATGACGATTTCAGTCGCATAGCCGCGCCGATGAGGGACCGTGCTCGGCAGTGCTCTTGCACCCTGACTGGTTGTGAATCCGGATTAGGACATGCAGCGCTTAACATCACCAGGCGAAAATCAATAATGAGCAAGGAAAATTACAAATAAAAAGGTGATCACGGACAAGACAGCGGTATATGGAGTACAAGGGGTTACAGGATATGATGCACAAAGATGACAAGCAAAGGGAGCCAACCCAACGCATTCAGGTCGTCGCCCGATCAACAGGGACGACCCTCAGCGTCTTGTCTGTGCGTCGGGGGGCGGGGTCAGCGAGCTCCCTCCTCGCCCGAGCAAAGGCACGCTCACCCCTCGTCTTGATCGCGTAGACGAATGACATGACAACCTCAGAGTCCTTCACTTCCTTTTGCTTGCCCTCAAAGTGTCGAGCGCAAATCCCAGCCAGGGCGGAGTGGAACGCGTCCAGATCGGTGTAGATGGGCTCGCGCAGGTCTTCGGGCCGCACAGGCTGATCTTCTCGATAACCCGTCTTGGCATTGAGCAGTCGTCGTGAGGTGCGCTGCGGCCTATTTGCAGGCGTAGGATCAGGAAGTCGAGGTGGTGGTGGATGCAGCAGGTAGCTCGCTGGCGGGGGCTGATCACGCGACAGCGGCGAGGGATCAATAGGGGGCGCCAGGTTGTGCAGCTCGATGTATTTCAGCAGTTGGGGCACAGAAAACGTGTTGAAGTCCACCTAGATTGAGAATAGAAATCAGGGACGGTTCGACGAAGTATATGCAGCGCATGGCGCACCACCAGCTTCTTCTGAATCTCCTCCCTCTCCTTCTCAGCAATCTTGGCGAGGCGCTCAGCCTCTCGAGCGGCCGCCTCGCGCGCAGCTGCATTCCTCTCGGTCGCTTGCCTCTTAGTTGGGCGCTCGTTGGCCGTGTGGCCTCCGCCTGACCCACTTGCGCCGTTCACTTGCGTCGAATTCCGCCCGGACTTCGTACTCCCACTTGGTGCATGTGTATGCCCATCGCCATCTTCATCGCGCTTCCGCTTCTTCTCCTGATACTTCTCCCTCGCTGCAGCTTGCGCCGCTGGCGATTGGACTCTTGTAGGTCGTATGGATTGGTTCTTGATATGCAGCATCTGGAACAGGCCGTGGCCGTCTGCTTGGGGCGGTAAGGAGGGGGGCATGTGGGTGGACGGGCTGATGGCAGGATGAGGGGATAAGGGTCCAGCCCGCCTTGAACTCGGAGCCGACATCGGACAATCGTTGCGCTTGGCGCGGCGCCGGTCGAGCGACGGTCTATCCGAGAAATACATGATTTACAAATAGGAAGCAGCCAAAGTCTCGCGTACAAACATCGTGTACAAAGAAATGCATTCCGCCTGCCGCACAATCCGTCCCTCACTCTACAGTTGCTGTAGCGGCACGCAATACGTCCTCTACGCCAGGGAATCGTGGCGTCAGTATGAGCGGGAAGTACGAGGGTCGGCTAGCCAGCAATGTAAGCGTCATCATGGCTGAGGAACAGAAAAACACTCACTTCAATCCAGGCTCGTTTCCATACTTGATCTCAGTACCAGGTGGTGTTGAGATATCCGCAGCCCAGAGAAGCGTCACGATAGCGGCGAAGATCGTCGCCTCCGCGAGGTGACTTCCCGGGCACACGCTGCATCAGGGTTAGAGATTGCTCGGCAACTCCGATCAAGGGCCTACCGTCGACCGAATCCAAATCCGAACGAGTGAGTGCCGTCTTTCGGCTTCAGAGACTTGCCATCTGGAGTTAGGTAGCGCTCTGGGATGTATTGGTCGGCTTGCGGATATTCTGTTTCTTCCCTCGACATTTGCCTATCGGTGATCACCTCAGTAACTCTCTTTCCGGATTGGCGAACAAGGAGCATACAGAATGTTCGCGAATATGGTAGTTCCCTTTGGTAGAAGGTATCCCTGGTATTCTTCATCGTTCTTGACCGATGTCAGCCACCGCAGAACTTCTCCACATCAAACCAAAGCTCGCTCACCAGAAGAACATGTGGAATACCAAGGGTAGCAACAGGCTGCCACCGCAGTGTCTCTAGCACCAAAGCAGCACAATACGGCAGTTTCTCCCTATCCGCGATAGTGGGCAACTCTTTGCCGACGACTCGGTCAAGCTCCTCGTGCGCCCTACGCTGCACATCCGGATACATGCACATCGCTGCGAGGAACGTATGGATCGCAGCCACACTCGTATCACTCCCAGCACCGTGGATGATACCGGCGACGAACATGATGCGGCGTTCGAAGCCTTGATCTCCCGCGTTGTCATCCTGTGTCTCTAAGAGGGTCGTTACAAACGAGTGCTTCGCTTTGCCCTCCGCCTTTGTCCGTGAGCTGATTGCGTGCGCGAGGTAATGATGGAAACGAGCTTACCAGGTCCTTCTTCACAAGCTCGAAAGGAGTCCCTCGTACGTCGTCAAAATACTTCTTCCAAGCTTCAGCTTGCTTCTTGAAGCCAGCGATCGAAGTTGGCAAGTACTGGACTGGAAGACCGGTAGACATACGCATGGTCTCGCATAAAGCAGTCTGTACGTACGTAGAGGGATGAAGTCGACAAGCCAGTATCCAGGCCGCATGACTATTATCCACTCCACGATCAGCACATAAGACGACTATTCAGACATATGGACGCACCTTCTTCGAAGATACGGATACCTTGATCGGCCTTGATTAACATATCGTCCTCGTCACCCAGGGTGTAGCCATAAGCAACAGCAAATGAGATCTGGGCAACAGCTCTGCGAGCACGACTGAGAAACTTGTCATCCGACCGTGCCGAGCACAAACCTCTTCATATGCTGCATGTACTTTTCCGGAGTAGCGAGCATATCTAGCGTTAGCCGACGTGCCTCTCGCAGCTGTAGTGGCTCGTAGTTTTGTACAGCGCGAGGTGACAATGCGATGCTGAAGAGCCGTCGATACTGCTTGTGAAGGACCGGATCACTTGTTTGGACAGGATCTTCTTTCAGGCCAACTCTGCCCAGGAGGATTAGCTTCTGGCCCATAAAGGGGCATTGAGAGGTCTTACAGCTCGTTGGCCATAACAAGCTATCGATGCATGCAAATGGTCAGCCATGAGACAGCCCGTCCATGACCAGAAAGCCGGGCTGACCTGTTGACGTCCGGAAGTCGCGCCTGCCCGCCTTTCGAGCAGTTCGTTGGCAGCACTCTTGGTGTTGATTATTATGAACGGCATGCCCATAATCTTCATGGTCATGACGTCTCCAAATTCCTTGGCCCATTTGCGTAGGACGTCACGATGCTCGTCCGGAAACCCAAGCAGGCCGAGGATGGGCACCCGTCCAGGACCAGGAGGCAGTTTAGGACCAGAGACTTTCCGAGCAATCCATATCGAGAGAAGCAATATCGCCAAGAGACCGCCAGCCTCCAGTGGTGTTACAGTAGACAGGAAATTGGAGAGGGAGAGAGACATGTTGCCTGAACGCAGAGAAACAGCCGCGGTAGCTAGAGTTTGTCGCCCTTTATCGGCATGGGCACTCCTCCGCGCGGCGGGCTTACTACTACCCAGAGGTCAGCGTGAAGATCAACGTATCACGCCGACCAGCATCCAGCAGGTTGGGGTTTAAGGGCGAAGTGTGTGGCTATGCCTGTCTGAGATGTATAGTTTCGGGCGAAAGAAGGTTGCGGTCCGGACTGAGAAGCCGTTGTATCTTTACCCCTGCTGGTCCCGCACATCGAAGGAAGCACCCGCAGAGGACGGCTAGCATACGGCCGCACGTGAGTCCGACCGCCCAATCTCTAACCCTGCGGTGACCCTCGGCTGAGCTGGTCTTCGATTTACGCAATTGCGGGGATTTGTTGGAGTGTACAGCACATCTTCGAGCGGTCGGCGGCGCCGGCCTTGGTTCGTGGGTGGGAGAATCGACCATCAATATAAGAAGACGGGCGCCGGTTAGTACGCTCCTGATGGCCAGCGAAACACAACTACTACTACATTCAAGAAGTAACAGCCAAGATGAAGCGTCTTGACTAAAGAGAACGGCCGTTATAGCAAGTCGGTGGCCTTTCAACGGGCTGTTGGCGCCTGACGGCGTTTTGTCGTCCCGTACATTTGCTAACGGGACCCGTCAAATCGAAACTTCGTGCGAGGCTGGGTTCATTTCGAGTTCACACCTCCGAGTACTTCTTTTCGAAGTTATCGAGTTAGTAACATCGAGGCTGCTTTGCTTTGCGTGGGTAAAAAATACACGAGCATGATAATATCAGGTACCCAGACGTGAAGTTCGTAAATGAGTCATTGCTGGTCATGACCGAAAAGTGTCGAAATTTGCATCGACGTCACAGCCAGACATTGCGTTGTCGCAAGTCCCTGATCTACAGTATTACACTACTAAGCACTGGTCACTGCTTGTCGATATCCCGCTACCATCGCAACCACCCTACATCTAAACCATGCCTATCCAACAACCATCTAATCAAATAAAGTACGTGCTACTGAGCCACCCCAGCGTGGAAACCCGACTGAGGAACGTTCTAGGCTGACAAATGTATCTGTCGTGCGGTTGAAGAAAGGTGGAAAGCGCTTTGAAGCGAGTCCGTGCTCTCTGCCCGCTGTCGGCAGTTGCTGACCAGCGTAAGTAACTGCAGATCGCATGCTACAAGAATAAAGTGCAGGAATGGAGGAGCGGAGTGTGCGTGCTTGTCTCTCAGATCTTGTCTTGAGTTGATGATTGACTTGTACCGTGCCCGGCGACAGCGAGACGAACCTGGACGACGTGCTCCAGATCAGCAACGTGTTCATCAATGTTTCTAAGGGCCAAGCAGCAAAGCATGAGGATCTTCAAAAGGCGTTCGGCACTACGGATCAGGATACGATCGTCAAGGAGATCCTGAAGAAAGGCGAGGTCCAAGTCGGCGAAAAGGAGCGTGCGCACGAGCTGTCCAACCTATGGAAAGACATCGCCACGCAGGTTGCGGAGCGCGTCGTCGACCCGAACACTCAAAGGCCCTACCCGGTGGGGATGATCGAGAAGGCTATGACGGAGGCGGGGTTCAGCGTGAGGCAGGGGAAGAACGCGAAGAGCCAGGTGCTGGATTGTATTCGCCTGCTGCAGGAGAAGAGCAGTCTGCCGATACAGAGGGCGAGGATGAGGGTGAGGGTCGTGATGCCGAACAAGGACGGGAAGAGGCTGAAGGAGAAGGTCGTCGAGGCGGCGGAGAAGGTCGAGGAGGAGGACTGGGGCGATGAGTGGGAGGTGGTGAGTCCCGCTTGCTCTGCGTGTCGTTTGCAACCTACTTATGTGTACCGCAGATCCTCATCATTGACCCGCCTCAGTTCAAGGTACTCAATGAACTGGTTGCGACCGAGCTCAAGGGCAAGGGTAGGGTGGAGACTCTGACATTGTGATCTAAGATTGCCACGTCCATCTCCAACAGTCGGTTTGCCGCTTTGTCCCATCTGTAATCTGTTGTAATGAATGTCATGAGCCTGTCGACGTACTCTACAGAGGACGACGCCAGCAACGCAGCCAATGCTGGTTGTGTAAGATCCCCCGTGTTGTACTCTCCAACTCTCTGTGGACGGAGATGCTGTCTGCTGCTTGTCCACAACGGACCCACCCCGACTATTCGAATACACCATTACGCTCTAGTCTAGCCATTCAACATCGCCCGACCTCCAGATCCACTCCACGCTCACTGCACCCCTTTATCCCCCAGCCTCGTCAAAACAACAGGCTTGACAACCCTATTCCACTCCTCTGTCCATGTACCCCATCGCTCGTTTGAGCGGGTTTTGGTGCTCTTTTGGCGAGCGATGTTTTCCCTTAGCTTATGGAGCGCTGGAGCTTGGGGGAAACCGCGGAGGAGTGTCTGCGTCAAACATAATGTTCAGCATCTGGCTCATATGCCCGGCAAGGAAGCGGAAAACGCCAGAGTGGGAGAAGTGAGTGAAGGTGAAAAGGGAATGAACGCACCTCCATCTCCAGCGCCAATTCCTGCGCGTTCCCGAAGACGACTCCATTCCCGTTCTCCCCCTCCCTCACCAGCTCGTCCAAGCAGTCAAATCCCAGCGCACAGACGGGGAGGCCACAGCCGAACATGTCGACTATCTTCATTGGCAGGTCTAGACCAGAGGAGGACGTATGGAGGGAGATGCCCAGGTCTGCCGAGCCTGCGCAGTTGCATCAACAACTGCAGCACTAGAACCGGAGCGACATCGAGGATGGGAATGGGAGGCGAGGCGTACCAAGCAGAATAGGATAATCCGCCGCCTCTAACCACATGGGCACACACCTCACCCAGTGCCAGAGCCTCTGACACTCCTCAATATCCTCCGTGAACTTTTCCCTTAGCGGCCCTTTGCCCGTGACGATCACGAGCACTTTCGGCAGCCTGCTCGCTTTATTCCCCTTGCCGGTGGCCTCGTTCGCCGCCCGAGCCCGTTTTTCGTAGAACTGCATGGCGTTCAAGAGCACTGCAAAGTCTTCGTCCGCTGTCCAGCTTGTGCTGCTCACTACGAGCGCAGGCCGATCAGGCCGAAGGCGGGGAAGGGTGGCGTTCCCGAACGTAGGGAAGAGGGAGGGCGAGGGAGGGGGGGCGTCGTGCAGCTGGGTGAGTGGGGTGGAGAGGGGCGGGGTGAAGGGAGGGAAGAAGTCGGGCCCGGCGGATCGGAGGTCGAGTCTGCAGAAGAGCTGGTCGATGGGGGTTAGCATATGCTCAGGATAGCGGCTCGTGCGGAGCAGGCGAAGGAGGGGAGGGGAATGGTGCATACATCGTGGATCTCCGTTGGTTCGGCAGGGCGAAAATGCGCTGGCGGCCGGTCGTGCAAGACTGCTTTGATGCCTCTTTCCCCGTTTCAGCACGGACGATTCAGTAGATAGGCAGCGGGAGGTGGGACGCACTCGAGCTTCCAGTCCCTAACGAGGGCTTCTTGCATGGCGTGCGTGACGAACAAGTGCGCATACGCTTTCCGGCCAAAGGTGCATTCGAACCTGTCCTCACCATTCAACATGAGTATATGCAAGACTCTCCAGGGATGTGAGGGGACGCACCACCTAGCGATCCAGACGAGCGGATTGTCCCTCCCTAGCCGGAGTGCAAGTATCGTCCACCCCAGGTTATGCCAATCAATCACCAACTTCGACCCCGTCAAATGGCAGCACAGCTGGACCACAGCAAGGGTGGGGATACTCGGCGGGTTCTACGCCCATGCATCACTCGTCAAGCGTCGGTTATGACTGATGAGGGCATACCTGTACCAGTACGAACTCTGGTGCGTAGGGCAATTCGAGGAGGAGGGTTGAGAGGAGGGTGTATATCTGGAAGAGGACTTTGTACGGTGCTGCGAGCATGAATAGGATTCGAGGGAGGCGGCCTATCGCCGCTGGTGGTTCGCGTAGGTATAGTTCTCGTACCCGAGGGGATTCGAGTAGTGACGGGATGAGCTTGCTTCCTGCCGCCCATACTGTCAGTGGATGCCCCAGGAAAAGAAGTGGAAGGACCGCCCACCTTTATACCCGATCACCACCGTCTCCCACCCCATAGCCGCAAAGCTCTCCGCGTGGTACATCATCCTCGGACTCCGTCCCACATCCCCCAGGACGACAATAGCGACCGTATGATGTCTCAGCGGTCTTCGTTTCCTCCATGAAAGGCGTGCGAGCCTGATAGGGTTGAGGAGGACGAGGAGGGCGATGAGGGCAAGGAGGATGTATATTGCTCCTATTGTTGTTGAGTTTTGAGAGCGGAATGAGCTGCCGGGGAGGCGATCGAGCAGTCCCATCGCTCCTGCGGTCCACCGCTAGGCAGGTCGACTGCACCTTCAACCTTCCGGCTTGGGATCGACTGGGCTTCGTCCCAATTCGGCCACCACACTCTCAGGGACACCCGCGTCACGCCACGTGAAAAACGGGATCAGTTCCCCCGCCTACAAAAACCTCGCCCACCGTTCGCAGCCCGGCTTTTTCTCTAACAATGTCCATGGCACCTGCTTTAGAGTCGCTTGCCTCCCAAAAACTCTTAACCCCAGGGGAATGGCAGGTGCTCGCGGGTCGCCTAGATAGATGACTGGCCTCTTTGTTGGGTCGGCGGGCTGTGCTCTGCGCTGTGTCTTGGCCGGGAATGGCGAGGGGACGAGGGCTAGCTCGCTACATTCTTCTCAGCGGTATAAGTAATGGATCATAATGCTTTGACTCTATGCGATTCTTGACCCGATTTACAGTACAAAACGTGCTTCAATGTGTGCCTATGGATATGGGTGTCCGTCTTCTTGGGTACGTCGTGAGGATGTACTAAATAACTAGTTATGGCATCCTACTGTTAATCGTGATAATCGCTATAAATCACCCAACTTGATATCCCCCTTCCGATCCCCCTCCCCCATCCTCGCACTCCTACTCCCAAACTGCATCGCCCTCTTCCTCCTCCCCGCGACCCTATTCATTCCCAAACGCGCCGCCGCCCGTCTAAGCAGCATCTTATCCCCCTCCCCCTCTCCCCTCGTCTCAAAATCACATTTCCTGCTCACTTCAACCCGGGAGAGGTAGGAGATGAATGAGAGGGAGAGGTAAGGGTAGCGGACTTCTTTCCCCCAGGAAGAGAGGACTCGGTCGTCTCTCCCTAGGTTGCGGTGCGGGAGGCGGTCGACGTCTGTTTGGAGTTCTTGGATTAGGCCGGGCCAGGACGAGCGGGCGAAAGCACGCCGATGGCGGGAGTAGCCTGCGAGCTGCTCGTCCGCTCCGAGGCCGCTGAGGAGGACGCGGGCTGGGCTGGTGTAGGGTTGCCAGACTGTGTTGCTGCTCTCGGTCTCGGTGTAAGATGAGGATGGGTTTGGTTGTAGGAGGCCGATGCCGCGGGAAGCGAAGTAGAGTGCGTTGGCTAGGGAGAGATCCATGATTGTATCGCTGGGATACATGAGACGTTCTACTTGCACTTGGTGGGCTAGGCATTCGTCGTACGGGACGTTGACAGCCACCTGATGAGCGGTAAGGATCGCCTCTATCGGTCGAAGGCGGAGGACATACGAAATTCCATCTCCGGCCAGGACAGACCTGCCGCAGCTCGGCGACCGCGTCCAGTCCAGTGAGTCGGTCTGGTACGGCATACTTGCCGACCTCGGGCTCAGCCGTTACATCCTCCGGAGCTTCCTCCTCCGCTTGTCGGTTCATGCCTTTCTTCTTCTTCCCTGCCTTTGAAGTCTCCTTTTCGGCCAATCCTAGCTTTCTGGGGTTCTCGAAAGCCACATTAAGAAGGTCGATACTCTCCTCCTCGGGCAAACATCTACTCTGCCCGGTCAGCCATACATGGCCCAGCGCATAAGAGAGACATACCGGTGCGCCAGAGCAGCCAACAGCGTGCAATCCACTCCACCCGAAAAAAGAACAGCTACGCGGCTATCCGTCGGATTCTGCCTGAGTCTGCGTCAGCCGCACACTGAGCAACTGTACAGAGCAAAGGACAAACCGGTTCAACCGAGGAATATGCTGCACTCGCAGACGGACGCTCTGCTCTAGGAAGTCGAGGAAGTCGAGGACTGCTTGCTCGTCTGAGTCCGCGTCCGGTGTTGCGATGTTGCTGGGAGGGGTTGGTGAGGGTACAGTTGTGTTTATCGGCGATGGGGCGAGCCATTCCTTCCTTGCACCAGGAACCTCTCTTCGTAGCAGTTGAAGTACGTCGCGCAGGTCATGTGTGATCAATCGGCCGAGGTCGATACAGTAGATGCCTGTTGGCTCTAGTTCCTTGGGTTGGAGTGACTTGTCGATCCCGACCGAAGCCAACAGCATGTCGTTTCCGGTCTGATGCACAAGAAGTGATCGCCGACCGAGCGGGTCGCGGGCGAAGTATAGTCGTCTTTTCTATCTCGTCAGTGAGATCAGCGATCGCGGCAGGAATGAAAAGATGCGTGCCTTGTAGTAGACAAAGGCGTACGGGCCCTCGATCCGTCCAAACACTTCACGCGGGTCCTCAGCAGCAGAAAGAGCATCAAACAGCTTTTGGCCGTCGTTCTCCTGTACCCGATCAGCGTCTTCATCTTTAGTCACCTACGAGATACAGAAGTAGCACCTACCTCCTCGTCAATGTCAAGTCCTTCGAACACCTGCATCCGTCAGTTCTCAGCTTAGTAGGAGCAGAGGGAAAAAGCAAACCTCGCCATTCCAGCAGAAGACATCTCCCTCCTCGTTGACAAACGGCTGTCTTGTCAGCTCTTTCCCACGTAGGTGGAGGACAGCAGCAAAGAACTTGAGCTCTATCCTCCTCGCCGGGCAGGAGCGTTGTGCTCCTCCGGACGATCCTGCGGCGGTAGCAGTAGATGACTGGGGAAGGTCCAGCTGTACGGTATGGACGCAGTTCCAGTCAGGTCCTTCGAACTCCAGAATCAGACCACTTCTAGCCAGAAGAAACAAGACAAGTAACACCTCGACAAGCGTTCAGTTCGCATAGTGCGTCCCATCCTGCTACATCGGAGGATGGAGAGTTGTCGCCAGTTTCAGCTTCGGCTGGAGGTAGACATCGGAGCGAGAAGACGATCCCGCACATCCGCTTCCCAATCCGCCTTTCACTTTCTCTTCAGCTGGTCTAAGGTTCCCTTTAAGTCAGATCTGGAGCCCGAGTCGGCGGCGATTCCGCGGCAAGTACGAAAGACAAAAACAAGGCAAGAAAGACAAGAGGCAGAAAGAAGCAGCCGGGCGAGCGCGGAGGCAATTGGACTGTTGGAATGAGGCGAAGAAGGCTTGATCTGCAGTGCACGAGCGGCCAAATCCGCTTTATCTGTCTGACAATGACTGCCAGATACTTTCGTTGACCAGTCCTATGTCCATAAACGGTTCGTAGCGGGAACGCACTCCGAGCATCTCAACTGCAGATCTGCTAGCGTCCTCTGAGAAAGAACCGGTTCGCTGGGTGGGCCGGTGGGCAGAGGCACGGAAGGCAATCAAAGCAGCAACACAATTTCATTTGTTTCTTTCCATTTCATATCACATACGGGTTTTCGCCGCCCTGGCCTCATCCATGCAATCATGCACAGAAAAGAACCAGGGCCGACTCAGTCTACAAGGCAAAGAAAAATTTCGTTTTTTCCCACGCACACCCACTAGAGCGTTATCCATCATACCGACACACATACAGAACGGGATTTGGGGGCGCACGCACGCTTACGCGTTGTACGTCGAGGCGGAGACGTTGCCGCCACGGCCGGTCCAGTTGATGTGGATGTCTTCGCCGGCCTTGAGGCGGTCGCTCTCCTGGCCAGGGAGGACACGGAAGGTGTGGGCGCCGAAGTAGTCACGCTGGGCCTGGATCATGTTGGCGGGGACGATCTCGCTGCGGTAGCCGTCGAGGAAGGCAAGGGCGGTGCTGAACGCCGGGGTGGGAATGCCCCAAAGGACAGCCTGGGCGACGATGCGCCTCCAGCCGGGCTGCGCCTTGTGGATGGCGTCGTTGAAGAACTTGTCGAAGAGCAGGGACTCGAGGTCCTTGGTCTTGTCGAAGGCCTTGGTGATGTCGCCAAGGAAAACGGACTTGATGATGCAGCCACCGCGCCACATGCGGGCAATGCCGGCGTAGTTCAGGTTCCACCCTTGCTGCACAGATCGTGAGGCTGACGATTATTGTTCCAAATGCATATACACTTACCACCTTGGCGGTCTCACGCATGAGCATGAAGCCCTGGGTGTAGGAGATGATCTTGGAAGCATACAGAGCCTGCTCGAGATCGTCGATGAACTGCTGCTTGTCGCCCTTGAAGGTCTCGCGCTGCGGGCCGGAGATGGCCTTGGCGGCACGGACACGCTCAGACTTGAGTGCGGACAGGCAACGAGCAAAGACAGCCTCGCCGATCAAGGTGACTGCAGTGCGTCAGATATAAGAACATCCAATACTGCCATTATATGTACTCACCAGGGGAGCCAGCATCGAGAGCCTCGATGGCGGTCCACTTGCCGGTACCCTTCTGGCCAGCCGAGTCGAGGATCTTGCGGAGCATGGGAACGCCGTCGGTGTCCTTATAGCGGAGGATGTTGGTGGTGATCTCGATGAGGAAGGAGTCGAGAACGCCCTTGTTCCACTTCTCGAAGATGTTGGAGATCTCCTCCTCGTCGATGCCAAGACCGCGCTTGAGGATGTCGTACGCCTCAGCGATGAGCTGCATGTCACCATACTCAATACCGTTGTGCACCATCTTGACGTAGTGGCCGGCACCGGTCTCGCCGACCCAGTCGCAGCAGGGCTCGCCGTTAACCTGGGCAGCGGTGGCCTGGAAGATCTCCTTGATCTCGGGCCAGGCAGCTGGGGAACCACCAGGCATGAGCGAAGGGCCGTAACGGGCACCCTCCTCACCACCGGAGACACCAGTGCCGACGAAGAGGAGGCCCTTAGCCTCGAGCTCCTTGGTGCGACGGATGGAGTCAGGGTAGTGGGAGTTACCACCGTCGATGACGATGTCGCCCTTCTCGAGGTGAGGGATCAGCTGCTCGATGAATGAGTCGACGGCCTTGCCAGCCTGGACAAGGAGGATAATCTTGCGGGGACGCTTGAGCTTGGCGCAGAGCTCGGCGACGGAGTGAGCACCGACGACCTTGGTGCCTATTGCCGCATCCACAGTTAGAACCGTGTATATATGCGCGGAAAGCACATTGAAAGAGGAGCAGACGCACCCTTAGCCTCGTGCTCGAGGAAATGGTCGACCTTGGAGACGGTACGGTTGAACGCACAGACAACAAAGCCCTTGTCGTTCATGTTCAGAATCAGGTTCTGGCCCTGCACCGCTGTCAATTATCTGCTCCGCTCAGCCAGGCAAGGGACATACCATGACGGCCAGACCGATGAGGCCGATATCAGCACTGTTGGTTGTCGCATATCAGCGGCTGTCCCTAGCAAGCGAGATGGAGGGGTATGACAAAAGAGGACGTACACAGCTTGTGACATCTTTAGATGACGAGCGAGCGAGGTCAGCCGACTGTTCGCAATTTTTGCAAAAGCAAGGGATAGAATGCTAACTTTGTGATAGTAATACGATGGATGTGTAGTTGCTTTGAGATGAAGCAACTAGATCAAGCAGTTGTGGGATTGGGGGATGTGGTGGGAGGTGGATGAGAAGAGAGAGAGGGAGAGAGCGCGACCGGAGAGAAGTGCCGGGGGATGCAATGAGGTGAGGTGGGAGCGGCTGTGTGGGTGGGTGGGCTGCTCGCTGGGCGTGGCGTCAACGGGGGGGATGGGATGCTGCTTACTGAAGTTGGCCCGTTGGCAGCGAGTCCAATTTAACCTCCGAGCCGTCATTCCCCCATCCGCCATCGCCCGTCCCGTCTCCTCCACAGCGCATACACCTCGCTCCCGCTGCAATGTATCCCACGTAACCCGCACGCTTGGATAAACGGCTGGGAATCCCGGACTTCCCACCCCCTACACGCTCAGTCTCACAGTCAGGTTTTTCAGGTTTCGGTTGATAGGCTGACAGCTGCGTCTTGGCTGGCAGTGCCTGTGCACCTGGTTTACGCCAGCTAGGTGGAAATTCGTTGGTAGCTTATCAGCGCATATATGCATACATCCGCACTTCCGAGGTGTACGGCCATGCGTTCTGCATCCTCTCCCTCGGTGACTTCTAATACCTTGCTACAAGTCATTACAGTCTACGTTCTGGTTGATATTCCCAAGTTCAAACAACTGTTCACTTGCGATTCCCTTGCGCTCGAGACCTGCAGCTTGCAACCCCGTCGTACAATCCCGCATCGGAGCCCCGGCATCAACCTCCGACACCCTCACCCCAAGCACCAAAAAAACTTACATCAGCGTGGCGCAACCCCCCCCTTCCCCACCCCTCAGCTCGCTTACTTTCCCAGGTAAAGAGCGTGCCCCCCGCTCTCCAAATATGCAGTTTTGCGCATCTAGTATGGGACTTGTGCTTGGCTTTGTCCTCCAAGTCTGACAGGCTGGAGCTTGTCCGGCTCAATGGGCCGGAATTTCGGAGAGGGAGCCGGATGTTCCGGGTTCCTCTAAGACGAGCACAACTTTTCTTCGCGGCATGTAACTTGTCACTGTAGCTAGCGAGTATGCTTGATTGAACGAGCTCGTCTTTGCTAGCATTGAGGACTGCTTTCTATGTTCGCAGTCTTTCGGCCTCGGACATACGATGCCCTACCACCCACGAGTGCATTCCCCTAATCCGCGGCGCACTCCTTTCGGCTGAATATACCCTAACAACCGTGTAATTTATCCGGACAGCACAATGATACCGTTGTCGTGTGCCATCAACTTCCGCAAGAATCTTGCCTTTATCAATCTGTTGAAAGTCTGCGTCCAGCGAAGTGGCTGAGTGTGAATTTATACAATGTTGAGGTATCCTAATGCACAGCGTATATTCGCGTCTAGTCGCGTGCCCTCCTCTAGCCTCCGGTCAACTCGTAAGACCAGTCCGAGTTCGTCCGACCTTTCTATCCTGCCTTGAGCGTACTGTATGTTACTGTTCCAGTCGATTTCGACTGCGCTCAGGCTCCAGCAAGCTCCCGGAGTTTCGTGAACCTAATTCATCCAGATTAGCATCAGCCTGGAAGCGTGCAGCTTCTCCTCTCCTAAAGGGCGAGAAAAACAGCAGCGAAAGCGCGGGGAAGACTCACACCGGCGTCCCCAACCCCGTCACAGCATCCCACCCCTCCCCCGCAGCAAACCCCTCCGTCCCACAGCCCGGATTCCGTCCCATCACCACATCCCTCACCCCACCTCCCCCCGTCACCTGCTCCGAATACAACCAAGGATTCAAGAACCCCAACACCGGTTTCCCCGCTCGCACCAGCGCATCGTTCACCAATGCGATGACGCTCGCGAATGTCGGTGCGCTGCAGGACGTCCCGTCCACTGTACCGAGTTGGCCGGAGATGACGATATGGAAGTTTTGACCTTGGGCTGAGACGTCGGGGTAGGCGCGGCCGGAGGTGTTGTATAACCCGCTGAATTGGTCTCCGAGTGTAGCGAGGAATGCGGAGACTGCGGAATCTTGATAGCTAGGGCGGGGGAAATAGTTGCTGAACCCCCCGCCTGAGAAGGAAGCTGCGATCTCTTGCGTGGAGTCGGAGTCGGAGCTGGAGGAGCCGGACGGGGTGAGGGAGGTGGTAGCCCCTACGGTGGTGACCCACGGACAGCTGGCCGGGAAGTTGGGGATGAACTGAGTACGGTTTTGCCCGTCGTTCGAGACGCATTCGTTCGCGCTGGGACCGACGCCAAAGTCGCCCGAAGCGAAGATGATCGATACGCCGCGAGCTGGCGTACGCGTCAGTGGTGGAGACCGGAGCGGGGTGAGAACGTAGCGTACCTCCGAGCTGAGCAAACCCATCACAAACCCCGTCGGCCCAACTGTGCGGCACACTCTGCTCGTCATCCCCATAACTCGTGGAAACAACACTTGGCAGCTCATCATCGCCCAGAGCGAGCATATAGTCCAACCACTCCGAGTAAGGCTCATTAGTGTTCGTCTGCTCGGCTGCGTCGGGGTTGAATGGTGGCGAGCCCGCTGTGGAGTAGAACGTGTTAGCGAGGGGATAGGTGAGCGAGCCGCCGTATTGCACATCGAGGTTCGCTTCTGTGCCTGCTTGGGAGGGGTCTTGCGGGTTCTGGCCGCCTGCATATGCCATGTCAGCTCATCATTGACGGGGGGGAGAGAGGAGGGGAGGACGAACCGTTCACGAGCACAGTTTGGAATACCGAATCAACTGCTTCGGGCTTATAGAGCTGATAGAACGTCTTCAAATCCCTCTCGTTCGCATACTGGTTCAAATATCCCGTGATCCCGAGCGTCGTCCCATTCTCGCTCGGCGTATAATCTTCGGTCTCGTACAGATGTGCCAAGCAAGCGGGGGTGACGCCAGAAGTGCAGGAGGTGATATTGCTCGTTGTCGTGTCCAGCTTGGTGGCGGCTTGCGGCGCTGCGCTGGAGGTGGATTGAAGGGGCCGGAAGTTTCGCACGGGGGAGCGGAAGGCGAAGGGGAGGGAGAACATCGTTGTTGGCTGGACGGCCCTCACGTGCTCCCATACCTCGGCAGGGAGGGAGTACTCCGTCGTGCGAACGAGTGTTTCTCCCGTATGGGCGTGTGTGTAAACGCGGTACTCGGCGTTGAGGAGCTTCTCGGCCAGGGAAACCGGGATTGTGAGGGCGATGCTACCGCCGGCTTGGGAGTGGGAGATACAGGAATGGTCTACCCCTGCACTCGCGAGCCAAGCATGCACGACTTCCAGACTCTCCGGTGCCGAGCGAACCAAGTCGGCAGTCTCGAGAGCAGAGAGGTGTTGGCCATACCGCGGGCTGGAAGGGTCTGAGATCTCCAGTAGAGCTGAGTGGAGCACGGGCATTCGGGGTTGGGGGAGGAAGAGGCGGAGGTTGATCGTGTGATTTGAAGGTGCGCGGCGCTGGGGGCGCCATTGGGAGGGCGGGATGGTGCGTTCTTTGAGGAGGTGGGTGGAAGGGGCGGGGGCTGCCAGAACAGGCGAGAGGGAGAGAAGGGAGAGCAGGAAGGGGACGAGAGGCGCCATATTGTGGTTGTTGGTGTTTGTATTTGCTTGAGAAAAGAGGTGGACTAGGTAGAGAGCGTGGATGAAAAGAGTGTGCGGTATTGTGCGTTATAAGCTGGAAGGATAAAGTAGCGCCGCCGCCGCCGTTCAGATCTCAACAGGCCGAGTGGTAGTGAGGCGAGCAAAAGGGCGATGCACCCTCAATCCGCTGCACCCCAAATTCGCCATAATATAGGCGCCCCATCGCAGCGGAATGTTGTCGCCCTTCCAAAGTCAAAAGTCTTCAGTTGTGCAGCGAGGCCGAGAAGGACGGGAAGGACGGGAAGGCGGCGAAGGCGGAGAAAGAAGTCCCATTGTGCGCATGAAGGGGACTGTGGGGCGGGGTACGTCTCACAACGGGCGCGACGCGTGCGGCGGTGGAATGTGGGATAAACTATGGGAGGTAGCTTGGCAGTATGGGAGAGTCGTGTGCTAAGTGCAGCCTGGATTGGCAGCTTTCGTAAGGACGTCTTTATAGCGAGTTGCAGTCTAGGCTGGGTTTCTTGTCTTGTTTGTAGTACGCGAAAGCTGGTTGATGCTGTAACGGAAGGGGGTTCGCAGGAGAGAAAACGCAGAGCCGGTACAGCACAGTCGACCGTTCCTCTCATTCAGCCGCCATATCACCCAAGGTGTCTTAGCGAGTACTCCCGATCATGAATTGGGCACTGCTTTTTGCTTGGAGGCCATAAGCAAGGGAGGGATTGCACCTGCGGCGTCTGACAAAGGTAGTGGGTACATAATGCTCGCTGCCGGTTGCTTCGACATGTACACAAAACACTGACATGCAGTTCAACTGATTTCAAGATCGTATGTGAAAGGCGGACCATGCATGGTATCACTCATCAGAATTCGCTTCTTTCCCTTTTCAACGTCGATGTCTTGTCCTCTACTGCCTTGGTGACATTCCCATCACCAGTAGGCAACTATGGTCTTCCCCCACACATCGCCACTCTGTGCTACATGCATTCTTAGCAGGCTTCAAGCGGGTCGGATTTCGCACCTCTCGGATTGCGTTTCGACCGGAACGTCGTGGGCCGCCAAGTACGTCTAGATTCTGTTCCGTAGGACAGAACGAGCTTTGAGTACGACTTCATCCCATTCGCTCTCGGGATCGGATAACCACGTGATAGCGCCGCCTGCTCCCACTGAAGCGAAGCGATCTCTGATGACAAGCGTACGGATAACGACGTTGAATGATGCACGGTTGTCGACGCTTATGTAGCCAAGGCAGCCCGAATAAATACCGCGGGCTTGCTTATTCTCCAGGCCTTCGAGCAGTTCAACGGATCGCAGCTTTGGTGCACCGGTCATCGACCCTGGCGGAAAGCTACGGCGTATAGCTTCGACGGGCCCTACTCCTGCTGCTAGCTGTCCTTCTACCGATGTTACCATCGAATATACTGTCTCTGATGCTTCGACGTCCATCAACTTCGGTACGCGCACGCTGGCTGTGTGGCAGAAGTTCTGAAGGTCTGCCCGAATGAGGTCGACGATCTGGGGCACCAAAGAATGTCAATGATGAAGTCTTGCGACTGAACACTCTTACCATCAGATTCTCGGCGCACTCTTTGGGATCCGCTCGAAAGGCAGCAACGCGCTGTTCGTCAAGCCTGGCTCGCACCGCCTCGCACGCTGCAGGATCGGTACAAGGATCGCAGACACACAATGTCCTGCGAAGAGTGCCCTTAATCGGTTTCATCAGCGCATTGACGCCAGCTTCGCCTGCGAGTTGGAGGAAAAGTTCCGGAGAGGTTGACAGGATGTGCGTGCGGCTCTTGCAAAACGACATGAGCGAAGAATAACTTGCTGGGTTACGGGCTCGAGTCTCCAGGTACAATGCACAGATATCTTGGAGACTCGGTGACAAATCCAGTGTGGCAGAAAATTGTCCAGTCAAATTCATTTCGTAGCTTTCGCCTTCTCCAATACATTGTAGAATTCGTCGAACCGTGTCGCAGTAAGCCTGCCTTGAGCTGCTGAACTCGAAGTGCGGCGGCAGAATGTCTTCGGATTCGGGGATGGGGTCAAGGGACAGGGTCTCTACTCCGCGAATCCAGTCGGAGAACTGGCCTTCCGTGATCCCAAAATCGCATGGTAACACTTGCGAGAGTTTCGTAGTGGGGGATCGAGCTCCAGTGCGGATCACCGCCAATGCATACCAAGCTTTGCTGAGATGGTCCAGAACGAGGACTTGATCGACGAGCATAAATTCAGACAAAGGACACTGATGACCTGTAGGTGGTTCCGCCTTTGCGTATCCATCAAGGGTTTCCTTTCCAAGCTCATATCCAAGATAACCGACAAGACCACATCTGAAGCCCCAGGGACAGTCAACCGACCGACGGACACTGCAGTGCATCGCACATTGCAGGCAATTGAGCCAGTCCCAGAAGGTCTGCTTGTCATCCACTGGTAGGGCGGTGTCCTCAGACCCAACGCACAAGTGAATTTTCCCGTCCTCGTAACGTATAGACCGATCGGTAGTACCCAGAAAGCTGAACCGAGATAACGGGTCCCTGGGGGACGTTCTAGCGCTGTCCAGCCAAAATAGGTTGACGTTTGCAAGATCCTTGGCCTGGTGTAGTAGGTGGGTGACAACGGCGCTGGGTGAGAGGGCAACGTTGAGTTCGCGACATTTCAGCTGCATGAACTCCGACGGTTCGACGGGAAGGCAAGCGGTGCGTTTGAACCTGCCGAAGTCAATATAGGATGCCGACCGACAGATTTCAGGCAGCGCGGAACGGCGACCTCCGGTCGACTGCGCAACAATCCTCGCGAAGTTTTGCATTATTTCTCGCGTGGCGGCCGCGTCTGAGCAGATGGATTCTAAATGAAACTGTACACCGAAGTGAGGTTTCTGAAGATGTTCCACGCCCATGATCTCGATTGATGTGCCGTCGGTCGAACGGGACCAGGCCGTCACTCGAATATCTGGAGGTACGTCTGGCAGATCACCCTAAGTAGGGATTGCATCTTTTATGGACAGACCTACTCACGATATGGATCCACACAGAGACTGTTGTAGCGAACCATGGCGGCTGAAGGAACATCTGCGAATATGCCGACGCCAGTATTGTACACCGTCACTGCGCGGCCGTGGATAACATCTTCGCTCTAGATTCTCGCTCAGCAAAGAGTGAACTTAAGGTTTTGATGGCAACGCACAGAAACAATATCCCCTCCGTTTGCGTGTACAAGGCCTTGGTGACCCAAGCACACGCCAAGAATGGGTATACAGGCATAACGCAAGAGCTCGGCACAGAATCCAAAGTCCTGCTTTTCATGAGCACCCAAAACTCCCCGGAGGCGCAGTTAAGGCACCTTGGTTCTTCCTGGATGACCCGGTCCAGGTGAAATTATGATCCAGTCCAAGTGTGGTAATATTTGAGAGCGGAAAAGGGGCCAATCGAACGTCTGAAGTCGGATCACAGCAACATTATCTTGTAAGTACTGCTCAAAGATCGGCGGCGGAAGATCGGCTACATTCAGACAAGATAGGATGTTGTTCGTGTACGAATCGTAGCAGTCTATGATGACCCCGACTCCCATCGAGAGAGGAGTGGAAGGCGTAACGGCGACGGGGCCCACTCCTGGACCATCGGCGCTTGCAGATATTGGACCCGGAGCACAAACCAGTCTTGCAGCGAGTACTTTCCTCAAAGCATTGAATACTATTATCCGCATCCCTCTCTGACTTTGTATCAGCTCGCTCCCAAGGATCTGGATAATCGCAAGTACCTGAGCGGCTTGAAGCGCATCCTCAACTCGGATATCCCCTTCTACAACGATTCCGGTATCGATCAACTCTTGACGCATCACACCAGGAATAATACCAGCACTGGTACGTGGCGTCACGAACACAGGCCGCCTGCCATCTTGAGTGAACATCTCAACCGCCACATTGGCGATGCTGGTCTCGGTAAGGAAGCCGCACGGATTCCACATCAGAACATCAAAAGGAGCATCGGAATCTTCTGGTTTGAGCCTGGCCCCAACACGTTGTCTTGCCTGATTGTAGAACGAACGAGCCGTAGTCTTATGACCAATATGAGGGCATCGTGTAGGACGCGTATCCAGACACAGCGTAACAGGAGTCAAAGGACCATCGGGAAGGAGTTCGCTGGAGACCATGGGATTTCCTTGGCTATCAATCACGATTCGTATCTAATTGGATAAAGTTAGCCAAATGAGCTGAAACGTTCGAGCTCTTACCCTCTGAGGGAACCCCTCCCCTATCTCTCGGACGGCTTGCCAGAGCGTTGCACGTAGACAGTCCTCGAACTGGGTTCCCAAGTCTATCGACGGACCAAGCTGGTTCTCGCATAGATACTGATGTGCGATCCGTAGGCGCGCTAGATGTCGATCCAATAAGTAGAAACCCCCTACGTTGAGCATTTCAGCCATGTGCGTTGCCTGGGACAATGCTTTCTGCTCACCATCGGGCTCGTACAGTACGGTGGTCAGAGCGAGGTGCTGCCACGTTTCATTCTGACTGTCCTGCATTGATTCGCTGCGCTGAATCGACATAGGTGTCGTCTCCTAGCATAGTGCACGGTGCGCTTGAGCTCGTCGGGGTCCGTCGTCCAAAAATATGAGTCGATCACGAAAGTTTCTGCCTGAACAGCTTGCCAGAACACGGACCCTTGCGTCACGTGCAGGGTGCCATCTCCCGATGTAGCGGCCGTCCACAAAGACTTCGAAACGAACAATGTATTATGCGAACAAAAGCCGTACTGTAGCAAGCGAATACAATAAGGGATCCTAAGAGGAGGCAAAGAAAGGAAGGGCAGGAGTGTTGACAAGGGCGTGCCATTCAGAATATAGTGGTCATATATCCGTCCTCAGACGCCTCCTTAACTGCCCTAGCAGCAGCCTCCAGCTCCTTCTGGCCATCCCTGGCCCGGGGTCCCAGTCCGTTCTTGCCGAAGGTGAAGCCAATCCAGATGCCTCGAGAGCATGGATCATCTTTCTCCTTGACACTTTCCACATTGCGCTGCTTTTCTTTCACTTCCGCATACTTGGCCATGTCCTCTGGGCTGGTGAAGTCATCATAGTAGCCAGTATCCACTTCGGAATCAAGGGTTGGTACAAAGGGCGCTGGCCTCGATCGAAGGTCCGACCAGGGTGCAGGCGAGAAGAACGGATGCACGGTCAGATCCCGCAAGTTTGAAATACGGCTCTGTGCTGGGGCGATAAGGCTACGAACGGTTTGATAAGCCACACTCCTAACAGTTAAGCTTCCGCATACCGTGTGATAGCGTCCCAAGCGGTGTCCGTGAGATTGAAAATCAAATCTTCGGGTTTATCGTAATGAGGCCGTTGGAGAACGCGTTGCCAATTCTTGAGATTGGCCCAGGTCTCGTCAGGCGACGCTCCAGAGAAAGGAGGGAATCCAGCGAGAAATTCGAATAGAATGCAACCAAGAGACCAATAGTCTACGCTGTATGTGTAGGCTTTGCCTCGCAACACCTCGGGCGCCATGTAGTCGGGTGACCCCACGATGGAATCCGCGTAGCGCGGGTCTTGCGCTCGCATACTCTTGTAGATACTACGTCTCTCCATGGTGGAACGCGTAACGACTTCGTCATCTCGTGCATCTTCCAACTTGCGACGGAGTGATTCAATACGCGTGGGGTTAAGCGCGCCTGTGGCAAGGCCGAAGTCGGTCAGTTTCACGTGCCCGGTGCCGTCCACGAGGAAGTTCTGACACGAGCCGGTCAGAACACTATCCGCTTTGAATTTAGACATGCATACCTCCGGTTTCAAGTCCCTATGAATATACCCCAACCTATGTAGCTCATTGACGGCGGCGAACATTTCGCAGATATAGAACCTGGCATGTTCTTCTTTCAACACGCCGGAATTGTTCAGCAGCGTACGGAAGTCGCCCCCGGGCACATACTCCATGGCAAGGTAAACGTGCTGTGCGTCTTGAAACGCATATAGCAGGGCTACAAGCCAGGGCGTTCGGGTAGCAGTAAGAATGTCACGTTCCACAAGGACATGCCGAACCTAAGAAAGCCATGAGTTCGAAAAGGACACGATACCAGAGAAAGCCAGCGCACCTCGTCCATCTTCTGTAGTGTCTTCTTTTTCATCTTCTTAAGTGCACAGATCTCCCCACTGTCGACTTTTCTTGCCAAGAACACTTCGCCGTATCCCCCTTGCCCTATTTGAGCTACAATACGGAAGTGTTCCACGCGCAGCTTCGCTCTCCTGCGGCGTAAAAGAGCTCGTTCACGGGACAGGTAGGACTTCAGCTCTGTTATGTATTCCAGCTCCGGAAGCTGCCGCTCGGCAGTATCCATATCAAATTTTGCTCGCCTTGCGCGGCGTGCAGCGAGATAGCCGAGGTTCTGAAAATAATAGTCGAGGAAGTCTGATTAGGCCGTAAGTTAGATGCCATAGTCGAATGGATCATGACTTACACATCTGCGCAAGCGTGGCCTTCCGCTTGACCTCCGCGCTCTCCAGCTTCTCCCTTTGCCAAAAGCTGAGACCGTGACCAGTGCGGCCGAGGAATGCAGTCTCGCGCGCAGTCTCCATGTGTATGTCAGACAAGCCGCTGACGGTGGCTGGTCCTCGCGCAGTGGCCATATGCACATCCTTGACGGTCTGCGAGGAGACAGCACCGACTCCTTGGTTGCTGGCCGCCAGTAGAGGATTGCGAATGTTCTCCTTGTCCTTGGAAGGAGTTGTCCACGGTGCAGGAATCTTGGACGGGGAGGGAGGCGGCGGTTTCGAGAGCGGCGCGTTCTCGTCCTTGGCGCCTCTGCGTGTGGGAGATGTGGGATTCGTAGTGGTGTTAGACATGAGAGCCTGTGTACGTTGTACCCAGAGAGGCGCCGACATTGACAAACGGCTTGTTCAAAAGTGGGAAAAGTAAGGAATAAATGGGTTGAAGGAGAGACGAGGGATTCAAAAGAGTGGTGGGTCAATTGACTGGTATCGATGGGTGTGTGGGTACTTTGGGTTGGTTGGTTGACAGGTTACAGGGTGTCAAAAACGCGGTTCAACTCATGTCACGTGCTACAGCGTGACCTGTCAAAGCCACTCCGCGTCGCGTTGACCCCTAGACGTGCGGAAACTCCAAGTCGCCCCGTTCCGTCCTCCTCCAGCATAACCTACTTCTGCCCGTCGAAGCCCATGGCTGCGGTGACCGCCACACACCCAGCGGTAGCTGGGTTCAACCTTGCTACCATCCTTTCATCCTCGCAACCAACAGTGGTGCTACACCCCAAGCCTCTATTGCATTCCCTGGCGGCTTTTCAAGCTGCGGTGGATGCATATGTCCACAAAGGCAAGCAAGAGATCGCCCGCCGGAAGGAAGCGCATAACGTCCGGGTGAAGGAGGATGCAGACAGGAGGCGAGAGCTAGAGGAGGCGATTGACCGGGAGAAACGGCGGGAAATTGAGTTATTGGAAGGTGTGTAGAAGGAACTTGTTACCGTGACGAGTTTTCTTATGGGGTACCAGTGTTGGAGAAGGAGAGACTCGAGACGAAGGAAATGGAGGCATCAATACAACTTCTCAAGAAACAGCTGGCGTTTTTGACCGAACAGGCAAGTGCGCTGGACACTGAAGCCAATGAACTTCGGGAACGCATCTCGAAACTGCGGAAAGGTGAATACTCAGATGCCTGCTTGTCCTTGCCGCTCACCAAATTGCGCCGCTGTCCAGATAAAAGCCGAGATCTGGGTATGCTGCAGGATCGTGCCAGGTCTATGTCCCCTCAGTTGGCTCGGTACGAGACAGCGTTGGGGTTCTCTGTTACAGGCGTCAAGGGTGCGTTCAACCTTGCTTGCAGTCGCTCCCCTTTTCACACGAGGCGAACAGAGGATGTGTTACTGTTCAAGTTTACCGCAATCGACGAGCGAGCACCGGATCGAATATTTTCCTTTATCCTAGATCTCTCGAAGCAAGACTACGCGGGTATGTGACACACTTCACTCGGGATGAAGAGGGATGGCTAATGCTCGCGCTATAGTGACCATGTCAGAGCCACCCCTGGGAGCTATGACTCGTTTGGTGGAAGAGCTGAATGACACACGTCAATTCTGGACGTTCATCAAACGCGTCCGAGCATCCTTCGCAGTCGAGTTGCAGGAAATCAGATCCTGAACTTAGTTGTTCACTGACGGTCTCAACCCTGTTTGTTCCAAGCATCTCGATCGTACTGAGGGGGAGAGTTGCACTCGAGGAGCTCTTCTGTTTTCCGTGCTGTATATTGCTCTGATATCGTATTTTGTACTACAGTATCGTGAGCCGCGGTTACCCAGACAGACGCACGACGCGTGTCTGGACCGGCCTGTTGTACTCATCTTGTACCACATCCTTAGCAAACGTGGAGTGCGCGGGACATCGTGACTACGCGTTGGGGTCTGATGTGGCTGAGCAGGCCGAGGTGCAGCTGCCAACCAATAATGAGTCCGAGTGTGGTGTTGGCATCAGGTCTCTCTGTGCTGGCTGTTCTCGTCACCGCGTTCGATTCGGATGGTCCCCGCTGTGGGTCCAGCACTCGGGAGTGATGGTGATTGTGGATCAGACCGGGGTATTGTCATCCAACATGCAAATGACATGTAATCCTAATACTTTGGACTGGTGTTGAAGAGGGGACTATCCGTTCAGCCCATGTCGCTTGCCTGCCTGTCTTGGTACATATAGTATGTCCATTAATATTTCCCCTTCTGACCGAAGCGAAAGAGAGTCGAGGGGTGGTGTTGGAAGGGGACGCGTTGTGTGGGGACTGATTTGCGGTGCGAGACCAAAGGGTCCGTCCGAGTGTGGGTGAGTGTGTGTGCGTGTATTGATCCCTTTGGGTGCGCTGCCCTCTGTGAGAGTGAGCGAGTGAGTGGTGAGTGGATCGCTAACAGCATTGGTTCCCCCCCTCACTCCCCGAGCTGCCCCTTCCCCCATATTCAGTCCACCAAATAGCACAACTCCCCAAACTCACCCGCTCCCGTCGCTCACACCCTATCCATCCAACCGACAACAACCCTCGGCTCCTTCACCCATCCTTCCCTCCCGTCCTCCCACCTCATCATCATCCTCCTCCTCCTCCTCCTCCCCCTCCTCCTCCTCGTCTTCCTCTCCTCCCATCCTCCCCTTCTCCTCCCCTTCTCCCTCTCCCTCCATCCATTCCCCACCTTCCCCCGATTATACCTCCCTTCATTCACTCCCACCTTTCTCCATTTCTCACATCATCGGCTCTGCTTTCCAACGCGCTGTCACTCCAAATCACCCTTCAGTCGTCCTCGTTGTTTTCGCCTACGATCACTTGCGTGGCAGCGCTATCTTTCTCATCACATATTCTCCTTTCTATGGCTGTCCAGCTTGCCAATCCAAACGACTTCCTTCCTCAACCCATGGACGCCAACCCGGGATCGCCAGCGCATTCGTCTCAGCAGATTGGGCAGCAGCAGCTCCCTTACTTTGCCCAGCCGTTCTCCCCTCAGCAATCTCAAATGCTGCCCCAACCAGCTCCGTCTCCCCACCAGCAATGGCCAAATTTGCAGCAGCCTGTGTCCGGGCCCCCATCCCAATACCTCCCTCATATGCCTGGTTACGCGCCATTTCCTGTGCACATCCCTCAAGCACAGTTCTCGCCCCAACAGCAGCAGCAGCAGCACCACCACCACCACCACCTCTGGGCATATCAACATATGTTCTACGCGCAACCGCAATCACACCTGCCTATGCCGGAGTTTGCTCGAGGAGACCGGCCTCGCACAATGTCGAATCCCCAGCAGGCACCCATACACCAGTTGACGAGTCCTCCAGTGGAAGCGCAAGCCGGCTTTTGGCAGCCAAACCAGGGTCATTATACTGCCCAGCCTTTTGTTCCACCGCATCTCGGACCGACACTTCAGCCCATTGATTCTCTTCAAGGCGTTTCTCACACATACGATCCCTCGCCGCCTTCCCCGGCCGTGCAATCCTCTCGCCGTCCTTTGCCAGGCGACGCAAATCAGGGGTATCATCCGTACCGACGCCCTGCCCGTTCTGAAACGGCACCTCCAGCCATGACAGTCCCTGAATGGACTTCCTATACGCCTCCATCCTCCCACCAGCCGCCCTATGCCCGGCCAGATGCGGCTGGTTCTGCCACGTCAGTAAGCTCGAGCAGCGGGGCGTCGTCTCGAGCGGCAGCCGACAGACAACGTACTGGCAGTCTGCAGGGTAGCGTGATGTCCCCACATCAGACTCCACCTCATTCCAGGCAATCGTCGTTGTCTCAAGTGCCACGGTTCGACGCAACCGCGGTACATACTCGCAATCCGAGCCAAGCTCCTGGACCCAGAGCACCCCAGCAGCATCGTCGCGAACCCTCAGTGAGCGAGTTTCCGGCTTCCGCATCAGTCAATAATGGTGTATCCCCCGTGGCGAGCAGCGGGCCACGTTCTACAGCCACGGCTGCTTCGTCGGGCAGGCCATCCAAGCCGTCTCCATTGTCCAAAGATCTCACCTTCAGTGAAGGGCACCCTAAGAGGATGTCGAAGACTGAGGATGATCTTCCGGCCGCCATGAGTGCTGCGACTCTCGCCCGTCCAGCTGTCGTACAGGCGACCACCGCCTCGGACTTGGCGGCCGCGGGAGCGGTCGAGCCGACGGATAAGATGGTTAAATCGGGTGGCCTCAAAGGACGCCTACGCCGCGCCTTAAGCTTCTCCGCCATCCAAACGCTTGATGAAGAAGATCCCAGCCTCAAGGCTGCTGCGAATCGGAGGAAAGCAGCGGCCGCAGCGGCTGCAAGAGAGAAGACCAAAGATCAGACTCAGGATTCTTCCGGGCCCTCTGTCTCCTCCGGTGCTTCTTCTTCCCCTCCTCTGACTCCGGTCGGGGAGGATTCAGAAACTTCTGTTCGCAAGTTGAAGAAACCGAAACGGTCGCTTTTCAGGAAAGGCTTCAATGCTTCAACCGATAATATCTCACTATCTTCCACCGCGTCATCTGCGTCTTTGATGATCAGAAAACTAGGCGGCTCTGTGGGCAATCTAGCTCGAAAGGCGAGTCTCGCCAATATTGCCGGGTTCCTGAAAGACAAGCACAAGGATGGCGAGACTAGAGGCAAAGGGGGCGCCGCGAGCACCAGCCTGAGCTTCGCGACAGCGGAAGTTGACCGAGGGCCCCAAACGCCTGAAGAAGCGGGCCTTAGCCCAGCGGCCAGGTTGGCGCGGCAGCATACCTTGCGAAGCAATGCAGAGGCAGCCGCCAAGGCCAAGGCAACGACCTCCGCACGTGCGGATGCGGATGATGCTGAACCCGACGAGCACGGGTCGGCTACCGTGCCTGCTACGTGGGATCGGAACACCACTAAGCGTACGCCTTCGGCTATCCCCAGGCCTGTAGGTCGTTTGCCCATCGCAGAAGATGACAAATGGGAAGATAACCAAGAGGAGCAACAGATTGGCTTAGGGGCTGCGGAAGAACAGGTCGAAGAAGACGAGAGTGACCCTGATGATGAAGACCTCACAATCAGGATGAGCGGGGTTAGCCTTGCTGACGAGGTTGAACCATGGGCCGTCGGCGTCCGACGATCCATGGAGCGGATTCGACAGCCAGCCAAGGGCATTCTAAAAAGTATGTTATTGCCATTTTGTTCGCCGAACAACCTCGATCTTAAACGTATTTCCAGATGCGCATAACTACGACCAGAACGTTTACGAGGCGCCTTCTCCGATCCGTATCAGGGCCAACTCCTATGGTTCTGCTGCCCAGCCCAACCAAGAGCCTGGTCCTCTGGCGCGGCTTCCATCAGCGGATCCCGATCATATCGACGGGCTGCAGCGCGAGCATTCGGAGCAAGAACCTGAGCCGGCATCCACCGATAAGTTTGAAGGCGTCTCTCCTGCTCCACAACTGGCGGTTGATAAACCGGCCTTCCAATACAACCATCCCAACTTCAACTCCTCAGCACCTACGCTATCCACTTTCGGGCATCCTCCTGTGGCCCAACGAGCTGCCACCGCGCCTTTGCAGACGCGAAGATTGGCATTTGCGACTAACCTATCCGTGTACAGCACATTCTCGTCTTCTGTATACGACCGTCGATCCGAACCGGCCACTTGCAACAGGCTCACGCCTCAGTTGGCTCAGAAGATCAAGGAGGAGTTGAATACCTACAAGATGGAGGAGATGGAGGTGCATCACGCCAGCCGTATCCAGTAAGTGCTCCACATAGGCGAAACTTGATGTGCCGCTTAGAATATACGCAGCACCCACTTCTTCGTCTGATCGCACTACTCGCTTCGGCCCGCTCTCTGCACCCAACGCATTTCTTCCGCATCTCTGCAATTGTTTCAACACATGCTCTCGTCATGTTCTCACGGACTTACGTATCGCATCAACACCCTTACCCATCAGCGTGGTCCGGCTCTGGCCAGGTACCCATCCCCACCTCTCGCTCGGTCCCTCCCCCGCAGCACGATATCCTTCTAACGTTATCCCATCGGAGCCGACATGACTGAAGACCATCGATTGATGACGACATGGGCGATGGCTAGTTTCAGCGATGCCCGTGCATTGCTGACCAAAAAGTGCCCCATACGGGGCAAGCGGGACCGTTCCTTTCCCTCTCTTCAAGGTCGCATGTCTTCTTGCCTAGGTATTGCCCATCCAGGCCTCCTTTTTGTTCGCTTGCACCCTCCGTCGGCTCGTTGCAATGTCTCCTGTTCTCGCGGACAGCTAGCTAGGTCTCATTATTCATTCCGTCCGGTGGTGTTTATGCTTCTCTCCTTTCATTTCCGTACGTCGCGGGGCGATGTTAACTGTATCTGCTCTTAGTGGGAATATACACTATTCTCACTACACAACTACCGAACGAGCCCACCCGCCGTTGGCTGGAACTTGCAACGCCCGCGGCGCGGAAGTAACAGGGTGGCCTACCACAGGCAAAGAATGCGTCCTGCTCGCTGCTAGCCCTTGTCGTATCTAGTACGGTTGCCGCTCCCAGTACTCTAACCTCATTTGCTCCTCCTGAACATTGATATTCCAACTCTGCACTCGCTGATGTCAGCAAAACCAGCCGCAATCTATGTCGGCTTACGACCCATTCGGCGGCATTCAAGTGACTGTCACGCCATCTCAGTCGGCCTTCTTTGCTGGGGAGACCTTCAGCGTTGCCATCACATTTACTAATGTTCGACGCCCATCTACCAATCGAACTCAGCCTCGTTCCGCATCCGCAGCGCAGAGCCATAGGCGTGCAGTGCACTCCGTTAGCTCCGTTCCCCTTGCCCGACCTCCAACATCACCGGGCAGCCCCCAGACAGCGAGTGCATCGCGGAGTAACTTCTTCGTCAACGAGGATGTCTCCAAGAGGAAGCGCAGAGGTCTGGTCGGCCAGCTGGAACTCCAGGACCCACGACTTTCTGCCGTTACCGCCGAAGAGGGGCATTCCCGAAGAAGAAAGCGATCGAGCCCGAAGTCGCTCTCCGTGTCTGTCACGCCAAGCGAATTGGTAGATCGCCTAGTCGGAAAACTATCTGGATCATCGCCCTTGTCGCTCGAGTTTCGGCAAGAAGACGGGAGAGATGGGGATCCACAGGATGGTGAGTGCTTTGCGGCTGCACGACCAGCAACCCTCTGACCTTGACAAGCTACTGCGTCTTCCATCCAAGCCACACCCTCGCGTTCAAGAGAAGGCACGATGCCTATCCATCCTACCCACCCCCATGCGAGAAAGCAGTCAATCCAAGATTTCCAGCCACAAGAAGTCGCCACGCCCTTTTCATTATCGCTAGATCCCATTGCGGAGCACTCGTTGGTAGCGCCGGCCACGCCTTCGAATCCGTCTCCTCTGTCTGCCTTCGCGGGAACAATGGTGACCGCTCAACCTTCGCCGAGCGGTGAACCGCTTTCTCGTGCCGGTAATCAATACAATTCGCTCTTTGGAGAGAGCAGAATGGCGGGACTTGCCAATACCACGCTGGGCATCGGACTGGGTCGACCAAGTAGTTTGACCAATATCTCGTCAAGACAACCGCGTTCCGCCTTCTCGAGCACCTTTTCTCCCCCGGGCACGGAGGTATTGTTGTGGTCGTACGCCCAGCTCCATGGGACCTTTGACGTGGATGGAACAGTGGTCTCATCTGAGGTCACAGAGGAACTCCGAAATCGCCTTGTCCTGAACGGAGTGGTTGGGCGAGGTAGCATGGATATCGGAACCATGTCTACGCCATCCAGTGGGTTCACATCCTTTGCAACCCAGCGCTCTCCAAGATCTCCAGCGTTGCGACATCAGCGCGCATCGCCTTCGATCCTGTCATCTCTGCCTTCGTTTGGATTGTCTAGTCTTTTTAGCCCGGGCCGATTGTCCCCTTTTGCTTCCCCTGGGCTGCCACGGAATGAAGAAGACGCGCTGCCGACACTGGATTTGCAGCCCAGCGTACTTGCTATTGACCTCGCCCTTACGCCAGGGGAGAGTAGAACCTGTATGCGAAGCGCCGCCTTGACAGATCTAGACTGATGAGCGACCAATAGATTCGTACACGGTTGAACTGCCGCCTTCTCTACCACCGACGTTTCGTGGCAAAGCAATACGATTCAACTACGAACTGCTCATCGGCACATCTCATTCTTCAGGTAATGATCATGGCTCATCGATACCTTCGCGTGGAGAGCAACACAGGAAGAAGATCATGAAGATACCCATCAGAATATACAACAACGTCGCGGGTGCGTTGCCGTATAACTGGCGCTAAGCATTTCTGACCAAAATACAGTGGAAAGCTCGATACCATGCTATGAACTACTATGGCCGGCCCGAAAAGAACACTTCAATCGACAAGGGCGAGTCCAGGAGAACTACACCATGAACAACGGGTCTACGCAGGGTGAGAAGAAGAGCCGCACTGAATCCGGCTGATGCTGACAGTAGATATCAGGCCGCCGCCATTCAGAAACAAGACCTTCCGCACCCGCATACGTCAAACAGCTTCTACAGAACTCCAGCCAGCAACTTCATGGTCGCATTTGGGAAGGAGAAGACGAGACGTGGAGTTGCAGAGAGGCGGTGGAGATCTTGACCAGAGTCTCCCGTAAAGGTAGGCATTCTCAGGTTGCAGCTCACCTGCCCGTGCTGATTGCCCTAGTCACCTACGACATCGGTAAAGATGATCAGCAGGTCGCCCTTTTGACTCTGATCAAGTCCTCTTACCGTGTTGGAGAGACGATTTCTGGTATTGTTGAGCTGAACGGGCCGCATTCTCGCGCTCAGGTATTGAAGGTAAGCATTGCAAAAACGGTTTAGTACGCCAGCTGATGATCCTCAGTTCTCCGCCTTTCTAGAAGCTTACGAACTGGTTCCACCATATTTTGCAAACGGCAGGGCTCTGGACACGGGGCGTGTCCACGCCGAATACCATTCCACACTGACGACAAACATCATGCGGCTTCCGTTCTCATTGGATGTTCCTTCGGATGCGACACCGGCATTCCGGTTTTCTGCCCAAGAGCTTTGCAAGGGCGAAGGGGGCCTACAATGGCGTATAAGAGTGTGTTTTTTGATCGCAACGAGACGCGGCGTATCAAGACATCTTATCCGAGCAGGCTATGTGGACGATTGGGGAGTGGCCTGGCGAGCGCCTTCCAATCTGATGCCTTTGGTGGCGAGAGCTTCACCCTCGCCATCCTCAGAACCTTCAACACCCGTTCCGGGCGCTTGGTCCGTACCACGACCGTCGGCGTTCGATGAAACAGTGCGTGACATGGAGGGCCGAGATTGGTTGCAGACCAAAGCCGAGACTGTGGAATGCGAGATACCCCTTGCTGTATGGCCAGGAAATACTCTGTTCAGGCCAGTCCAAACCACGTTCGACGCATGACAACCGTCTGCTGGTTGGGGCCGCAGGGTACATTTGGCCGCGTGCGGTCGCCGAACAATTCACTCGTTGGGCTTAGGCTCTGATTGACTAGAGGAAGACAACCGTACAACATTCGGCCATACTTCGTCAAGAGGCCGCGTCAAGTGTCACAACCTACTATTACAATGTCGATCTTCAAGATGTGTAATCTCCCAAGTTCTCACCAAGACAAGCCATCCAAATCCTGGTTTTGTATAACCTATGCTTTCCGTCAACGTCAAAATAGAGCAAAGGAAGGGCGCTCCTGCCTGAAGAGTTCTCGGACCAGCTCCCGGAAGTCTATTCGTTTATCCGCCGTAAAATAGAATGTTAATTTGCGACGATCCCTGGGATCCAGAGACAATGGGTCAGCCAATTCATGAGGGCAGCATTCTATGACGGGGACAGACCACTGAAATTCGGCATCCACCACTTGCATGGGTAACCGTTTCTGCCTGACCTTATTCTGACAGAGCTGCAGGGCTTTGGCCTCGTCATGCATTTTCGAAACAAGTAACCTAACAATTTGCATGAGTCACACGTGCTTGCTCATGACAGCAAATCACCCACTGTGTTTCTTGTGGCTGGGCCTTCGAGTATATTCGTTTCGGCATGATCTCCTTAGTTGGCTTGGGGACGCCAGGTAATCCAGGACTCATGGGCAGCCCTGACGACGAGCTGCTGAGAGGACCGGACAACGCAGCATACAAATACGCGTCTCTAGACCCCGGTGGCGCAACTTGGGGAGGTCGGCTGGAATCAGCAGTCTGCTGCAAGAAAAACTCCACATCCGCCAAGGTAATGCTGTCGTTCACGACCTTGCCGAGATCCTTCCCTCGGTCAGCTTCAACTATAACCAAATCGCCCGTTCGAATGTTGAGAGATCGATCCGGACAATAGAAAATGTCCGTTCGGCCAGCCTTGAACTCTACGATATACAGATGGTCGCTATCTGGGACCGAATGAAGAGGAACGCCCTTGCCAAGATCTGACAATGTCGGCGATGTTGGGCCATTTTGGGTACGATGAGCATGCGTCGAGCCCTGGCTATACTGGCTCTGATGACCCGGCCTGAAATTGATTGCGCCGGGCGAGAGAGGTGAGCGAAGAGCGCCAGATTGAACGCCTGTCTGTAACCGCGATAAGCCGGGAAGTCCTGCAGAGACACCGGTTGGATACAAGGCGTTCATTGAAGAAAGTGGATAATCCATTGGCGAGGACGGCACGAAGGGGTCCGACCCACTTTCACGCTCTAGACCTGGGAACGAACGCATGGGCATGTTAGCCTGCGAACGCGGTAGAGCGAGGCCTATTGGCTCGTCCCGCATGAAGGAGCCACCATTCGAGTCCCTGCCATGAATCCCAAGTTGCGAGAATCCATTCGAGCCATATCCTTCGTTGGACGTGGAGCCGAACGACAGTGCCCTATTCATATATGGCCGAACAGGAGATCTCGATGCTTGCTGTCCCATCGCAGCTTGGAAACTGCTTGGTGACCCGTCGTGGATAAAGGATCCTTTGGGTGAACCTCCAAATGCACCGTATTGAGGATAGGTGGGCAGAGACGATGGCTGAGAAGGCGCCGAGCCCCGCGATATGGCTGAAGGTGGCTTGTGCAGGTTTAGAGCACTGAGTCCGCTGATCAAATCGTCGTCAGAGATTCGTAAGGCGCCGGTACTGAAGCTGCCGAGCCCAATGCCGTTGCTCTCCCTCGAGGACAGATCGTCGTCGATGGCTGACCTGTCAGACTCGCCTGGAATCACAAATCCTGCGACAGCTCGCCGAGGCTGCACGATGCTGACACTGTGACGTCGGCTCGTCGTTCCACTCCCTCCCCCATTATCTTCACGCCAGTTGCTAGCCCCCCCCAAGGTGACCCAAGGCTCTCTTGAAGGCGCAGGATCATCATGAAGGATCTGGTTCACATCTCGAACGAATGGGCTCATGTTCGAAAGGTCGACGTCCTGGGTTATGCGCGAAGACTGGCCGTGCGAGACCGAGGGCCGTCGTAGTGCTGATGAGCCGTTGAAGTCGAATGTGCCTGCGTGAGAGTGGTGAAATTAGTCGGAGTTTGTCATAAGGTGGATGACTGACCGAAGTTGTCCAAGTCTCGATCGCCCCAGTGTCGCGCCAAACCCGACGAACCTGGAAGAGGCAAAGCCGACACGTGACTGCGAAGAGCTTCATTCGCCATGGACTGCGACCGACTCCGGCTGAAAGCCCCACTCGGCGTTGCGTTATGATCTGAGTTGCGGGCTTGATGGTCTTCTTCTTGTTCTTCTTCATCGTCCTCAAACGTGGACGGGAAGCTCGTCCTTCCCGTCACTTCATGATGCGCATGGGAATCGGATACGGAAAAGGAAGCACTCCGAATGGGGACTGCTCTTGATGCCCAGGAGTTACCGTGCAGCTCGGAGCGCAGAGGCGAACCCCAAACTCCATTGGCAATTGCATTCCCTCCAGGAGTGGGGGGCTTGGTTTCGCGAGGAGATTGGAGAGGAGAAGAAGGCCCCCCTAGGTCGTTCCTGGCCGGCTGGCTGGTGGCTCTGGGCCCGCTGGAGCGACGAGAGGCCGGGTCTACTGCGAAGCGAGGCTTGCGCTCAATCTCGTCACGAGTTTGCATGGTGTGGCGATTGGGTGTCGGAAGATCGACAGACGGTATGAAAGGGCGTTTCAGGGACGCTGCAGCCAGCCAAGGGCCGTGGAGGAATCGCCGGGAAAGGTGGCTTGGGTCTTGATGGCGATGACTTGGACGAAATCGCTATTCCGGAGAGCCCCTTAGGCAAGCCGGGAATCGCAGGCGTGGGTGCTTGGTGTGCTCTGGGAGGTGGTATGCCTTAGTGTCACCGAGGTAAGAGCCTTCTCACGTATAAGAAGAGCTGAGATCAGATTGCAGACGTTGGAAGGGAGAAGGTGGATGAACAATAGATGATGGTCGTGGTGTGAGGCAGTCTCCCGAGCGGCACAGGACACATAGGGTGGTGGATGGGGGGATGATGCGTCACAGGGTTTTTGAGGGAGGTAAAGTGCGGGGTAAAGAGGGCCACACGTCGGTTGATTGGTTGGGTTGGATGGGTGGTGTTGGTTGTAATACGTTGGCCAAGGCCCCGAGTCTTGTGAAGAAAGGAAAGGAAGGATGGGGGAGAAGAGGAATATGCGAGACTTCCAAAGGGAGCAGTGGGCGCGTGTGCTGTGATCGCGTGATGTGGGGTAAGTAACAGGGACCCTTCCGCCCCGCGTCACGCTTCCCCTTTGTGGCTGGATCATCAGCTTCCCGCGTCGCTTCCCCCCCGCATCTGGGGCCCTTCTCTAATAACCACAGTTCACCTCACGTCTCGCTCAGGCGCGCCCGATGTGACACCCAGCCTTGTCTGTCGCCTTGCTCAGGTAGGTGCATAGCCCTCATGACCCTCCAACGCCGACTTCATTTTTGAATCCGCACCGGCTCCCTGCCTGCGCTCAATGCCCCCATCACGTTCCGCTGGGCAGCTCTCACACGAATCTGGATATCTAGATTGCCCTAGTTGCAGGCTGCTCCCATGACTTGCTGCACCCATTGCGCGGCTCTAACACTAATAATGGCTTGCTGTGTGTCTTCCGTCATTTTCTGCAGGTAACCGCTCAGATCATGCATCGATATTCCTCTGGCGCGTCCTGGACACTGCATACCCAATCTTCGCCTCACCGAATGGTGACCAGGCTGGGCAAATCCAACAAATGCCTGTTGTGTCTTGAGTGGGTGATTACCCATCCATCCCAGAGGTTCAAGTTTTTCCCCGCCGGAAATCAGCAACCTACCTCCGTACTCTCATAATAAATACAATCTTCGGTCCCACTTCGTTGGTAGTCTTGGGTCAAATCTTACAGAGCTATTCCTTCGTATACAGCAGTTGAGCAAACAACTATCGCTACAAACTCGCCCGCTGTCAAAAGGAAGGTGTTCACGCTTCTGTACTCCGTGACCTCTAGTGCGTAGAACTGGATCTGACAAGCCCTCACTCTATTTTTTTATGCGGCCTTGGCTGTTCATGATTGGAAACGCTAAATAACAAACTTGTAGGCATGTGCATGTTCAACTGATATCATTGCTCTTCCTCACATTTACAACTTTCCGCTCTTTTTACACACATGTGACATGATCCCACATTTCCATGTACTCAGCATACTTGCTTGCACAAATAACATTCCCTCAAGGGCCCAAAACAATTACAGCTTTCTGCACAGGTGGCCATGACAGAGACTTGATATTGTATTCAGAGCGCTTCTGAGACCAGATATTTTGTCTGATATGTGCTCCAGTGTTGTATAATCTTTATTGCTAGATGCAATCCAGTCTTTCATCAAGGGTTACTGCCTAAGTTCAATTTGTGCGCGCAGAACTCACTTTGGAACTACAAAGAGCCTCGAATAAGTCATAAACACATCTCGCTCAACTACAAAAGCTGTGTAGAGTGTGAGGAGGTCTGTTGTGACAACCTGGGAAAGAACGGTGCTGTGTAACCGGCAGGGTCAAGTCTTGCAACCGGCGTAACGCGAGCGAAAGAGCGACACTCCCTGAATGCGATGAAGAAGAAATGGAAGTTATTGGTGCTGATGAGACAGGAGAGGAACGTGGCTGGGCGTGTGAGCATCCAGCACACGGTATTGCTTTTCAGTCATGAAAACCCCCGTATGCATGGCATTCCTTCCGCGAGCAACAGCGCATAAACATTCCTGCAGCGCGGTTGTGTACGCGAGGGAATGCGGTTTGCGGCTTGGCGCGATGGGGGCTTAAGAGGTACTACTGCCAACTCTGCCAGCGACGGATGGACAATGCTCAACGACGAACTGAGCTAGGCTTCGCAATAAAGTACTTGATTGAGAGGAAACGCGCGGACAACTATAAATTCGCAGCCCAGATAGCGACACCCAAAAGAAAGACGAGGAGACCGATATCGTCCAAGAATTGCTCAGCTATGGCAACGTACTTCATGCCCCCCGTCAGATACAGCTGAAGGCGCGGTGGAAGGTATGGGAGTATACTAGCAATAAGCCCTGGAGGTGGCGGCACATTCTAGCATCGTTCGTGAGCTTTACGATGATAGCTGTAGCACGCAAAGTACCGAAGTACAACGTACTCGATCCAAAACCAGTTTGGTGCTATGCAAGGCCAGTTGCAGGGCCAGAAAGATGTAGAAGACGGGCTGTTGACGTGGCTGAGCATGGGCGAGGGAGCGAAATGGGCTTCTTACGATCACTTCCAAATCCAACACGGTGTTCTCCGCTGACACGAGACGTCTCCACCGCTCCCAAACGGCCGGCAGCCGGCTATAATGCCAGATACCAGCCGAGGTCAACGTCCGTGGTTCCAGTGCAGTCATCGCAAAGACAACGAGGCAGGCGATTGAAACACCATGAACAAAGGGCAGCCATCTTGACAACCGTGGTAGCTTGAGCCGGGGTGATGGCGCCTGTGAAGAAGCTGCTCCCTTGTCTCCGTAAGACATGGCTTGCATCAGCGTTGTCAACTGGTCGACCTGAGGCACTGAGTCTCCAAGTAGCGCGGCCAACGCCTTATCATTGTCCCCAAAACCGTCAGGCGGCGAAAGAGGGTCTGGAGCGGCTGCCGATGCCAGGGCTTGCGGCCTTGGGGGTATCGAAGGCAGGGGCGGATCTTCGCCAAGGAAGTCCGCTTTGGAAGCTGACGAGCTCAAGGCGGCTAGAGGCGCATCTAAGACGCATTCAATGTAAGGCTGGAGCGAGTTATGCGAAACGACAAGCCACATACTGTTGTCGAACACCCCGCCTCCCTCGCTACCGCGCGCAGTGTTTGTTAGCTTGGCCAACCGATTGCCGCGGCTAGCCAATATCTTTTGCCTTCTTGCCTCGGCTGCAGCGCGAGCATCCCCCTTGTCGAGCTGAGTAGACATAGTAACGGGGCGAAAGGAGCGTGAACGGATGTGGAAGGAGCGCCGAACTTCAGTGAACGTCGGGATGATGATGCTGACACGCGCCTCAGGTCCCTTACTCGCGCGGCCTGCAAAGAGCGTGTCAGTACTAACAATCGTTCTTGGCATCCGCCGACCGATACCTGTATACTCAGTCACTTTGCCATCACTACCATCGTCAGCATGTCACGACAAGATAAAGCCACGACCGAACGCAACGCCAAAGTTCTGAGGGAACTTGTCAAGAGACCTGAGAATAAAGTCTGTGCGGACTGCAAACGCAACGGTGTGCTGCATTCTAATGTTGACTTGCCACTCGCTTAACGAGACACCTACAGATCCGAGATGGGCCTCCTGGAACATGCATGTTCTACTACTTTGCAAGCATAATACTAGGGCTGACCAGTGACTGCTCAGAGGCGTCTTTATTTGCATCCGATGCTCCGGTATACACCGCAGCATGGGCACCCACATAAGCAAAGGTGTGTCCAGGTCGCCCCGCGCTATGATCGGCTTTCCGAGACATCTAAATCCACAGTGAAATCCGTGGACTTGGATATCTGGACTCCTGAGCAGATGCAGGTTTGGCCCCCAACCTCGTCGTTGGTGAGCTGCGTGCTTACCCTTAGCCCATCGTCCCAGTCCATTCAGAAGTGGGGAAACCATCGCGCAAATCTCTATTGGGAGGCCCACCTCAAACCTGGGCACATTCCACCGGACCAGTGAGTCTGTTCGTTGAATGATGTGACTGGCGCTCACTTTCACTTGGCGCATCCAGCAAGATGGAGTCTTTCATTCGTTCAAAGTACGAGAGTCGTCGTTGGGCACTGGATGGACCGCCGCCAGATGATCCTTCTGTCCTCGAAAAAGAGAGCACAGTCTGTACACTCCTTATTCCTGCATGCTCCGCTCTAACATCACTTCAAGCTAGGACCAACCCTAGGACCAACCGAGCCAGTCGGTACACAACCTCTGTCGGTCGCCAAATCTGCTAGACCAGCAGCCATCATCGAACCCGTACCTTCGTCCGTTACACCGTCGATTCCCCGGCCTCCCAGCCATATCCTCATGTCCTCATCCCTTCCTACTGCAAGAAGGGATACTCCATCTACTCCTCAGGTGGCAACCACTGCATCTCAACAGGGCGCAGGCAGCGCGCAGCCCTCTGCGTCCAGCAAGCCCGGCGATGATCTGTTTTCGCTTGACTTTCACTCTCCCCCATCTTCAACAGCTGTTCCTAATACGATGAAGGACATCAAGACGGATATTCTCTCTTTGTTCGGCACGGGCTCTCCCACTGTGTCCAACTCGGTACCAGCCACTTCCTCTGTTTCATTGGCCAATTCCCAAGGCCCTGCGATGTGGGGCGCTCACCCAATCCATCCCAATTCTGCTCTGGCCTTCACCGCACACACAAGCACTTCAGTTCCCCAAACGGATCAGGTAGATTCCTGTGAATGCAACGCATGGCTTCGGGCGTTAACTCCCTATAACAGTCAGGAATGTTCGGCGCTGATATTTGGTCTGGACAAGCAGACCCATTCGCCCCTTTCGGTTCCTCGACGGCACCTTCGGCTCCCCAGCGCAAGAATGATGCATTTTCCGATTTATGGGGTGATTTCAAATAACTGGACTTCAGGCTGGAGCTGGATCCACGCGTACATATGTATACCCTTTATTGGGTTAGCGTTAGTGCTTCCGGGTGTGGAGGAGTGGAGGGAGCTGCGCGGACCCTCGGTTTCAACGTTAACTACTCTCTTTTCATGCGCTGGCTGTCCCGTAGACCTTTGCCACGTTCACCACAATTGAGACCACTGAGCCTCACCAAGCTACTTCGTACGATGGCCACTGGCGACGCATTGTCCCCACAATCCCGCGTGAAGGTATGTGGGGAGCCAAATATACCATGGTTCCTATTGAATCTTTCATCACTGAAGCTCAATGACGGCTACGATATACCAATTCTGGGCTTTGGCACGTATGAAATGGACGGTCGAGACGCATATCGTGCGGTGACCTACGCCCTTGAAGTAGGCTGCTGAAATCTCAACTGTTCGCATGTCACTCACCACAGACATATCGGCAAGGCTGGTTATCGCCTCATCGTAAGGCTTGCTCTCACCGTCTTATCCGTGATAGTCACCTCACTCCGTGCATAGGATTCCGCAGAATGGTAAATATACATATATGTGTGTGACATACTGTTTTCAAGACGGTATTGACGTTTCCAGGTATTACAATGAAATGGAGTGCGGGCAGGCCATATCAGACTTCATGCAACGCACAGGAACGCCTCGCGAAGATATCTGCTACACGAGCAAGGCTTGTCGACCCCTCCCTGTGCCACTCATTGTCTAATGCGGGAACTGCAGTTGATGAGCAATCGCGGCCTCGAACATGCACGGACAGCCATCAGAAAGAGCGTGAAGGCATGCGGACTAGGGTACATCGATATCTACCTGCTTCATTCGCCGATGGGCGGCTTTGAGATGAGGAAAGAGAGCTGGCAAGCCGCCGTCGAAGCGAAGGAAGAAGGCCTCATACGTTCCATCGGTGTGTCCAACTTCAGCCAGAGGCATCTGAAGGAGTTCGCAAGCGCGGGCTTTATCCCGGTCCTGAACCAGGCAGGTTTCTATCGTCCTGTCTCTTTATCTACTTATCGGTAGCGCAGATCGACCTGCATCCGTTCATGACACGGCGCCAGATCGTGGAGTATTGCCAACCCAATGGCATCCTTCTCGAGGCATGGGCTCCACTTGTAAGGGGATTGAGGTTCAAACACCCCGTCATCCAAAAGATTGCGAAAGCCCACGAGAGGAAACCAGCTCAGATTCTTCTAAGATATTCCCTTCAGAAGGTGACGGTTCCTGGACACATCATGCCTAACCATGCTTTACACCCATTAGGGATATATTCCTCTTCCAAAAAGCGTGTCTCCCAATCGCATCGTGGAGAACAGTCAAATCTTTGATTTTGAACTGACTGAAAACGATATGGACGCTCTAGACAATCTCGATGAATGTGAGTTGAGTTTATGCGCACAGATGTGGGTGTTCGCTCAAGAAAAAGTGGGGCAGATCTTGTGACAGATGTGAGTGTTACACGCAGGATATAAGAGCAGCTGATGATAAGGGCATTAGTGGGACCCGACCGACGCCGAGTGATGACCGGGTCGCAAGTGATGTCATGTCTTCCAGGCTACGTCGAGTAGCTTCTCCCACTCGAAATTGGCTTGATTCTGGTGGAAGTCGGTGAGGAGTTGTCGTCTGAGCGAGCTGTCAGGGTCTGTTCCCTGCCAAGCGTGCAGATAGAAACGCTGCAATCCCATGGCCAGCATATGTGCGTCTTCCTTGCGTAGCAGGGGTCTCCCTGGGTCGTTTTCAGACGGTGTGATCTCTCCTCTCAAGAGGACAAGGCCGTGTGAGTGTGATAAGTCGGTATAGTGTGATATCACGAGGTATGGACGCGCAAAGGCCTGGTGTAGCTTGTACTCCGAAAGCGGAGTGAACAAGACAGTGGAGCATCGAAGATTGCGGCTGCTTTCTGCTGACGGAGAGGTGAACTGTTGATCATATGTCTTTGGCTCGGCCGGTCTTTGGAAAAATGCCCATTCAAGGATGTAGAACTCCCAGGCGTTGCCGTCCTCCCCTGGTGCTGCTGCCCTGGGTAGTGGGAGGACGAAGAGAGGGTACTTCTCCGCCACGACCGCCATTTCCTTGTAAGTCGATACCGGTATGGTAGCTGACAAATAAGCATGGCGCTCTTTGGTACTGTGATAGGTGGTCCACAACTGGTGTATGAGCTCCGCTGAGTGAGGCCGTTCGAGGAGTCTATCCAAATTGAGAATCTGGCCCAGCGGCTGGTCCACTATAATCAGATGCAGCTTGTCGCAGAACTAATGATAGCATACCTTTAGAGGCGAGCTGTCTGTTCTCGAGACAGGTTTGTCAGAAGGAAGCCGTCTCTTGAAGAAGTCTGGCGACGCCGTGTTGTCGCTTTTGTCAAGCGGTTGAGATGACTTGTGTCCTTCAATCGCCTTCGCTTTCAAACTCTGCAGGTCATCGACACCCTCCCTAGGGAGAACAGGATGAACATGGGGAGTATAGCTTCTTCTTCGAATTGGAACGCACTCTTCCATTTTCCTCTTTAATTTGTCCGCATACTTCAATTGCATTTCCGCTGTCCTCCGTTTTACGGCTTCTCGGCTGGCAGCGTAGGACAACGGGTGTTCTAGCTGGGCAGTTTCGGTAGCGTCTGTGCTGATTGCATGGGAGGAACGGCACGAAGACGGCTTTTGAACTCGGAGACCTTGCTGCCTGAGCCCAGGGGCGAGGATGGTGCGAGGCAATCTAAAGGGCATTCTGGAAACGGAGGCAAGCAAAGTGGTGGCTTCGTCGGAATGGGCGCTTGTTATGAATGAACTGGTGAGTAGCGGTAGTGAGGGATGGAACAGAGTGTGACTTGGCCACGCCCGACCCCCCAGGCGACCCTCTCTCGAGCTAGGGGACGTCCCCTAGCTCGTGAGAGTAGGGTTCTTTCCAAGTCGACTCGGTTAAAAAACGCTGACACTAGATATGTTATGGAAAGTATATGGAAACCCTTTTTGGCTCCGGTTATCCTATTTCGCATTTACCGGTACCAGCGGATCCACAAAGTTCCCGGGGGAAGGTTTATGGAAATGTGAGTATTCCTGTGAGGGTCTCTAACCTAGCATCAGCCAAATCGCGAGCTGCAACCGGCCCGGGGGGTGGGCGGGAAGGGCCGGTTGCAGTGAGCACTTCCCTCTTGTTATGAATATTATTAGAGTTCATGTTTGGAAACTAATCAAACTGCTCAGCGAGCTAGGGACCTGCCGGCGCATAGCACGGCCCCTCTCCCAAGGAGAAATTTGGTCGGATAGCACCGACAGACGCGGAAATTGGTGAGGTAGCACTTAGGGGTCCTAATTTGTGAAATGGCACTTTCCGTTGACGCGTCGTAAATGAATACTCTTTTGTAGTTGATTATTATGCCCAATTAAAGCGCTTGCTGTCCCAACAACATGTCCCAGTAAAACCGGTAAGATAATAATAAAAGTTAATCTCACGATAGTTAAAAAAGACCTGCCTTGAAGGAGCATATTGTGCAACCCTCTTTCTTTTCTTTTTTTCGATGTTATGTCGGAAGTGGCAAAGCAAAAAGAAGGCCCAAACTTTGGAAGCGGACTTAAGCGACTTGGGCAAGAAATTGGGTCTAACATAAGGCTTCTATTTCCCAATAAGCAGGTGATAGTCTTCCAACTTAAGTGTGACGCGTCTTCAGACAGTGTCATTTCACCAAATAGGACCCCTAATTGCTATGTCACCAATTTGACGCGTTTGTCGGTGCTATCCGGCCAAATTTCTCTCTCCCAAGTGAATGAAAAAGTGGGAAAGCAGCGTTCAGGGACCGTTCCGTTCTTGACGCGTGATCTTGGAGGGGAAGGGCTCGCGGGCTGGTCAGTAGACACCTTTACACCCTCGTCATTACAACCACGTCCGATATGCCATTATCACCAGCTGAATCGGCGGCATGTCTCGCTGTTATACGCGCTCTTACATCCCACAGGGAGAATAGGCGCAATTTGTCAACCCAATTCGTCGATTTGCCCTCAAAAGAGGAACTACCGCACTACTATCGCGTGATCCCCGAGCCACGCAGCTTGAACGGCATCAAGGTTGGTCGTCCCCTGTCATTGCAAGATGCGGTCTGAATAGGTTCCAGGATGCTTTGGAGAAAGGTCGATACAACAACACCGATGAGGTGTACGGCGATCTTCGATTGGTCTTTCTGAATGCTTTCCACTGTGTGTCCACTTCTGCCGCATGGACCGATCTCGCCTTACCTCTTTTCTAGTCAACCAAGAAGGAAGCACGATTTGGCGTAACGCCAAGATTCTGGAAGTGTGTAGCCACAGCGAAGATGATCGTACGATAACCTGACTCACACCTCAGACGCTCATGACAAAGACATGGCTGTCTAAGCCTGAACTTCCTCCTCCTCCTCCCTCTCCTTCGCTCGGCATGTCATACCCGGCAGCGCCCTCTCAAACGTCAACCTCCGTGATGCGAAATCGGAAGAGGCGTACCCCGCCCGTCGAAGACGAAGCCCTCACCGCATCGGAGGAGAAGCAAGCTGAAAAGCAAGCATTGCTTGCACAAAGCGATGAAATGGCCAGACGGCTTGAAGAGTCCATGGAGAAGTGGCCTGGTTATGGTAATATGGGTTGGATGATCCAGCCTAGCGGCGTAAGTAAGGTCCAAGAATGGATTTCGCCCTACTGACGCCGCTTAGGACCCGTATGCCAAATATGCCGAAATCATCCAGCAGATTAGAGACCACAAAAACGAGTCGTATGTCAGTGCTCCTCTGTATAATGCACAACTGACGGCCGGGTAGGGGAGAACGGATTTCCATAGCTCTAGACCGACTCCCAGAAGCCTCAGATCTCCCGTATCTGTCCTATACCGTGAGTCGTCGTGAAGACGCATATGCAGAGCCAGACGCTGACGGTGAGCAGAGCTTACTCTCCCTGGATAGCATTGAAGTAAGAGCATGCGAAGGCGTGAAGGGAAGTTCTCACAGTATGCCAGGCTCGCGTCCACAGGCGTCAATATGCCAACGCGGCGGACTTCGACCGTGACCTGACAAGACTCTTTGAAAAAGGACGGCGGTACTTTGAGCCTGGCAGCGTAGATTACGGCAATATCATACTTTTGCAAGTACGTGCATGCCTATTATTGATCACGGCAAGTCCTGCTGATCCGTAAACAGCGCATGTACCACCAGCTTACCGCTCCAGACGCATCGAACACGTCTGGACATAATTTCGCCTCTGTTGCCGCGGGTCCCGGCAACGCGAAGCCGTTGAGGAGCGCGGAAAGCACAAATGAGGATGGTGTCACAAGCTTCCGCATATCCAGCAAGGAGCGACAATTCACGGATTCGGCTTCCTTCAAGGGGCAGGTCTACCGCGTTGGTACGCTATTGCTAGCCTACTTGGGCGAGCTCTGACTCGACTTGCCCATCCGCAGGTGACTACGTCCATCTTATCAACCCGGACGATCCAGCCAAACCTATAATAGCCCAGATTTTTAAGACCTTCCTGCCCGATGGGTAAGATGTTCACTTCGAAAGCGATAAGATTCCCTAATGTGCTGTCTAGAGCATCCCTTGAGCGCAACCAACAATCCATCACCGTCTGCTGGTACTACCGCCCCGAACAGGTAAATTTCTCGCCGTACGCACCTGTCTAGCTTTGCTAAGCGTCATTTGAGACTGTGCACCCGGCGCACAGACAATTCTATGTGAACGAAGTATTCAAGACCAGTGAGTGTCCATGGCACAAATACATACAGCGAAGCTCATGACGTCTTTCTTTGTCCTTCCATCCAATGAGGCCATTTCGCCGACCATGCAATTGGAGATGTGATCGAAAAGATCGGATGTCAATTTACCACAAAATATACCAGAGGCCGACCCAAGGCACCGTATTGGTACCCGGGATGGCCCCTGTATATTTGCGACTCGCGCTATAATGACAAAGAGAAGGCCTTCGTCAAGATCAAGAACTGGAACAGCTGTATTCCTGACGAACTGCGAAAGATGGATTTCATGCCGGTTCAACCCTTCGAAAGGACTATCTCCCTGCGGAGAGTTCCCAGCCCGTTCCTTCGAGGCGGTACTGGCCCTGGGAAAATTGGGGAACCAGATGCTTTGCGGTTGAGGGAGGAAGAGACTGAGAGAGAGCGCGAGCGTGAAGATAAGCGAAGGCGCCTGGAAGCACAAGCGTACGATGCTCAGGCCAGGGCCGCCGCTGCGGCGGCATCCGCTAGCGCCCTTGCATGGGGCCCGACTGCTGCGGAGCGAAGATCAACTGAGGATCGCTCTATAGTGACGGCAGCTGGAGGCTCTGCGCATCTGCTAGCTACAGGTGCGGTAATCGAAACATTGCCTCCAGAGACGGGTATGTACAAACCTGAAGGCGATGTCAGACTCTGACTGACCAATACTGGTAGTCGCGCACTTTGCGTGCGATCCCGAGACAGACACGATGTTGTGGTTTGCCGGCCCGCCTTTGGTGGTCGCGCGCCCGCCTCGGTTGCAGCATAGTCTGACTTATCTAGCATACAAGGCGACTGGAGAGAAGCCCCGTCGTAATCTCGGACAAGATCGGGCCGTGGCCATGGAGATGGAGGAGGCTGAAGGCGGAGAGCGCATTATGGTCACCACCTGAACGGCCGTTGATCCATGTAGGATACGTACATCATGTTTACAATCTGGTCTGTTTCTTCTCCTTGTTCTCGGACGAGATGATTGATCGCTTTTGATTGTCTATCATTCCCTTGTGAGGAACGTGCAGGGTACACGGGCGGGTAGGTTGCGTCGATAGGAAATATAGGTTTAGGTAATGCACGATGACGTCAATGCGTTGACCCAATTCAGCCCCGCGCGGATGACCTGTCCGATATAGGCCGTCGTCCCCTAACGCTCTCTCATTGCCCTCCTTCTCCTTCCCTAACTTGATCAGCATTTGTTTATCAACATATCCTCATCGTAACCTGCAGCAATGTCCTCTCTACCTCCCAGGGAAGAAGGCGTGAGCCCCAGGTTCCTTCTTCTAGCACGGACCTCTGTACTGACGCCCGTTGGTTCAGCCTAAGAATGCTGGTCGTACGCCGACTTGATCGCTACAACCCTACGACACATCATTTAACTCATGGTCTTCAGGTGTTTTCAACCGATTCGCTCAACGTGACCCTGGCCTCTACCCAGTGAGCAGACCTGAAGCAGCAACCCCAACGCAAGCCCTCATATCGCATATAGCTTGCAGGCATCATGTTCCTCGTTTTCGCTGGCGCGGGCTTCTTCCTAGCCACCAAATCGCAGACCCATGATGCTGCCAAGAAGTTTGCTGTTGTCCAACATCCTACCGAATGGAAGAATGGAAGCAGAGTTGAAGCATGGAAGAATCGCGTGAAAGCTGGTCAGGACAAAACTTCGTGTGCGTGCGTGTTCCAGCTTCAAAAGGCGGTATTGAACCGATTCCCAGCATCCTGAATGGTGACAATCAGGAGCGCGTCTGCAATCGAAGTCTATGCGTGTGATGGCACGCCCAAATGCATCGTACATGTATCGTAACAGCCAGAAAATGCTATGGTTACAGCCTTGCACGGCCAAAACGGAGAGCATGACTAGGACGGGAAGTCGCCTGTTCTTCCCCAAGCAAAGTCAACGATCAGGTCCAGCCCAGACTTACGCAGATCGTATCGCCTTTTTGGCCAGCGATGATCTTGCCTTAAGTATCGCCAGACTGTCCCAGGCAAGTCCGCGTCGGGACCGCCTTGTTGAAGATTGCCGTCGATTTGTTTAGCGATCTCTGGCGACGTTCCGGTGTCGACGGGATTGGCGCGCCTGCACCAATCGTGTGTTTTGTGCAAAAGGGCAGATATCCGACCTCCAAAGATCTTCGACTGGGTAGCAAGCGCCGGCTCCGACACATGGGCCTGGTGCTCCATGTCAAAATTCGCCAGCTTGGTGCGTGCCCCCCCGTCCGATGCCGCGCTCGTGTTGGATGGAATCCATGGCGGAAAGGGGTCGAAGATGTGACCGTCATTGATGTCACACCAGCACCGCTGGTGAGGGTTGTATGCATCTGTCGTGTGGTTGTCGGGTGCGAGAAATGATGGCACTGGCAGCTCGCCGGGCGCCCAGTAGCAAGACGAAGTGAAGAGCGCCGTGAGGAGGACAATGCAGTAAAGGCTACCAAACACGTCAACGCTTGACTGGGTGACATTCATTGCTGACCTACCAAGGACGTGAATGGAGAACGAGAGAAAAAAGGAAGAGAACAAGGAAGAAAGGCGAGGCGCGCGGGTATGGAAGGAGGAACAGGATAAGGAACCACCTGCAGCGGTCAGACTCAGTGTCGGGTTTCGTGCTCTCTAAGGCCAGTATAAAGTGACTGACCTGGTGCACCACATTCGGGTAACAGATAGGTGCGGCGCACGGTACGGTACGATGCGTTCGAGCAAGTGCAACAACTGGTTGGCGAAAGGGGAGCAGCCAAACTGGTAGCACTAAACCGGTGTGCTAACTACCAGAGTTAACGATTCAGCAAGTTCGGAGGATTGAACGCGAGGGGATATCGCCGACAGTGCGATGATCGGAAGCTAATTTCAGCGACGCCCGTTCCAAACTAAGAACCTACTAGAACACATGCTCACAAGTTGATACAAAAAGGAACAGAACGCGGTCGGCTACTTGCATACACCTGCAGCAGACTATCGACCACGAACCAACATCGCAGCACTATGACTTCTCATCCGCAGATTACTTGGGCACAGCGGAGTTCGGCCACTGTGCCAGAGAAGAACATTCTTTTCGTGACAGGTGCGTGCGTCTCCCTACGTCTCAGGTGGACAGTCTGTTGAAAAAGAGCCGGGCGGACAGTCGACCTGCCTGATATCATCGAGGACACGCTCCAGCTCGACATCAAGGAAGATTCTATATCTTTCAAAGCAAGGGCCGGAAAGTGAGTATAACGCTTGCCCAGTACGTCCAACTGCCGACCACTGATGTCGCGAGACAGTGCGGCTAGGGGACTTGCCGAGAAAGATTATGAGTTCAAGCTCGATTTGTATGCTCCTATTGTCCCTGAGGAGAGTCAGAAGAATCTATCCTCACGCCAGTTGGCCCTCAAGCTCCGCAAGAAGGATCTGCAGGCGGAGTATTGGCCCCGCCTTACCAAGGAGAAGTTGAAGACCCCGTGGCTCAAGACGGACTTTAGCAAATGGGTGGATGAGGACGAGCAGGAGACGGCTGTAGATGCTGATGACTTCGGCGGCATGGACGACATGGGTATGGGCGGTATGGGCGGTATGCCTGGAATGGGTGGCATGGGTGGCTTTGGAGGGGGCATGCCTGGTGGATCCGATTTTAACTTCGAGGAGGTAGGACAAATATTCTACGGAGATGCCACCATGTACTGACTACTCGTTTTGCCAGATGATGGCTAAAATCAACGCCGGCGGTGCGGGCGGTGCTGGGGAAGCAGCTGAAGACGATGGCGATGACGATGATGAAGGGCCGCCGCCGCTGGAAGAAGCGACGGGAACCTCAACATCGAAGGCAGAAGATAACAGTGGAGAGTCTCACTGAGTTTTGCGAAGCTCTGTGACTTAGAAATCGTACTTGAAACTTCCTTTCAAGTTGTTAGGCAGCTGATTTGACATTAATGAATGTTCTGCCACGAGTGCCCGCCCGCTGCTTACGTGATCGACATCGCATGGCTTCGCTCGCCGGACCTCTACGTGCCACGATAAGAGCGCAACGGACGGGCGCCTCTTCTGTCGTCTTCCCTTCTTCTTATGGGAGAATATACACCAATGAACTCTCCTGTAACCATAACAGAGGCAATTCCCTATGACATCCCCGCCATAACCGCTATCACCAATCATTATATCCAGCATTCGGTAGCTACATTCTACGCTCCGCACCAAACTCGAACAGAGGACGACGTACTGTCTGCTCTGCACGCTATTCGGGATGCGGGCCTGCCTTATCTTGTCGCGAGGAGAGATGGCCACGTCGTAGCTTTTGCGTACGCGCAACCATTCAAGTGGGAGAGGGAGGGATATCATACGGCCGTGGAGTTGACTATCTACGCCGACCCGAATGCCGTAGGAAGCGGGGTAGGAAAACCGCTTCTTCAAGCGGTTTTAGATGGCTTGGGAGAGAGGGAACCAGAAATTCAGCAGGCTCTGGCCGTTATGGCCTACGAGGAGGGCACACATTGGAGTCGCGTTGGGCGATTCTATGAGCAAATGGTTTGGTACACAAATTGTCCATTGAGCGGAAGGCTGAAACATATTAAAGGGCTTCAAGAAGACGGGTCATCTCCAGAGGATCGGGAAAAAATTCGGTCGCTTTCTCGACATCGTATTTTACCAGATTGAGGTCAGGCGCGGAGGATGATTTGCCATATCGAACGTTATTCACGATTACTTAATTCCTGGCTGGAATGTTCCAACCCGGAGAGTGGGGCACAGACATCGTAATACTACACACGAGAGACTTTGATGACTCTCTCCAGCAAGAGATCAGTGAGGGATGGCAAGCCGGGGGTGCGTACCACAACTGCGACTCCATCTCGCCCGGCCTGCTCCTCTTCCAAGGCCACGGCGATGCCACTTTCGGCTCGTATACTATCGACAGCCTCGGTTGTCCCCCTTCTGTCAACAACGCACATTCCCTTTGTCAACTCCCCAATGCGTTCTATACGAAACTTTCTCCTGATTGCATCTGTCAGCGGACGCAAGCCACGTGAGTATGTAGGCTAGCCTTTGAACACTCCAGCCAGGCGCAAGCGCTGTGCCAGCAATGTCAGCGTGCTGAAGCACGAAATATGCAGCAAGCGGGTCATGCATCTGGAAGGCATCTCCCTCGCCGAGCATTCGCATGACTTCCCGGGGTCTCAGGAGAATGGCGGTGAGGAATTCTTGTAGGGGTGTGTGCTTCGGAGAAGGGTCATGATGCAGAGGAATTAGCAAAGGAAAGGGAACAGCGTGGGGCGTCGTAATGTCCAATGGTAATAAAAACAGTGGCAAGTCGGGGAACTCGATTACTTCTTGGGCAGCGTATCTAGCGATGGATTAGCGTTGGTCCAATGAGAGTGCCAGACACTCAACGGATCCGCATAGAAGTTGAACTCAGCGACGGCAGACGTATTTCCTGGTGCGTCCACAGCTCCACCCATGGCAACAATCTTGCGCGCCTTGCGCACAGTATCCGGGCTCTCTCTCAGAGCCAGGGCAATGTTGGTCACTGAAGCTCGTCAAATATGATTGTCGCACCGGAAACTTCGACCGACGTACAGGGGCCGGCAGCCAAAATCGTGACTGTACCTGGAGGTTCTCGGTCCAATACCTCCAGAATAACCTTGTAGGCTTCATGCTCCGAAATCTCGAGAGAAGGGTGTGCAGCAGGCGCCTCAAATTGGGGATGGGTATCCGTAATGTCGGACATGCCATCCTTCCCGTGGAAGTAAGCAGCCAAATGAAGGGTACCGGCGACGGGTCCAGGGCGACCTTTGGCTAGGAGGGTTCTGCGATGAGGAGTGTAGTTGGGGAATCGTTTCGCATCGCTTGGATATTCTCGCAGATGCTGCTCAAGAAGTGCGTAGATCTTCGAAGATCACGCATCAGAATCAGTCATGCTCGCGATATATATAGGTACGGACCTTGAGCACATTCTTGAAGGTATGTTCGAGGGATGAATTGCCGAAAGTGACGGTGATGGCGGTGAGGCTGATCTCCGGGGAAGCCAGAAGAAAGAGGAGAGCGATAGCATCGTCAACTCCTGGCTAAGAGCAAGAGATGAATATCATTTCGCCGTGGTGGACTGAACGACAACGCATGGCTTACGTCTGTATCGAATATGATCTTCTGAGGCATTGAGAAGTAATAATGTGGGGGCACGCAACGGACATATAGTAGGTCCCTGGACGCTTCATCGATAACTAGGTGGGGTCGGCGCCTGTTTTAGGTACTGTAGCAGGTTCATTCAAGTGAACATTCCGTCAACGTCAACTTCCATCAGACCTTCATCCAGTCTCGACTCCAATGTCACACCAGCTCGATTCCCGGTCTCCCTCCCCTTCTTTCAGCCCGCGGAACGTATGGCAAAGACTTCTGCACGGCCCGCCACAGATTTCAAATCAACCCGACCGTGACACTCTGCTCTCTTTGCTTCGGTCTTATGGCCAAGATTACGTGGCAGCTATCGCTCTCTTGCTCATATTTGGACTGGCAACACGGCATGGCGGCTTTCGACAAGAATTCTCCGTCAACGACCGATCCATTCAACACGCGTATAGCGCGCATGAACGGGTACCGATGTGGGCGGACGTGATACTCTCCGCTATATTCCCATTCCTGGTGGTGCTACTCATCGGCGGGGCCTGGAAGCGATCGATATACGACGTAAATTCCGGTATACTCGCTCTGCTATTGACATTGTCGCTTACGGTATCGATAACCGGTCTCGCCAAGCTTACTGTCGGTCGTCCCAGACCTGACTTCCTGGCCCGCTGTCAGCTTGCCCCTGGCACAGTGGATGCTGGACCGCCATCGTATGGCCTGACAAATTCAACCTACTGTACACAACCGGATTCCAGCATTCTAGAGGACGGTTTCAAGTCCTTCTTCTCTGGGCACAGCTCCTTCGCCTTCGCTGGACTCGGCTTCCTCTCATTCTACCTCGCCGGCAAATTGCATCTGTGGGACAGAAGAGGCTCTGCTATCAAGCCTTGGATATGCGGAGGGCCCCTGGCCGCTGCTGCCTTGGTGGCGATATCGCGAGTCATGGATTATCGACATCACCCTAGCGATGTGTTTGTCGGGGCTGCCGTGGGCTTCCTGTTGTCTTGGTTCGTCTATCGCCTGTGTATGCTCGTTCCTCTCAAATGAGCAAGTTTGCTGATGAACCTGCCAGACTATCCTTCTGTGACTTCGCAGCACGCCTCTGAACCATACGCTCCTCGCATACGGTCTTCCTCTCTATCTGAAGATCAGACCATTTTGCCCCTGCACAATCACCGTTACCGAGAAAATGACGTACCCGAGGGCACCGCACCACGACCTACAAACGACGATCCATGGGACCCAACGACAGCGGTCACAAATACCACGAAGTACACGGATCAGCCCAGTCGTGAGGAGGGCTTCGGCCCCTCGCATAGTCAGGCCAGCGCGCCTCGTACCTACTGAAACCAATCGCTGATACGGTGAAAACGCTCAGCGTCGCCAGTATCATACTGCGTCCGACTGTCAGGAAACCCCCACGCATTGAGTATGGTGTTAGTACGTAGTCTGGCAATCCTCGCGCGTCGTTTAGTACGACGCTGTTGTACCTACATCCCTCAACGGTATACGCATATTCCTGTCTGCAACCAGAAGAAGGATTTAGTGTCCCCGTCTAGACAACTCACGGGCAAGCTTCCATGGCCCATTTTGTCCCAGAAGAGGCCTGTGGGCACCCCTGACATCTCGGCGGACTTCCTCCCCTCCTTGCGGGCAGTTAAAAGGCCTAGCAGTCGTCTAACGAACACGAGCAAGTGCAACACTCAACGATCGGATCATGCTTCGCAGGAAGGCGGGACAAAACATATTTCGTTCCAGGAGGAGCCACAATGAATCAACACAAGGTACCCTGCGTACACCCAGATGTAAGTATTCCGCACGGCTCCGATTCAACGTGCAGGGTGTCCGGTAACCCGAATAATTGACCGTTTCGGCTCTTTGTTGCTCAACCCAAGCGGAAAAGTCTATCCGCGCGTATGACCACCGTGGAGTTTGCAACCGCCGAAATGCTGGGAACACGGGCTCCATGTTTCTTTACGGGAGCTTGATGAAACTGACCTAAAATGCACATAGGCAGTCCTCACCCGCTTCCGACGGAGTCGGATCCAAAGGGCGTCTGTACGCGCAGGGGTGCATTCCCGGTACCGTGCTGGTCGTTACGCAGATTGAGCTGGGATACTGCTTGATGCATCAACGTTCCTGCCTCTGGGAGGTGCAGGTCTTCGTCCTATACACTCCGTCTATGCACAGATGTCCGATAGGCGCGGCCCGCAGTAAGAAGCCTCAGAGTTGTCCATTCAAGAGAACACCCAGAAGATGGCCAGCAGCCTAAGCAGAAGGCTTGCAGCCTAAGCAGAAGGCTTCGACGTCTTGCTTACCAACCGTGTTACCGGCCTCTGCTCGCACTTGCAGGGGATGTTCAGGTCAAGGTCTTGCCGTTCCTGGGGACTATATAAGCATGGAAGGATGCCTCTCGGTCCTGCACACTCGCCTACTGTAGTATCCCTCCCTCTCGAAATGTTTCTGTCCTCCGCATTCGCTTTTTTCCTCGTCGTCAGCAATGCCGTGCTCGCCGCACCGCAGATTGTGACGAGCATAGAATCTACGCACCCGGCTATCTCGATTGGCAGCACCCGCATTGCCACTGCAACGATTGGTAGTTCTGTGGCGGCTACATCCGTCTGTACTGGAACCCCTGTGAGTGTCATCAGAAAGTGACGTGTCCGTTACTGAAGGAGGTCTGGAGGTCATCCCCCCTGGCGGCTGCACCTGCACCCTGGTCGGTGTTTGATTACATGAAATCATCAGCTTTCACTGAAAACGAGCTCTAGATACCCGCTTCCCACATTGGATCGTCGTCTGCTGGCATTCAGGTGAGCCGAAACATGCCAAGGTGGCAGCAGGAAAAGTAACGGTGTACTAGGTCGAAACGACGGTTACCTCTCAACCGGCTGCTTCTCACGCGGTCGTTCCGTCGGTTGTTGGAGCGGCGCATGAGGTACGACTACAACCCAGAAGGCAAGGGGCATGAGCTCAACAGATGCTTCACAATAGGGTCAATTGGACGGTCTCAGCATCGGCAGCAGCGCAATTGCCACGAGGGTGGTCAGTATACTCGCAGTCACGGACGTCGAGGCAGACCTAACAATCTATCACAGACTAGTACTCCAGCTTCGATCCCCTCCCCGACAGGCTTCGTATGTCCCAAAGACTACTTCTGCATGTGTGAATGTGCCCCTGCGGCAACGGTAGGTCGTACGGCCATTCGAATGGTTGACCTTCATGCTGAATATGCTACAGAGCACAATGGCGCTAGTGCCTACTTCGGTGTTAACTACTGGCCCCCCAAATGGGGTTCACTCGTCGGTCGCGACTACTTTGTAGGCGCGTCGTCGCACGTACTTGGAGCATGAGAAGGGATTGATGCCTGGTTCTACAATTGGTCAGGCTTGGGATCTACATGCACCTGGACTCACCTCACAATCTCTTTTCTTTTTTGCGTCTCATAACTCGCCGGACATCTGATCCGCATCCTGTCTTTACGTTGAAAAATGGACATTCACAGTTTATCGTTGAGTAGAGGCGGATCGCCTCTCTCTGCACTCTTAGAACACGGAACAGGCTGTGGAGCGGGCGCACAATTGAACAGGAGGTCTCTAGCATTGCTTGCGACACTCTCCCGCCAGGGCTTCCGTGATTAAAGGCCTACCGTGAGAAGGTGGCTTAGTACAAGGCGCCCAGCCACATCAACAGGGTGCGATGGTCAGCTCGATATAGAACAGACAATGTATCAAACAGCGTACACAGCCTGGCAGGATCGACTGTGGTGCGGGCAATCCTGGAGCAGAGAAGGGTGGTGGGCGTTGAGCGTTCGTTCACCCAAATGAGCAGTACTTATTAAGAGCAGAAGGGAGGGTTGTCACGTGATCTGAACGAACAGGTTGACCGGCTCGACGGAGAACATCAGAGAAGACAAGCGCAACCATGCATCTGTTACAGTCTAGGATAGATGGAAGTGTAGCGTTGCTTGCCGTCATCAGGTAAAATCAGATCCGCGGCTGAGTGACCCGGGGGACCGGCACCCAGTGTGGGTGGCTTGTATCCCGCGTTGGCCGTTCTTTTGCTTAGCGTAAGCTCGGAGCAACTGCCGAACAGATCTCTTCACGGGCCGAATAGCGTCGTGTTACGGGCTTGGGCATTCTTAGGTATTCCTTATCTAATCGACAAGATTGAGTCGTCAAGGAGCCTGAGCCTGTTTGTCGCCAGGACGGCAGATTGGTCAAATGGCAACGTTGGTGACGGTCACAAGCCTGTCACGTGGTTTATATTAAAGACACGCGAGGACTCCGCCTTCGCACCGTATCCTCCGCCTTCTCGGAATGGAAATACAGTCAACGGGTACGGCTGCACACCGCAACGCCTTCAATGCCGGTCATCACTCACTCATTCCTTTCGCGCCGTCGGAATGGTGACCGACCCCCGTTGCCCCATCCGTCATTCGTTGTTCCCAATGGCAACCTCCAACTCCCTTCGATCCCACCTCAAACACAGGCAACCGCCGACGCTTCGTTGGTCGTACCACTTTCACTCTTTGCGCAACGCTGCCTGCCTTGCCGTCCGCTCTTCGACCCGAACCCCTTAAAATGCCTGACCCGAATCCCACCTTCACGTCTCTCTCAGGGATTTGCTCCTCAACCATCGCCTCGTTTCGTTCTCTTCTCGTCCTCCAAGCGCAGCCGGCCTGCTGCTCAGCTCTTCCTTCCTCACGTTGTGTAGACATCGTTGTATGTGCGATCTCTCGGACGTTGCGGGATATCTTGGTTGACGACCGTCTGCAGTGGCGTTGACCGCATCCACTCGTTAGGCCGGCCCTCCAAAACACCTCTTCGACAGACTGCAAGACAGCCTTCACATCCTGATCCAACATGAAGTTCTCAACTCTGGCGGTTATTGTGCCTCTCGTAGTAGCGGCTCAAGCGCGAGCATTCGCCATTCCCGACCTCGCAAGTCGCGCAAACAAAGGAGCCGCTGCTGCCAAGGGCAAAGCCGTCAACGCGGCTGGGAACGGCAGTGGCAAAGCAGCCGCCACGACCTCGCCGTCGCAAGCATCGAGCACGTCGACTGCCTCAGGTGCCACGGCGTCTAGCGACCCTGCATTTTGCGGCAGCGATCCCCAAAAGTCGCTCTGTCTCCTTACCTCGCAGGTTCAGACCGGGCTTGAGCAGGATGGGCAAGAAACCCCGGAAGCGGGACAGGTGCCCTCTCTGACATCATTCAATAACTTGTAAGTTATCGTGTTGTCCCTTGCCTGTATCGCTCATATTCGGACAGCATCAACTACTGTGCCACCCGACCGGACCTTCCTTTGACCAATGGCCAGCAGGTGAAGACGGGTTCTTGCAACCCCACGCCTATGGGTGTTATCATTAGTCAAGGTGTGTCCGACTGACACATGACATCGATCGCCATTTCCTGATGGCGGCCACGCAGACAAGATGCCCAGCTGCAAATTTCAGTCCCCTAAGAATCTCGACGTCATCCAGTCGAATACACCTTTTACCATCAGCCTGGCGATCAACAACCTCGAGACGGGCAACTTCGTTAGTGCCACTCAGAACTACTATGCAGCCCCCGCACAAACGAACCCGGACGGCATTCTCATCGGTCACAGTCACGTTGTCATCGAAGAGATCGATTCTCTCACAAGCACCAAGCTCACGGACCCTACTCGGTTCGCGTTTTTCAAAGGTCTGAATGATGTGGCCGTGAATGGCATCCTTACCGCGGACGTTACTGGCGGACTTCCGGCGGGGGTCTACAAGATGTCGACGTGAGCAGGTCTATCTGGATCACAATATTAGGGTGCTGATGGTTCTGTCAGTATCAACTCTGCCGCTAATCACCAGCCCGCCCTAGTTGCTATCGCCCAACATGCCGCTTTGGATGATGCCGTCTACTTTACGGTCAGTGTGCATCGCCACTTCAGTGACTATCCCCAATCTTATGTCGTCCACCTAGGTATCGGACGATCCTTCGGCTGTGACCGTGTCGTCTGGTTCTGCAGGGAGTGCGAGTGCCGCGGGTGGCTCGGGTACATCGAGCAGCACCACTTCCAGCGAGGTTGCCAGCAACACTGGAAATGCCGGTGTCGGAGCGAAAGGTGGTAAAGGGGGTAGTAACAAGGTGAACACGACATCCTCTGCTTCATCTGCTGCTGCCACCTCTGCCAAGACCGGGTCGAAAGGTCAGGTCGATGCGGGCCTTGGCGCGAGCAAAATCAGCAAGACGACCGCGTCGACGGTCGCCGGTGGTGCTGCCACGTCTGCGAAGACCGATTCGACAGGCCAGTCCGGCGCCAACGCTGGAGCAAACAAGAACAAGAACAGCAAGACGACATCGACAGCTGCCGCGGCTGCTGCAACTACTAAGTCGTCTATCGGAGGTGCCGCTGGGAAAGGGCAAACCACGGTCGCCGAGCCTCCGTCGTGCGATTGAGCACCGGCTCCGTGTTTTGTCTTGCCGTATTTAGAGCATCCCTTTCCCTCTTCGCATATAACCCGGTGCTGGTTCGCTATGTTTTTCTTGTTCGCTATTGTTTCTCTTGTAGTCATGAATGTCCAATGTGCATGGGAGGCCTGACAGCGTGCCCTGACGCCGGTCGTCGCATGGAAGCGGGCGTGAGGATGGGTGAGGCTGCATCGGTAGCGGTTGAGCCCAGAGTGTCTCCCTGCGCGCGCGCAAGGGGCCCACGTTGAGAAGCGTTGAGACGGTTGACGGGAGAGGGGACCACAAGTACAAGCCGATGGTGGATAAGAGGATCCAGTTATTGTTTGCGCGGGCACGACGCGTATTATGTAGAAGGGGACATGGGCTCCCAAGAGTACTGTACACTACTTGCTCAGCAGCGAAAGCGGTGGGTGAGAAGACACCCAAATGACCGAAGCAGGGCATTTTCCGGAGAAGTCTGGGCCGCTGAGTGGCCGGCGGGCACGAGGCGCGTGGCGGCGTCCCAATATTGAAATAGCTTCCGTATTGGTGAGCGGAAGCAGAGTGAAGTAGTCAGCCGTCGGGTGGGGGTGTTGGGGGCGAGGAGGGTTGAGTAGTGCTCCCCCTTTTCTCATCAGCAGCGCTGTAACGTGTCCGCCCTCTGCCGCCCCGCCGACCCGCGCTCGCCAAGTCAGTAGTGACCGGCCGTTGGCCCGTTTGGTTGTGGGAAGGGGGTCGCCTCCCTTTTCCACCCGATTCCTCCATCGATTGTCAGACGAGCTGAAAGGAAATCAATTCGGCGAAGTAAGCAACTGCTGACACCCCCAAACCCCCCACTCGATCCGATTGGCCCTCCCCTCCATTTCACCTCCCCTCCCCCTCACCCTCTCCTTCACCGTTTCACGGGCGCCTGTTCGTTGGCCACCAGCGCGACAATAACGGGTCCACCTCCCCCGTCCTCATCGCCGAACCACGCGTCCTCACCGTCTCATCATCCTCCCCCTCCCGCCTCCCCCCACTTCCTCACATCCAGAGGCCCCCTATCCGCCCCGCACTCTTCTCATACCCCGCCTCACCGTATCCCCAATCCTTTCCCTCCTCGTCCTCTCATGGCAACCCCCGCCCAACAATGGGGGAACGCCCAACATATGCAGCATCTCTTCATGGTATGTCAAGTCCACCTCTCCTCCCCCCTTCCATCCGTTAACCATCTGCCTGTATGCGCAGCTTCAGCAGCAGCAGCAGCAGCAGCAGCAGCAATCGAATGCATTCGCCGGGCAACCTCGTCAAGCTGGTCCACACCCGGCCGCCCCCGCTATCACGCATGGAATGGCGCATGGCCATCCCCATGCACCTTCGGTCAACGGCCATCCAGTCGCCAACGGGTCCCCTCTGAATCCACAGTCCATGACGCCTGAGCAGATGGCCCAGGCAAAAATGGCTGCCCAGCAAATGCACGTCTTCCACTACGCGCAAAAGTTGGGAATGACTCGCGAGGCTGTCAGTATCTGGAATGCGCAACTCAAGCTCTTCAACGTGCTTGATCATGGCAATGCTGCTGCCGTACCGGACGAGCTTCTCCGTAGCATCCGTTTCAAGGATAGCGCTCAGCCAAAGGTCGAGAGTCCGGACGCGCGGGGTCATACCCCCGTCGGCCAAGCGCAACCTTCGAATATGCTGGGGAAGAGGAAGATGGATGATACAGACGCCCCTACAGACGAAGATGCATCGCCCGTCAAGCGCGCCAAAGTAAACGGCACTGACAGCACGCTCGCCCCGCTCACGCACCATGACAGCACGGCCATGGCGGATACCGCTCCGCTTGGTCGCGAACGGCCGTCCGTTGCGCCTGAGGTACCCGCTACGTCGGTAACCGAAGCAGTCAAGGGAGGTTCGCCCGTCGTCGTTGCGCCCGCCCTCGCGCAGCCTACTTCACAACCGAACCTGCAGGCCACTGCTCCGCCTCCCGCAGTGGTCCCTGTTGTGGCGCCGGTTACAGCCCCGCCGATGCCTGTCCCTATGCCCCTCCCTGTTGCCGTGGTCCACCCTCCTCCGCCTTACCTGCTTGAGGAAGACAAGACCTCCGGAATATATCCTTACAACGCCTACATGAAGCCGACGACGCTAATTGTGCCGGGTCGCCGGGTCCAGATACCATCATTGTTGCCCAGAGGCCTCGGGGTTGATGCCTATGCCATTCGTAGGGAGCGTGACCGTTTCATCGAGAAGCGCATCGAAAACCGACTGGACGAGTTGAACCATGGTCAAATGGTTGGCCCATCCAGGGTGCGCGAGGCTTACGTGGACACGAAAACTGGCAAGGCTGCATCTGCAATCAAGGCTCTCATCGAACGCAAGGCTTTGCTGCTTCGCGAGAAGCAACGAAAGCTGCGTTCTCAGCTCGTTCAGGTCGTGCAGCATGCCACCGCTCTTCCGGGTGTCAGCTGTCTTGATCGGGACATGTTCCGCAAACAGAGGCGACCTGATCTCGCTCAAGTCCGTGCCTTGGAGAAGCTGGAGCGGAAGCAGCGGCACCAGCGCGAAGGACGCGTGCGCGCTGCCCATCGGCAGGAGCTTGAAGTCATCTGCAATCACGGCAAGGAGCTGTCGCTCCAGGCTGAAATCGCGCACGCTAAGCAGAAACGCTTCGGCGCAAAGGTTGCAGCGTTCCACCAAGCGGCAGAGAAAGAGGAACAGAAGCGAATCGAGCGGATCAGCAAGGAGCGTTTGAAGGCCTTGAAGAATGACGACGAAGAGGCATACCTGAAGCTCATCGATACCGCCAAGGACACTCGTATCACGCATCTTCTGAAGCAGACCGATCAATATCTTGATAATCTCGCCAGCATGGTGCGCGCCCAACAAAACGACGATGTCCACAAGGAAGCGATCGAGCGGGAACTTCAAGAGCAAGCGGATGGCGATTTGGTCTTAGAAGCCGGTCCGGCCAGCGAAGCAACGTTCGGTGCCACAAGACAGGACGATCCTGCGGAAGATTCTGGCAAAGTCGACTACTATGCTGTCGCTCACAGCATCTCCGAAAGAGTTACGCAGCAGCCATCGATCCTGGTAGGCGGCAAGCTGAAGGAGTACCAGTTGAAGGGTTTGCAATGGATGGTCAGCCTCTACAATAACCGGCTGAATGGCATTCTCGCGGACGAGATGGGTCTCGGGAAGACGATCCAAACCATCTCACTCGTCACGTTTCTCATTGAGAAGAAGAAGCAGCAAGGGCCGTATTTGATTATCGTGCCGCTCTCGACCATTACGAACTGGTCTCTGGAGTTCGACAAATGGGCACCAAGCGTCAAGCTCATCGTGTTCAAGGGCACACCGAACCAGCGCAAAACTCTCTCCGCGCAAGTCCGTCAGGGTAACTTCCAGGTGCTCCTCACAACGTACGAATATATCATTAAGGATCGCGCACTTCTCAGCAGACCGAAATGGGTACATATGATTATCGATGAGGGTCATCGATTGAAGAACACCCAGAGCAAGCTTTCTCAAACGCTCATGCAATTCTACGTGTCCAGGTATCGGCTCATTCTCACAGGCACGCCGCTTCAAAACAACCTTCCCGAGCTTTGGGCACTGCTGAACTTCGTTTTGCCCAAAATCTTCAACTCTGTCAAGTCGTTCGATGAATGGTTCAACATGCCGTTCGCAAATACCGGTGGATCCGACAAGATAGAACTGAATGAGGAAGAGCAGCTGCTTATCATCCGTCGTCTGCACAAAGTGCTTCGGCCGTTCTTGCTTCGTCGGTTGAAGAAGGATGTGGAGAGCGAGCTGCCGGACAAAGTCGAGAAGGTTATCAAGTGCAAGATGAGCGCTCTTCAGCAAAAGCTGTACCAGCAGATGAAGACCGAAGGCATCTTGTATTCGGAGAAGACGGATGGTAAAGGCCGGCAGATGGGCATTAAAGGGCTCAGTAACGCCATCATGCAGCTGCGCAAGATCTGCAACCATCCCTTCGTCTTCGACGAGGTCGAACGCGCCATAAACCCTGCTGGTGTCACCGATGATAACATCTGGCGCACTGCCGGGAAGTTTGAGCTATTGGATCGTATTCTGCCCAAGCTTTTGAACCACGGTCATCGGGTCCGTATTAGCCGTTCCTGCTCATGATATTCGCTTACCCCGTGCAGATCCTCATGTTCTTCCAAATGACCGGCATCATGGACATCATGGAAGATTACATGCGTTTAAGAGGCCACAAGTATCTGCGTCTGGATGGAGCTACCAAGCAAGAAGACCGAAGCGGTATGCTGCAGGTCTTCAACGCGCCGGATTCGCCGTACAATCTGTTCCTTCTTTCCACGCGTGCGGGCGGTTTGGGTTTGAACCTGCAGACTGCAGACACGGTTGTCATGTGCGTTTCCTGTTCTATTCCTGCCGATAACTACTGAACCGCGATGAAGCTTCGATTCTGACTGGAATCCTCATGCGGATCTCCAAGGTGCGACATTTTTTTTTTTGACCCGGCTGCGCTTCCTCCCTAATTTCTCCTTCAGCTCAGGACCGCGCGCACCGTATCGGACAAAAGAAGGCAGTGTGCATTCTGCGGCTTGTCACCCAGAACAGCCTTGAAGAGGAGATCCTAGACCGGGCGAGGGGCAAGCTGGACATAGATGGCAAAGTCATTCAGGCCGGTCGCTTCGACAACAAGAGTACCCAGGAAGAGGCGAGTTTCCTTGTCAACAATCATCTCTGCAACGCGGTCTGACCCAACTTGTAGCGAGAGCGCTTCCTGCGGTCCATGCTGGAACAAGAGTCGGATCAGACGGAGGAGAGCGGTGACATGAATGACGACGAAATTAACGAGATCTTGGCTCGCTCTGATGAGGAGCTTGAAGCGTTCCGGAAGATGGATATAGAGAGGGAACGCGAAGCTGAACGCGCATGGAGAGCCAGGGGCGGGCAGGGCCCGAAGCCGGAACGGTTGATGCAGGAAACTGAACTTCCAGAATTGTATCGCCGGGAACGCGTCCCTCAGAGCCTGTTGGATGAAGCGGAAACGCTACAAGCCGAGGGCCGCAGCGCTCGCGCTCGCGCCCCTGTCAAGTATACCGACGACCTCGAAGAGAATGAAGATTTCATGGAATTCCTAGACGACAAGGAGGGCGGCTCTGATTTTGAGGAGTGGCAGGCAAAAAAGGAGGCTCGGAGGAAACGAAAGGTAGAAGTGGAGACGCCGGTGTCCGACGAAGGCGCTGTCAAGAAGAAGACCAAAGGTCGGCCGCCAAAGAAGAGAGAGGATGTCCAGTCTCCTGCCGTCGCCGGAAAGCGCAAGCGGGGCGACAACGGTGAAGCATCAACTCCTTTACCGGAAGAGGGCGACGGTATGCGCAACATCAAGCGTCAGAAAACACTAACGGCGTTGTCGCCGCAAGTGACGCAGCGGATGAAGTCGATATTCCAAGAGTGCTACCAAGCTGTTGCCACTGCTGTCGACGAGACGGGAAGAAAGCGATGTGAGCTGTTCCGCGAACTTCCGTCGAAGAAGCTATATCCGGAGTACTACACGGGCATCATCAAAACGCCAATCGCGATGTCAACGATCCGCAAACGTCTCAATGCCGGCCATTACAAGACCGTGGCTGAATATCGAGACGACTGGCGCTTGATATGGCACAACGCCCGCACCTTTAATACGGAGGACTCCTGGGTCTATGCCGATTCGGTCGAGCTGGAAAAGGTGTTCGACGAGGCATTCAATAGGTTGACCGTCGGTACCGATCTTCCTGGTGCTGACCCTTCCACTAACGAAGATGAGACGGGGTCGAATTTGCTCGAGGACGAAGACGAAGAGCAAACTCCCGCCAGGCCCAGCCGGTTGCGCTCCAACGGTGGCAAGCGAGGCCTTCGAGGAGTCAGTGACAGCCCTGCAGGCCAAGATTCCGACTTGAGCGATGGATGATTATGGGCCGTGTTTTCCTTTCCCTTTCCGCTTCTTTCTGGTTCAGATGCTGTTGTGATCCATGTATTTGTAACTCGTGTATCTTCATCGCAAGTAATCGGATGTGTCATTATCGTCTGCCATTGGATGCCCACCCTGTTGACTGGAGCTTCCGCCGTTGAGGGTCCTCGCTCCCCGCTGATTGATTGCTGTTGTCTGTCCGCGCCTCGAGTTGGCCTCGTGTTTAGGACAACGAGGACAACGCTGACTCTGAGCGGTGTCGACTCTCCAAATGAGTCTATTACGCTCCCTTCCGACTTCCCGCCATCGACTTTAGATACGCGCCCTTCTCCCACCTCATCACGAGGCGATGCAGCTTAATGCTCACCTAGCTGTCATCGGCCAGGGTGTCGTGTTTGTCCCCTACCGTCGTGAACACGTGGAACTATACCGTAGTTGGCTGGCCAAAGTTGAAGGCATCCAGGTGGATGCCGTCGAGGTGGAGCAGGAGGTATTGGGTCAAAGTAAGCGGTTTGGCCCAGCGTTCCCGCCTTTCGCTGAGGGTTGGTTTGAACGGGTAGACCTATGGGAGCAAGATGAAGATAGTGAAACTTCTGCACTCTGCCGCTTGGATTTTCTCTGAACTTCAGCCAGCATTTGTTTCTGTTGTTTTAGCTGTTCCACGGGACAAGCGAGGGGAAGATTTGACCTACGACGAGATCAGACGCCTACCATCGATCGGCATTGTGCAGCTTTTCCTACACCCTGGTGAGAGGGGCCGGATGGCGGAGGTCATGATCTTTATCGGAGGTACGCAGACTTGCGAGACAGCGTAACCATGTTCCATGACTGTGCTGCAAGCAGATAACGCATACATACGTGCCGGCTACGATTATGATGCGCTGGGACTATTGCTTTCGTATGCCACCTCGACGGAATCAGGCCTACACCTGGCGCCTTACAATTTCTACGTTCGGATCCCTGTGGTCAACGAGCCTTTCAAGGCCCTTTTCCGGAAGTTTGGCTTCGACCAGGAAAAGCCGGTGCCGGAGCACCCGGAATACATCGAGCTTAGCGCAGGGCGCATATCTTGGGACGCTGATTTCGAACTTCGCGACTATGATTAGTCCAATGTATCCAGTACTTGTATTCCTACATCTACATTCCGCGAAGGTGCAGTGCATTGGTGAACTTGCCAATGTGGATCGAAGTTGTATTCGTATAAATCTTCAATCACCAAACCGCGAACGAATAGTTGCAACCCAGAACAGGCTGTGTGGCAGTTACACGAAGGTTCGGATCATCTCACGGCGGTCTCACAGAGCCGTACGGTTGGGCGAGGCCTCGCCGCCTCATCCTTGTGTGCGCTCAGGATGCATCGCTCGACCGCAAGCAACAAGAGAGCCCTCAATTTGAAGCTTGATCATCCGGCAGGTGGCTGCGCGAGGCCATACGATGATTGGACCTAAGGAGGGCGACGGCATGTATCATGCAGGTGCTGTATCCCCGGCCACAGAGTTAGTGAGGCCTGGAGCAACGATGATACCCCCTCCCTCCCCAGGATACATGGACGCCCTCTCAGCTGGCGGTTGACTGCAAGCGAACAATGGTCTGTCCCTCCAGTCAGTCAAACTGCTACGCAATCGAGCAATCGGGAAAGGGCAAAGCATTCAGGATAGCAGAACAATCGAGGTGCTTGCGCCTCCAGAGCCAGAAAGCGTGAAAGAAAGCGAAACCCGAGGCGGACTACCATGGGCGACAGACGGTCCGGTTTGCGGCCGAACCATCTCCGCATGAGTCGATCGCAGACCTCCCATCCCCGTATGGTTAGATGCTATGGAGTGTCCGGTGGGGTTTCAACAATCATGCTTGGGAGACAACAAGCACCGGCTCGGTTCACCATAGGCCAGGTCGGCTTGGGATCGTCATATGGGTAGCGAGGTCCGGGACCGCCTATAAGCCAATTTGCAGCCTATACCAGAAGCCAGTCTTTGCATCACAGGTATCCGACCTGAACAAGCGAGGCTCGTGCAGCTCGACTCAGTGCTCCTCTGTCGGGCTAGTCGGAGCGACTGTTTGGTCCGATCGGAGGGGGTCCGTGTACTGTACTTGAGCCGGCATACTGCCGACGCTGAACTATCGCCGGGAGAGCTGTAAGGTGTAAAGCCATCCGGATAGCAACGGGAGAAGGGACAGTGACATCCGGCTTGAGAAAAGACACTGGCAGTACTATTGCTAGCGACTTGTGGCGCGGCGGGGAACGTCTAGCAGAGGTATACATGTTGACTAAACCCGTGTTCCGGGCTAGGGCGGTGAGTTGGACTGCGCCACTCGAACATCGCCCTCGCCTAAGTGTCGAGCAGTGCGCGCTCTCTGACGGCCCGTCATAACGACCGTCACGTCGTCGGGAGACTCTCTTGTTCACAATTCGGTATATATGCTATGAGCACAGAAGCAGTTTGGAGGCGACTTGGGAAGCTGCTCAACTCAGACGGCGAAGTGTGCGCACTCCTGCAGCTCACGGCGTCTGGAGCCTGAACTGACCATCAGCTGCCAGCCAAGACGTCGAGATCATACCCGGTACAGGAGAAGAGTGGCGAGCCCAATATCCCGAACATCAGCATCAGCCATTCCTACTGTTCGATGGCCATCTTGGTGTTCCTCAGAAGATTCTCTACCACGCGTTTTCAGAAATATCGCATCTGTACTCGTCCTTTCGATGGCTGGACACGGTTGATGTCGCCGAAGCTCTCTTGGCTTCATCCGTCGTTCTCCTCATCAATGCCGATCACAGCTCTGCTCTGAACTTGCGGAAAAGGATGGTGTCTAGTGGTCTACTTGACCCATCTGCTGAATTGGCGAAGACAAAGCTGCTGTTGATGATACCGAAAAACTCGAAATCTTCAGTGCTTTGGCATCATCGGCGTTGGATACTCGAGCGACTCTTCCCCGACCGTGTTGCAAGAGCTGCCGACATTGGATGGTGCCCAGATTTGTCGCTTGCTGTCTGTCAAGAGGAACTGTCAATAGTCTCTCGTGCATGTGAGACGTATCCGCGCAATTATCATGCGTGGGCCCACCGATCCTATCTGTTGAAAGTTATGCGGCAACAGTGCTTCACCGGGGACAGCTCGCGTTGGAAGAAGCTGCTTATCCACGAAGGACAGACCTTGAAAGCGTGGATAGACGCTCATATCTCGGATTACTCGGCCGTGCAGTATCTCTGCCGGGTGGAGCTGGTCATTGCAGAGGCGGAACCGTCTTCCGAGTCATTGAATTCGGCTCGACCATCTGTTTCTGGAATCCTGGACCGAGAAATGGAGTTTTTGGTTGACTTGCTTTGCAGATATCCCGAGCGCGAGGCATTATGGCTTGGGGTACGTGGGAGTCTTGCATGCTTGTCCGTGACTGGGTCGGCCAGTAAACAAGCAGTGACTCGGTTGGGCGACGATTTGCTTCGCAAGTTATCGACGGCATCATCCACTGCGACCCCCATCCAAACCAACTTATATGCTCTGCGACTGTGGTTCTGGTGTCTTGTGAATGTGAGTCTTCTCAGGCGCCACTCTGACAACACCGATTGACGGCAGTTTTGGTCAGGATAACAAAGCGGCATTCACAGCGGAGTCCGTAAGGGCAGTGCTATCTGGCACCCGTGCACCGGCTACCGAACAACAGACACATCTGCTACTCCGTTCAGGCGAGAAGCTCCAGGGATGAACGATTGGCGATGCGAACGCGCTGATCGCCACCGGTACAAACCAAGCCGCTGTTGTGAATGAGCCCAATGCTCAATGAATATCTTCGAGTGACGTAGAGTAAGCATAGCCCAGATACCGTTAATGTTCATCGTGCTGATGTTTGTCTAGCAACTGGAAGGGCCAGATCCACCGGATCCACTGCGGCGGACTGGCCACAGCTACGACTCCTTCCCTTTCTACATCCCGCGATCAATGCGTCTTGCATCATTCCGAGTAACGTCGACCTGCTCGCTCAGATGCTGGTCGAAATTTGCAAACCCGAGCATTACCACTCACCTTCGGCGCTGGTCCTTGACAAGTCTCCGTTGAACATTGACGGTATGAGGGACGGGCGCGCATATTTTGAATCCGCAGAAGCATCCACCGGCGCATCGCGGCGCCGGTAACGCTCCGGTCATGTAAAGCCCCGGTCGGCCACCAACCTGCATCTTTCGCGCTCTTGCTTCGTCCTGGAAGCCCGCGACCAGACATGCTCGCCATACTCTGTTGCACAGCCGGCCGGCACGTCCCAGCCACAGCTGCCCTGTGGCTTGTACTTCTCAACGCGCATTGCTGCGATGCGGAGTTTCGGAGCATCTTCACCGCCACAAGGGATTTCATTTGTCGCATGGATTGCGGACCCTAGTGATTCGTCTCAGTCACAGCAATGGACATGCCTCCTGGCTACTTGACAGCCGCCAATAACCGTTGGGAGCAGCTAATGCATTGCTGCGAAAGTTCATCATGTATAAAAGCGTGTGCCGAACGGCTTCGGACAGACACGATCGGCCTTGAATACGGGAAGTCAGCCTACAACGACACTGGGCAGAACCATACTTGCGACAGCCAAAAGATGCCGTACGAACTGGACCTTCCTTCCAAAGTTGTCATCGTTACCGGTAGGCACAAGCCTGGAAAGGGCGTTGGTCTCATGCTCAAACTAGCCAGGGGGAAATCGCGGTATCGGCTTGGCTATTTCCCGTGCGATCGTCCAAGCTGGCGCACGGGTCGCGATTTTGTACCGATCGTCATCCGATGCGCCAGCGGTTGCACGTGGTTTGCAGGATGAATTTGGAGTTATGGTCCGGGTAAGGGCCCTTGTTGGGAAAAGAAGCTGTAGCTGATGTTTGGCCCGCAGGCGTACCAAACGGATGTAGCCGACGTGAGCGGAGACTGCATCTCGGATGGAATGTGGCTTATTTGTGGCACAGCCCGTACGGCTGCCTCAGGTGTACAACCAGATAGTACGAGAAATGGGCCCCATCGGCGGTCTGGTCGCCAATGCTGGTAGGGCCATTAGCAAGCCGGCGGTAAACATGACACACGAAGATTTCCAGTCAGTTCCCCTCTCATTATTTGTGAGTCGGTCTTGCTAATTCAGTTCTTCAGGCACGTCTTCCAAACCAATACTTGGGGCGTGTTCAATAGCGCTGCCGCACTAGTCCGACTTTGGCAACTGCACAACTACTATGATGGGCGGATCGTGATCGTATCCTCCATTGGCGGGCGGCGGGTATCGCGAGGCACCACGACCGTAAGATTTCGCGGAGATGATCTCCGGTTCTCAACTGACGCAATCCTCAAGTGCTTCTACCAAGCCTCCAAGGCAGCCGCCAGCATGCTCGGCAAGTCACTCGCGCAGGAGTGGGCGCGGTGGGCACGAGTAACGGTGCTCGACCCCGGGTACATCACCACGGACATGACGAGCAATATGACAGCGGAAGAGCGACGGCGCGTGGAGAGCGCGACGCTCCTGAATCGTTTTGGGACTCCGGATGAAGTCGCTGCTCTAGCTGTCTTCCTTCTGTCGAACCAGGGGTCGTACTGCGTGGGATCAAGCTACTTGGTCGATGGTGGGGTGGTGTTACAATAGCTGTGTGCGAAAACAGGTGACACCATATGTGCATTCTGACGAGGAGCACGATTCTCATTTTCTTCCTTCGATAACTCTTTGCAAGGACTATTCTCACCAAACACATACATACCCATGAAACGAATGAATGACATTGTCACACCCTCCCGTTGCGGACGACGGTTCGTTCGGAGTTACGGTGTTCGGTTCCGGTGAGCTTCGAATGCGGGGTCGCACACGCAGCGGGGAGCATCCAAAGAGTGAGGGATCATACACCAACTTCAATAACATTACAACTCTCTTCAACATCTCTCACTTTGTACTGACTACGGAGAACAACGGGCGAAGGGATGGCAACACCGCCACCATCCGACACCGTCTCCTCGTCGCCACAAACGCTGGCAGAACGTAGACAGCTTGTCCACGACTCGCCCTCGACCCTCCAGCAACTATCGGCACCAACCATGTCGGATTCTACGAGGAGCACCACAACGCCATATAGTCAGCCCATGGCCCACTCAACTTCCCAGCCACCTCTTCTTTCACCCAATGCACTCAGGCCGACCATGGCGCCCCGTCTCACCAGCGAACGAGGGAGGAGCTTGTCAGCCGACATGCACGGGTCGTTTGCGAGCGTCACAGCGTCCTCTTCTGCTGTGAGCACACCGGGTGCGAGTGCTACGCCTACTACTGCGTTCCCCAGTCTTCTTAGCAGTTTGGCGCATCACCGTCTGCCTCGAACGTCGGCACCGACGAGCAATCCACGGATCGTGCGGTCTGCCTCACACTCCGGCCCAGTACCCTCGGCTCCAGGTGTCGCCCCGGTATCTTCGACCACCAGTAGGGCAAGTCACAGCCCAACTAGGCGAAGGCAGAGTATGCATACACCATTATCTCTCGGATACACCCAGACACATGCGCCCCTCGCACCATACCTGCGTCCCCGCGGCCCAAGCTACCTCAGTACGCTGCCTTCGCCGGGTTTCCCCCTCCCGCACTACCTCTCCCATTCCGCCTTCGCATCGGCACTGAGAACTGGAATTCTAGCCGAGGGACCAAAGCCAGTGGATTATGCGCTTCCCACCCCTGCTGGTGTACCCGGGAATGCACCGTCAAATGGGGAACCAAGGCTGGAGATGCCGATTGGTGGAGTCAGGATGCGGCGAAGCGCGGCGCGACACAGTGACAGCGACACGTCGCCTACACCTACACATCGGCGTACGAGGTCTCATACAGGAGGGACCATGCCTGTGCCATCGGAAGGAGACGGAAAGGACGCGCTCAATGGTGGAAAGACGGAGAAGCCCATCCCAGACCCGGTCGCGCCGGTATATATCCCAACCAAGTGGCACGCCTCGATGCATAGCCCGTTCCTCACGCTTTCTCCCGACGCGTTGGGGCTCATGTACACTGCTACCGGTGGAAATGGCGACCGAGATGCTGGCACTGCGCTCGCCTCCCATCCAATCCCTCCCCACGTTGGGGTGTACTACTACGAAGTGGAAGTGGTCGACAAAGGCGTGAACGGGTACATCAGCATCGGCGTGTGCCGGGCGGACATGCCACTCGGTAGACTGCCAGGATGGGAGTTCGGGAGCTGGGGATATCATGGAGACGACGGGCATGCATTTACCGGAACGCATGCGGATACGGACTACGGGCCGAAGTTTACGAGTGAGTCCGATATTGCAGGGTCCGAGAGCCATGCTGATTGTGCTTCAGCGGGTGATACCATTGGTTGCGGGGTGGACTTCGTGACTGGCACAGCGTTTTACACCAAGAACGGGTTGATGATAGGCAAGCCCGACCTTGTCATCCTTCTGGCCTGCAACTGATTCCTCCTAGGACCCGTATTTGATGACCTTCCTGCGCACGGCCCTCTGTACCCGTGCGTCGGCCTTCGCTCACCGAATGAGTCTGTGCGGACGAACTTCGGGCAGAAAGACTTCCTATTCGACATAGATGGATACATGCGGAGGCGCAAGGACGGTGTGCTGCGGGAGGTCAGCCGATGGAACCTGAAGGGCCTCCCCATTACGTTTTGTACGGCTGTGAAGCTGGAGGACGAGGAGAGAAGTAGACCATGGGGCAGAGGGAGGGCAGTAGTGCAATTCGCGGGGGCGCCGGGGGCGGATGTTGATGTTCATCGGCGGCGAGCCCGACGCCCTGCCTTGGGTCCCGCGCAGAGTGAGGGCAAGACACCGAAGAAGACACCGAAGAGAGAGAGTATGTCCCGACCAGCTGGCGATTCCCTCTATGGGGGCGATGGCCCGAAGAAAGGACACAAACCGACAGCATCTATCGCTTCGACCTTACCTGGTACGGTTGGCCATTCAGGTACGGTGACCCCCGAAAGAGGGGAAGCAGAAGAGCTCAGGTTGGCTTTGGATGCGCTGGTGTTGGATTATCTTGTACATCAAGGATTTGCTGGCAGCGCGCAGACACTCGCTGTAGAGTCCGGTGTACGAACATTGGAGGCGGACAGCATTGCAGAATCGAGGTCAGGCAGTGGTCCTCTCAACACGACTCGTCCTTCCAGTGCTATGGACGTCGATCGGCCCGCCTCATGCGACGTCGCGTCCAGTGGTGAAAGCACATTTTGGCGCCTCCCGACAGACTCCATGCGCGCTCGCCAGCAGATTATGCAGCATATCGTTGCCGGCGAGATTGACCCAGCAATTGGGCTGATCCGCCTTCATTGGCCTTTCTTGCTCCGGACACGCACGGCGATCCCGCACGATGAGAGTGCCATCGAGGAGGATCAAGACGATGTTAGCCGGAGAGTGGTGAAAGAACGAGACACCTATTCAGAGCTCAGCTGCCGGCTCGAATGCCGCAAGTTCGTCGAGCTCGTGCTTGCCTGCGCCGGTTCGACTAGACCTCCCGCAGGATCGCCGACCATCTCACCTAGCTCGCCCACGTTTACCGCTCTAGGAGCAGGACAGAACCCGCCCACATCCCCTCCCGCTTCGCCCTCCATCCCAGCACCTACGCCGCCAACTCAGGAATTGTCAGAAGCATTCGAGTTCGGCCGGGTACTCCATCATCGGTATTCCGACGCGCCGAATCCGGAAATGCGTTCCCTCGTGAGCCGCACCTTCTCCTTGCTGGGCTTTTCAAGGCCTGAGGAAGCGACGGGTGAAGTTGGGGCGCTTGTAGGACCAGGGGCAAGGGAGGAGCTGGCCCAGTGGGTAAACGAAGTTATCCTGCGTACGTCCCTCTCCCTTTCCTCTGCTCTGACCTCTCTACATCCCGCATGCATACCTGACTTCGTTTCTAGGCGCAGAAGGCCAGCATCGCCGACCGGCCTTAGCCCGCGGATGGGCGCAGACGAAGACAGTAATGGCCCAACTAGTGGCACTGAACGTCGGGAAGGCGGCGTACTTGGATGTGGACGAGGAGTTTGGTGCTGGACGTCGCGGAGCGGGTATAGTGGGGGCAGGAGGGGATGGCTTCCCGTAGATGTGGCGCCGAACATATGTTGTACTGTTAGCCTGGATGTATGGATGAGTCTTGTGATGGGTCCGAAGAAGTATTATTCCTCTCCAGATAGGTAACTGGCACGTATGTCTTCATTGTCGGTGCGCTTGATCGCTGCGCTCCACTCGTAGCGGAAGAGACGCCTACCCAGAGTCGTAGTCTCCTTCCAGGACACGGAGTGTATGCAACAGCACATTAAGGTTTTACTTGCACAGAAAGGAAGGAGAGAAAAGGAAACCGTGGAGATAGAAGCATGCCTGCAACTGCGTCCCGTCTCGACTTCCGGGTCGTACCATGATCTTGCTCTGAAATCCTTCTGCCTCTCCTTCCGAGTTCGACATGCTCATCCCTGCCTCTTGTTCTCCCCACCCGTTCCCATGCCGGCGCACCCCTCTCAACCCACCCCGCCTCCCTTCCTCGTCTCTCGTCTCTACCTTCGCTACCTGGAAACACACACATACGAACTCCTTCCACCATCCCGCTCAAAAATGCCCCGATTCTCCCACAGCGTGGGGCGTGGTGTTATTTTCCACCACCTCCAGCGGCGGCGGCCTTCTCCTTTGCCTGCGCATACTAAGCCCAAAGTGCCCCTCCCAGGCCGAGCCCTGATCATGCTCACCTCTTTCTTCAAGCGCATTGCTTCTGCATCCCTACGCCACCATATATCAGTATGAATGCCCTCGTTCGACCCCATGTGGTACGGTCCCAATCGACCAGTAGACGTAGACGAAGGGACGCACCTTTCCCTCCTCTGCTGGAGACTTGTATTGCTCTCCTTTGGTTTCTTAGCCTGGGCTGCCTTCTTCTGCGCCTTCTCCCTATCTCGCTCACGTTGGTTGCCGCCTAACACACACCAAATACATCAATGATGATTTCTACGATTTGTTGATTATTGAAATGGAACGTACGTGTCATGACGGCGAGTGCCTTATTATTGGCGGAGGTATTACTGACCGGTGACGACGAGAACGGACGGCGTTAACGATGGAACGGAAAGTGAGTTGGGAGAGTGGCGACAGACGTCGTTCCTTTGTGGGCCAATAGGAAGGCGGGGAATGTCGATCCGATTCCGTTTGCTTATGTCATTCGTTCCCCCTATATTAATAATCCCTGTTTTGGAGGTGGAAGATGGTGGAAGGAGATGGGTTTTGCCGAAAGTGCGATTGTGCTGACCGACGTCCGACTCCGCACTCTTCTCACTTTTGGTCATCGACGACCACCTCAACCCTCATACACCACTGCTTCATTGCACTACTACACAGAGGGAAGAGGGAGGACCATAACATAGCATACCGTGGACATCCTCATCCACCAAACCCATCCACCCTCCGTCCTCTCACGACCATACGCATCTCTCACTCATAGCAACGATGCAAGCGCTCCGCACCCTCCACATCCGACCTTCATACCCTTTCCTCCTCCCACTCACTCACTCCCGACCACGCCCATCGCTCTTCTTCACCCCGCATAGGTCAGAGGCGACTCTAGCAGCGCCAGCTACCACTCTCGCGGACTCATCAACGAGTACGTCGGGAGCCAGTGCGCCTATACCTGCCGAGTTCGGCAGCTCTACGCCGCCAACTCCTGCTTCTAGTGCGAAGCCGACGGTAGCCAAGGTGCAACCTATGGAAGGGCCTGGAAAGGCTCCTCCCGCACCTGTCCGCCGCCGTCCTATCAGAAGCACAAAGGCGGCCATCACACTCGTACGTCCTCCCTCTCCCCGCCTTTCTAAAACAGACTGACTAACCCTTGTCCACAGACGCCAACAGCGGTAGACCGCCTGCGTGGCCTGCTCAACTCCCCCACCCCTACTCACCTCCGGATCGGTGTCCGCCAGAAAGGCTGCGCCGGCATGTCCTACCACCTCGAATACGTTCCCTCCCCCGGGCCGTTCGACGAAGTCGTGGAGCAGGACGGGGTCAGGGTGCTGATTGACAGCAAGGCGCTGTTCAGCATTATAGGAAGCGAGATGGACTGGAGGGAGGATCTGCTCAGGTGCGTTCTTTCTGCTGCTGTTGGCTGTGCTAGCAAGATACTGATGTGGGGGTTTGTAGCTCAAAGTTTGTGTTCAAGAACCCGAATGTGGTCGACGCCTGCGGGTGTGGGGACTCGTTCAACGTCGGCCAGAGCGTGCAGCTCTAATCACCTCCACTTTCGAACCATTATCATCATCGCACTACCCGACCGCTACCGTTTGCCTACATCCGCCTACCGCCCACCTAGTCGCATGGCGGTTCCTGCACTACTCGATCTGTATTCTCTACCTACCGTAAGCGCACTGAGACCTGGATCTTGGACTCCTTGCATGTACAATAGAAGCACGAATGGATCAGCATGGATGTACGATTGTTCGGCCCTACGGTGAGCCCGCGGGCCTCCGTCATAGACAGGTCGCGTGAGCCGAGGACTTCATCGATAGATCAGTAGATGCGCCTCACGGACCGGAGTTATCGGCCATAAGGTTTGCTGATGCCTCAACATCCGTGGGCCTGCGACGGGATGGGTGGAAGAGAGGATACACGTCATGCTAACATTCAGATCATCTGCTAGAAACACAAAACAGTTCGGAAGGCACTGCTTCAAACTCGCCTGCACTTACTCCCCTCGCCTTCATGGGCCCTCACCCTCACCCTCCTGCGATTCGAGGCGGACCCATCTGGGAGACATCTACTCCTGGACATAGTTTCCAGGGAACACCCCGGTCCTGCCTCCAATCCTCCCCGTCCACCAATCCTCTGCACTCGCCGTCCTCTCAATCAGCTCGATCCTGTCGCCAACCTTGAAGTCCAAATCCCCTTCTGCCTGCGCGGTGAAGTCGTACAGGGCAGTGACGTACTTAGGGCCTTGCGAAGGCTTGGGTTTCAGCGGCGGAGGAGGTGGAGGGGCGCGTTTGGTCCCTAATCCTCCGACAGCAGCGGAGCTGGACGAGGGAGCGGAGAATGAGCCCGGCTCGGAGGTGTATGTGTCTTGATATGCGGGAGGTGGGGCGGCGTACGAGTTTCCCCTCGAAGGTGGTGGCAGCGACTTTCCGCCAGGAGGGGAAGCAGCCGTCGAAGACCCGAACGAGGGCTTCGCTGCAAGCGGTGGTGCAGCACGTCGCGAGCCCATTGACAAACCCGAGCTTTGGCTCCCCTGCCGAGCTTGCTGTAGGATTTTGGCTGTTGGCATGAGCCGCTTAGTGATCGTCAGGGCTTCCACACGGTCGCGCGTGTCGCCGAGACGCTGTTCGTACGCTACTGCCACATCAGCGGGAGCAAGAGTAACGTCGTATTTGCCGTTCGCGAAGCCGTTGAGCTTCTCCAGCATAAGGTAGAAAATGTTCAGCCTGAGACGGCATCAAGCTGCGTGCTCATCCCCTAAGGAGAGACAGGGTACGCACTGCATGTAGTAGAAAGAGTGGAATAGCGGATCAATGAACTTGGTCGCCATGATCATGAACTGCGGCAGCTCTGTCTTCAGTGTCGTATTGTGGAACTCGAATTCATTGCTCGCAATCTCAAAGTCTTGCTCGAGCTTGAACAGATTCTTCTCGTCGTTCAGCGACTTCTCTTTCTTGTCACGTAGTTTGGTCAGTGAGTTATTGTATCGGTCGTAGTCGATCAGCTAGGATGATGCGGTCAGACGGAAATACGGCATATATGCAGGTTGAAATCGAACCTTATGGTCGCGCTTGGTGATTGCCTTCCTGATGCCCTTCATGATGCCCTGTAGTTCCTTGACAGGACCAATGACTCTCGTCTGGATGAGCTCGATCTCGGGCTGCAGTGCCTCCCTGAGCTCCTCCATGTCCCGCTGGTACTCCGGCAGATTGCGGATCGTCTCTTGCGCCTCAGGATGCTTGCCCAGAACATCATATTCGTTTCCAACGGGCTCGAAGACTGCCGCAAAATGTTGCGCGAAGTTGACCTCCGAGTGGAGAAGAGCTAAGCGGTGGTTCAGCTATGGCATATACTGCATCGGAAGACCAGGCGCACCGATCACAGCGTCGGCGAACGTCTTGCTGTCTTTGAACAGCTTATCTGTTGCCTGCTCCATCGCAGTGAACTTGCGAGAGTAGTCATCGAATTCAGGGTCATTCGACTCTATAATAGACCATCAGTACGTGACTGTTGCGGCTTTAACCCAGATGAAACGCACTCTTGGACAACCCAACTCGGGCGGTCACCATATGAGGCGTCCTGTCAAGGGCATCGTTTAGCGACTGCCTATCCATATTGGCAAGCATGAGGATGCTTACCGCATAATGGCCTTTGTTATTCCCTTCATCTTTGTCTACTCCGTCCCTCTAAGTTCAGTAACAACAAGAGGGCAGATTGAGGACGGCGCAGCAGGCGATGAGGATGGGGAGGGAGGGAGGGATGGCGATGACGCCCGGGGCCCAGACACGCCGAGGAGCCGACTCCGACGGCCAACACAGCCACAACGGCATGAAGTCTTACTAAAGCTCACGTCACATGCCACACCCCACTTCGCGACGTTTCTTCTGATGTGGACTATGGAGTGCGATAAGTGGTCCATGCTGCAGACAACGCCCCTCTTCGGCTCACGAGCCTTGATGGTGGCGTACCAGATTATCAGTCGCGGGTCGACATTACTACGAAGGGTGCGGCCAGCCCCTATTCGGCTGCGGTCGAACTCCGACCATATACGTTGCAGCCTCATTGGTTGGCGTCAATATTCGACTCATTCGAAACGGTCCTTACTCGCTTCGAGGGCCAGGCACTAGCTCCCCTTGGTCGGACACGGTATAAAGACATGGATCTCTCACTGGCTTGCCCTGCAGGTACCTCGTACCCGTATCTATACGCCAGCTGTGTAAACCAACATGGTATGTACCTATGACACTCTGCCCTCCGAGCTCAGGCACCTGAACATGTTAAATAGCTCAGCAACATCATCTCAAGCGCGTGCAAGTTTGGATTCGATGCGTCCTGTTTCGTACCTCGGTCGACGGGGGAATTGGAATGCGAAGCCCTGCCTGATCATAAGCTCTATGTGTGCCATAACGCAACGATAAGAGCGCATCACACGGGAGAGTTCATTCTTTGTCCTATCGACGGTGCTGAGGTGGGAGTCGTGGAAGTAATCGGCGTAGGCGACTACCCGCAGTATGGAATCGAGTACGCTGTCTACCAGATCACCGATATCGAATGGAAGAAGACATTCGCCGAAACCTTCCCGGCTGCGGCGGGCGTTCACGAGCTAGGACGCTTGAGGTCTCACGACATTGCCCTCTTCGCCTATATGCTAATCCACACGCCGCCTACGACTGTGCGCTCGCAGGAAAGATGGATGAGCAGTAGGCTCCAGCTGCTGAAGGACAATGAGGCTTTGTTCGTGGGAAGGAGCATGAATTCTCGCTCGTTGGATCGGCGCTTTCCCTGAGAACCTAGGGGGCCTGTTGTACCACTTATACCCTGTACTGTATGTCCTTTTTACGGTTTGTCTGCATAATCACCACCAAATTAGTCTGACTCGCGCCGGACGAAAAAAGACGGCCTCTTGTTCACCACAATCCTCAGCTGCAAGGTGTGGCATTGCTGAGTTGAGAGGAACGGTTTGTGGCGAGAAGATTCGCACCGAAGACGCCAGAATTCTGGCCTCACATTCTGGAGATCTCAGATACAGTATAAAAGGCAGCTTTCACACTACCCAACCGTGCTCCTATCTATAGCAACTATGGAGCCTGTAGACTCTCCCACGCTTCTAGGTGAGCAAGAAGCCTATCTTACATAACATACGACGGACATAGTTGCTGATACTCAACCCGCCTCAGCAAAATATGAGCCTAGACCTGTTCCCTCCTCGCGAAGCGCATGGCGCCCATGGGCTGATCCATTCATACCCGTCTTCAACCCCTATCCAATCGCGCAAGTTCACCGTACCGCACCTCCGTCTGTCCGCCTGTACTTCTACGACAACCCGAACTGCTATCACACCATTCAGCCGAACTTCATTATGTGCCCGCCTGACGATACCGGGAGCGAAGTCGACGCAGCCCGTGTCTTCCGTCTCGATAATTCTGCTCCACCCAGATACGCTGTTTTACCAATCACGTACCTACCGTGGAAAGGCAACATCGTAGCAACATTGCAGAACAACCCGTACTTCGCAGGCAATCGCGAGGAGCGCGTCGATGTTCGACTTCAACCAATCTGCACTGTCCCCGGTTGTCGCATCGCAGAGGCTGCGGCCATCATACAGCACAGCGAGTGCGAGACAGTTGGGGGGGGATGGCAGTGGGCGCAGAGGGTGCTATCCCTGTTGCATGCAGGCGGTTTTTTTGACGAGGAGCGGTTGTTGGAGATCGGAAGGTTCATTAGCCGACAGCAACTTCACTGCACCTTTTCGCGGATAGATTCTGCTGCATAGCAGAGTGTGGTAACGTTGGTCGTGCTCGTGTTGAAATTTCTTATAGTTCCGTTCTGATTGTACAATTACCTTCTGTCGGATGAGTGTATAAAACGCGATTTGCCGCGGATGTAGATGCACCGCCTCGGCGACGTGCCCGGGTTCGCGAAAGCGGTTCCGCCCAGCAGGATAATTGAGACTGTCGTTGTTCAATCTGCTGGCCATGGGCTTCTACAAAACGCTGAGATGCTCCTGATAGCTTCAGCATCGAGCTTGATCTTCACTGGCCTTGCGGTGCTCTTGCTTGCAGCAATCCTGAAGGTCTGGAATGCGTCTCGAGCTCGTCGTCTGCCGCCAGGACCAAACCCTATCCCCATTGTTGGGAATGTCACGACGCCTAAGAATGTATTGGGCTCATTCAAAGCCTGGGCGGACCAATATGGGGATATTATGACGTTGAAGGTGCGACATGATATTATACTGTATTACATATTTTGGACGCCTTACCTGTTGTAAAGGTTGCGGGGATGCCGATCATCGTGATAAACTCTCAGGCAGCAGCTTCGGAGATCCTGGAGAAACGTGCCAACTCCTCCTATGGTCGGCCCAGACAGGTGATGGCGCAGGAGCTGTAGGCTTTTCGCTCCTTCTGTTTTCGCTTCCGACTTTGACACCTTCAGCGTCGGTCTAGGCCCAGACTCCTCGCAGACCAGTGATCCGAAGGCGCACAAGGTTGAACATGGCTAGGCCGCAATCACGACCTCAGTTCTCACTGCATGGAGTAGGAATACAGACGTTTGTTTGCAAGCGCGATCAGCCCGCGTGCTGTTCAGGCGTACGAGGCGAATCAACTTCAGCAGTTCCGTCAGGCCGCCCTTGAGATACTTACGTCCCCTGAAAGTTACATGCGGTTAATCCATAGGCGAGTGAGAAGCAGAATGGCAACGCTGCCGCGTAGGCTAAAGATGCGATCTAGAGCTGTCTCTGCCATTGCCTACCGGGTTGCCTATGGATATGACATCACTGGAGAAGAGGATCCTATGCTGGTTCGAGCGAACATGGCTATGCGAATCCTGGAAGAAAGTAGGCTGGAATTTGGCAATTTGCGAGCTCCGGCTAACCAGTCTTAGTCCTAGGTCCAACATACGTCCCACTGGATGTAATTCCATGGCGTCAGTGCTGATTTTCTCAGGTGGTTAGATACTGAGCTTCCTGCAGTAAAGTACCTTCCCGAATGGATGCCCGGTGCTGCCTTCCGCCGAAACGCCAAGTTGTACAAGGCGCACTACGAGGAGACACGAGATACGCCGTTTGCTCTGGTTCAGGGGGACATCGTGGGCTATCCTATCAAGGTCTTGTGCTTATCTGACAGCTCGTCACAGGCCGCGGGCCATGCGAAGCCTTCTTTTGTTGCGAGTCTTCTTGACGACCAGTCCGCAGGCGGGAAGCGTTTTGACAAGGAGCGAATTAAGTGGGCGGCCGCGAGTATCCACTCTGCAGGATCCGATACCACCGTGGCTGTGATTCACAACTTCATTGCTGCGATGGTGCTCTATCCGCAAGCCCAGACTAGGGCGCAGCAGGAGCTGGACACTGTTATTGGACGCGAGAAGATGCCGACTGTCTCTGATCGTGAAAGGCTGCCTTACTGTTGGGCTGTAGTACAGGAGACGATGAGATGGCAGCCTGCCGCACCATTCGCTCTTCTCCATCGGATGACCAAAAACGAGCTTTACGGTGGATACGTGTTATCGGAAGGCACAACGGTTATGGCGAATGTGTGGTACGTTACTTACTTCTGCCATTTTCGTCGTCTGCCCCGGAATTGACTGGATCTGCCCAGGGCTATGTCCAGAGACGAACGCGACTATCCGGAAGCATCAGCCTTCCGTCCGGAACGCTATCTTCCGCATTCTTCCTCAAAGTCGGTGAACACGGACACCGTACATGCTACCTTTGGCTTCGGATTTGGTAGGAGAGTATGTCCCGGACAGCATTTGGCTGAGGCGACCACGTTTGCTGCTGTCGTGACCTTGCTGTGGGCCTTCCGGCTCGAGCTGAAGGAAGGTGGCACTGTGGAATGGGGAGAGCATGTTGGCGTACAGTGAGTTGCACTATCGCACATTGCAATCCGAAGTGTGGCTGATGACTATGGGGCAGTCGACCGAAAGAGTTCCCAATCGATGTCAAACCGCGGTTCCCAGGTGTCGCGGAACTACTGCAAAGCTCGTTGATTGAATAGAGCCTAGAGTCCGGTGGAGATGGAAATATTCTCATGGCTCGCTTGGAAGAGGACGGATGTACGACCTAGCTCGGGAGTGAGCAAACATACTAGGCAGTGGGCCGAGCAGTCCTCAATGTTTTAGCACGCTGTTGGGGTGTCGGCCTTAGACTTCTCCTAGACTCGGTGTAGCTTGCTTTCATTCGATCTCATCAGTTTCAGCACCTGATTTCCCAACGTCAGAAGTCTCTCTTCCTATCCGTCTTCCTATCGCAGAGCCCGAAGACTAGCGGTGTGATCGGTCCACTCAAAACCTTGACCTTTGCAAAAGTAGCGCACGTGCCCTAATTGGGCAAGGTAGCCGCCTTTTTCGGCAACTCTCGGCGCGCCGCATTCGGCCGGTGAACCCTTGATCGCCCGAAAATCCCTGAGTCCTGGTGCCTTTTACGAGTCAGGCTGAACTCCTCAAAGCCCCTCTCTCCTCATCGTACCAAACCCTTGGCCTCCTCGGACTTGTGACTGCGTATATCTGCGAAGTACAAGCGCATAATCGAAATTCAGCCTGATACTTATACTTTGACTTGGCTACGGATCTTAACGTCTATCTGTTATCTTGATAGTTGGAAAGATCCCAGTTGTGCGCAAGGTCTTCTGAGGAGCTGAACTGCAGCAATGTCGACTTTCGGAACACTGTTCAGAGTAACGACGTACGGCGAGAGCCATGGTTTGAGCGTGGGTTGTATCGTTGATGGATGCCCACCCGTGAGTGACGGAGATCATCTGTGCCATGACATTGTACTGAGAGGAATCAGGGCATGGAGCTTTCAGAGGCGGACGTGCAAGTGCAGCTCTCTCGCCGGCGCCCTGGTCAATCGGCTCTTGCTACGCCCCGTGATGAAAAGGATCTGGTAGCAATCCAATCTGGACTGGAGCACGGCGTCACTCTCGGTACACCTATTGCCATGCTGGTCAAGAACCAGGACCAGCGACCGCATGATTACAGCGAGACCGACCTGTATCCACGCCCGAGCCATGCGGACTACACCTATCTGGCCAAGTATGGTGTTAAGGCGAGCTCTGGTGGTGGGAGGAGTAGTGCACGAGAGACTATTGGTATGCTTTTTGTGCTCGGGATCATCACAGGATGCTAAATAGATGCAGGTCGAGTGGCAGCCGGCGCGATCGCCGAGAAGTACCTTCGTCTAGCTTATGGCATCGAAATCGTTGCATTTACCTCTTCTGTCGGGAAGATTTCGATTCCTTCTACGCCCTCGACCACCAGCACCTCCTCCACTGCACCTTCCGTCGAGGATGACAATGCTGAGGATGCCTTGTCACCCGAATTTCGGGAGCTCCTGAATACGGTCACTCGCGCTCAGGTCGACGCGCAGCCTACCCGCTGCCCACACCCCGCCACGGCAGAAAAGATGACGGCTCGCATCCTCCGTGCCAAAGAAGCGCTCGACAGTATTGGCGGCACGGTGACCTGCGTGATCCGCAATGTACCTTCTGGCCTGGGTGAGCCCGTCTTCGACAGATTCGAGGCCAAGCTCGCGCACGCGATGCTCTCTCTGCCCGCGACGAAGGGATTCGAGATCGGATCCGGGTTCAAGGGGACTGAAGTGCCGGGGAGCAGACATAATGATAAGTTTGTGCATCGGGATGGGCGGTTGAGGACGGAGACCAACTGGAGTGGAGGTGTCCAAGGTGGAATCACGAACGGAGAGGATGTGTACTTCCGGTACGTACTTCTCTCACCTCTCCGACACCAAGCAGGGCTTACAGTCGGCTATGCAGGGTCGGCTTCAAGTCTCCTGCTACAATCTCTCAAGCTCAGTCGACAGCGCAGTACGACGGCACTGCTGGTCAACTCGCCGCTCGTGGACGACATGACCCCTGCGTTGTTCCGCGCGCTGTACCGATCGTGGAAGCGATGGCAGCCCTGGTCGTCATGGACGCGCTCATGATCCAGAACGCACGTAACGGCGCAGTAAGCTTGCTGCCGCCTGTCACGACACTGCCGAAGACAATGGTGCTGCCCAAGTCGCTCATGCCAGGCAAGTCCAACGGACGATGAACGAGATGGTCGGGGATGCGCCGCTTCAGTCTCTAACGGCTGGAAGTGAAGGCGTTTGGGCGCCTTTTTCTATGGTTAACCACTGTTGTTCAGCTGCTTGATGGTCGATTTGTCTGGGATATTGCATGATCGAGATAGAATCCATTACACAACTTGATGTGGTTCACAGAATGACGTGTTGATGTCATTTGGGGTAATAACCGTAACAGCTAGAAGCTGGTAAACCGAGAAGAAGGTAGAACAACTCATCCTAATCTTGCCGACCAATGTTCCCAATGACCCTACCCTTTGCGAATCATTGATAACGATTGCGCGTGTCAGTCAACATTGAGCCAGCGCCAACCAATCTTGTACATAATACTAATTACCAATCGTGCCCACTTCCGGCTTCTGTCCCATTTGCAAGGCAGCCGGAGATATCGTTACCCCGCATGTTACGTTGGTTGGGGGATATGAATAGGCGCGGCCGGCGTGTGGACTGAATGCGGAGAAGGAAGGTATGCCGACGCGGGGAAGTTGCGGATGATTTCTTTTGCCAGAACCGTTCTCATTGGCACCTGACTGCAGCGGAGATCACAGAAGGCCACGCACTACGGCTGCCTGCGAGCTCCGTACTGCCGACCACTGGACAATACAAATAGCCTGGGAATGGGCGCAACACGAATTCCCGGTCGTTCTCGTATCTTTGAACCTGGCTAGCAGGCAGGAGAGACTAGACGCTCACTATGACCATCGTCGAGAAGGGAGTCGACTTCCTGGCCCTAGTCGGCCTCCAGAGGGCCATTAGGGATGTCGGAACTCTGCAAGTGCTTGGAACGCTGCTTCTCTTGGCGGTTGTCGGCGTGTTCATCGACTGGCTGAGGATGTACCAGCTTCACAAGAAAATGGTGTGCCCCTGCTTGCTCTGCTGAAAGGAGCAATGCTGACATATTTGCAGCCTCCTGGTCCTATCCCTTGGCCTATCGTCGGTAACACGTACCAACTTCCAGATGAGAAGCCATGGATCTACTTCGAAGAGCTGGCAAAGAAGTACAACACGCCCGTGTTGACTTTCTGGATTGGGCGGAACCCGACTGTCTGGATTTGTGACGCATGGGCGGCGAATGACCTCTTGGACAAGCGCGCGGGTATTTACTCCTCCCGGCCGCACATGGTCGTATTCGGTGACCTTGGCACGGGTGACTGGAATCTCGTCACCATGAAGTACGGCGAGCGCTGGCGGCTGCACCGGAAGCTCACGCATATGGGTGTTGGTCTGCAGCAAGTGCGCAACTACAAGCCCTTTCAGAATGACGAGAGCAAGGTCGTTGCTCTCGAGCTGCTTCGCAAGCCCGAAGACTATGTCATGCACTTCGAGCGGTATGCCGCGAGCGTCGTCAGCATCGTTGGCTATGGACGTAGGATCGCGAGCAACCAAGATCCCATCATCACCGAGGTTATCGCCGTGATGCAGCGTGCTGCCGAGCTGAACGTGCCTGGCAAGAAGTTCCCTATGCTTATGGAAACCTTCCCATGTGAGTGATTCCTGGTGTAACCTGAATGCAGCAGTCTGACATTCTCCCATAGGGCTTTCATATTTCCCCACAGAGATCGCGCCTTGGAAGCAAGGTCTTCGCCGCGGTGGAGGCCGTGGAGTCGGATTCTTCTACTCTCTCGCAGAAGAGGCGGCCAAAGAGGGCAAGAACCCCTGTTACATGAAGGACATCTTTGAGCAAAACGATAAGAACAAGCTCTCCGAGCGTGAGATTTCTTCCCTCTCCGGCAATCTCTTCGGTGCTGGGTCAGACACCTCTTCGTCGACGCTCGTCACGTTTGTCCTCGCCTGCTGCGCCTTCCCGGAGGTTCTGCCAAAGGCATGGGAGGAGCTTGACCGCGTTGTTGGTCCTAATCGGTCGCCCGACATCTCTGATCAGCCTGACCTGCCATATGTGAACGCCTTTGTCAAAGAGGTCTTCCGCTGGCGCAGCGTAGCCATTATCGTGCGTTCTTCCGGTCCTCGCTCCCCATTCCAGCCGCTCATCAATGACAATGTATAGGGTGGCCAACCGCACGCTCCTATCCAAGATGACTACTACAACGGCTGGCTCATCCCGAAGGACACATGGGTGCAAGGCAACACCTGGGCGATCCACCACAACGAGCGCGATTTCCCCGATCCGGACAGGTTCAACCCCGAGCGGTATCTGCCGGGCAGCGAATACAACAGGCCGTTCCCGAACGAGAAGGGTTATATGACCTTTGGCTGGGGTCGACGCGTCCGTGACCTTCCCTCCGTATGTCTGTGGATCGGGACTGACTGTGGTGTTCAGGTCTGCTCGGGTCAAGGGCTCGCAGAACAAGGAACGTGGATCACCGTTGCCCGTCTGCTCTGGGGATTCCATATCCAAAAGGCCCTTGACGCACAAGGCAAAGAGATCCCCGTCGACATCTTCGACTACACGTGAGTTCCCCCCTACCTGCCCTCTCGCACGCTCTTATGATGCTGACATATGCTGCTAGGAACGGCCTAAACATGCGTCCTCGTCCGTTCAAGTGCCGTATTACCCCCCGTTCTGAGGCGCACAGAGCCACTATCGAACGTGAAGGCCAACAGGCGCTCGAGGACCTGAGCGTGTATGACGGTGAGACGAAGTACAGGATGAGCACGTTCTATCAGAAGAACCCGAGTGTGGCAGTGAAGCACTAGGCGGCTCGCGGTTGTATGGCGGACCAACTGGATGAGGGGTGGAGGATCGATGGCAGTTGGTTGCTTTTTGTTGTATTCTCACTTTTCACGCGATGTCTTTCCGTATATTGTGCGCATTACATGGGAATAAGATATCATAAGAACATGGATGGTATCATGTAAACATGCTGAATCGCGGGAATATCAGAGCGTCTCATCATCGCCGCCTCCCACCTCCCATCCAGCCATCCCAACTTCGCTGCCACTCCTCACCCGCGCCTCTCGCTATCGAGAAGTAGAACATGGGAGCATTATGGACTCTCCCGATTTCCTACAAAGCCCACTTCCCCCACTTCGGCAGAACAGCACCCCCAGCCCCTCACCCAACTCATGAAAGGCACACAACACCCCGGGCACTCCGCATACTCTTCCGGCGCTGACCAGGCCGCTTCCGTCTCGGGGAGAGGCTGCTCACGGCCTTGTCTGCTAGGAAAAGGTTTCGGCTTTGGTGGGGAGGTCGAGTTGCCCAAAGCGGGGGGAGCGGAGGAGGGGGAGGTACTGTATGGATAGGGGAAGGAGGAGAACGGGCCACCGTCGGTGGAGCCATACGAGTCTGGGTAGGGCGAGGGCGGGTATGGGGAGGAAGAGTGAGAGGGGGGAGGGACGTAAGATGCGTTCTTGCCCGTTGGGGCTGGTCGGTCCGGGGCGAGTGGAACGACCCGCCTGGCGAACTTCAGCCCAGTGCCCTTCCCATTCCCGTTCCCATTCGCATTCTCTGCCACTCCATCCTCCCACCTTCCTCCTACATCATCAACAGGCGAATCAGCCAACAGCGGCCTCCTCTCCCCTACCCCACCACCACCTCCTCCAGCAGGAATCCCAAAGCTCCCCCTCCTCCTCCCCCTTCCTCGGCTCCTTCCGTTCCCCAAACTCAGCCCCGCAGCCCTAAACCACCCTCCCGCAGCCTTGCCCTCCCCTTCCCTTGGCTCTGCTCTCAATGGTACGGAAAAGGAGGATGAGACAGAGGTCGTTCCGCTCGCCGCGGCTGGTTCGTAGGCTGCCCATATGGGGCCTGCGACTGAGGAGGATGCTGCGTTGGTGGCGGTCGAGGGGAAGAACCGATAGCGGCCGGTGGCGCCGCCTATATGTACTCGGGGCCGGAAATGCACTCTGGGTTGCTCGGGTTCTGGCTCGGGCTCTTCCTCCCCTGGTGTCGGGGTTGTGCCGGGCGGTGTGATACCCGGCGGCGTAAGGTCCAACTGGAGTGCATTGCTGGACCGAGGAGCCGAAGTGGAGGGAGTAACGAGCGCCGAGGGGAGAGGTGAGGAGAGTGTAAGGGCTGTTGAGGGCGGTCTTGATGGTGGACGGGAAGGGAGTTGAGCCGGCAGAGGGAGGATGGGGGGGATTGTGAGTGGTGGTGGGTGAGGCTTTTGTGGTGACCGAGAGGGCGAAGGGGATGGGGAGGGCATGACTTCTAGAGGGTGTCCGTGTGGAACTGTAACAATTCATTCATCAGTGGTAGTACAACAATCGTGAAGCGGTCGGGGATGCGCACCTTGACACCTCAATGAGTGTTACACCGAGTATTTTGGGTCAAAGTTCAAATGCAGATCCTAAGTTGGGGGAAGGGGAACGTCCCACTGGTGAGGCGAACATCGACCTCCTTTTTTCCCTTGCGTCGTCAGGGGTGGTTTGTGGATGACCGCGCACAGCAAGCTCAAGTCGCGAGCGTGGCGAGAGGAGAGCAATCCAAGCTCAGCACTGCCAGCTAGAAATTTGCTGGCTCTGACCTGGTAGGTACTGGCCAATAGTAGACAGATTATTTCAAAGCCGACCGAGTCGTCTGTACAACGTCCTCGAGCAGAGGAAGACGGCGGCCATCAGGGCATCAACCCATTCCGCCATGTGTGTGGGGACCCTTGCATGCCTGGTCGGCATTTCGCGGGGAAACGCGACGGGGTTTGCTGGCCTGCTTCTTTGGGAGCAAGTGACGATGATGTGGTGGAAAGCTAGGAGAGATCGTAGCTGGATATTGCATTTCGTATCTCCTGGTCACTACAGCAAATGCTGCATACAATCATAGAATTGGACTGGATACCTTTTCGAAGAGGTCGGAAGCGTCATTCGTTCTGTTTTAAGTAGCAGCCATCAGGACGCTAAATGCTCTTATTCGTATGGATGACGTCTAATTAGCAAGCCACACCTCCTCTATTTGTAATACGGCAAAATCCAGGAGAGCTTTTCCGCAGCATCTGTACTGATGTATTCTCTCTTTGTAACGGTCGAGTATTGCATGCTCCCCACGAAGCTAGCACCGACTTCGCCTCCTTCGATCTCGGGATAAAGCGCTTCCAGCACATGGGCAGCGACGTGCCGCGATGCATTGGCGTTCTGATGGAGGGTTTTGACGACTTCTTCAACGGTAACGGGATGCTCCGAAATGCGCCAAGCGTCGTAGTCGGTAGATGTGGCGATCAGAGCGTAGCTGAATGTCCATGAGATGCGCAGAAAAATCCAACAAGAAACCCACCTCATCTCGGCTTCCCGAGTAAGCTTTGCCTCGGGCAGCACGCTCATGTTGATGATGTCTCCACCCCATTGTCTGTACATGTTACTCTCCGCTCGCGTGGAGAACGCCGGACCCTCCATACACACCACGCACTTCTCTGTATGCACGTTGGCGCCGTTGCCGACACCAGGGCGAGCCAATGCCTCTTCCACGAGCGGCGCGACGCGCTTAACGAGGCTTTCATCGAAGGGGTCGCCGAACATGGCGTGACCCACGACACCTTCATCGAAGAACGTGCTTGGTCTGATGCCCTTGGTGCGGTCAATTATCTGATTGGGTACCACGAAGTCTCCGGGGTGGATATCTTCCCTCAGGGATCCGACCGCAGAGAAAGCCAGGATTACTCGTACGCCGAGCGACTTGAAGGCGGCTATATTGGCCTTCACAGGGACGTGAGATGGGGAGAACTGGTGGCCGATGCCATGGCGGGCCAAGAACGCAATCTTTCCTCCGGAGGGTAGTTGGGCGATTGTTAAGGGCGACGAGGGATAGCCCCAGGGCTGGCAGACGTCTAAGAGTCCAAAATAAGGATGGAATACCGGGAGATGCTTACCGTCTCCGGGTTGACTGTCCCTCTGTTATTTCATGTGAGCGCCAGCTGAACGATACCGTGGGATAACAAGGCTTACACGGGGGTCAAGTTGTCAAGATGGTACAGCCCGCTCCCTCCAATGACGCCGATGAGGACTGGCCCGCGGCTGATTAGCCTTACGAGGGCACAACATGAACAAAGAGTGGACATATGACCAACCTTTGTGTTCACTGGAGCCCATTGGAAGCGACCGTCTGAGCAAGAGTCGGGCAGCCGCTGGCAGTCTTCTTAAAGTCGGCCGTTTCCCGCTTTGGATCCCCTGCTTATAATGGGGAATGGCCTGAAACGCACGTGCAGAATTATGAAAGCGTTTCGGGGAGGTCCGAGTCCGAGGGGGGAAAGTGATCCCGGCCCGGGGTTCAGTGATCGGGCGATCTCCGACTGCACCGCCACTAAGAATGGGTCTTAAGGGTACGACAGTTACATAACGGTCGACAGTTGGACTCATCACTCAGGCTGGTCCTGTCCTGTAACTCGCACCACGTCCGCAAGAATGGCATCCTCCCCGCCTCTCGTGGCACAAAGAGAGCGACGCGCGAATGCGGGTAATCGGTGAGCGCGAGGTCCATAATATGTCAAGTCGCCGATCATTGATCTTAGAACAGCATGCGCGCCCTCCTCGACCTTGAGTTCGAGGCGGAAGAGATGTTCGCTGAGGAAGAGGATGATGTCGAGTTTGTTAGCCAAGGTAACAGATACATCAGACTACTACGCACCTTTTTAACCCCTGCACCTAGCTGACGAAGAGGACGTCTTCGAGTCCGATTTTGCAAGCACGGAAGATGAACAGGAGGAGGAGGAGGCGGAGGAGAAGGCTATTTTGCGGGAGGAGAAGGCTAGTCGTGTGGTCCGTATGTTTCGTCGCCTCTGCGCGGAGGTGCTGACAATGTGGAGAAGTCTGCACGAAAGAAGGCAGAAAGAACCACCACGACCTCACTCTTCGCACCCAAGCCTCCCGGACAAAGACCGCAAGAGCGGCCGAAACCCAGGCCCCCAAAACGGGTATCAATAGCACTACCGGCGGAAACTGGGATTCATGGAGAAGCGCGGGATGTTTTTCCTCTGCGAAGACGGCAAAGCTCGCGGGCAAGCGCTCAAACGGCGAAATTAAGGCTGGAGCGCAAGTTGAAGGAGGACGCTGCTCGCAAGGTACGTATGATATATTGCTGAGCGTAGACAATTTTCATGCTCTACCCAGGCATCCATGGGTGCCAAGCCCAAGCGTCCAAAGCGGCCTCGCAAAACACAGGATCAGCTTATCGCTGATGCCCTCGAACTCGAAGAACGCAACATCCAGTCTCTCAAGGACTTCCTTGCTCGAGAAGAGGAGAAAAAGCGCGCAGCGCGGGTGATTCGCAAAACGGTTCACGAAGGCGGCGTGATTGCCTTTATTAGTCGCGCAGAAGAAGTGCGAGTGCCTCTGGTTCAGCCCATCGAACCGATTGTTGCTGGTGTGGCAAGAGGCGAAACCACTGCAACCGTTGTCTCCACAGACAGGGCAGGAACGGTCGAGACTGAAGGAGCCAAGGCCGATACAGAGTTGCTATCCGGGGTGTTGGGTTCCTCGAATATCGCACCACCTCTTTCGTCCGATCGGCCACCAGCTCTTGTGGGAGGACGACCTGCGCAAGAAGAAGCTGGACCACAAAGGGATGAATCTGAGGCACAACACCCCCAAACTCAACGTCTCTCTGCGGAGGCGAACGCGGAGTCGATTGATCGGCCGATGGACGAGATGATGCGTGCTGGAGGGATGCAGGACAGTCAAGATCAGGATAACGAGCGGAAAGAGGCTGCTCTCCATCCGATCTTACAAAGGGAAACGAAAGAGACTCCGACTTTTGCAGGAGAAGAACAAACCAGTGCCGCAGCTCAACTGCGCGCTGCAGTCCGAATCAGCTCGGAGGAAGCGCGCGGGCACGCTACATCAGCCGAACAGCATTTCGAGCGATTCTTGCAGACGCGAAATTGGGTTGCCTTGAAAGATCTTCTCCCAGCCGATGATTTTTCAGACGATGAAGGCGAAAGCGATGTCCCCAAATCCAAGAACAAGGCGCCATGGACCTGGGTAGAGGAGATGACCGCTCTCTTCGGCGATCACGTTGACTGGGGCTCGCTGCGAGTCGTCCCGATCAGAAACCGTCCCATCTGTGAGCTTACCCCGGCGGTTTTGGTGTCCACCGCTAACTTTGGCCTGCAGACCGCCGGCCGCCAATCTGTCCGATGACAGGCCTGCCGGCGCTGTACCGTGATCCTGAGACAGGTATACCGTACGCTAATGCGAAAGCGTATCGAACACTTCGACGGCTTATGCGCCACGAGTTTGTCTGGAGCGACGGGCGAGGCATCTACTATGCGGACGAGACGGAGCTCGGTGCGCGGGGTGTGCCTGATACGTGGAATGGGTATGTCCGCGGAACCATGCCTCGCCAGCAGGAAAAGAGCACCTCGGTGGCTGAAGATGTCGAGATGGACGACGCTCCCGGCACATCGTCTTGACTTGGTGCAGATGTTTGTTCCGACTTTGTGACAGTTCTGTTGTTCGCTTGCCAGTCATAACCCTGCACTGTATATTAGCGCAAGAAATGTCCCTTTGTAGTCTTATCAATGGCTCTCGCGCCGTGTTGTCGTCAGATGGCGGGTGTTTCGGATGTCTGTTTAGGTTAAATATGTTCAGAGCGTCATCAGGGCTCAGTCGCAGGCACGGGGGATACGAGGGGGACAAAGGACGAGGAACGCGACGAGACGCGTTGTATGGGAAGCGGAGGCAAGTGGACGGTGCGGAAACCAGGCGCTGGGCGCAGGAGGGAAGTTGGCCGCTTCCCCTTCGGCTCGGAAAGCGTGAGAAGGCGATCCTCGAGGCCCATTGGACAATCCCCTTCTTCTCTTCCTTCCTGGCTCTCCTCCCCTCTTTCTCCATCCCCCATCTCTGCCCCTCGACGGCTCCTCAAGTCATTTGCCACAACCGATATTACTGATAATAACGACCTCGACAACCGCACTCCGACCGCTCCCACACACTCTTTTTTCGCTATACTTCTGCCTACGCCAATCTTGCGCACGTGAACGGGGACTAAACCGCGTACCGCCCCAGGTTTTCTGGTTGCGAAATGAGAGTTTCCTTTGCTATCTCTGCTGCCTGTGCCCTCGGTGCTGTCGCTGCACCGGCGCGACGACAGGCCAACGTGGACAATACCGTGCTTAACTTCGCTCTCACGCTCGAGTATCTGGAGAACCGATTCTACGCCGACGGATTATCGCAGGTGCGTTCTAGCAACGCAATCAAGTCTCCCACAAACCTAAACACGAATACTACAGTTCGACGATGCTGCTTTCACCAGTGCAGGTTATCCTGACTGGGTTCGGGGGTGCGTGTAATCTATCGAACAACTGAACAAGGAAGGGCCTGACGTGTTCTCATCGATCTCCTAGCCGTATTGCGCAGATCGCTGCCCACGAAACCGCCCACGTTTCGTACCTGAAGTCTGCGCTCGGTTCTGCTGCCACATCCGAGTGCACGTACTCCTTTCCTTATACCGACCCTGCCTCCTTCGTTGCACTGGCAACCGTTTTGGAAGGTATTGGAGTGGCTGCATATACCGGTGCCACCCAGCTGTTGACCGACAAGAGCACGATTACCTCAACAAGTAGCATCCTGGCCGTAGAGGCGAGGCATCAGGGTTGGCTTGAGAGTGCGGTGGAGCATGGGCCGGGATGGAACACTGCTTTCGAGACGCCTCTAGATGTTGATCAAGTCTACACCCTTGCCGGTGTGTCCCCATCCTGTTTCGCTGACACGTCGCTTTCGTATTAATGTGGTGTAACAGCATCGTTCATCACCTCTTGTCCGTCTTCAAATCCTGCGCTACCGGTCACCGCTTTCCCGGCCCTCTCTATCCAACAAGCGTCGGTCACGCCGGGAGAGACTATAACGCTCCAGTTCAATTCCAACACGACCGGAGGATCCTATTTTGCTGCCTTCTTCACGGGCTTGTCAACCATCTTTGTACCTATACAGCACGATAACAGCGTAGTTGTGGTACGTCTTACCTTGGTTGTCCGTCCGACCTGGTCTGACGTTCTCCTTCTTTGCCAGCCATCTGGCCTTCTCGGCACAGTGTTCCTTGTGGTGACAACGAGTAACGCAAGCGTCACGGACGGAAATAGTGCGTATCCATGATCACGTAGGTTGTCGACATAGCTCACGATTCTTGCAGCGGTGGCTGGTCCAACCGTGCTAAATTTCCCATATCTGAGCTCTGTGACTGTGTCAAACAGCTGAGCGCTTGGTGGTGTAGTTCTGCTGGTTAGCTGTCATCCAGGGTTCATTAGTAGGCGAACGTATAGTTAGCGACGGTTGTATCAATGTAATACCGTGTCATTTACCTCCACTGTTTTCAATCATCTTGGATGACGGAGGTCTTAGGCCACGGACTGGAGAACGACTGAGCGAGTATGGATCAGGAAACGGTCAGAGGTTGACCTGATCAGAGCTATCGTTTTGCCAAGCGTGGCACTGTTGGGCTGTGCAATGTCGACTTGGCATACACGCCGGTTCCAGAAGGTCGAATCCCTGAGCTCCCCAAATCAAAGGATGCGCGGTGAGAAATGACATCCCAAAATTACGCTCTCGGCGCTTGACACTCGTCTCTTACGCAACCCATTTGCACATGATTCACCTTTCTTGATAATCTGCTGTCGCCTGCGGGGCCTCAAAGGCCCGTTTGCTCGCTCTCAGGATACTCTATTCAATCTGTTCCCCTTGCCGCCATGTGCCGGGACGAAGAGCGCGATGTGCGATCGTCAAGCTCGGGTGCGTCTTGTCGCAAGCTGGAGATCTGGCAGGCAATTAACATGCCCACTGCAGATGACAGCAGTCATGAACCTGATAGGGAAGGAGGGGATATCAAGTTCCGAGGAGCCGCGATCTCCACATCTGCTAAAGCAAGCATCTCCCATTTGCACGTCTCGCACGAGCGCCCGTCGCCGTCAACAGCTGGCTCGTCATCACACCCTGTAGCACCCAGTCCGCAGCGACCTCAAACGCCCTCCATAAGCGCCAATTTTCTCGACGTAAAGGCCACGTTAGCACATGGTGCAATTGCCGAGGAACGTTATCATGCAAAGGGCTCACGCGCCGACCTCGACGCGGCCATCCGCACATATTGGAATCTGCATCTCGTCCTGTCGCCTCAGCACCCAGACTACCTTCAATGCCGCTTCCACCTCACTATCCTCCTGTCGGAGCGATTTGACTTGTGGGGCAATGAGACGGATGTCGATAAAGCCGTTGAGCTTGGTGAAGAGCTGGTTGCTGCGTCCGGAGTCCGTGCCCACGATCGCGTTGACTACATGCGCGCCTGTGCTGGCGCGTTGTGCCTGCGGTTCGATGGCTTCATGCGAGCGGCGGATGCTGCCCGTGCCGTGGAACTAGTCGAAGAAGCAGAGTCTCTTCCTGTTGACGGATCGACGGTCAATCATGACCTTCTTGTTTGGCATGGCCGGGCTCTGTTTTACCTGTATGAAGCAAGAGGCGACTTTCGGCGATTGCAAGAAGCGATTAGGTGCCTCACCTACACGCTGACCGAACTGGATCAGTCCTCCCGCAGCCGTCCATTGTGCCTCCTCTTCCTTAGTGAAGCACATCGAGCTCGGCAAGATAAACTCAACGAAAGGACGGAGGTAGAGAAAATATTGGCATACGCCCAACAGGCCGTCGAATCCACTTCCCCAAACAACCCGCGACGCCCGAGATATCTGAACGCGCTAGCCATCGCTTGGCAACGACACTCCTTGGGCCGCTCACAAGACGCGACTTCCCTGCAATGCGCAATCGAAGCGGCGCAAGAAGCCATGCAGTGTGCGCGGGAAGACGATCGAAGATATACAGCATTATTGACGACAACATCGAACGGGCTGCGCTATCGATTTCACCTCTTGGGCAACTTCGATGACATCGACACTTGCGTCCGAATACAAGAGAAGTCCCTTGGCATGAGGTCCGAACAGCAGAAGGGGTACCACGCGGCTGTCTATGGCCTATGCCTGAGCCTGATCTTCCGGTTTCGTAGCAATGGGTCCATGCACGACATCGATCGCTCTATCGCCATTCTGCGAGAGACCTGTGCGAAGCTTCCCGCCACCGTCCCCATGCGTGCACAGTTCTTAAATATCCTTTCGGTCGGCTGTTTGGAGCGATGGTACTATTTCCACCGCCTCTCCGACCTGCAGGAGGCCTTGCGTCTGTGTAAAGAGGTAGTTGAGACGATATCCGGGGGAGGGTATCTCGCCAACGTCGGGGTCTGTTACTATGAACTCTACCTTCATACGTCAAGCAGGGAAGACTTGGAGAATGCGATCGATTGGATGAAGCGGGCTGACGCTCGACGAGAGAGCATCTACGATCTTCCGGAACATCTCCTTGCGTATGGCAAGGCGTACATAGCTCGCGCACAGCTTCTCCAAGACGACGCTGACTGGGAAGCCGGCCTTGCCCATCTGCGCTCGGCTCTTGCGAACTCACCCCGAGGACATAAGCGCAGAGCGCAGAGCCTCATGGCTCTGGGCAACGCTCTCTTGAGCCGTTATCGTTTCTGTCAGGACAGAGACAACCTTGAAGAATCACTGCGGCTGCTCACCGACTGCCTCGAGAATGCATCGTCTGGTTTGGAGAAGACCAAATGTCGCTTGTTACAAGTGGAAACAATGGAGGAGATCAGCGCACTTGACAAGCCACCGACGTATCCCACCGACCTGTTAAGGCTCCTGGAGGATGCCGCTTGTGACGCTCAAGCTCTGTTTGCGGATCGCTTCACAGCCGCCTTGAGGTGGGCGAGACTAGCGCAAGAGAATCTCCTTCCGGAAGAAGCGTATCGAGCGTACGCTACTGCCGTGTCCTTGCTTCCGCGTATAGCCTGGGTTGGATATGGTCAAGACATGCGACTACAGGAGCTGCGCACTCGTGCAAGCAACTTGGCAGTCGACGCAGCTGCGGCCGCCATCAACGTAGGACGATTCGATCGGGCTATCGAGCTTCTGGAGTCCGGTCGTGGAATCTTCTGGAAGCAACTATTGCAGCTGCGAACAGACGTTGAGGAGCTGCAAGACGTAGCTCCTGAGTTGGCGCAGGACCTGCAAGACGTTGGAAGAGCCTTGGAGGCCGATGTTCCGAACTCAGGAGGACTCGAAAACGAACACCTGCTGCAACGTCACCGTCGACTAGCGGAGCGCTGGGAAGAGCTGGTAGCCGAAGTCCGCAAGCGACCCGGTTTCCAAGATTTTCTGCAAACGCCAAAGTTCTCCCGGTTATCGGAGGCTGCCAGGGAAGGTCCTGTTGTTATCATTAATGGGAGCACTACCCGAGTTGACGCCCTCGTCCTCACTCCCGATCGACGCACGCATCATTGTGCACTACCCGGTATGCCCGCGCGCCTTGCTATACAACTGGCCGAATTCTTGCGGCATGGACTCAGCGTGCCGAAGGATCACCGAGGGCTGGCGTTTATGGAGTACGTCGTACGCAGCGTCCTGCAGCGTCTTTGGCGCACGGTTGTTTCTCCGGTACGAACAGCTCTGAAGTCAATCCTTAATGATCGACCTTGCCGTCGAATATGGCTCTTACCGACGGGCCCTTTCTGCCTCCTACCCATTCACGCAGCCGGTTTCGTCGGATCGGCTGAAGATGCAGATGGAGATATGGTCTGCTCATACACCGTAACACTGGAAGCCTTGATCAGGGCACGGAGGAGTCGAGCCCCTAAGACCCAGCATCTTCGAGTCCTGGCCATCAGTCAGCCGGCCACACCTGGCCAAGAACCCTTGCTGTGCTCAAGAGAGGAGATGGACGTCGTTAAGCAAATGCCACTGGCGGACATCACATGCATTTGTGGAGCAGAGGGAACTGTTGCTCGAGTCTGTACTGAGCTGCGAAACGCGGAATGGGTTCATCTATCGTGCCATGGGAATAGTAATCCGGAGAACCCTCTCTTGAGCTGCTTCCGTTTCTTCGACGGCCCGCTCAATCTTTCCGACATTTCAAAGCTCCGTCTACCTCACGCGGATTTCGCGTTCCTATCAGCCTGCCATACTGCAAGATCGGCGGGCGAGTTGCCGGATGAGTCACTTCATTTGGCGGCGGCCCTTCAACTTGCTGGGTTCAAGAGCATCATCGCCACCCAGTGGGGAATTGCTGACAAGGTGGGTATGCTCTTATCGAGTTATCTCTGTCCTGATCATACTCGCAGGACGCACCTGTCGTAACACGAGATGTCTACGAGTACATGTTTACCACAGGCGAGGGGGATTTCCGCTCTTCTGCGGAGGCCTTGTACAAAGCGGTGGCGCATCTCAAGCGCTCGGGCCTGCCTGCTATTCGGTGGGTACCGTTTGTACACTTAGGGATATGAGCATCCATTTTGGGTTGTGGGAACGTGTGGTAATTATCATGTGTACAACATTAACTAGCAGAATATGGTTTGCATACATTGTCGCGTCTTATTGCTCCTGAAACGTTTGTCGGGGACAACCATTTCCTAATTCCCTGTCTTGGCAGTAGACGGGAAGTGGTGTGGCTTTTTTGGACTGTGGTCTGAACATAGTCAATAATTTGCACAGGTAACTGACATGAATAATGCGATTGTGTGTGTGCCCGCGACACTGCAGCAGTCGGATCGCACCGCGGAGTAAGGGGTTCGTTTCACGGGCTCCCTTCCGGGTGAACCGATTGCGCCCGCAGCAGAATGAGGTGGCTTTGCTTTCTCGTCCCACGCACAGCTTCCGACACTAGCCACAGAGACACAGCTTCTGCGGTACCTTTGCGGCATATCCCTGATCGTGGAATGAATGTGGAAGCGCTAGAGGACTTGCTGTCTGCTCATCGGGGAGACGGCGGGGGCGATGCCTGCCGGGCCCATTGTGATGTCGGATCGCCGGCTACGTCCTTCCCGACTCTCACTGTCGTCGCATACGTCGAAGGCGCTTCTCCGCCCTGGGATTTGTGGGCCGCGGCAGTTTCATGGCTCTGATGGTGCGCTGGCGATGCAAGCCCTCCAGACTGTCTACCAACGCCCTTCTTAAACGTGCCTCTTGCTGGTTCCTCGGGTCTTGAGCCGTCACGCCCACCGACTTGCGATCCTGATCCTTCAAACCATGTCACCAGCCAGAGGCGCCAAAGACTTAGTAGGACGTCACGCTATGCCCTTTCAACTGCGCTCCACCGACGGTGATATGTTTCGATTCAAGCCGTGAGCACGGTAACACGGCCTCTCGTCATGCTAGTTAACGGGTCCGTAGAGGAGGACGACCTGTCGCTCTATTTTTCTTCCCAGCAGCTGGAACCATAGGATGTGTTGTCCAGTCTTGCTCTATTCGGGATGCCTCAAACTCGAAGGAAATTTGGGCCAGGGCCTCCTGCGAGGTGTGCAATTAGATTTCTTGTACGGCACAACCATTGACGGCGACAGGTCATTGGAATCAGCTGTAACTCTATAGAAGAGAACCGCCGATTTGTGGAAGAGTATAATCTGCCGTTCACTGTCCTTTGCGACACGGATGGCGCTGTCAGCGCCATGTATCGGAGAGGAAAAGGCAAATTCGGATATGACGGTGAGTCTCAAGACGAAAAAATGCGCGTTACACAGTCCACTCATTCCTCCGCTTCAGGGCGGGTTACTTTCTTCATTGATGCGCATGGAATCATTCGTGACGTCTATGACTCTTTCATAAACGCGATGTACGCACTACGCGCTCATGCGGGGGGCGACACTAACCGTCTGTGTGTAGTGCTCACCGTAAATTTATCGAAAAGTGGCTGGAACGAGTCGAGGTCGAACGTCAGCCGTGGAGCAAGTTCCTCGATTATGAGTCCATCCTTACCGATTACGACCCTGGAACGTTGGTCGGCGGCGCCCCATCCATGTTCACATCTAGGTTTTCTAAGGTTTTTTCCGACTCAGACGGCACGGCCAGTGACGATGATAGCAGCTCGCTTGGTCGCCCTCCAACAGCCGCATACCATCCGGACCTTCATGACGGCGTTTAATATCCTGCAGCCCACATTCACCGTCTATATATACTCAGCCGCGTCTTTACCCTTTACAGTCAGCTAATTTTTCTCTCTTCGCTTCTTTAACCGCGCAATTGTAACTTTTGGATATTCCCCCTTGCAATCTATCGAGAACCATGGTGCAAATCCGCTTCTTGGATTGCTCTTTGCCGTTTACGGAATTGGACCAACGCGGCCGGCACCGGTCATACGTAAGCCCTATAAATTCAGTCGTTCCGCTCTGACGAAAGGCCATACACACTCACACCACATCATCTTGCGGTTCCGTGTGGTTTTCTATTCTCCAGTAAAGTGCAGGGGCAGCGATTAATAAACCTGCAATAAGAAGTGCCCATGTCGATGCTAGTATGGTCATGTAACTGGACGATTCGGCCTATAAACCAGGCTTAAATCGTTGCCCGGGATCCTTGAGCTCACTCACATCGACTCGCCATACTGCGGCCGCCCCCGCTGACTGAAGGCTCTTGTAAAAACCGGCGAAGTAGGCGAGTTTGTTGGGATCATTGGACATAGCTCCCATGTACCTGAATCCCGCAATAAGAAAATTACGGGCCCTATGGAGCGGCTTACGTACCAGTAGCATGCCGTCTGCCACATACTGAACACTTGAGATCAGGCCCCCGTAGTTTCAGAGTGGATCACAAACCTGTCCAATGCGCCAAGAAATATGTAGCTGTGTGCAAAGTCATCTTGTGACCTTTCCATGATTCCACGCGCGCTTACAGCCAAACGTAAGCGGCATATCCAGGAGTACTAAAGTCAATCCTCTGGAAGGCTGGATTTGCTATCGATTCGCGTGTGTATTCCCTGTGAGGTGGTAATGAGGCAAAGTCCGTCGGTTACTTGCCGTAGACTACGAACTGCTGATAGTGATAGGCCCATCCGTGGGTGACCATCACAACAACCAGCAGAATGCTCCTGGAAAGAATCAATAGAATCGCTCGAGTTGGTGGGAGAGGCATGTACCACCCTATCAACGCCCGAACGCGCCGCGATATTCTAGGATAATCCAGGACCGAGCCGATCGCCATGCTGCCCATCATCTGTGAGGCCCTGAACAGTAACGCTGAGTTGGTCGGGGGATCAGGGTATGATGAGACCCAAACCAACCAGTAAACCATCCCATTAAGGCCCCTGGTTCGAATCGTGAACAGGGCGCCGTTATCTAGAGAGCATCAATAGAGATCCCACCAAGCGAACAGCGCACCCGAGGCCTCACAGTCGTTGAACTGCCATGTGTAGAACCAATTTGAAGCCAGAAACAGCGGGAACAGAAGGAGGATCAGCGGATCCCGTCGAATTGTAACGGCGAGACCAATAATTTCGGCCTTCCAAGTCGGGTGTCTCGGAGGAGCGACCTTCGTACCGTCTTCGCGCACGTCTTAGCAATTCATTCTGATATATTGAGCATGACTCACCAGTCCGGTACATTTCATTGGGATTGGCCAGGAGGAGCGATAGAACAGCTGAAGCATAGATTATTAGCGTGGGTGGTGACCGTTTTCACTGGAAGCACGCCACTCACTGCCAAAGCAGGTCAAGGCAATAAGCGCCTCATATGTGGTGTTGCCCACACTATTCGTCTGAAAGAAGGCTGAGCAGATGTTACGGATGCCTGCACGCACGTACATCAGACTTGTAGTTCTGGGACGGTGTCAGCAGTAGCAGCCGTGGAGCACAGCGCTTACCTGAGCGAATGCGATCGTTGAGCCAATCATTGCTCCCAAACTCAGAATCACCCAAAAGATCTACGGGCAAATTAGTGCCTTTCTTCAGTTCCGGCAATGCTGTAATACACCGATAAAACGACCCTTCTCAGCTTCTGTGGGATAGGCTAACATGAGAGAGCCCTGCGCCGTCCACAATAGTCCCGCGGTGACACCTAAAACAGCGCCTGCAATAATATTGAAGTCATTCATTCCGGCCGTGAAAGGCTGGGGTCCTTAAGCCCCGTCTTGCACAAGCCGTTCTGGAGGACTTACCTGTAGATTGGATGCTAGGAAAGATGCGATATACAATGGATAGCCCAACGTGCCGAGAAAGAGAGTCGCCTTGCTTCCAATTTTGTTGTGAATCGTACCTGGGCAGATGCCGAAACATCAAAACTGTTTAGCTAGCGCCCTGACGAAGTTACCAGAAACAAAGGCCATTGCAGCGAAACAAGCGTAAAGGGCGTCATTCGAGTTTGCTGGAGAACACAGTTAGTGTACTTCGACAAGAAACGAAAACGCTTTGTCCGGCACCGGGCAACTGACCTGCAGCCGTTTCATCGACCTGCACAAGAAACGTCATACGAGAATCCGAGGACACAGCGTTCATACCTGGCCAGCTCCTCCAAGGCCCGTCAATGCAAGGTACAAACCCTCGCGAGGAACGTCAAGACATTGGCTGATTAGTCACAAGGACGGCTCACAGGGGTCTAGGGACCTCGTCAAAGTCATGACCAGCCTGAAAGACAAGGATTTTTACCATAAAACATACAAAGCCCAGCAAAATGACCTGGAAGTACGGATTGCGGTATCGGCCTACCCATCCCTTTGGTTGCACTGGGACCGCTACCACCCGCGCCGCCTCTGACATTTTCTTCACGCTCTCGCCCGTGATCTCGGACATGAATGTGCAGCTTTGGACAAAGGGTAACTCAGACAAGGTGCAGAGTGGAAAGAACGAACGAAGAGCCAGAACTTAGAGCACTGTATCATACTTGACCTACGCCGATATTTCAAGGTGTCGGAAAGAGTGATTCAAGTGGGCAAATGACAGCACGACTGCCATGCACATGGCTCGCTGGGACCAGCACAAAGTGAAGCAACAGATAGAAGACAGTCCCGCATCTTTATCAGTACACAAACAACTCAGAAAGCGTGTGCTGGATGGTTGGTCGACACAGAAGTCATTGTCGTTTCAACTTGGTGGTGCCACAGAGAAAGCTGATTCGGGTCCTTAATATAAGGGGACCTTTCGGCTGCAACACCACTGGAAGCGTGGATAAACTGCCCCATGCGGCAGCTGGAACGATGAACAGATGACACGAATTGCCCTATATTTGCGAGCGATACGAGGAGACATCTTCAAGCCGTACAACAAAGGTAGAAGAAAAGCCTCGAATGATCCATCATCGACAACGTACTGATTCGACTCATAGTCCAAATTCTGACCGAAGGGAGAAAGGGGGGGATTGGAAACGTGCTCTTGTTCATATGAACTAGTGCGTCTCTTCCACGACTGGTATCTTTTCGCCAACCGGATGGATATGGCCTCTCTCATCCATGCGCATCCTACGACATGTCAGCCAGCCAAGCGAAACGCTCCTTTGACACTCACAGAGTTTCATCCTCCAGGTCCGTGTGGTTCTTGATTCGAAGGTATAGCACCGGCGCCGCAAAGAGCAGGCCACCCACCAATAGGGCCCAGGTCGAGGCAAAGATGTTCATGTACGGCAGCGACAAGGCCTGGACAATCACGATGAGCAATTGTGAGTTTATGAAACCTCGGGCTCACATCGGCACGCCAAACGCCTGCGGCACCGGCAGACTGGAGACTCTTGTAGAAACCGGTGAAGTATGCAAGCTTAGCAGGGTCGTTGGACATAGCACCCATGAACCTGATATCCAGGTAAGATGCCGTAGACGTTTAAGGACAGCGGTATTACCAATAGGCGGCCGTCTGCCACATGCTGCAAAAGCACTTCTGTCAACATAACATCATGGACAGATCGTTCATGTACGCACCTGTCCAGGAAGCCCAGGAAAATGTAGCTGAGATCGAGTTGTCAGTCCAGATCACGGTAGACAGTAGGATCGTGTTTACAGCCAGATGTAAGCGGCATAGCCAGACGTGCTGAAATCTATGAGCGAGAAAGAGGGATCGGCCACACTCGCACGAGTATAACCCCTTTACGAATGCTCAGTTGCGAGGTCCTGCAGCACATGCCTGGACTCACTTCTGGTAGTGATAGGACCACCCTTGAGTGACCATAACGATAACAAGAAGGATGCACCTATGCCAGACAGTTATTGCTACCCACCTTTTCGTTATCGCGGACTTACCAGCCAATAAGCGCCCGGACACGACGCGACAAGCCTGGATAGTCCAGCATAGCCCCGATTGCGATACTTCCAAACATCTGGGAAGCCCTATTTCGAAATTAGTTGGCCGGCCAGTAGGGCAACACGCAATACAACTAACCAGTAAATCATGCCGTTGAGTGAGCGTGTTCGGATGGTGAAAAGGGCAGCGTTGTCTGCAAGGGGGTCAAATTGTGGGAAATGCCAAAAGAACTTTCCCTCACAATCGTTGAATTGCCAGGTGTAGAACCAGTTAGATGCGAAGAAAAGTGGGAAAAGTAGCAGAATCATAGGATCAGTCCAAAGCGCCAAGCCGAGACCCGTGATCTCCGCTTTCCAAGTAGGGTGAACAGGGGGGACGACTTTCGTGCCATCTGGCAGGCCGGCACAGATGAGCTCGAGACTACGAAATCAAAGCCAAGCGCATACCCGTACGATACATCTTGGTTGGACTGGCCATCAGTAATGCAAGGATAGCTAGTAAGAAATAAGCGTGACGTCCGTGCGCTACTCGAGATAAATCGACGCACTTCCGATGAAAGTCAGCACAATGAAGCCTTCGTAGGTCCCATTGTTGACGCCTTTTGCCTAGGGAGAGCTGTGAGGCAAGGGCAATAGATATTCTCCATGGACATACACTGGAGTAGAAGTTCTGAAATATCCATCAGTGCCAGTACGACGCTATATACAGCGATCATACCTGTCCAAACGAGACTGCCGAACCAATGACACCGCCGAGATTGAATATGATCCAAAATATCTAGAATGTTCGATTAACAGGACACGTCCGCTGCTCGGGAGATCACGAACCCCAATGAAGCGACCTTTCTGAGACTCAGTGGGGTACGCAAGCATGAGGGATCCCTGCGCAGTCCACAAAAGACCAGCGCAGATGCCTAAAATCGCACCAGCGGCGATGGTGAAAGCATCAATCCCCGCAGTGTATGGCTGTACTCGGTCAGCCCATGCGAGATCAAGCCGCTGCATCAACGTACGTGCAAGTTGGACGCGAGGAAGGAACCGATGTACAGAGGATATCCGAGGGTACCGATCGCGAGAGTGGCTTTGCTCCCGATCTTATTGTGGATAGTTCCTATGTAACCGCTCAGTCCGCACGCATGTCAAGGATTCCTAATAGTACGTACCTGACAGGAAAGCCATGCCCGCGAAGCAGGAATACAGAGCGACGTTGGTATTGGCTGGATATCCAGCAATGAGTAAGGGATAGTGATCAGACAGCGTAGTGCAGACCTGCTGCTTGGACATCGACCTAGAAATAGGTTAACAATGTACGCGCAAACAGCTTGCCCACAGGCGTACTTGTCCAGCACCACCGAGACCAGTCAAGGCATTGTAGAGCCCCTGCAATCACTGAGCCGAGTCGAGGGAGCGCACAGATTGGGGCTTACAGGACACTGGCATTCATGTCACAATCTAGCTCGGGAGGGTGAAAGCAAAGCATGCATACCATGAAGCAGACAAATCCAAGCATCACAACTTGCACGTATGGATGACGATAGACACCCCAGAAACCTCCGACCCTTCCTCCATTGTCGGCAACCTGCCCCTCCAAGTTCGTTGGCTTCTCCACTTCGGCTGGTGCAACGTCCGACATGATAGCTCCGGACTAGTGACGGAAAGTGGGACAAGCTATAGGGAGCTCAAGGCCTGACAGAGAGATGCAGGCTTGCAGGGGAGCGAGTCCAACCGTGCGACTGAGAGGGCTTGGTCTGTGCCGACTATACATATGCGCGTTGGATGGTCCGTGAGCCCACCTTCGCTGTGCCTTGTGAATCGCATGGTTCTTTTGGCCGTTGTGAGCATGCGGCTGATCACGGGCCTTATCGGTTGATAAAAGGTAATGCTGTCTTTAGAAGTACGTGTGCAATGCTGTGTCCGTCTTCCATTCTCGTCGTTCCTTCCCCCTTCCACGCTGTCCTTTCGCCCGGCGTCGACGGATGGAAAGCCAAACCGCGGCACACGCGAAAACGACGGGGGACACGCGCCGTTATCGGTCACGCGAACAACTGATACCCGGTCTTCTTTTTCCCCCTTTTTATTCCGAGCTAAATAACAATGTGTGTACCCTCCTCTGAAAGCATGCGGACGAATCACCACCTGGTGTGCAACGCCATCCCGTAATCCCCGTTTTCTCACGCGCTTCCACTCCCACTCAGAAGCCAATTGCACCGGTTCTGGACAGGGGCAGCCCATCTGGTCAAGCCGCCCACCGGCTGCGGGGCAAGGTCGGAAGCTGGTCTCAATCGCGCCGAGATCTGCGTATATTCTGCTGCCTCTTTCCTTTACCCTATCATCTTTTATTTTTACCAACAAGCGGTAGGCTTTAGGGGCAACAATCGTGGCTAAGTATCAGTCAGAAGATCTTCTGTATATCTGGCCGATTGTGGGCCGAGCACCCGACCGACCTCTGATGGCGAGTCGAGCCAGGGATCCGAGTTGCGCGGCCCAAATGTTTGCCTATCTTTACAGGGGCCGACTTGCTGGTTGCTGGCTGTCCGCATTGGCTTTGAGAGAGCGCGCCTTTTCATCATACGACCTTTGATGCGCTTGCCGTTCCGGGGATACTGCTTACGTCCCTGACAATCAGAACGGCACAATCGCTCCAACGGTTCTTGCAACGTGGCGTGCTTCGCGATGCCTTTCCGAGACGTGGAGGACAGCCTCGACCGTTCCCGTTCTGCGATGGGCCACTACAGGAGGCTGTTATTTAGCCTGCAGGATCGCCCTTACTAGTTATTGTCTTCGTCCGTGGATCTCCAGCAATCGCCAGACAAGATCTCGTCCGACCTGCCGGTACGGCACAACCGTAGCTCCCAGGTTTGGTCAAAACCCCAATTTCGGAGGGTGGATGAATTGGTCCATACAGCACGCGAAAGACGGTATTCCGACTTGTGCCAGTGTAGGATAAGAATGACTGATTGCGGCGTGATACCAATACAAAATGCATAAGTGTCAAGGTAAACTGTGCAGTGTCGGCCGTTCAGTCCGTGTGTAGACCGCCGGGCAAGAACTGTCAGCGGCAGTAGGGTCGATTGCAGAAGAGAGCGATAGCAATGCAGAATAGTTCTTCATAGCCCTTTCCATTTCAGGTATGTCACAGGCCCATCATGCCAGTCCCCCACACGGAGTGCAGCGACAAGGCTCATGGTACTGCTGTCCGTTCCCACAAAGCCAGCGCCGGAGGACTGGAAGACGGCATCGAGGAGGGGGACGTACCTGCCCTCACCATCAGTTGTGCAATCTCGTCGAAAACTTGGCAGCAAAGACGACAGACACGCACCATGAGCCATATTTCTCGGCAGTGCCCTCCCGCGCATGATCTATCCAAGTCCACCCGTTGTCCTTCACATCCTGCCACCAGGCCGGGTCGCTCTCATCGCTCATCACCAGCACGTTCTCGACATACAAGCCATCCCGCGCGAAGAGGGCATCACGTATCTCCCCCACGCGCTGCTGCAGCTGGTCGATGGTGGGCAAGCAGGTGTAGTCGTCTGCTGGGCATGAATGATGGAAGTCGCCCCTGCGCGCGTGAACGGAAATGAACTTGGGCAGCTCCGCGCCTTCAACACCAAAATGTCGTCGCAGATACTCTTCGCTCAGCGCCTGGAGCTTCGGCGCCCAGTGCATGTGCTTGCCAATCAGCCGCCATTGCGGCGACCAATCGTAGTTCCACTCAAAATTCCGATCCAGCGAGGTGTAGTACAAGTAGTCGAAGCACATCAAATGCTCGTCAGGCTCTATCGTCCTGCCGGACCCAGGGGCTGGTAGCGGTGAGACTTGCTGCAAGGCTTCCCGCCGGCCGGAGGGAAAGCCGAGCTGCATGAGCCGACCGTACAGGGTATGCGAATCGCCCTCGCCGTACACCTTCATATAGTCTGTGTACCGTCAACCGGGTACAGCAAGAAAGTATGTGGACGGCGCACAGGGTGTGGGCGTGTAGCTGATATCCAAGCCCAGCTCACGAGGGAGAAAACTATGCCTCCCACGACCGTCGCTCTGCCCTCCGCCAATCCACGGGCTCCAGCATCCAATCTCCTCGACGACTGTTGAGTTGGGTCGCTTGACATCGGACCACTGTAATATTGGCATGTGGATCGCCTTACTCAGCCGAGGTAGATCGAAAACTTCGCCGAACGGTATGAAGCCTGCTGACAGCCCGAGATGCGACGGAGCAAAAGAGGGGAGGATGGGGACACGTTCGGTCAGCAGGGCGAGGAAGAGCATGTGCACCGACGCCATCACGTCGTTTGTCCACCCGGCGCATGGCCAGGAGGTGATATACTTGACATCGGAGAGCAGATTGGCTGGAAGAACGGTTTGCGGCGCCCATACAGACGAAAGAGAGTACGCGCACCTCGGAAGGCCTCCGCCGGGTCCCCCCTCACCCAACGCCGGACGTCATACTCTCCTGGCACGTCCTGCTGATCGCCTACATCCGGCGTTACGGCATATCCCTCGTCTCCTCTGCCGCCTTGGCCCATGCTGCTTTGAATGACCTGCACGCCGAGATATGCAATTCCCAGCAGACACACCGAGACAACGAGGGCGGTGAACTTCCAAGGCCCGCGCTTTCTCTGCCCAACCTTGGACGGCGTCTGAGGTGGTGACTGTACTTCATCATCCCCACCTACCGGGATGTAGGCAGGCGTGCTGGATGTAGAAGGAGAAGAAGCCAAGCCCGCTAGAAATGAGCCAATAGAGGATGACTGTTGCCTGTGACCTTTTCTGAAAGCGGCCATTGATGGTCAGTGGATGGTGGGGGTGACAGTTGAGATAATAGTACAGCACCAGCGTGCATTAGGTTAATGATAAAGCAGCACATGCAGTATTTCGCTGATTTACAGAGACATGGCGATGCCGATGTTCGGATGGGCCGATGTGAGCGGGCAATTTGAACGTTGGATCACAAGACGGCTCCGAATTGTCGCGGCAATGGGTGTGGGTACGACAATCACATGCACACAGTATGATAATCAAAAGTATGACCTTGCACTTTGAATCTCGAGTTCAAGCATGGAATCCTCTTCCTCTGACAGAGGGTTGCGCTGTGTATTTCGGTACGTGCACAGATCAATCGCAAAGAGCTGTGATTCTCACCCTTTCACAACAGAGCACCCGACTACCCAGAACGGTCTAATTATACAGGTACAACACATCAATAACCAGGCCTCTAGTCATATGCTTCGCGGCCACCCTCAGTGCCACGGCTCTCCAAGAACTTCTGCGGGGTCCAATCCTCCGTGACCTTATTGGCCAACCCACGCTTCAAGATCCACTCCTTACTCGTGAGTGCTTGCTCAGGCTCGTCAGACTGCGGCTGGAGGTCTACCAAACCGCCCTTGAGCCTCTTTAGCGGTACTGAGTCCTCCGGCCTGCTGAAGTACACAAGCGAGTAGCGCGTCTCGTTCGCCTGCTCTCCCGGCGGGTTGACAACTCGGTGGATGTTCGATCGTAGCAGGCCAGCGGTGAACTTGACCATGGCGTCGCCAAGGTTGACGATCGCGCATCCAGGTACGGGACGTACGTATGTCCAGTCTGTCCGGCCAGGAAGCTGCACCTGCAGCCCACCGAGCCAGTTGAAAAGGACGGTGAGAGAGCCAAAGTCCGTGTGCGCACCAGCGTTCACGCCTCTGTTTTCGGGCGGCTGAGGTGGGGCGGTAAGGAAGCGGACGTGGTCGCCGGACTCGGCATTCAGTCGGTGTAGACCTTGCAGTGTGCCTGCGGGAAGACCGAGTTGGTCGTTGAAGTGACCGAGCATCATGATGATGATGCTGTGGGCATTGGTCGCGTACGAGCGGAAGAGATCCATGTTGTCCTTCACAAGCTGGGGGGCGTCGAGCGGCTCGGTGTTGCCGACAATATCATCCTTCTTGAGCTGATGAGAGGATCAGCACCAGTAGGGAAGATGCTTATGAGCTTGAATCGTAACTCACGTTATAGCACTCATGCTTATCCCGTGTGCCCTTGGCGTCCATGATCGACTTGCCATATCCCTTATACCCATAATAACCGTGCGCTCCCTTGAGGGTATCCCGGTCGGCGATTGCCTTCTCCTCCGGGGGCAGCGCAAAGAATTGCTTCGACACTCCGAGCAAGCGCTGAGCATCGTAGAATAGCCGTTGGCCTTCATCGCAGCCCATCAGGTTGAGGTAGAAGAATCCAAGCTCCTTTCCGCATTTGAAGAGAGCGGCAATTTCGTCTGGGTCATTCGCGAGCAGCTTATGGAGCTGAAGCGTGATCAGCGGCGCGGTTTCGATGTCATCTGGGAATGGGGGGATGGATGGGTAGGAGGGGAGGGCTGCATCACCCATTGTTTCTGTTGTTGATAGACAGTAGGAGGAGATGGAGGAGATGAGACGAACGAGCAGGAAGTAGAAGGGGGGTGAAGCGGTGGAGGACAGGTAGATGACATCCTTCAGGCTGTTTATAATATTTTCCGGGCCAAGTGGAAGGACGCAGTTCCGCTGTCTCTGCCTACATACCCCTCGAGAAATCTATCCGCTCGTCTAAGCCACATACTACTAGCAGTCAGGCAGTTCTAGACAGGCAGCGGCCGAGGATAGACCTCGTGCCCGGTGGAGGTGACAACGTTTGGTTCACGACGCGACGCCGCTTCCGCGATGCCGGCGCCGGCCCATTTTACCCCGCAAACTTCCCCATCCGGGGTAGCGGGATTCTATCCGACGATTATTGGAGGTGGGAGTTGGGATGGAATTTGAGTTCCCGCTCCCGTGGGCCATGAGAGCTTATAATGTACCTAACCGCTCCGCCTGGACCATTGCATGGCCAAAGTGGAGGCGGGTGAGGTGGGAAGGGGGACCATGACAACTTGAAGCTGCGTTCCACAATGACCCCAGTTCTGCTTGGCGATTTCGAACGTGTGCCAACTTGCTCTCGTTCACAACATCTAGCGTTATTACACGTATTACAAGAATATACAATGCAATGCCACAGATCCACCGGGGACTTGACTCTACAACCCATGCCAGACCATCCTTGCCGTTTGTCCCCCATTCCAGTCCTTCACCCTCCTCTCCGCAAGCAGCGACATCGTGCTCCCGTCCGTGCCCACAAACCCAGCTCCCTTGGAATGGAAAACCACATCGAGCAGCATCTCGTACCACAGGCCGTACTTCTCGGCCGTTCCCTCGGTCTTATGATCCACCCTGCCCCAGCCGTTGGCCTCGATCCCGGCCCACCAAGCAGGATCAGCCTCGTCGCTCATCACGAGCACATTCTCGACCTGCGTGGAATTGCTCTTCCAAAGCTCGAATTGCACCTCATAGATCCGCTGCTTGAGCTGATCATGCCCGGGCAAGCAAGAGCTGTTCCTCCCAGGACAGCCATCCGCGAAATCGTCCCTTCTCGCATGCACCGAAATGAACGGCGGGATCGGCTCGCCCGCGCGCACACGGAACTGCCGCCTGAGATAATCGTCCGCGAGCGCCTCTAGCCGAGGATGCCAGTGCATGTGCTTGGCGACAAGATGCCATTCGGGAGAGTAGTCGTATTCCCATTCGAAGCTCCTGTCCAGGCCCGTGTAGTACAGCCAGTCAAAGCAGAGCAGCTGCTCGTCCGGCTCGAGGCTTTTGTTCTTGTTTTTGTTCTTGAGAGGCTTGACTTCCTTGAGGGCGGAGGTGCGGCCCGAAGGGTAGGCGAGTTGCAGCAGCCGGCCGAAGAGGAGGTGCCAGTCGCCTGCTCCGTACATCTTATGCCCGCCTGCAGCATAGATTAGCACTTTCTTGTTCGGGCATTTGGGGTCAGTGGGGCGGACTCACGAGGCACAGGTGTATAATGCACGTCCAGCCCCAACAACCTCGGGTTCTCCGACTCCCTCGGCTCTTTGTTCTCCTCTCCCCCGGCCATCCAGCTACTCCAACAGCCCAGCTCCTCCCTCGGCACGTAGCTCACATTCTCCTGAGTGAGCTTGACGTCGTCCCACTCCAAGATGGGCACATTCAGTGCTCGCTCCAGTCGGGGCAGATCAAATATCTCGGAAAAACGTATCGTGCCTGCTGATTTCGGAAAATGGGTCGGCGTGAAGCGGGGGAGGATGGGGACGCGGTTTGAGAGATGAGCGAGGAAGAGGAGGTGGGTGATGGCCATCACGTCGTTTGCTGCACGGTTTCTTGTCAGATCTCCTGTGTCTTCCCGAAAATGGGAGAACTTACTCCATCCGCCGGCAACGAACGTAGTGATATACTTGACATCCTCCTTCAAGTTATCTTGCACCAAGATCAGCTTCAAAAATACAAATACAACACGAGACGAACTGCCCCGTACCTCGGAATAACGCCGTGGGCGCTCCTTTCAGATACTCCTTCGGATCAAACACCCTCACCCCGCTCGCACGGCGTAACCGCCTCGCCCTCGCCGCCAGCCTCGCCGCTTCCTCCCACCCATTCAAGCGACACAGCAAGCCCACAACTCCAAAGAGACAGAGCCCGACCACAGCCAGTCTGACCCATCTTGGTCTTCTCCCCTGCGCGAGACGAGCAGACGCACCGAAGTATCCCGTTCCCAGGCCATCCGGGTAGGGGACAGCGACCTCGGAATAAGGCGGGAGGGGCGTAGAGGGTAGGCTGCCGCCGTGCGCGCTGCTGCTGCTGCTGGTGCCCATTATTGTGGGGAGCAGGAGGTAACCGCCTTTTGTCGCCGGATCCTTGGAAGGGCTGCTCCTATGCCCTGAACTGCCGCTGCCGCTGCTGCTCATAGCTGTTATTGTCCTTGTGCTTGTGCTTGTGCTTGTGCTTGTGCTTGTCCTTGTCCGGGTCTAGTGACGGCGAGCGCGAGAGGCGAGAGAAACGTAAGATGTCGAGAAACGCGTAAGCCGCCCCAGAGAGCAAAGCGAGGGTTATGAGAGCCCTCTGCTACAGGGCCGCCACATTCCGGGTAGTTGGCGGGGCAATAATGTACGGCGAATGTTTTGCGGAGTGACATGTCGCGGGCGTTGGCGGCTGAGTGGGAGGTGTGAGATGTCCCTTTGGGCTTGGCATTTGGAGGAGGGTCGATTTAAGGGGTCGCGGCTCGTGCGTCCTATTGGCTGGGAATGCCGGCATGGGTCGGACATGTACCGCATCGGATTGATGGTCGATGCTCTATCTACGTTAGAAGTACTTGATAGTAGAAGGCTTCTTGCGTCTTCATACTCGACATATCCACGTCGGCTCAGAGAAGCAAAGCCAAGAAGGCCGATTTCTATCCTCGAGCTCTCGGTCGCGTTTAGCGCGGTTCACTTACGCCGATGCCATCGGGATAGGGCGGAATCCACACAGACCGCATTCAAGCCGAACGGAGTCTTCACAAGTCGGGCAGGACAAATCTTCGTATCCAGCACACACACGAACGATGGTCAACAGAATTTCATAGTAAAAAGGGAGAGGCCTCGAAAACGTGTACTACATCGATGCAGATCGTAGAAGCGTAGCGAGTTCGTAAACGCGTTTTACTCAGGCGTAAGCTAGAAAAATGATAGAGGGTTTGAAAGGATGAGAGCTGGAATCGGAGACAGGGTCGTGAGATGGGAAGGGTGACACGTATCCTGGAGAACCGGATGGGGCGCGTCTCTTTAGTGCGTGGAACGGGAAGAAGACGCTTAGAGCGCGTTGGCCGAAGCGACCTTGGCGCGGAGGTCGTCCGAAGTTGCGGTTGTCGTTGCCGGCGCGGGGGCGGTGCCGCTGCGACGAGCCTGGCTGTCGAGGAGGGGCCTGGCGACGGACAGGTACAGGGTGCGGGCGCCCTACCGCATTCATCAGCCAATTTGTTCACTATCTGTGAAGATCAGTATGGGCATACCTTGGTGCCTGGGAGCTGGAGCCAGAGGACAAAGAGGGTCTTGAAGACGTAGTAGAAGGGGAAGTAGTACAGGACCAGGCTGAGGGCGAACGACTCGATGAAGTTGAAGAAGCCAAAAACGACCCAATACGTGAGCCACTGGATGTCGTCGTCGGACTCCTTGGTCTCGAGCGCACGGAAAGACAGGTAAGCGGGGAGGAGCCAGCCGATGAAGTTGCTGATCGGGGCAGCGAGGGCGTTGAACATCATCCCGATTGCGAGGACGAGGGTACTGCCGATGAAGACCCAAGCTTTGGGGACGGAGGTCCTTTGCTCGACTTGGTTCATGTACGGGTACTTGCCGAGCTAGGTTTGGGAAGTGCGAGTGGCCGAGCAGAGCGAACAAGCAAACAAGAGAGCGAGAGAGCGAGGTACATGCGCATGGGCGGAAGTGAGGTAGGCACGAGGTAGAAAGAAGCAAGGGCACACGTCAGCTCGGTTGCGCCCAAGCACAGAGGAGCAGAGGGTTACGCACCTCCTTATCGAGCTGGGAAATATAGTAGTTGGCCCTATCCTGAGCCTGCTTGACCACGGGGTGGTTGAGCACCTGGTCAGCGGCGGACTTGGTCTTTGCCTGACCGGCCTGGACGTTCGCTTGGTAGGACATCTGGTTGGATTGGTGCAAGGTTGCGATTCGATACAGGGAGAGGCGCAAGTCGGTAAAATTGAGCAGATGCAGTTGACAGAGGTGGACGTTCAAGAGCAAGCAGCACGATAGAGGGGGTACGTGTTCGAAAGTATCGAAGAGAGGAGAGAGGAGAACGTGGAGAGGGGCGAATGATAACGTGCGAGGGGTGCGTGAGCGGAGCGCAGTCGAATGAAAGGAGGCAAAATAGACAGGGCGACGATCAGCATACATGCAGCATGGACGAAGACTATGCATACTGCTTACCTTTGTTTTTCAATTGGTAGTTATTCGTTAGAACAGTACGCTGGGTAGGTGGATAGCAGGGGAAGACGAGCAAGAAGCAACCAGTTAAGGGCAGCCCTAAATGTCAGACGAGTCGACGAGGACGGAAGAGGAGCTGAAGTGGGAGAGAGGGGGGAGACGGGGGTGAGGGGAGCGTCCGTGCGTCAGGTCAACGTCATGGGCCAATCAGCTCCCGTTCTTGCAAAGTGAGCGAACCCGACGCCTCAGCCTCAGCCTCACCTAAACGCTCTTTACGCTCACCTACGCCCAAAACGCGATTGCTCCCGGCGATGGAAAGGCCCAGGCTTGGAGACCCACGAGCTGCGATCCCTGGAGTTACTTACACGTCGTGAGCTGCTGAGCGCGTCGTAGCTGGTCACACCGCTCGGAATATCCAACAATGGAGTCTTACTCGCAAATACAGGTATATGCGCATACATCTACTCTAATCAGGGCAATTGCTGACAGAGCAAACAGGAGTTATACGCCCGCCTGCCGCCCTTCCAACCGATAATACCCACCGGCCTCTTACCGTACATCGCCCTCTTCCTCTGCTCAGCAGCGTTCTTGCTCGGGTTCTACTTCACAACGTACGCGCATTCACGCACACCTCTTTCATGTTTGAACCTGACCTGATGTTGCATGCAGACTACCGAAAACGATCTTCTCGATCCGGGAGGTGCTCGTCGCCATCGTCGCCAGCGTGCTAGCGGGCTTCGGCGTGGTTGCTCTGTTCAACTACTTCGGCGTATATGTCTAGCATCCTTGCCTCGTTCGGGCAGAGAGTGAGAGAGGAGGGGTATTGTATATTAGAGGAGGGTATCGAGGTGTACAGACGTTACATCGCTGAGTACGAAAAATCGGGAATCTATACCCAGCCAATCCAACCGAACAACAAAATCAGCCGGAAGATCAACCGTTTTGCCTCCAAGTATGCTTGCACTCCGGGTTCAAGCACTGTCACACCCCATGAGCCTTCCTTCTTCCCAACACGAAGGAAGAGGACACTCACGGAATAGATCAACGTCGCACCCTCGTCCGCACTCCTCATCTGCTTCTCCTTGTATGTGCTCTCCCGATGGCCGCATTTCGGGCATTCTTCGTTACTCTGTACCAACCAGTCAGCCTGCAAAAATTCTCCGCACTCACAGGTGTAGCACGCACCCTTGTGTCCACCTCGCCGCCTACGTGAGCGCGAGTCCGGGTCGTCCGTTTCAGCCGGAGAGGCGAGGGAATGGATTCCAAAGTCGACACAGTGGTAACTTCGATATTTTCATACGCTACCACAACACGTATCAGCGAGAGAAGATATGTAAAAGTGGAAAGGAAGGACGTACAAGTTGCAGGCTCCCGATACTGACATTGCTCGCATTCCACGTAGGTGCTGTTATCCTCCACGGGGAGGGAGAGCAGAGTGCCGCATTCGGGGCAGAAGAGGAGCGTTCCTATAACTTCAATCAGTCTTCCCGCGGCACACTGGAAAATATAAGCAACACGGACCGATCTTCTCAGCTCGTCTTCTGGGCATCCTCTGATTTTCGGGAAGGGATTGAAGTATTCGCGCACGATGAGGAGTGACGAGGAGGAGATCGAAGGACTCGGAGCGCCCGTGAGTCCAAATTTCGTCAGGGACGGAAATTCGAGCGCCCGTGCCACCGCCACACCATCGCCCACATTCCCCACATCCAGCAGTCGCGTCCTCCTTACCTTTCCTTCCCTCATCATGTCAAGTAGCACACCAGCCATGTCCGACTCGAAGCCGCCAATACCCATGTCTTTATCAGCAGAGGACATCAACGCCCTCTTTACCTCCCTCTCCCCCTCCCAGCCTGCCGACATCCGCACCCAAGGAACCGTAACACTCGCAACCTACATTACCCATACCCGCTCCTCGAGCAAATCCCCGGACACAGCGACCTCCGAGCTCCTGCGCGTTCTCTCCTTGCCAGTGGAAGAGAGGCTCGCCTCCACTGCGAAGGATCGGATACTTGAGGCTCTCGCTTTCCTCGGAGTGTTGTTCACTGTCGACCCTCTTTCTGCCACAGCCTTATTTACGAAAGAAGAAATAAGGAGTCATCTGCTCGATATACCCGATATACTGCCTGATGACGAAGGCGGCGTGCAGGTTGCTCTGGCTGGGGTTTTGGCGCATGCGGCGGGGGTGAAGGCTTGTCGTGCTGTCGTGCAGGAGGACTGGGGCGAGTGGCTTAGGCGGACAGCCGACGGAGGGTCAGGGGAAGGGAGAACTAAAGCGCTGCTGGCGCTGCTCAAGCTTTCTCGCGGGGGAGAGGGGGAGGGTGCTGATGGTGTGGAGCAGGACGCGGGAGTGAAAGAGGAGGAGGAACTTGCGTTGGCAGGAAGGATGGCAGAGGCTCTGGTGAGGGCTGTTGAAGAGAAAAGAGAAGAACCGTTGGACACCATCGAGGCGCTTGCGCATCTTTCGCTCACTCTTGCTGTTCGGGAGGAGCTTTCCAAGAACCCCGAATTTTTGAAGACGCTACTCTCGCTTCCCCGGGAAAAAGAAAGGAGAAGCTTGCCCATGCTATATGGCGTCGCTGTTATTATATGCAATGTCGTCGCCTACCGACCCAAGCTCGCAGGGGAAGAAGCACAACTCGACCGACTCCGGCGTATGGCCAAAGGCGGCATGGTCAAAGGCGGCCAGAAGCTGAAGGACGAGCCTATCCCCAAGCTGGAGAGAAATGAGGCCGTGCGCGAACGATGTAAACGGCTGCTGAAGGCTGGTGTCGCTCCTGCTCTTGTTGCGCTCGCTAAGGCTGGCGAAGGGAGTGCGGGGGTGAGGGACGCAGTCGGGCGGGCGTTCTTGAGCTTGGTCGAGGAGAAGGAAAGCAGGGGGTCGATCATCCAAGCTGGCGGGGCGAAAGCGCTACAGTCCATCATTCGTGCTTCGTTGGCCGACTTGTCGAAAACGCCCTCATCATCCTCATCCCCTGCACATCCCGAACCGACCGTTCTGCCCGCCATCCAAGCCCTCGCCAAACTCGCCATCACCGCCTCCCCTCTCCTTCTCTTCGGCCCCACCCCCTCGAGCTCAATCGACGCCATCCGCCCGCTCCATATCCTTCTCACCCACCCCCAGTCCTCCCTCTTACAGCAATTCGAGTCCCTCATGGCCCTCACCAACCTTGCCTCCCTCGGCCCGGAGCTCAGTACCCGCATTGCCGCCCAGCCCGGGCTGCTGAACACGCTCGACACGCTGATGCTAGACGACAACACCCTCGTCCGACGCGCAGCTACCGAACTCCTGTGCAACCTCGTCTCCTGTCCTGCCGTCTTTGACCGATACACCACCGAGCCCGGCGCACAGGGTCGGCTACACGTCCTCCTAGCTCTCTCCGACGTAGAGGACAAGCCCACCCGCCTAGCAGCAAGCGGAGCACTAGCGATGCTTACCGATTCCCCCCAAGCATGTACCGCCCTCCTCACCCTGCCCAAAGGGGCGGAACACACGTTCACCCTAGTCGTGCAGCTCATCGACCCCTCCTCCGCACCTCGAATCGTAGAGATCGACACCTCTTCCCCTCTTTCCGAATCCGACACATCAGACGACCGGTCCTCCGAAGCACCAGACCCAGGACTACAGCACCGCGGTGCGCTCTTGTTACGAAATTTGTTGCTGAACGCGAAGCCGCAGCCGGATGCGAGGGCTGCTGAGCGGGCTGGGGCGGTCAGGGCTCTTGTGGGGTTGTTGAGGACTTATGGGGGCAAGGAGGGGTCGGAGGGGATGGTCAAGGCTGCTGTGGAGGCGTTGAAGTGGTTTGTACAGAAGGGAGTTAAGGTAGAAGGATGACCACCATTATCTTTCTCTTTTCGAGTCTCGCACAATTTGTACTATTAGGATACAACAGCTTGCACTATACAAACGCCGGGAGAAGCAGTGTTATTAGAGATACCCCCCAGTCCGTCCCCGCTCAAACCTCCCCCCTAGCCCCTTCGCATCCTTGATAATGTCCTTCCTTTTCCCTTCGTCCATCAGCCGTCCGCCGATGGACATGTCCCGCTCGTGGTCCCAGATCACTTCGTCCTTCTTGTTTTTCTTTTGTCCTTTCTCTTTGGAGGCGTGCATGTCGACGAGCGAAGCTAGGCGGCCTGATTTTTTCTATTGCGGGGATCAGCATCATGCACACCCACGAGTACCAAAGACCCCAAGAGAGAAAAAAAAAAGAGGAAGGGGAAAAAGGAAAAGGAGTAGAGCACGCACATTATGTTCCTGCACCCTCCTCTCAATCTCCTCATCCCTCCTCCTCTTCGCCTCCCTCTCCTCCCTCTCCTCCGCACTCATCCCCACACTCTCACCCGCCCGCTTCCGTTTCCCGCTCACCTCAGCCTTAAGCCTCTCCAGCCTCTCCAGCGGCGTCTCAGTCCACAGCTCTAACCCCTCCTTCTCCCCTCCCCTCGCAGCACTCGACCCACCACCAAGAGTCCGTTTACTCCGCAGCCTGGTGGGGTCTAGGCTGCCTAGCAGTTCGGAAGAAGTGGGGGGAGCGAGCATCCATGCTTCTCTCTGCAGCTTCTTGGGCTCTTGAGCTTCTTTTTCCTTCTCCGCCCGGCGGCGCTCAAGTTCCAGGAACTCTTCTACGCCGCTTCGTTCGGGGAGGACGTCGTCGGCAGAAGGAGGCAGGGGGCCGATCTCTTCCTCATCAGAGTCCGGAGGTCCGGTGGGGAACGAAGGGCCGACTACTCGGCGCTGTTGTTGGGCTTGCGGTTGCGGCGGAGGAGCGGAGGGTCCAGCAACGGGGCGAGGTACCGGTGGGGTCGTGCTCCGGGTGGCAGGGGGCTTGGAATTGGGCTTCTGGAGATCCGGCGGGAGAGCCGGCATATAGTCGTCCGAATGCGAGTCATCGGCGACGGGCTCTGGCGGGGCAGATTGAAGATGCGGCGGCAGTGATGGGCCTATGGATCTGCTTGCAGATCCGTTATCGCGCTCCTCCGACCGCTGAGAGCGCTTTGCCGCTAGCTCTGGAGGCAGCGCCGGTCCTGCACCGTTGTAGTCATCTTCCTCCTCTGGCTCATCTGGACGAGCAGGCCCACTCGGTGGGATAGACGGCCCAATGCTTGGCCCTGCTTCCTGCTCCTCATTACCCTCCTCCCTATCCTCCTGTTGTCGTCTGAGGAGATGAGGTGGTATTTGAGGTCCGATTGAAGCCATAATCTTGAAGTATGGCGATGCGAGTGGCTAGTTCAAGTTTAGTGGAGGAAGCCAAGCAGCGACACCCAGCCAGGGTCTGAATCTGAATTCTGACACATTCGACCCTTCACAGCCGCTAAGTTCCGAACCGCTCTTTGGGCGCGCTTTTCAACTCATCAACTCCTAAAAGCTGAAGGGAAACAACCGCTCGTGCGAGCAGTACTGATTTTTGCTGTCAAACAGTGGTCGTTATGCAGCCCAAAGTTGCCAGCACAGCTTATCGAGCGGAGTAAGAGCCGCTCCAACCAGGCACAAACGCTCGGTGCCGCCGTGAGACCTGGGCCCGCTCTATACCGAGAGAGCGGGAAGGGCGGGCGGTGTCGGGCGTATGTTTTGATTCCGCTTGGGTTTGGGCTTGTGATTTCTATGAGGGATCTCTTCCTGATCGGGACGGAGACATCAGTGCCTCGGGAAGGCGGATACAAGAGTATATGGTGAATACTACTGGAGGGTATGCGAACCAGAATTGTAGGGATTGCTTCTAATTAGTGGGGCTCAATAGAGGGTATGATGTAGCGGTAACAGTGGATAACGAGAACAAAAGGGGAGAGGGAAGTTCCGTTTCCCAATGACGCTGTTGGTGAGGTCGCGTGAACGGGCGGGCCAAGCGGGATCATTTCCCCGCAAAAGGAGGCGGCCATGTGATTGGCTCCGCTTTGGCGGGAAGCGCTGGGAAGGACGAAGAGGGCGCCTCGCTTGTGCCACACAGCGTTCCGCCGCCTTTTATTATAGGGCAACCAAGCCATCAGATGTCACACATGCTGATGGTCAGTGCGATAATATCAACCTTCTCTCTCGTGAGCATACATCATCCACCCTCTGCTCCATTCCATCGTCTGTACACCCACCTGCACCTCTTCCCATAACCACTACTTCCAGCTCCTCAAGCTGTCATCAACACCCTCGACCACCTCAGCCAGCTTATAGCGTGGGCCGTCACTCCTGCAGACGTCGACGCACCTAAACACATCAACGATGGCTCAAGTCCTCTCAGCCCAAGTGCACGTCCGGTTCCACCCTGACTGCGTCCTCATCCCCGACAGCCCAGTCCGGACAGCAAGACCGCACTTCGAAGCTCGCTCGCTCTCCCTTCCCCTGTCATGGGCTCGTAAGCCGAACGAGGCGGATCTTAATGATCCCACGTTCACCCCGAACAGACCTACAAAATTGATGGTGAAGATTCCAAGGTACGTCTCTATCGTCACGTGCGTTGCTCTAGCGGCGACTGATGGATTGGGAATAGCTTCACGCGACGAGCAAGAGTCCATTCCCCCGAAAGGGAAATAACACCCCGTCGAGGCTGCCTGCACTCCCCAGGCAGCCCACCCCGAGCAGTCCCATTCGCCCTCCCCGCCCTGGTCGAATCCACCGCCGAGGACTCCTCATCCTCCTCCACTTCACCCATCTCGTCCTCCCCGCCCAGCTCGCTGCCCGTTAATTCGCCCACTGTACCCCTCCGCCCGTGCTGCCAAGCCTGTATGAGCAAGATCCGCCTTGCGCTGGACGACAACTACACCCCTAAATGGTCTCCAGGCGCAAGGAGGAAGAAGGAGCGGGACGAGAAGGAGTCTCTTGCCTGCTCGCATGCGGCACATATGGCCAGCATCGACGCTATGCTCAGCGAGCACTACCAGCCATTCGGGTTCGGGAAAGCGATGGTGGACGAGGTCGAGGTCGCTCGCGGGAAAGGGGCAACGACGAAAATGGACGAGGAGGGAGAGGGCTCCGGCTCAGACGAGGAAGCCGCCTCTCCACCAGCAAAAGAACTACCAAATCCGTTCGCCGCTCCTGCACCACACGTGAAGAAATGCAAGCCGGTCGTGATGAGTCCTTCGGCAGAAGATAGGGCGTTCGCGGATATGCTCCCACCCGCACTGGCCACTTCCCCGCGAAGTCCGCCGCCGACGCCTATGTCTCCGCCTACGGCCTCTCCATCAAGCACACATCTGCGCCGACAAAGCCTGTCCGAGCGTTCGTCGTCTATGCTACACGCCTGCTTGCGGGGAAGCACCGCTGTCCTCAAGAGCGTCGCGAGCGCGGAGGGGAACGTCAGCATCAAACTGCTCTGATCGGATGGGTTGGCTTTGGACCTCTGGTTCTTTCTTGTTTTTTGAGATCTTGTCTTTCTCTGGTATTATGTTGTACTACATCTGTCTTCTGCGTACATACCCTTGTCCTGGTACATATGTGCGAATAATAACCCGAATCGCTGCATACAGCTTGGAGCCACATCTGCGAGCTGTCTGGACTGAATGCTTTCGTAGTACCCTAAGCATTCCTGTTTTTGATACTGCTGTCAAATTATATTGCATGAAACACTGCCTGGGCCAAGACACAATGTGAAAGCTGAGTGTATGCGGGGATCGCAAAACCGGAGTGGTGTCCCGTAGAACTCTGGTCGATCGATCACTTCGATCACACCGGACTGAGACCAGGCCAACGCGGGATCAGTCGAGCTGCCTCGGCGGTTGCTAGTTGCTTTCCTCTTCGAACGAACTTGACTGCTGAGGGAGTCTGGTCTCTGCTGATCTGAATGCTATTGTGCTTTCTTGCTCTAAGCTGCTATGGCTGCTCGGTCAAATCTGTACCTTCAAAATGCCCCTGGAATACTGGCGGCTTGGCGTGGGCAGCGACAATTGGAACATGATGAACTGCACGGGTCGCTCCAGCGGCCTCGATGCTGGGACGAGTGATGGTGCCCAGGAATGCACGCACCGATGAGACAGCATCCATGTTGACTAGTCTGACTCTGGCCATCCTCTCAAAATGCCTGCTCTCTCGATCGTTTGGCAAGCGAGCTCTTCTTGAGATCGAACGTGAAAGGCCCCACCTACTCTGGTATAAGAACCTGCTGTCTCCCCCGTTCGGAGCCTTCCCCATCTCTCCCCTCTTGCGCCCCCTTCCCCCACCTCCTATAACCAAAAGGCAACCATGTTCGTCTCTCGTCTCCCTTTCATCCTGGGGCTGGCCTCCCTCCTCCTCTGCGGCAACGTAGCCTTCGCCGCTCCGCTCGATATCAAGCTCCCCCTCGGTATCGACGCCAACCTCGACCTCGGGTGCCTCCTCAGCCTCGACCTCGGGTGCACCAAGTCCACTGCTCTCCAGCTCGTCACCGACTTGCACGGCAAGGTCACTGCCGACTTGGGTCATATCGGTAAGCCCTTATATGCTCGTATATGCGCATAGAACTGAGCATATATGCAGCTTCTTTGACGGCGAAGGGTCAGGCGAACATCGACCTTTCCGGCTTGGGCGAAGCCGTACGTTACCTCTATCCTTCGTATATGCGCATATATGCTGACTTTATAATCAGTATGATGCCCTCGTGACCGACGTCAACAATGCCGTTGATCAGCTGGGCGCCATCACCGCCATCACGCTCGACCAGACCGACGCTGACCTCAACGCCGTCGGGAACCTCGCCGGGCTCATCCTCGTCGTACGTCCGCAACCCAGATATATGCGCTTCAATCTGACCCTATTCGTCTGTAGAACACCATGAGCCAGGTCGGCGCCGATCTCTCCCTGCCTAGTATCGATAACGTCGTCAGCGGTGTCAACAACGCTCTGGTCAGCCTTGTTGATGGTCTGAACACCGACCTCGGCGCCGCCGTCGTTCCCCTCATCGCCGATACGACCGCTCAGATCCAGGCCGACGCCCGCATCGGACAGGACTCCAACATCTTCGCCGATCTGTGGGCGATCCTGACTTCCTAAGAGGTCGGCTCGACCCGCCGGGAAATATGCTTCGACTTCGTCACCGAAAACGTCGTCTCTACTTTTGGTTCTGGTACCCTGGATTGGTCGGGTGTACGCATCGTTCGAGTTTCGCTCTGTGCCTTTTGGCTTTCTTTTTCTCCGTACATCGCCATTGCTCTGGCGCATCACCTTGTCGTTCGTTATGGTAAAATTTCATCGGGTTTACTTTACACTGTAGGCGGGTTCGGCAATGGCCCTGGATCTACAGTAGTGGATCGAGGGCCAGTGTCGAGCACGTCTACATCTGGCCGCGCAGCAGGGCTGATCTCCTGCTGGGTGGCCAGGAAGCGTGATGTCCGAGGCTCCAGTGCTCGTCTTCTGCACCTTCTCGGCGACAGCTTTACGCGGTCTTGCTCGATGCGTGTTAGGGATCGCTCTTGAACTCGACGTCTCCTTCGTGGCTGTTAGACGATCGCACTGTCTTGCGTGAGCCCGGACCGGTACCCCTCAATCGGTGCATCAAATGTGAGAGCCGGAGTAAGCCTTGATGCAGATCATTGTCGGTGACATTGTAGATCTGGGTCTCCGCTCCGTAGCAACGCCACGTGTTGTGACGCGTCTTGGCCCCTTGCTTCCAGAAGCACTGCGGCTAAGCTCCCTTTTGTTCCTCTTTCAGCTCTCGCTCCTTACGACGATGCTGTGCTTGCGCTTGATGTGGCTCGAACAATGTGGCTCCCTTCTGCTCGGACCGATACACAATCGGTAGCCAACGCGGCTGATACATTGTACCAGCACAGAGGTACTTGACATGCTGGCGCTCCGCTCAGCGCAACGCAACTGCTGTTCGCCGGTAGGCTCGGCAGTTGATCGGCGGCTGTTGCGTATATTGCGTTGGGCAACAACCTTGCCCGACGCATTGTTCGCCCTTCTCTCTCCCTCTTGTCTACAACCGACGGCTGGTCCTCGCCGCTCTGCCTCTACATACATATCTTCCTTAGTTATTGCTCATCTCACCGCCGCACAAATCGCCTCTGTTCATGTCGACTACTGTACGCACGCACTCTCGTCCGCCGTCATGGAGCACACTCTTCCCTCCGTCTCATTCGGACCCCTCCCCTGAGTGGCAACTACCAAAGTACAGTCCAGCGCCTCAGAAAGAGGATGTCCCCGCCAGCTCACCGCAGCATTCTTCTCCTCCCCGTACCGGGTATGGGCGGTTATGGGGGAAGTACGGGGGCTTTATCGTGACTGCTCTTGCTGTAATGACGGCTTGCTCCCTGGCCTTCTCCGCTGTCGTACTTTCAAGGCTGCCGGCGGCATGTCCCACGGCAGAGCCAGATCCGCTCGCCGACCTCGTCGGAGACAGGGAGGAGGTGCATCTTGCTGTAACCCCAATTGAGGAACCTTCGGAGGAGGAGACGCCGGCTGTGCCGCTATCTGGAGCGCCATCAGTGGAGGAGGACTACCGAGCATATATATCCCAATTTGTCGTGGGCGAGCCCACCGAAAGTTTCGAAGGTGCGACCCGCGAGGTCCTTCGTCTGGATAAGCGGCGTTGAGAGTTTTCGTACAGATAATCTGCGTCCCGAGCACAAATATATTACAACCTGGCCAAGCGCTGGATGGAGTACGTCTTCTCTCCTTCCTGCCCGCTAAGCGACCAATAGCTGATTTCGTGTCAGCTAATGATGTTATGACATACGCCAACCTAATACACCTTGCTCTTATGACGGAACGCATCCCCATCCTCCCGCCTTTCGCACCGTCACATCTACCCTTGGAAGCTGGCTTTCCGCCAGTCAGCGAAGTATTCGACATACCGCGCCTATCAAGGGCTATTGGTATTCCTATCTTGGAATGGAAGGACGTAAAGAGCGAAATGAGCGAGGAGTGGGACTTGCTCGGATGTTGGAGTACGTGGAGCACGATCCGGGGGAGTACGCGGCCGAGCGTCGTATTGCCAGAGCTGAAGATAGACGTGTCGTATACTGGGATACCAGGTGCGCACCAAGTACTGTCGCCTTCCATAATGTTTTACTAATTTCTCGAAACAGAGGACTTTAAACTATTCCCAAATGACCTGAACGACCCACACGTCTCCCTGAACAAGCTGATGACGCTCGCCTTCCCCTCCGGACGCAAGTCCGCTCTGGAGCAACATCAACCTCTGCCCGCAGCTCAGTCAGGAATCTCGCTCGAACCGTCCGAGCAGTTATTATGCTACGATTTCCTCTATTTCACGAGCGTGGACACGTACTATGAGTGGTGGCAGGACTGGAGTCCGCAGTGGCGTCTTGTTGGGAGGCATATGCATTGGACGGACAGAGTGGAGCGGATCGCGAAGGAATATCTGGCGGAGCATTTTGGGGCGGAAAGTACTGAGTCCATACCACCAGTACGTCGCCCATCTTTACGCATCTTCGAGCGAGGTTGCTGACGTATGATCTAGTATATCATCGTGCACGCCCGCCGGGGCGATTTCGTCGGTCAATGCGAGACCGGAGACCGGAGGTGCTTGCCTTCGCATCGGCAAATCGCACATCGCGTCGAGGAGATGAAGCATGCACTCTCGCAGCAGGGCGTTGTGACTGAGCATGTCCTCGTAACGAGTGACGAGACGGACGAAGAGTGGTGGAGAATAATCTGGGAGATGGGATACACGTCTATTGATCACACGGCTTTCGGCACGGAAGCTCGATATGGCAAGTGGTGAGTGCAGCCGTTGACTCCTCCGCAACCCATGCTAACGGGTGCTTTACAGGTACGAACCGATCCTGGACGCAGCATTCCAGTCTCTGGCATCGGCCGTGATTGGGACTGAGAGGAGCACCATGTCGCTCTTGGCGGAGCGGAGAGCCCATGATTGGCATAATGCGCCTGGAGTGATATTAACCTTTGCCTATGACGAATAAGAATCATGCGCTCGCATATCCACTCTGCCAATACCACACGAAAAGCGTGAAAGACTGATAAATGAACGATGATCGTCGTGGCCTTTCCGGGGATGTACGCTCTTAGCCTGAAACGGATGCGGAACATAAAGAGCACACAGACGATTGCGACGACACAGGTTCGGCTGAACTGTTCAATCGTGAGCGCAAGGGCCGAAGAAGCTTGACTGGGATCCCGATGGATTTCGACGAGTGTCCTTCTATTCCCGGTAATTATAACAAGACAGCCCCATTAGATGTACAAAATATAAGAACAATATACAGCCCAATACACCCAATATGATGCTACAGCTCCTCCGGGTCCACTCCCGTCCACTTCAAATACGTCACAACCCCGCCATTCCACTCCTCCACCCTCCTCCCCGCCAAAAAGCTCATCGTGCTCTGATCCGTGCCCACAAACCCCACCGCCATCGAATGGAATATCGCGTCCAGTACAGGCGCATACCACTCGCCGTACACCTCCGCCGTCTTAGCCTCGGAGTGGTCTATCCAGGTGTACCCTGCGTCGGCGATGGAGGCCCACCAGGTGGGGGAGGTCTCGTCGCTTGTTATTAGTACGGGCATGTGTGCTGCGTCGGCCTGCAGGCCTTTGCGGGCGAGAGCGAGACGGACTTCGGCGATCCGCCGCTGGAGCTGGTTGAGGGTGGGGAGGCAGGAGGTGCCGTCGTACCCCATGTGCTTGCAGTGGTTCCCAAAGTCGCCTCGACGCGCATGGACGGAGATGAACTACAACGATAGATGCACAGTCAGCGACCTGTTGCCGAAGAGCGCTGATAGGAGTAAAGTACGTACGGGAGGCAGCTTCTCCCCCTTTGCCAACCCCCAATGTCTAGCCAAATACTGCCTCGCCAACGCCTCCGCATTCCTATTCCAACGCATATGCCTCCCGACAAACCTCCATACAGGCGACGAATCGGTGAACCACTCCCATTCCGATTCTACGGAGACGGCGTAGAGCTGGTCGAAGCACATGAGCTGGTCGGACGGCTCGAGTGTGTGGCCGGCTTTGGACGGGCGGGGTGAGGAGAGCGAGAGGGCGCGTTTGCGTTCGGTAGGGAAGGATAGTTCGGTTAGTTTGCCGTATTTGAGGTGCGGGTTTTGTTCGTTGTCCGGGAAGAGCTTGTAGTCGTCTGCTATGCTAGTTAGCACTCGTTCTTGCCATCTCAGGGAGAGCGAGACGTACACGGTACAGGTGTATACGACACATCTGCATGCATCGCAAAGTCGTCAGCGTCGGTCCTTAATAGGGGAGACGGACAGTGCTCACCCAGCCCGAAAACCGACGGCACCCAACTCCACCTCGGCTCCATCACATGCCTACTCCCGCCCATCCAAGCGCTCCAGCAGCCCAGTTCCTCCTCAACCCCATTCTCCGGATCCTTCACGTCGGTCCACTCGATCACAGGCCAGTTCATGGCTTTCGCTAGCCGGGGGAGGTCGAATACGTCGCTGAAGGGGATGTAGCCTGCTGAGCTGGAGAGATGCGAGGGGACGAACGGGCCGAGGATTGGTGTGCGTTGGGTGAGGAGGGAGAGGTAGAGGAGGTTGCCGTACGTCATTACGTCGTTTGCTGTGTGCGAGGTCAGCGTTTGCTTCTCATAAGATGTGAAGCAAGAAACGTACTCCATCCTGAGGAGACGAAAGTCGTGATATACTTCTCGCCTGGCTTTAGGTTGTCTGCCCTCTCTGCTCAGCGACCGTACTAGCGATGATGAGCAACAAGGAAACGCACCGACAAGCCGGCTCTTCGGCGCCCCCCTCACCCAGCTCCTCACCGCCAGCCTCTCATCCACGCCCGCCCCTCTCACCCCCATCTGCTGCACGACCTGTATGGGCCTACACTCCTGTCTCGCAGTCAAAAACAACATCACGGCCAGGACGAGTATCGTAATCCCCGGTAAGAGCGAGGCGAGCCCAGCACGACGTTTTCGGAGGTAGTGTCTTGTTGAGCTTGGGAGCCGCATGGACCGGCCGAAGGGGAGGCCGAAGAGGGGTGAGCTGGGCGTGGGGGGGCTGCTGTAGGGGCTGTAGGGGGGTGCGGGTGTACCGGGGGCGGCGGAGCTCCAGGAGAGCTTGGAGGAATGGGAGGGCGGAGGGGTTTTGTTGTCCATTGTTTCGATGGCGGAGTAGAGAGCGTAGACCAGATGTAAAGAGAGGAGGGGGAGGGGGAGGGAGGCGACGTGTATGAGCCTCTATGGGTGACGGGCGGCGACGAGCAGAAAGGGAGCGAACGGGAAGGAGACGACGACGACGGTTGTTGATGCTTCGTTATCTTGTGTTTAGTTATTCATATGCCTTCCAATCCGTCCTCCGAAGAATGTCGCACTGCTTCGTGCGCTCGCAGACGAATCGAGACGAAGAAGCAAAGTTATGGCCTGCGGTTGAGTGACGGGCACCCGTTCATCCCCTTTGCCTTCTCAATTCATCCAAAGGCCCATCCGTCCGTCATTCCGCAAACTTCTCCCTGCAGGGACAGGCCAGCGGTCGGAGCCGTGAAGTGCGGCAGTAGGCAAGCTGCCAAGCATGCCAGACATGCCAAACCAGGGGACCGACCAACCCGGCACATGCAAGACGTCAGTCAGACATCGTCAGAGACTAGCCAAAATCCAGTCCGGCATATTCGGCGCCTAATGCAGGGTTCAGACATCAGCCTTCACGAGCCCGATGAGACCGGCGGAGGCAAGCGCAGAGCACGACTGAAGGGTGAAAGAGGGAAGAGACAAGCACTTGCGCCTAAGGACAGACATGTCCCCGATGAACATGGAGGGAGGCTGGCCGTCATGTCGCACCTCCAAAGCCTAGGAATGACACCCGGAACAGCTGCACTACAGCCGGCTCAGCCCTCGGCTCCGTTTTGTGAGACACATTCACGCCATTCCAGCCACCAGGACTCTCGGACTCTCATTCCTAAGGTTTGGGAATTTGGATCTGGCTCGTAATAATATCAGGCCTACACTGCGGCAAGGCATGTCGACGGTGGGGGAAGGGAAGTGGGCTATTATTGTACTCTATTGGACGCGGCGTGGATACTGGATCGGGGTTGGAAATTACTTATCGGGGACTGCAGGGGATCGTAATAAGGCACGCAAGAACGTTCCCCTGGCTGCGGACTAGAGCGCCGCCTTGTCATCGTCAAAATACCCATCACGTGCTTTCCGCCGGCTAGTCGTCGTCGCAGCGCGGGGTTGGAATTTACCATAGTAAATCGATTGATGCTCTATACATGATCTCCAGATGATGGTACAAAAATCTAAGCTGCTGCCGCAACCGGTGCAGCGACATTGTCACCCGTAACGTCTAATCCGACCTTCTCGACCTCCTTCTCGACCTCCTTCTTCTCGACCTCCTTCTTCTCCGCCAGCTTCTCGTCAGACTTCGAGCTGTCCTCAGCCTGCCCGCCCTCCGCAGGTTTCCCGGCCACCGGCCCATCCGGCGTACTCTGGAAATCATCCGGATTCAACCCCGCTTTCTTGAGCAATGCCCCAAACAGCGATTTCTTCACTTCGAGCCATTGCTCGCTATGTCCCTCTATCGCGGGAGCGCCGAAGATGGCGCCTTCGGAATTCAGCCACTCGACGGTCTCTTTGACGTATTTGACTTCGTTTTCGTGGCCCATTAGCTGTATCCACATCATCAGTATATGGCAACGGTATGGGATAGAGAGAGGAGAGAACGGGGGGACGCACATGCATATACTTGCTCCCGCCCTTCTCTACAAGCAGCCGCTCATATTCCTTCCTCCTCCCCTGCTCATCCGGGATCCTAGCCTTCTCGCTCCACACCCTGCTGATCGCCAAACTCTGATACTCGAAAAACGAGAACGTCGCCGTATTGATCGACAGTCCCAGGAAGGCTAAAGTCGGCTCGGGGATGTAGAATACGTCTCGGAGGAGGTTTTGCACGCCGCCTCCGTCGGTTATTAGCACTCTGTCTGGGGACTGGTACGGCGAGGTTTGCGGGGAGCCGGGGTCGAGGTGGAAGTCGGGGAGGAAGGGGAGGGAGTATTGATACCTATCACCACAATCCGGTCAACCACGGTTCTTCGCCATATCCGTACTTGAAGGTGGACATACCCGGTGGCAAAGATAATCCTATCGAAACCCTGCACGATCCTCCCATCAGTAAGCTCGATCTTCCCATCCCGCAAGCTCGTCTCCTCCCCCGTCAACGGCAAGAACCGCCTGATCTCAGGCAAGTGCTCTCCGTTCTCCGGCAACATCTTCAGCTGGAACGTCCGCTGCCGCTGGTAGTGGTCTGGTCCGCGGAACTCGTTTTTTCGGACTTGGTAGATCTTGCCTACGTGGGGGCTTATATCCCGGGCGATGTCGACGCCGCTCGTGCCGGTCCCGACGATGAGTACTGTCTGCGTAACCCGTAAGCCTGCATACTCGAGGTCTGCGTGGAGCAAGGAGAGCTCACCTTCCCTGCGTAGTCTTCCGCACTCCTGTATGCGCGAGAATGGATAATCTCCTCCTTCCATCTCTCCGCCCACTCCGTCACGCCCTCCAACTTCGGAATGAAAGGAGCACCATAATGTCCCGAAGCGACCACAACAGCATCGAAGTCCTCCGTCCACCATGTAGACTTAGCGGACTCGTCCTCGCCATCCTCTACTCTCCGCAGGGTGAGCCGCCATGTGGGCTGAGGCTGGCCCTGGGGAGGGGTGAGGGGCTCGATCTTCTCGACTCGGGTCCGGTAGGACGTGAATTCGTTAAGGCCGAAATGGGCTGCGTAGCTTTGGATGTATTTGGAGATCTCATGGTGAGGAACGTGCCAGCCCTGCACTCCCAGTCAAAACAATCTCTCCACTGCGGTGGACGAGGACGCTTACGGTCCCTTCCGGCCACGGGAAATCCTTAAACTCCATACAAGGCGTCGGCACGTTATTCGTCAACGAGTGATACACCGGGTTCGGCGGCGAAAACTCTTTCCGCTCAGCCTTGTCCTCATCTTTCTGCACTTTCTCAACTGGCAACCGCTCAGCCTCCTTGGGAGGGAGGGAAGGGACGAAGTCGCCTATTGATGGCGGGACGGATGGGTATTTGGGCTGGAGGGGGAGGTGGGGCTCGAATGTCCATGTTCCGCCTGCATATGGTTGGCGCTCGAAGACTCGGACTTTGAGCCCCGCATCGCGCAAATGACGAGCTGCTGGAAGCTACGAGAAGGCGTCTTTCGATGAGTACTACCTTATATATGCTGCAAGAAAGACGTACACCGGAAGGACCAGCGCCAACAACAGCAACGCGTTCTATAGGTCTTTCGAAGACGTGGTAGCCCTGCGCATCGTCCCTCTTAAGCAAGCCAGGCATGGTCGCAAGCACAAGCGCAAGATAGCAAAGCAAGAAGAAGAGCAAGAGAGCCGTTGCACGAGCTCGGTGCTTTCATACTAGTTTAGCCAGGCCAGCTGCCGCCGAAGATGCGGTTGCTTCTCCCTCGGCCATCCGCGATCCCTTCGAGCCAAGATAGGGGAGAAGCCGGCCAGACGTCCCATGTACCGGAACATGGACAAAATCGCCATTCTTCGCATTGAAGATGTTATCCCATTATTGCTTACATGGATGATGTCGCGGGGTGGGTGTTGGGTGTCGGGCGGGCCCGATTGCGTGCGTATGGCGATCGGAAACGCGAACTCTCGGAAGCTTCTTGGGCATTGTCACGTTTCCGTAAGCAGGCGATGATATCGAATCTCATAATCTCGACCGTAGAGCAAGGATTATTCGGTGGTTACACAGCCGAAGTTCCAGTCAAAAAGTAAAGCCAGTATATGCTGGTGACGGCGGCTAGGTTGGACCAGATTATCTCTAAGAATGATCGAGGTGGATGTGCTTCGCGTCCGATCACTTGTACCAAAATGCGGGGAAGTCGATCGCGACGCGTCTTGTTCCGCTCAGCCCAGAGTCGACCTTGAACATTCTCCTCGTCCTTTACTATCATCTTTCCAATCCATACCCTCGATGTTCGCTCTCTTGCACATAATGGACCGTTCGATATCCCGGATAGCAATGCCGGTGCTACATATGTGCGCTCCACAGCAACAGGGATGAACCTCGTCGAGCATCGAGGGACGACGGATGGCGTAATCCTTGCATCTTGCCTCGCCATATTGTTCAAACCGACCCCACAGCACACACAACACCAGATACTGCGGGGCGGCTGTTATACCATTTCCAGACCTGCTTATCGTATCTCGATGATCTGACTACGCTTCGCGTACTAAGCCTGCGGTGCTCTGGTGGTGCCTGAGGCGCATATATGCGCGTTTTATAAGCCCTGAGCGCTTGTTGCTTTCCTGGCGACTGCTTTCTTGCAAATATGGGAGACTCTGGAGCTCAGGCTGCTCGTCCGTTGAGGATAGCGATCATCGGTGCTGGACCGGCTGGGTTGGCCGCTGCTATTGCTCTTGGTCGGCTGCCGGAGGTCGACTTGCACGTATTCGAGCAAGCCAAGGAACTGAGGGAAATCGGCGCGGTAAGCTATCATCTCACTTCACCTGCTGCATGAATTCTGAAGATGCTGTATAGGGTATTGGCATCAACGAGAACACTTGGCGGCTGCTGAAGTGGTATGGTGCGGACAAGAACTTGGATGCATACTACAAGAAGCGGGATGACAGCGTCATTGATGTCCAGACACGGTACGTTTGGGCACACCCTACCCTTCAATTCTCTCTGATCCATAAACAGAGATGGTATCACGGGCGAGCTCCTAGGCCAGAGGTTACAGAAAGACTCTTCTCCTATTGGTCCACCCTATGCCCGCGTCGAACGGTACAAGCTTCAAAATGCCTTGAAGAAAGAGGTACCGGAAGGGCTGATCCAGCTGCGAAAGAAGCTGGTCGAGATCGAGGAGCATCCGAACGGCCTTACGTTGAAGTTTGAAGATGGGATGAGCCTGGACAATGTTGATCTGCTCGTTGGCGCGGATGGGATCCGCTCAGTCAGTCTCCTTCCCTCCTCCGTCGTGCAGATGCTGACTCTCTGATGCAGGCCGTAAGAACCCACGCCTTCCCAAACCACAAGCTGTCCTTCTCCGGCAAAGTCGCCTACCGCGTCCTCATCCCGCAAGAAGATGTCGCGCATATACCTGACATTCCGCCTTGTGCGTGCTTCTGGCAGACACCAAAAACGCACGTCTACACCAATCCTCTGGATGATGGCAAGTTCGAGATTGCGACGCGAGCGCTGGAGACGGATGAGAATGCGGAGAAGGTTAGCTGGGGACAGGAGGCGAAGCCAGAACAGGTGGTTCATCATTACGAGGTGCGTTTGCTACTATTTCGCCGAGATATCAGCTCAACCCGGCTCAGGGGTATCATCCTACCATTCGTGCAATTGTCGCAGCACCGAAATCATGGCTCTCTTTTGCCCTCTTCGGCGGACCTCGTCTTGAATCAGTCATTTATAAGGGTCGGATTGTTCTGATCGGTGATGCCGCACATCGTATGTCCCCATTGCTCCTGACAAGAAACCATGGCTAACCGACTGAATAGCTCTATCTGGCGCCTTTGGTGCAGGCGCCGCTTTCGCACTTGAAGACGCATATACGTTGATGGCAACTATCGGCTATGCTCGGACGCATAACAAATCCCAAGCATGGGCATTGGAGGAGTTTGACCAAATCCGCGGACCTCATTATGAGAAACTGGTACGTTCCCACGAATGCCAGGACACGGGGCTAGGACCTGATTGGGCTATTCAGTTCAATATTCTCGACACGTACGAAAGGGTGAATAAGGAGGTCTTCGCTATTGAGCCTCCTCTTGCCCCAAGCGAGCTCGTAAAGCTCAGGCTGCAGAAGAACATGGCATCTGCCAACACGGCCTGGATCTACAAATATGACGTGCGTCTCGCCCTTACTGAACTCGTCTTTTCGCTCAACCTTGCTGCAGATCACAAAAGTCTGGCAGGAGCGACAGGCAGAACTGGAAGCAGCCGTGCCTGCTAATACCGAGCAGGAGGACGAGGTCGCCGGGCAGCCACTAGACAAGGTCGTCGCAGACGTCGCTCGTCTGTCAGTCGTTTCCGCTTAGAACCACGCCTAGATCATTTCCTTTGGGTAAAATGCGCATATACATATATATAGACTCCGTCCTACAACGACTATGATACATATAAACCGCTACGTACGTATGTCAATCAACCTCATCCAGGCGCGGCAAAACAAAGCTAAGCTACACTACAACTCGATCAAAGCGACCTCCTTCTCCTCCCTCACCGGAGGGGCATATCCGTACCCACTCGGCAGATCTGCAGGAGCCTCGGGGAACGCAGACGGGAAGACCGTATGAGGCGCTTCTGGGAATGTAGGCAATTGTTGCTGGACTGGCGGTGCTTGCGTAGGCTGGTAATGCTGTGCCGGTGGTTGCGCGTATACGGGCTGTGACGGCTGTTGAGGTGCCGGCGCCGGAGACGTCGCATACGCCGGTTGGGCCGGAGCAGCAGGAGCAGCAAACGACTGCTGTCTCGACGGAGCACCAGGCGCGTTCGCATAAGGCTGAGGCTGGGAGACCGGCGCTGCTTGATACGTCACAACAGGCGGTGCGACAGCCGGGGTAGGAGGCGCCTGTTGGACCGGAGCGGATATGGGTGCTCCGTAGGGAGCTGACATTTGCATTACTGGTGATGTTGGTGCTTGGGCTTGGGCGGGGGGAGGCGACATCATCCCCGTGTTTGACCGGACTGGGGAGGGAGGGTATGCCTGGATGGGTGGGATGGGGTGTTCTTGTTTTGCTGGGGAAGTGTACTGTTGTGGTTGTTGTTGCTGCTGCGGTTCCTGGTAGGCCTGCGGGGCCGGGGCGTAGGCTTGTTGTTGAGGTGGAGCGTACTGTTGCTGAGGCGCGTAGGGTTGTTGTTGAGGTGCTGCATATGGCTGTTGAGGTGCAGTGTATGCCGTCTGCGGTGAAGCGGTCCGTTGAGGTGCATATGAAGCGTAGGTCTGAGTTCGTAGTGGTTGCCTGTACGTGCTTGCGCGCCGCTCAAGCTGGGCATTAAGGTGGCTGTCGAACAGCCTGACCACTTCAGCGAGCTTGCCGTGCATCTCCGTCAGCATTTCTAGAAAATTGTCAGCGTCGGTAGAAAGGTAGCTATATGCGGGTGTGCTTACGTTCTTTCCGCTCCGTATCATCCAGACTCCGTACTAGCCTTGGTCGTAACCTATCGGCCCTCTCGCGTAGCTCCTCAATACTTCTTGGTGATGCGCCGTTCTCGACCGCTTCGGTAAAATTCAGAATCGTGAGGGTCTCCGCATCGCTCAGATCGTAATTCGGTAGTGGAGGAGGCGGTTGCTATACACGTGTCAGCAAACAGAACATGGATAAGGGCGTAGAAATACATACCGGGAAATACGACTCCACAACACCCGGCCGTTCAGGCATCGGCGAAGGTGCACTAGGCACATTCATCGCTTGATACTCCTCGAGCGAAGCCTTAATAGCCGCAGCCAAATCCGGATCTTCCTCCTCCTCCGCAACCGGAGCGGGCGGATACCCCTTGGACAGAGCAGCCGGTCTCGCAGACGGACCCTCATCGACCACATGTCCCATACTCTTCGCTTCTGCCAAACTGAGCGCAATAGCCCGCTCGAGATCCTTGTCCGCTTTCTCTCGCTCGCGCCGGACCCATTCCCTGCTGCCTACACCATCTTTCTTGGAGTCTTTCTTGGCTGACTCGCCGGTCTTGCGCGTGAGCTTATCGTGGCAGTCTTTGCAGACTCGCACTTCGGTGTTGATCCCGAAGTGGTCGAGTCGGGACGTGTAGGATGAACAGCTCTGACAGAACGTCTGGCCACAGTTCCTGCAGTGGTGCTTCCGGAAGGTCATCGTAAATGGCTCGCGGCAGCGCATACACCGGTCGGAGTCGGTCCAAGCTGGTGCAGTCGCAGTCTGGTATAGAGTAGCAGTTGCAGCGACTGGGGACTCGGGCGGGAACTCGAAGCCTGACACACGTTCAGCTGAATTCATAAACCAGGGAGTATAGATACGCACCTGATGACTTCAGATTCTTGTACGTCTCCCCAACGTACTTCAGCTCCGAGTTGCCCTCCATTCCCCTAGCCCAACTCTGCACCAACCGTAATATCGTCTGCTTCACATCCCTGTTCACGCCCGACGACTTGACGATCGACACAAGATCATCCATAAACTCTCTCGACGCGACCTGGGTAAGGAACGTATCGCCGCCGTTCTTGGTGCATGTGTCAGCCAACTACAATGTCCTGTCAGCTTCTACCGGTCGCGAGTCAACATGGAGACACGTACCTCCAATGCTAGCAGTTGCACGTTTGGGTTCTTGTGGTCTATCCGCCGCTTGATGCTCCTCATCGCTGCAAGGGGCGTGACGCTCTTCGACCGGATTTGGTCGCATATCTCCAGGTTGAGCGCGATATCCGATCCACCAACAGGCAGCAGTTCAGACGTCGCCTTGTCTGTCCCAGAACATCAGCATCCTGCACCGTCAACAAGCAAAGAAGCGTACTCACCTACTAGTTCGTCGAACGGGGACGCACCCCAGAATAAAGAAGCCATTGTTTGGCTATTGAGTGTATGGTACGAACGTAAGGAAGATGTATGCTGTTTCTACCGCCGTTCGGACACAGGAGCGCTATATGGCGGCGGTGGTTGGTGGCCCCTCAGTCAGTGGACGCACAGCGACACGCGCCGGGAGCATTTGGCTGCGTAACCTCGGAGAAGATGACAGCTCCGATTCCGGGGTTGATTATTAAGCAGCGAATCGGATGTTGGCCTCTTCATCAGCGGCGACGGCTGACAATTCCTGTGAGTCATACTGTTCAGGCTTTCGCTGAACCGCGGAGAACTATGCGCTGCCAGAAGATTTAAACGCCAACTATGCCGGGCTAGGAGGTGCTAGAATAATGGCTTCGAAACGACATCACTCAGCGGAGCGACATCACTCAGCGGATAGCATGGTGCCCAAAGGTCAATGAACAAACGTATATTTTACCAAAACCCAACGGGTTCCGCAATAAGGTACAAAAAGAACAAAAGTCAAAACGAAGTAAACAATTCACCCATCACCACCACCTTCTGGGGCAACGGCGCTCACTGCGCAACATTCATCTTCAACAACGCCCCCGCAATATCCACCTCCCCCCACCTCCCGCCTCCGCCCTCCTTCTTCGACCGAATATAGAGCAGCGTGTTCCTAAAATGACGCGTTATCATATCTGCCGTATGGACGCCCTCTATCAGCCCCGGCGGAGCGCGGGACGTGGGGTGGAAGTCGGAGGAGGAGATGGCGTCGATGTTGGATGTTATGAGCTCTACGAGAGAGTTTATGTATTTTGGCGTCACCTGCAATCATCATCATCCGTCATGAGCAACGTATTCAGCAAGAAGGATAGTGGGAGGGGTGCTTACAGCCTCGACATCCCGGTCAAAGTAGTACAAGTACTGGTCCAGCGCCTGCACGTACAGCTGCACGCTGATAATCTCCTCATAGCACGAGCTTGCAATCCTAAGCGTCTTCTGCAGACACTCGAGCACGCGGTTCCCGTCCCTCAGCGGCTCATGCGTCTCCCCCTCTTCCTCCGCAGCACGAGGCACGTCCGCCTGCCACCACAGATGACTAGCCAATCCCACCGCGGTGGCCTGATGACTCTTCTTCAGCAGTTTTGCACCGTGCAGCGCCGCTTTGGTAATGAGCGTGTCGTAGTTATCCTGGCTGAACACGCTCGCCCGCTGCAACGTGCCAATGATGAGCGTGATAGCCTGCAGCTGCGCCCTGCTCTCGGAGATCGACTCTTCGTAGATCGTGAATGCCTGCACGTAGAACTCGTACGTGAGCTCCTCGAACCCGCAGTCGTCGGAGACTTGAGCGGCGAGGAGGAAGAGCCGGAGGGAGATGTCGGACGCTTCGACGCGGTTGTAGAGGGAGGAGATTATTTGATGGATGAACTTGAAGAGGTTGGTGAGCTTGTTCGTCCAGTCCTCCTCCTGCGGGCATCATCAGCATACATCCCATAATCTCAGCGGTCTGGGGCGCACCTCTCCCTCGACGCGCTTGTATCGCCGCGCAAGCTTGATAGCAGCATTAATAAGCGGCGGGAACGTAAATCTGATCCTCTCCGCGCCCTCATTAAAGTGTCTCCTCGCCTCCTGAAGCAGCTATACCACATCCTCAATCAGCACGCAAATTCTTGCAGTACAAAGCGCAAAAGGCGGACGCACCTCAAACTGCACATCCAGGTCCTCCGCCCTAAACAGATGCACCATCCTCGCCACCCAGCCCTGTTCCTCCGCCATCTCCTCCGTTTCCTGCCCTCCCGCACCCACAATCCCCCGCCCCGCGCCCATCTGCTTCGCCAACGGCGACGGCACAGCATCAGGCTGCGTCTTGATAAGGACATGACACAGCTGGAGCACGCCCGCGACGTCTTCGGGCGTGTCGATTACCGTCTCGTTTTTCAGGACGGAGGCGACGATGGCGTGTGCTATGGAGCGACGGGTGGAGAAGGCTTGGAGTTGGAGGAGCGGGGCGTAGGAGGGGAGGGCGAGGAGGGTGAGGACGGATTGGTACGAGTTTATGGGCGCGAGGAGGAGGGAGAGCAGGTTGGCTGTCGTAGCGGGGATCATCAGGTCCGGACTACATTTGCCCCAACACAATGTCAGCCACCATCTTCCCAAATCATTAGCGAGAGCAGTGCGCACCTCTCGGCAAACTCCTGCATCTTCCCCCTCGCGAACCCCAAGATCTGGTCCACATACTCCAGCCGATCCGGATAACAGCTCAAGCTCAAATTGATCAACGACACAAGCAGCGCCGTAATATCCGTAATGGACAAATCCGGGCGGGCCTTGATAAGGCTCACAACCTGTTCCCAGAAGACCTCGAACAGCTTGACGTTCTCGGGTATGCCGCGGAACTTCTTGATGGGCGGCGGGGCGGGGGCGGGGGCGCCTTCTTTCTCTTTGCCTTTGTCTGTTTTTGGCGAGTCTGGTCCATTGGCCGCTGGAGGAGCAGCGGGGGTGGAAGGCTGAGGCTTTTCCGGCTCGGAGGGGTTGACCGCCGACCCGCCCCATTCGCCCGCGCCGGCCTGCACGGCCGGCGGAGGAGGAGAAGTGTGACCATTCGTCCCTCCCCCATTTTCGGCGCCCGCCCTAGCTCTGGCCTTCTGCAACCGAACCTTCTCCGCCAACCTCCGCGCCGCCTCCTCTTCCTGCCGCTTCGTCTCCGCCGGATCCTCATTCTCCGCCTCCCTCGCCGCGTACGCCGCGAGCCGATCAATAAGCGCAATGACGATCTGCTTGATGTTGACCTTCGGATGCAACTGCGCCACCGCGGACAAGAACGGGCCCAGGGTGTGCAGATGGAACTCGTCCGTGAAGACTTGGATCACCACTTCCATCAGGTATTCCTGGGCGATCACGTCTTTGCAGTTGACGACTTGCTCCAGAATGCTGGGTAGGATCGTCGTGCGGTACATCTCAAAGTCGACCCCTTCGAGCTGACTCAGTCGGACCAGGTTGGTGCCCACTAGGATTCGCAGCTCCTTGCGCTCGACTTCGCGTTTCTCGCGCTCGCGGCTGTGGCCCTGGTGCTGCAGACGCACCCAGAGCTTGTTCATCTCGATAAAGTTCGTCAAGACGAACCCGACCGAGTCGCTCAAGTTCCCTTCGGGGCCCTGCGAGTTCCCCACCGGCAAGTGGTCCCTCGTCTGCCCCGAAAGATAGTGCCTGAGGAAAAGCCCACGGGTGGGATGCTGAACCCCGCGACTCATCTCCATCATATCCTTCATGATCTCCTTCACGGGCGCGTCGGGGATGCTCATGTAGACGCTCCCGACGGTGATCATGAGGTACAGCCGGGGGACGATGTTCCCTGCGTACTGGACGAGCTCGTACAGGTCGGCGAGGTGGTGTTTGCCCGAGACGTGGGCGTCGTAGAGGTAGTTGGAAAGATGGCGGAGGGCGTCGAAGACTGCCATGTCTGCAGATTAGAACAACAACTTATCAGCCTTGCTCTCCCTCGATGTGGTAGAAAAAGAGGCGTACAGAGCTCGTAGTACTGCTTCGGCGACAAACTCGACGTCCTCAACTCGCTCAGCATCGTACTAGCACTCTTGAGCGCATCCATCAATTGATCATTTTCCTGTCCTTACGCATCAGCACCGCCATCCTTCTCTCCACTCTCCCACTCTCCCAGCCCGTACGAAAGGGCGGGGAACGCTGGAAGAGAATAGGGCGACGCACCAAACACCGCTTCATCTGCACGAGCTGGATCTTCACCGTCGCCAGTGCTTCGGCAAGGAGCTTGCCCTCCTCGTTAGCGGACATGATAGACGGCGCCGGGCCGCCCGAGACGGAGCCTGCCATCGCGCTCCCTCCTCCTGCTTTTACACCTGGGAGCGGTTTCTGTCTTCCGTTGGGCGAGACCGGGCTGGCGGCCTGACGAGCTGCAGCGGACGTCGACGCGGTAGGAGATGTCGGCGAAGTGGGTGATTTCGGTTGAGCACGCCCCGCGGCAATAGACGAAGCCGGACGCTCAACAACAGGCGAATTGATGGGCGACGCCCAGAAACTGTCGTCTGTGCGTAACGACACCCTGCTCTCTCTCTCAACCCACAACGAAGCCGGGGCGCGGGCTCACTAGGTGTAGTCAATAGGTCGTGGCTGCTCGCTGAACAGCTGGGGGGGAGCTGTTAGCGGGTTACCGGCGGCCTATTTGTAGCGACTTTTAGGGCGGGTGGGCGATATTGGCTGTGGGTGGGGTGGAAGGGGGGACAGGGTATGGTGCGGAACGTTTGGTGGAAGTGGCGGAGGCGATGCACCCCAGGTTCGGGTTTACGGCTTCGCTGCGCAGGTGAGAAAGCGGGGAAATGAGAGGCCAAACTGGATATATGCATCAAAAAGGTGTTATTCTCAAGTGAAGTGCTGTATTTATGACGAGTCAAGTTTATTTGTAGTTACCAATATGACATTCCTCCTGACTAGCTAGAAATCTATAGATACACTATACACACACCCGCCAAAGATCTCTCCAAAACATCTCGCAAACATCATAACAAACTGTCCCTGTCCCGACACCTTGACGACACGAAAAAAAAACAAAGGCAAGAAAAGAAGCGGTTGAGAGTGAGAGGAATGTAAGATGGTGCGCAGCGTGATGAGATGTGGGAAGGGATTGGTTGTGGGGTTGCGGGGTTGCGGGGATTGGGAAGATTGTAAGGACGGAAAGTGAGATAGAATGAAGTGACCAAGCAGATATAAGAGGGAAGGGAAGGGCGGAGGTCGAAAGAGCAAGCGAATGTCCCGACAAAAAGAATGTAAATGTCCAAAAGAATGTCCATTTGATTGACGAGTCACGAAATGTTGAGCGATGTCGAGCCGCAGATGTTGTCGTCCAAGCAAGAACAACGTGAGAACAGGACGGCCCGCTCGTGCCGGACCAGTTGAGGCGAGGCAGGATCAGGTGATTTTTGTGGGTCGTCGATTCGGACTGGGGCGTCTCGGTCCAGTGTCTTCCTGCTGGCGGCGAGGGTTGGTGCGCAAGCATGGAGGACGGTCGACTTTGTGGCTCGCCTGGGTGAAGTTCCACCTGATCGGAGTCCGGCGGGGAGCATACTTGGAAGTATGCCAGGTCATCGCCCTCTCCCGCTCACTGTTTCTCCACATCCCTCTCCCCCCTCTCCCTCTCCCCCTCCTTCCTCTTCCCCCCAGCCCCCCCAGAACTCCGACTCTGCACCAACCCATACCCCCCCGTCCCCCCCAAAACCAACCCAACACTCCACCCCCTCCTCAAACTCCACTCCTCCCCCAACCCCCACACCCCCAACACGACCTGCAACACCGACCTGGCAGCACTGCTAAACATGTGCGTCACTGGACTCGTTACTTTTACGCTCAGCGTGCCTGCTATACAGATCAGGAATCCTACTAGTGCTGTTGTTAGGTTGCCGTAGATGAATGTTGTGGAGCTCCAAGAGCCGGAGTTGTGGAGGGAAAGGAGGGCGGACGGTTCGCCCCGGATTGAGAGGAGCAGGAAGAGGAGCACCGCGGAGCCGAGGTTGCGGAAATAGGCGAGTTGGAGTGCCGAGCCGTGTACGTATGGCAGAGAACGCTTGATTAGGACTGCCTGGAGGGCGACGGAGAGTGAGGCGGCTAGGCCGTACGCTGCGCCCAGGGGGGTTATGTTTAGTTGCCGCTTGCCTGTTATTGGGTCTGCTGGAGGGGGGGTGACGCCGAGGAGGAAGCCGGACGTGACGATTATGGCGCATAAGATGACTTTGGGCGCAGGCCAGGTGCGGGTCGAGATGGAGCTGACGATGATCGTGAAGGGGAGAGCGAGGCCGCGCGCGACTTGGTAGAACGTCGCGTCTACTTCTCGGAGACAGAAGGCGTTTAGCGTGAACCCTGCTACGTCCCCCAGCATTACTGGGGTGAGGGAGATGATCGTTTGCAGGGAGAGGCGGGGGATTGTGACGAGTGTGGGGCGGAGGAAAGAGGTGAGGTGGACCATGAGGACTGTTACTAATGCCTGTTGCACGCGGTATCAACATCCAGAGCTAGTGAGTGGGGTGGGAGAGGGAGAGACGGGACGCACTTGGATGAACACGGTCGTCACCACCAAAGCGGGCGTATCATTCAACACGACCTTATTGACACACACCATCTATCCAAACACATCAGCCCACGTCGCTCTACCCCAAACGACGAAGGAAGAAGAGGACGCACAACAAGAGCAGCAACCATATAAAACCCCACAACAGCCGCGACCTGCAACTGCGAGTACCTCTCTTCCCCCCCTCCTGCTCCCCCTCCTCCTCCTCCTGCTCCTGAAAGCAGTTCCTTCTCCCTCTCCTTTTCAGAGCCCCATTCCTTTTCCGCTAGAGACGGCGACGCCTGCGCAGAAGGCAAAAACGGCTCCCTTGACCCGTCCGAGCCTATGCTGCTCGCTGACGGCGAACGAGGGTGCTCCTGCTCGTGTTTGTCGTCCATCTCGCTCGACATGCCGTACCCGTAGCCGTAAGCTTTGGAGGACTCGTACCCCGGGTGAGGAGTATGTGGCGAAGGAGGCGTCGAGGGTGAAGAAGAGGAAGTAGGGGTACGAGGATGCAGCCACCTCGGCCTCGGATTTTGGGGCGGCGAAAGCAAGGAGGATGCTACCACCGATGCTGATGCTGGAGAGGAAGGGGTCATGGGCGGTGAATATCCCAGCTTGGGTTGTTGCTTGTGAGACATGGGCGGCTGTTGTTGGATCGGCTGATCTGATCGTAGCCTGTGAGGCAGGGGCGAGGGGCGAGGGGCGAGGGGCGAGGGGTTTGCGGTAGCGGTTGAGCTGGTTTAGGCTAGCGAGCAGGTGCGGGCAGGGAGAGGGGGAGGGGGGCGATGCGTCCGACGAAAGTGGAAGGAGGATCAGACAATAGTCACCAGTATCAGTCACCAAGCTACTTGATTGGGCGTTACACCCGCCTCAGTCGGCCGTCGTTACCGTTTTTGTTGTGCTTTGTCTCTGTCGAGTGTTGGGCGCCCGTTGTGCACGGACAGGATGAGGGTGAGGCTGTTGTGTGCTGGCTGGCTGATGTCGGATGAGGCTGGCACGAGGACAACAGCCAGGAGCGAGGAACAACGCTCAGGGAGGGGAAGGGATGGTGTCGGGTCCGAATAGCCCCTCCTGTCGCTGGTCGGATGAGGAAGTCGGCTGCCCACCTAAGGGCCAGAAAAGGGACGAACGAAAGGATGAGCAGGAAGGAACGAGCGAGCGAGCAAAGTGGGGTAAGGAGCGGAAGGTGTCGCTCCTTCAGTAGTGTCTCGAACACCCAAGTCAAGTCAAGAATGAGCGTCCGCTAGGGCCAGGCTAGTCCGGAATGGGAGGAGGGCAAAAGATGAGGATGTGGGTGTCTGACGATCCCACCGGCCTCGGAAGGCTGGCTCCCTCGTGAATTCTGGCGGAGCATTCCAGTCGTCAAGCGGCATGTGCCACACCATCTTTTGTCCCTGAGTCCGAGTGTTTCGCGGCCTGGATCGGGCGTGTCTTGCCCTCACTTATGGGCTTGGCTTAAAAGGGTTTGAGTCCGCTAGGACGAGGGCACTGCCACTCGGAGGGAAAACGAAGTCTGGGACGGACGTTGCTTGACCCGCCATCCCGGAGTACGCTAGGGTCCGTTGATGGCCAGGGATTCTGGAATCAGAAGCGCGACGTGGACTTTGCCGCTGCGACCGGCCGCTTTGTCTGGAATTTCGGTTGTTGCAATACCGCGGCTGGGACAGGTTCGTACTTGTGCGGATGAGGCTGCCCCTGAGGCGGCACGATGAGCGGAGGGAGGGAGGACTTTGTAGGTGTTGTATAACTATCAGTGTTGACAAGGTCGAAATCAGAGAAACTTGTTGGGCTTCAGACGCGTGAGGACTTGAAGGGCTGATCAGCAACAACCATACTTGTGGAAGGCTTCTCTCGGTTCATTACTGCTTCTCTTTCCCCACCCCCTCTGAGCTGTTCTCTATCTCATCTCGTCTACCACGACCAGCGACAACAACGACAACAACGACCATGAGCACCCTCCCCACGCCCCTCACCACCCTCCTCACCACCCTCCCCTCGCCCTACATCCTCATCCCCCTCCTCCTAACCCTCTACCTCCTCCTCACCCTCCTCCGCCCCCTCCTCGCCCTCCACCACCACTACACCCTCGCCCTCCCCACCGGCCTACCAATAAAACTCGCCCCCCTCCCACCCGGCCTGCCCTCATTCTTCCTCCACCTCTTCCTAACCCGCCTTCATCTCTCTCGCCCCGGTACGAAAATACATGGATGGCTGAACGTAGGCCGGCCAGAAGGGTACGGCATGCATAGGGAGATGGGGGATGTGTTCCTTTTGGTGAGCCCGGCGGGGATGAGTATGGTGGTGGCGGACCCGGAGGTGGTTGCCCAGGTTAGCGGGAATAGGGAGAGGTTTCCGAAGCCGCCTAATACGGGAGGTGCGTCCTTTCCCTTCCCTGTCTTCCTCTCCTCTCTCTCTTTCTCTCTCTGCCTCTTACTCTCTCTGTGCCTCTTCGTCTCTCCCCCTCTTCCTCCCCCTATGCCTCTTCTCCCTCTCCTCCCACCCGACCCCTCCGCTCGCCCGAGCCCCAACTGACCCCTCAACAGCTATCATCAACCTCTACGGCCGAAACGTCATCAACGCAGACGGCGACACCTGGCGCTTTCACCGCCGCGTAACGGGGCGAGTGTTCAGCGAAAAGATACACGCTTCTGTCTGGCAAGAAGGGCAACGGCAAGCGGGGGAGATGGTTCGTTATTGGCTCTCTTCTTCCTCTTCCTCAGCTTCCTCTGCTTCCTCCTCTCCCTCCGATTCCTCAGGGCCCTCGCTAGCCCCGAACGGCGCAGAGGAGTTGAAGATCGGCGACAGTATAAGAGTCGACAGTCTGTTCGACGACACCCTCCGCCTAGCGCTCAACATCATAACTTCCTCGGCCTACTCCTTCCCGCTCTCCTTCCCCCTCTCCTCCTCCTCCTCCTCCTTCCCCCCCTCCTCCTCCTCCCCCCTCAGCTCCTCCAGCCCCTCCAGCAACCCAAACCCAAACCCCCCAACCCTAACCCCCCACATAAACCTCACATTCTCCCAGAGCGTAGAGGAACTGAACAAGCACCTCATGCCCCTCTTTTTAACCCCCAGGTGGGTTCTGAGGGTAGCGCCGGGGTGGACGGGGTGGGGGAGGGCTTGGAGGGCTTATGTTGGGTTGGGGGGGTATTTGGGGGGGATGCTGGAGCGGGAGAGGGGGAGGAGGGTGGGGGGGTGGGGCGACCTGCCCACGTCGGCTTGTTCTTCTTCCCTTGGTGCTGCTGCCGACGGGACAACGCATGGCATGGGAGAGAAGTTGAAGGACCAAGAGGAGGAAGAAGAAGACGGAAAAAGGGAAAACCTCCTCACCGCCCTGCTCGACGCTGAAGACTTCGGGGACGAGAAAGAGGGCAGTGGGAGGAGGATGACGCGGGAGGAGGTTATGGGGAATGCGTTTATTTTTATGTTTGCTGGTGCGTCCCACTCCTCCTTTCCATTCTCTGCTTTTGCTTTCTCTTCACCTGTCTTCTCCTCATCTGTGTTGCCCTCTTCCTCTGCGTTCTTCTCCTTTCCTATCCCTCCGTGGTCTTTTTCCCGGCTTGACCTCGTGCTCACCGGGAAGGCCTGGCACGGGAGAGGCACGGTGGATATTTGGGAGCGCAGCTGACCATGCAAGCAGGGCACGAAACAACAGCCAACACGACGCACTACGCCCTCCTCCTCCTCGCCCTCCACCCGCACATCCAATCCCTCCTCCTGCACGAACTCGACACGCTCCTCACCCTCGCTCAATCCCAGTCCCGCCCCCTCTCCTACGCCCACGATTTCCCGCGCGCGATCTTCACACAGGCAGTGATGAACGAAACCCTTCGCCTGTACTCGCCGACGAGTGTTGTCAATAAGTGGACTTGCGGGGATCAGGTCGTGCAGTATGGGGGGAAGGAAGTTGTTGTGCCGGGGGGTGTGAGGGTAGCGGTGAATATTACGGGGGTGCATGCGAGTCCTAAAGTCTGGGGGGAGGACGCGGGGGTGTGGAAGCCCGAACGCTGGCTAGTCCCAATCCCCATCTCTAGCTCGTCGGGCTCATCAACACCCACACCCACACCTAATGGACGCACTATGCCCTCACCCGAGCAAGCGGCGCACCAGGGTGAGGAGAAGCCGCAGAAGCCGATCTACGAGACCTACACCCTCCTCCGCCCTCCCCGGGGCACCTTCCTGCCGTTCAGCGAAGGATCCCGTCAATGCTCCGGAAAGAAATTCGCCACCGTGGAATTCGTCTCTGTCCTCTTCTCCCTCCTCTCGGACTATCGGATCGAGATCCTGGGGGAAGATGAGGGGTGGGGCGAGGAACGGGTTAGAAGGGTACTGAGGGGGAGGAAGGCGGGGGCGTTGACGCTGCAGGTGCCGGAGAGGGTTCCGGTGAGGTTTGTTAGGCGGAAGTAGGGGGGCGGGGCGCGGGGTGGGCTGTGCTGGGTTTGGGTTGGGATTGGGCTTACCGCTTGGAAGCTTCGAAGACTGGACTCGCTGGGAGCCTCGAAGACTGGAGACGGGCCCGGAAGGGCTATTTCTGCTTGCGCTTTAGGGTACTTTACCTTAATGTTACTGGACTTTTGACTATTTCTTATGGATCTGGATCTTGTTCTGGGTCTGGATCTGGACTTGGGTATACGTCCTTATTCCTCCTACTCCTGCGCATGCCCTGGAGCGAGGAGCAGAGCCAGCAGGCATCCACGACGGCATGTGCATGTCGAAATCCGAGACCGGGTTTCACGTCGCCCAACTTAGGAAGAGCACCGAGGGACGACTTTCACCTCATCAACAAAACATCTCATTGCGGTATCCTACCACCGTACCTCACACCGCTTAGTGGTGTGCACTTGGTCGGGTCGGTCTTGATGCCTTGGGCATAACCTCATCATGGAACACCTCGAAGTCCTGCGTGTGGCCGTTGCCCATGTTCACTCTGACCGTGTAGCCCTGTCATCGAGCCTGGTCAGTCTGTGTCCGGCCTGAGCACAAAGAAGTAGAACGTACAGTCGCGTCCACGGCGGTGATGACCCCCCACTTGCCTGCGGCCGGACCCTCCTTGATCTTCACGGTGGTTCCGATGGCCATGAGCGCGCGGGCAAGCATGTATGGCTCCTCGTCGTACAGATCGCGAGCTTCAACTTCTTGCGCCTGGCTCGATACGGCCAGGGAGCGCGAGTAGAGCTCGGCGATCAGATCGGTCGTGTCGACATTGCGGAGGGAAAGGGCGGCGGATTGACCGGCAGCTCCAGATCTGAAATTGGGGGCGGCAGAGACAACAGCGGCGGCGCCGACGAGGGACAGGAGAACAGCGGAGAACTTCATGTTGACAGATGAGTTGGTTGGTGAGGTGAAAGGGGTCGCTTTTGAAAGCAAGATGTACGTCAGCGTTGCTCCACACTGATGTATAATAGCTGCTTACCGTCCGGCGCGGTGTGGTTTGGAGGGTAGTGGTTGAGGTAGAGGGTGCTCTTGAAGACCAGCTTGAGGACGTCTAGGTACCTTCGAGGCGCCTATAAGTAGCCCAGGAGGATGCGCAAAGCAGTTTTCTGCTAGTCGTCCGACCTCCCTTTTTTTGCCCCTTCCCGGGTAATTCTCGTAGGCTGACCATCCTAACATGTTTCAGCCGTACCTTCAGAGAAAGGTACGACATTGGCTTACCTGATCGTATAAGGAACATCGTGCCCCGTACTAGCATTCCATACTTTTCGTGCCCCTTCCCCGGTATTTTCCGTGGGCTTACAATCCTAACATGTTTCAGCCGTCCTTCAGAAAAGTACGGCCTCGGCATGCCCGGTCGTACAAAGAAAACATTCGGCCTCATAGTAGCAGTTCATGTCCCTGCGACGCAAAGAGACTTGACGACATATGCAGTTGGCGGTGACCGTGGCGTACCTACTTTGCGGACTTTAGTATTTATCCACACGGAGGGCTTTCCCGGCCATACACGGACGGCGTTTCCCGAAGACGGACACCGCGTGCCACGCGTAATCCGCACGAGTCTGGGCATGTCGGAAAAAGCGTTTGCTCGGTCGCACAGCTCTCTTCTTAACGAACCACCGGCGTGGCCCGCATCCTCGCCGGCCTACTGCATATGGTGGATACACCTCATTTTCGTCGCTCCTCTCGCCACCTGCAAATGTGTGTATGGTTGCTGCACTTGTGATGCGGTCCCTCGTCGCTTTCTTTCCAGCGCGATCACAGCTTCCCCGCCATTGCAATCTAGCAGTCTTGATGAAACGTTCCCTCCTTATATGCACGGCAGTGCGCTCCATCCTGGCATGTTCCAAAACCCAGTGAACCCAGCCCCGCGACTCATCCCGATTTGCATACTCGGGTTGGAGCCCTCTCAGACCCTCTTCAGGGGCCCGAATTGGTAGGCGGAAGTAGGCAGGTGAGCTGGGGCTGGGTGGGTTCGGACAGTTTGCTGCCCGCATCTCTCTGAGGAGGTGGGAGGAAGATGAGAAGAGCGATCCAAGGCGCGAGAACTGAAGGGTTGCGAAGAAACGAAAGGCATCATCGCAAGGGAAGGGGGCGTGTCGGGCGAGAGGTCCGGAGGGGGCCGCACTTTTCCTGGAGTGAGGAGAGAAGAATAACGGGAGGACGTGGCAATAGGAGGTGCACTGAGGCGGGACTGGGAGGAGATGGGCTGGATGGAGACAATGCGCCCCCGGGCGTCGGACCTTCAGTGGGACGGTGGAGGCTTTCAAGACGGAAGGGTAGCTATAGGGGGTTAGAGCTGGGGAAGGGTCGTGAGATGAAGAGCAGACCGATGGAGCGTCCTTGCATGCCGTCAAGGAAGCGAAGTGGAAATGCTGCATGAAGCCCCACTGGGACAGCTCGCCCCGTAGGCTGGAGGTTTGGCCGTTGGCGAGCGAGTGAACCAAATGTGCAAGCTAAAAGTGACCAAGGCGAGAAGGGTGGTGCCGATGGAAGTAGAGTCAGGTACCAAGATTAGAATAACGGGCCAAGTTGCTTTCGCTTGCTGCGGCCAAATACAGCACATCTGCTCCAAGACGCGTGCAGTAAGGCGGCCAGGGAATTCCAAGGGTTTCAAATGTTGGGCGCGATTGGATTGAAGGGGTATCATCGGGACTACAGGAAGCTCTTGAACGTCATGGGGAATCTGTACCAGGATCGAGCTACTTGGGGAGGAGGAAGGATGGGAAGAGAAGAGGGTCGGGTTTGACGCTGCCGGTGCCGGTGAGGGTTCCAGTGAGGTTTGGTTGGTTCAGGGTTCGGAACGGTTAGTGGGAGCTGAGCTTTCGGTCACCACCGCTGTCTGGAGATTGGACTGGATATGCCTTTTCTACTTTCTGGACATGGGTATCTCAAGGAGCTGGACTTGCTATATTCTTACTTCATCGCATGTCCAGAAGCGAAGCCAGCACGGAACGCGCGATGCGTGAAATCCCCGACCGAAATTCACCGCTGCGACCTAGGAAGAGCGTTGAAGGACAACTTCGGGGCCACTCGCGGGGCCTGGGGTGCGGCCGCGTCTAACGGGGTATGGACTGGCATATCCATCTCATCAACTGGACATCTCATTGCTAGCTGTATCCTACTGCGCCTACCGTCTAATGATGGCCGCGGGAAGCGGCCGGCGGCGACGCGTCCGCGACCTCGTGGTGGAACACCTCGATATCTTGCGTGTGACCATTTCCAACATTCACTCTGACCGTGTAGCCCTGCATACAGGTCAGCCCAGGTCCAGCCAGCCTATTGAAAAACTCAGCCCGGGCTGAGAACTTGAACGTACAGTCGCGTCCACAGCAACGATATGCCCGAACCTGTTCCTGGCTGGCCCTGCCAAGATCCGGACGAAGGTGTTCACCCGCAGGGCACGGGCGGCGAGGTATGAGCCCGACGAGTCATCGTCGTCGAGAGCGCGGGCTTGGACTTGTTGTTCCTGATTCGATACGGCGGCGGAGCGCGAGTAGAGCTCGGCGATGAGCTCGGTTGTGTCGACGTCGCGCAGGGAAAGCGCCGCGGTTTGACCGGCAGCTCCGGACCGCATGCTGGGTGCGGCTGAGACGACGGCGGCGGCGCTGACGAGTGTGAGGAGAACAGCGAATTTCATGTTGACAGATGAGGTTGGTGAGGTTAAAGGGGTTGCTGCTGGAAAGGTCCGACTCGTGAGTCGTGCAGCACCGTTGTTTGGTAGAGGCTTACCGTCCGGCGCGGTGGTGGAAAGGTGGAACGAGTGGTTGAGGTAGAGGGGATTTGAAGACCAGCTTGGGGAGTTGGAAGTAGGTCTGAATCCCCTATAAGTAGCCCTCAGAAAGCGCACGGACCAACCTCCTGGACTTCTTCTGGTTTCTTCCTCACTATTCCTAGAAATTCCCCGACCCGTTGACCCCTCCGTTTCAGGAAACCCGGCCGTCTATGGGGCGTTACTGCGATAGAGAATGTATGCCCCACGAATACGTTCGAAACGCTTATCAATCAACTTCCCACCCTGGCATGTGGACCTCTTCATCTCGGAAAGCTCGGATAATTGGGTTAAAACCGAATATGGCATCTTCCCCCCGGCTAATGTTTCATCGCCCTGCGGGATATGCAACTGGTCATCGGAACCGCTCGCCCTACCGTGGAGGAGAGGCAAGGAAAATTGAGGTGGGTGTCCGGACATCTTTTTTTCCGCACCGAGCTATTAGTCATCTACCTGTCAGTCGACATGTTGAATTTTCCGTTTCAGGCAAGTCCGGAAGCGGGTTTACGATGGAACCAGACATTGTGCGCATGCTGGTGTTTCATATCCCTGCAACGCATGGACAGTGCGCGACGGGGCGACCGGCGCATTTAGCAGTGAACCTACCATTGCTAAGTCTGGTATTCGCATGAGACGATTTTCCGTGGAACAAAATCGATTGTACAATTCAGTACTCCACAGGCTTCTATTACGTTACTGAAGATCAGACATGCTGTGCTGTGGGAAACTATGCTATCGCGCTCTCCTTCTCACAGCCACTCGCGCTGTCCTCGCCCTCACCATGATACCCATCGTCCAAAAAGGGGTTGCACCTCAGCTTCTTCTCCCCTTTCACCTGTTGTAAACACCACCGGATGGAGGCGAGAAATGTACGGACGAGGTAGCAAGAGGAGGGTCGGCACCCGTTCCTCCTCTTCGTCGCAGGAGGGCAAACCAGACTGTCTGAGCGACCAACCGCGGGCCGTCTCGTCGTAACCGCACCTTGTAGCCGCCGTGGAGTTTCATATTGATGCTGGCTGAGATTGTGGTGTTCCCCTTCCGGGTTCCTTCTTTTTGATGTGGGAAGGCGGTGGGCTCCTGCGCTTTTGGTTAGGGTCGATCACACGGGCTGTGTGACCGAGTTGCAATTGGTACCCGCCACTGTATTCACGCTGTACTAGACTACTAGTCCTCCTCTTTCCACCTTTCCCTCACTTCACTCGATCAAGAGCTCAAGCACCACGTAACAGTCCTCATTACTTGCCTCGCCTCCTTCAGCTGGAGTCCAGCCCCATGATGCTAGGCCATGTAGCGGGCTCAGGCCAAACGCCTTCCGTAGACGAAAATTCTCTTGCGTATCGCACCGCTGCCCTTCACAATCTCAGTGTCCTCTCTCTCTACGCGTTCCGCCCGGAGCTTGGGTGCTGCTGTTACTCGTGGCAATCGCCCCCAGTTCCATTCTGACCTGACTGCTCACAGTCCCACAGTCCCAGCGGTCCTGGGCCGCAGCCCGCCCCTACAGGTTTCCCGCTACCATTAACATGACAGTTCGCACTTCTGCTCAAGGCCGAAGCTCGAAGAACACCGCACAGATAATGACCGCTACAGACCGAGAGGAGGGCACGTTCTGAAGTATCAATTGCGTCTATTATCTCCGTCGGTGAATGGGAACTGGACGATCACCGCCGACCGCAACCCATTTCGTCGTGTTCTTGCGCGACACATACGCTCTCACGACCATTAGCCGACCGCAGAGGATCGCTACCATCACCCGACGGTCACTCTTTGTTGATATCGGGTTTCTCAGTATAGTGCAGTAGTTCCTACATAGGCACACTGCCGTTGTCCTTCCCTCACAGGCGGGTTCGCATTTCTTTCGAACATTCTACTAATCGGCTTCGAATCTCTAACTGTCATCGCAAACCTTGCTACTGCTCTAGTGACTATCGAGATGTGGTTCGAGCGTTTATCGGGCTCTGCATGTCGTAAGTCCAGCTCCAGCCCTTTCCACGGAAGATCCACCGAATTGATCCGGTGCCCCACGCATATCTCTTTCCAGAAATGGAAACCCAAAGTTCTGTTGTGCAAAAAAAGAAGTTGTGCGTAGCTCCAATCAACTCTACGCCTCATTCTTACTAGATCCGACGTCAAGTCCGGCGCCCGTACTTTCGACAGGGTAAACAATCGCTAGAAAGCGCACGCAGTAAGCCAACAAGCTCCAGACACATACGCGCCTCCCTTCTGCCCAGAAAATATATGCGCGCGGACGCGTTGTCCGCCACAGACGTCAGTTCCCTGCCTCGCCCCGGAAGGAATGGAAGGCTTCCCATTACGCCGAGCTTCGGGACGAGGCACAAGGGCCGGGGGCGTGCCTGGAATGTTTAGCGTGGGATCCTTCTATCCCTGGGCCGCCTGCCACCGTTAGCGCTGTCAATAATGTCAATGCGTGGTCGGTTGGTTCCGCACAGTAATAATGAACTGTCGGGACGATGGGCGGCGCTTTTTGCTTGCTTATGCTTGTTTGCCGGCGGCGGTCAGCTGCCGGAAATTTGCCGTTTCTCCGGAATATTGGTTGACAGCTGCGCATCGACCGGTTATTGCAGAGTTACTTTAGCGTTTCTGTCAGTAAGACCAATTAACTATGACCGTTAATATTCCTGGTAGCCTCTAGTCCGGATATAGTGCATGTGGATATCGGACAGTGATGTCTCATGAGCGAAATTGAGTTGAGATCCCCGCTGCGCTTACAGCCCGATTAGGAGTTCCTCTGAACTCCGCCTGAGCTCGCTCCAAAACCTCTCCATCGTCCCTTCCTCGAAGCCGTTCTCGTCATAGGCCATGTGCAGCCACATCCGTCCCGCAAAGGTATGCGCCAAGAGGAGTATGCCGCCCGGCTTTTGCCGGCTGGCTGTGGCCACATCGAGGAGGGTGATTTCTGGGTATTCGGAGGCGAGGTAGACCTTGTCCAGGTTGCCCATTAGGGAGATTCCCATTAGTGCTTTGCTCGGTGCTGGTTCAGAGCGTGGTGCGAGAGCCTCGAGTGCGTCCGAAGGTGGCGACAGCAGTAGTGCCGACTGCCCGTACTTCGCAGTTGCCGGAGAAGCCGTGTCTAGCGCGAATGTCCGACCTGCTCGCTCGGCCCGCTGTGCGCCCATCATCCGCGCCCGATGGACGAGGAATTTAGACTGTGTGATGCGTGCAATCTGGTCCCTCGCCGAGCGGGTACGTTCCCAGAACGAGCCTTCCGGAGCGTGCCGTTGTTTGCCGCACGGCGCCGCTGCCGAGCTCGGAAGGAAGGAGGGGAGGACGATGTTGAAGTATGTGAGTGCGACGAACCAGTATGACATGGATTTCTCCAGTTCTGGCGTCGAAAATTGGAAGTATGGCCGTAGGCTCAGAGCAGTGTAATTCATTCTGCTTTTAGGTAAGCCTGCCCTCCCAAACGCAAAACAAGAGAAACGCATACATAGGCAGCTCAAACCCTTTGTGCAGCATTCTTGCCCAGGCAACATCCACCAGCGCGAACACGGCATGGTTGGCACTGACGCCACGCTCCTTACATCTTTGGAGAATCCGTCTGGTCTGCTCCACGGAGAAACCACGTTCGAGGAGAATGGTACGCATCGGACCGCGTTGTTTTCTGGGTAGGACATGCCCGCCGACCTCCCGTGCTTGAGATTGCAGATAGTTGACTTGTGCTGCTGCTCGTGCGAGTTTCTTCTCCGGAGGAAGAGCCAGGAGCGCCTCTACCGGAAGGGGAAGCCTGGTATCCTACCACCGCATTTCAGTGCCTGACACTGCAGAACCTACTAAAGAAGGCAAGTTACCCATCGTCCTTCCATCCCCTTCAAGTCCTGCTCCAGAGCATGCAACAGCTCGCCAGTCCGCTGCGGGGAAGCTAGCAGCACGAGCAAGTCATGCGCCGACTGATGGAGAGGTAGTGCATCGCCCGAGAAATGGGGCGCGCAGAGGTACAAGTCATACGACTGCCTCGCTTCTTCCGCAGGCGCTCGCGGAGTCACGCCATTCGGTACGGGCTTGCCGTCGGATACTGCCTCATGACTTCGCGAAGAAGAAGGTACGATCGTGAGTCGGCTGATGCAGGTATCGTCCAGCGCCCTAGGACCGTTCATGTACCTGTCGATCCACTCGGATTTGCTGCATTGCTCGAATGTCAGCCTCCGACGGGCAGCCTCTAGGAGTTCTTCCTTGTTCCCAGGAACGGTGAAGCTGCATCAAACAGAATTTCTCATCAGCTTCCCCGCATGGGGTGGATAGGAGAAGGAAGGACTGTACCTGAAGTAAGGCTCTTGGTGTGCTGCCAGCTCATCGTCTCCCTCTCCGTTCGGATCGGGCAGTACAACGCTTGATAGGAGCAGAGGATGCCTCAGCAGCAGGGTGCTCCATGCGATCAACATTCGCTCGCGCGCAAGCAAAGAGGGGGGTGCGATGAACGCGATGTGCAGAAACCTGTTTATTCCAGGAGCAACGGCCGAGGAAGCGAGCAGTGGTGGTCAGTGGGATAGCGGGAGATGCGGCCGGATATAGAGGGAATGTTCCCAATTTTGGTGTGCGGGCCAAAAGGCGAATTTCGGGAATAAGCAGAACAATCGAGAATATGAACAATGCGGACAATGCGGAAAATTCGAGAAAATCACAACAATCCGATTAGTAACCCTTTGCCTAGTACGCAAAGAAAGGCACGCACATATCACCCACGCCTGTATGCGAATACGCGTGGAACGCATACTCGCTATCCCCTAGCGGTCGGGTCCAGGTTTCCTGCTCCTGCTCCCGCGCCGCGCCGAGCGCATTCGTGGAAGTAGAAGTGGAAGTCCGCGTCCAGGCCATCGTTGGAATGTAGGTGGACAGAATGTGTCGACAGTTGTGGAAGGTTAAGATCCGTGTATTCAGGACGTGGATGTACGCTCAGGCTGGGTACTGTATTGTCCCAATGAGTGGGTATATCCAGCTGGCAGCTGGCAGCTGTGGCGGTCCAGATCCCCTCGCGCCAGGAAGCGCGTAAGGATAAGCAGGTCAAGCGTTTAGAGTGAAAGCGAGCTAAGCCGATTGCAGTCACCAGCTTTTGAGCCGTGTGTTCGACAATAATGCCAGCAGGACAAAGGATGTCAGAAGTAGCTCGAGGATGGAGCCGCGGGTCCCTGGTACGCTTGCTAGCCTTGCTGCTGGTGTTGGTGCTGGTGGAGATGTTCGGCTGCGAGTTCGGCTGCTGGTCGGTGCCGCCTTTTTGGATGGAGGGGCTGGGGTGAGCGCCAAGCTGTATGCTGTTGGTGGGCGTGTTGGTCCGCTGACTCCTCCTCGCGCTCGCTGTAAGGAACGGCGACGTACTCCACTGCTTGGCTGGTTCACTGCCCGACAGAAATTGGTTGATGCAGGGCAGGAGGCGGCTCGTATGACTCCCGTCAATTGTAGACTTGTTAGACCTTGGTTTGGGATGGTGTTGGAGGTCTGTGTGGCCTGGACAGGAAATGTAGCAAATATTGATCCTGGAGTCTATTGCGCTAGTGTTGGATGATGAATCGAGGGTTTGGTTGGACGTGTCAATGTGCCTGCATGATCAATAAGGATCAGATGAGATCAATGGGGAGCACGGGACCCTTGTCTGACTCTTATGGGCTAGTACAGCACTTAGCGCAACTCGGTTTGGCGGTTCGATTTGAACATCGAGCACTGGATCTCCCTTTGCAGCCAGCAGTTTCTGAACGAGTTCCGAGTGAACTGGAGGAAAAGTTTCGCCAGTTGTTGGGGGGAAATGATGGTCACACGAGCTGTTGCACTGCAAGCGTTGAGACCGCAGGTGATGTTGGCCGCAGCCGCCGGCAACGGACACCCATGACATCAGCGTTCATCTCGCTTTTTTGACCCTTGCGGGTTGTGCCACACCGCCGTCAGCGATCCCTGAATCAACTTTGGGCTGGAGGTCGCACGTCAAGCTTCCGGTGGTTAACCGGCCGCAGCCTATTGCGGCTAAATGTTGGTTATGCAACAGATGCGTTTGGATGCTGTAACAAGTTGCTGTCTGGCTCGAACAATTCATTCCTAGGAAACGGGTTGTAGGCACTGATGTCTGATTCGTCTCATACTGATTCATCGTTGTATTCTGTTAGTATCTCAACGACGTGTCGCGCCCATAGATTGGAGCAGCTGATGCCCAGCCCGGCGGTAGAGTCAAGAGGAGAACAGCGGGCCGAAACGATGCTGACGGTTGCTGACACTTGTCTCGAAGAGCCTTACGCAAGTCGGATGATCGTCAGGCCACGTGCTGTCAATCAGGAACCAAACGACGCAGGGCGACCTTTCAAGCGGGAAGTTGTTCGAGTCCGCTTGCTTCCGCCTGATCCCGGCGCCCGATCCAATATACTAAGTTTGGTTCCTATCCTGGGCGCTAAGTTTGGCAACAAGGGACACGGCAGAGACCCCGGAGAAACATAGCAAGGGGTCCTCGTTTTCGCCACTAACGGCAGACGGTGACGGTGCGGCGCAACGGAGGACCCTGAACTGAGAATGAGCGTTCCGCCGCAGAACGTTACGAACCCAACCCATTTTTGTGTGCTGTGTCCGCACGACTTTCGATGGAAACGCTAAGGACGGAGCCGCGGAGAATGGTGGTTACTGCCGACTTCGAAGACGGTTTGGAAGGTTCTGATTACTTTCGGACATGGCTTCTCGATTCGCGCTTCTTTGGCTCAAGGGGAAGGTTCCTGGTCCAGAACAGGGCAGGAACGGCAGAACCACGTCCGCACAGGAAATGAACGACAAATGAAGGTTGGATGACCGGCCGCCTTGGCTGTCCACTAGGCTGCTGCATATGGCGGTGGCGGCCGTGCATGCGACTTGCGTGGAGGACAGGTGAAGGGGAAGGAGGAGGGGAACAATCAACTTCTCCTTGGCACGCTTCGCCGCAACTCGGCTCGCTTTGTGCTCGCAGGTCGCAACCGCATCATCCCTCTGCCCCTTTGCCTAAACTCTGTGCTATCCGCGACCGGCAACCCGCAAAGCGCCGAAGACATTGCCCAACCCGTTTGGTCGGACCCGATATACACGGCCAGGCGCTGTCTACGCGCGCTATAACTGCCCACCGTGTACGAGACACCTACCACGAGCAACAACATTCCAGTCCCCCTTCCGCCTGCGTCGGGCCCGGACCTCTGGACCTCTGAATCTATCTGGACAACAACACAACCTTCGCAGTACGAGCTACGAAGCCCTTGTCTGGCAGTCTCAAAAGGCACATAGCAGCACATACCGGCATTCTCGGATCGCGCGCGAGACATTCCAGCCGCCCGGCTCGCATTGTCGCAGACCAGCAAGCCATCTCCCCGTCATCGCCGCCCTCGGTCTGAACCCCGCTTCAACGGCAGTCGCAGCGGTTGTAGCAAGGGAGCTAGAGATCGACCAAAATTATATCGCCCACGTGAGTGTCTGATTCACCCTGGCCCTGCTGGGCAGGGATACGGGCAGTGAGCTGACGTTGATCCAGATCCTTGCTGCGTGCCGACTCAAGGTGTCTCGCCTGTACCTGCGCATCCGACCACGCTACCCTGAGCCTTAGCAGCGTCATCGAGCGAGAATCTGCCTGCTATCCCCAGATAGGAAGCAAGGGGCAGGGGACATCGGCAGGATCGGGTATGGCTGGGCATTCCTAGCTTTGCATTCCATTCTCGTTCTCATACACCCCGTCACTCGACCAGCCACCCCCGAAGTAGCGGAAGCCGCGTCAGTTCCCGCCCATACCGAACATACCGGGCCATACCGTACCGATCTAACGGGCATACCGCGAATTCTTGGGATTCCCACGACAGGGTCGGGTTCCTCGCCTGCACCGCACGCACAACGAATTGCAGCACGGACAATAGCGGCGAGGGGACGACTACTTATTCGCCGCTGTTTGCAATACCCTCTCCTCCATCTCGCTCGCTGTCTCTGCCCCGTCATCCTCTCCCTCTGCTCGGCTCTACGTCTTATACACGCGAAAAGGAAGAGCGAGGATGGCTACGGCGACGATGACGTCTCTCAGCGCAATGCCAACCCATGCGCTTACACTCCCCCCTCTCCCCACTCAGGAACAGGCGCTCTCCCTACACCTCTCCTCCTGCGCACCGTCCTCCCCTCGGCCTCATCCATCATCATCCCGCCTCAACCCCATTTCCATTTCGCACCTTTCCCCAGCTGAACAGCTCCTCTTCGAATCCTACTCTTTCGCTCCGACTCGCCCCGTGCCCCAGCCCTTCGTACACCGAGCCTTCGAGGCGCACGCCGCTCGCTCGCCGCAATCCATAGCAGTGGACCACGCCTCCGCCTCCGAATCAATAACGTATGGCCAACTAGAAATCCGAGCAAACCGCCTTGCTCGCCGACTCCGAGCCGCCGGGGTCAGGCCAGGGAAGCGCGTAGTCATCCTTTGCAAGCGGAGCATCAGCTATGTCACCGCCATCCTCGCCACGCTCAAGACAGGCGGGCAATACGTCCCGCTAGACGCGCAGAGCATAACGGAAGAGATGCTCGCCCACGTCCTGAGCGACTGCCATCCGCAAGTCGTGCTTTGTATGCGGGAGTACGCCTCTCGCCCTGCGCTCCTGACCAGGGGGGTCGAAGGAAGGAGGATGATTCTGGAGGATGTTGTCCAGGCGGACGAGGAGGCTCAGGCGGACTCGAGCAGGGTTAGGGATCTGAGCAGGCCGGACGATGGGATATATGTGATCTATACGAGCGGGACGACGGGACTTCCGAAGGGTGTAGATGTGCGGCATATAGGCGTGGCGAATGGTGCGTCCTCTTCGCACCCCTCCCTTCTGCGCAGGAATGCTGACGCATATATGTCGTGTAGTGATCTCCGGCCCACCAGGGAACGTGGGCATGCAGCCCGGCCTGCGCGTAGCCCAGCTTCTCAACATCGCCTTCGACATGTGCGCCTGGGAAGTCCTCGGCTCGCTGTACAACGGCTGCACGCTCCTGCTCCGCGGAGACCGGTACGCGGACTGGGTGCACGTCCTCCGCCGAGCAGACATCGTCATCTCCACACCATCCATCCTGGCCCGTCACAAGCCCGAAGCGTACCCCCAGCTGAAGGCAGTCATCGTCGGCGGTGAGCCCTGCCCGCAAGCACTGGCAGACGAATGGGCAAGACATACCCAGTTCAGCAACTGCTGTGGCCCTACCGAGATAAGCGTAGCCAACACCGTCCAACCTCACACGCCCGGTTACCCGCTCAGCATAGGCCGCCCGATCCCGAACACGAACGTCTATGTCCTCGGTCTCGACCCGCTCGATCTTACCCCAGCCCGGATAGGCGAAGTAGGATGTATGTGGGTAGGCGGCATAGGCGTCTCACGCGGATACCTCAACTTGCCGAGCAAGACCGCCGAACGCTTGCGACCGGATCCGTTTGTCAAGTGGGACGGGAGGGGCCAGAGACCGATGATGTTCAATACGCTTGATCTGGGGCGATGGAGGCCGGATGGACAGCTGGATCATTGTGGCCGCGCGGATGATCAGGTCAAGATCCGTGGGTTTAGGGTCGAGCTGGACGGGGTTGCCACCTCGATGCTGTCACATCCTGATGTCAGGGCGGCTGTTGCCCTGAAGGTCGGCGAGCAGCTTTGGGGGTTCTATGCACCCAACGGCGTCGGCGATGAGGAGGTGAGGGAGGCTGTCCGGAGGAAGATGCCTGAGTATGCGGTTCCTTCGCGATGGGTTTCGATGGAAGAACTGCCCCTCACGCCGCGGGGGAAGGTCGACAAAGCCGTACTGCGAGCATTGGCGGCGGACATGCTGGCTTCGGAGTCCCCGGTTACTACGGAACGAAAGGTCGGAAGGGTGGACAAGCCAACATCAACTGGAATGAGCCTGCGTGACCTCAAAGCACGGCAGGGCGGTGCTGGGGAGGAGCCGGTCATTACGATGGCTCTTGGCAGTCCAGCGCTCAGCGACTCATCGAGTAGCAGCAGTGGCAGGTCGTGCCTGAGCAGTCCAGCGCTTAGCGACTGCTCAAGCAACGGCGAGGCGGGGTTCCTGGCTCCGCCGACGGATGGACAATGATGGATTTCTTTTTTGGGTTTTGCGTTTTTCTTTCTGATCAAAAGACACTATCGTTCCTTTTTCCTCACGCTCATTAATGTCTCTTTCCCCTCTCCCCCTCTCCTCCTACACAACCGGACTATTCCCCTGCACTAATCATCCTGTATCATATAGCTCACCTAGTATCCCCTCTCCCCCGCATCAGCAACCTCACGCTCCCTTCCCGCTCTCCGCGACCATCTCCTCCCTCTCTTCCTTAATCCCCCTCTCCTCCTGTAAAACCGGCCCACCACAATCTCCCCCAATGTAAATAGTAGACTGCTGCCATGGAATGTCAATTCAACCAATCTTAATAGCCCCTGCATGAGAGATATGGCCGCGTCCGAAATCGCCTTGCCAGCTTTGTGAGATCGCCTCGGCCCGAAGACGTCGCGCATCCCTTGAGGACGACCGGAGTGGAGGTCGATGATGAGCTGGGTACAGAGTATGCATACTACTCGCTATCCAGCTTCGCTACTAGCCAGTACACACTCTGAAAAGCAACAATGTCCGACCCCCGAGTAGTCGTAATAGCCAAGGTCCGTCCTCTCCCCAACCCGCGCTCCAGCTAGCCCGGCACGTTATATGCTAATCCCTACACCTTCCAGGTAACGGTAAAGCCAGAAAAGCTCGCCAGCTTCAAACCCGCCTGGGCCGAGTTCATGCGCGGCGTCAAGACCGAGCCGAACTGCATATACTTTAACGTCGCTGTGTCGGAGGACGAGACGGTTTATTGGATGTATGAGGAGTGCGTCCCATTACCCTCTTCCCTCTGTACCGGACGCTGATGTCAATGGCAGGTATACGAGTCAAGCAGGCTTAGACGAGTACGCTCAATTCTCCCTATGGCCGGGATAGAAGCTGATCGGGTGGTGCTGCTCGTAGACATGAAGCCAGCGCCCACTACAAGAAATTTAACGCCCTGGCCGGCGACAGCGGAGAGTCCTTCTGGGCCGAGGTACGCAAATAATCGGCCGCCCTACAGCGAGGAGAGGGATAAGTGTGTGACTGATTTGGGTCGTAGAAACCAGAAGTTAGTAAGACATGGAAGCCGTATTTCTGAGTTCTCGCCGCGCACGGAAAGTACGAATTCAAAGCGAGCGGCAGAGGTTTGGGAAGGAGGAGCATACATCCAACAGGCCTGCCAGGGCAGAGTGGGACGAGTCCTGCTGTAGAGTAGAGCAAAGCAACCAGGGAATGCATTATCCTGCTTCATATTCCCCGAGCCAGTGCTCCAGTTCTCTCTAGTAATACCTCCTCAACTTCCTCCCCGTCCCGGGAACGACGAACGGATCCGCCTTCTTCTCCTTCCCGAACACCCGCTCCTTCACCCCCTCGCCAAACGCCCTCCTATGTATCCCACTCACGCTCTCATCCCACAGCTCGCGCCACATCATCACCCCTCCCCCACCGACCTCAGCGCCCGTGGAGAGCTGAGAGACCTCGCCCCTCCGGGGGTAACGCATCCCCCTGCCCTTTGGCACGGGCTTGGGAGCGCCGGGGACGGGGGAGCCGGTGAGCGCGTACTGCCGGATGAAGGAGCGGAGGGAGAAGTCCTGCCGCAGGGGGGCTTTCATGTCGCTTATAGGGCCGGGCTGCGGGAGGAGGAAAAGTGTATAGCGGTGGTAAGGCGAGCCGGCTTGGGGATGGGGAGGGATGTAGGGGAGTAGAGGGGCGGGGAGGGAGAGCGGTGAGGGGGTGAGGTTCGTTAGGGGGATGTTGGGGATCAGCCAGTGCAGGTAGGTCGTGTAGGATTGGGTTTGCGGGGAGGGGACGTCTGGACGCATACCGTTAGATGAGCCAACGCAGAGGAAGAGCACGAATAAGGGAGTAGGAACGTACCAGGATCGACCATCACCAACGTGTAGTACTTCTCATCCGTATGGAAAGCCGTAACATGCAGCTCCGGCTCCTTCTCCGTCTACCCACACCATATCAGCCCCCCATCCTCGCAACCAACCCAAAACGGAACGCACCTGCGCCGGAAGGACATAAACCCCAGGCTCGACATCCCCCTCTCTCCACCCGACCTGCTCTTTGCCCTTCACAACCTTCACTTTCTCACCGCTCTCTTTGAGCCGTTTTGCGTCTTCGGACTCGGCGTGCGGGAAGTGGACGCGGAGTTCGAGGGTCGGGTCGTGCCAGGGCAGAAGGTCGGGGATGACGGACATTTGCCAGATACGATCCATCTGCATGTGGGCAGGCATTTAGTATTTGACCACGATGCGAGGGGAGGAATGTCGGGAGTGTGAGGAGAGGAGAGGAGGGACGTACGAGCAAATCGAGAGCACCCTCCTTTCTCCATTTCTGTTCCCTCAAATGCCGGTATACGGGCTTTGACATATCCCCTACCGCCCGCATTCAGCATCTCGTCAGCACCCAAGAGGGAGAAAACGGAAGACGCACACAACCCATGCTTATGCCTCCACCGAACCTCAGGATCATTAATCCACGCCTCAACCTCCAACTTCCTCACTTCCCGCTCAACTTGCTTCCTCTCCTCACCCTCGAGCGAGCCTAGCTTCGCCTGCAGCTCGGCGAGCTTTGCAAGTTTCTGCTCTTTGTCGGCTTGGAGGAGCTGGAGGGAGAGGTCATATATCTTCAGAGTTCCGGGAGCGAGTGGGGGTTTGTATGTGGGTGCATCGGACTGGGCTGAGCTGGACGAGGCGGCGGCTGATGGAGAGGCGGTTGCGTAGAGTCTGCTATGCAGCGTTCGGGAGTGGTGGGAGCATAATGAGCTCGCTGCTCTTCTTGCTGTTCTCATCGACATTCTACTGTCCTGGCCCAGCTAGCCCGAGATCACCAAGTCCAGCAGGAGAAAGAGGAGGGGGAGACGAGGTTGAGGTCGGCGACGAGGGACGCGAACGGAAAAGTGCTTCAGGGTCCCTTTACCCATAAAAGGCAATTTGAAATTCCGGTTCCGCGGTGTCGTGGTCACCGCGTCCTCGTCCTCAGCGTCGTGGTCCTCAGGTGCTCATCGTCTCTGACAGCCTCGACGACGCCCAGGTAGTGGGAGTACTGGGTCAGGATGCCCTCACTCGCACTGAGCATATTCTTGCTCGTCCTTATCACCCAAATCATACAATGGGTCGGCCAGAGCGTACTTGAGGATTATGTATGCCCTCCGCCTGTCTCCCTCTTCAACCTACTAACATACCCGCGCGCGCAGGCCTTCGCCCTCTACACCCGCCTCTTCTCCCCCGGCCCAGCCCGAAAACAGCGTCAACTGCGAAAAGAAGTCTACTCTGACAAACAAGACCTAATGCGGACTTCCGCGCAGGACGAGTTCGCGAAATGGGCTAAACTGAGGCGGAAAGTGGACAAGGGGTTAGCGGACTTGGAGAAACTCAGTGCGTCCAGTCTCCTTCTTCATCTCCTTCTTCTCTCCTTTCCTCCGAGCTCGGCTGACTGATCTGGACAGACTCGGAGATGTCCACCGCTAGGACTGCATTCTCGGTCAAGTTCAGGACTGTGCTTTGGCTCCTAACGACCGGCACGCAATGGGCAATCGCATGGTGGTACCGCTCCGTGCCCGTCTTCTGGCTCCCGCCAGGCTGGCTAGGTCCGATCGGGTACTGGCTCAGTTTCCCCTGGGCACCAAGAGGTACGCTTGCACTTCTCTCCTCTACCCCTCCTCTTGCGATCGATCGATCGGTCTAGATGGTGCATGGCGCATGGTGTGCGGTGCTGACATGGAGAGTAGGGAGCGTCTCCTGCGGCGTATGGCAATTCGCCTGCCGTCGAGCAATAAAACAGTTCGAGCGACTCGTACTAGCGATCTTCTGTACGTCCCTCTTCCTTCCTCTCTCTCTCCCTCTCCCCACTCCCCATAACCTTCCCACCTTCCGGCCTCTTCGCGTTTACGAGTGTACTGATGCTACGGGAGCAGCGATGTTAACGAATCGGACGGCGGGGATGGCCATGCCCAACCCTACACCTGTGCCGATGGCCGTGCCGGCGGGTGCGCCGGGTGGGGGAAGGGAAAAGAAGACGCAATGATCCACTCGGCTGTCCGGACGGAGTGTAGCGTAGGGAGGACATTGGCACAATAATGTACATCAATCACCCAAACCGCTCACCGAGCCATCTCGCATGATGATGGCTCGGCCGTAGGTCCGTTCGTACGTACGTCGGATATTGAGGCTTGCGCAGGGTTGGTGTGGATCTTGCGCTTGACAGGAAGAAAGGGTATTGCGACTTAGAGTGTGGGACGATAAGACCCAGCAGTTGTAGTTTGGAACCATTAGCCGCTGCAGTTGTCGGCTTGGGGGAGCGTGAAACGCACTTTACGGGCCCTTCTCGCCAAAATCACCCTTAAAAATCACTTCCTATCACCCCCAAAGCACTGTCTAACCAGTGTCCAACTGTTTTGTGATCACTCCCGAAGCATCGGCACACCGGTGTCCAACTACTAATTTTCTGGTCGGGCAACGATCATCCTCTCATCACTGTCGAATCACTCCTTGATCACTCCTCGATCATTCCTCGATCACTCCTCGATCACTCCCTGATCACTCCCTGATCACTCGCCGTGCACTGACACTCCCCGCTCACTCTCTATACACTCCGCGATCACTGTCAAATCACCGTCCCGTCACTTCCGGCTCATTTGCATACAGTTCCACTGTTTGATCGCTCGGTCCATCTCGAATCACTCTTGAATCACTCTCGAATCACTCTCGAACCACGGAACCACTGTCTAATCAACCCCGAATCACTCCCTATTTACTGTCGAGTCACTCTCTATGCACTCTTCGATCACTCCCTGATCACCGTCTGATCACTCTCAACTCCATCTCGAGTGACTCTCGAGTGACTCTCGAATCACTTCCCACTCACTCCCGACGCACTGTCTAACCACTCTCGAGTCACTCCCTTGTCACGCTTCTTTCACTGTCAAATCACTCTCTATGCGCTCCCCGATCACTCCCCGATCACCAGCAAATTCCTGTCTAATCACTGCCAATTCAGTCGCATATCATTGTCTGACAACTCTCGAAGCACTCTCGAAGCACTAGCCAACCACTGTCTAAACACTCTCACTCCTGAACCACTTTCGGATCGCTGTCGAACCACGACCGAATCACAACCGAACCACTGACTAATCGCTGTCTAATCGCTGTCTGGTCGTCTCGGGAGCACGTCTGTCCAATCACCCCTTGATTACTCCGTGGTAACAGGTTGTTCCCCGTCCGATCACTGTCCGATCACTGTTCGTTCGATCACCGCCAACACTCGCGGAACCCATTGCGTGCACTGTCTGACCACTGTCTGATCACTTTCTATCACTCTCGGATCACCTTCGGAGCACTGTCGACTCGTCGAATCACTGTCCAAACAATCTTCAAGCACCCGTCAATGACTCAATCGTTTACCAATCACTCTCCAACCTCTGTCCAGTCGCTTGGACAAGCCTTGATCACCGCCGAAGCACTGTCTGATCACTTTCGTGGCACTGTCGAACCACAGTCCCATCGCCTTCAGAGGACTGCAGTACTACAACTCTCCGTTCACCGTCCGACAGTTTGAACTTACGGCTTGCCCACAGCTTCACGAATCGGTGCATGGTCCGGCAGATTCACCTCATCAACGGAACATCTCATTGCTGTTACTACTAATGCCACCTAGTGATGACCCCGGGTAGCCGGTGGCTGCGTGGCAGCAACCTGGTGGTGGAACACCTCGAAGTTCTGCGTGTGACCAGGACCGGTATTCACTTTGACCGTGTAGCCCTGCATAAAGGTGAGCGCGTGCCCACTCCCAGTAAGAATCGAGTTAGGCAACGTACAGTCGCGTCCACAGCGATGATCTGGCCAACCTTGCCTGCAGCCGGGCCACCCAAGACTCGAACAAAGGTATTCACCGGGAGGGCACGGGCGGCAAGGTACGACTCGTCCGCGTCGTACAGATCGCGGGCTTGGACTTCTTGATCCGATGCGGCCAGTGAGCGCGAGTAGAGCTCTGCGATCAGCTCCGTGGTGTGGACATTGCGGAGGGAAAGGGCGGCGGAGGGGCCGGCAGCTCCAGCTCGGAAACTTGGGGCAGCAGACACAACAGCGGCGGCACTGACGAGGGACAGGAGAACAGCGAACTTCATATTGACAGATGTGGTTGGTGAGGTGAAGTAGGATGCTTTTGGAACGCAAATTCCAGGTCAGAACGCGCAGCGGCCTTCCTACGAGACACTTACCGTCCGGCGCGGTGGTGGGAAGGTGGAAGGTGTGGTTAAGGTAGAGGGGGATTTGAAGACCAGCTTGGGGACTTCGAGGTAGGTCTGAAGCGGCCTATAAGTAGCCGCAGAGAGCGGCCGCCAAGAAGAATTCTGCACAAGTCTTTCGACGTGTTCCTCCCGTGCTCTTCTCTATGGATTACCATCCTGACACAGTGACCTCGCTCTTCTGTATTTGATTACCATCCTGACACGTTTACCCGGCCCTTCATCTTTGGCGGACTATGCTGCCACATTGACCATTTGGTATTAGAGAACCCGGCCACTTGACCGGGCTTAGAAGGAGAATCTATGCCTGAAGAAAATTCCCGCAACCACCTCCTTGCGGTTTTCGGGTAGTAGTCGTTGGCTTACCATGCTGACATGTTGACCACTCCGTTTCAGAAACCTGGCGATTGGGGCAGCAGCTGAACGAATCATCGTGTCTGTGCAGGTGTTTCATTTCCCCTGGAGCTGAGACTGTTCCGCCGCTTGTCACGCGACCAGGAGGATACGCGTGGGACCTTTACGCGAATCTCGTGAGCTGCCTTTCCCCCCGGTTCCGACTATTACTCATTGATCTACCATGCTGACATGCTGATCCGTGGAACTACTTGGTTCCAGAACCTCGCGCGTGGCGGCTACTATTGAACAAAGCATCCATATCGTGCCCATGCTGACGTTCCATCACGCATCCGTGCAACGCTTGGAAAGTGGGCACGGACGACAGTGCGCAGTTGGCAGTGGCCGGTGACGTAAGTACCTTGCTGACAGTTTCTTAGTATTCCCGTACAAAGTTTTGCCCAAATATGCTGTCTCATAATCACTGGAATTGCTGCCCAATCACTCAGAGTGCGCGGCACAATGGCTCTTGCATCACGGTCCAGTCTCTCTCCGATCATTCGCTGCTCGCCCTATATTCCATCTCGGATCACTCCATTCTCCGAGTTTACTGCTCAGCGTTGTCCCATTCATTGCCTTCTTGAGGTTGCTCTTGAATCCTCTGTGCTCACTTAGCGTGCACACTTAGCGTGCACACTCCACTTACCCGCGGAACTCTGAGGGCCGTCAAAGTGCAAAGGCCTTTGTGCGTCTCAGTGAGTAATCCGGTTGGGAGGATGATTAGGAACGACTCCTTATTGGAAGGGAGTCGAGGCGTGAGGCGACAGCGTGTCAAGGTGTGGTAGTCAGTTGTGTATGATTTGTAGGCAATCCATATGATAGCCGGTGGCAAGTCATCAACAATGACCGATTCCTTTTTTGCTCAAGAAGTCCGCGTCACATATTACATTAGGGCCGGCCCGATAGGGACTCACGGCGTACACTAGTGTACTCCACCTCACAGGAACACTTGTCAACCAGTATCTGATTAATCTGCACTCAGTCATCACTTCATTATTATCACTTCTTTCTCACTGCGTCTCCACTCCTAAGGAGGAGAAGGAAAGAATACAGTGTGAAGGGAGCAGAATAAGAGCGGCGGGGCGAGTGAACTGAATTGAGCATGCGGCGGATGAAACAAAGAAGATGGCGGGGACTGCATACAAATTGCATATAGAGGGAATACGGGCCTGGGCAAAACGCTCAAGCGGTAACCATGGCGAAATGTGGACACAAAGTGAGCAGAGTTGAAGTGAAGAGAAAGGGCAGAGGGGCTGAAGTACGTACCAATGAGGAGGGGGTGAGGAGCTAGCGAGAGCGCGAAGAATGCGTTCTGTGAAGACAGGGGCGCCTCTGTACGTCTCCCTCTACCTCCCACATCCTACCACCTCACCTCTTGGCTTTCATGTGTATGTGACGCTGAGATTTGTGCAGCGGCTCAGGTTAACGAATCGGGCTGCGGGGCTGGCGATGCCCAACCCAACGCCCTTGCCCATGGCCGTCCCAGCCGGTGCTGCACTGCAGACGGGGCGAGAGAAAAGAAAACGCAAAGAGCCATTCGGCTGCCTGGCCAGAGCGTACTGTAGGGCGGGGGTTAATGTACATCAATCACTCAAACTCCTCACAGAACCGTGTTGGACAATCTTGGCTCCACCCTGGTCGTTCCGTACGTGCGTTGGATATAGCCTTCTGCAGGACTATCCTGGATCCCGCGCTTGAGAGAAAGCTTGGGTATCCCGAGATTGAGTGTGGGACGATGTTCACTCGGTCTTCCCGCGAAATCGCTCTTGGTACCCTTGCCAATCACTCCAGTAACCAGTGTCCCATCAAGTGTATCCTAAGCGGTCGCTGGTCATCCTTCAAACAGTGTCGAATCACTCCCTGATCACCACTCCCGATCACTCCTCACTCGCCAATCACCGTCAAATCACCGTCAAATCACTTCTGGGTCACTGGCGCGCAGTTCCACGGTCCGGTCCCTCAACTTTTCCATCCCAGGTATGCCTCGAGTCACCTCTCGGATCACTACCTAATTGCTGTCTAACCACTGTCCCGGTCGGCTCGGGAGCACTGTCCAACGGCGCCGTGATCACTCCCTGATAAACGTCTCCGGCCAGGTTTCACTCTTGGGACTTCTGATAGGCGTCGAAGACCTCTGGGATGAACCGGGGTTGGGGTTGGGGACTGGACGCTTGCTCGGAACTTCGTGGATCAGCGCATGGTGCGGCACTTTCACCTTATCAACGAACATCTTAGTTGCATTCCCTACTAGTACTGCCGTGCCGTGCTAGTACTGCCGTCTAATGATGTACCCGGCTAGGCGTCGGCTGGGTAGTGGCAACCTCGTGGTGGAACACTTCGAAATCCTGCGTGTGGCCAGGACCCATATTCACTCGGACCGTGTAGCCCTGCGCACATAGAGAGTCAGCCTGCGTCGAGCCTAATGAGGAACTCAAGATGGAGAACGTACTGTGGCGTCCACAGCAACGATTTGCCCGACTTTGCCTCTGGCCGGCCCGTCCAAGACCCGGACGAAGGTGTGCACCGGAAGGGCACGGGCGGCGAGGTATGACTCGTCGTCGTCGTACAGATCGCGGGCTTGGACTTCTTGCTCCGAGACGGCCAGTGAGCGTGAGTAGAGCTCTGCGATCAGCTCCGTGGTGTCGACATTGCGGAGGGAAAGGGCGGCGGATTGACCGGTAGCTCCAGCTCGGAAACTGGGAGCGGCAGAGACTACAGCGGCGGCGCTGACGAGGGACAGGAGAACAGCGGCGAACTTCATGTTGACAGATGATGGGGTTGGTGAGGTGTAAGGGGTTGCTTTTGGAAGCAAGATGCAGGTCAGCGTCGCTCTGTACTCGTGTTTGATGGCTGCTTACCGTCCGGCGCGGTGGAGGGAAGGTGGAAGGTGTGGTTAAGGTAGAGGGGGCTTTGAAGACCAGCTTGGGGAGCTCGAGGTAGTTCTGAAGCGTCTATAAGTAGTCATGGAGAATGCCCAGAGGAACTGAATCGTGACAAGTCTTCCGACCTCTTTCTCCCCCTTCCCGACTCTTCTCCATGGATTACCGTCCTGGCACGTCCATGACCTGGCCCTTCTGCATCGGATCACAATCCTCGAACACGCTGACGAGTAGGATCTTCGCCCATGGCTGACCCGACATGTTGATCATGGGTACCAGAGAACCCCGCCACGTATCGGAGTTACCAGCAGAATCTATGCCCGACTCCAGAGACTTCCTGCATCCACCTCCTCGGCTAGTCATGCTGGGCCTATCATGCTGACATGTTGACCACTCCGTTTCAGAAAACTCGGGGGTTGGGGCTGCAAATGAACGAAGCGTTGTGTCTATGCAGGTGTTTCAACTCCCTGCGGTACTTGAACCTGTTCAGCAACGCCTCTCCCGCGACCAGGAGAATACGCATGGGAACTTTGCGCGAAGCTCGCGAGCTGCATTTTTTCCCGGTTCCGGCTATAATTCATTGGCTGACCGTGCTGACATGCTGACCTGTTGACTACTTGGTTCCAGAAGCTCGCGCTTTGCCATTACCATTGGACAAGGAATGTGCTTATGCTTGTGTTTCATATTCCTGCGATGCACGAAAGGTGCGCAACGGGGGACAATGCACAGTTGACACAGGCCGATGACATAAAGACCCCGCCCGCTCTAATATTCCTGTAGATGGTTTTCCCACGGTAAACACGCTCGAATTACCGCCTGACAGGCACAGTACGGTAAAATGTCCCTCACATCGCCGTTCAATCTTTCTGGGAGCGCTGATCGCGCCATCCGCGCTCGCTGACCACTCTGAGAAGAGACAGCGGAGAGGGCTTGGATTGAAGTTAGCGCCGGTGATAAGGATGCAACCAGCTAGTGAGAGCCTGATGGAAGCGCAACATGTAAAGGCAGTGAAGGGGACGCCGTGGGCGGATGGGCACTGATGAATCTAAGTAATTTGCGAGGGTTCAAAGTGTAAAAACGGGATGACGGAACGAACATCACGTACACAGAGCATGGCAGTGAAGGGGAGTGAGAAGCAAGTGGAAGGTGAGTAAAGAGCGGTGACCGCGGAGTGATGCATGCGGAAATTCAGCGAGAATAGATGGTGCTTAGCTCAGCTCGTCCCAAACGTGTTTGGATGTTATGGGACATGCACATTCGCCGAAACGGAGACGACAAAGCAGAAGCAGACTTGCCTGTATTCCTGCACTCACAACGCTGGACCGGGTTCGGTTGTAACGACGGCACGCTCTGGACCGTTGTATGATAGAGGTGGTAAGGCAAAGTCAGCACAAGTATACAGGAAGTCCTATTGGGGACGATAGCATTGGAAGGAACTACAGGGTTTATGTGTGACAGGAAACCGTGGCTGACAAAAGTGTGAGGAGGATGGTGGTGATGGGGGAAGTGGAGGGTGTTGGTGAGCGATCGTGTGAGAAACGACGACGAAGTCAAGAATAAACTAGTGGATGATGGGCATAGATGGAGAAGTGTCTCTACTGCTTCTACGCCCACGTTTACTCCCACGAGGGCGAGGACTGGTACGTTCCTTTGTACGCGGACCCCGAGGTGCCTTGCCCGTTCTGCTGATTCCCGCGAGCGGGGCTTGCTGCTCCGCCATAGGCCGGTGATGTTGGCGCTAGAGTGCACGGTCAGTGAACCAAAAAAAACGAAGAGAAGCAAAATGGCTTACAGTAGGCGGGAGAAGCAGGCGAATAGCTCGGGGAAGCAGGAGACATCATCGCTGGCGAAGTGGGCGAGTACGCAGGCGAGGTGATCCGCGCTGGCGACGTTGGCGAGTAGCGCGGAGACGCAGGACTGGCCTGCATCGGGCTTGTGGGCGAGTACTGCGGCGAGGTCGGGCTGTAGCGTGGGCTGGCAGGGGAGAAATGAGGGGAAGTCGGCGAGTACTGCGGACTCGTCGGTGTGTACTGCGGCGAGGTCGGCGAGTATTGAGGGGAAGTGGGCGAGTATTGTGGACTCGTCGGTGAGAAGCCAACTGCACCGCGAGCAGCGCGGGGGTTGGGCGATGTCGGCGAGAATGACGGAGACGTCGGCGAGTAAGTTGGAGACGTTGGGGTATAGGCCGGGCTCGTTGGAGTATACGCTGGGGACGTCAATTGGAGACCTGGGGACGTCGGCGAGTAGGTGGGCGAGGTTATCATACCGCCTGCGCCGCGAGGGTTGTAGAAAGGCGAGGTCGCGCCAGCACCCAGTGGGGAAGTGAGGAAGGGCGACGTCGCTCCCGCGGCGTAGCCTGGTGATGTCGGCACGAATGGCGATGTCGGTGAGTAAGTCGGAGACGTTGGTGCATAGCCAGGAGAGGCGGCACCGGCACCCAGAGGACTCCGGCCAATTGGGTTCTGGTACGACATTTCGTCGGCGCCCGCCATGACCAAGGGTGAGAATGCGGCTGCTTCAGCCCTGAATCCTCCATCGTACGACGGAGAGCGGTCGTAGGGAGTCATTGATCCTGCAGCAGGCGTCATCCCTCCATCCATACCGAATTCGGCGGCGGTGATGGTCTCATCGATCGGCACATCCTTCAACATGTCCATGTCGAGATAGACGTCGAAAGAGCCAGTGCCTAGCGGGGCCACCTGCCCGAACATGATGTTCTGGGCAATCCCGCGACAATCGTCCTTCTCGCCCATTGCCGCGGCCTCGAACAGGATTTCAACGGTCTCTTCGAAGGAGCTGCGCATCAAAGCGCCAGCATCCGTTCGGTTGATACCGTGGCGAGTGATTGACATCAGCGTCCCGCGGTACGTCATAATATCGCACAACAGAGCGAGATGGCGGAAGTTGACGTAGGAACCATCGAACTCGAGCACTTCACGAAGCTCCGTCATCAGGACTGCGCGCGCTGCCTCAATGCCTAAGACTTCGAAAGCTTCGAGAAGTGAGTTGGTGGTCGTCCTGGTCGCGTCAACGCCTTCTACGCTGAGAACCTTTTTGAGATTGATGCCTTCCGTCTCCAACATCCAGTCATCCTTATCCGTGCGGTAGTCCCCTTCTGGTGACAGGACCGTCTTGCTGTCTTGGACCATGAACGCACGTGAGATGCCGTCAACACCACGCAGACTGATGGAGTTCAGCATCGTGTTCTCCAGCTTGCGCAGGAACACGTCTTCCTCAACGGTGCCACCTTCGTCCTTGTCAGACGTGTTGTTGATAACACGGCACCGGATGATAAGCTTTTCGGCATTATCTTCAGACCAAATGACGAAGATGTCGGACTGGAAGGCTTCGGAGATCTTGCTCGCAACGTAGCTCATTTCGAGCTTCTTGTCAAGCATTTGCGCACGATCTAACTCGAGGCGAAGAAGCCAAGGAGACTGAAGGTGCATTTTCTGCTCGATCTCCTCATCTGGAATTGAGAAGAACGCTTCCACGAAATCGCGATCTTCTTCGATGCAAGTCGTGGACGGTTCTGGATCATAATAGATCTCGGTAGATTTCGTGATGGTACGGAGCGTCGCGTGAGCGAGCTCAGTGAGGACCGCCTTGGAGGCTTCTGGTGAGATGGCAATCTCGGGGTCGAGATACACTTTCAAGCGGGGTGTCTTGAGGTGGGTGGCGACATTGATGATTTCCTTTAACCGAGGAACACCGAGAGTAACGTTCTTGCTGGAGACACCGGCATAGTGGAACGTATTCAGGGTCATTTGCGTGGCGGGTTCACCGATGGACTGAGCAGCCAGGACACCGCACATTTCTCCGGCATGCACACGTGACCGAAGGAATTGTTGCTCAATTTCACCGACGATGAAATCGAAGGCCACCTTCTGCAGGTGGTGTTCTTCGATAACTCGGCGGACCGCAAGCTGCTCCCGTACCATGATCTGGAAGAGAAGCGTCGCATCCTCCTGCATGCGGCGGGCTAGCGGGTCATTCCCCGGGACCACTTGCAGCTTCGTACAAAGGATCTTGACCTCGTCAATGACGTAGACCGGATCGAGATCGCTCGGCCGGCGACGGTCGATCTCGAACGCTGCCTTGGCGTTCTGGATGATACGGGAAATCGGGACAGGCAGGACGAGACGCTTGGGGGGCCCAGTCGGGAAGATGAAGTTGCGAAGAGTATGACGATCTTGCTCAAGCTGAGCAAACTCCTCGTCGAGCCTCTTCTGCACCTCGAACTCCTTTTTCGGGTCGATGATGCCGACCTGAAGCGCATTCCGGGAGAAGCCGGCGCCTGCACCAGCAAGGATGTCGACACGGAAGTTCTTCTGGAACACCTTGTCGCTGACCGTGAGAAGCGACATCTTCTGTTCTTCCACCTGGGCGCCGTCCATGCCGTCTTCACCGTAAGTCCATTGGAGGACATCGCCAAGCGAATTCCGCACAGTTCCGTCGTAAGCGACCATGACATCCTCCATCGCCTTGACGAGACGACGTTGGATATAACCGGTCTCGGCGGTCTTGACAGCGGTATCGATGAGACCTTCACGACCAGCCATAGCGTGGAAGAAGAACTCTTGCGGCGTCAAACCGCGAAGATACGAGTTTTCGACGAAGCCTCGAGATTCCGGGCTGAAATCGTCCTTGGTGAAGTGTGGTAGCGTGCGGTGCTTGAAGCCGAAGGGGATACGCTGGCCCTCGACGTTCTGCTGACCCACCATCGCAGTCATTTGCGAGATGTTTATGAAGGAACCCTTCGAACCAGCAGTCGTCATCGTCTTGACGTTGTTGTCGCGCTTCAAGCTCTGCTGAGCGGACTTGCCGGACTTGTCACGGACTTGATTGAGAATGCCGTTCACGATGGCCTCGAATGATTCGCGGATGGTCATACCCGGCCGCGGCTTGAGCAGCCCCTTCGTGGCTTCCTCTACAACCTTGCGCACGTCCTCCTTCGCTTGCTCGATATTGGCCATGATCGACTTCTCTGTCGGTTTATCGGGAACGGTGTCACCGATACCAATGGAGAAGCCGTTGTGGAATAGCCAATAGTTGACAACGGTTTGAATACCGCCGATCATGTCACGCGCTACTTCTGGTCCGCGTTCACGGAAGACGACGTGAATGAGACCGCCAGCAGAAGATCCAACAACACCCTTGTTGAAGATACCCATTATGACTTCGCCGTTCTCGATGATCATCGCATCGTCATTCACCGGGTTCCCGATCGACAGATTTCCGTTGACAAGGTTAATGCCTTGCGGAATGACGAGGGCGATGATTTGTTTGCCGGACCAGAGCGGCTTGGGTTTGATGATCGCTGGGTGCGGGATCGTTCCGTCCCAGTCAGGGACCCAGAGAAGGATGTTTTGCACAAGAGGCCAGTCCAGGAAGATATCGCGCTGCGTCATCTTGTAGATACCGGCAAGCGTGTCTTGCACGATACCCATGACAGGCTTGTTTGCTTGCGGCGATACGATCTGACCGTGGGGTTAGCCTGATCCACGCGTGACATTGATTGCGCATACCTGGCGAGGCACCCATGCAATCTCCTTCAGCTCGGCTCGCGTCTCCTCGCTCTGAGGAACGTGCAAGTTCATCTCATCACCGTCAAAATCGGCGTTGTAGGGAGGCGTGCTGGAACAGGTTAGCATGGCCAGATGCCTAGCCATGTTTATACTTACACGGAAAGGTTGAGCCGGAAAGCTGATCACCGCATCAGAATTGATCCCGGCATCATAAGCAACTTGACTCACTAGAATAAGGCATAACCCGAACACGATGGGCCATCATGGACATCTTGTGCAACGATGGCTGCCGGTTGAACAGCACATAGTCGCCGTCCCGGAGATGCCGCTCGACGACCCAGCCGATCTGCAGACTGACATCACCCCGCTTGTACCTCAAGTCTATACGTTCGCCCGTGTCGCGGATGATATAGCGAGCGCCGGGGTATTCTACAGGTCCGTTTCTTACGAGTTCCGTGAGACGTTCGATATTATACTTGGTCACTGCAAACATCATCAGCATTCGTTCGCATGGCGAGGGTTAATGGCGCTCACCTCGCTCAGGGTATGTGAGCGTCATGGCAATACTTCTAGGCACGCCGACCTCGTCCAGCGCAATATTAGGATCACCAGTAATGACAGTACGCGCGGAGAAGTCGACACGCTTGCCCATAAGGTTACCACGCAGCCGGCCCTCCTTGCCTTTTAACCGTGAGCGGATCGCCTTGACCGGCCTACCGCTCTTTTGCATCGCGCGAGGCAAGCCAGCTATCTCGTTATCCATGTATGTTGCAACATGGAACTGTGCGAGTTTAGCTCGGCGCAGACAACGAGTTGTCTAGCCAGCACTAACCTGGAGAAGCTGCTCAATCTCCGATACCACATGCGCCGGTGCACCCTCGGCGTCATGCTTCCTCAAGGTCGCGCTTGTCTTGAGAATATCCGCAAGCTTGTACGTCAAGTCGTCCTCGCTTCGGAGAGAGTCGGACATGATCGACGGTCGAACTTGCGGTGGCGGGACGGGAATGACCGACAGGATCATCCATTCCGGTCGTGCGTATCGTTCGGACAGGCCCATGATGCGGAGATCGCTCAGCGGAATCTTTCGGAGGATCGAATGGGCCTCTGCGGCGGTTAGGAGTCGCTTTTCAGGCTGAGCCATCTTCGAATCCTGAGCGGAAGTCAGCCACCGCAAAACACGTTGCCAGCAGGCGCGACGCACCTCGTCATCATCGTCTTTCCTCTTCTTATACACGAGGAACAGCTTCAACCCATCCTTCCGGATTAACGGCTGGATATGCCCGCAACCACCATGTGACGGCCGCTGAGGCTTCTCCGGGTCCTCCTCCTCCTCCTTCAGATCGTCCGACTCGCACAGCATTTTCCCCTTACAATACTCCCAAACCACCTGCAATCGCTTCTTCGGGTTGTCAGCTCGCCTGACGAGCGTCCGGAACGTCTCATCGCCCAGGTCGGCCTTGAGCTTTCCGCAGTTCACGCAGATACACTCCAAGATCTTCTTGACCTTGACGAGGAAACCTAAGGTTGAAAATTAGTCATCCAGCTCAAATCGCGTCGTTCGTGCTTGCGCACCTGCATGATACACCGGCCTGGCCAGCTCAATGTGTCCAAAGTGCCCCGGACAGTCTCCCGGCCCCTCTCCACATGTCTGGCACTTGTAGTTCCGGTCTATTGTGCCCATCCGCGGATCCATCAACCCTCCCACTCGCGGCCTATACCCGGACTCGTCCATCACCTCCGAATGCTCGATCTTCGCGACTGAGTACGCTTTCTATTCACGTGGATTGGACGTTGGATTGCATTGAGACGGCGCGTTGAAGCAAGAAAGGAACATAGGAAAGACACGTCAGCGGTTGCCACGCAACATCAAATGACTAGGAACGCACGATCTCCTCAGGACTCATGATCCCGAACTGCACCTCGCGCACCTTGTGCACAGGTGCAGCGGAGTACGTGACGGTCTGTGCGAACATCGACATATTGGCTGTTGTATTCCGGTGGTGAAATGATAGACAGAAACGAGTGGTAGATTAGGCGGCGCGGTTGACAACAGAACTTTCACTAGCGACGTTTGTCGCTCTCGCTCGCCGATTCCGGCCTCAAAGTCGAGCTCCTTTCAGCCACGGGTACGCCAGCACAGTCCAGTAGATGCACTATAGACGATGATTGACGAGTGGTGGACGACGAGGAGGTGCGAAAGGACGACGGCGAGGTGGTCGACAAGGCCAACAACGACTGAGCTGAGCGTACCGCGAATGGCGCGGCACTATCCGAGCTCGGAGGCAAAAGTCTGTTTCAGGGCCGGCTCTTCTCTCCGCGGAGCCGTAAGCGCCCTTCGCAAAACGGCGGCGACGATGACTCGCGTCCCGTCCTCCACTTTTCTACTCGCATCATCGCCTGCGAAGAGTTTCTACATTGTCATCGATCATGTTGAATGAGTGAATTTTGGATGACTGGCACGGCATCGAGAGGGGAGCACGCAAATAAGACATACCAGTATCACCCCTGAGTCCTAGCCAAGTCTGCACCAGTTGATTTGGGCAGGCATAAGGATGGCAAACTCAATGCGCATCAAAAGTTCCGACTTCTGGTGCTCATCGTGACTACGACGTCAAAGGCTCCATAGCCTTTCTCCTGACCTCCTTGTCCCTGACGCCACTAAGTAATTGGTGACATCTCTGCCTGACCCCTCACTTGAATTGCTCAGTGATCGAGTTTGATCGGGGAAAGAAGCGCCCTTCGACGGGACCAAAAATTCCGGTCAGAGAGCCCTGGCTAGGGTTCACCGAGGCTTCTGTTGACACTATACCTCCTGCTACTTTTGCTTCTAAAAAGGTAGTCACATTACTACTAAATAGTCGGTGCAGGTACCATGTCAAAGCCAACAAAACGACCGCGGGCGTCATCCCCTGTCCCACCTGCTTTCCCTGCATCCACCTCCACTGCTCCTGATACCCGACCCACCTCGACGAGCACCGCTCAACCACCGGCCAAAAAGACCAAAAAGTCGAAGAAATCCAAGCGCGTCCGCCTAGCTCATCTGGCCGACGGTCCAACAGGGAGCGAAGGGTTCGAGTTCTCCGAAGAGCAGCGGAAAAAGTTAGAGGATGAGAGTGCGAAGGATGAGGAGGAAAGGAGGTTGGAGGAGATGCTTTTTGGGAAGCCTAAGCGGAGGAAGGTTGGGAAGGGGAAGGGGAAGGAGGAAGAGGAGCATGAAGGAGAGCCAGAGGAGAGCGGAATGGGTCATCTGGAGGATGCTGATGTGCGTTTTCAACTTATAGGAGACGGAAGAGTAGCTGATGAGTACAAAGCTGTTCTTCATGGATGCTCCGGCTGGAGACGACCCGATGGGCGACCTGCCAGAAACAGACATAATAGCAGCAGCAGAAGACGCCGCCCTCGAGCTCTCCGGATCCGGCGATTCCGAAGACGAAGATGAGGAGGACGCCAACGAATTCGGCGGCTTCTCCTCCTCATCCGAAGCAGAGCCCGACGAACCCGCCTCTCCTCCTCCTTCTTCCGCTGCAGCCCACCCTCTCGCCGCTCTAGCCATGGGCAGCAAGAAGAAACCTGCCGCGTGGACAGACCCGTCCGACTCCACACTCCAGATCTCGCTCGCCTCGTCCAACCGACTACGCAAACTGCGTGTATCAGCGGACGAAGATGCCGTCTCGGGGAAAGAATACGAGCTCCGCCTCAGACGGCAGTTCGAGAAGCTCCAGCCAGCACCAGCATGGGCCAAACCTTCCAAAAAGAAGCGGCAAGCAAGAGAGACCGAGGAAGGAGACACGGAAGAGCTAGACGACCTCCTACACGGGACCGCCGACCTGGTCCGCGCCGACCGACCTACTGCCTTACCGTCCGGAGAGCTCCTGCTCACCCGCCTAGCAGACGGCAACCTCGCTTCCCCCACAGCAGGAGCAGTCCACAGCGCATCCTTCCACCCCACCCTCCCCGTACTCCTCACCGCAGGCGCAGACAGGCGCGCAAAACTCTTCTCCATCGACGGAGTGCATAACCCTCTCCTTCAGTCCCTTCACTTGGCCGACCTGCCCCTTACGCACGCCGTGTTCCACCCGTCGGGGGATAGCATTTTCCTCGCTGGACCGAGGCCGTATTTCTACACGTATGACCTGGCCTCTGGCAGTCTGTCACGCTCGCCACGCGGGCTGTGGGGCTCTCCTGGCGCCAGAAATCCGGGTTCAGAAGAGGCAGATCGCAGCCTGGAGATCTCGGAGTTCTCCCCTGATGGACGCACCCTCGCGGTGGGAGGGAGAAGGGGACACGTCTATTTTGTCGACACCCGCTCAGGAGGAGCGAGCGCCCAAGTCACCGGCGGCGTCAAGCTCAACAGCGGCGTCGTCTCCCTCCGCTGGGCCCAGCCTCAGGGAAAGGAGCTCATCGTAGTAGGCGAAGACGCCGAAGTCTACCTATTCGACGTGGCAGAACGACGATGCGTCAGAAGATGGAGGGACGACGGTGCTTATGGTGCTAGCGCGCTTGAAGTGAGCAGGGACGGGCAGAGGATGGCCATTGGTGCGAGGACGGGGATTGTCAGTCTTTATGATGCCCAGGCGGCGAGGTATGGACCGAGTGAGGGGACGACGGGGAACCCGAAGCCTGTAAAGACGGTTATGAACTTGACGACAAGGATCACCTCCTTGCGGTTTAACAATACGACGGAGATATTGGCGCTGGCGTCGAAGGACCGAAAGGACCAGCTCAGGATGGTGAATCGCCTTATCTATCACCCTAAAGCTCTTGTCCTAATTCTGTTGACAGATGCACGTCCCGAGCAATACAGTCTTCTTCAACTGGCCCACATCTGGCACACCCCTCGGCCACGTCACGAGCGTCGATTTCTCTTCTGGGAGCGAGTATGTCGCTGTGGGGAATACGAGAGGCAGGGTCCTGTTATACCAGCTTCGGCACTACATGCATTAGGCTATTGTACAATTTCGTCTTGCCATATCCGTAATCCCAGTCCATCATTTTATCCTGTTCGCGATGTCGCACGATAATGCTAATCCGCTCGCTTCCGCTCAACTCGAGACGCTGAATCATCCATCCAAGCAACAAAGTCAGCACAAGCTGAATGTCAGACTTGAAGCTGCGACCGTTGCACTTGGACGATCTAAGAGGCAGCTCAGAAAGCTGTCTATCGTCCCCCACTGCCGACCTACCATATTGCGTTGATCTTCTCCATCGGGCACATAGCGGCAGAGGCGCTCAGCGATGGAGAACCATGCTCGACCTCCATCGTCACCTGACTGCTGAAACTCTTGAATGCCAGCGTTGTATGCCGAGTTAAGCAACCACTGCCTCTCCCCGGGAGGGTATATCTGTGGAAAGAGTCGGAACGCCTCATGATTCATACCCGCTCGCGTTGCTTACATCGTCAAGGTCAGGTCTATTCTGCCACTCGGAGAGCAGGTCGATGGCCTGGTTGAAATAGTGCATGGTTTTCTCGCGATCGCTCGATCTACCGCGGGTTAGGAGGATATCGCATAGTGCTCGCAGCCATCCGCAAAACTTCGATTCGGGGAGATTTCCCGCTTCCAGACTCGTTCGCAGAATGGTCTGGGATGAGTATTCAGAAGAAGTTGGGCCCCGCATGAAGGTTTCTCACCCCCAGAACATCACACAAAACTAATTGTCATGAGAAGCGTAGCATACTACACAGAGGCAGAGCACCTACCATCTGCAGGGCAATTTGCATCCTTCCAAAGCACATCTGCAATCATCTCGAAGGCATCCAGATTGCCAGATGGCAGCCTAGCAGTCTCCTGCATGAAGTCAGTCATGATACCGCTCGTCTCTTCGACAGCAGTCACCTTGATTAGCTGGACAATCGCTTCCCAATGCCCTAGGTAGCTATGCTGCTCGACCTCGTACACAAGGCATGCTTGGGACATTTTTGCCATTTGCTCCGCCGGGTCGCCTGGAATAACGCTTCGCCGGGCAGAGCTCAATAGTCTTTTGCAATGCCGAATCCGTTCGAGTGTTGCGCGTCGTAAAGCATCGACTTCTGGACGATCTGCTATATTTCGGACCTCGAAGACTGATAGTTGATTAGTTGAGTAACAGCAGACATGGAAATGACTCGAACCCTTCCCGGTGGTAACCATGAAGCTCGCGATCGCTCTGTGAATGCTGATACAGTTGTCGTTCTTTCCAGGGATGGTTCCTTCACAGGCATCCATGAGCTGTCCCTCATTTAGTTACGCTTTCTAGCCCTTCCAATCGGGCACAGACGAGGATTGAGTGTCGAAACAACTCAGTGACGTCGTTGTCCTCCCAGTCAATACAACCGCGAACTCCGACATTGTAGATGATGCGCCACATCCACTGTAAGTCATTCGTGATGGTTACCGGTGTGATCGTTTGCAGCTTCTCAGCCAGATATTGATGTACTATGCTAGAGTTAGGACAGCGGCCCTCCACGTAAGCACAAAGAAGCTTACAACCCTCCAAATGCCGGAAAAGAGGGCTGAGCAATGCACAACTGGATGGATCTCAGTACAGGCGCGGTTTCAACAGGCGCGGCAACTTACGGGGGACCGTCTTTCCCATCGAGACGATCGACAAGCAGTCGAATAATACATCTGCCGGACATTCAGGTCCACGTTGTGTACAACTCTCAGAGGTCCTCACCGATATAAATCCAGTACCTTGCCCTGACCAGGCCGCTCTTCTCGTACTCGAAACACATCAAGCAACGTCTCTAACACAGATTGTGCGATTCGAGACAGCTCGGTCTCTTTGGCCAGCTCGTGCAGTAAGGGGCCCTGGACATGCTCACAATCCGAGGTGTTGACGAGATTCCTAACGGCAGAAATGGCTGTACGCTTTGTGAGTGCTGGTCATCATCGCTCGGCAGTTGCCTGGCTGACCATCCTCTTCGCGACCTATTGAGACGCGTGTGAGAAACCAAAAGCGAACGGAGGATACCTCAGCCATCGCACCTTGCCTCACAGCCGCAATCAAATACAAATACTGGGTTCTCGCTTCTCGGGGAGGGCATAGGTTCGCCAATTCAAAGGTTCGCTCATAGTCGCCAGCGTGATAGAAGGCTAAGGCAGCCTTTCTAAATGCTTTCGGAAAGCTCACGTTCGAGGTGGAGTTGAATGTATCATGAGTGCAGAGCAAGAAGAAGTTTGCTGCCTTGGTCCATTTTCGAGCTTGCTGAAGCCGTTGCCCGAGATCTATCAAGATCTGCCAGAAGTCAGATGGCGCTCTTCTGACATGACCGTTAACCGACGCTACCTTCTGACAAGCCAAGCTTGAGGCTCTGTCAAGTGCAAAGTAGGTGTTTTCGTGGATGTCTACGGTGTCCGTTAGCGAGTCCTTCAGAGAAGTTAAGACGCTCGACTCACAATTGAGCACGCTGGCAATATGGGAATATGTGGCGTCATCCTCCACTTTGGACTCGCAGTGCTTCATAAGAGTCAACAAGGCCTGACATATTTTATTTGGAACGTCCTGATCAAGCGAATCCATGCATCGACGCAGAAGTAATCGGATGACAGCAATGAACAATCCGCTACTAAACTCTGTTTCAGGATCAAATTGCTCAGCAAATTGGGACTACGCACTCCTCGGCACCGAGAGACTGCATTTCAACACAAACACTACGACTGCTCAGTCCCACTTCTCATTGTTGCAGGAATATGCTACCTGGCGACGTTCTCCTCACTGATCTCCATCGTTGATGTGATGAGGCGAATTGCTATGAGATATTAGTAGCGAGAAAGGGCAGAAAGGGCGAATAGCATACTGTCCAATAGATCTTTGTCCGGGGCATTGCAGCGCTTGATTAGAGCCAACTTCAACCAGAGAAGCTGTTGGTGCTCGGCGGAGCCCTTCGCATATTAAACCACAGGTTACAAGAACTGAATACAGCTTATTGACACACCTCCGTCTCGGCCGAAGTTACAAAAAGTAGCTGAATCGCATGCTCCGCGCTCGCGAGATTCCGCGGCTCAACGTCGGAGGATACCATGAATGCCCGAGCTTCGCAATAATAAGTACTAGTTCGGCATCGGACATTGTGGGAGGGCTTACCCAGGCTCCTGAGCGTCACTCGCTGTGCACTCATCAGCACAGATTCCGAACAACAAGCTGCTGTTGACCTTGAGATCCCATAGTCCCATGGATGCCCCTTCTATCCGTGATTCAAGCACAGCAAGTGCAGCCTCCAACCATCTAATCGCATCTAATGCCCGAAGGGCATCGCTGTCACCGGGGTTACCGGTCTTTCCCAACTGCTCGGAGCGATCCTTCATCATCTTCTTACCGATATTCAGAATCTTCGTGCTCAGAAGTTCGATCTGTGCAATACATCAGATGGGAGCTTCTGCAATTACTTTCACGTCTTTACCTCAGAGGTCGGGAGTAGCGCGAGGCTAGTTTCATCTGTCCCAGCATATCTTAGCCCAAACAGCAAATAAACGAGAATGCATTCTGACTCATGCACTGTTGTAACATATCCCACGCAGCTGAAGAATTTCCGACTTCGGCAGCCTGATAGCGTCGGTCAGCATGAGGGGACCAACCCATGCGAAATGTAAAGGCACAATTGTCATGCTCTCGCAGTAGTACGTTGTCAGCGCTGCGGCGACCGTGCCAGGTTGCATCCCATCAAGGCCCTTCCGCTCGCGTAATCGTTGTTCGAACTGCACAGGACGACATTGGCTCTACGTTCCCCTCCGACACGAGACATGTCACCTGTGCTGCAGACTCAAGGACAGCCTGGGCGCTGTCTAAGTCGTGGACAGCTATCCGACGGGGATGAGATGGTGAGCTGTACATGTTTCACTCGACCGAGTAACATACCTGACAAAGCACACGCGGCCTTGCTGGCCAGCTGTATCATCTGCACGAGGTCTACAGAAGGCTCGTGGAGTTGGTCCGAAGAACGTCTGAAAGGCCCGGCTCACCATGAGAATCAGGCTGTGACTCCATACCAGCTTCCAAGAGTGAATAAGCGGCATGTCGGACTAAGGCTCGTCAGTAGTCGCGGTAAGACAAAACTCGCATGACTCACCTCTCGCATAGACAATACGGTGCTCTTCTGCCTCATATACGATACTGCGAAAATTGGTTGATGCATTCCACAGTTCAACGCCTTGCATCAGTTCAGCGGTCGTCGAAGATAATGCCACAACAGGAAGGGCACCGCACCCCTCTCCTCCATGGTCCGAGCCAAGGAGTCCCAATTGGACTGAGCCTTTGCATTGAACTCTTTGAATGCTACTGCGAGACGAATGAGTTCTTCCAGATCATTGAGGATTGACGACATCGACAAGCTTGAGTCATTGTCGAGGCGAGGTAGAATCATTCCAACAATTCCTAGAACTGATCAGATCAGGCTATATGCGCATGAATATTCGCACATACTATTCACTCTCTTTACCAGAGCTTCCATCACACACAGAGGAAGAATTTAGGGCTTTTCTTCGAGGTTCTTTTAGGTGTTGCGGCGCAGTTGTGTTTCGAGGGTAATGGCAAGCGGACGTCCAATCATAAGACAGGTAGACGCGCGGAGACCTGTCCAAACGGTTGTTTCCCTGACTCACGCAAGCCGGGTCTGAGTCTGCACGATCCACACTTCCAGCGTAACCAGCCTGAATTATCGAGCAGTGTCGCCTATACAGGACAAATTCGAGCTACTTCCCTCCACCAAGCATCTTCCTGAACTTGTCCTGCCCATCATTTGCCGTGTCCGTCCCATTCACCGATCCTTTGGTGCTCTCGGCCGGATCACTGGCATTTGTCGATGTCTGACCCGTGACGAAAGCCACTCGAGGTTTACGACCAGCAGGACCCTTATGGCCCAGCCCAGCTTTTGGTCTCGGTCCAGCTGTTCTCGGTGCGAACATCCCCCCAGCCGCAGACGCCGCGGCTGGCCGTGCAGCTTGCGCAGTAGCTTCTTCCAGCACTTCCAACGGTTGACCATTGATGACAACCCGGTCAGCGGCCAGCACAAGCTTTCCAGCATCCTGGGAAACCGTCAGCACCCACACGAGATGATTTCATGGCACAACATACAGCCACCGTCTCACATTCCACCACCGCCTCATCTGTGCCAGTTTTCATGACTACCTTGCGCACGTGGGCCAGCTTCTCCAACGTCTGTTGGATGATGGCTTCCTGCGTTCCAGCAGGGATTTTCCGTAATCTGACGCTCCGATCTCGAAGATCTGCTTGTCGACTTTGGCCGGTAGCAGGTGGCTCCCTATGCCGTTTGTGGTCAGCTGCAACTCGTGGCGATCTACGACAGTAACGCACCTTTTGGTTGGTGCACGGGAATCAGCCAGAGTGACCGCAAGTCGGCGCTTGCGGAATTCAGTGTTGTTGAGCGAGAGAGCGGCTTCAGCGCCAGCCTGCATGGGAAGTTCAGAACAAATCCCGACAAGACCAACAATATGCGCACCTCATCCTGGAACTCAACGAAGCCAAACCCTTTGCACAACCCATCCGGACCCAGTGCTAGGCGTATTTCTTTCACAGCACCCTTCTCTCCGAAGAGCTTCTCCAACTCTTCCTTCTTCACGCCGCGCGCTAAGCCAGCAACGTGTACTTCCCGCTTGTCTGCTCCGGCGTCCGTGCGCTGCTTCTTCCGTGTTGGGTCAGAGATGCTGACACTGAGACGGCGGTCTGGCTCCAGCTCTCGGTCATTCAGAGAGAGTGCGGCATTTGCAGATTCCTATTTCCAGTCAGCGTATCGTTATACGCAAACTGTAACCACCTACAGGAGAGATGTACTGAACGTAGCAGAATCGCCTCGTCGTCTTTATCCGCTTGCTCGGCCAGCGGACGTCGAAGATGGTTCCAAACTGCATGATTTTTGGGTCAGCAGTAGAGAGGATGGAGGACTATCAGAACTCACCGGAGAGAACAATTCGCGAATTGCCGCATCATCGTACTTCTCCGGGAAGTTGGTGACAAACAGCGTTGATTTCCAGGCTAAGTTGACGGCAACTTCCTGCCCATTCACCCGCTTTTTGTCTTTTGTGAGCGCAGCTGGTACGCTATCCTGCAAGTTCATCATCTTATTCGATGCTGTCGTGGCGGAGAGGAAGAGTCTTACCTGAGTCATGAATTCCACCGTGGCTACGTAATTATCGCCAATTTGGCTCATTTTCACTTCGCGTATGTCACCACACTGCATCCTAGTCAGCCATGCATAAGTTAGAGGTGCGACCATACATACATCACGGAAGAGCTGCCGCAGATCCTCTTCGATGGCGTCCTGCGGCAGACCGGAAACGAAAACTGAAGAATTCTCCCGATCACTGCAAGCCTGGATGAGCAAAGGCTGCAGTCGCACGAGGCTACGGGCACTCACCGCTTGAGATGCTGGGGTTGGGAAGGAGCAGGAGAGGCATCCCCGACATGCGCCTCTGGCTGTGGGCCATTCATGTCCTCAGCACGCGGCTTCTTGGCTGCGGAGCCCTCGCCCTCATCTTCAGCCTTACGCTTTTTGCCCGGCTCTGGTTGGGCAGGGGAAGTCTGCTCGACCTCCATTGGTTGAGCTGGGTGTGGGAGGTCCTCTACTCGCTGCAAAGCCTCCTGCTCAGCCTGCACTTGAGCAGTTTGGATTTGGTAAGCTGCAGCCTCCTGTACAACGCTCAGTTCTGCATAAATGCTATCGAAAGACTAACCTACCTGCTGCCTCTTTGCTGTCACTTTCTCCATCAACTGCTTTACGCGGATAAGTGCCGCCTCCACATCGTCCACACTCCCAAATCGGTGCTCGAAGTCGATCCATGCGTCGAAGATGGCTTCGGGCCAGTCAAGCTGATTTCGGGCGGCTGCTTCCTTGTACACTCTGCGAGCACGGTCCGGATCTCGAAGATCTTGCCTGGGAAGATATTCAGCATCACGCAGGCGCCGAAGATCTGGAGCGCCTTACCAAATGAACTGAGCATATAGGGTCCATGCCAAATACGAATTTGCATAGTGCTTGACGGCACCGCCCCAGACCTTGCGGGCAGTCTCCATAACCTCCTCGTCCGGTTCCTGCAAGTCCACGTACTGCAAACGGAGTTAGCCCACTGATTATGTCAGCTGCATTATGTGACTTACGATGCTGCTCCAGAACTTCTCCAGCCGCAACCGTGGATCCCCACCTTCCATGGAGCGCACCTTCTCGGTCGCAGTCTTGAGCATATTCGCCAGAGTCTCAAATAGCTGTTCATCCGATTCTTGCAAAACGTTGGATTCGCCGATATGGAGATATCGATATTGCTCACCTGGATTGCCGGCGTTCATGAGCAGTCGCTTTAGTTGAGCGCCATAGGCGAGGCTGATCTCGACGATGTCGGAGGCGGGTAGGAGGTTGGTAGCCATGGCACCCGCATATACGTCTGCATAACGCTTGAGTTAACGCTATTTACGGTAATAGATTGTACCCACCCGGAATTTGCTCCAAATGACCATGTCGTTCCTGGAAAAGAGAGTTAGATCCTTACGGGATGGAAAGGGCATTAATCCTACCAGGGCTCGGATGTATGCTGCCCACATATCCCCACTCTCCGGCACAGACCGCATAGCCCGAGAAAATAGCGACATCTCCAGTTGTTCATCCGCAGCATGCTCGATCTATCACTGGGGTGAGTATCACCCTCTAGGTAGAAGGTGCGTGAGGACGCACAATGAAGCTGATCAGGCTTGTCCAGAAGAGCAGCTCCCACTTGGCAGCAGCCACACCTTCCTCCCCTTCTGCTGATCGCCTATTGGCCGCATCTGCGATCGCACGCTCATACAGACATCTCACTCGCTCGGTGATTTGCTTCTTCGGGTTCTTCTCCCATCGCAGATATGCGTCGTAAGCAGGAGGACCGTTGACCTAATGACAGATCAGCAGCAGTCGGGTAATTTTCAGCTGTGGACGCACCAAGGCCGCCTCATACTGCGCCCTCAAACCCCACTGCTTCACCGCCTCCTGCCTCGCCGAAGAAGCCTTGACCATAGTCTCCTCATACGCCGCCGGCGGCAAATACGTAGTGACGAAATTCGAGTACGCCTCAAACGTCTGATCATTCGCTACCACCCTGCGTCAGTCCTCACATCACCTCACCAAGCCCAAACCCAAGCCGAAACACTCACAAGCATGCGGCACCTTGAGCCTCTCCAAGAACGCCTCATGCAGCATCTCGACCCTTTCCTGCTTCTCCCCACCCTCCAACTTCTCGAGCCTGGAGAGCTCCCACTGCATCCATAGATCCCACACTTCTGAGCCGCGCGCCATGTGGCCTTCTGCACGGCTGACGATTTCTTGCAGCTTTTCGCGGAGGCCGGGTTCGTCGAAGCCGTCTATGGGGAGGCCGTCTTCGGAGAGGGTGATCTCGGATACGGCCATGAGGAAAGTGGCGTGACGTTTGAGGATCTCAATGGCTGCGACTATGGTCAGCATATACTGGGATCTCCAGACGGAGGGGTACCCATACAGAGATAGTCAGCTTCGGCTTTGACGAAAAGGTCATGCAATGCAGTAACCGCTTCCGGCTCAGCAATCGAAGTCTCCCTAGTCTTTTCGTCCAAAATCGGCAGCCAAACATCTACCGCAACAATCAGCCAATCCCAACGCCAGCCAACATCAACCACTTACTCTCCGGCACAGCCAAAAGCGACGTATACATCTCCCTCGCATTCCCCACCTGCCCAGCAAGCGCCGGCGTAGACTGACACAGGTTCAAGTGCGCAATATGCAAGGACCGATTGAGCGGCGTAGCAGTGATCGCATCGAGCAAGTTGGACAGCGCGACAAAGGCGTCGGCTTCGCCTGCGTCCATTTGCGTGTCTTCTTCGGAAGGTTGGCCGACGGTGGGGTCGTCTGTTGCGTCCATGGGCTCTGGGTCGGCCATGGTTGACGTTGTACGGCCAACAACGGTGATTTTGGTTGGCTGTATGCGCGTCGTACTGACGACTCACAGAGGTCGCGCCCTTGACGGAACCTTTTGTGCTGGGCTGGGCGGTGCATATGATCTCTGCCAACATACTACTGTGCACGTCTGCACAAACCCGATCATTGACAAACAATGACTACGTCGGACAGCTATCTACTTTCTGGTTTTCGGCTACCACTCGTAATCTTGTCTTTCGTGAAAGTGGCCTCTGCAGTTTCAATCTCCCATTCATCTCGACAATGGTATTCCTCTGCTGATGTCATACCGGCGCGCGGCAACTCGTCTTGTGCAGAAGTCCAGGTCGCAGCACGACCGCCGAGCTTCGTGAACCCGAAGCAAGCAGCGAGGCGATATGAATGAAGTCTAACGCAACAATCCACATTAACATTCTCGCAAACGAAACACCATCCCAGCAGGTATCCCTGACAATCCCAGGGATACCCCCACGAACCCGACCCGAGGTAAATATCGCTTCGCGCAAATTCTGCGGCGACAACCTCTGATAGATCTATCACTCGGCAAGTTAGTTTTAGTACTTCCATCCAGCTAGCTCGCTGGGGGGATTCTCGTCCTGCCGCGCCTTTACTAACTTTGCAGGGATTCGCCGAGGCTCTGATCTGACCTGGGTGGAGGCACAGAGAGTCAAATTTGGGGCTCAAGCCGGAGAGGAACGCTGCGTCCTACTGATGCAAGGGATACAGTCACTACTTCCCCGGACGACAACTCGCCCCCACGTCGATCAATCAGACACGAGATATTTCGCATTCATTTCTCCGTCATTTCTTGCACTTTCGCGCGCTGGTTCCGTTTGCTCGATCACGATGTTCCTTAATCGGACGTTCGCCGTGACTGCTAAACGCCGCGGACTCTGATGCTGAGAGACATCAGACATGGACCCGCTCGTTGTTGGTCCTTAGCGACGAGAGACAGCGAGATGGCTCGATGAGGACAAGAAGGGGTGGGTGACGCTGCCAGCGCGTCATTCTACCCTTGTCCGGCGGCAGGGCTCGCGCCTGTGTGAGGCGACATGAGCACGAGGATCCCCTTGCAGAGGCGGCACCGCATCGACAGGTCCCGGTGAGAGAGAGGGAGAGAGAAGAGACCATGCCACCATGCAGAGGACACGAGGTCGTATCATCTGATCACAGCCGACTGCTGGTCGTAAAGGGGCTGTAGGGTTTTCATATATATGATGCGGGTTACATCACGCGTCGCCCAAACAAGGAGAGATAGTCTACTCGATTCCAGAGAGTTTTCTATGGGCGGGTATGCAGACTGAATTGGAATTCGATCATTGACCCAGGATCTTGGCATGCGGTTGTTGCAAGTCAAACGGGAGCAGTATTGTAACATAACCCGGCTGTTTCCGTTGTGTGGAGAAGAACTGGAGATAAGCGTCCCTCCAGGGCTGATTCTGGCGCTATTTATTCACATGCGTGTGCCACAACCGTGAAAATGCGGGACGAAAGACGAATGTCCGAAATGAAGCTCTTGCTCCTGGAATCGTCTTTGTTTCCCACTCCAGCACGACTTTTCGACCCGAACCGACGTTGTAATTGCCAGGAGAAGGGCATAGAATGGGGATGGAATTGACAATGAAGTCCCACCTGGTGTTCTTCTCAGGGCCAAACCAGCGTGTATGTTTGATCTCTGCAATCTCCGGTGAGCTCCGCCGACGAGCGAACCGCGTGTGTGTGAGACGGAGGCTGATTGACTTGGGGCACACTGCGGGGATCGTCCGTCCACTTCACAATTCGCCCTTCCCTTCCTTCTGCCGCAGAACGGCCGGGGGAACGAGAGAAGCCGTTACACGCTCTGTATATATGTCCAACGCACGCATCATCTGCTACCAATCACCATCATTGATATCTCCCCGTTCATCAGCGAACCCTTCTGGCCGCAATACCATATCCAACAAGAACACCAACAACTTGGGAATCACTGCGTCCGTCGGGGTCCTTGATCGCTCCCTATCCGAATTTGCGCGAACCGCCGGAAATTCGGGCTCGTCCAGGGGCCAAAACACCTCCCCCCCTCCCATCGCCCCAATCTCGCTTCCCCTGATTCCCATATAACCCAGCCAGCCGGCGGTACTCGCCTCATCCACGCCCTTTCTGACGACGACCCACCGACGTGTATACTCTGTACTCCTCTCTGACCTCAGCTTGTGCTCACTCCTGCGTCTACACCCCCTCCGCAGCCATGGAGAAACTCGAGGGTCTTGGATGGAGTATGCACGCATTCTTGTCGTGAAGACATCATCCTCTAACAGGCGCACTGGTACTCCCATAGTCTCCATCCTCGATGTTGACTACAACCCCAAAGTTCTCTATGTCTCCGACTCACTCCTGTACATCCTTGGTAAGCATGCCGGCAGTCCCATACCTCGACCTCTGACCGGCTTTTAGGATGGGCTCCCGAAGAGATGGTAGGCAGGCCCATACTGGACTACATTCATCCGCAGGAACACGAGAAGGCCAAAGCCCTCATTATGTGCGTATGCCGGCAGGCGCTTACGCGGTATTGTCGGGTTTCGTGACTAACCACGAGCCATTGTCCTGTCGGCACAGCCACGCCATCACCCACGATTCTGTGGCAGCTCTGACCTATCTGACCATGCGGCATAAGGACGGCCATGAGGTCGTCGTGGTCAGCTCGTACAATTGTGTCTACGATGTAAGGCTTCTCAGGCTACGCCCCGGTTATCTGACAAGGGGACTAACTGCCGTCCGCAGAGGGTCGTTTGTTCTGGTTCGGTCGCCGTGCCGGGTCAGAAGGCGCGACGTGAGTCTTCGAGAATCCTGCACCGATCCCCTGATAGCTGAATTTGGCAGTTCGGTCGCTCACCGCGAACGAGTTTGTCCCTGTCACCGACATCCCTCGCGCTCGCTATCAGGCGATGGTGAGCGATTATGTGAACATCCGAATCCTTCCGCTGCTCACTCCACCTCCCCAGCGCTGGGGCAAGCCCATACACGGCGATCCCCTACCGGCGGCAATGGAGATGGCGAAGAACCCTCCACCTCTGCCGAAGATGGAGAAGCGCACCTGTGTCTTCGTCAACCGCTTCACCCGAGATAGCACCATCTACCACTGCACGAACGATCTTTTCCTGAACATCGACGAAGTCTACAACCACTCCTTCTTCCACTATGTCCATCCGGACGACGACGATAAAGTGCGCGAAATAGTCAACTCGGCCAAGTCCTGGAACCGGCATGGCGATAGCGCGACGGACGGCGGGTTCGAATACTGCGTCTTCCGCCTTTGTCCTCGTGGCCGCCCTCTCATCACCGAACCTCCCAGACCAACACGGGCTAACAAACGGTCAGTCGGAACCTACTTACCAAACTGAGCGCCGTAACTGACCGGATGCATTAGTCGCCGCTCCAAGTCCCCATCCGACGACCGCAGAAAGGGGCATGCCTCAGGAGGACCCGCCTTCACACCAGAGCCCCCTCCGTCCGAAAGGAGGCGTCTGAATGGTAGTTCTCCAGATCAGAACGGGTCCGACTTCATCCGAGTCGAAGGCGTCTTCTCGGCTGCCTCCGACGGACTCATCATCGTCCTCCGCGAAGTCGACGGAGAGCCCGTCCCGCCTGTTAGTCTGGTGTAGTCGTACCCCCTAACAACCTCATACAACTCCTGTATAGGCCGCCATCCACTAAGGTGGCCGTAGCATGCCGCTGTATACTAGTGTTGACAATGATATCGAACACTCTGTACATGACATGAGCAGGACACAAGCCTGACAAACGAGTACGAAACAGCGGGAACTTGGGAGTTCCGCCGAGTGCCACGTTGACACAAACGTAATCGTAATCACACAAGAGCTGTGCCAACCCCCGCCTCCCGCCTCCGCTGAAAGTGAGGATCGTTGCCCGATATGGAAAGTGACCTTGCTATAACAAGCCCGATTGATCCGCCCGTAGGCGGTGAGTAATTTGACCTCAACCCCTGGTGGTCAGCGGCCGCAGGCGGACGAACATGTCCGAGACAGAGGGTCGTTTGTCGTCGCTTGTCCAGCAGCGAGCATTTTTCGGCAGCTCCCCACAAATTAAACTATGAAAGGCGAAATGGCCCCAAGGTAAACCGGTACCCCCAAATCAATGTGCCTCTCTCACTCTTCATGGGCTTTCGACGGCACCGCAACCCGTCCTGACGTCAGCTTTGACCCGAACATGCCTAACGTAAAAATGTGAAAGAAGGAGCGAGTCCGTTTCCAGCTTCGGGGACTCGGGCCTGATCCCCACAATCGCGATCTGTCATATGGCTCTATAAGGCGGGCTGGTGGGAGATTAGGGCTGTTGATCATTGATGCACGGCCTCCGGGACATGTTTTTCACCGACCAACTGCGCGAATGGGAGGTTCCATGGGCCCAAGTGATCTGAATGATGGCAGCTTTCGGCCGACCGTAAGTGGGCCATGCATGATAAAGACACTGACTGAAGTGCGAGGCCTTCTCAGAGTGCCTGTGAAAGGCTGTGACTCTGCCAACCCTAAGATGAGCTAGTTAGTCTACAAGGGTGAGACCTAGACTTCAGATGTTCTCTAAGCAGAATACCCATGTCCATGCACCTTTTGTGCCGACAATGGAATGGACATGGCGCATTTTTTGCCTCCCAAGGGTAAGCGTTCCACGTTGTAGACCACAGCGTACTCCGGCAATGGCTTTCCGGAAGTATGGAAGCGATCGAAGGACATGTCAACCCGTGGGAACACCCAGGCCCAGCGTGCTGCAGCGATATCCGGTACATCAGCTTCGGGCAGTTTGCACTTATTTGGCCCGTCCGCAAACACTAATCCGGTCCACCTTTCCCGCCGGTGTTTGTCGTGCAACCCTGCCGCAGCTTTGCGGTAGTCGGCATCTCCCGAGCACCAGCGTATTGGCACTTTCCATCTTTATTTCTACTCCAACCCTTTCTAGGAATACAACGAGCGACTCATGCGCGCACGCAAGCAAGCAAGCGACGCATCAGATAGCCCGCTCAACAAAGCTCTGGATAGTCCCCTCCGCCGACAGGTCATATTCCTTCAAAACAACCTTCCCGTCCTGGACGAACGTGTTCGGCTGAACGAAAATTTTGCGTGGCTATGCGGATGTCCTCTTAGCTGGGAAAAGCTAGCTATGGTCGACGGGTGGGCTTACCATCTTCTTCTTGAGCACCATATCTCGGACGTCGCCTAGCCAGCTCTCGGGTGGGCTGGTGAGCTTCTCGTAGAATGCGCGGGCGCCTTCGCCGTCTGCTACGCTCTTCCGGATCTGGAGGTCGACCAGAAGCTTGCCGAACACTTGCTTGCCCTTCTTCAGCACTGCGTCCCGATCAACCTGAACGCCGGTATGAGCTGCGTTCTCCGGGAGAAAAGAAGAGCAGACGTACCCGGATGACAAGATCTTCTAGCGTTCCATCCTTAGACCGGATCTCCTCAAGCCTGGCAATACCGCCCTCGATCATGCACAGCAGCAGACCCATGCGCGCCTGCATATGCGCCTGCAAGTGTTTCTTCGCCGCGACATCGTAGAACTCCAATGCGCGCAGACCAGCACGCGCCATCAGAAGATACGTGATATACTGCAGATCCTGGATATCCTTTTCCTCCGTATGCCCGAAGATCTTGAGGATATCGCGGTCGAAGACGAGGTACATCGCCGCTGCTTCAGCACGGCATTCCTCGAAGGAGGACGAGCATGTGCCGAGCACTTGGCCGTAGGTTTGGCCGGGCTTGTACCACGTGTCGACGGGCTTGCCGGTAAGAGGGTTGATCGTCTTTTCCGGATCGAAGTTCTTGGTTCCGTCCTCGTTCTCTTTCATCAGCTTGCCCGATCCATGGCCCAGTAGCTCGTGGTTCGCTACTTGGACGTTGAATGCCTCGTCGTCGTACTTCCCATACAACTCGAAGTCTTCCTTCGCCACAAATGGCCGTGGATCGTTGGGGGTCTTGGCAGCCAGGATGTTGGCTAGGGAGACGTTCTTGAACCCATGGGATTCTCGTACTTCGTAGTAGTTCTGCGCGAATCTCAGCACATTGCCTTAGGATATATTTGGGATGTGCAACTTACGGGGATGTTGATGCCAGCCGGGATGCCTCCCGTAGCGAAATTCAACACCTCGAGAGCGGTAAAGTCCGGCTTCTTGAACTCATCCACCTCAAACGCCTTCCCCCACGGCAGCGTCGGCAAGATCCCAGGAGCCATAGCGACGAGCTTCTCATACTTAGCGCTCATATCCTTATTAACGATCGCCGTGAACCCCTCCCACTCCGCCCTCGCCCCGAAGGGGTCGACGTAAGTCTCAATGAAGCCGATGTAGGACTCCACCACCGGCCCAACGTCCTTCACCCATTCTATCGAGCCTTTTCGGTGCGCGTCCATGTCCCCCGTCTCGAACGACTCGATATACCCGTCCAGCATCGCCTCCTGATGCGCATTCGCAGCGTACTTCTTGGCCTCCTTGAGCGCAGCAGCGATCCTCCCCATGTCAGGCGAGAAATCACCGTACTCAACAGTGATGCTCAGCTTGGTGTTGCCCAAATCGACAGCGTGCGACTCGGTCCGGCTTTGGGCGCTGGCGACGAGGATCGTGTATTCGGAGGAGAAGAGCTTCTTGACGCGCGTGTTGAGGGGGTCGATGGACAGCTTTTCGCAGGCTCGTTGGACTTCGGCGACTTCTTCGTCTGAGATGGGTTCGCCGAGGTAGTAGCCGGAGACGTGGCCCGCCTTGGAAAGTGGTCAGCGGGCGTCAACATCCAGAGAAGGGGAGCAGCATACAGACGGCTTCCCGATGAGCAGCTGCGGCTCGGGCTCCAGACTCCACATCGTGTCTTTCAGCTACCACCCTCATCAGCGAAATCCCCGTAAGAGCAAAGCTGGCGTACCTCATCCCACAGCGCCGAGATCTGGCCCGCATTCGGCGAAGCCTTCAAGATCCTCTCAAACGTCTCCCTCGAGATCCTCGGGATAAACTTCGATCCCCCAAAACTATTCACCCCCATCAGTCAGTCAACCGCATACCTCCTAGTACCCAAAAAGAAAGGCACGACGCACCTCTTATAGTTCGCAAGGTTGGACAACACCTGACTCGTATACTCCAGAAAGGCCGTCCACTCCTCGTCGCTCACCCCGCTCGACTGCTTGATCTTGTTCAGATCGCCGAGCTTCGTCTTGTCCGCTGGAGAGGAAAGAGAGGTTATGATGAGGTCGTACAGCTTTTCGGCGTGCGGAGTCCATTGGTTCATTATGATCCTGGCGCCTTCCCATGATGCTTTCCAGATAGTAGGGTCAGTATGCGGTCATACGCTGGAAGTAGAAGTGTAGGGAGAAGAGGAAGGTTGGTGAAGAGGAAGGAGAAGGGAAGGGCAGCGGACCTCGGTTCAGCCAATGAGCATACAGCTTCTCCTTCTCCGTAAGCATCTCAAATGCCGGGCCGATCGACATGCCCGCATAAGGCGGGGCCTGGTCCGCCAAAAACCGGGCAGCATTGACGGAGCTCGCTGTCGTAGTGGTGGTGGTGGTGGTGGTGGACATGCTTGCGACTCGTGGAAGCGGTATAGCGAGCGCGACGGATGGTCTGGGACGCGGCCTGGAGAGGGTCTTGAGGCAGTAGGAAGAGGAAGAGGAATGGTGCTTGTACGAAAGAGAGCGGCCCAGATGACTGTTCAGAAGCTTGTTGTGTGGTTGTAGTGGGCGCGCTGCCTTGACGATGTAGGGCAGCATGTACTGGCACGCAGCTGCTAGGGCATGCCAGTGTGTCCCTTGTGACCGACTTCAGTCCCTGACGTGGAATGGAGATGTTCCGGGATGGCACATGCGGGGAAACCGGTACCACGAAACACCATGTGCAATGGTGATACATTAATGATCAACAGCCTGGAGTGTGGGTCGGCTATACCGTGATAGGTCGGACTTGTGATAGGAACCAAGTCGTCGAGGAAAGCACCTCCAGCCATCTGCGTCGATCAACCTGACGGGGGTACTAAGCCTCTCGCGGATCGGAAAGGTGGATACACAATTACATTCTACAGATCAAATAACATCACGCCCCCCCAGGGGCAGAAGAAGGCGGCGGGAACTCCCTCTCCAGCGCTTCCACCACCTCCCCAAACCTCGTCGCTTCAAACAACATCACCCTGCCTCCCATATCGAGCCCGAAGCCGCCTTCTTCCCTCGGCAAGGCGTTCGAGAACGCATAGTCTAGCTTATGGAGCGATGCCTATTCACGAACTTCATCAGCTCCCATTCTCTCACTCGACAGAGGTCGACAGGAGCGGGTGAGGTGGTGAGAAGATGAGGGGGAAGGAGACGTACGTCTGAGATTAGGGTATCTTCCTCATGGTACGGGTATGTGAGCGACGCTCCTGCCGCTTGCGCCGCAGACCGTTTTTTGGACGCTGGATGCGTCTTGGACTTCTTCGATGGCGGCGTGGGCTCGGCTTCGCCATTCATCGGGTCATCAGTGTCGTTCGGCGCTCGGTACGTTCTTGATATCACCAAGAAATGGGAGAATCGGAATGGTTCGCCCTGCCCCAAGTTCCGGTCAGCCAACATAGTGACGAGAATAAGGAGAGAGGAAAGAGGGGGGACGGACCTCGGAGGCGGCAGCTTGGATTTCTTGCCCGAGCATTTTCCACATTGGGGGAACTATTTGGACGGGCATGTTGATTAGGCGTTCGGAGAGGATCAGGCCGACGTCGTGCCCTTGTTCGGCGGCGAACAGGGTGTTCAATGTTTTCTGGAATACTGGGTCTGCAGCTGTCTTTTTCAATACATACTCTCGAATGGCCTTCACTGCCGGATTTGTCTGCCCTGAGTTTAGTAGGAAGGCAGCGGGGAGAGAAGAGAGAGGAGAGAGGAAGACGCACAGCATGCGCCCGCATATTGACCACACTCAGCAGAGCAAGCGGATCACTCTCCTCCCCATCAAGCTTGACCGTGCTCCCCACCCCGCCCTGCTCGATAATCAGATCCGCCAGATCTCTTAAATGGAGCGGCTCGGCGTCGGACTGGAAGAGCTGGACGAGGAGGCGGTGGAAGGCTTGGAAGTCGATGGGTTGGGGGGAGAAGAAGTCGAAGTCCAGTTGGATTATGCTCTGTCCCCGATTGAAATCTCGTCAGGCTCGCTCTTTTTCTCTCTGTCGTTGCAAAGGCGTACCTCGTCGGATGAGTCGCTGGACTCGTCGTCTGACTGATGTTGTTCTTTCCTTTTTGGCATCTTAGGATGATGTACTGATGGGGGGCGGGGGGATGTGGGAGGCGATGGGCGCTCGAAAGTTCAGTGAGGTCACGAAAACAGGCGCCCTTTGGAATACTTCCGGTCTTCGCGAAGCGCGTCCCCTACATAGGCGTGCATAGAGGCTACACGAAAAGGCGCGGTCTCGTGCTGCAGTTGTCAGGTCCTTCTCTCACTACTCAGAACTGACCCACGATTGTTCAAGATGGGCTGTGAGTAGTTTTTACTTGTGGTTATAAGATTTATGGGTTGATTGGCGAGCAGTAACGTTCTCCTCCCTCTGGGCACGTCTCTTCGGGACAAAAGAACTCAAGATCCTCATCCTCGGACTCGACAACGCGGGCAAAACCACAATCCTCGTGCGGCCCCCATTCCTCTCTCCCTAACCTCATTCTAACACACTACACTACCAGTATCGCGTTACCGTAACCCCACCCACCCTGCCTCTAAATGCGAAATATGTTGATGTTGACGGTTATAGATGGGTCAAGCGATCGAGACTGCTCCCACGGTCGGGTCGAACACCGAGATATTCGAATATAAGAACCTCAAGTTCGCTCTGTGGGATATGTGCGCCCCCTTCCCAACTCTTCCTCTCCCACCCCTCCAGTTTCCCAATCCGGGCAAAGCTGACAAGCAGAGTAGAGGCGGCCAATCCTCCATCCGGAGTCAATGGGCCCAGTACTTCACCTCCACAAAAGCGATCATCCTCGTCGTCGATTCCACCGACTCCGCAAGGCTACACGTAAGCCGACAGGAACTGCACAAGATCTGCGCGGACGAGGTGCGTCACTTTCCTTCCTTTCGCTCAGCTGGGCTACGCGTATTGGGCGGGCAGGGTTGGCTGATGGGGTGGGGGAGCGTAGACGCTACAGGATGCGCTACTGTTGGTGTTTGCGAATAAGCAGGATGTCCCGGGGGCGATGACGGCTGCGAGGGTTAGTGAGGGGTTGGCTCTGACTGAGCTGAGGGACCGGCAGTGGCAGATCGTACGCATTCCTCCTCCTACAAGCCGTCGATACATTGCTAACAAGAGGAGCAGGTCCCGTGCTCCGCCATCACCGGCCAAGGGTAAGCCTCCGGCCCTGCGCGCAGCCCTGGCGAATGATGTTGACCGTTTGCAGGCTGTTCGAAGGGTTTGACTGGCTCGTGACCCGATTAGAGAAACGGTAGGCCACTGCCCTCTCTCCCATGCCTCTCTTCCTCAAGGACTTCACCGTCTTGTGCATGCCGATACCCATAATGACACCGCTGTATCCATACCATCTCCCCATCTCTCTCCCCATGTCCCTCCTAAACCTCTATCCAATCATCGCATCTCTACCCAGCAGCAGCGCGCTCCTCAGCAGCCTCGACAGACGTGAGGATGCGTTCGAGCGTAGCGTTTATCTCGTCCCTCAGTTCTCCTGTCATCTTTCTGTCAGCTCCAGCCTACAGGACGCGAATAGAGGAACGGAAGGACATACGAGCTTCCGCGAGGACAGCAATATACTCCTCGTTCACCTCGTCCAGTTCTTTCTGTAGTGCTTCGTATCGCTCGATCTACGCCGCACTCAGCCAACCGCTATTGGGAGAGGGTATGATGTGGGAGTGTGGAGCAAAGACGCACCTGAGCATCCTCTTCCTGCTCCACCGGCAACGAATCGATAAGCTCCTCAATCTTCTTAGCCTGCTCGATCAGGTCGTCCGCCAATTCCTTCTGATTCGCTACCCCCCAAACATCAGCACCCACCACAAGAATATTAGTGTGACGGACGGACCCTCGAACTCCTCTTTCGGGTCCGCACGCTCGTATCGCCGCGTAACGGGCACGTCGGGTCTGAAGGGGAGGAAGTCGGTCCGCTCGGTGAGGTAGTATATGGAGTGCTGCATGATCGTGAGGAGCTGTCATGTCATCAGCTTCCAACATAACCCCTAGCCCTGAAAACGCGTACACGATCAATGGCATCGTGCAGCTGCGTTATCCGATCCATCGCAACAATCCCAACCTGCTCAGCGGAACAACAAGAGATGATCTGGATGGTTGCTCGCCGCTAGCTGCTGCCAAGCGCTGAGCTCAGGGCCGCCGCCCCTCGGAGCCGAACCGATTTAGCCGGCTTCTCAGGCTTCTCAGGCCAACTTCTTTCCTCCGCGGCGGAACACCTTCCGTCTCTCGCCAGCAACCCTTCTTCCTCCCAACCTTCTGCACTTCTTTTCGTCTTTCAGTGCTTGGCTGGGTGTTCTGTGAAGTATGCGCTAAACAAGGCTTGCTGCTGGGATATAACGGCCGCGGAGTCGCTTATCTACTTCGTCCAACGCATGGATGTGGGCTTCGGAGGGCAGTAGGAGCGCGGATATGCGGATAAGAGGAGGGATAATCTGCTCAAGCCCCTTTCATCGGCTCCAGGAGTCCGACACCTATCTGTCGAAGAGCTATTCTGGGGTATAAATATGGTAAGACGCAAGTAGCCTACAATGAACGATCGGCAAACCCAGAACGCAGCCGAAGGGGAGAGATTTCAACCCGGAGGGTCAGGCACGTTTTGACATCATCCCCCTTAAAATCCCCAATCCAGCCCGGTTTCAGGGACATGCTACGAAACGGGATGGTCGGTAAGGCTAGCCGTGCTCAATCTTTCGCAGTGCCTAGTAGTGCCTGAGCATCAGCATACCTCGGATGATGTTGCATGCCTCTGATCGCCTTGGAACACGCGGCAACCCTACTCCGCTGGCACTCTCACGCTCGTACCACCCTCGTGGAAGTAAGCAACCTCACCTAATTCCAGCGTTGAAAAAAGAGATAAGATGACATATCTCCCTCCGCGGACTGGCCGATCAGCGTGCTGATTAGTGAGCGAGAGCGCGGATAAGCAGCCTGCGTGCGTTACAGTACGCCTGCACGCAAGGGATACGCGGGTTGAAGAATGTTGTTCCGCTCCAAACTTGTCTGAGCGCGTTTTTTCTCTCGGTCTCTCGTTGCGCGCGTCTCGGAGGGTGGGCCGAAGTATAAATTCGCGAATTGGGTTTTGTGCCCCTATTGCTTACACACCTCACTCGCATTCCGACGACAACTCAATAAGCAACCACGCCCAACAATGTCTCAATCCCGCTCCGCCGCCGCCCACCCCCGCTCGAGCTCGCCCTCCCGCTCGCCCGTCACAATGTTCAAATCCATGATCCGCCGGATGTCGACCAAAGCCGGCCTTTCCGAATCCGAATGGGTCGAGCGACGGCCCGATATGCCGCGTAACCAGAGCTCAAGGACGAGGATCATCATCCAGACGAACGCGAAGACGTTGCCGTATGGCGAAATAGTCGATATCTTCTATGCTGCTCCTGCTGCGCCCGAGCCTCAACGTCAGCCGGAAGTCGTGGAGCCGGCTACGCCGGTGCCGCCTGCTCAGCCCAGTCAGACGTTCTTGCAGGCTGTGGAGACGAGACGGTCCCATTACAGTATTACGGGCACGTCGCCGGTGTCGGACGAGAGGATATTGCAGGTCGTCAAGCACGCTATTACGCATGTTCCGAGCTCGTGGAACTCCCAATCTTCCCGAGCTATCGTTCTTTTCGGCGCCGAACATCATTGGCTCTGGGAGACGGTCATCAATTCCCTCCGGGCTATCACCAGCGGGTCGAAGTTCGACGCCGCTGCCGGCAAGGTCACCGCGTCCATGAAAGCTGGCCATGGCACGGTGCTCTTCTTCGAAGACGACGACGTTGTTCGCGACTTGCAGGCCAAATTCCCGACGTACAAAGACGAGTTCGCGACCTGGAGCGAGCAGACGAGCGGGATGGTGCAGTTCATCACGTGGGTCGCATTGGAAGAAGAAGGGCTCGGTGTGAACCTGCAGGTGAGTCACGGCCTGGCCAGCTTAATCCGCCCAGAGCAGGTCGGCTGACTTGGTGTGGTATGGCAGCATTATAACAAGCTTATTGAGTCTGAAGTCAAGAGGCATTTTGAGGTGCCGGACGCTTGGCGACTTGTGGCCCAGATGCCGTTTGGAGAGCCGACGGCCGAGCCGGGTGAGAAGGCCTTCCAGCCGATTGAGCCGCGCGTCCGCGCGTACGGGCTGGCAGCATAGACAGAGCGACAATTTTTCATCATAGACGACCATAGAGCACGATAGACATCCTGTACAGCCTTTGATAATAGTTGGTATCCGTAACACCGCTCCGTTGGGATGATATTGTTGTTGTTGCGTCAGATCTAGAGCAAGGTGAAAGTCGAGAACATGAGGCTGTGGAAGGGAAAGAGTATGACGGGACATATCGGACAAAACCCTGAGCGGGATATACCGCACTCGCGGATCAGTCCAGGACCAATCGCGTCCCTCGCCGTAGCTCTTCCCCCCTTCTCAGCAATCTGGTCCTTCGGCCCCATCGACATTAACTCAGCATTCACCCGAACATTACTCTGACAGCAATCGGGTCAGCAATCGGCCCGCACTCGAGGCAATCGACTCGGAGGACGCGAATTCTGCCCCAGAAGCTGCTTTTCTCCTACGTCGAGACTCTCTCAACCCCTCCCCCGCCAAACCTGTCGAGCAGGGCTGTCGTTGCTCAGTACTTCGCCAAGTCGCCAGCTTATGACGTGCTGGTCATCGAGGGTCGTCGTGAAGAGCTCTTCTGAGGAAGGATTCGGGGTCCACGCTTCTGCCTCGGCCATCCCTGATGAGGCTGCGCAGGTTGTTTAGGAACACGGAGGAAGGCTCTCGGTCAGAAGAATGTGGCATTCCCTTCGATTCCTACGATTACGAGGATCCGAAGGGTTCGAAGGGTTCGTGTTACTCGTTGAAATCCCCTGCTCGACCTCAACTCGTCTGCCGGCAGTGTCAGCGCCCCTGGACCCCTCGTCAAGTGAGGGACCCTTCCCCTTTCCTCTGACATCCGGTTTCGTTTGCTTTTTATTTTACGGTCGTCCAAGCCATTGTCAACTCTGTAGTACTTTAGACCGTACATATAATTAGCTAGATTAATTAAATAAAATATATTTTTTGGCATATCTTTCACCTTTGTGACCCTCGAGCCCGCGCAAGGCGCGGTAGGCACGTGCATTTGCTTCCGGATTAGATCGGGAAGGCGCACCAGCGCATCCAAGTCCCCTGTCACCTTCATCTCTCTCCCCTCCTCTCATCCACATCCGACTTGCCGAAATGGCCTCTTCCACTCGGGATCGCCAGCCTTGCCATACTTCCCACTGGTCCAACATCCAACGCCTGGTGTTCAAGCGCCAGGAGAATACGAACACCAACGCTGGCCACCGCCTTTCGACGTCGATGGAGGAGGGCCTCCTTCGCCCCTTCGAGGCCGACGACTCGAACGAACCTGACGACCCGAGCGAACCAGATGACCCCACTCACGTGCTAGGAGAGGACGACAACGACGAAAGCAACTATGGAGAAGAATTGTCTGAAGAGAATATGCGGCGAGCTGGGCTGGGGCCGGGCAATTCGGAGGCTGCGAGGGACTCGACGGTGCGCCCGATAACTTCATCTCCTTTTCGTCAGCAAGCTGATTTTGGTAAAGCATGCCTTGCCCACCGTGGCCACTATCGGCACAGAGTCGGATGCAGCCATCGAGATGACGGCCACCAAGCGTAATCGTCGCAACCGTTCGTCAAGGGCCAGAAACGCCGGCCTCACCGAGGAAGAAAGGGCTGAATACGCTCGTCTGCGTCATGCCCGCGTTCGGGAGACCACCCGCGCGCACACCAAACATTGTGTCGACCTTTGCACCAGTATCGGGGACTGTTGGGACGGCTGTGGGGACTGTTGCATCGAGAAATGCCAGGTCTGCTGCTGGAGCTTCAGCGTATGCTTCGAGGACCTCGGCTACGAGTGTGACCCCGCAAAGGCATGCAAATCGGGCCGCGGTATCTTCTTTACGCTTGTTTTCCTGCTGGCTTTGAGTGGGACGGGATTCGGTAAGCGCATCATTTACTGCTTTGTCACAACTAATGTTGGCGTAGGCATCTGGAAGCTCGTCGACCTTACGCACCGTCAACCGGCTCTTCCTGCTCCGGTCCCTTCCATAGCTGCGGTAAATGCGACGGCCATGTCCTTGGCCTAGGTAATTCTCTTCATTCCTTTCTGCTCGATACATCATACCCTCTGTATTCCCAGCATCCTCGTCGAGGTTCTCTCCTGTTCCCTTCCGTACCCGGTTAACCCGAATGCCATGAACTCGTCTCCGCCGACTCCCTTGATTCGTAGGATTTGTGCTAGGTTTCGTGCAAAGTTAGAACCTGTATGTGGATCCGTCTTGTACAGGTCAGTTTCCATGTCAGTTTCCATGGCTCCCATCTGTACCTTGAGATGAGATGATTCAACCAAATACCGGAATGGTGATCTTGGTACCAAATCTTATCTTCCTGAGGACCCTGATGGCCCAGCTCTTCCAAGCCAGCATGTGAATATCTCTCTGGCTTACCTAATTAACCGGCCATGCGGCTGGCTGTATGGATGGAGCACAGGGGCGTTTCGGAATCTATTGCCAGCTTGCACCTCAACGCTCATCTCCGTAACACCCCTCTACTCCTCTCCCATTCCTGGTGCGTTCAGCTCCGTAGTTCAACTAAGACCTGTACTAACCCAGTCTGGCACCAGAAAGACGTACAGTCTTGTAGCTGGATCAATGACCGATCACTCCGTCAAAGACCACAGAATTCACCTCACGGACACGACACGTGTCCCACTGGGCAGCCAAATGGGCAATGGCATCGTTGTCCGCTGCCATGCCCAACCATGCCCAACCTCCTCTTTGGAGTCGAAGGATGGGATCGAACAGCAACCCATCCATTACTGCAGCTCGAATACCAGGCTGTCCTTGTCCTTCGAGCCGAACGACACACTCGAACACCATCCCATCCATCCCTGCCACTCGACCTCCCAGTCGAATGACACACTCGAACACCATCCCATCCACCCCTGCCACTCCTTCTCCTCCTCTGAGCCGAACGACACACTCGAACACCACCCCCACCCTGACCCTGCCTCTGCGGTGCCACTGGGTGCTGGGCAGCTCATTCAGACGGTCTTGACGGACAAGATACTGCCTGAAAAGGCAACCCTACTCACCTAACCGCACGAGCAAGCCCGCCCCTTGTTCAACGTCGTCATAGACGTGTTTGGATACCCTGGTCACTCTATGAGTGATTCTCGGCCGATAGACGTGCGGATCGGTGTCACTCACCCTGTCCGGGTGGAGTGTCTGGATGACAAGGAGCGGTACGAGTCGAAGGAGGTGGCAGAGAATTTGCGCAGGGCTCAACGGCGCCAGCAGGCCGAAGTGAACGGCCACAAGATGGCAAAGGCTATGCTTTACATCGCTTCCATCTTCGAGAAGCAAGCTGATGCTGTGGAGGCTATGTGGGCCAGCCTGGTTGAGCTGTATTCCCGGCCGTGCCATATGTGATCCCTTCTTCCCTTCTTGCTCTCGTCTGCTGTGCTACACAGTGCTTGTAACTTCCTACTTATGCTGTTCCCGCAATAAAGCCGGTCCAAACAACGTGTGCGGTCCGATTGATCCGCGCTATCCGGCTTGTCATCTGATGCCGTGCCCGATATTCCCAGTGACTATGTTTTAGGTATCTTTCAACATAGCACCTCCAACCCACCTCGGGCGTCTCAACGGATAACAGTAACAATGGCTACCTTCAACGTCGCTCCCTTGTTAGAACAGCCGCAACTGGCTGCGACCATTGTTTCTCAGCGGTATGCCGCCCTTCAGCAAGCCGTTGTAACTAGCCTTCGCATCGATATCACCCGCCGAGTTGGTCTAGAAGAAACCCGCGGGCAGGTGCTAGCATTTTGGGAGTCGGCCAGACAGGTGTGTGCCGGATGAGCATGACTTGCTGCTACATACCTGATCGGGAAGCAGCTTTTCTCGCTATTTCCCGCCGGCCATGTAGCAACACTGGAGCACGATATTAGTGATATGCTGCGACAGTTGGACAACGCCCTTGCTCGGGCGGGCGACAATATTCCCCGCCAAGTTCCGCAGATCGTTTGTTGCAGGAAGATGGCACAAACGGGCCGACCGCGTATCTGCATCGACAGTGCATATCTGGAAGAATCGGCGAAATTGACGTCTACATCCACCATAGCACGCCGGCTGGGCGTTTCAGCCAGGACAGTGCGCCGAAGACTCCTGGATCAAGGCTTAAGAACACCCGGCCTGCCGATTGTCCAAGAAATCGATGGACCAGGCGGTGTCCGCCGACTCCAATGGACCGGAAGACAGAAGCGAACTTCTCCCTTGACAGAATCTGAGCTTGATGCGATAGTAAGGGATTGGCGTCAGCGTTTCCCAGAGAACGGACGGCGTTTGCTCAACGGTCACCTCGTCGCCCAAGGTTACAATGTCCCCCTACGAGAGCTCACTTCCGCTTTGAGCCGAATCGATGCAGTTCCCCGCACGTTCGATCGTCGCCGAATTCCCCGTCGGAAATATCATGTTGCAGGACCGAACTCGCTGTGGCACCATGATGGACAACACGGACTGGTTGACTGGCGCCTCTACATCCACGCCTTTGTGGATGGCTATTCCCGATGTGTTACCGCCATTCGGGTTAACCCAACCAATTCCGCAGATGCGGTTTTGTCCGTTTTTCTTGACGGTGTTGGGCGTTATGGTGTTCCTTCCCGAGTACGGGGTGACCATGGTGGGGAGAACGTCCGGGTCACCCGCTGGATGCAAGAGAACAGAGGCCGTCAGCGAGCCTCATATATATGGGGCAAGAGCGTCCACAACACCCGGATCGAGAGGATGTGGGTGGACGTAACGAATTCCTTCGGGCGGAAATGGAAAGAGTTCTTCCATACCCTCCAATCCTATCACGGCCTCAACCGCCTCAACCAAGACTACATCTGGCTGCTTCACCTGCTCTACCTACCCGACCTAAACGAGGACGCTGTCGTATTCCAGAACGAGTGGAACTACCACACCATGGAGCTAGAGGAAACCAATCAGCGGCCGGTGGACTCTTTCCTCGATGGCTGCGTTCAGCACGGCGCGCGAGGAATAGAGTTGCCGGCCTTGGATGACACCGAGTATCACCGCGATCCAGATCGCTACGGTTCCGAACGCAGGGAGTCGACGGACTTGACGGAAGGACATGATGATGAAGGCTATCAGAACCTCCCTCAACAAGGATTTTGAAGCCGGGCGGTTGACATGGATCAACTACCCTCATCCTTGTCGTCCATCGATTCCGAGTTGCCAAACTGCCCCCTCACGCCTGACCAAGTCCGGCAACTTGGCGACGAGCTACAGCCTTATTCCGGAAGTCGTAACCTCATAGCAATGACAGAACGGTGGAGAAGAGCTCTTCAGTTCTGTGCAGCGCTAACCTGATTCGTATTGATATAATAGTAATGAATATCATTAATATTGTCCGTCGAATCCCTGTTTGGGGAGTAAGGACCCTAGTGATCCTCATCGGCTAGCTGTTCCAACATCGAAGTCGACTCCACACGCTGACCAAACCACCTTCTCCTCTTCTACTCATCGACCGTACACAATAAACTAGACTGCCTCCGTAGGTCAGGCACGCCAGATAGCTGACCTGTTGAAGAATACTTGCTCTGCATCCTGTTCGACGCGACCGCCGTATCCCTCGTCACCTTCGATCCCGACTGTCCTTGCAGGACTGCTCATTATCGACCTTCCACCTGAACACGCTGAAGCCTCCAGCGCAATGTCGGGACTTGCTGGAGTCATGGGAGTCGATGGAGCTGGTGCAGGGACCTTGGTTGAGCAGGATGCATATGCGAGATCGAATTCGTGCGTGAAGAATGCCTTCCTCCTCCTGACCTCCTCATTGATGCAGGTTTAGGATGCTTCGAGCCCTCGTCCTCGAAGCGCGCGCGCGACTGAGAGCGTCAACACCATCAATGGATAGAACAGAAGAAGGAGCTCGTGCTGATAACCGCCCCGAGGAACCCGAGCAGCAGTTCGACGACCCGCCCAACTATGACTCCTCCCCTCCCCCGCTCGTGCCAGGTGACGATGACACGCCATCATCGCCCTCCCCGCCTTCAAACCAACGGACTCTGCGAAGGAATCTGAGTAGTCCACAGCCAGCGCCGAGGACTTCAGAGACCGATCAGGCGGAGGAGAGGGATGACAAGTGGTTTTCGGTATTCGTTATCGTCTTCATGGGCAACCGAATGGACGGCACGGTATACGGCCGTGCGATGATCCCCTCCGCCTACGCTCACGAAGATTCCGCTGACGTCCTCATCCCCCGAATCTTCGGCCACAAGCCGGACGACGAACCTCACAGTCTGAGTCGGTTCAGCGGGTCTCAATTCAGCGGTTATGCCGTTGCCACTTCACGGGTCCCATCCTCTGAGCGGTATGGATCTGATGCGTTCACCGAGCAGCCAGGACACAAAGTCTTGGGTATCCTCGATCAATTCCTATTGGACGAGCCGGCTCATTCGGAGGAGACGTTGGAAGAGATGGATCAGCTTGCGGAACGATCGCGCGAGCTGAAGGAGCAGCTCCCTGCTCACGTTGATCCTCGGCACTACGACGGACGCGTCTTCATCATTTATCTCGTTGCTCTGGCTGATGGGTCTCGCCGCTTGGAGGGAACTTTGCCTTCCAACGTACCTCGTACTCCGTCCCCCTCGATCACTCATCGTCGCCCCTCGAATGATCCCGACATTCGCTCGAGTTCAGTTTCTTCCTCGCCCCGCTCCAACACCTCATATGCCCCTCCAACCCTAGGACCACCAGACGGGCGCGCTGTTACACCTTATCCACGGGCTGGCCAGCAAATGGATGCCGTGCCTTCCAGTCCCTCTGCGCGCCGTTCAAGGCGGGGAACTGCCCGTGAACCGCGTCGACCGCGTCGACGGAACGGACAGATCGTGGCTGATACTGCGGGCAACCCCGCCTTCGACCATATCTCAGCCTATCTGTCAGACCTGTTTCCAGGTACAAGTGCCCTGCTCTCCTTCTCCGGCGGCAACGCGGAGCACGGATCGGCAGCAACGTCCTCGATAAGGTGGTTTGTACGACGAACCCAGCTGTTCATCGAAGTCGCTACGTACCTGGGAATGCCTTTCGCACTGGAAAACGATGTATACCATGCGCCACAGCCTATCGGATGGGATGGTATGATCAGGGCGGATGACCTGGTGGCCTGGTTCTCTTCGCATGATCGTGGAGGCGGGGTCAGCCGTCGAACCCTCGGCATCCATCGAGGTAAAGTGCAGTCGCTCACGACCTTCTGGGCCGCGCATCAAGACTGGTATTACGAGCGAGCCAATACGTGGGACCACCCGGACTATGCCTTCGGTGTCGGTCGGTCGAAGCTGGAGGTACTTGGAATTGTAGGCTACTGCCTGGCGCGCACAGACGTGGAACGAAGCAATGTCTGCCGTGGAACTCCCCCTGGAGTCATTCCTACGCTGGCGGGCTCAACCAGACCGAAGGCACTCGAAAATAATCTCAAGCGGCTCTTTCCAGCCTACCGAAGATTGAGCTTGGAATAAGATATCCAGCTACTGCGGGTTACGACATCTCATGTAACTAGACTCATTTGAATTTGATTCATATTCCTCCTCGCGCAATACTTCTTCCCCCTGCTTGAGTACCCCTTCGCTGTCCTGTACAGCCGCATATACGATGCCTCTGCGCCCACATTGATTCTGGTACGCCATATAGTCCATCGATCTGCGTAAGACAGGGCTAAAATGAGGTTTGCATCACAGGTCTTGTGCCCGCGAAAGGGAGTAATCGAAGGAATCGATCGACTCGTACGATTCCTTCGAGTCTTTTGAGTGACAGCGGTTGAGCGCAAGCAGTTTGTCATTCCGTTTGTGCTGGGGAATTGTGGCGAGACCCTCCGATTCAAGTTACCTGGAAACCGGTGAGTCACGGCAATGTTGCGAGCCAGTTTTCAATGACTCAACGGCAGAGTACATCCGCGGCGCTGGGTCTCAACCTTTGTGACTTTGTGCATACATAAAAGAGTCTTTCCTCTCGGTCACCGCTTCCCCCTCTTCTTCTTACTCCGCCATCACCATCAAGTATACTTCATCCTTCCAAATCCTTCCTCACAACTTGCAGACGATAATGGCTCGCTCAGGTACGGTTTCTCAAGTCCGGTTTAACCTTCCCAACGACTCCGAGGACGAACAAGACTCGGTCGTAGATCCACCGACAGTCAATAACGGCGGCGGTGACTCATCGAGCTCGTCGAGCTCGTCGTCTTCCCACCAGCAGGTGTCGTTGGACTCCTCTGACTCGGACTCCTCTTACCTGCCTTCGTCCTCGGAGTCCTCCTCGGAGTCGGACGAGTCCGACGACTCCTCCGACGACGAAGGAGACGATCAGCACAGCGGACCGAGAGTCCTCACTCTCTACGAGTTTCAAGGCACGTTCCTGCGCTCGAAGCGCAAGGGAGAGATGAACGAAGTTTGCAAGCATCTCCGCATCGCCAATATCATCGTCTGTAAGGATGGGCGTACCCTGTACCGTTTGTCCTTCTATGCTCGTTGTCAACGGACGTAGCTAACATATATGCGCAGGCTGCGCGTTCGCCAATGACCATGAATGCAAGTGTAACCATTTTGGTAAGTGCTGGACGCTGATATGGCGCATATACTTACCCTCTTCGTAGAATACGCCGATCAAGTGGCCGCCAGACGTGCGAAACGAGAAGGCATTCCGATAACCGGGAGATACCGCTTCCCCAACAACCTCAAGCCCCAAGTGTCTTACGAGCGTTATGCGCCCTTGATGGTGGGCAAACCCACCCAGGTCAACACTGCGGCGATTGCCGACGCGAAGAGGCTCGCTCGGGAGGCGCGAGAGCTGTCTGAAAGGCTGGACCGCGAAGCTCAGCGTGCTGCCGCCAACCGCCATGATCATGCGGATCAGCCAGCTCAGACGTCCCGTCATCACGGTCGATCCACCCACGCATCGTCTTCCTCGAATCCCAAGAAGCACTCGAACCACGGTAATAAGAGGAAGAACAGAAAGGATGATAGGAAGCGCAAGCATCGCTCGCGTGATTCGAAGGGCTCGAGGAAGGTGCGCCTTAACAATTCCAGTTTGTAGGTAACCTGACCTAACGTTCCTCGTATAGCGTCGTAAGTCCGCGAATGGCTCTCGCAAGGAGCGGGAGGTGAGTTTGCATCTCCCTCAATGTGTCGGTCATCGGCTCATTCATTATTCCCTACAAAAGCAATCGAGTGACTCGAGCGAGAGCGAAGAGGAACCACCCGTCAAGTCGTATAAGGATTACGACATGGATGACTTGGTAGCTGAACTTCTCAAGAGGCTGTCGGGCAACCAAGTGCCTTACGATACCAAGCTCGACTTCCTCAATGATCTCTTCGGGGACTCTGTCCTCTTCGACTCTACTTTGAGAGCCTCGGCCGGAGGGGTTGTGGACTTTGCTGAGCGCTGCTGGAAGGCTGCCAGAGCGGCTGAGCCAACCGTAAGCCACACTCTCTACCGATGGTTACCTTTCTTGAACAAAGTGTTAGTGTATGCCCGACATTGTGCCTGTCCAAGGCAAAGGGAAAGGACCTGAACAGGAACCGATTGAAGAGCTGTTCAAGGAGGTCTTGAGAAGGCTGCGGCGTGGTGGCATTACAACGGACTGCAGGCTCGCCTTCGCCCACAGTGTGGTAACCCGTAACGGTGCCTACCGGAAGGATCTGAGTGATAGCCTCGCTGCCCTGCTTGAGAACGCCATGGTGGGTTTCAAAGCAATCAACGACAATGCCTTTGGTTACGTGGATGTGGTAAGGATATCTATTAGAGCGCTGAACGCGAACTAACTTGCGCCGCAGGACCAATATCGCTAGCTTGCGGATTGATGGCTTGTTTCCGATTGTCATTGCTGGACCGCCCGACTTGCTTGCTACTTGATAACCTCGGAGACCTACGCATCCTACGAATACTACGAGCGCTACGAATCCCACGACTTACATGAATCCGGTGCTTGGTAACGTCTCTCTCTCCTTTTCTCCTCTACCGCGTGGCCTTGCATACCTCTGGGGGTATTGCTTCTTCCTGTTTTCCCTTTCCCTTTGCGCGTAGTGCTATAGCTGTACCATAGTCAACCCCTCTCCGTCATCACGCCTGTCATTATTGCAATGGATTATATTAAGACAATTACAGACGGTTACAAGGTACAAGCGAGCATGGTGTAGTTACCCCTACCGCCTCGACGGACGCGTTCAAGTGGAAGAAATGGCTGGAGAAACGTCTGAGTGAGTCGTCCGGCTCGAAGGACAAAGCTAGGTTATTCTGGCAGTTGCAACAATGGATGGGTTGCTGTTCCACCGCGTCCTTCGAGTCCCAAGACGACCTCCATCGACAATGCCATCACCCTATCGCAAGCAGCGATCTTGACCCCCATTCCACATGTCCCTCGCGAGACGCTCTCCTTCACCCCCTCTCCCCCTGGCTGCCGCCTCCCTTTGCTTTCCTCCTTCCTCTTCTCCTCCGTTCCTGACTCGACTGCATGCGACGCGCGTTTCCGCCGGGATGAATGGGGTAGGGTTGAATCGTGCCCGGCTGGGAGGACGAGGATGAGTGGCAGGGGTGGATGGGATGGTGTTCGAGTGTGTCGTTCGGCTCAGAGGAGAAGAAGGAGTGGCAGGGGCGGATGGGATGGTGTTCGAGTGTGTCGTTCGGCTCAGAGGACGAGGATGAGTGGCAGGGGTGGATGGGATGGTGTTCGGGTGTGTCATTCGACTGGGAGGTTGAGTGGCAGGGATGGATGGGATGGTGTTCGACTGGGAGGTCGAGTGGCAGGGATGGATGGGATGGTGTTCGAGTGTGTCGTTCGGCTCGAAGGGCATGGACAGCCTGGTGTTCGAGCTGCAGTAATGAATGGGTTGCTGTTCGATCCCATCCTTCGACTCCAAAGAGGAGGTTGGGCATGGTTGGGCATGGCAGAGGACAACGAGGTGTGTCGTTCGGGGAGGAGGAGGAGGAGGAGGAGGAGGAGGAGGAGGAGTGTCAGGGGTGGATGGGATGGTGTTCGAGTGTGTTGTTCGGCTGGGAGGAGGAGAAGGAGTGTCAGGGGTGGATGGAATGGTGTCCGAGTGTGTCGTTCGGCTCGAAGGACAAGGGCAGCCTGGTGTTCGAGCTGCAGTAATGATGGGTTGCTGTTCGAGCGTGTGGATGGGGTGGTGTCTAAGCGTGTTGTCGACTCGCAGCACGGCGGCTTCTGCCATTCCTGAAGCTCCTTCTCCCTGCCCTCACACTCCTACGTCCTGAGCGCCATCCTCACGTCCGCTGTGTACCCCTCCAGCCCACTTGGCAGTAGAGGTTGGTGTCCTTCCTACGGGCACGCTCACCCTCGTAGTTCCTCGTAGACCTGGACAGGGCTCCGGGCTGAGTATTGGCGTAAGGGGAGAAGATCTTACCTTACTTCGTGGGTACGGTTGTGTTGATCCTAAACAGCAGTTCCGATACCGAGGGACAGAGGAGCGACATCGAGCAGGATGGCGGAGCTGAGCGATCTTGGCACAGCGCCTCGCACCTTCGACGAGTGATGGAGGTATGGTAGGTAGGGATGCATGGAATGGTGGTCGAGTGTCGTTCAGCGAGGAGGATGCGGTCGAGTGGTAGGGAAGGATGGGGTGGTGTTCGGGTGTGTTGTTTGGCTCAGAGGAGGAGGAGGAGTGGCAGGGGTGGATGGGGTGGTATTCGAGTGCATCGTTCGAATCGAAGGACGCGTACGAATCTAATCCCATGCTTTGAACACCCAACTGAGCCGCGCATCAGGCCTACTTCCGTTGCACGAACATAGATTGTAATAAAGGTATAGATACGGGTTACTGGTTTTGCGGCCTTATATAGTATTGAAGTTGGAACCAGAAGAAAGTAAGGAGGCGAATATGACACGATCGAATTCAAGGCCGTTATCAGAGGCTGCTGCAAGTGCACGCAGTGTCGTCCCAAACTCAATGACAAGCACGCTACTGCACACTTTGGCTCTAACGAGGGTTTCTGTGCTCGGCTGGGCGATTGCCTGCCCAGGAAGAAACACCATGTGTGGCTTGATTTCGACCTGGAAACACACGTCAGCACTTGATCAGAACAATAAGTAACACTTGCCTGAAATGTCATAGTAGAAGGCGGTTGCTCGAGACCGAGGACAGTGAGGTTCAGGAGAACTCTCCGAATGTGCGGGCGCTGCATGGCAGGGGATGTTAGTGCTGGAAGCATCCCGGACTGCTGCAATGTGGCATATACCGCTCGGAGACCGTCGGAGCCGGCAGAAGAGGTGAGGGAGGGAAGTCCCTGCCGTACAATGAAGCGCAATAGGCCGCGCTTGACCTCATCCCAAGCTTGTTGCGAAACTCCATACCGGGGTTGGGTCCAACGGACACGTTGCAAGAGGTACGTATCGGGTTGCAGGGTTATATCCTGGTATAGAACATAGATTAGCGACTGAAAGTCCGTGAAAGCTTCGCGGACAAGATACTGAGGATGTGTCAGAACGAACGACTTAGAATGGGACAGGATGTGACGGACATCTCGCAATCGCTCCATGTAGCGCAAACCGGACCTAAAGGCATCTACTTGCGGTAGGGAAAGGTCGAAATCTGGATATCCAAAGAGAAGAAGATGGCAGAGCCTCGTTCGAATCTGCTTATGGGTCGTCGAGCGCATTCTCCAGCTCGCGATATTAAAAGGGACGGCAGGCTGGTTATAGAAAGACCTGGTAAGTGTGGGCCGCGAAGAGCGTGACGAGAACGCACGATATCCAACGCCTCCAGGTACGGCTGCATGTCCACCATTGAATACTTGGGGGAGCGCCGCCCGTGCTTTTGCGCCTCTGTAGCATCCAAGACATGTGAACGAGCCAACAGATCCCATGAGTCGAGGTAATCCGCAGCTCGGGGAGCGAATGTTCGGATGAATCTGCAGTCGTAACAACGCTCCAGTGCTGATTCGCAGTCGTCAGAGCCTGCAACGAAAAGTAGGAATGGGGAGACGTTGAAGGGGGCCGTATTTCCAAATACGATCCAGAGAATAGCGAGGATACCCATGCCCATCCAGAAGAGCTCATCCGTATAGTGATATCCTGACGGCGGGTTGAGCCCTACGAATCCGTCGAGTGTATTTGAGAATGACCGTTGCTTGAGGGTTAGATAGTGTGAGAGCACCATATGAAAGGTGACTCGGGTCGGCCCACTGCCAAAGGTCACCATCGTCCGCACCGCATGTGCCGAATTCGGAGGAGCAAAGCTACTCGAAGGTCAGTGTGGAGGTGTCTGGCTTGGAAAAAAAACGCACATCTCAACACGAAAGTGTTCTGGGGTAAGAGTGAGGCAGAATTGGCGGAAGTTGGTTACCGCCTCCTCGGTCGGCTCAGGCTGGGATGACTTGGAGCAAGGGAAAGCTGCGCTGAGCAGCAACCAGAAAAAGGAGGTTATCCTGCCGGCGATCGAAACAAAGGCGGGTTCGGTGAACGATTTCGGATGGCTTGGATAGAGGTAGGCCCCGAAAGGCTCGTCCCGGCCATAAGGGGGTTCATCAATATACAGGCGAGCTTCCTCAGCCCAGGCCGAACTGCGTGCTTGGAAAGATTCGGTATGAAGAAGGGCAGGAGACCATGCTAGCGAGAGTAAAAGAATCGTCAGCAGAGCACTCTCATGGAGAAGGAAACGATTGTGACGGACCCACGGGAACCGAGTCCACGGAAAATTCACCAAAGCCGAATGTCAGACCACCTGTTAAGTCAATTGGCCTCGTCACACTTCCGTGTCTTTGGCGGACCCTTCGCTCGTCAAAAAGTGGCGGAGAAGAAGATGGACGTGGACGAGCTTGTGATGTCGGCTGGTGGACGGCAGAAAAGCTCGCAATGCTCCCGGCAAAGCGAGGCGCGCGCGCTGCTCGACCGAGTCCTGCGGTGCGAGGTGTCCCTTCGAGTCCTGCGAGTCCATTCGGAGAAGCTTGGCTCGGCGGTAACGAAGCAGTAGATTGAGTTCGGGAAGGAGAAACTGCATGCGTGATGTGGCGAGTAGGAGAGAAAGGTGTCAACTGACTCGACGGATGCGTGGTACTTACCGGATCAGCAGGCTGGAAAGCAACTCGGTGAGGACTGTTCCGATGTGTAGCTGGAAGCCGAGCTGTAGAAGCAGCAATGTGATTGGGAACTATCCCAGCTGCTTCTTCAACCGTAGGTAAAGAAGGCGATGGACTTGGGGTGCGGCGAGGTGTGTCAGCCGGGTCAGGCACATCCGCCGGTTGAGGGACGGCCGGCAAAGGACCAGGAAGGTCGCGAGGCACTTCACCCAGTCCCAGTTCCGGCTGAGCTGTACGTTCTTGCCCCTGTTGCATGGGAGTGGTGACAGCCGGATCAGATAGGCGGGGTACCACACAGCTAGCACCAAGACATGAGTCGGGCAGATGGCCGTGAGCTGGATCGCAGTGCGAAAGTTGGTGAAGAGCCCGGCGTATGAAGCAAAGATGTTTGCCTGGCGCTTGCTGCAATCCCTCAGGCAGATAACCGGGGATTCCGCCATAACGGGGAGCTGGTATTGTTGCGCAATTAGTGAAGGAGTCAGCAGGTACAGAATGACTGACGTACTGACAAATACCAGGAATGCCCGCCTTGCCTCCGTTTGCGGCTCCCTCCAGGCTCGATACATGCTCTTCAGCTGAGCCAACAAACACTGCGTTTGCCTGACCTGGACCGGCTCGTAATCACCCGGGGGAACATGACTCTGATTACGAGGCCGCACAAACTGAAAAAGCGCTGGTTCGTCGGAAGAGGACGATGCCGGAGCTGGAGCGGGATCGTGGCTCGGGGTTGCCGGCGGAAAACATAGGCCATGCGAGGCCAAATGGCGTGTCAATCCCTCGCTCAGCTCGTCCATGGTGGTAGTTGCTGGGTCGATCTCGTGGATAAGGCCGATGGGGGCGAAGCGAGCCAACATCAGGGAAAGGGATGTTGCATTGAGGCCGGCGAAAGGCCGCGAGCCGTTCCCGTCAGAGAGTGGGAACACTTCAGGGATTCCCCCGAGCTGAATTGGTGTTAGTACAGCTTCCAGAAATCGTTCTAAACGTACCGGGCAAGGCAATACGACGACCTTGAGTGGGGCTGCGCGCGGGTTTCGCTGAGCAGGTCTTGCCGCAGCTCCTGCTGGGCTGGCCGTCGCAGGAGTCATCGTGTCGGTTGGAGCCGTTGGAGGATTTTGAAAGCCAGTGGAAGCTGGCGCTCCAGCGCTACGAGTATTGACATGGCCTGCACGTCCAGCTCCGCGCGAGCGAGTGGAACGGCGAGTGTAGGATTGCCCGGTTGGGGGATGGCGTGCCGATGCGGCCAAGCGGTCTGCGTTCACGTTGGCATGCTCCAGTGGCTGTAATTGATCCAAGAATGCGCTTTGAACGAGTGGTATGCCAGGGGTACTGGAAAATGTTTGTATAGGCGAGAACGCTGGCTGGGCTGCGCCTTCCTGAGGTTGAGCCGGCATTGTCGATTAGGGTGTTGCGGGTTCTAAAGGAAAGAGTGGAGCAGGTAAGCTGAATGACTGGCGGCCTACGATTCGAGCGAGTCCTTCGACTCGCAGGAAGCTGAACAAGAGCGGGGACTGGAGGGAAGACAAGTGGGTTGTACGGGAAAGGACGAGGAGCACTTGCACCCCTACTTTTTGTGTCGCCAAACGCGTAAACATTGGGTCCCAGTATAGTGGCTTCCCGTAGCGAAATCAAATGCGAGATGCCGTTACTTCGGAAGGCGGAGATGGTGTATCCGAGAATGACGGCCTGGGTCAGCCGCCAGATCTTGCAGATAATCAACTGAGAGACGGGGCCTCCGCCGAGTTGAAGATTGGGCCCATCTGGCGACACGTCAGTCCATCGAGTCGCAATATCCCTCGAGGCCATGTCATAACCTTTGTTGAGCGATATCCAGCATCTTGCGAGGACTCCAATGGTCACCACGGGAGGGCTGTCGGTCCTAGAGTGTCTGAACCAAATAGAATCGAACAATCAACATTAATCTCGAGAGGCCGATATGGCAATGCGGGAGCATCAAGGGTCAGCCGATAAGGACCCCTGACGCACACTTCGGACGAATCGGACAACTTCTTCAGATTACTCAGAAAATCGTAAATTAAGACTACTACTATAGACTATTTCCCATACTTGGGTAATGGTTCCAAGGTGATTTCGAATGCATGGTGAAAGCGGCGCGGTATAAGTGGGAGTGCATGCAGAGTGCCCAGAGACGGTTCAGCAAAGCCGGTGACCGCTGCATTCCCTTCGATTGAAACGCGATTGTTATGTCGACAGTGAACCACGATGTATGTGGTTGTTCGGTGAGTGGCATACGAAGGATTCGACGGACCCGAGGTGAGTGCGGAAAGGGCAGGTAATGCGGGTGAACGTGAGTGATCACAGACTGCAGGGAGTGCGTTTCGAGTGAACCGCGATGGCTCCGGGGAATTGGCTGCGTGGGGCTTCGGGCGTCAGGGTTTTGTCCCATTTGTCCCGTCATAGAAAGAGCAGCTTTATGACGGCAACGTACCCGCAGCGGGACACCCCGTGATGACGTCGGAACCAACCGCCAGCGTCCTTTGCCCGGTGTCTCGCCTCCTGAAGCCTCTCCTGTGTCCCAAGTCACTCGACTCAGGCAGCGGTCTCGCATCCCTGCCTCACATTCTTAACTGTCTGCTTTTCTCCTTTCGCCTTGGCCCCTCATCGCTTTGACGACCGCCGACGACCTGCTGTACATACACTACCTTACAAACATAGAGGACATCTGCTCTGCCCTAGATGCGCCTGCTCATATCCCTCCTCCTTTTCGGCCTGCAAGCACTCGCCTCGCCCATCTGGCGCACGCATACATCAGCTTCATACCCCGCAACAAGGCTCGACTGGCTGTCCCGGCTCTTGGCCGGTGAGGGCGCGACGAAGCAGGGGGAGGAGAGCACGGGAGGGTGGTTATGGGGCTGGGGATGGACATGGAGCGAGAGCATTATCACTGTTATGGTTCGTCCCTCCGCTCCTCGAATTACCCGGCCCAACGCAGCAGTGGCTGACTTCAGAGTTAGCAAGAGAATGCAACGGTCACGTTCCCCTCTAAGCCGGCTGCGTTCGGCCTGAGGATCGTCAATGCCCCGGGCCTCTCAGGCCACCTTATCCCCACCGCCCAACTCGTCCCGCACTGCCCGTCCGCCGCATTCTCCTGTCCCCCCTTATGCCCCCACTACCCCTTCCCGCACCTCGAGAACGAAGGCTGGATCGCCCTTATCCAGCGCGGGGAATGTTCCTTCGTCGAGAAGGTTCGCGAGGCACAGCGACTCGGTGCTGTCGGGGTCGTTGTGGGCGGGAACGAGAAAGGGAACGAGGAGCTTATTACGATGTACTCGCCTGGGGATGCGACGGATATCGGGATTCCGAGCAGTTATGTGACGTTTGAGAGCTATAAGGCGCTCTTGAAGCTGTGGGAGAAGAGTAATCATACGACTTCAGGGGGACATAAGGCGCTGAATGTGCTGCTTGGAGAAGACGAGGCTTGGCAGTGGTGCGTCCATCCCTTCAGCACGAATAGTACGGTATATGCTAACATTTTGTCCGCAGGCCGGTGTTTACGTTCTCCCTCCTCTTACTCCTCCCCTCCATCCTCACCCTCCTCACCCTCGTCGTCCATCGTATCCGCCAACAACGCGCCGAAGTCCGTGAACGCGCACCAGAGGACATCGTCCAATCCCTCCCCACACGCGTATGGAACGGCACCCACTGGGACAAAGACGAGACGCTTCCCTCTCCCCCTCCCGAGCCGGCTAACGGCGAGGCTCCGACGCCCAAGACCCCGACGGTGGAGATTGGGAGACATAAGATGCATTGGGCGTGGTTTGAGACTCAGGTGGAATGCGCGATATGCTTGAGTGCGTTCGAGAGGGGTGATAGGGTGAGGGTGCTGCCGTGTGGACATGTGTTCCATATTGAGGAGATTGATGGGTGGCTCGTGAAGCAGAAGAAATTGGTGCGTCTTCTGACCGCTTCCCTCTTTACTCTTCCCACTTCACTCTTCCACCTCCCATTTCCTGGCTTCCACTCTGCCCCTTGGGGACGAACAACCCACTAACGAGGTACAACAGTGCCCGATATGTAAAACAGACGTGACCCAACCACCCGTCACACCCCCGACCTCACCAGGGATACGCGCCTTCCCGCGGGCCGTAGCGCGCTCGTCGCCCGATACCTCTTCCGCCCAAGGACCGCCGACAGAGCATACGCCCCTGCTAGCCGTCCCGACGCCTCACCAGCTTCATGCGCACGCTTCCATGACCACTGCAGCTCTTCCGCCCACGACGCCTGGACAGCTGGAACGAGCGACACAGTCCGAGCCGTCTGTACTTACTGTTTCTGGAAACGCTGCACGGGCGCCGGGGGATGTGGAAGTGGACCGCGATGGACATGATGGACATGATGAACACGATAACGAGCAATGAACAACGATGTACATGTATAATCTTGGACTGGTGTATGGCTACGTGTATGTAAAGTAGGAACGAATTGAATGAAGAACGCACCCTTCACGCATACATACCAACCTTTTTGGACTGGCACGGGCAGGAGAAGGGATTGATAAGGACGCATCAGAAAGGGTAGTCCCGGCTTACCTGTCACATCTTCTTAGAACGACCGGTTCCGAGTAAGAGGCAACTACTACGGGCTTGGGTCAGGACTTCTAACAACGACAGCCTTGCCACCAGCACGCGTCCGTACACCCCGCCAAGCGTTTCCCGTCTGAGACCCAGTGCTAGTAAATGCTCGCAGCAACCTACCTAACCCATCCAACCGCCTCCTCCAACCGCCTCCCACAACCCTCCCCTTCACCCAACCTAGCAACGCCCCAGACCCCAGGTCTCAGGTCTCAGCAGCGTAAGCGGCGCCCCCCTCCCCAGAACCACGGCGACGGACCAGTCGCAAGAGGCGCACGCACGCAAAAGGCACATTCCAGAACCCTTTCCAACGCGCTAGTTCCGGAGCATCATCACCCATACCTCATCCAACTCCACACCCTCTTCCCTCATACACACAAACTAGGTACTCCCGTGCTTCCGCTCAGGCTTCCTCATACACTCCTCTTCCCGAAACGGACAATCACACGCCCCAAAGCCTTGCTGATCCCTTGCGCTCCCCATCCCCTCTTGCTCGAAAAGTCCCGAGATGGGCTTGGCATCACCCTGCATGCCTCACACGCGCCTCATCGTAGCGGGAGTGCGCCTCATTCGGTGTATGGGCTAGCGTCGTACGCTATGCGGGTGTGAGCTCATTGGGGAGAGGGGGAGACGTCATTCCAGTCCCTTCTCCCCTGCCCTCCTGCTCGATCATTCCTCCATGGGTCTGGGGCGTGCCAAGCCCTCCCCAGAGGGTATATAACCCCCTCTCCCTACCCCCTCGCCCTGCCCCTCGCCCAAGCCGCTGCATATACCTGACCAGACCAGAATCCAAACCGACCGTACAAGAAGCAGAGAAGTAACGAGCTACGATGGACGACCTTGGCAATGCGTTGTTGAAGAAGCATCATGATGCTCATGTGGAGTATTGGTCGAAGCAGGGTGGGGAGGGGTATGATGTGAATCGGTTTGATGAGGGTGCGTCCTGCTCTCCTCTCCTCTTCTTTCCTCCCACTCTGCTGTCCTCTGTTTGCTGTCCGCTCCTCTCCACCGCTCCATCTACCGTTTCATCCCACCGCCTACTTTCCATCTTTTCGACGTCCTGCGCATGAGAGCCTAGTCGAGGTTGTAGTGAGCACAAGCTGACCCGCTCCCAGGCTTCCGCGCTGGCTGGGAAGACGCCCTCGCCGGTGCGACAGACGACAGCAAGCTCGAAGAGCGCAAGCAGGCGCATATCGCCTCGTGGGGCGACTCCCCCATGATCTGGGAATGGGAGCATGGGTATAAGGAGGCTATCACGTACGTTCACTTTCCCTCACCGCCCACTTTCAGACTGTTAGGAGAGATGCTAATTGCGGGTGGGTAGGGCGAAGAACACTGGGGAGCAGCCTTGAACGATGACTCTCGGGCATGGCGAGAAGAGAAGGGGACGTGTAGGAAGTTACAATTGTTTGAACGAAGAACGTGAATGTGCATGTGAATGAAATGTGTTTTCTGTCATCATCTCGTTTGTCTACTCATGGTGAAAAGTACGAAGCGCATATATGTAGCAACTGCTCGATTTTGTACATCCTGGTGCATATACCCGCGCCTTTCCTCGATACATACGCAGCACAAGCAGCCCCGCCGCTCAGATCATGCTCCCCCCCGTAACCTCCAACGTATGTCCACTCACATAGCTCGCCAACGGCGAACACAAAAACAACATCGCTCTCGCCGCCTCATCGGCGCTGCCCGCCCGGCCAAGGGGGATCCCCTGGACCATCGGGTTCACTTTGGCCTGCGCGGCCTTCTCCGCATTGGGGATGCCGAGCGCGATCTTCTTGCCTGCTATTTCGATCGCTGCTCCTGAGCCTTTGTCCGCTGTGAGACGGGTTTGGATGTACCCGTATGCGACGGTGTTGGCTCGGACGCCGAAGGGACCCCATTCTTTGGCGATTGTTTTGGTGAGGCCGGTGACGGCTGCTTTGGCCTACATGGACAAGAATCCCATAGTCAATCAGCCTGGCCTGGGGGAGAATGGGGGAAGGGCAAAGAGAGGACGGGAGTGGATGGGGGAAAGGAGGTAAGACGCACAGAAGCGTAGTTGGCCTGGCCGACATTCCCATGCAGCCCCGCGACACTACTAACATTCACAACACTCCTATTCCCAACCTTCGCCGCCTCCTCTCCCTTCAGCCTCAAATAGGGCGCCGCGGCCCTAACAAGCCTAAACGGCGCCCTTACATGAATCCGCTGAATAAGGTCCCACGCATCGTCCCCCATCGTATGCAGCATCTTGTCGAACGTAAAACCGGCGTTGTTGACTATATGATTTAGCTGGCCGTAGGCCTTTATGGTAGCGGTGAGGATCTTTTCGGGGAAATCGTCTGCGCCGACATCGCCCCCGACGGCGATGGCCTCGCCACCGGAGGATTTGATCTCGTCGACGACGATTTGGGCTTTCTTTTCGTCCAGACTACCCGTGCACGCATCAGCACATCCTTCCTCCACTTTACTCGAGACGGAGGGGGACGTACTCGGAAACGACGACCTTCGCCCCTTCAGCTGCAAACAACAAAGCCGCAGACCGGCCAATACCCTGCGCAGCACCTATACACACACTGTCATTCAGCCAGCTGATCGGATGTGTGAACGGGATGGGAAGAGACAGACCAGTGATGATCGCCACTTCACCCTCCAAAAGCCCACGGCCGGCGCTCTTGCTCAAATGGCCTTGGACTTGCTGCAGTCTTGCGTTGGCCATCTCTCAATAATAGCACTATTGATCGAAGATAGAGAAGAGGAAGAGGAAGAGGAAGAAGGAAGGACGATGAGGTGAGAGATGAGCAGAGCCAAGCAGTTGAGTGAGCTGGTGCGGACGGGTAATATCACGAGCTGGCGCGGGGAAGTTGCCGGGTAATGTGATCAGGCTGTGTTCGCCGGTCCACTGCAGTAGCCGGCTGAGTTCAACCGCCCGGAGCTGCTTCTTGAGCGAAGCCTCGCCGGAACCGAGGGAGATTCTCCGGCGTGTGAACGCTCGCCAGGGCAGGCAGGCTGCGACGTCGACCGGGATGTTTGGACGTCGAGCGGACGGTCTGGAACGCTCATGACACCGTTCGAGCATATGGACCATGCGGGGAAAGTTGTTATGGCTGAGCATACTGGAAGGGGAAGATGATCCGAGCCGAACCCGGATCTGGCCACATGCGTCACACAACCAGGACCCTCCCAAGGCCTCTTATCGGCACTTCGCCAGCCAAGGTGGTGGACGTCGTGTGCATCCACCACCGTATCTTCTACGACGACGACGATCTCTTGGACGACCTGCTCTTGCTTGTTAATAGACTGTACTCTATTATCTGGCTGGCTGGCTTGTATGCACTAGAATGTCTCTCTTCTTCAGGCGCGTCACGCGTCTGCCCCTCGGCGCAGGCAGCCCGATCCGTGCAGCCTATCATCATCGCCCACCAGTCCTGCTACTCAGAAGACATGCATCATCGGCCTCCCGCAACCCCAACCGCTCGAGCTGGCGACACCTCCTCAGGCCCCTAGCCGGCGCAGGCATGCTCTGCGCTGGCGGAGCAGTGTTGCTTGCACCCTCGTCCCCATCGTCATCCTCCACCGAGTCCAACGTAGACAAACAGCCATCGACCTCTTCCTCACTCGCGAGAGTCCCCTTCTCCCAGCTCGTGAGGAGCTACTTCGTCTATTCCACCCTTACCCTACCGTTCGTCGTGGACTATGCCCCAGGGCTGCTAGAATGGCTCATCAAGATCCCCGTCGTGCGCAGCCTAACTCTGTTCTGCGTCCGGCACACGTTCTTCGCCCAGGTACGCTCTTCCTTCCTGCTGGTAAATCGGGAATATATGCTAATGATACCCCAGTTTGTCGGTGGCGAGTCGGCTGAAGATCTCCTTCCCCTGATGCGCGAGTTGAAGCAGCAGAATAAAGCGAGTATTCTGACGTACAATGTGGAGGTTGACGAAGCTCCTGGTGCGGAGGCACAGTGGAGGCGGAATATCGAGGAGACTAAGAGGAGTATTGAGGTGATGGGACGATACGCAGGCGAAGGCGGGATAGTAGCCATTAAACTCGTGCGTCCTTCTCCCTGTCCACCCGATCTAGGGAACAGCATATACTGACTTATATGCGCGCAGACCGCCTTAGTACCGCACGCCTCAGCGCTAGAGAACATCTCCCAGTACCTCCTTACCCACCGCACCTCCCACACCGAGGTTCCCTACCCCGGCACACCCACCCAAACAGACATCGACGTCCTCCGCGCCACGGGCTCCGCCCTGACCCTCCCCCCACCGCCAGAACGGGACATCGCCGAGATCAGAGAGATGTACCAATCCGCACGCGAAATCGCCCGCTCCGCAAAAGAGTACGGGATTAAGTTGCTGATCGATGCAGAGCACACGTGGTACCAGCCTGTGGTAGACGCAATTACGCTCGCGCTGAGTGAGGAGTTCAACACCTCTCCGTCGACATCTTCTGGCAAGAAGAGGAGATCATGGCTCGACTTCTCTGCGCCAGAACCGCCAAAGGCGGTAGTATACGGCACCTACCAATCTTACCTCCGGCGCAACCCCTCCCACGTGCGTGCGCAGCTAGAGCTAGCCAAGTCAGGCGGCTACGCCCTAGGGGTCAAACTAGTCCGAGGCGCCTACCACCCACACGAGCTCGCCCACGCCCAGCGCACGCATATCCCCCCTCCCGTCTTCAGCGAAAAGAAGGAGACAGACGAATGTTACAACTCCATCGTTCGTCTTCTCCTTGCTGATATTGCCGCCAAGGGCGGGAAGAGCGGGACGGCGGTGGTGTTCGGGACGCATAATAGGGAAAGCGTGGAGGTTATCTTGAGGGGCTTGGTGGAGGAGGGGCTTGCGCTGAGGGAGGAGGGTGAGGGGGGCAGGGTGAGGATTAGGAGGGATGTGGAGGGTAGGGTGGCCGTGGCGCAGCTGTATGGTATGTCCTTGCCCTCCTTGCTCTCTTTTCCTCTCTCGTTTTGGAAGTAGTGAGCTGATGCAGGAATAGGGATGCACGACGACCTAACGGACTACGTCGCCGACCGACTCGTCGCCAGCAGTCCAGTAGCAACCAAGTGCATACCCTACGGGAGCATAGACGAGGTCCGTCCTCCTCCCCTCACTCCTTCCCCTGTCCTGCTCAGGGCAAGATCATAAGCTGACGCACACGGAACAGGTCATGCCGTACCTCGCTAGACGAGCGATCGAGAATAAGAGCGTCCTTGGCGGGCAGGGAGGCGCGGCGCAGGAGATGAGACGGTATGGAGCTGAGATCTGGAGGAGGATACGGGGGATGAGTGCGCTCTGAGCTGCCACTTCCAGCTCGGGGTGCAGGGGTTGGCATTGGTATGGTGCATGATGGGGTTCTGGGTGTGGGTTGAATTGTTGTGTCTTGGAAAGCAGCGCGTTGATGTTGTGGGAATGAAATCGTTCGTCCTTTTCGCACTTTCGAAAGTGATGCTCACTTGCTTGCTCGAGAGACCGACTCGGTCAGTGAACCGAATGGAGATCGACCGCTGTTGCGCACAAGCGACCCAACTTGCCTGCTCGAGACGGCCAACGCTGGGCGACAATTCTGTATCTCCATACTGATACTGCTTCTTCTGCAAGCTCTTCTTCCAAAGTTGAAAAGGTCAGATCAAGGCTGGGCGACGGGGATATCCCCATCTTGTTGTTTCTCCTGGTGTCGCGACTTCGGCGAAGCTGCGCGGGCGCCGCCAAATCTCCGTGATACTTGGCGACTTCATACTGCAATGCGGCATTCTGCTATGCGGGGTATGCTTGACTGTCCTGCCCCTTCAGCGAGATCTCCGAGGCGTCCTTGCAAGCAAGAGGAAACACGCTTGTTTGCGAACCAGGAGGCCTAAGGGGGGGAGCGAGAAAGGAGCACTGTCCGGATTTTATCTGATATGGCTTACAACCGGGCACCTCTCGCCACATAGCCGGATCGTCGTGCAGGGTCGACGCGCTTTGTCCATCATGTCGGGCACTCTTATGCGGCTGAAGGGGCGGAATTTTGCGAAGCACTTCTATCCGGGGCATGTCCGCTGCATGCTGCACTTGCGATACTGCTGCAAGACCTTCCCTCAACAATAAGTGGGGAGGAGATAACTTCGGAGTCAGGCGGCCCAGGACGTCGAAAGGAGAATGACAGGAGTCTGGCTCCCCTTAGTGCATGACTCGACCGCAAGGCACTCCAAGGAGGTACGGCAAGAACATCGGCGTCCTCCACTGATGCGATTGAGGGGAGGATTCGTACGACGATGTACGGTCGGATAATCCTCATCTTCCAGCGATCTTGAGAAGCATTGACTCTTTCAGAGGATTAGGGTTTCATCACACAACTCTACCCTGGACTGCGCCCGAGCTCGGGCGCTTCCGGCCCTCCTAGCTCAGGACTTCGTGGACAAGGTCACGCTGCATATCGCCCAATGCTGGATGTGTCTCCATGGCTGTAGTTCCGGTTATTGCTCGTCGCTCCTTACCTTTAGCATATTTCTCGGTATTTTTCTGCCCTTCGCGGCGCCCCTGTGGAAACCCCAATTCAGTCAAGTCTCCGATCACATAAGCGATTTCACATGATCAGAAGCCGTCAGTAACCCCAAGGGGAAGTTTGGGACGCGTTGTGCTGAACACTTTCGACCGCGGAACGCGCTGAAACATCGACATCCCTTTGCGCGAACCGGAGCTGGATCTTGCGTCACTCGTCAGGTTAGTACTTCCTGCGCATGCGGATGTGCATCAGCTGAGTGTTGCAAGCTCGTTTCAGTCTTCTTCTGCCTTCCTCATCTGCCTTCCTCAGTGAACGCGGGCAATGCTGTTCGCTCGTCATGGTTGGTGAATGCTTGCGTGTGTGGCACTCGAGATGCTCAAGCCTCGGCCAGCTGATCTTGCCCGAAACGCGTTTTTGCCTTCGACGACTCCGGAGTAATATCCTATCTTGCAAACCCCGCAATGTCACTTGATGCACCTTCTTCAGCCTCACACCTATACCCCGGACGAAGCTTTGCGGGGAAACGCGCCAAGGCCAATCTCAGCCCAGATCGAAATGCTCGTCGAGAAAGCATAAATAGCGATGGTTTCTGGGTTACTTCAAGTCAAGATCCGGTCGACTTGTTCAGACGGTTCAACTTCCTTGTCGACCAAACAATATTCAAACGATGATCTCGCTCAAGTCGCTTATTGCTTTCTCCATCGGCATCGTTGCCGTTCTCGCTGCACCCGCGACGGACGTGGCTGAACGTGATCTGGCCGAACGCCAGACTATCACGACCAGCCAGACTGGCACTAATAATGGCTATTATTATCAACTCTGGACCGCCGGCACAGGGACCGTGGACTACGCGAATGGCCCCGGCGGTCAATACACCGTGACCTGGCAGAATGCCGGCGATTTCGTGGCCGGCAAGGGCTGGAATCCTGGATCCGCGAGGTGAGAAGCGCCCAACATACATTGCGGCATGATGATGACCTCGTGCAGGACGATTACCTTTAGCGCCAGTAACTTGCACCTCGGCACTGGTTATTTGTCCGTCTATGGCTGGAGCACCAACCCGCTGGTCGAATACTATATCGTCGAGAACTGGGCTGGCTACAACCCTAGCAGCAGCGCGACATACAAAGGCACGGTCACGTCCGACGGAAGCACCTACAACATTTACGAGGATACGCGTACGAACCAGCCTTCCATCCAAGGTACAGCCACGTTCCAGCAATATTGGTCTGTTCGCCAGAACCCTCGCACGTCCGGCACGGTCACCACTGCGAATCACTTCAACGCGTGGGCGAAGCTCGGAATGAAGTTGGGCACCTACAACTACCAAATCGTCGCGACCGAGGGCTTCAGCAGCAGCGGCTCGGCCACCGTCACGGTCTCGTAATTTTGCCGTTATCACATGCCCAAAGGAATGAAGGGGGAAGAAAGACAGAAGGGGATCGAAATGCCGTACCTGGTTATGACGTTTTTTCATCGTGTACCTGGAAAGTCCGCAAGATTGGGTCATATGCCCAAGAATAGTATGTTGTCCCTACCCTTATGACCTGACCTCGGTTCTTTCCGATAAGTTTCCATTGATCTCTTTGGCGACTCCTCGGCAACAATCCTCACGGCACAAAGGACGAAAATGGAAGGTCCAGTCGAGCATAAATAGGTTGGTTTTCTCCCCTGTCAGACCGTAGGGCTGCCCGGCACGGTACGAACACTTCGCACCCTCTATTGCAACGACAACGTTCTCCGCAATGGTTGCTTTCAGCTCGCTCGTAGCTCTCTCGACGGCCGCTGTTGTGGCCCTGGCTGCACCAGTTGCGGATGTGGCGGAACGCGACCTGGCTGAGCGCCAAACGATCACCACCAGTCAGACTGGCACGAACAATGGCTATTATTATCAACTGTGGACGGAAGGGACCGGAACCGTTGATTACACCAACGGTGCGGCCGGGGAGTACAGCGTTACCTGGGAGAATGCTGGCGATTTCACGGCTGGCAAGGGCTGGAGCACGGGTTCTGCGAGGTAGGACCGCTAGCCATGCACAGCTCGCACGTCTAACCTTCTCTTAGGGATATTACCTTCAGCGCCACCAACGTGAACCTTGGTACCGGATACCTTTCCGTCTATGGCTGGACCACCAATCCTCTCGTCGAATACTACATCGTGGAAGATTGGGCCGGGTACAACCCCAGCAGCAGCGCGACATACAAGGGCACAGTCACCTCCGATGGCAGCACCTACGACATCTATGAGGATACTCGCACCAACGAGCCTTCCATCGAAGGAACGGCCACTTTCCAACAATACTGGTCTGTGCGTCAAAACACCCGCACCTCCGGCACGGTCACCACGGCCAACCACTTCAACGCCTGGGCTAACCTTGGCATGAACCTTGGCACTTACAACTATCAGATTATCTCGACGGAAGGCTTCAGCAGCAGCGGCTCGGCCACTGTTACCGTTTCGTAATGCTGTAACCCAGAAATGTCCGGAGAATAGTTTGTAACTGTTGAGAAACAAAATCCGACGACTTTTGACAGCTTTGGAAGCAGTGGACAGGCAATGAATGATGCGATATCCGGAGTCTGCCATAGAGTCACCGGAATCACAGGTGTGCCAGCGGACAGGAGCCGCGGCGCTCCTTGCCCCTCTAGGAGCTCCTTTTCTATTGCCACCAAGCATCGCCTGCGGTCGTCCCCTGTTCCTTTCGACCTGAGCGAAGTTGGACGGGCCAGGGGTTTTTGGTCTTGTACGGCTTCGAACAGAAAGGCCGCCTCGAACGACTCATATTGTTATATTGTGGGTGTCTTTATCTCACGCACACTGAGATAACCGGTACTTGACCTGGTATATGGGGCCTTGGAGGACAGATCGTACGAGCACGGAAACTGCCCATGAGTCGTTGCTTCGAGTCACCCGGCCCGTATCGTCATAGCCTGGAAGCCAAATCGCAAGTGCTGGCAGTTGCGACCTACGTCATTATGTATGCCGGGACCGCTGTCTTCTGGGCACATAGTCCCGCCTTGGACGAAGTTCTCTTTAGAGAGAACGGACGAGAGAATATTGCTCTGCTGATTCCTGTGAAGGGCACATCGATAATCAGATCCGCTTCGGAAGCAGATGTTCTCTGGTCTGCATACTGTTCACACCTTCAACGCGAGACGGTCTCGTCTGTCCATTGCGGAGAAGATGCATAACCGCACCGAAGCAAAACACGTACGGCCGGCAAGGTCCGGATGCTGCACTTACTGCGGGCGCGCAGAGGAGCGCTCTGAAGAAGCGGGCGATGGCGTGGCGATATGCCTTTGCACCTCACGCCATTTCTCTTGCGGGACCGAGTTCTTCCTGGCCTCCTTACCTCCTGGCTTCTAGACTATGTTATTCCTCGTGGTTTTGAAATCATGAGCGATCTTTGCATCTTGGGATATAAATGGCCGGCAAGAGGGGGAGTTGAGCAACTAAGGAATGAGAACAACCATGGTCCTCGAGCTGTACTTCGCTTTGGTGGCTTTCGCCGTTTCAGCTCTCGCTGCACCCGTGGGCCCTACCGTCACCCTTGACTTTGGAACATTTCGTGGCATCTCGAACCTTCTGACTGGCACGGACACCTTCTACGGTCTACCCTTTGCAGCTCCCCCTACGGGTCAACTGCGATTGCGGCCCCCTCAGCCATTTACGACGAACTATGGAAGCGTTGTACAGGACGCATCCCTGCCCAAGTCCGATTGCCCCCAGCAACCGATAGATTTGGCCTCCACGACCATGCTGGACTATGTCGAACAGTACGCAGGGCCTAACTATACCCTCTATCTGTCGCCGACCGGGACCGGCTCTGAAGACTGCCTGTATGTTGCTGCCTGTGACTAGCCATCCCAACCTGACATTGCTAATTACCACCAGGTATCTGAACATTATCCGTCCCAGCAATGCGACGCCTGACTCCAAACTCCCTGTGATGTTTTGGATCTTTGGCGTACGAGCGTCTTGCGTGATCTGTTCGTATGACTGATGATGCGTTCAGGGTGGATTCGAGTTCGGAGGAATATCCGAATATGACGGTTCCCTCCTTGTGCAGCAATCGATCGCCATGGGACAGGACGTCATTTGGGTCGCTGCCAAGTGGGTCCGTCTTGATCGTCTGGTCCCTCGTGTTGAATGTTTTGAAGCTATCGCGTTTCCGCATGGGGCTTCATGCCCGGCCAGGAGGTTCAAGATGCTGGCGTTGCCAACATAGGTCTGCTGGATCAAGCAAGTGATTCTTTGACCGGGTGTGGCTGCAGACTGACATGCTCCGAAGAGGGCTGCCCTTTTGTGGGTGCAGAAGTACATCAGCCAATTCGGCGGTGATCCGGAGCAAGTGACGGTGAGTCAGTAAGATAAGGTCACGCAGGACCGGTCTAAAACGTGTTCAAGATCTTTGGAGAGTCTGCCGGTGCGATATCGATCGGGTTCCAGCTATTGATGTACGGCGGGGATACAAACGGAACATTCCGAGCAGGTATCATGGAAAGCGGATCACCCGTTCCAGGTTGGCTCTCATATTCAAACAGTACCGAATCTGGCTCACATCTTCATAGTCGGCCCGCTCTCGTATGGTCAGGCAGTTTTCGACCAGATCGTCGATTTCACCAACTGCTCCTCTGCGAGCGACAAGTTGGAGTGCCTCAGAGGACTGGACGAAAGCACATTCATGCAAGCCGTTGCGACAACTCCGAATCTCCTGACATCTTACCTCGACCTACACCTTGCGTATCTGCCTCGAACGGACCACAACACAATTCCTGACCTGCCTCAGAATCTACGTACGTCGCATCTACTGATTTCGGCAACAGCGACCTAACAATCTTACAACAGTACGGGAAGGCCGATTCGCCAAAGTTCCTGTAATCAGCGGCGATAACCAAGGTGGGTAATACTGATAACCTCGCCGACTCGAGCTGACTGTTCCGAAGATGAGGGGACGATCTTCCAGTTTACCTCGCTGAACTGCACGACGGACACCGAATTCGCTCAGTACGTCCAAGGTGAGTGCATTCGAGTGGGCTTCGGGATAATATGCTGACTGCGTTGATCATAGGGATGTTCCCACTGCTGAACAGTACAAGTACGCTATCACCTTTCAAGATCGGGCCTATAATTAACCTCGTATAGCCCTGGACATGCTACTTGAAGCATACCCTGAGGATCCTAGTCAAGGATCCCCATATTACACGGGCGACTGTATGTTTCTATCCTCCTGAGCTGGTTCTGGCCTCACCACAGCAACAGTGTACGCATTAACACCGGAGAACAAGCGCGTGAGTCATACAGTCCTTGCAGAACGATGGGTGTTTAAGGCGCAACACAGATCGCATCAATTCTGGGCGACACGACCTGGACGGTGAGTGTCCTCTCATAGCCGCGTGCTGGCTGATATTAAACCGCTCCGAAAGGCAGCACGCAGATTCTTCTCCCAAATCTACGTAAATGCAGGTGCCCCGATATGGTAATGCTGAACCCTTTCGTCGGGTCCGACACTGCTAATGCTTCCCAGGTCGTACTTGTTCAGCCATACTAGCACCATACCGTTCTTAGGCGCCTTCCATTCTTCGGAGATCCCCTTCGTGTACGGCGAGATCCCAGACCTGACCTCCGTCCAAATGAGGGCAGCCTGGATCTCATTTGCCAACACCCTGGATCCGAACAACGTCGGCGCATTCGGGATCGGGCTGGGTATGCCGTACTGGCCGCAGTATGGGACGGATGCGGTTCAGATGGAATTCGCTCCTGTGGGCTCGGCCTTGACGTATGACACGTACCGTCTGAACTCGACCGAGGTTGCGAGCAACAACATCGATCAGTTCACAATCTAGCTAGTAAGAGCAGGCCGATTTTGGTCCTAGTCGTACTGTGCTGCGTTAGGCTATACAGTAGTTAATGATGATGACGTATACTCTACAGCCCACTTTGCCAGGCCATTGGCATCAGGGCAGTCGCCTCTGTCACTATCCGACTCTCGGATGATACACCGGTCCGACATCGGGAGGACGAGGAATTCCGAGGTCTACGTTCGGTCTCGTTCCAGCTCTTCTCTAGATACGACAACATCGGATCAGACGTTGTAGTCATTGTCGCCTGATTCGCAGCTGCGTATTGACACAAAACGCTTTCGAGTGGATTATGAGTTCTATTTTTAGTTGAAGACTGTCGTGCTGACTGGCCTGCCACGAATATTTGTGCTCCGACACGTGCATGACCGAGAGAAAGGTGGTGGCACGGCGAACCGGAGGTGCGGGATGCTTCCCTTCCGGATGAACGGTGCCTGAGATGACGCTTCCAAATGAACATTCCAGCACTGCCACCTGTCAGGGATCGTTGAGAGCCACACCTTTGGGACGCGTCCGCGTATCTCATTCAAACCCGCGTTTGACCAATCGCGTCGGTTGGTGTCAAAAGTGTAATGATGGCCTCGCCGGAAAAGCACCGTCGGAGCTGCGGAGGCGCTCGATCTTGTTTTGAATGTGTCTTCACAGAGGCGCTCGCCGCGCAAACGCTATTTCCCAGGACTGGTGTCGGTCCTTTTGCTCGTCGTCCTCTCTCCTTTCCCTCGCCTCTCCGTCTGGAGTCCGTCAAGGCGCTCATTCTTATCTGCATGCTGCTCTAGACGTTCGTTCCTACATACATTCGTTACAACATACAGCGACAATTTCGCATATTCCGGCCTCGGTCTTAATCTCGACACGCTCTCTACAATGCACGCTCGTTTTGCTCCTTTTCTCTCTGTCTTCGCTGTCCTTTTCTTCCTTCCCGGCACTCTCGGTTCTCTATGGTCCTTCAACCAAACTCGCTTGCTCAACTTACACAAACAATGGGCGGCCTCTCTGATGCACAAGCGCTATGTGACGGACTCGCAGATTGACGCGTGGATCTCTGGCACAGGACCATTCCCATACTACTACCAGCCGACATACAACCCAAGTACTGTGGCCAGCTGCAACGCCAACGAGAACCAGTTCCCCAGCGCTACCGGTCCCTCGTCGGAGGATATGCGCAAGCGAGATGACTTTGTCACGCGTTCTGGGTCAAAGCTGTACCTCGATGGCTACGAGTTCCGTCCGGTCGGGCCGAACATTTACTGGCTCGGGTTGGACGAGAATGTCAAGTAGGTGTACCTCGCCCGCACCATCAATCTCTGCTGAACTTCTGTCAGCCCAAATCCATCCTATCCCAGCCAGACCCGCGTGTGGGAGATGATGGGCATTGCCAGTGCGATGGGCGCCAATACCATCCGCGGCCATACCCTCGGCATCAGCTTCGGCAACCCTCTGAGCGTCGTGACCGGCCCGAACACCTACAATGATGGCGCATACCAAGCTATCGATTTTGCCATTATGGCCGCGAGGGTTTACGGCTTGAAGCTCATTATTCCACTGGTTGATAACGTGAGAACATAGACAATAGGAGGCAGCGAGCCATGCTGACTTGCTCGGCAGTACAACTGGTACCATGGTGGCAAATACCAGTTTGTCGGCTGGGCGGGCCACGCCTGGTCCGGCACAGGCTCTGATATCACCCCTTCCGACGTCGGTGGTTTCTTCTACAACGACACGACCTGCGTCCAGCTCTACATGAACTACATCACGCACCACCTGAACCACGTCAACCAGTACACCGGGATCGCGTACAAGGACGACCCGACGATCATGATCTGGGAAACGGGCAATGAGCTGAGCATGTATGTGAGGGACGAGGGGCCGCCTCCGAATGCCTGGACGCAACAGATCTGCGCGTTGATCAAGAGCTTGGCGCCGAGACATCTCTGTATGGATGGCACATTTGGCATCTTCCCCAACTCTGGTCAGCTTAGCAACGGTAACGTCGACGCCCTGACGGACCATTTCTGTAAGTCTTTCATGTTGACCTTAATATGCTCTCGTTAGTTGACGTGCTTCCCCAGATCCCGCGTCTGTGTCTCGTCTGCAGACAGGTGCTCAGTATACGCAGCAACAGGCGGGCAAAGTCTACATTGCAGGAGAATGGGACTGGACCAACAAGTACGGTGGCGACGACATCAACAGCTTCATGAGCGCGATCCAGAACCTGGATGGTTCGGGCGATTTCTTCTGGAGCTTGTTCGGCCACGACTCGGATTGCTGCACTCTTGTGCAACATAATGATGGCTACACGATGTATTACCCTGGGATTACCTCTGGTGCGTCGCATTGTAACCGAGTTTCCCACGGCTGTTGATGAGCCACAGATATGACTACGAGGGCGTCGGAGATTGTCAACCATTTCCACTCTATGACAGGCAATGATCGTACGTAGCTCTTCCTGCATTCCGTGTCTATGTTCTGACAGTATCCGCAGCCCCCCAGGTCTTGCCTCGTGTGGCGTGCGCGACGACCACTCTGAGCACCGTCCCATCGTCTACCTCCAGCACGAGTACCACCACATCAACTGCTTCACCTACGAAGACTCTGCCTGCTGGATGGTCCTACTCGGCTTGTCTTGCCGAACCGACTGCGCATACCTCTCGGGCTCTTCCGTCTTATGAAACGACACAGTCTGCCCTTACCGACGAGATGTGTATCAACACTTGTAACGGCCTGGGCTACACGTGAGCAATTTCGGATTCCTCCCATTTACGCCGAAATTGACGGTCATTCAGCCTGGCGGGAACTGAGAACGGTGAGCATAGGTGATAGCCGAAAGGGCGGGCTTGTACTGACGTTCTCCCAAGGAAATGAGTGCTACTGCGCGAACTCCATCCAGAACGGCGCTCAGTATACGAGCGCGTCCAACTGCAATGCGAAGTGTGCTGGCGATTCCACAGAAACTTGCGGTGGCAGCTGGACTCTGAGCCTGTACTCCAAAAGTGCTACATCCTCTGGAAGCTGGACGTCTCTTGGCTGTTATGTGGACGCGAATAATCGTGCTCTGCCAAGCTCGGAGACTGCTTCGAACTCGATGACGGTCGAGACATGCCAGAGCTACTGCTCCGGTCAAGGCTACACACTTGCGGGCGTGGAGAACGGGGACGAATGTTGGTGTTCCAACACTATTCAGAATGGAGCTTATGCTGCCAGTGCATCGGATTGCTCTACCGCCTGCAATGGGAATGCCAATGGTCCGCAGTAACATGCCTCCAAGTGCTGAGGTACTGACATCATCTAACAGAGAAATGTGGTGGCAATTGGCGCTTGAATATCTACCAATATAGTGCCTCGACAACGACGACTACTGCGACTACCACGACGACCACGACTACTACTACCACGACGACAACGACCTCGGCGGCTCCTACATCGACCGGATGGGCGTCTCTCGGCTGCTACATTGATCCAAGCACCCGAGCGCTTCCGAGTAAAGAGATGACCTCCAGCTCTCTCACCGTCGAATCGTGCCAAAGCTACTGCCTGAGCAATGGCTATAAACTAGCAGGTGTAGAGTATGGGCAGGAGTGCTATTGCGCGGCCTCTATTCAGAATGGAGCGACATCCACCAGCGCGTCGGACTGCTCGATGGCCTGCGCTGGCAACGCCAACGGTTCGTGTTCCGCTTACTTGATCCTGTAGATGCTAAATCAACACATTTTCGCAGAGAAGTGCGGTGCTGCTTGGAGAATTAACATTTACCAATACGGCGGTAGCACCACAACGACGTCCCCAACTAGCACAACTACCACGCCAACGACGACATCGACATCGCCGACTTCCACAAAGACCCTTCCAGCAGGCTGGGCATACTCGACATGTCTTGCGGAGCCCGCTGCACACACGTCTCGCGCTCTACCGTCTTATGAGTCGACGCAGTCAACCCTCACCAACGAGTGGTGTGTGAACACCTGCAACAGCCTAGGGTATACGTGAGTGCTTGCGTTGGCTCCGGATTTATGAACGTGGCTTGACACTACCTCCTAGCTTGGCAGGCACTGAAAATGGAAACGAGTGTTACTGCGCCAACTCTATCCAGAATGGAGCGCAGGGTACTAGTGCCTCAAACTGCAACGCGAAGTGCGCCGGAGACTCCACCGAGACCTGCGGTGGAAGCTGGACTCTGAGCGTCTATGCCAAGACTACGACACCTGCTTCAAGCTGGTCGTCTCTTGGTTGCTACGTTGACGCCAACAACCGCGCCCTGCCCAGCTCGGAGACTGCTTCCAGCTCCATGACGGTCGAGACGTGCCAGAGCTACTGCTCGGGCCAAGGATATAAGCTAGCAGGAATGGAGAACGGCGACGAGTGCTGGTGTGCGAACTCCATCCAGAACGGGGCATATGCCGCCAGCGCTTCCGACTGTTCTACTGCCTGCGCGGGAAATTCCGCCGGTACGTAACTCACCTTGATAGTAAAAAGGCATTGCCTGACGTTTAATGCAGAAAAATGCGGCGGTAATTGGCGAATCAACATCTATCAGAACAACAGCGGTAGCACACGGAAGGCTCGCAGGAAGCATGGACGTCGTCATGGCGGCAGCGAGATTGAAGCAGCCTTGATACATTAGTGTTGTTCTTCTTGGGTTCGAAAGCTTGTACAGTTGAGAATTGTCGAGCTGTAGAGTAGATGTCGTCTTCGTTAGTTAACGTCTAATACAGTGCATGACACTGGATTGATGATCAAACCGTCGAAGTACATATAGGAACAAATGGTCAGACAGCTTACAAGTACTGTCGACGCAGGTGAGCTTGCAACAGGCAGCTTGCCAACGTACAAGGCGCAATGGATCCGATCCGCGATAGACCCAGGAGGGACGGTCTTTGCGCCGTGCTTCGCAAGCCTGATTCTCAGATCAGCTTTCAGCTCTCTCTGGCAGCTCATTCCATCCTTCCATGCTTCGTTGTCTTACTGCGTGGGACAGTAGCCAGGAGATGAGGCGGACGACGAGACACAATGATTGGTGAACGGCGTGCCCCGACCATGATTTACCGACGGCGAGAGCCATCACTTAGCATACGGGAAGCGGCAGTGGATCTCGTGAGAGTGAGCAGATACGAAGCTCGAACAAGCAGCCCAACAGCCGACAGTAGCCGAAAAGCAGAGCTGTAACGCAGACCAGTAACCACTTAACGCTAGGAAGTGGCCCAACACGCCAAATCTCCCAAGCAAGTCAACACAATCTGAACCATGCTAGGCATTCCGTTCATAGCAGCATAGTGCATACAGGTAACCTCGGCATGATCAACATGAGAGAAACACAGCTCCCCAACCGCCTACTCGGCATCCACAACGACGGTCTCCAGGCCCTGTAAAAATAGGTCAGAACATGGTGTACACGCATCTTGCACGGAAACCCACCTTGAACTCATGCGGCGGGATGTCGATGGGGGTGGCATAGGTGTACAGCTTCTCCTTGGCATCCTCCTCGTCATTGCGCTTCCCTATACCGCAAATCAGCATCTCCGTGCAAAAGGTCGAAGCAAGACGACGGTACGCACGCTCCAGCCTGACCCGTATCCTGTGCGGCACATTCTTGATCCCCTGCCTCCAAATCGCCTGGTTGAGCTTAGGGTCAAGACGGACGTCCTTGGTGCCCATCGCCTTCTGGGCAAAGGTGACGACGGACTTGACGGCCCAAGGTGCGCGCTTCTTGAACGACCGGCCGTGGACGAGCTTGTGGAGGTGGATGGTGTACTCGCGCGTCACGACATCCTTGAGCGCGGAGCGGGTCTTGCCCTTGCCCTTCTTCTCGGTCTTGGGTGCCTAGACAGCCGCGTTAGCATCGTTGTTCGCTGTCGACTAGAGGTTGCAACATGAACACGCACCATGGAGGATATACGGCTTTTGGGAGCTGAACGACGGCGAGCAGCGGTCACTACAATCACTCAGTGCCAATGACCACGGGACCAAATTGTTGCAGCGCTCATGGAACTGTACAGCACCAGGCATCAGGTTTAGGGTGCGTTTTCGGGAGCAATTGGCTGCTTCGGGAGGGTGGCCTGTGCGCGGGAACGCCACCAGGGACACAACTATGCTTCTCCAACCTTAAGGACGGAGCTGATTTCCGTAATATATCGCCGAAGCGGAGTATCAATGGACTAATTTGGGTTCAGACCGTGCCAAGGCACTATTAGTTCTCATTCGCGCATGAGATATGATACAGGGAAAAGCGAGTCATATGGATCGGAAGAGCTGTGCGAGGAGATCGTCTCCGATAAGATGAGATTTCAGTTGGTTCACAGGCTTCACATGCTATAGGGCAGCAGCAGAGAGTACAGAGCGGCCTGATACAGGCATAACGAGAGAGAGGAGAACAAATAACGGCAGATGACAGGTACACGGAAAGAAGAGATAGACAGGCCGGAAGTGCTAGCCCTCCGCGCACTGCGGGGCTAAACACCGGGTATCCAGGTCCGTTGCAGACCTTGACTCTAAGCGGTACGCTGGCTTGCCATCTTCATGAGCATGCCTTGGAGGTTCGGCTCCTCGATAACGGGGCCGTCGCCACCACATCGTGCCTTGTCCTTGAGGAGAGAGCAAAGCTCATCGATATCGCATTCCTAATCGAGGGTAAGCGACGTTATCCCGGAGAACTTTCGCGCGACCGTACCTCGAAATGAGGGTTGCTCTTCACCTGCTTCCATGCCTCGCTGATTGGCACATTGGGCACGGTAGGATCAGCGGGACCCAATGGCTCGCTCAAGCCGAGATCAGCGGCAATAGGGCAGAACTCCTCATCCGACTTTTTGGTTGCCGGTGCAGGCGGCACGAACTCGTGAATGCTGTCAACCAGAGGCGGACCGAATGTCTGCTGCGGCTCGCTGCTGATCATGTTAGCGAGATCAGCTTTCGTCCGTGGGCAGCCATCGCCGTGCTCATGCTCAGCAGCCGCTGACTGCACCGCGGGGAGTGATGCTGCTGCTGCCAAATCGTCCTTCATGGTGTGGTCTAACGAACCGAGTACTTCCGCTACTGGCGAGAAGTCACCAACGATGGGCATGAGATCGCCGAAATCGTCGCCAAACAGTTCTTCCAAGTTCACCAGCCCGCCTTCACCTTCCTCGTCGCCCCGGGTTGCGTATGGACTAATGTCGCCAGCGCCTCCGAAGATACGGTCGTACACCGGATCCCGGTACGATGTGTACTGAGGTGCGGTCGCGAGCGTTGTCCATTGCGGTGTTACGGGGAAGGAGCCGAACATGGAAAGGTTGGTGTCAGAGGCGGAAGTAAGAGACGGTTCAGAAGGGAGGGCGCTGCCGAAGACGGGGTTATTAAGGGCGAGATCGATGGGAGGGGAGGTCTGGGCGAATACAGGTTCAACGGGGGCGGAAGATGAGGAAGCGGGAGATGAATCCGAAGAGCCGTCAGATGACGACCGCTTGTTGTTGGGACCCGGCATGCTGAACGTGAATTGACCCTGCTTCAGTAGCTGGTTTTCGGTTTGCAGCCTGTTTAACAGATCCTTCAGATTCTCGTTTTCGTGCTGCGTTTCCGCCTTTTCAGCCTCAAGGGCGGCAACACGCTCCTCAAGCTGCATTTGTGTCAGTATGCTAGGGCAGTAAGAACAATGAAGGGCAACGTACATCCTTCACATGCTTTTCCTTCCTCTCCCTGAATGCACGCTGAGCAGCCCTGTTCTGCTCCTTCCTCTTCATCAACCGAGTCTCGTCCTTCTGTCCGCCAGTAGACTTCCGTCGGTTAGCTTTCTTGCTATCGGGGCCATCTACATCGCGACGAATGAGCGTCCTCGCCTTCCGTGCGGCCGCTCGAAGAGGTCTCTTACCCATCGAGTCGCGATGCGACGACTTGTGAGCAGGAGCCTCATCGTCCAGGTCATCATCATCGTCAGGCGACACCTTGCGCTTATGTCCCATATCGTCCGGAGTAGAAGTGGTGTTACGCTCAAGCTCGCTGTGAGGAGGGCTAGGCGAAGAGTCCTCTTCGCTCAGAGGAGGTGTGAGAGTGTACGACTGCTGAGTTAGCGGGTGTGCATTGACCTGCTTCTCGAGCATGGCCAGGAAGTCGCCGTCGTTAAGGCCAGCAAAGGTTGAAGGGAAATCCCATGGGTTTCCTGCGGACTGGTTGTTCTGAACGAGGGTGGACGACATGATAATATTGATCGTGGTGGTAGGGATGATTGTTGATAGCTGGATGACTCGCGAGGAAGATGTCGGCTTTGTAACAGGCTGTTCCTTCTAGGTCCTTCTCCTGGTTGCGCGGCTTGGCAGCGCTTGGATGACGGTCGACAGTGGTTGGCTAAGCAGTCAAGGATTGCGAATAGATAAGTGAAGCAGGACGGCCTTTGCTGGCTGTCGTTGTCGACGACGACGACGACAAGGACAGTCCGAGGATAGCCAAAGAAAAGGAGGATGGTGGTGGAAGGAACAGAGATGGCAGGTCGGGGGCAGCTGGAGCTTTGCCTCACGTCAGCGGTCTCATCGACGGCGCATATGGCGGTGAAGGGCGGGTATCCGGGGTCCACCAATCTTCTCGGCGCTCGCCCCCTTCTTCCGATGTCTTCCTCCCCTCCCCGAACGTGGACCAAGGTCTCGGGCTCAAATCTTCTTCCTCGCCAGTCCGGTTTATGGGGTCCTCCCGCTCTCCCCGGTCCACGGCTGCCTCGACTGCCGGACGAGTGTCCCGGCAATCGCGCTCTCTCTTCCTCGGCCTTGTCGGCCATGTCTCCTACCCCATCCTCGACCATCCACGTTCGATGCTGGACAGCAGGACTATCCTATTTCTTAACCGCCCATGAATCAGGCAAAGCATTTGATGAAAACATTTCCGTATCTTCTCTTTCCACGGAAAAGCCCCAACATTTTCGTTCCATGAATACGGCTAAATCGACTCATGTTTCGTCCCCATCTGCTTCTCAGGACTGTACATATGGACTCAGGCTGTTCGATGGTGGGGCTGGGTCGCCTTTTCCTTCGCCTCGCTGTCCATTATCTTCTATCCACATTTAGTATTAGAGCTCCAGCAAACCCATTCAAGGGCTCCATAGTGATGGTAAAACATTTCCCATGCCTTCGCTCTTCCGTCCCGCAGGGTTCCTGAGTTCGTCGTTCAGCAGAAGGCGCGAAGTCACCGGGCATGCTTCCCAAATGCAGGGCTCTATTCACTCGGGCGACAGCACTTTTGACGTTCTGGTGTGGCGGTGCGCGCATAAAGCTGTGTTTAATTCCTGGGCAACGTAGTTGTCCAGGTTCTTTCCAGGAGGGAACTGTTTACCCTTTTTTGGAAGTGATCACGCGTGCAGTTAATTTTCTTCCGTTCCTTTCGTAAGGTGGCTTGCTGGCTTGCGCAAGAATTGACTTTCTCTTTTAAGGCAACAATAAGGCTTGCAGTTTTCACTTAATTACTCCATGTATTTTAACCGGGTTTCTTTACTAGGGGAAATTTCTGTGTTTTCCTCTGAATTTTCTCTTACAGATTCTTATTCACATGTGCTTACATATGGAAGCGTTCTTATATCTTTGCTGATAAGTTCACATGACCTCTATGGAAGCAAATAAGAGGAAAGCTATGAATATCTGATTTAGGGGCTTTGCTCAGGTTTATTCAATACGCAGAGTATTTGCTTAGTAACCCATATTAAGGTTTTTATAAAACCTTGTGCAGAAAGATAAACACAAATAAGCTACAATTTCTGCTGTGTGTTTTGGGACAGTTATTTTAACTGTTTTCATAAGGCATTGTGGGTGGACGGGTAAGCCATACAACTTACTGTAATTCCAGTTATTCTCGTGGTGTTGCCCAGGGAATGCGCGGAGCGGTTAGTCTATAGTGCAGAGGACTCAAGCAAGGATCCGTGCGACCAACCAAGGATACCGTCCCGCATATCTAGATTCCGCTATATCCCGTGAGACTGTATTTTCCCATGCTCATCTGGCCTCTTCGCTCTCGAAGAAACTAATAACTGCTGCAACATTCCACCTCGTCCACATCGAATCTAGGCGCCCGTGCCGCCACACTTGGCCTAGCAAGACAAGACCAGATCGTGCTCCAAGCCTAATCCGGATAATCCGCGGGGAATCAGATAGGCCACCATAAGCCGTCCATGCCGCCGCAAGCTCCGTCCGAGTCAACATACAGAAGCCGTACAACGCAGCCCCACGACCCCATCCCCATCATACCAATTCTGTTCGGTTGTCCCTACCTTACCCCTGCTTCCGATCAATTCTGTGTCCGGTTGAAGCCAGATGCTGGACGACATTGGCGAGCGGAACGTTGCTCTGATGGTCACGCACCCCTGCCCGAAGGAGCTGCAAACTCGGGCACCCGACGAGACCAGCGATACAGCCCATCGGCGGTGTACGCAGCGCACCCGCTCATACGCGGGTGGCTCTGTCTGCAATCTCCCTGATTTCGGAGTCCTTGACATGCGGTGCAGCAGTGCAGGGACCGCGAGACACAGCACACACAGAATAATGAAAGCAGAATTGGAGGTCTCGAACGGAACGGAAGAGAAGCGCCCGAACGCGGGACCGCACTGTGACTCGCACAGCCCCGCTCCGATCGTCCGCTCTTCCGTTTCATTCCCCACGTCTTTGCCCTGTCAACCACCGACATCTCTATTGAATCATGAGCCGCAGCGATGACTCCCTGGACAATACCTGTCTACCGAGCTGACAAAGCAAACCGGCGATGTTACCTTTCAACAACGTCTCTGTTTCTCTCTCGAAATTCCTTGCTACTCACTTCTGCCAGTTGATAGAAAGGAGCAGCTTCTGCCGTGCCTCTCATTTTGTCTGATTCCTGCAGATGTCTTCGTGTAGCAACCATCTTCTGTGATATGCGATGTCTTATCCCAGACATCTCGGGTTTGACCTGCGCTGACAGGTCGACCTAATGTCACGCATCCTGCCTAAACGGGTCTTCCTTCCGAAATGGGAAGGAAGATGCCCCGTCTTCTAACATCTTCCTGCCATCCATCGCGGGATCGCGGCACAAAGCGGGCCGAAACCTCCTATCCATCTGTTCTTTCATCCATCCTCTTGCCGATGTCGACGGAATGCCAAGCTTCCTAGCAGGACAATGGGTTCAGAACTGCCAGCGAAAAGTCGAGATTGTGGATTTAATCGCTCGTACGAGTGCGGAAGGCCGTCGTTGGCGCTCACTCTCTGTACCCAGTTGGAACTTCCTCTGAGCTGTTCTGGAGACGCCGTCCTCAACTTGTCTAGCACCCACATATTCTCTTCATGCTGGAGCATCAACCCGATTTCCATAAACGGAGAAGAGATCAACTTCTTCCCGGCTATCAAAGCGGTCGATAGGTTCTCCATGAAGGCACCGCATTCATCGTGGATCGTATTCCAGAACGAGGGGCAATATCTATTGTCTTGCTTGTCCGCGGAGCGCCCGTCCGTGCGGTTCGGGTGAACGAATACTTGCGCATGTGGGGCAGCATGGATCTCGGGAGCTGCCGACCAGCTTTCAGAAGCAGCTGTTTGTCTGGGCCAGTTGAAGTCCTTGATGCAGCTCCGCGTTGGGAGGCGTGCGGTGTTGCTAAGACCGCGCCTCGCTGGATAGCTACCGCATTGAGGTGTAGGTTTACGACAATAATATTGCGAGTATATGTTATTGTACACACTGCGTGGGTGGTCCGTTGCTTGTGCCGTCTGTCCATCCGTTCAACATGCTCCGTTCAAATCCCCAGGGAGGTGCTTGCTGGAAGAAGCGGTACGCAAAGCCCGATTCACAGACCTACCCGTTCTATATCGACCACGAAACTGGACCTTGACCACGGGATGGATTGGACGCGAAGCAACACGATTCGACTCTACAAAATGAGGACGTCGTAGGGCGCCAGAGTCCAACCGCTTTAAGAGACGTGGGCGCGTCCGGGGGAGCCAAAAAACCAATACATTGTGAACATTAAGTGCATGAATGGTAAGGTATCATGTATACAGTCATGAGGTGGCATTATAGCGAATGCGTATAATATCGAGAAGTGTCGTGAGCAGAGCAAGAAGCGGCAGCATCGCAAGAAGGCACGGACGAGGTCACTGCAACAAGCCGTCAGACGAAAGTGATTGTGTGACTCTTCGTTGCACTCACATAGTATTCGATCTCAAGCTGGAGGAGCAAGTCCTGTCAGCCAACACGAGGATGTGACGGAAATCAGGGTACGCACGAAGAGGAAAGCGACGTTCTGCGGCCACAGCAGGTTTAACCCGGCTGGATTGTAGACGTCCCTGTTCAAGCGGTCGAACGTCGCTCGTAACTTCTTCATCTCCTGCCGTAGCCATCAGTTTTGTTCAGCCTCGTCCATGCGGCACGCACCCTCTCGTAATGGGTCGAAAACAACAGCCAAGATAGATACAGTGTAAGGATCGCAAGCATGTTATCGAAGAAGCTCCACCAGAGGCTGTGAGCCGAGATGAGTCGTTCATTGATGGTATTGATCGTCTCTTGGAATTGGGTGTGGGTTATGCGACCTTCCAACTCTAGCGGGTATGCTGGATGAAACCTGAAGGCAACCTCGTCAGTACGCAGCCTCAGTCAGCATGGGAAGCAAAGACATACTGTATTATCTCCCCTCCCGAGTAGTCTCTTTCTACTCGCAAGATCTCCCTCGGATAATGCACGCCTATCTTTCCAGTCGGAGGTGTGCCATACGCGGAGGTCGATGCGGGAGGTCCAATATAGTAAGAGGATTTGGGTATTCGTGGAGCTCTGCGAAAAGTATATGACATATTAGCACAAATGTACAATCGTAAGGTAATGAAGAGGGGAGGAAAGGAGACGCACGTCTCTGCGCTCGTGCTCGGCCGGCCTTTTACAGCTCTGTCGGGGTCTAGCCTGCTACCGTTGCCATACCGTTCTCGTTCGCTCGCACTCCCGGTCGTCCCTTGACGCAACAGCCCGGTACTGCTTTTCTCGCTGATGGCGACCGCCCCCGCGTGCTCGCCGTCGCCGGCGGTATCCCCTGCGTGGCCGTTGCTCCGGCTGGTGACAGTGTTGTTGCGGCTCAACGTGGGGCTGGGAGGGCCAAGGTGCGGGGATGGATGGTATGACGACATGGAGACCGGATATGCGGGTTGTCCACGTTCAAGCTGGGCTGACTTCAGACTTTAATTGTAGCCAGGTCGCGTTCTGCGATATGGAAAGGTGGATATGTCGTGTTTGTAGCCACGACAACGAGGAATGGGTGACGGGCGCGCGTTGAACCCTGGGAACGTTGTAAGGGTTCTATTCGGCGTTCTTCCTAGACGAATGAAGCGGGGAATGATAGGGCAACGGACTAGGGCTCCAGGTCCCGATGAGCGAAGCCATAATATACCAATAGGTAGTTCTATCATTATGTCAAATACTAAGTAAGCGCCGATTATACGAAAGTAAAAACATCCTCCTGGCTCTTGATCATCTTCCGAGCATCCCGCGTCCCGACTATTCGCTCAAGACGCAAGAAGTCATACTGGCAGAAGATGGCTTCTACAAAGACATCGTTACCCTCAATGTCCTGCGCATCCTGGAACGGCATAGCGAGGAGCTCTTCGTAGTAATTGCCGTGCTCTGGTAAGGCGTAGAAGATGACGTTCTTGAAACCGCGAATGCGGTAACGGCGGTAGAAGTGAAAGCGCTCGGTCATCAGGATAAAGGCCTTGTTCCCGGCGAAGAATTGTTGTCTTGCCCGCGCAATGTCGGAATTATCAGCATCCCTGTGAATAAGTGAGACGAGTGCGTTCCCGAAGCTATGGCAGCCATACTCTGATAAGGTGGTATACGATATTGTGTCAGCCTCCTTGAAGTGGTTCCGAAGACGTATGTAGTCGAAGTAGGATGGTATAAAGATCATGGTATTCACGCTGCGCACAGCTGATTTGAGGAGGGCAGGAAGAACCTAGATCTAGGATGAGAATGCAGCACCTCATCATCAGTCATGGCTTACCTGTTTGGTGAAATACTCGAAGCGGGCGTCCGGTTCTTGCAGAGGGCTGGAGCAGTTGAACTTCATAAAAGTCTGCGAGAACTGTGAGCTCGACAACCACCATCAACGAAGGCTCACTCAACTTACCTGCTGAATGCCTTTAGGTATATGGGTCAGGATACCAGCAAAACGTTGTTCCGTCTTAAGCTTTCCCGCCACGTTGCTGAGTGACTTGTTGTAGAGCGCCCTCATTTCCGGGGTTTCGTATGGCGAGAACATCAAGGTTTGTCGGAGTTTGGCGGCGCTAACGACACCCGCTTAGGTACAATCATGATTAGAGCAATTGTGACGTACTGTCCATCCAGGTACCATGGCTTTATGCGGGAGAAGTCCGTATCACGGGTTTCGTTGGGAAGCTTGTTAAGGTGCTCAAAGACAAACTAGACAAGGGTCAGGACTGTGCATTGATGCACAAAAGGTTGGCATACCTGCAAGTGTTCCCAGTTCTGCATCGACATCACATCCAATTGATCGATAACAAGAATTTCAATCGAGGATAAGAAATCTGCGCTCTTCGATCTGAAGACTGGTCAATCCCATCGCCAGCAATTCTCCAGTACCGAACTCACTTGTCCTTCTCAATCAAGATCTTCAAGCCTAGCGGGCTGGCCACCATCATGTCGGAGGAATAGAATTCGGTAAACAGCTTCAGCGCCTTCCGCGTCAGCTTCAGCCCAAATCGGAAATTGTCGTCAATGTTGCCCTTGAAAGTGTCCACATGATCCCTCGGATAAATTTCAGGATGCTCCGCTAGTCGGTCCGCGACTCCTTCCGGCAGGGAATATTCCTTGATGAATCGGGCATGATTCTCGGTCTGACTTGTTGGAGAGTTGGAAATGAGCGTTTGGATCCACGAAAGGGCGGAGTTCCGAAGTGGCAGGAGGAAGAGCACTTTTGGTCGGGTGAACCCCTGATCTTGCACGTCCGCCGGCGGTTCGGCCCCTTTAGTCTCGTCGAAGTGGGCGAGACGCTCGTTGTTCTTCAGCACACGCCGTCGTGTCCTAGAATACGGTGAGCAACAACACAGACAAGTCCATTTACAGTCATACCTTAGAACGTGATTCAGGGCATGTGCGGAAATGGCCTCTCGGAAGGCTTGTTGTTTCCTTCCATCCCGATTGGAGATGAAAACGTCTTCGTATGTTCCGATAAGTTTGGTGTAGTCGGTGCATAATGTTTTCATCTCATCACTGAGCGAATCCAGACGAGACTTGAATGAAGCGAGCAGCTTCTCCTCCATCTTTAACAGTGTCAGCTGCACTCAACATCCAGAGTGATTTGGAAGCTGACCTTGGCTGGCGGACGAGGAGCATCAACAGGAGTATCTTCCAAGACAGATTCTTGAAAGGTCCCCAAAGAGCCGATCTTTCGTGATCGAGTGATCCATTTGCCAGCATCAAGCGCTTTGAGCATAGATGGAGATAGAGCAGAGGTAGAGGCTCCAAAATGCTCGTTGAAAGGATCTTTAGCGTCAGTAGCTTCCGTTTCATCCTCCGGGGCTTCGTCAATGTCGACTGCAGCTGTATTGTCCTCAGAAGGCTTTTCGAGGTCGGCACTGCGTAAAGAAGATGTCTTCTGCGATTCAGAGCTGAGCTGAACCTTTCGCTTTCCACCGAGTTTTATCCTCTTTCCGGGTGGTTCAGGCTCTCCATTTTGAAGACGCTTTTTCGCTCTCTTAGTCGCCGAGACATTCAGAAGAGTCAAGAGCTTTGTAGAGACAGGATTATCGTCGTCCATGGTCGCCAGTATACATTAAAGCCCAAATAAGAGAAAAGGTCGATCAACCTGCGGATAAGTCAAGAAGAAGGCGCCGAAAAATTAGGGTCCGCGACGCGTCCCCTGCAGAAAGAAATCAGGCGCGCGTTCCCGATGAGGAGCACGTTCCCGCGTCGGTCCCACATTGTCATCTCTACATTACCACCACATCATCTTTACATTATCATTCCCTCTTTGTTCCCGTACGCACACCGAGGTCGTTATGGCGAGGCTGGCGTCAGCTTTTGAGCTGACATCTCCACGCTTCTTTGATCTGGATGATGATGATGTGCTGGTCGACGAAGATGCAAGAGTCTACAACAGTGTACCAAAACCTCGCATTATCAAGGACTCTGTGCATGGCTACAGTAAGCAGACACCTTTGTCCACGTTCGCACTCCTCAATCATGTGCAGTGACTATGGCCGACCCCGTGGTGCAGGCGTTCCTCGACAGCCCGCAAATACAACGGCTTCGATATATCAAGCAGCTGGGTACGGGCTACTTCGTTTGGCCGGGTGCTTCGCACAACCGTTTCGAACATAGCTTAGGTGCGTTCTACGCATACCACTTGCATATACACGTGTTGATTACCCTTTCGACAGGTGTATGCCACCTAGCCGGCCTGCTGGCAGAGCGCTTGCGAGCGCAACAACCCTACCTGGGCATCGACGACCGCGACGTGAGATGTGTAAGGTTAGCAGGGCTATGTCATGACCTGGGTACGTCATGGGAAGCCCGCATATATGCCTATTCTAACTGGTGCTACCAGGTCATGGTCCTTTCAGTCACGTCTGGGACGGCCTGTTCCTGCCGGAGGCGACGTACGTTGCCCATATTGACACCTGGTCTCCATTGATGGCTATCCAGAGGCGAGGCTTGGGCGCATGAGTTAGGATCAGAGATGATGCTGGATTATTTGGTTGAAGACAACGAAATAGACATTCCAGAGAAAGATGTCGCGTTTGTGAAGGCTTTGATTGCCGGAGACCCAGACAGGTGGTAAGCGATGTTGCGCATATAAGCACCTTGTGCAGTTCTAACTGGTGCTGGATAGTCCGGACGAAAAGAGGTTTCTCTTTCAGATTGTGGCCAACAAGCTGAACGGCATCGATGTCGACAAGTACGTCTCTGTCGTTCAGAAGATGACAACATGTACTGATCACCTCCACGCAGGTTTGACTACATGGAAAGAGATTCACACTGCCTCGGGGTAACGTGCCCCATAGACGTCCACCGGTACGCCTGGCGACGCTGTTGCTGGGAAAACGTACTGACCTCTGCACAGGCTGATCAGAAGTTCCCGAGTGATCGCCAACACGATATGTTACAGTAATAAAGTGCGCATATATGCTGCCTTTGTGTGAAGCAGAACTGATCATCAGTCCAGGACGCTTATAATGTATATGAACTGTTTTATTCCCGATATTCCCTGCATAAGCGTATATATAATCATAAGGCTGGTGAGTCCGATTGATAGAGGACAAATGGGTCAACCTTCTAATGTGACGCAGCTTCAGCAATCGAGCATATGATCGTGGATGCTCTTATCAAGGCGGATCCTATCCTGAAGCTAGTAGAACAAACCAAGGATCCCAGAAGATACCTCTACCTAACCGATTCAGTGGTGGAAGAGATCGAAAGATCTCAAGACCCCGTACGCTTCGGTCGCGGGAATGTAGTACAAATGTGCTGATTCAGTTGACAGGCCCTAGCTGAATCGCGCAAGATTATTCACAGACTTCGAGTGCGCGATCTCTATAAAGTTGTCGACTACCTTATTCTCCCGAATAATTACTACCTCCTCTGGAAGAATACTGGTCTGCTGGAGCCTGCGCAGGTTGTGCAGCGAGCCCAGGAGGAAAACGTGGATGAGGAAGGCGCTCTGAAGCCGGAAGATATCATCATTAGCTGGTCTGTGCTGCATTTCGGCTCAAAGGAGAAAGATCCGATCCGCTCTGTCCGCTTCTACTCTTGGCAGTCACCACATAGTGAGCCAGCCGTTGTTGCACCCCTGTGTGACAGACTAACGGAAAATCTCAGAAGCGTTCAGAGCACGGAAGGATTGGATCTCGCAGGTTACCGCCGACCAATGGCAAGAAGTGCTTGTCCGCTGCATTGTTCGCGATCCAAGGTATGACATGGAGCCTCTTGTCCATGTACGTCTGATCTGACAAGGCCACACAGTAAATTTGGACTTGCACAAGCCGCCTTCCGTGCTGCCGTCAAGCACATGCCCCTCATTCCTACTGCTGCTCCTTCACAAACGCCGTCACCGATGTTAATGGCGACTTCGGCTTCACCAGTGCCTGGCTTAGGCATAACGTCCGCCCTTCCGCCTCCCTCTTTCCCCGGCACGCCTTCTCTGCCCGCGGTCGACCAGACACCGGGCAGAGAGAATCCATTTACAACCGTTCCATCCAAATTCTCCGTTCAATCACCAATGGAATCACCTATCCGAAGGAGGAAGAGGGACGATGTGAACGGAGACCACCTCGGCTCACCAAAGCCGACACCCCTCAAAAAAGCCAAAGCCAACGGTTCTAATGGAGCATAATACCCATCGTTTGGCTGTCTAGATATCCTGGCTCCTTATTACATTTGCATTTAATATAGTTAGTGGTCGTCAATCATGTATCATGTTACGTATAGTTAGAGAAATATAGCATCATATTGTCCATACAGCGGTTCGGTTCGGAGTGACATTCGGGCCGTCCACTCTCATCCGGCGCAACGCGGCGCGATCGCTGGCCCGTACGGCTTCATACCTCAATGTCAGTCCGGTTCGATATCTCACGCTCTGACGATCTCCGACCATGGCTGCTTCAAGAGCTTCCCAAGCAGTAAGCACCTCCACATCTTTTCAGATAACTTGACCAACTGTCGTAGCTCTGATGCGAATCCCGCGGCGATTGCGGACTACACGATCCTGCAGCTGAAGCAGTCGGCCGGAACTGCGGAGGAGAGCGACATCGTACGACCACCAGGGTCGCAGAAGCCGGAGCCTGAAGGTACGCACGCACCCCCACCCGCTGTCTTCAAGCAGCTGCTTCACTGAAACATTGCGAGCAAGACGCCGATGGAAGTCTATATACGTCCAGCTTGTCCGAGCTGCGGGGGAAACTCGTGCAGGCGCTCGATCAGTTTGCGAGAGACGGTGAGCCTTGATCGTAGCCTGGAAAGCGCGACGCAACGGCTGATATTGGAGCGTGGCAGATATACGCGACTTCGTCGACGAGCTGCTAGCGCATCTCCAGGCACAGGGATACCTCGTGTGGCCTACCGCTGCAACATCCAAAGGAGCCGAACCGCCAGCAACCACCCCAGCGGCAGGAACGACCATGTCGAGCTTGTCTAGATCCCCGCACGTCCGCTCTCAGGGAAGCTTCCCCGCGCTCCCGCAACCGTATCGCTTTCTCTTCGTGGGGCTCGAGCCAGCTTCGCTCTTCCTTCCGTTCTTCTTGGCGCTACTGTACCCGGCATGGTTCCAGCATCAGCTGATACCGAGCAACGCGCCGCCTTCCTCTATCGGGCCTAGGGAGGTGATGGCCATTTGGCAGCTTGGGAATTGTGCGTCCTCTTTAGCAGACGGCTCAAGACAGTACTGACTCCCTCTTTTCGGCTCATCAGGTTACGGGCTGCTGGGACTTATCAGCTCCTTCGTCTTCAGAGCTGTGAGGGACGCGCTGCCGGACAACCCATGGGCGCAGGAGCGCATCGTAGCCGCGAGTCTGACCGCACTGGCGATCGCCGATGTACGTCTCCCCCTATCTGCCCACGCGAGATGACCCGAGATCTTATCCGATCACAGATCACACAGTAAGACGCTCGTTTCCCGTATCACCGTCTCCCAGTAACTGAACCCGACCATCTTTTGCGCCTGCGCAGTATCCTCCTTACCCTTTTGGCGCTGCCTCCGGAGCTGAGGTTCGACGTCGCCAAGTGGAACGCGATGACCTGGGGGAATATACCCACTGTTGTTGTTCTGTTTGTTGGGCGGTGCGTATCCTACTAGTGTTCCCGGTCCGGTCCCTCCCGGTCCGGTCCCGTCCGGCTGGGTCGTTGATTGATGTACGATGCTTACGCCCGACTTAGGATGGCATGGTTTGCTGGCATCGGACGGACGACGTATTCGAAACAGAAGGTCACGTAGGGCCGATCAAGCGTGTTTGTACACGTAGTCGCACGCAGCATACTGTAGATGAAGGGCAGCATGTGTATCCGTCGACCTGACGACGGCAGATCTAAGGAATACGAAGACGATGGAATCGCCTCGGGATCCCGTGATTGTGGACCACAAAACGTGCCCCTACCGTGCCCCCTTGCTGTCCCTTGGTCTTTGTCAACCCCAATGACGCAAAGCGCAACCGCCACCCTGCATGTGAAATACTCGTTTGGTAATTGCCATTTCCCAAAATGGACGACCGCGGAGTGCAGCTATGCGTCGGCCCGCTCGGCAGCTGTAGTTGCTCGTCCCGCTGGGAGGTGCTGTGAAGGATCTGTCCGGTTTGGCAGTGCGCATCAATGTTGTGACCCTGCTCGCTCCACCGGGTGTTGGTGGCATGACTTATTACTTGCGGTGGGCGACAATCGACAGCATCCCAGTGGACTGCGCGTGTGCGGCAGCTCCTGCCGGCCGGTAGACCCGAAGACGCGAGGCATCTATAGACCGACACGATGGGGCAGGGTGGGAGCGGATCCCTCAGGCCATGCTCCAATCCGCAAAAGGATGTTGACTTTCGGCAACTACCCGCACCATATCCCCTGACACGCTCTTCTCTTCCGGAAGACGCTGTCAAACCATCGTTCCGCTGGCCCGATCCTGGGGATACGTCAATATTCAGGAGCTGGAATAGACGGAAATGGTTTGCGCATGTCCATACATACAGGACTTCGAAAACACGTTTTTTCCCTGCAGTGCCTGCGCATCAATGGGTTGACATCCTCCAAGCAGAAGACCACGGCGCTTCCCAAAGCACTACTAGTCAGCAGCATGGAAGAAGATATCCGATGTTCCGTGGTAGGTAACCACACTTCCGCTTCGTTCATGGACAAGTCCTTTCCCGAACGCACGGAACTCCGCGTCTGGCCAACACTGGGCAGGAGAAGCCCTGATCAGTCAGACAGCAAGCAGTCTGATCGGGAGAGCCCGATAAGAACCGGGTGGAAGCACGACGACCGTGCGCGCGCGCGTGCGTCTTCCCACCAGATTGTGGAAGCGACCGTGATTCGCGGTGTTCTCGTCAGTCGCCAGATGAAAGCCGAATAGAAGAAGAAACGTGGTTTTTCCTTTGGAAGGAAGCGGGCTCGTGATCGTGATAGCAAGCCAGTGCTGGGAAAGGACCAGCGCATAATTCGTGCTTTGAGCCGGTTATCAGGCCCGAGGCCATCAGCCGGCAAGATGCCCGTGCGCTCGAGAACACGCCCGTAGTTGCCTGGTCGACAGATTTGTGCAGAACCGAGCTGCGCGAACACCGGATCGAAGCCAGAAGAGCGGCACCGGGACTGATAAGTCCAGAAGCGCGCGGCGGATGCGGGGTCATAGGATCTTCCGCTCGTCCAAGAAAGGCAAAAAGTGCTGCATGAGGCAGGAAACGAGACCGCGGGACTGGGTCGTAGGCGTGAGGAGCAGACGTCCCAGAAGGAGCAGAAGGGCGCGGTACTTATTGAAGGTTTGCCGGTTGGCGGGCGGTTGCGAAAGGTGGATGTGGATGTGCGCGTCCCAAGGAGCGGGTTCACGTGCTTGGAAGATGGAAGACTAGGGTAGGTGCTGCTGAAATTTGGCTATATTTAGGCATGAAGGTCCTAGCTCAGTCGACCGCAGCAGTAATGCCCGCTGGCTCGGTATCTGAAATATGCCAGTCTACGCCATTGTAAACTGCGAGTGCTGCACAAAGGCCGACAATGATCGAACATGCCGTTAGTGGCAGACAAGGTCGGTGATCAGGATCCAGCCCGCGCCTTCCGTACTCAGTCAGGGCTCTGAAGTCAATCTTATCCCGCGGCAGAAGCCGCACTAAGCACACGCTTCTCGCGCAGTTTGAGTCGCCTGTCGGCGGCCGGTTGTTCCTGAGCAACAGAAGCCGTGAGTGATGTACTGTTGTATCCACACTCTTCCATGCTTCTCTCGCCTCATTTTCCTGCCTTTCCAGATCATGTTCCGCTCTGATGATGATGATGATGATTATCACCAGACAGTGACAGCCAATCAACTCGGCAAAGCCAATATCATCCGCACTAACAACATCCCAATCAGGGCAGTGCTCCGCTAATGACATTATCTGACAGGATTGAAGTGTGGCGAAATTCCCAATGTCGTCATCGGCCACCCCCGCCGAAACAGGCTTTTTCACATGCGGGTGCTGTGCCGCCCACACCAACCGAAGTGTTAGGTTCCGCAGGTAAGGAGGGGAAAAGGAAAGGGCAGCAGAAACAGAAAAACATTCCGGCAAGCTCCACACTTTACATAACCTCGGTCTCTGGCAGAAAAATGCGGCGTGTTGCCAGCTTTGGGCGCGATCGGGTTGGCTTCGGAAATGAGCGGGAAAGCGCCGGCGAGATGGATCGGGCGAAGGATGGAGGCTCTTGTGCACCGCGTTGCGGGCGCAGGGCATCAATCGTCGTGCGGCGATCAGCCCTCAGGGGATCATCCCGATACGGTGTGATCGTCTAGATCCCCAGGACGTCTCAACAATACGGGTGAGGAGCCTACCATACATATCTTTAGCTCGGACCCGACCTTCCTCTCCCTCGGGAACGGGGGCGAAAGCAGCTAGCGCGGTTATCCCAACAGCTCGGCACCTCGGACGAGCCTAAACGATGGGGTTTTACCCCCAACCCAAACCAAAAGGGGCAGCTGGCTCCCTGTCTCTGCAAGATCGGGCCCAGATCGGGCGTAAGTCGAGTCTGACTAACTTTTGGTAGGCATGCGGTCATGTCGTGTCAGGGCATCCGCGGGGGAAGGGGCGGGATATATTACATGAATCCCGTATGATACCGTCACTGTACCCGTAACCGGGGCTGGGGGCAATATTAATCGGATTGGATTGGGTTGGGTTCGATGGATGGCGGAGGTTGCACTTGTACTCCCGGTTTCACCACACGAGCTGTTAAGTATGCTCGGCGCGTTTCGGCGGGTTAAGGTCCGCACCCGGGACTGTATAAGCTTGCAGCAAGGGATCCAGATACGGTTGCGGTTGCGGGGGCGAACTGGGAATCCGATCGCAGGGACTACTCCCGGGCTCTGGCTTCTTCTTGTCCTATGTATGTATAGCGGACTGGAGCGTTCTAGGGGCCATCAAAGCTTGCCCTTCAAGGCCCAGAAAAGGGGTAGCTCGGCCGCGGGTTGATTAAGCAGATCTAGATCGGCAAAACGTCCTCCGGGGTTCATTGCAGCGAGGAGAACGGTTCCGCCGGAGGAAGAACGAGACCCTGCACCCGTGAGTTGAGTTGAGTTGAGTTGAGTTGATCGGGCGATGACGCTGAGAGTCGGTTCGTAAGTGCTCGAGGCAAGGGGCCGCGCGGCGCAGAGCGGAGAGCCGGAGGCAGCTGTCAAGGAGCATGCGCTTGACTGGAGGCGAAGTACTGGCTGTTTTGTCAGTGAGCCGGCGGCAATACGGCTCTCGGTGAAATTGATCATTGGAACAGGGGCCATTGAAGCTTGCCATTCTTGAATACTTAGCTGGGGTCCAGTTTCCGTGAGGAGAGACAGACAGCGGGTACTGTACTTTCACAAACTTATGATGGCACACACCGGCAAAATATTAGAATAATATATTGATGATGGCTTGGGCGCGAGGCGTCAGGGGTGCGCGGCCCGCGCGGAATTGGGCTTCATGTGGACACTTGAGAGGGATGGGCTGGATCGGGATCAGGATCAGGAATCAACGGTCCCTTTGCTTTGGGCTCTGGCTCTGAGCCGAGCGCGTGATTGGCGGAGAACGGGGCAACAACTCGGTGGCGGTGTCTTCGTGACGTGAGAATTTGGTGGGTGCCGAATACGGCAGAAGGCAGAAGGGAAGGAGGGACTTTGTTCGCGATGACGACGGTGGGACTTTGCCAGAAGGCATCCGGAGACTCTTCTGCGCACAAATAGGCGGGTAGGGCGCATCCGTGTCTCTCCGCCGCCGGCCGGGAAGATCTGATTAGGGTGTTTTGTCCTGTTTTTGTTGCGTGCATGCGCGTGAGGCAAAATCCAGAGCCGCTGTCAGGCGTGTGTTGCGCTTCGTCCGTGCCTTCCTGGGTGTTCTCGCCTGATTACCGCCCTCCCCACGTGGTGCTTTCTTTGGTCGGCAGCGACTCGCTCGGGAGGCAGTGCTGCAATTTCATCACGGGCTCACTTTTTAGTCTTTGGCTTTTCACGCCCACGCCCATCGCCCACTCACGCCGGGGATGTCTTGTTCTGTCCTGGCTGCTGGCGCGTGTGGCGACCACCCGGATCTGAGGGATCTCACACCGCCTTGCGGGTCTGTTGTCCTTCTTTGCCTCCGCTTGACTGCCCTTGTCCCATCCCATCCGCATCCTTCCAGCCGAGGCGCTCTCTGCCCCTTTCGCCGTCCGCGATTGGCTGGCAATGCCAGCACCGCCACTGAGGGAGAAGCCGAAGGCTGGGCTCCGTGTTGCGTTCCGTTGGCTTGGGCCTGCGCTGCCCGCTGCCCAAATGGCCGGCCCTGGCCTTGTGCGCTGTTCTGCTGGCACCCCGACCCGGCGTTTCCCCCGCTGACGAAGGTGTCGCAGCGCCCGCCCGATTCTGGGTCCGGCCTCTTTGGATCTCGTGAGCCGATAGCGTGGGGAAAAGAGCGACAAGCCGGACAGCCTATCGGAGACCCGGACGACGACAGAAGAAGTAGGGTGGGGTCGCACCACACAAAGCACACGCACGCACACGCCCGCCCGCAGCACAGGACACAGGACACTGCCCAATCTCATCATCTCATCATCATCCCGCACACACCCCTCTGTTTTGGGTCGGTCGGCCTTCGCTTCCACGCGACAATTCTGTGACACTCTTTGCTGGTTTGACTTCTGCCGTGTTCGTGGCCGACCCGCTGTTACCCGCACTGATCGCCCTTCCCTCCCATCATCAGCCAATATCGGGGCCCTTTCCCCTTCTTCCTTCTGACGTCGACCTTCTTTTGATCGCGGCCGTTCATTCGCCCCCTCTCTTTCCCTTCTCCCCTTGCCGCCCCTTCTCCGTGTGCCACGACTTCGCACCCCCCCTCTCCCGTTATTTAACTCAACACACACCCCGCCCCGCACGCCTCCCCCTTTCCCCCCTTCCCTCGCTCCCCCCTACCCTCACTGCTCGAGCTCATCGCTTGCCCCCCCTCCCCCTTTCTCCTCCCATCAACGCCCTTCCTCCCCTCCTCATCGTCCTTCCCTCCCTCCTCATCGTCTACCTCCACCTCATCCATCCCTCGCCACTCACCCATCCAACCTGTACGCCGACAAATTCCTATATCTTCTAACTCTCACAACTCACCTCACCCCTAGCCAGCTAAATAATGTCCGTCCAGCACCGCGGTCCTCCACCCATGGACCGGCCTCCCATGTCGCTCGACCGTGACCCGCGCGACCCTCGCGACCTTCGAGACCCTCGCGACCTGCGCGAGCGCGAGCGAGCGGAACGCGAGCACGTCCAAGCCCCGCCTCACCACCACCACCACCATCACACGCACCTCCACACGCCATCGCACGCCATCCCGACCCCAACGGCAATGCACGCCGCGGCAGCGGCAGTGGTGAACGGGCCTCCTCCGCCCCATCAAGGACATATGGTCGGTCCTCCCCCTCCTCCTGGCGGACCGGATCCTCGCGAGTTCAGAGGGGCGAGGGACTATCCTCCCCCTGCCCCACAGGGGATGCTGCTCGACCACCCAGGACCGGGACATCATTCCCTCCCCCCACCACAGCACATGCATCATGTTCACCCCTCGCACGCACATGTTCATCCTGGTCCTCCTGGTCCTCCAGGCCCACAGGGGTACGGACCCCCGCCACCAGGCGCATACGGCCCGCATCATCCGCCTCCGCCACCGCAACATCAGCAACAGCATCCTATGGCGCCCATTCCGGGCATTATAGAACATGATACGGACTCGCTACTCCGCTCGGGGCGGCAAGACGAGCGATGGGATGCGCCGCGGAGCATCCGTAGGCCGAGCGAGATACCCGTGATTAGGGAGCTGGACAAGGCGGACCACGACACTTGGTGCCAAATTGGTACGCATCTCATTATCATTTCATCAACTGTATGCTAACATCTGGAAAAGGTGCGATGGCAGAACAGCTAAACGATCTGGACCGCGCGATGGAGTGCTACCAGCGCGCTTTGAGGCATGATCCGGACAGCAAGCGTGCCCTAGCGCAGATCGGAGCGATCGCGCGAGCCAAAGAGGACTTCCATACGGTGCGTACGGATTCTCCATATTGTTATGTTTACTTTCTTGCTTTTGTTCCTTCGATGTGCGCATTTGCGCATCTTGTTTTTCTTCTGCCTTTTGTTTTTGGGTTGTTTTGTTCGCCGCGAGTTTGCTTGGCGGAGGAGCGGGGCTCGTCCCGCCTTTGATCCCTCTTCGCCATCTGCTCCCTTTTAGCCTCCCACACCACACGACCGTCCAGGATTGGCTGGCACTCTTGCCTCCTCGTGGCAGTGCCGTGGCTCGTGCCTCACTTGATTTCATTCCCGATCCGACACCGATCCGAGGGGAATCGAATTCAATCGACTCGAATCGAAGCGCGCGAAGACGGACCCGGAACCGGAACCGGAAACGGACACGGGTCCGGGTCCTTGTTTTGCCCCCGCTTTTCCGCAGGCCAGACCCTGGAACTGGGAACAACGCGGTGCTTGACGACCGGCGATAGGATGGATGGTGCATCACATGTTGAAGATGGACCGGAGATTGTGGACGCGTCTCCACGATCTTTTGTTGGGATTCTGATGGATGTTGAAGATGTTTTCGATTGTTCTTTTTGACTTTCTGTTCTTGCCTATTTTGGGTTTTCTCCCATTCGGACATGATCGTTTCCCAGCAGAGCGGTATACTGACCCCAACCTTCTCGTCCCGAACAGGCCGTCGACTACCTCAGCCGAGTCCTCTCCCTCGACCAGCAAAACGGCGAGCTCTGGTCCGCGCTCGGCCACTGCTACCTCATGCTCGACATCCTGCCCAAAGCGTACTCTGCCTACCAGCAAGCGCTCTACTGCCTCGCCTCGCCCACGAACGTCAAGCTCTGGTACGGCATCGGCATCCTGTACGACCGGTATGGCTCGCTCGAGCATGCCGAGGAGGCGTTCACGAGTGTGTTGAGGATGGAGGAGGGGAAACAGTCGTCTTCTCTTAATGTGCGTCTCCACATCTCACCCTTTTCTCTTGTGAAACATCAACCTAATACCTTTCCTCTGAAAGACTAACGAAGTCTACTTCCGCCTGGGGATAATATACAAACAGCAGCACAAGTTCGACCAGAGCCTGGAGGTGAGCGACCGACTACACTTCCTTCCTGTGTGGCCGGGGCTTACGCCTACTCTAGTGTTTCCAACGGATCGCGGACGACCCACCCGCGCCGCTCCGACCAGCGGATATCATGTTCCAAATCGGACACGTCTACGAGCAGAAGGGCGATGTAAGTCTCCCCTTGCCCTATCATCCTGTTTTAATCGTGAGGCTGATCGTTGTGGTTGATAGTATGACCGCGCACGCGCTGCGTACGAACGGGTACTCCAGGACGTGCCCATGCATGCGAAGGTTCTGCAACAGCTGGGATGGCTTTATTTCCAGTCGCATACCTCGTTCCATAGTACGGAGAACGCTATTGAGTGCCTGACGAGGAGCCTCGGTGCTGGTAGTTTGAATGGTATGTTTGCTCATGGCGGAGGTTCGGGATGGTGAACTGACTGTTGTGTAGACGAGAGCGATGCGCAAAGCTGGTACCTGCTCGGCCGCGCGTACATGGCAGCGGAGAAGTACAACAAGGCGTACGAAGCGTACCAGCAAGCCGTGTACCGCGACGGGCGGAACCCGACGTTCTGGTGCTCGATCGGGGTGCTGTACTACCAGATCCAGCAGTTCCGGGACGCATTGGACGCGTACTCGCGCGCGATCCGGATCAACCCGTACATCTCCGAAGTCTGGTTCGACCTCGGCTGCCTGTACGAGAGCTGCAACAACCAGATCTCGGACGCGATCGACGCGTACAAGCGTGCGCTCGAGCTCGACACGGACAACCAGGGGATCAAGGATCGGCTGATGTTGCTGGAAGAACACAAGTCGAGCCCCGGGCCTCCTCCCCCGCCTCCTCCTGTTCAGGATGTGCATCCAACGGCTTACGCGAGTAGTCAGGGACAGTTGGGCCCGCCCACCACGCTTCTTCCGCTCAGCCTCGGTCTGCCATCGCCCCGCTACCCCACGCATGGCGGTGCGCCGCTCCCGCCCATGCTCACATCGCAGCAACAAGGACATCGGATTACCTCCCCGACCGCTTACGGACCGCAACACGATCCCTTTCGGCCCCCGCACATGGCCAGCGCCGAGACCTCTCGGACAGGAATGGCACTAGCGCCCATGGACATCGATCGCGCCGGTCCTCCTCCCGCGCACGGGAATGCCCAAGTCCTGCCGAGCATGGCCCACGAGCCACCCTACAGCCGCGGCCCACCTCCATCAGCAGCGGAGATGCACTCAATGCAGCAGGCGCAAATGCAGCAGCCTCAGCATGGTCCCCTCCCGCCTTCACGCGGGCCATACGACCAGCCAAGGATGGAGCAGCATCGTGGTGGTCCTCCGCCTCCGCCGCGCGTTAGCCCGCCCGTACGGACTCATTCAGCACATCATCAGCACACGAGCAGCTACTCCTCCCATCATGCGCTGCTCAACCCGTCTACACCGCCCACGCACGCCCAGCCTCCTCCGCACTACCAGCCAGGGTATCGTGGCCCTCCGCCTGGCCCTTCCGAGCGGGATCACCCAATGTGGGACCAGCGCGGACCGCCTCCGGGCCGGCAGCCATATGATATGCCCCCGCGCGGAATGTACAATGACGGTCCTGGCGGCCCACCCGTCCGCGAGCGGGAACGCGATGGCAGAGAGAGCGAGATGAGCACGCCTCACAGAGGGTATGACTCCCGTCGCCCGCCTTCTCCACGGGATATGAGGCGGCAAGAAGTGACCCGCTCTCCAGTTGCACCGCATCATCATGGTGAGCCGGCTTGGCAGCAGCAAGGCCCTCCGCCTCAGCAAGCTGGGCCGCCTCCTATGCCTACGCCTACCGCCCAGCGAGGAAGGTACGATCCGTTGTATGACGGCCCGGAAGTCGGTCGTCGTCGGGAGCCGGAGAGGCACGAGCCCCCGCCCCCGCCTCCGTCTGACAGGATGGACATCGACCGCATGCCGCCTCCGCGACCTGTGGCCGTTAAGCAGGAGCCTCAACCACCGCGTGCCGTCCTGAGCGTCAACGCCGAGGCCGAATCAAGGATGGCCACTGCAAGCCCTCCCTTGAAGGAGGAGAAGAAGCGCAAGTCTCGCGGAGGTGCTGCAGCAAAGGACAACGAGTCCGACGCCGGGAGGGAGAAAAAGCCGCGTCGATCAAATCCGAGAGGCAAAAAGGAGGAAAATGGCTCCTCCCCTGCGCCTTCCAGGATGAGGAGCAGGCAGAAGGACTCACCAAGCACGAGCTCGAACTCAAACGGCCGGAGGCCATCGCGTGCCTCTGCGACGCCTTCGTCCACTGCTCCTCCACCTCCGCCACCGGTTCCTTCGAGCAGGACTGTGAACGAGGACTATGACGAGGGGCTGGGAGGCGCAGCCGAGATGCTCATGACTCTCTCGAAGCCCCGCCCAGACCCGACGGTCAGCCCTACGCGAGCTGAATTGCCCCAGCCGGTTCCGAACAATATTCCACTTGGACCGCCGCCGCCTCCAGCACCTGCTCCTGTCCACGCTGGTCCACCGCCTCCTACTTCCCTGAGGAACACAGTTGTTTCCCCGCCGCCGAAGCCTGTTCAGCGTTCGCCGACTACGCCCGTGGTTCATGGTCCTGAGCCGCCGCCTCCCATCCGGAGCCCCGTTGTGACCATGCCAGAAAGGCGGTCGGTGCCTTTTGGACCTTCGCCGCCACCTCCCGCCTCGATCGCCTCCCTGCCCTCGTCCAAGCCTCAGTCGCCCGTCGACAGCAGGGCACCGTCTGGCATGCAATCGCCTGTCGCGCCTGCGCCGGCTCCAGTCTTCCTTGGACCGCCCAGGCCGCCTGAGATGCTTAAGCAAGAATCGAACGGGTCGGTTCCGCCACGCACCAGCACGGCTACCCCAGCTACCACTTCTCCAGTCGCAACGGTTAGCCCGAACGGCCTTGCTTCTCGCACCGACACGCCGAACGGCTTCGGTAATTCGAGGAAGCGGTTGACGCCTCCTAGCCCAACACCCGATGCTGGTTTCAAGCGGCCCAGATTGGAAGTCCCTTCACCTCCTCGTGCAGCTGAGCCAGAGACCGTGGCGGCGCCTCCTCCAGCTCCTCCTGTTCCTTCCCCACCTCGCTCGCCAGCACCCCCTCCCATCGCGACCTTAGAAGACGTTTCCTCTCCAGAGTCCACGCGCAGCCGGAGCCCGGTCGATCCCTCCGATCAATTGATGGACTCGCGCAACTCACCGGCCGCACCAGTCAGTCCTCCGGCTGATGTGGCCAAGGTCGCTCCCGCGCCTGAAGCTCCCTCTCCTATGGCAGTTGATACTGCGCCTTCTCAACCCCCTAAGACCACAGCCGATGGACCGAAAGAAGACAGCCCTATGGATATGGGTGAATAGAACCTTGAGCAATGTAGAAAAGCCTGGACACGAAAGAATTCTAATGAGCACAACCAATTACGAGTACTTCACGCCCTTTCTGCTTCGTACCCTCCATGACGTTGACGAAAACACCTTTTCTTTCCCAAACCCAACCTGCTTCATTGTGCTTGTGCTTCGGTGTATTCTCTTCGCGTTCATGCTGGCTCATGCTAGAAACCCATACCATTGTGTCCATAGGTGTTTGTCGTAGGTCAAAAACCAATATGATTCCCTCAACGAACCAAGACATGTCGTTTATTGTTACATCAGGTTATCGTGAAGGACATGAAACAGTAAGGAAACCAAACCACATGCTTGACGCAAAACCCCGAAATTACAGCTCTTCCTCGACCACCCGACTCGCCTCTGCCCGTTCTCTCGTTCCATCCTCCAACCCTCGCCTACCATGGATACTTGAGCTCTTCCCAAGCTCCTTATTCGCCGCCCGCCTACTATGCCTACTAAACGCGCTCCGTATACTCCCCGGCCCCTCCTCGCTCGAATCGTCCGCATCGTCGTCCCCATCATCCCCCGGCCGGACGGTATACGGCAATGGAATCTCCTTCGTCACGCGATACCGATCTGCATTACCGATATGCTCGTTCTCGACCCTGTAGAAGTTCCACTGGAAGCGGCGGACGGCTTCAAGGCAGGCGAAAAGCCAGGCACGGACGGTGAGCGAGAGGCCGCCGCTGGGGATATAGTACACCCAGGTGAAACGGAGGATGATGTTGCTTATCTGGGGCGGAGGTCAGTATCTCCTGTGTCGCAATCATGAAGAGTACGTGGAACGCACGATGGCAAAGTAATAAGCAGGGACCGCATCCTTTCCGTAGATAAGGTCTTCTCGGAGGAACGGCCATGGTGCTTTAGGCCGCATGAGCGACCAGTCCATCAGCAAGTCCCACGAACAGGTATAGATCGAGCCGATCGTGGCGAAGAGAACGTAGACGACGAAGGACGTGTCTCTTCCCGACCCTGTGTGAGCGTTAGCACGAGCATCGGGAGAGAAGGCGCGAAGAAGGCTTACCAAGATGTCGCCAGTGGTAGTAGGTTATATATACGACGATCATCGATACGTACTTCCCTGCCTGCTCCAGCGGTCAGCCTCAACTACAGCGCAAAATAAGTTCAAACGAGACGCACGTTGACTAAATGGATCTTGAGTCCCGAATCCGCCCACCGCCTGATACACTGCAGACACCGGAGCGCATACGGCAGAGCGGACAAGAACGCCGCGACCCACGTATTAGCCGTCCCGCACAGCGCGCTCACGCTATTCCAGTCATTATTGTACGCGCATCCAAACACGTACAAGTTCCCCAGTGTGTACGCAAGCGTGCAGAGCTGGTCTCCGAGCCAGAAATCTGCGAACTCTACACGCGTCGCGCCGGAGATGCAGAGCCTGCCGGCCATGTATAGGAACCAGTAGCGCGAGCGCCGGCGGGCGAAGGGGAGCGGGTTTATGAGGATGAGGAGGGAGAAGACGACCCATGCGAGTGGCCATGTGTGCGGTGCAATTCGCGGGTGGTCGACGAGGTAGAAGGAGAAGAAGAAACAGTAGGCGAGGGACATGAATAGGAATGCTGGGAGCTCGAAGTATTGTCTGTAGTCGAGCACGGAACGGACGTCGAGGTCGAATATGAAGACCCAGTTGATACGGGCCAGTGTCCAGGCGCAAAGGTTGAGCCCGATGAGGAACGTGAAGACGGGGACGATGAAGAGGACGCCGTAGATGTTAAGGAGGGAAGCCCATTCCGGCACGGCCTCGCGCACATGCGGGTCGAACGCTGCAACGTATCAATGAGCCTTCCTCTACAGTCCGACAAGGTGAAACTTACATCTAACGATGCCCAAGACCATAGCGGGAATAGCCAACCCCACATAAACGCCCGCCCTAAACGTGCTAAAATGGTGCGTCTTCGGGATGACTTCCGCCCTCAACCGCTCCCTAGCCCGCTTCCGGTCGCCCTTGACGAACCTGTCCGCATACACGACCTCCATCTGCACGCGCAGGTTGTGTAGCGGTTCGGGCCGGGCGAGGGAGAGAGGCTCGACGCGCTCGTTCATGTACAGCTCTTGGGCGAATAGGATCCCGGTGGTCTTCTCGAATTTCTTGAGGGCTTTGCGGAAGCCGGTGAGGTTGAGGATCTGCGCGGGCGGGGGTTAGCTTTGATCATTCCGAACCACATACGAAGCCTGCAAATTGAGAGGGCGCAAGGGGCCGCACAGGGAGAGAAACAGGAGCGGGTAGTGCAGGGAAGGAATATAACCAGAAGTCAAAGCAGGCAAATGCACGCACCCGATAATTATCTAACAACTCCAACCCCCTATAATACTCCTGCAGCGCCTTCTTGATCTTCCTCTTCGCCTGCAAATACCCATGCGGGTCGAGCTCCTCCCTCTCCTCGCGCTCCTCGCGTTCCTCCCGCTCTTCCCAGGCGGCATCCCCGTGCGCTTGCCAGAATTTGAGCTGCTGCGGGAGGTGAGGAAGGTGCAGGTGGGCGGGGAGGTGCAGGTGGACGGGTGGGGGTGGGGGGGCGCGCGCGCTGAGGACTTGGGTTAGGCGGGTCGGCCAGGGGGTCGTTTGTTTTGGGTAGTGGGCCTGCATAGGCGGTGGTCAGCACCAAACTCCAGACCCCAACATCCTATAATCGCAACGCCGCCGGGATTCGCCACTACAAAGCGCCGGTTCCAAGACAAGCTGCGATTGAGTAGAGCAAAGAAAGAGAGACGCACATAATAAGCCTCCCTATGCTCCTTCAGCTCCGCCAGCTGCCTCATCAACAGCTCCGCCCTCTCCCTCGCCTCCTTCTCCCTAGCCGCATAAAAAGTGGAGACCTTATCGAGCTCCTGGTCGAGTTTGTCGAAGAAGGAGCGCTCGAGCGGGGTGAGCGCGCGGAGGAGCTCGGCGAGGGTTGTCGGTTGCAGTGGGGTGCGGGCTACGACGTACGCACAAAGTCCATCAGAACAAGGCATCCACAACCAGGGAAGAAGCAGAATAGCAGAAGTCTGGAGCGAAAGAAGGAGGGAAAGCACACGCACCCCTCGACCCCCTCCCTTTCCTACTCCCCGACCCCCGAAAAACGCTCTTCCCTGACTTGGCAGACCTATTAGACTTGAGCGACCCAGGGCGTCTGTGTGAGCTCCTCAGGGAGGCAAGGGACGGGCGGGAGCGCGTTACCGGGAGAGTATTGGGATTTGCTCCTGCCGTTGCGCTCGTTCCGGCCACTCCTCCTGCAGCAGCACCGCTGGCAGCTCTCTCTCTCTCTGAAGCATTAGGTCCGAGCTTGACGTCCAGCGCCTGGCGCTTCCCGTCCCCTTCCTCGCCTCTCTCTGTTTCCTCACTCGACCGCTCCGACCCACTGCCCTTTCCCTTCCCGCCCCCGTTCTCAACAGCAGCAACACCCGCACCAGTCCCAACCTTCCCAGCCTCAGCCTTCAATTCCGGTTGCCCCACCGGCCTCAGGGCATCCCCAGCAGCACCAAGCTCGCCCACATCTCTCAGTGTTCCTTCGGTGTTCGTTGTCGTTGCTGATTCCTGTCTTGGTCTGCTCCGGGGCGGGTCCGGGGTTGGCGAGCGCGGCGAGGTGGGGGATGTGGGGGATGCGGGAAGAGCAGGAGGGGATACGGGAGAGGTGGAGAGGAGAGGAGACTTGTAGCTCCCCGGAGAACTTATGCTCCCCTCTTCATCTCGTCCGACCGTGCCATACCGTCCAGCGGGAGACCTGCTGGGTCCTGCTCGTCCGTTCTCCCCTCCCCCTCCTCCACCTCCTGCGGTAGTTGTAGATTGTGGAACGTGCCCGTTTCCTGTTCCGGAGTGCTCGGCCTCGGCGATCTTCTTGATGAGCTTTTTGAGCCCGCGGTAGTCTATGTAGGCTTTACGCCATTCGGGGATCTGCCCATTGTTGGATTAGTTCTTTCGTACGAGGATGAGAAGGAGGTGAGTGGGACGTACGAGTGAGTCCCGTAGGTATCTATACGTTCACGAATGCGTTGGTCAGTACTGCTCGCGTCTACACGAGAGGAAGGTGGGCGTACCGACCGAACTTCATTGCTCAACAACCGCGTACAACGATGAGACGCGGACGAGGTTGTACGGTGTACAATGTGTTATATACCCATCCGCCTTATCTTCCCAAATCCGGCAAGTTCAAAAGAAGCACCCAAGTAGCCAAATCAGTCAGAGATCAGCCAAGATCCACAGAGAACCGAAGCAAAGGAGAGCGAATAAGGAAGGAAGGAGTGCATATACGGCGCTCTCCGGAGGAGACAAGACGCGGACCCGCTGAAGCAGGCTGAAGCGGCCTGAAGGTGTCAGAAGCTCAGGGTCGCGTGCCACTAAATATGACGTGCGGGCGCACGTGCGACATCAGGGAGAAGAACGTGCGCGCTTGATGCAGGCGCTGATGAGCGCGAGTTCGAGTTGGGAAACCCATCTTGAAGCAGTTGTTACTTTTTCTCGTGAGATCCTTGCTACAGAGAGATACAACTCGATGAAGCTTGCTTTGCTTGGAGAACGCTCTTCTGGCCCTGGTTGCAACACCGGATCTGATTCGGCTATCTTCAATGTCGCTTACGACCAGGGTCTGATGGGATGGAGATAATCAAAAGGTACCGGGAATGGGGATTGACCGCGATTAGAAGGCACTGCACTCTCAGTCCGTCCTTCTCGTCGGATATGTGCAGATTATGCGTGCTAGCGCTACTGTCTACCCTTTCAAGTGAATGGATCATCGCAGACTAGGGATAATGTTGGCTGACTCTTTGTGCTGCCGGTCACCGCAGCTGATAATGGGTTTACCTGGCGATACCATTGCTTCGGGTCTGATTTGCCCTGTTTGCCTTCTTATGCACCTGTCTTTCTCATGCATTCTCATGACTTACTGGCGAAGGAATTCCGAGCACTGCCTCTCATCCCCCCAATCCCGATCCAGGCGCTTGCATAACACGATACACGACACGCGACACACGACACACGACACACGACCCATCGTCCCTATATCTGTGTGCTCAACCTCCTCGCACCCTTCCTCCCGGACTCCAGCCTGCTTTGGTTTGACCGACTCTGCACTCAGTACACCTCGTTCGGATTGTGTTCAAAACCTCTTTCTGGTCTGAGGAGGACGAAAGTGAACCTTCCGCGTGCTGTTACATGCCTGAGTGGGACGGCGCTTATTCGCTTATCGACGAACAACACTAGATCAATTCTACGCCGCTTGAGCAAGAGCAAATTTCGTATGTATCGCTCCCTTATCGTCTCATGCACAACGGTCTTATGCGAGCGCCTCTCAGAACGACCTCTCCTCGTTCTATACAGAATCGGCCCGAGCAGCGCTACCGATGTCGTCAGCGTCTGACTCTGCTCCCGGCGGCAGCTCGTTTGGTGTTCAGGGACAGGTCGATATCCCCTCCCTTGGACCGCTGTCCTATACCGCAGCGAGGCTCATGCTCGAACGTGCCGTGCATGGCGGTATCGAGCCGCATACCCTGTCTGCGGGATATGCGATAGGTGCCCGTCTCGCTGTGGGCCGTCTCGCTGCAGACAACATCCAGGCGGCGGTGCGCGATCTCAAGGTTCGCCAGGCATACCATCAGTCGCTCTGGTTTGGCTTCGGGATCAAGCACATCGTGCGACGCGTCGTCGAGTCCAAAGAAGGATTGGGGCTCATCGGGCTTATTGGATGTTTATCCGAGTGTTACTCGACGAAGGATTCAGCCAAGATCCTCGAGCACCTATTTGTTAAAATGAAGGCGCCAACTCAGCTCACACCATCTCTCGATCAGTGGATGAGACTTGTGGCAGCGCTGTCCGGAACTTTGGCCTCGTCGCATTTTGGCACCGAGCTGGCTCAAATAACGCTGCGAGGCCACAAGCCCAAGGGGAAGGAGTATGACATCAGCGTGCCTGTCCAGGCTGTGGGTGAAGCACTGGCCGACATCATGAGACTCGCGGAGACCCAGCAGCCAGGAAGCATACTGCTTATGGGAGGGATTGACTGTGGATGGATTGCGGCCACTGCCCATTGGTTGCTGGACTTCACTGTTCGAGTGCGTACTTCATCTGATGACGGCATGGTCGTTCTCGGCGGTCGAGGGCAAGGCAAGGGTGTGATCGAAGTCACGTACGAAGAACGGTCTCAGGAATTTCGAGTAGCGGGCATCTCCCACTCCATCCCCACGGGCGAGCGACTTCTGCGTCGTTACCCATTTGGAGGAGGCGATGGCGACGCTCTCTTTCACTACGGCCGAGTGCCTTGGGATCAGGTACTGACTCGTACTTTCGGGTCTTCCATTGAAGATATCTTATCGGGAGCGTCGGCATCGCTGTTTGGCGAGGCATTGGGGCGTGCGGCCAATGTCATCACCCTACGAGGACTAGTCGTCGGGAAGAATGCCACACACGCCGGCAAGTCGTCTTGGAGACTAGGGCTTGGGTTTGCAGAGACTGTGACCGAATGGCTGCCTGAGTTGGCACGCTCAGAGGCTGTGATGGGCGCGTTGGCCACAAGCCTAGACTCGGACACATGTAGGGAGATCTTGCTGAAAACCGGTGCTGACGGGGTTGTTCCACTCACGCTGGAGACGGCGGTGGGTACCTCTGAAGATCAATTTCGTCGTGCCATGGCCACGCTAGCTGTCCAATGCCACTGCAAGATCTGCGATCGAGCCTCGCAACCGGACGTGATCTGCAAACTTCTCATGGTTGTCTTCATTTGCCACCTGGTTTCAACGCTCTCTCGCGTATGGATGCCAACTCGATTGGATCCCAAGAAAGAAGGCTTGGAGGGAATCTATCGAAACCTACGACGTTCGCACTCTCGTGCTCGTGATTGGGTCGTCTACCTTGACCCGGACGACCTCCATCCCTTGACTGAAGCAGCCCGTCTATTTATCCTCCCTGCTATCCAGAGCACAGCGCTATCTGCAGGTGGTCGAAAAGACTGCAGTGCGTTCTCTGCACAGGGTCTTTGTTTGTACATGCACGCCCTTTGCAAGGTGACGGACGACCCGCTCGAAATCTCCCGCATCTACGTCATGCCTGGATGCCTGGAATATAACGACATGATCTATGAAAAGGTGGTCGATTGGACTCAAGTTGATAAAACTGTTCCGCTTGCCACATCTGTGCCAACTCCGGTTGATCTGAGCAAGCCCCTTGACGACACATGCTCCAGCGACATAACTTGCACGATGGAGGTGATGCAACGGATGGGAAACACCAACCTGGAATGCCGTTACAAGGTGGACATACCCAGCCTGAAACGCCAAGTTTTCATCTCGCCCGCTAAAATCACCGGCGACGTCCTAGCGTCCTCTTTCCCCGTGGGATGCATGGGACCCGGCTGGTGTCCCTCGTGGGATGCCTCATGCGTCCGCGACAACCTTTGTCTGCTTCCCACAGAGGCATATTGCTCATTCATCAAGCCACCCAGGAGTCGAGCAATCATAGACGTTCGCCCGTTGTCAAGATATCCCCTTTCACGTTGGGTGGCGCTGCGAGATATCACTGAAGCACCTCCTTGGCGGCTTGGCTCTATTCGTCTTAGAGCCGGGTCTGATGATAGATCGACGAGGGCATTCGCCTTTCTTCAATCAAACCAATGTTGGGCTTGCTGCTACCAAGCAGTAAAAACGCTGAGCGGTGGTCTCAAGGCAGATGGGGGACTGAAGGGCGTGATTATAGTTAGAGACCTCGAAGCCTTCTGCTGTCCTTCGAACGCCCACCAACTCCTCGTACAGGGAGCCCAGACTGTCGCGACCTTACCCCGTAAGTTCTGTGTAAATACCAGCCATGACGATCTGAAGTAACAAGCAGTTCAGCTGAAGACTTGCCCACTTGCGAGGAAGCAGAGAGCCCAGAAGCTGGAGCGAGCAGGATACGGCCCAAGGGAGCGCCTGAGATATAGGCATTCGCGTAACTATGTATGGATCACCAGTAAAGGGATGCGATTCGTCAGCACAGGATCGGGGTGTGTTCGAACCATCGTGGGGGGTTCCAGCACGTCGTAATCGTGTGCAATCAATCAAGTCTCTCGTCGTCAACTCCTAGTCCACTTCAGTAGCGCATCCGCCACGTCTCGCACCTTCCCCTCCCCCACCCTCGGCAACACGCCCGCCTCCCACGCCCTAGCCTGCGCCCCATTCGCAAGCCCCGGGTCATCCACCTCCCCTCTCCAAATCCCATCCCCCCCTCCCCCCTCCGCAGAACTCTCAAACAAGACATCCAACTTCGGTTCCCTCGCCCGTAATTGCGCCACAAACTCCAGTGTCCTCACCTGCCCCGAAGGCGGGAGGAAAAGGGCGAGCGTCAGGAGCCGTTTTGTGTACGCTTGGAGTCGGCTGGCCGGGTGAGCGCGGGCTGTCCCGGCTGTGAGGTGCTTAGGGAGGAAGAGGAGGCTGAGAGCGCGGAAGAGGATCGTTGTGAGGGATTGTTGTTGGTCGTGTGTTTGGATGGGTCGTGCGGGCCCGTTGGCGGGCTTGGAGGAAGTAGGTGGGAAGTCTGGCTCGAGCGGGATGATGTATGCTAGGAGGGGTAGGAGCGCATATAATGCATTGATGAACTCTGTCAGGTCGATATTGAGTGCCTCGCCTGTCCCGTTGCGCGTTAGTTCCCCTCCTTGTCCGAATAAGGCAATCAACGCACCCTGGCCTGTGAGCAGCTGGAAAGCCGTCAAAATACAAAGCAGCTTCGTCCTGCACGCTCTAGCCAGCTCGCTCTCCTCGCCCACGACCTCCTCACCCTCTTCCCCATCTTCGCCATCCACGGTACGCATGATAGTCTTCAGCGTCTCGAGTAAGTCGCGGAAGAAGTCGAGGTTGATTAGATGGGCGAAGGATGAGACGCCTGCAAGGGCTGCTGGTAGGAGGCGGTTTCCGTGGGGTGGGGACTTGAGGATCGAGAAGTATAGGACGAAGAGCAGTTTGAGTGTTTCGGTGTGCTGTACCAGGAGAAACAAGTCAGCCACTGCTCTCGGTCGTCGCGATACAGGAACGCGTAAAGGGGTCCGGAGAAAGTGCGAGAGAAAGGGAAAGCGAACGAACCGTCTTAGTCCGCTCCTCTACGTCCACGGCCGCCTCAGCCTCCGCCATCTCCCTCTCGATCTCCCTCGTCTCCCTCAACGCCTTCCTCTGCTTCTTGCTCAAATGCACCTTCTCCTTCTTTCCCTTCTTCCCCTCCTTCTCCCTTTCCTTATCCTTCCCCTTGCCCTTCCATTTGCCCTTGCGCTTATCGTCCTCCGCCGGCCGGCCGAGCTCGGTCTTGAGCCGGAGAGAGAGCAGGGGAATGAGCACGTTGGGGTGCACGCGGAACTTGCGCTCTTTTATCATCCGGTTCAGGAGGCGAACGAGCTCGAGCGAGGCTTGGCCGGTCCTGTCCTCTCGGAAAACGCGCGTAATGGCCTCCCTGCACATCTCCGAGTTCTGCGCCCCAATGATCAGCTGTGCTCTCAGACCCGAGTAAGATGATGAGAAAGGAGAAGGGAGGACGCACCTCATCCCACGACTTCCTGCTAATCCTCCCCACCACAACACTCATAATATTCGTTCGAAAATTAAAGTGCGTCAGATCCGTCAACAACACACACAAACACCTGAGCGCCACATCCCCCAACTCCGACCTCTCCTTCACCTCTCTCTCCAGTTCCGCCAGATAGCTCTTGTAGACGGCCACGAGGCCCTGCTCGTACTCACGCGTACGGGCGACCATCTGCGACACGCGCTCGGCTTGTTCTTTTTCGGTGAGGGCGCGGATCCGGTAGGAGGGGACGATGTCTTTGAATACGGCGAGGAGGGAGAGGAGGGCGAGTTTGCGCACTAGGGGGTCGTTGGGTACGGGAGGGTGGGTAGGGTCGGGGGAGGGGAGGAGGGGGAGGGTGAAGGTGTGGAGTCGGCGGAGGAGACCCAACTACGCATACGGCGGATCAGCATCACTCTCTTCATCGGAAGGCAGGTAAACAGCGGGGACGCACGCTATTCTCCGGATCGGCCATAACATCCTGACACAAACCCGCGATCTGCTCTTTCGCCCGCTGAACCCTCTCAGCCCTCGACGGCAAACTGAGCACCGCGGCAGGCGCAGGCCTGCCAAACCTGTTTCCCGTAGCAACTCCATTCGTCCTTTCCTCCTCCCTCTCCTCCTCCTGCTCTTCCTCCTCTGACTCTGATTCTTCCTCTTCGGCGTCGGAGGTCTGTAAGGGCGCAGGTATTGGGCGACCTTCGACGTCTTTCAGCCGTTTTATCTGCCCGGAGGGGAGCTTGATTGGTAGCCGGCCGGGCGGTTTGGGGGCGTCGTCTTCTTCCCACTCTCGACGCCTCTTTCGGCCCTTCAGCTCATAGGCTTGCTCGAGATCCGATTCCGAAGGCTCGGAAGCCGAACCCTCTGCTTCATCTTGGGACTGCTCTTCCGTAGAGAGATCGTCGTCCTCCAGTGATTCGGCCCCGGAATCGTCCTCGTCCTCGTCCTCGTCCGTTCCCGAGACGGCACCGTCCACCCCTTCCCAAGGCGATTCGTCGTCCGTATGCTCATGCACGCTCGGAAGATCGTCCTCCACCGTCTTCCTAACAGGTTTGCTAAGCTTATGAAGCCTCTCGATCTCCTTCTTGCTCCTACACAACATCCGCAATCAGCCTCACTCCCTCCAACCCACAACAACGAAGAAGCAAAGACGCACTTGGCGATCCCTTTCGTATCCAGACTCGTCAGAAACCCCACATTTCCCTCCTGGAGGACGTCCAATTCCTGCTCGGAAAGATCGACGTCGACGTCCGACTCGTCTGATCCTGCTGTTTTGGGTTGGGGGATTGGGATGGTAGGTCGGTCATATGCATGCTGTTTTTTCGTCTTGGGCTGGTCAGCATTCTGCTCGTTCCGTCAGCTCACTGCCCACCCAATGTAGATAACGATACTACACACCTTCTTATTAGCCTTTCCCTTCTGCTGCGACCGCTTTCCCTTGACCGGTGCCATCCCTTCTCCACTTCGTGAGGTAGTAGTAATTTCGCCCCAGCCCACAAAGATAGGGTTCACCCAAATTCTGCAAAGCCTCCGCTCAAACTGAGCATTCACGTGAATTTCATTATATCGCGACCCTGACTTCGAGTAACGTGACTCCCCGCTTTCCTCATTGTGACCGCCATTCGGACGCCGCCCATTTCCCCTCATAACAGTTCATCAGCCCACATCCTCGCGAGTCAGGAGAATAGTAGCGGAAAGGAAGGAAGGATGTGGTCCACCAATACTTTCGTCCCCCCCGTCAGAGGCTACGCCGACCCTACCAAGCCCGCTCCCAACTTGCCCACGGTCGAAGACCAAAAAGCGGACGACCTCCTTCTCTTCTCCCTCCTAGGTCACAAGCCTCCCACGTACGTCCTTTCTTCCCCTTTCCCAACCTCTCAACTGACAGAATCCCGGTGGTGGGTGTGTAGGAAAGACGAGCTGCTGAAATATAAGCCAAGAGACTGGAACAAGCTTGAACACTTGGAGTCATTCGTCACGATGCGTCAATCCCAGCTCAGCTCCGAGCTCGAGAGACTCCGTTCTGCCCGTGCGCGCGCCCTGCTCGAGCTCGAAAAACGGCTCTTCCTCGCCTGCCCCACCCGAACAGAGCTCGAGTCCAACCCAGACCTGGCCTCCGCCTTCGAGGCCGAGAAGGAGCGCGAGCACGAGATCTTCACCAGGAGGTGGAACAGGATGGAGCAGCTCGTCACCGAACTAGCGTGGCGCGAGATCCTGGAGAAGAAGCGGCAGATCAAGCGGATCATCGCTGATCCCCAGCCGAAGAACTACCCGTCTGTGAGGGTGCCAAGGGGGTGGGAGGAGCTGAGGGCGTATCCGGAGTATATGCAGCTGGATTTCGTGAGGCTGTTGTTGAGACATGTGGATGGGCAGCTGTTTAAGAGCGTTTTGAGGGATAGTAGGTGGCATAAGGATAAGGAGGTGGCGGATTTTAATCCGGCGAGGGAGGAGTATCAGAAGGATGTGCGTCGCTCCCTCTGCCTATGCGGATACTTTCCGGCTAACCTTCCTGCAGAGGCTCTTCCGAGAATACCTCAATCGAAACTTCCAAGTCGTCCGAGATTGGTAACCGCCCCCCTCCGTCCAGACGTCCACAGGCAAGCATAGGTACAGGTATAGGTATACCAACTCATCTTGATATCACATCCTCTCCTAGTTATATCGATGTATACTACCCCAAACCCGTCTAGGGCCATCCAGGGCCATCTACCAGCTACCAGCTAATTGTACATTCCACCCCTTCTTTCCCTTCTTGCCCTGACCTCCACTACTCGCTCAATATTGAGAGATATTAGGAGATCTTGAGCATCGAGTGGTTGAGCAGGTCAGTCAGTGTGAACCCTCCATTTTTGCGCTGGCACTGCTTGCAGCCTGCGCGCTGCGGGGCCGATGTAGGCGAGGAAGATTATTACGCCGAGGGTCATGCATATCCACGATACTATCGTTGGTCAGTTGGGTGTCCTGTACACGAGAATGAGGGTGACCGACGCACCGGTATAGAAACCGTCTTTTTCTGTTACGCACGTCCCGCCGAGGTCCTTACATTGGGCTTTACCGTGCTCGGAGACGCATTCGCTCGCTAAAGACCGCATTAGCCGCTGAAGAGCGTATATGCGAGATCTTGCTCACCTTGTAAGGCGATGTTGTCCCCTTCTCCGGTTGGGATAGAGCATGTCGCGACGGAGAAGAGGTCGACGCCTTTCAGTACAAAATAGCGAGGCCAGGTCCCTCCCAAGTTTGCAATCTACATCAAACGAATCAGCAAAGCCCCTCCACGCTCTCCCAATCCGGACGTACGGTGTTCAAGAGCTAAAAACCTCAGTCAGCCTGGATGATTTTGTGGGAGGACCGAAGTACGCACCGTCATGTACGTCCCCCCAATGACAGGATCCGCAATCTGCGTATGGAACGCCGACACGCCCACAAACTGTATCGTCCCCGCAAACGACGAGAGCACGCTCATAACCACAAGGAACGCAAAGAAGCCCATCGTAAGCGGAGGGGCAGGCCACCAATAAACGATCCCCAAAAACACCAAACAAAAGCCCAGCCGGACCCAGTACGCATACAGCCAAGGGCGGAGCGCGTGGTCTCCTATTGACCAGCGGGCGGCGAGCCAGCCGCCGACGATTTGACAGGGGAAGTCGATGAGGACTGCTATGGCTAGATCTTCCTTCTGGAGCCCTTTTTCGACCATTTTGAGGGATGAGACGGCGTCGTTGGCTTGGAAACCGATTTTGGAGATGAGGTGGATGAGGCAGAGGGATTGGACGTCTGCATGCGGGAATTAGCTTATAACCCACAGAGCTGCCGACCGGGGCTAGGGCGGACTCACGCTTCAACTGGCAGATCCGCCACATAATCTTGTACACCTTGGTCAGGTTCAGGTCCGCACTGTCCTCATGCGGCGGTTCCTCTTTCTTGAGGAATAAAAGACCAAGCGTAACACAAAAACAGACGATCCCCCAGAACTGGAGGTATGCGCCGAGCGAAAGAAGAGGGTATTCAAGCGGCTCTTTCCGCCAGTATTTGTTCCTAGTACAGTGTCAGAGGTCGGCATATAGCTGTGAGGGGAAGGTCGGGCTTACGCAAATTCGACGCTGTTCAGGGCTAGGAAGACGGTGAAGGAGAGGAAGTAGCCTGAGTTCAGGCCGATGGTCTGACATGTCGATGCGTAGGAGAGGTTCTCTTTCGAGAGGAGCGTGAGCGCCCAGCCTGCCCATCATATCAGTATTGACGGCAACGAGAGCAGCTGAAATCACATACCATCAACAGCGATATCCTGCGTCGCAGCAAAGAACACGAGGGTCGTAAAGATGACCGTGAGCCGCGTAACGTCCGGCACGGGCTGTATACCCCATAATAAGCCCACGTTTAGCCTTCGGAATAAGCGCAATCCTTACCGCATCCAACAAAGCAGGCGCATTCGCCCCCATCCAGATCATCAAACACCCCATAATAGTCTGAATCGGCACAATCCAGCTCTTCCGCCTCCCCAGCTTGGGCGAGAAGACAGAGTCGACGATGGGCGACCAGAAGAGCTTGAGCGAGTAGGGGTAGGTGCAGAGCGTGAACACGCCTATCTCGGAGTAGGACAGGCGGGATTTGAGCAGGAAGGGGATGGAGCCGAATGCGAGGCCGATGGGGATCCCTTGGATGAGGTCTGGGCAGCGTAAGCGTAAGCGTACGCTGCATCAGCATTGCGTTGCTCAAGTTGAGAGAAGGGCGAGGCAGACGCACATAGAATGATCAGCAGCCCAACAGCGTACTTATCCTCCCTAGTCAGCGGCGCCCTCCTCTCCTTCTCATGCTCGTCCATCTCCCTTATCGTCTCCAGCCCCGTCCGCCTATCCACTCCCTGCTCCGCATGATCCAGCAGGGCCATCTGCACCTCCTCGCCCCCACCGCCTGTACCATCAGGACCATACCCGTCATCCGAGCCGCTGCTGAAAGAAGCGCGTTTGCCCGCTATGGCCTGCGCTACTTTTATAGCGGTAGTTTGGAGCGCGTCCGGCTGGGTATGCTCGATCGATATGCTCGCCATCTTTCCTGTCCCTTTCCCGTTCGCTAATGAGGTGGATCTCGAATTCGTCCGCGTCTCGTCAGACGACCCCTCGTCCCCCTCGTTCTCGTCCTTGATTTCCTGTTCGTCCCCAGCAGCAGAAGACGCGCGCGAAGCCCTGCTCCGATGCCTCTGCCGAGGCTTGGCACTACTACCAGTCCCGTTCGACAGTACGGATGTTGCTCGAGGCGAATTTTCGGTCATGAAGGTATCAAGCAGCGGTCCAAACGCAAGTGCCAAAGTGAGCCATGCGATGCGCGTGTGCGCACGACTCCTTTTGAATCTCGCTGCACTAGTACGGGGCTTTCAAACGCAGAGAAGCGGAAAAGCTTCCGGTGACCACGTCCCTTGCGAGAACTGCCACGTCGCGCTGTCCGTCGCGCGAGCTGAGCAAGCTAAAAAGTCTAATTTCGCGCGCTCATTCCGGACGGAATCATGATGCTAGAGGGACGCCACACGCGCATATATCTAGTGAACTTGGAAAAACGAGGTTGGGATTGAGCAGTGGGAAGTAGGGAGTAGGGGAGTAGGATCTCGACTACTGACAGCAGGACAGCACAGCACAGGGAATGTGTGAGGACGAGGACAGTACAGGAGAGAGGGACAATTTCGGTTTCGAAAAAGAACTCAAAAGAGGGAGTTAGGAGGAACGAAAACACGCTGAGGTGAGGAGCGTAAAGACCGACATGACGGCTTGGTGAGGACAAGGGGGGTAAGCAGACTCTTTGGGAAAAACAGGGAAACAGAGAGAGAACGGACGTTGAGGAGAACGAGGACGTTGGACGCTGGAACCCCATAAAACCCGGTGGAAAGGAAGGGTCGACACACGGACACGTTTTGAGCAGCCGAATGAAGGGAAGAGATGTGGATAGACAGGAGGATCGAGGTTGAGCGGTTTACTGGCCCACGGGTCGCGATTTATATACTTGACACCCTTTATACTTTTCGTTTCGGCAGCTCTATCCCTTGAAGCATCGGATTTACGCGCCCTGCTGCGGGTTCTGGCCGTTATTAGCCCCCGCAGCAGGCTGCTGCCCCGGCTGGCCATAGTACCCTACCGACCAAATCCTATCAGCCAAGTCCCAAAACCCGCATATATGCGCCTGTGTACGTACCGCCCCAGTACTGGTTATAGAACACGTTCGGGTCCGAGCCCCACGTCGCCGCTCCCACCGCGTTCATCCCGGACGTCGCTCCCCCCGCCGCACCCGCCGCTGCTGCCGCCGCCGCAGCTGCAGCGTCGGGCGAGCCGGCACCGGGTTGCGCTGCGCCGGGTGTTCCGGCGCCCGGGGCACCTTGCTGCCCTGGGACGCTGGGCATCGTTGGGAATCCTGGGTAGCCGGCGAAGTTGTATTGGCTGTAGTTGGGGTTCATGCCGTACATTGCCTGCTGTTGGTCGTCGGGTTTGAAGGGGTCGAAGAAAGTGTCACCGGTTGGGTCGTCGGGGTTATACAGGGTATGGGATTTGAGGGATATGGACGCGGTTGGGTTAATGTTAGTGAACAGGGTATTCGGGTCGATGTCAGAGAGCGGTTGCGATTGCGGCATGTGCGGGTATTCAAGATGCGGCGACGAGGATGTGTGCATGTGCAAATTGTGCGGATATGGAGAGAAATGAGAATGGAAGGAATTGGTAAGCATATCATCACTCGGCGAGCCATACAAGGCGGGGAAAGGAATGCTGACCATGTTGCCGTAGGGGTTCGCGGCGCCCGCGGGAGACCCGCCCGGTGCGGCCGGTTGCTGTTGGGCAGAGCCATCTCCAGCATTACGGTCCTTGCCCCATGAGACCTTGATCGGGCGGCCGTGGACCATCTGGCCCTGGAGCTGCACGATCGCCTGGGCGGCGTTCTCGTGCGAGTCGAGCTTGACGAACGCGAAGCCGCGGTCGGCTTGCATCCTGATCTCGCTGAGGTAGCCGATGGACTGGAAGAGCGGGATGAGGTCGGCCTGGGTGGCGAAGGGCACGAGGTTGCCAACGTAGACGGTCGTGTTCGTCGCGGGGGACTGAGCGACGACCTGCTCGTACGTGAGGGGCGGGCCCTGGAAGTTGACGGGCTGGGGCATTCCCATAGGGCGCGCGGCACCCATAGGGGACATGGCGGGCATGCCGCCCATTGGCATGCCGAGGGGCATCCCACCGCCCATACCGCCACCCATGCCCATCCCACCGCCCATACCGCCGCCCATCCCTCCTCCGCCACCGCCAGGAGCGCCCTGGGTCTTCTGGTTCGCCCAGTTGACACGGATCGCACGGCTGCCGAGCCATTCACCGTTCATGGTCGCGATGGCCTGCTCCGCGTCGGTCTTATCGCGGAAAGCGAGGAAACCGTAGCCCCTGCTCTTGCCCGAGTTCATGTCCCACATAACACGGGCATCGCTCATGGACGGGAAGGCCGCAAAGGCCTTAGCGAGGACCTCGTCGTTGACCTCGGGACTGAGATCGCCCACGAAGACATGATAGTGGTTGGACGTGTCCTCCTTGTTCTGCTGGCCCTGGTACGCCCAATTGACGCGGATCTCAGTGTCGAAGATCTTGCGCCCGTTCAGCGTCTGCAGCGCCGTCTCGGCCGACCGCATGTCCGTGTACTCGACAAAGCCGTAGTTCAGCCCGCCGTGCTGGTAGTTCCGGTCAGGGATGATCTTGACGTGCTGGACGGGGCCCGCGACGGCAAAGATCTCAGTGAGCATGTACTCGGTCACGCGGGGCGACAGGTTGCCGACGTAGAGATGCGCCCGACGCTGTGAATGGGGAAACGTAATCCCATGTCAGCTATCACGTACTTTGAGCGAGGGAAGTGGAGGTGTGCGCACGGGAGCCTGAGCAGGAGGAAGAGCCATTATTTATGACGAAAAGCTGATAATAACAACAGGTTAGTTAGCTGCGGGAGAGTGGTGGAGATGAGGGACGCACTGAGACTGATAACGGAGTCTTGAGGGATGGATGGAATGTAAGGATTTAGGTTGACTTGTCAAAGCCCGGCGTGACCAGAGAGAGAGTGCTGGAGATGATGATGATGACTTAGGTGATGAAAACAGCAACAGCAACAGCAACAGGAGTAGGTGAGACTGAGATCAGAGCAGAGCAGAGCAGAGCAGAGCCGAGGAGGAGAGGAGAGGAAGAGAGGAAAGAGACAGAGAAGGAGGAGAAGGGAGACGGGGAGAAGGAAGATCTGTCTGTTTGAGCGAGGAGTGGGATGGTGGTCGGTGAAAGAGATGAATACGAGGTGTGAACGAGTGGTTAAAGGGGGTTCGGGCGACGCGTAACGACACACACAGCACCCTCCTCGCAGTACTAACTATACTACCCTTGCACTACTCTCTGTGTATGCTTATGCTACCCTTCCCACTGATTCGCTGTGCTGTATTCCCCCCGGCCACTCGGATCGTATCCTCCGTTTCGCACGTAAGGAACTGAAAAGATTCTCCGACCATAATGCAATTTGCTTCCGACGTGCTTCTTCGCCCGCCGCCCACCAAGCACAGTCCGAGTCCCTGCCCTGCCCGAATGCCGAACCCTCCGAGCACACACTCTACTGATGATCAAAGGGTATTGCTGTGCCGTGCTTCTCATTAGGTTAGTCCGATGATTGATGTGCTGGCTAATGGGTGTCCGCAGCAGGGAGAAGGCGTGAGGCATGAGGTGACCCGGGACCGCGGACTTGGGATAAGTGGGTGTGCGAAGGCCCGCCGCAAAGGAATAGAAGCGCGATTAGCTACCTAGGGCTCTATGCCAATCAGTACGGCATGTATGCACCTCCACCTCACATCCCCACATTTTGCAGTTTAGTAGGCCAAATGATCATTGCATTGCATCACAGTACCACACCCTCTCATAGTAGATCACTGATTAGACGTCGGCACATTCAGCAACACCCCCGTCCCGTTCCCGCCTCCCGGGATCCACGTCACGTCCCTCTTCGCCGCTAGCGCCTGGACGATCGCCTTGCTCGCCTCGATCTTGCGGAACGTGACGAACGCCTCGCCGGCTTTGTTGAGCGCATTGGAGATGGTTGCGGCGGCCTCGGCTTCGCCCTCGGCGCGGATGACGGCGGCTTGACGTTCTTGTTCGGCCTAGAGGTGTCCAGGGTTAGGTTTGTTTGGTGTGAGTGCATATAGGGAGGGGAACGCACCTTCTCGACGATGAACTTGGCCCGCTCGGCGTCTATTGCACGTAGTCAACCCTCTCATACTACGGAAGGAGGACGAAGGGCGACTACGCACCCTGCTGCGCAATCTGCTTCTGCTCGACAGCAGTCGTGAACTCTTTCCCGAACCTATTCTTGCATCAGTCCCTCCGTCTATTCGCAGAACTAGCAACGGCAGCTCACGTCATATGTGTCTATTATAAGCCCGGTTAGCTTTAGTGGGGCGAGGGAGACGGGACAGGGACGTACGATGGAGACATCCTCCAGAAGGATATGAAACTCCCCCGCACGCTTAAGGAGGTCTTCCCTAATCCTGCTCGACACCTATCCACCGCCCATCAGCATCCAGACCCACCCTTCACCTCACAACCCAAAAATGAAACAGGACATACGACTTCACGCAGCGTAACTGTTCTAACTTCAGCACCTGTTTCGGAGTAGGAGCAGGAAGAGGACGCACTCAGCTCAGACGCATCATACGTCGCCACCACGGCCTTCAACACTTCATTCACAATACTAGGCAAGACACGCTCATCGTAGTCCAAGCCCAAATTCTGGTAAATCTTCGGGAGGTGCTCCACGTCCGGCCTCGACAGTACACGCAGGGTGAGAGAAACCATCTGCAGGTCTGTTCCTCTAGTCAGCGGCTGCTCGGGCAGAGAAGGCAAGTGAAAGGAGGAGGAGAAGGGGGAGAGGAAGGAGGGATGGGGCCGCACCCTTCGAGCCCGTGGTGGTGGATACGTTCCGCGGCTTGATCCGGACGTCGTACAAGATCGCCCGCTGCAGCCAAGGGACAAGGAAATGCGTCCCTTCGCCGGTCGCCTACCAATGCTCCAGCATCAGCACCCTCCTTCATCTCCTCGCTCTCACCCTGCAGCCAAGGCCGACTTGGACGAGAGGTGGAGGGAGGGGAGAGAGAGGCGCACCGTATCCTTCACACCGGAAAACCGGTCGAACATCACGGCCCTATACCCGCCAGGAACGTCGTAGAGCGCCGCTTGGCCAACGCCGAGCGCGATGAGCGCAGGCACTGTTCCCCGCACAAAGTGAGCATCCTCCTTCCACTGTCTCCATGAGCAAAACTGCGCACGCACCCGTAAGCCGACTGAGTAGATTTGCCATCCCTACTTGTAGACTTGTAGGATGAGGAAGACGGGGCCTGGGACGAGGAGGGTCGGTGAGCGATGAGCGCCAACGGCAGAGGCGTACGAAATCGGCAGGACTGTAAAATGCTTCCGCGTGGGCCGTGTCATGTGAAGGTTCATCAGCGGTGCGACTCGATCTGGCACGGCAGTGGTCGCGATCACCGTTTGGTCTATTACGATATCTCTACTACAGTATGTGGTTTACTTGTTCTTTCTGGGATCTTGGACTGAATGCTTGTGAACTTGGACGACTGAGAATTGTTGGCTTGGCTGGCTGGTGACCCGTAACAGATGCTCATTCCCTTACTGTACTCGAAGCCTAGGCGAGCCTCCTTGGCGTCCCCAGCACGTATACCCGCCGCCATCGCCTTCTTCTCCGCCTTTCGCTCCTCAGTCTTGAGTTCCTTCCGCTCACTGGCACCTTCTCCCGCGCCATCGGCGTTCTACACAGAGGCGAGCGCGCGCGCCATCTCCGAAAAACCATCGGGCAGCAATCTGCACGGCAAAATCGTCATCCTTGAGCGAGCGCTGTCGCAGCTCCTTGCGCTCCTTGTGCTCGCCCCGTCGCTCGCCCTCGCGGAAGGCCTTCTGCTCTGCAGCCTTCAGTTGACCGGAAGTAAGGGGTGAGCGGGCGTTCAGATCAATGTCCTCTAGTGAGCGACGCCACCCTGGGATGCTGTTTTGACGGATCTCGTCCCGATTCTTCAATACCACCTTCTCGGGAGCTCCATAGCATTCCCCGGGCCGGCATGGCGAGTGAATCTGCATGTCTTCCGCGTAGTCATTGTCGAAAGACCGGAATTGAAGCTCCTGATCGTTTGCCAGGCTGCGACCCGCCTGGGAATACTCAGGAGCTCGGCTCAACCGCGGGCTCAAGACGCCAAGGTCGCGGTGGAACAACCCCATGGGTCTGGGACGCTTTAGCGACGAGTGCCCCCGAGCTTCCAGCTCCATGTCCTCATCGTCAAGGGAGCGCTGCCTCCGACTGGGCACGCGCATTCCGCCGACCTTCGTCGCCTCCTTCTGCTCGCCGATCCGCTCACCGGCGCGGAACGCTTTCTCCTCGGCCTCCTTCTCCGCCTTAGCAGCTCCAGACGTGCCAGGCCCCAGGGGTGCACGCCGGTCAAGATCTGCATCCGAGACGTCTAGCGTCAGGTAACGCGCTTTTAGCGCAGCATCCCCGGTTGGGAACGCGGCAATGCTGATAGCGAGCGTAGCGAGCACGATAGTTGATGTGAGCTTCATCTCGTTTGTCTTCAGGCCTTGAAATTATGGAATCAAGCGAAGGGTTACTGGCGCGTAGGTAGAGTAGTGAGTGTGGATGTGGCGACCTGACCTGCAGGTGGGCGTGAACGAAAAGAGCGAGCCTTGACAGTAAGGGACTCGGTGGACCTGCACCGGGGCGGACTGGCTGTTGGGTGAGGCTTGCAGATCAGTCTGCACGAGGTTTTATAGGTAAGCAGAAGACTTGACCCCGGATTTTGCTTTCCAAAGATAGCAACACTGCCTCGCTCTTGTATGTATTAGTCAGTCTCGTCAGCATGCCGTAAGAGCATGCGTGGTCAGCCCACTTACAAGAGAGCGCAACGCTCCAGCTTCACTCATTGGAAGGTTTCATCGGCAGCCCACTGTACCGGGAATGGGATTCAGGCCCGCGGAACATAGTTACGCTCCCGTCCCTTATCTACACGGCAACGGCCCGATGCGACGTGCATTCAACCAGGCGGCTCAAGTTGTCACATCCCGTCCCTCATTCTCTCATGAGACAGTTGCGCACACTCTGATGAAATAGCTTTGGATGAGCGCGTATCAGCCTCAGTGATGTTGCGGAGCACTGCCCAAAAGAGGTAGGTCGCGTCAACCGCATTTAGCGAGCAAAGGGTTCTGAACAGGCACGGCAGGACTCGGACGTAAGCCTGCGACGCTCTTCCACAGACACCGACGCGGACGTGCAACTCCTGTAGTGCCGGAGCAGAGCCGATCTCGTGATGTACCGCGACGTGGTCATCTTTCAATGTTTGAATCGGTATATAGCATTCAAAGACGGAAGCACCACAGAGACGAGGACCGTGCAGTGTTGAAGCTCTACGCGAATCGAGGGAGTGAGACTGATCCTTTGAGAGTACATTGCCAAGAACATGACTCCTGGAAATAGTGCGAGACCACCCGAGCGAGAGATGGGCAATCAAAGGGAGAGAAGGGCACCAAATCACCATCTTACATCTCTCCCAGCGCGCCCCGAGGACTCGCCTTGAGGCTGTGATCATCGCGTGCTCGACGTTCACCATATGCCTCTAGTTCCTCGTAGACTTGAGGCAGATGGTATCTCGGGGCTGTGACGGTTTCCTCGGTCGCATTATAGTGTGTTGCGAAGGGTAACAGAACCCGAGCCAGTTCGGCACTCGCCGCTGGTACATCGACCTCCCTCTCCTGTCCCATCTCGTGCGGCAGAATATCCCTTGCGCGAAAGAACGACTGTTCCGACAGTCGACTTAGGCACTCGAGCCAAGTGGCCCAGTGCTTCGGCGCAACAACGCCTCGTGCTCGAGCGTTGTTCCAAACATCCTCAGCGACATTGACTTGCTGGTGACGGTCGCAGGCATCCAGCACGTGATGAAGTGCTCCAGCGCTGTATTTGCATTGGACCGGCAACCCACGCCAAAGGTCCATACCATCCTGGAAAAGGCGCGCGTGGAAGTAGAGTCTCGCGGAACGCGACGAACGCCTCGCCGGCCTTGTCCAACGCATTGGAGATCGTCGGGGCGGCTTCGGCTTCGCTTCGACGCGGATGACGGCGGCTTGACGTTCTTGCTCGGCCCGCGAGTGTACAGCGTGAGTTTTGTTTGGTGTATGTGCATGTATTGAGGGCAGGCGCCCTCATACGACGATGAACTTGGCCCGCTCGGCATCTGTACCACGTAGTCAGCCGTCTGTTCCGGCGCAAGGGGGATGACAGGTGACTACGCAGCCTGCTACGCAATCTGCTTCTACTCAACAGCAGTCGTGAATTCGGTTTCCCAACCTGCGCCCACTTGAGGTCCCCATTACTATCCGGTCTACTTTTTTTCTGGGACCTTGGACTTGAATGCTTATGAACTTGGACGACTGAGATTGTTGGCTTGGCTGGCTGGTGACCCGTAACAGACGCTCATTCCCCTACTGTACTCGAAGCTGAGGCGCGGATGCCGGAACAGCTACACGCATCCTAACGAGGACTATGGACAAGCTACAACACCTCACGGGTGAGGAATTACCCTGCCAGCTCAATCCTTAGTCCAGGTCTTTAATGCTGCGACCACGGAGCTTCTTGGCCTCCTTGGCCTCCCCAGCACGTATACCCGCTGCCATCGCCTTCTTCTCCGCCTTTCGCTCCTCAGTCTTGAGTTCCTTCCGCTCACCGGCACGTTCACCGGCACGTTCGGCGTTCTGAACAGCGGCGATTGCGCCATGTCCGAGAGGCGATCGGGCAACCATTTGCACGGCAAAATCGTCATCCTCGAGCGAACGCTGTCGCAGCTCCTTGCGCTCCTTGTGCTCGCCCCGTCGCTCGCCCTCGCGGAAGGCCTTCTGCTCTGCAGCCTTCAGTTGACCGGAAGTAAGGGGTGAGCGGGCGTCCAGATCAATGTCCTCTAGTGAGCGACGCCACCCTCGGATGCTGTTTTGACGGATCTCGTCCCGATTCTTCAATACCACCTTCTCGGGAGCTCCATAGCATTCCCCGGGCCGGCATGGCGAGTGAAGCTGGATGTCTTCCGCGTAGTCATTGTCGAAAGACCGGAATTGAAGCGCCTGATCGTTTGCCAGGCTGCGACCCGCCTGGGAATTCTCAGGAGCTGCGCTCAACCGCGGGCTCAAGACGCCAAGGTCCCGGGAAAACACCCGTTTGGGTCTGGGACGCTTTAGCCACCAGTACTTCCGGGCTTCCAGTTCCATGTCCTCATTTTCAAGGGAGCGCTGCCTCCGACTGGGCACGCGCATTTCGCCAACCTTCTTCGCCTCCTTCTGCTCGCCGATCCGCTCACCCGCGCGGAACGCTTTCTCCTCGGCCTCCTTCTCCGCCTTAGCAGCTCCAGACGTGCCAGGCCCCAGGGGTGCACGCCGGTCAAGATCTGCATCCGAGACGTCTAGCGTCAGGTAACGCGCTTTTAGCGCAGCATCCCGGGTTGGGAACGCGGCAATGCCGACAGCGAGCGTAGCGAGCACGATAGTTGATGTGAACTTCATCTCGTTTGTCTTCAGGCCTTGAAATTATGGAATCCAGCAAAGGGTTACTGGCGCGTAGGTAGAATAGTGAGTGTGGATGTGGCGACCTGACCTGCAGGTGGGCGTGAACGAAAAGAGTGAGCGTTGACAGTAAGGGGACTCGGTGGACCTGCACCGGAGTGGACTGGCTGTTGGGTGAGGCTTGCAGATCAGTCTGCACGCGGTTTTATAGGTAGGCAGAAGACGAGACCCCGGATTTTGCTTTCCACAGATAGCAACACTGCCTCGCTCTTGTCAGTCTCGTCAGCATGCCGTAAGAGCGTGCGTGGTCAGCCCACTTACAAGAGAGCGCAACGCTCCAGCTTCACTCATTGGAAGGTTTCATCGGCAGCCCGCTGTACCGGGAATGGGATTCAGGCCCGCGGAACATAGTTACGCTCCCGTCCCTTGTCTACCCGGCAACGGCCCGATGCGACGTGCATTCAACCAGGCGGCTCAAGTTGTCACATCCCGTCCCTCATTCTCTCATGAGACAGTTGCGCACACTCTGATGAAATAGCTTTGGAGGAGCGCGTATCAGCCTCAGTGATGTTCCGGAGCACTGCCCAAAAGAGGTAGGTCGCGTCAACCGCATTTAGCGAGCGAAGGGGTCTGAATAGGCGCGGCAGGACTCGGACATAAGCCTGCGACGCTCTTCCACAGACACCGAAGCGGACGTGCAAATCCTGTAGTGCCGGAGCAGAGCCGATCTCGTGATGTACCGCGACGTGGTCATCTTTTAATGTTTGAATCGGTATATAGCATTCAAAGACGGAAGTACCACAGAGACGAGAGCCGTGCAGGGTTGAAGCTCTACGCGAATCGAGGGAGTGAGACTGATCCTTTGAGAGTACATGGCCCAGAACATGAGCTGGAAATAGTGGGAGACCACCCGAGCGAGAGATGGGTAATCAAAGGGAGAGAAGTGCACCAAATTACCATCTCACATCTCTCCCAGCGCGCCCCGAGAACTCGCCTTGAGGCTGTGATCATCGCGTGCTCGACGTTCACCATAAGCCTCTAGTTCTTCGTAGACTTGAGGCAGATGGTATCTCAGGGCTGTGACGGTTTCCTCGGTCGCATTATAGTGTGTTGCGAAGGGTAACAGAACCCGAGCGAGTTCGGCACTCGCCGCTGGTACATCTATCTCCCTGTCCTGTCCCATCTCGTACAGCAGAATATCCCTCGCGCGAAAGAACGACTGTTCCGACAGTCGGCTTAGGCACTCGAGCCAAGTGGCCCAGTGCTTCGGCGCAACAACGCCTCGTGCTCGAGCGTTGTTCCAAACGTCCTCAGCGACGGCGCCTTGCAGGTGACGGCCGCAGGCATCCAGCACGGTGCTAAGTGCTGCACCGCCATATCTCTCTCGGACCGGCAACCCGCGCCAAAGGTCCATGCCATCCTGAAAAAGGCCCGCGTGGAAGTAGACGCTCATGAGCAACATCAGAGTTGGCCTGTCCATCTCACGTTGTGCACCGAGCTTGTTAATGACCCGTGTGTGCAAGTATCGCGCGTGGTCGCCTACGTTCATTGCCGTCGCTGGCAGGAGGTGACCAATTCCTGCTTCCGTTGTACGGGATCGAATGTGATCGCGATAGCGAGAAAGAAGTGCGTTGAGCGAGGTGAACGTGTCAGATCGGCTGCAGTCCTCCACTAATTTGGGAAAGAAGGTCGCTGGAGGGTAATCGTACCCGGACGGATTTGGCAGGTACAGCAAGTACGTAAGCATGCGGATTGGCGACTCCCCCGGATGCAATAACCGGAGTCGATGATAGTATTCAGCCGCAATTTTCCAGTTGGTCTTGTTTGTCGGCGTAAGAAGTTTGAAGACACTGTGTACCAGCCTTTCCTCCACACGCACACGATGTATCCGTGCTTGTACGCATAGAGACGTAAGACGCTTTAGATCTCCCACCTTGCCCAGAAAGTAGGTAGCGTGTTTTGCGAAGGTCACTAATGCGAATATTTCGTCGTTTCCGGTGTCGCCGACGTCAGGCCATTCCACCATATCATAGGCAATGGCGATTTGTGCTGCATTTCGCGTCGATAGCCTCCCACCGAGGTCACCGAGGAATACGAAAATTAGTCCTACGATTGATGCGTTGCCAGCTCTGGAGATCTTGAGCCGACTCGCGCGGACGAGGTCGAGAGCGTCGTCGATTCGATCATCCACCAATCGAGCCTCGTCCGCTAAACAGGCGTAGACCTTTAGCCACAGTGCGAGTGAGGATAGCTTGCCTCGTTTCGGACCGTCCGTGTTGGATAGGTCAGGAAATGACGCGCATACAACTCTGTGTGTTTGCGGGTCCATCCGCCACCCTGCTGTTTTCATTCGGTGCAGATGTCCAAGGGCGCGGCCTCGATTGCCTTGCATGGTGTCGAACATCAGGAGAGCATCGACCGCCAGCGGGGTCATAGGTCGTTCTTGCAAGCTGTTTTGAAGAGCGAGCCAGGCTTCATCCGAAGCGACACGTGTATCGTAGAGCAGGCGATATCGCAAGTGCAAAGCGCGCAAGTCAACACTCCATATCGTGGGCCTGCTGGACAGATGTTGGAAGGTATGATTCAATTCTTTTCTTGGAAGCGGGGTGCATTGGAGGAGATGGTGAATTAGGCGTTGGTAGAATTTTGCCGTAAGAGGTATCGACAGCGATTGCGCCACGGTCGTAATCTTCCACACGGCCATTCGGTCAGGGTTGTGTCGTCCACAGTGGATCAACAGCCTCGACCAGATCTCTCCATCTCGCGCCGACGTGTGCACCTCCTCCTCGTCCATAGAATCATTGTCTGGATCTGCAAGACGCCTTAACAGCTCCAACGCATCGTCCCACCTCTGCAACATGGACATTCGTAGTAGCACGGCGTGAAGATGCGACACAGTGCCCAGGTGTGGCGTACGCAACCATATCTGCTCGAGGTCCTCGTCAATGCGTGCCGCTAATTGGGCTGTCTTCAGATTTGATGAGCGACACCAGATTGCAGCTTCGAGGACCAATGCCAGCCGTGGCAGCCCAGCCAATAGTATGAACTGGGAGGGATCCTGCTCTCTGACAGATAGACCTCGAACATACGAATCTCGCAATGCATCATAGGCCTTCTCAATTGAGGCCAGATCATCACCGGCGTCTAGCGCTATTCCGAGGTTACGGTATGTCGAGCGTTGGGCTCTGGAGTGTATAGGTGGACCCATTACACCGTCTACCCATTCTGTGTAAGAAAGAGGTGCAGTCCCGTGTGGAGCTCGGTGGTAAGGCGAGGGGAGACTGCTGGAGGTCCTATTGAGGCTCGCATCGACATTTATCACAGGTGGATCGGGGAAAGAGGGGGCGGTGGAGTTCCTTGAGACCGTCCATCTTGGAAAGTTCTTCGGGTAATTGGAGGTCTGCAATAATCGATATGGGCCATCAACCAACGCGCGCAGGTGGGCAAATATAAGACGTACGCTAGTCGAGCTTCTCACGCGCGACCTCCATGCTGCTATCATAGTCCATACATCACGATGGCACTACACTCTTCTTCTCCCACAAGTCTTGAGCAAGGAAATGCGGGGTAGCAGTATTTGTGGACAGTGTGCTGGTCAGATTGTCGTCTGGAAGGGAAGTGCTGAAGCTGAGTACTATGGGTCGCCTTTCAATTTGAGCCCGTTTTCGGATACGGGAAGCGGAAGCATCAGGACGATGATCATAAAAAGTGGTGAGTTAGTTGATATTATTGGACATCGCCGAAAGACGCCGATTGAACCTGTGCATTGAAACTACAATCACTGACGCTTGCTTTTGGCACCGATAGGCAACGGCCTGTGTTGCAGGGAATAACTCTCCATTCGAAGATTGATGTCGAAATTTACAGCAGCAGCATCCTGAAGCACAACCACCCACTGGCATGCCAATAATGGACGGGAGCTAGCGCCTTACAAAAATCACTCACAGCGTGCGGTCGCGCTCACCCTCGGTACCACGGCCCTTATCCCACTTGTCCGGCGTCCAGTTATCTGCTTTGTTCGCCAACCCACGCCTCAAGATCCACTCCTTGCTGCTGCTTCCCTCCTCTTCTCCTTCCACATGCGGCTGATCATCGATAATGCCTCCCTTGAGCCTCTTCAGCACGACGGTATCCTCGGGCCTGCTGAAATACACCAAGCTGTAGCGCTCGAGCTTGCACTGCTCTCCAGGCGGTGAGAGCACACGGTGGATATTACTCCTGAACAGGCCTGCGGTGAACTTGACCATCGCATCGCCCAAGTTGACAATCGCACAGCCAGGTACCGGGCGAACGTAGACCCACTCGCTGTTGCCAGGCAGCTGGAGCTGCAACCCGCCAAGCCAGTTGAAGAGGATCGTCAGACTTCCAAAGTCCGTGTGAGCTCCGCTATGCAGAGTGCCGGGCGGTTGAGCGGGCGAGCGCTTGAACCGCACATGGTCGCCCGACTCCGCGGTAAGTCGGTGCAGGTTCGCCAGAGTGCCGGGAGGCAGCCGGAGATGCGTGTTCAGGTGGTTGAGGAGATGAATGATGATTCCGTGTGCCGTGCGGACGTAGGTGTTGAGGAGAAGCATGTTGTCGTTGATCAACTTTGGCGCCGGGAGAGGAGGGACGTTCCCGACAATATCGTCCTTCCTAATCTATCCATGATCATCAGCCTGACCTGCCGTGAGGGAGAAAAGGACCGAGGACACACATTATACGTCTCGTACCGGTCCAACGTCCCTTGACGATCCATGACCATCGTCCCCATCTTCTTCCACCCAAAGTATCCCGTCCCATCATTCTTCGCCTCCCGCGAGCAGACCGCACGCTCCTCCTCGCTCAAGTCAAAGAAACGTTTCTCGAGCTCATGCAGCCTCTCCGCACCGTCGAGGAGAGTCTCGCCCTCCGGCGAGCCGCGCATGTCGAGGTAGAAGAACCCGAGTGACTTGGCGCAGTCGAACAGAGCTTGAGACTCCGGGTTGGAGTCAGCAGGCGCGGACTGCAGCTTGGCCAAGGAGAGGGTGATGAGCGGTGCGGTGGGGACGTCATCCGGGAAGGGAGGGAAGGTCGAGAATGTATGCTCTGGGGTGTACGGAACGTCGCCCATCTTGATTAAGTATTCGGCTTAGCTTGAGCCTTGTAGTGGACAGTGGCGAGGAGCTCGATATACGGACTGTCGTACCAATACGACCGGCAGTAGGTCGCAGCACCAACCTTGCTGTACCCGCCCGATGATGCCTTTATACGCCGAATGACGGTCGGCGCGACGGCGTTCCAGGCTGAGTGACGGCCGAACCAGTGGGCCCAAAGCTCGAGCTTGACAAAAGCAAGTCAGTCCCGTGGCCCATCAGCAACCACCCACAGGCCGTGTCAGGAAGGCGGAGGGCCGGTAAGGAAAGGTGGAGGTCGGCCGGGCTCGGCGGGAGAAGGAATGCGGGGTAATATTGCGGGGAAGGCTTCGGCGGCTCTTTTGGGCGAGAGCTGCGTCCACAAGTCGCGGGCGTTATTCAACCTCCTCCTGCCACCTTTTAACTCGGAAGTCTAATAATAGCTGTCGGCCGTCCTAGTTGTAGGGCTGCCGCCCATCGTCAAAGGACCTCCACATCCCTCCAGCAACCCCGCATGGTTGTACGTCCAAGAATAAAGCAGAATCCCATGAATGGTAACAATACAAAAATGATGATCTACATGCGATGGTACAACACTCCCCCTCCCTGCCACTCCGTCCCAACCCAGTCGGGGCAGATCACGAGCATCCGCCAACCAATGCTTCCCCAGATGTGTTCTTATAGTCTCCGAATTCCCATTTATAGCAGTCCTGATCTGCCGTCAGGGCGAAGTTTTCCAGGGTTAGGAGGAAGATGCAGACGTACCACACATTCTTCCTCCCATTGTCGGCTCGCGACTGGCACGGGCGTCCCGGGCTCCCAGTCCTCGCTCAGCACACGCTCGATGACAGCGCTTATCCGGTGCGTTCGCAGGTCGACGCTCCACCCTTTGTCCTCCACCGTATTGTACCGTATCACGAGGCCGTTATGGCAGCGCGTTTCCATCGCGTATCCCGCTGCTGAGCAGGCGGAGATGCCGTTACACGTTCCCATTGCTATCGGGTCGGCAGTATGGTACACATGTACGACATGGTCGTCCGCAGGCGGGAGAGGTAGGTGCAACCTGCGAGATGCGAGCCGTTCGGCGGGAGCCTCGAACGCGACTACCGGTGCGCCGAAGGTCAGGCCCAGGAGAGCGGCGAGGCTCCCACCCAGGCTGTGTCCGACCACCCAGATGTTCGCATCCGGGTATAGGTAGGTCAGGTTATTGTACAGCTGCGTACCGAGGCTGTAGAACAGGCTTTCTTCTCGCAGAGCTTCGGAGAGGCAGGAGGCATCGCATTTCCATCCTCCCGAGAAGCAGTCACATACGGGTGTCCATGTTCGGCCAACCCGTGCGCAGCAGCATGAGAATAGGAGGTTGTCGTTAAGCTTGTCCTTCTTCCCGGTGGGACCGCTGTCCCAAATCCCGACGGAGGTGCCCTTAATGGAGAGGACAACGGTCGGTGGATCGTCGGATGAGACAAATATGTGGCCTCGGAAACCATCTGCGTCCGGTTCCCAGCCGAATGGCTCGGACTGTACATGAATGAGCCCCTAGCCTTCTATAATCAGGAGAACAATAACGCACCTTGTTCCACCTCTTTCCTAGGTCGTACCATTCCTTATCCTCGGGAGTGGTGTAGGCATTGCTCGTCATCTTCGCCAGCTCCAGAAGTGTCTCTCGATCACTAACATCAGGAGCAAGGATGATATCATCCTCCCACGGTACGTCCATTGACTGGCCGTATAGCCTCGATCTTCGGCGTGCAGCATGGAATGTCTCTTGTGACCTTGGGCGGTAGATTCGCTTCGGTACAGCTCGCAGTCTCGGTGGGGTGGAAAGGGAAGAGGACAGAGAGGCGTCGTGGAAGAGTGTCATCGGACTGTCCGATGGGGCATGGTAGGCTGTTGCATGTGCATGTGCGAGGTTGAACGATAGCTCGAGGCCTGGCTGTGTTGTTGAAAGTGAACCTGCCCCAAGTGGCTGCTGAGACTGAGATGGAGTGAAAGGAAGAAGAGATGATATGATTGTTGGGAGTGAAGGTAATCGCATGACCGCGATGAAGGAGAGCTGCAGTGGGAGACGATGGCCGTCCGGGTATGAAATGCTGCTGCACTAGGTGGTAAGGGGCGTGCGATAGGAGGACGGGGAGATTAGACGCGCGTGAAAGTGGCGGGGGCTGACGTCGCCCCTTCTCGGCTCGGAGAGACGGACTCGGCGTTACGGTTCCGAGTCGGATAAATTGGCTCTTTTACGCAGGTTGGGCAAAGTCACAACGCATTTGTTCTCACTAATCCTGAGTGACAAGTGTTCTAGTCAAGTTCATCCAGCATACTACGCATCTCATAGTCCACGCTATCATTGCCCTCCTCCAGAGATCGGAGTACGAATCCATCTTCATCCCGCACCTCGCGAGCCAGGCGGAACGGATGGGTGTGTCTCCAATTATTCAGCGTATTCCGCAAGCGGTTGGCCAGGCCAGAAGAAAGTCTCCTGTTCGGTACTCGTGACGCAGCCTGATGGGCTGCAGCCGCGAGCTGCGCAGGAGAGAGAGGCTCGCGCGCGTCTAGGAGGAACCCGTCGTAGTCGTCCTCGATTGAGCGTCGGTATAGCTCCAGCTCAGGAAGATCGCGTGGGTCGAATTCCGATTCGATTCCTCGACCCAGATGATGTGGACCACGGCCGCCGGGCACCTGCTTGGGGCAGTGCGGGAGGTAGCATGGGAGATTAAGGTGTCGTCCCGCTTCCTCGATCTCAGCAGGCGTGATGGGAACCGCTGCTGTGGCTGTTATCAGAGCGCTAGCAAGGAGGACCGCGGCCAGCTGCATTTTGATGTTATGTTCGAAGTTGAGCCGGCGGCGAGGGATGTGTAGAAGACGAGGAGCTGGATTGAGAGGGGGGGGGAGTGCGCAGATTGATTAGCGGGGTCCTGCCGGCGGGTGTGCTTGTCGAAAAAGTGAATGACGTGATATCGGGTGAGCCAGCACCTAATGCATGAGTAGGCATAGCCGATTATCCTTCTTATACCCCGTAGTTGGTTCGAGTAGTTCCAACATCAGAGCCAAAATCCAGCCATGAGAGCGTTTCGAGTGCAGCAGCGGTGGAGTGCATAGACATCAGCATTTTACCACGTGAATGTGACCTCGGTGTTTTGCTCGCGGTCGTCCCTTCTCTCGCCAACTTGCGAGTCGCCCTTTGGCATGTCAGGGAACAATCAGGGCATTCTCTGGCGCACCGTAACGTGTTACCAAACAGCTCGACAGTGGCCGTTAAGGATTACTGGCGATCTGTATCACTCGCTGCCCCAGTCATTTCGCAGCGCCTATAACAGAACCAAGGAGACTCGATGTGTGATGTGTCGACGGGGGATGAACGATGAGTCGAGGCAGTGCAGAAGTTGCCAGGACGACAAGAAGTGTCCCCTTTCCGACGTTTTCCCATCACTTCTGGAAGCAAGAAGAAATTATGCTGTTTTCGCGTGCGGGAGAAGAAGTGTGATAGACTGTTGCATTAGTTAATCTAGTAACTCAACTGTAGTTACTTAACTAGTTGCGGTAAGTACGTAGGCGAGATGGATCACACGCCTCACATCTCAAAGCTAGGCATATGTTCGATGAACACATTCATCTGCGCGTTGGTGTAAGCACACAACATCGGGTATACCTGAGTACATTCGCTCACCGGCTTCACACGGAAATCGTCCCGTCGGATAGTATTGTTGACAATCCCAAACTCCATCATACGCCCATCCTCGCCATACTGAGGCCAATAGGGCAGACCTACAGCACCAGTAAAGTTGCCGTAGTCGTTAGGGTCCAGCGTATTGGCGAAAGAGATCCAGGCGGCCATCATTTGCGTGGATAGAGGATCATCTGTCGCTCCGAAGACATAGGGCACTTCGGAGCCGTGGAAGGAGCCGAGGTAGGGAAGGTCGGAGAGGTGGGAGAAGTGGTACGCCCATACAGGCAGACCGTCGCGTGCTAGTGTTTGGGACACGAAGCGCCGGGGTGCCTGGAAACAGGATCAGACTACGATCTGGATAGGGATAGAATGGAAGTCGAACGATAAAGATCGCATCTCCAAGTAGGGTGGAGATCTAGGTGAATTGCATTATGAGTACGGCTCTAGTATTCGGCGAAATCGCGCACTCGCTTGCTTTCGGGAGTGTAGGAGTACACTTCAGATACCGTCAGGACAGCATTCACGTGATTGATAGCCTGGGACTTACGGTCTCCAGTTCCAAACGGACAGCCATCAGCCGGGTCGCTGGGATACTCCAGGAGCACTTCGTCATGGACTACCGGTCCGTCAGTATCACTTCTGCTCTGCAGGGAGATCTAGCGCACCAGATGGCAACATCCAAGGCCAGACCGCTGATGTCCATTCGCCCTCAGTCTCTTGACATTGGGATTCTGAGGATGAACACACACCTTGAACGTAGGATGAGAAGTCTGCATCCGTGGTAACATTGAGCGAGCTGAAGCACCAGATACTCCCTTCGTCCTCATTTTCACCTATGAGGACGGGAATGTGGGTGAAACGACCCTCCCTGACTGCATGGAGTGGTCAGTTGAAGGTTGCGCAGACGGACGGCTAAATTAACGCACATAGCTTGTGTGGGAAATCCACAAGTGTCGAGTTGTCGATCCTCGGTAAATAGGCTGCCGCAGGACCGCGGTATGCTGTCTCATAGTTCGGCGTCTCCTGCACTGCATTGTAGAACTGCTCGAATGGGAGTGAACGCAAGCAGTCGATTTTGTCTGGTGCTGAGGCACATCCGGTAGCATTGGTGAGTTCGTCGAAGATAGACTGCCCAATCGCCATTGGTCCAACTAAGCTGGGTCAGCTCCGCTTTTTCTTGGGGGAATATTAGGAGCGCACACGGGTAAACGGAACCGCTCTCCATAATCGCGGCCCGGAAGAGCCCGTTAGGGTTCCCGTCGTCCATGATCATCTGCAAGGCAATGGAAATCGCGCCAGCGGATTCGCCCATAAGCTAACAGAGGCAGGTCATTTGAGTCTCCACACAAGCGGAGGATTTGAAAGACTGACCGTGACCTTTGATGGGTCTCCTCCAAAGTTCGAGATGTATTTCTGAACCCACTGCAGGGCGGCTCGCTGCGTACACGTCAGCGACAAGTTGTAGGATCATTTGCAGTCCAACCTGATCCAGTAGTCCCAGATTGCCGAGCCCCTGGTCCTGTGCCTCTTGACCAGGAAGCCAGCCCCATGCAGACAAGCGATAACTGACCACCATCAGTTGGGCTTTATTTCGGCTCGAACAGTACACTCACTTGCCAATCACTATTATTACGTCTTGTCCCATTTCTATAGATTGGCTAACCAGCCCAGTACCGTCGTATATCGACGTCCCGCTGGTCGCGAAACCGCTCTGTCGGCCTGTTAGAAGACCGTTGTCTGGTGATTCGATTCCAACGCACCCCGAAAACGTAGTATATGACTGGAAGCATGGAGGAAGGTGTAGCAGTGCTCGGACGATAGACGTTGAGATATCTTGTGAAAGATCAGGCTCAGACACGGTATATGACAATAGACGACGTACAGGCAGTCCTCGTGGCCTGTCTCCACCGGACCGGAAAGCATGTTTAGAAGGCTGGTGTAGTTTGCCAACTGTGGTGGAAGTGACATTCCTCCTACAGGATTCTGCTGTGGACAGTCGCTGGGTATCGTGGTAGCGTTCTGCACGACCGAACCATACTGCACGGTGATGGGCTGAGGCTGACGAAGGCGGTTTGTTCCAACAGGCGGAGCCGCAAAGGGAAGACCAAGAAATGAGTCTGTACCGGTCGTGGTATTGGTCAAACCCCGGAAGATACCAAAGTCGAGCGTGACGATAGGACCAGTCGGGTCAGAGATTGTCTGGCAGCACCCAAGGAGCGCAAAGGCGAGAGCGAAACAAACAAGCATTTTGACCCGTTTGTATCCCGACTGTACTGACAACCCATTTTGGACTGTCCTGCATTTATACTCCAAGAGCAAGGTCAGGCGCTCCAGAACAGGATACGCCGGCCGCCGGAGGATCACAGCTAGATAGGCGCTCCGGTACTTGACGAAGTATCCAATCCTCGCGTACCCGCATTATCCAATGCCGCGGCATCTACCAGTTGCTAGAGCGCTGAGATCAAGCAATCGTCATTTGCGCGGCACAAGGATTCTTTGCTGAGAAACCGTAGTGATGGCCTTTGCTACCGGAGACTTTGGCTGACAGAATATCATTTGAATATTCAGAATGAGGTGGAGGACGGTTGACATCAGGCCGAACTCAAATCAGGCGGATAGCACCCGCCGCTCCATTCTTGCCACGCGTCCGAACCTCCTAAGAATGGGCTCACAAGAAAGACGGAATTGTCGCATGGAAAGACAAGGGGCGCGTGAGTATCCTAAGGCCGTAGGCGCCGGTGTTGAGAATGAAAGCCCATATTGAGCGAATGCCGGCAATCCGCGCAAAATTCACGTGTCGGGAGGCTCCGAAGGAACGGCGATCGGGTGATGGTCCGAACATTGTTGCTATTGCAGTTGAAGGCCGCCGTGGACAGCGAAACCACAGAAAGAGAGCGCAGCGCCAGGCACAAGAAGAGTGAATAATCGAGCAGGACGCCAAACCGAAGCTGCGTGCTGGACCGAAATGGTGCGCATTAATAAACCCTGGCGGAACCAGCATCATTATCACATGTTAACCTATTTCCTAGTCGAGGGCGTGAAATGATGCGAAAATACCCGACGTCCGTTAGTTCCTGTGACAAGCATCCTCCCTCGATGTTCCTCGTCTATAACTGTATATGGAGGCCGACAGCATGAAAATCCAGCAACTGATCTCCTCTTGTCGACCCCGAGACTAGCACCCTCACCATCCCGCATCTGATAGTTTCATATGGTGAAGCTGTTCATATTTTGCATGTACAGATCCGTCTATAAATGGGATGTCAGGGCACTACGGTCCACAGGTGGCGCAGAACGAATTTACCGGTTCAACGCGGAAGTTGTCCGAGATAATTGTGTTGTTCGTAATGCCGAATTCCATCAAATTTCCTTGTGCTCCATATTGCGGCCAATAAGGCAGTCCTTCCGCGCCGGCGAAGCTCCCATAGTTGTTAGGATCCAGCGTATTCGCAAAAGAAATCCAGAGCGCCATCATCTGCACGGATAGAGGGTCGGTGGTTTCCCCAAAGACGTATGGTACTTCTGAGCCGTGGTACGACCCGAGGTAGGGAAGCTCGGAGACGTGCGAAAAGTGATACGCCCAGACAGGTGTCTCGTCCTTGGCGAGCTTTTGGGCGACAAATCGGCGGGGAGCCTAGAGAGGAGTCAGCTCGGGTTTAGTAGATTGGTGCTGATGACTGACTATAAATATGGCATCCCCCAGTAATGCGGCGATCTACGGATAGTTATCAGGTACGATGTACACCATTACATCGGCTAACGCACCCGCTTGCTTTCTGGTGTATATGAATATACTGATGAACTTCAGAATACAATCTTTCGTGGAGAAGCAAGGGAACTCACGATCCCCACTACCGTAGGGACAACCATCGGCCGGATTGTCCGGATACTGCTCCAACACCTGGTTATGGACTACTTTCCGTCAGGATGTTTCCGGAAGAATGCAATGCCTAAGCCATACCAGATGACGGCATCGAAGGCCAGAAAGCTGGAGACTAAGTCAACATACGGGTAAGACCCCTCGAGAGGGCTTGACCTACACTGAACGTAGGACGAAAACTCCGAGTCGTTCGTCACGTTTAAGGACGTAAAGCACCATATACTTCCTTCATCCTCGTTTTCACCGAGTAATACAGGTACTTTTGCAAACCGTCCTTCGTCGTCTGCCCAACTTCATCAGCTGAACAGCTCCAAAGATAACCGAGAACGACAAAAGATACTGACATAGATTCTGCGGCGAGTCGACGATCGTCGCGTAGTCCACCCTGGGAAGATAGGCTGCTGCCGGACCTCGGTACGCAGTAGCGGAGTTTGGCGAGTTCTGGACCGCGTTATAGAACGTCTCGAAGGGCAAAGCGCGGAGGCACTCGATCTTGTCGTACGCTGTCGAGCAACCGGTGGAATTGACGATCCCGTCGAAGATATCTTGGCCGTTACTCATCGGTCCGACTGCACTTCTATCAGCTGGAACGTTTTTTCGGGAGAGATGGGTGGACTAACAGGGAAAGACAGAGCCGCTTTCCATGATTGCCGCGCGATAGAGGCCGCCGGGGCTTCCGCCATTCATGATCATTTGCATGCCGATCGACATCGCACCCGCAGATTCTCCCATGAGCTTCAGTGTCCCATTAGCTTTTACTCAAACACAACAGAATCAGAGAGCGACGAACAGTGACTTTTGATGGATCTCCTCCAAAGTTTCCGATGTACTTCTGGACCCATTCCAATGCAGCCCTCTGATGCAGCAATCAGCAAAGCTAACGCCTTAGCGGCAGATACAGTATGTATACCTGATCAAGCAACCCCAGATTCCCAATCCCCTCATTCTGCGCTTCCTGCCCTGGTAGCCATCCCCAAGCGGACAATCGATAACTGCTACACCTCAGCCAATCTTCCAGCGAGCAAGGAGAGAGCACGTACTTGCCAATGACCATGATGATATCTTGATTCATGGCGATCGATTGGCTTACTAGGGCTGTTCCGTCGAAGTGGGATGCTCCGCTCGTGGCGAATCCGCTCTGCGCCTAAAGTCGGACGACACTCGAGGGAGTTGTGAGGTACGCACCCCAAAGATGAAGTAAATCACCGGGAGCTTGGAGGAAGGCGTTGCCGAGCTCGGACGGTAGATATTCAGGTATCTGGCATATGTTCAACATTGTAAATCATGATCTGTGGTAAAAGTAAGAACGTACAAACAGTCCTCATCACCCGTCTCGGGCGTATCAGTAATCATACTACTATAATTCGCCAACTGCGGCGGCAGGGTCATCCCCCCTACAGGATTCTGCTGCGGACAGTCATTAGGCTGCTTCGTCGCATCTTGCACCTCCTGGCCGTAATGAACGGTGATGGGCTGGGGCTGACGGAGCCGGTTTGTCCCTACTGGCGGGGAGGCGAACGGGAGACCGAGGAAGGAGTCGGTGAGGGTTTGGGCGTTGCTGGAGCCAAGGAAGGTGCCGAAGTCGAGGGTTACTGTCGGGCCGGTGGTGGTGGGGATGGATGCCGCTAGGGCGGAAATAAGGGTGGAGATGAGAAGAACGAAGTGGGAAAGCATCTTGATGGATATTTGGATGCCGAAACCATGGCCATCAAGCGCTGAGAGTGGGAACATTTATACCCAGAGCAACCAGCTTGACAAGCAGTGCGCATATCCATGGGCGAATAGACTTTCGTGACACAAAAGACGCGGTAGGTCGAGTCCGTCGTGACCTACAAGCCAAGTATAGAGCTCAAAGTGCATTTCCGGACATTCGCCTTCCAAGAAGGGCATATCAACATCCCATTCTCCTTCTTCTCTCCCGCCAGAATCCGGAGAAGAAGTATCGGCACCGCCGGGAGCCGGACGCCGCGGCACGGCTACGGGGAAGGACGACCGACGACCACCCTCCAGACTAACTGAGCATGAGGAGAGTAGAGCGCCGGGACTGACTCGTGCCGGTCTATTGAGGTCTCGACATCGGACGACCAGGAATAAGGGACGGATGATGTCAGGCTATCTTTCGTCGTGCCTGGAAGAAAGGTACGACGGCCGGGGTTCCGTCTCCAAAGCCACTATGTAGGCCCAAGCAGGTGTAGCATCTCCAGAGAGTTCAAAGTCAAGAGAGGCGCCGAGAATCGCCCCGACGTCCTCCCAACTTCCTATATCTTCCAAATCTCCTGATTCTGAGCCATGGAGTCAGCAACCAATCTTCCGGAAGAGATCGCAAGCTTACGCGGAAGGAGCCGGGAATTGACTCACAGGTCCTTCTGAGCCTTCTGAGCCTTCTGCTCCGCATGTGCAGGGGCGGGACGCCAACTTCTTGCGCAGCGCAGGGCGGGAGCGAGGGTTTGAGATGCGGGTCCGGGGAAGTTGAAGACTCGTGGAGAAGGGGTAAGCGGGGTTGGTGCCACAGTAGGGAATCTAGCAGGCGGACAGGTATAATTAGATTCTGCAAAGACAGAGAGGAAGCAGTTCTGCGTGGTGGGCCTGCTCCACGTGTTCTTGAACTTTCAGCCAAGGGAATCGTCGTTATGTTGGATCGTCTACATCGTGCGAAGAAGTCGGCAGAAAGCAAGATGATCAGCGCTGAAAGACAGAAGAGGTTGAGATTGTTTATTGTCGCCCGAGGATCGTTCGCACGATCTGCGATCAGAGTAACTCATGTTCAGAAGAGGGAAATGTCGCAGAAGCAGATTGCCGAACAGGAAAAATCTCCAGTACGGCGGCAGAGTAGCCCAAGAACGAACTACCAGGTCCCAGTCAATATCAAGATTGCACGCTTATCGATTAGCTGCACGAAGAGCAAGAGATCCAAGCGACATCGATATCGTTGTCCCAGTCCAATCAACAATCCGCCCCTCCTTTTCGCACGCTACCCTGACCAACCCAACCGGGATCAAATCCCATCCGACGACGTCATCGGTTTAGGTCAGCCACGTTCATCGGTGAGCCAATGCGGCTGGAATGAGGGGACGCACAGCCAGCGAAGGGAGCAAGGCCAAGCCAGCGTCGTCCGCAGAGGAAAAGGACTCCCGAGGGCGAAAGCTACCGAACTGAAAGGGCGATAGGTTAATCGCTTGCCGCTGTTCTGCTGTTCAGCCGCTGCTGTTGCTTGTCGTCGTTGTCGTTGAGGCTTGATCTGTCTGCCACCTGCTACAAGCCTATTTCAGTTCAGCCGTGAAGCGCCGTCGTCAGCTTTTCTCTTCAACGCTCTCCATCTCTATCGCCTGCTCTGCACTACTTCTCGCTCTCTTTCTCCTCGACCTCAACTCGCTATCTTTCCACCCCGGCTCTAGCACCAAAATGCCACACGGACCCCCCGCCCCGCCCGTGCTCTATTCTTTTCCTACGCCGGACGACATCGTCCCCGCCCTCGCGGCGTTCGTGATCAAAGCGCAGAACGAGGCGATCCAGAAGCGGAACCGCTTTACTTTGGCTATTTCTGGTGGGAGCCTGGCTAAGCAGCTCCGGGGGTTGATTGGGAATAAAGATGTCAAGTGGGATAAATGGTGCGTCTATCTCCACTTCTCTCTCGCTTGTGGGGCGAGGATCCAGGTATTGATGGATGTAATACGTGCAGGCACGTCTTCTTCGCTGATGAGCGCTGTGTGCCCCTGGACGACTCCGACTCGAACTATCACCTGATTCAGACCGAGCTCCTGTCCAAAGTGCCCATACCGCCCCAACAAGTGCACACGATCGACACTTCCCTCCTCGACGACCTGGACGAGCTGGCGGACGCATACGAAGCCGAGCTGATCAAAGAGTTTGCCAACCGTGAAACGGCCCGTTTCCCCGTCTTCGACCTCATCTTGCTCGGTATGGGGCCAGACGGGCATACGGCCAGCCTGTTCCCCGGCCACCCGCTCCTGACGGAAGAAGACCGCTGGGTCGCATGGATCGACGACTCGCCCAAGCCGCCGCCGAGACGGATCACGCTTACTTATCCGGTGATCAACCATGCCCATAGAGCCGCGTTCGTCGCTTCGGGCGCGGAGAAACAGGATATCTTGCATGTTGTGATGGATAAGCCGGAAGAGGGACTGCCTAGCTCGCGCGTGAGGCTGGCCCAGCCGGGGACGCTGTATTGGTTCGTCGATGAGGCCGCGGCGAAGAAGACAGAGTACCCGCGGACGGAGTTCAAGGTCTAGCTTTGCTCTGGCTATGCAGAGTACGTTCCGTTATCCAATCCATCCTTATCTATCATTCTAATTCTGATCGATCCATAGCCCGCCCTTCTGCCCTATCTTGTGATCCGCCTTTCTCGTTGTTCTGAGCTCCTGGCATACATGACCCCTTCTCCCCTCCCCCTCCTCTTGTGTCCCCATTTCCTCTTGATCTCAACCCGCTATAGACGCATACACGCCCGTGGTGCATGCGAAGGATGTGTTCCCGCTGTATCGAAGTAATGAATGAATCGAGTGTTTGTCTGCAACTCGCTCTGCTTGTTGTCTTCCTGCTAAAATGATGTCCTCGAACATGATATATTATGGTTGTGATGTGCAGATGCCGCCCATCAGGATCGCCCGTTTCCTGATTGGCCAGCAACAAAAAGCGGCAAACGCCGACTTCTCCCGGAATCAAATGCATTGATAATCCGTCCCGCTGCTCCGCGTTCCCTGTCGATTTCGCCACTCCTCCACCCGCCACTCTGCGCCCTTCCCCGCAAACGGTATACTACCCAACATTTACTACTTGCTTAACCTGCATATACCTTACTAGCTTGTGCTTGAGATCGAACGCTTGGATAGAACGGACGATGGGAAAAGAGAAGGGGGCGCCGAGTAACCCCACGCCGGCGGTGCAGGCCGCTATGGCCGCTGCGGCTGCTGCACCCGCCCACCCGGCGGACGACGACACCGGGCCCGTCACGCCCACCCACCCATGTATTCGTGCGTCCTCCAGTGGTCCTCAGGATAGCGGTTGTTGACATCTTCGCGTTCGCAGGAGTCCGGAACGCGCACGACGCGCACGTGATCATGGAGGCCGTGCGGATGGAGTGCGTACGGCGCCTTTGTCCCCTTCCCTCCCTGTGAGGGCGAGGGGACAACGCCACCGTCTCTCGCCACTCCCCTCGCGCCCATAAACTGACCCACCATTTCCCGCAGCCTCCTCCCGCTCGTTAATCGCCGCTTGACCCCCGCGCAACGCAAGGAACTGGGCGCGAATGGGTCGGTGTATGTCTGGGAACGGGTCGAGGGACACCCGAGGAATATCAAGCGCTGGGACGATAGTATCAAGTGGCGGCCTGGGCTGAATATCAACCCGTTTGAGATATTTGAGGAGAGGGGGGACTTGCCTGGGCAGGATCGGAAGAATGCCAAGACGTGCGTCTGTCCCTGCCTCCTCACCTCTTCAACATCGCTCTGACTGAGATATTGACCCGATGCTCGCAGACGACCAGACAGGAACCTCGGCAGACCAAAAGGCACCTCCTACCTCCGCCCCTCCCGCAGACCAGACGTACCGATCAAAGCGAACGGCATGACCCGGCAAGTCTACACTGCCGACGTGCAAGCCGCTACGGACCTCGCACCAAGGAGGTGGCACCTCGTCTGCTACTACCGCAAATCCGAGCTCGACATGGTCCCCACAGTCGAGCAAGATTCCACTCTCTCCCGCGTGCGCGTCCCAGCGGGCGTGTACAGATCAGTAACGAAGAATATCCGGAGCTTGAAGCATCCTATTCCGTTATTGACGATCCCGGGCGAGACGGACACGCATGGTCATCCGCCCGTGCCGGCCGGTGCTATACCGATCAACATCGCGGGCTCGATACCGGTTATGTTGCCTATGCCGCCGGGGGCACAGGAGTTCATAGCGGCGCATATGCAGGGGAGCGAGTTGCTGGCGGGAGGGGTGATGGCGCTCGCGGCTGCTGCATCAGCAGGAGGGATCTATCAACACCCACCACCGCCTCCGCCTCCCCCACCGCCAGTAGGGGTAGGGACGAACGGGTCGGGGGGTATGGAAGAGGACGAAGACGAGGAGATGGACGGAGAAGAAGATGAAGACGAGAGCGACGATGATACCGGACATGGGGGGTACGGACCTCGGACCGTAAAGTCCGTCAGCGCAAGTGGACCACGACATCCTCCTCCACCTCCTATACCCATACCCATACCCGTTCCTGCTCCAGCGACAGCGGCAACTGCAGCAGCAGCAGCGGCCGCGGCGGGAGGAAGGGCAAGTCTGAGCTTTGCGAGAGGCGAGCCGCCGCTCGGGCCTTCCCCTCCCCGGGCCCAACTAGGAGGAGGGGGAGGAGGACCGCAGGGCCCACCGCCGCCGCCTCCGGCGCATGTGGCAGCGATGAACTATCCTGCGGGGAGGACATAGCCTGCTCGTGAGTGTGACTTGGAAGTAGACCGAGTTGCACTTGTAGGTTCTGCATCTCGCGGGTTACAGGCCGGACTTTGTGTCGTGTGCGTGTTGTTGTTTTGCTTTTGCGTTCTTAGTTTTTTCTTCATTTGGGCTGAGAGTGGACTGTACGGTCTGAAAGTTAATGATAATGAGCATTATGTATGCGCCTGATTTGCCATCTGGACGCGAGCTGCGGTCGTTACCCGGGGGCAGGACGAGTTGAATGAGGAAACAACCGTGCTATTAACCACTAGTTATGCACACCAAGCAGTCCAAGACGAACAGAGGGAGAAGAAATGAAGGGGGATACAATGGAGTGGTATACGGCTCTCTACCAACCAGTCAAAAAAACGCAATTAAACAACAATCAGCGGTCGACTCAGACCAGAGCAAACTCTTCCTCCTCCCCTTCCCCATCTCCTTCCCGCTCAGCATCAGCAACAGCACCACTAGCCTCACCCTCGGAATCAACAACGATCATCCACCCTCCTTCGTACTCGTTGTCCTCCTCGTCTGCCCCGGGGAGGTCGGGGGCTTGCGAAAACCCGGCAGCGGGCCTCCATTGCCACCTCTAGTACTCCCTCCAGTTCCTGCATTACTCCTCCCAGCAGCCCCGCTCCCGCCAGGCTCAGCGATCTCCGGCGGCGGCTGGAGGCCGTTCTTCCCCGGTGAAGCGGGCAGATCGCTTGGGAGAGAATTGGAGTTGGAGTTGGAGTTAGAGGGTGACCCCACCCTCGCCCGCTGAACCTGCGACTGCATCTCCTCCCAAAACCCATTCGCCTCGTTCATCCTCTGCACTTCCTCATTCTTCGCATCCAGCCATCTCTGCAACAAACTCGCATTGTCCCTCTTCAAGCTATCGTTCCTAGCGGCCGTCTGGGTCAGCTCCAGCGACAGAGCAGTATTATCGTCCGACAATTCCTGGATAAACCTCTCTTTCTCCCTCACATTAAGCCTTGCGGCCTCTAGCTCGCGTTGCACGCGAGCGAGCTCTTCCCGCGTGCGCCGCAGGTCCTCGGAAGTGGACCGGAGTTGGTCGGATGTGAGGCGAGAGGTCTCGTGGAGTTCGAGAAGGCGCTGCGCGTTTTGTCCGTGTTTTTTGTACGCTTCGGAGAGCTCGTCGCGGAGGCGGGAGATTTGGGACTCGAGCGATTGGATGAGGGCGGTGCGGATTGCGTTTCTGCGAGTTGGGGGGAGGGGGGGTTAGTATATGCGTATGTAGAGGGGAATAGAGTGCAGGGAGGAGGGAGGGAGGGGAGGAGGGAGGGAGGGGAGGAGGAAAGGGGGGGAATGTGGGAAGGGGGAGGGGAGAGGTGGACGTACTCGTCTCCTGCTGCTCCGCTGGCTCGGGCGGTGTTTACGGCTCGCAATAGGGTTGTGTTCCTCTCTCTCAGGACTCGGGTGTGTTCTGCCAGTCGTCGATCTGCACCTAGGGGTTAGCATACATCGTTCATTTCACCCACCTCCTTCCCCTTCTCCATTCCCAGCCACCATGATGAAAGACAGGAGGGGGGGAGGGGGGGGGGATACCACGAGGGAAGACGTAGGAGGAAGCAGAAGGGCAAGGACGCACACTGCTCAATCATCTCAGCATAAGCACCCTCCCTCGCATTCCTCTGCCTCAACAACACCAGCAGCTGGTCCTGCCATTGCACCTGCCCCTGTTGCCCTTGCTGTCCTTGTGGGAGATGAGATGAGGATCCTGCCGCAGACGCCGAGGAGTAGGGCGGGAACGAGCTAGGTGGAGGGGGGATCTGGAGGTGTGGGGATGCCATTCTCGCCAGTAGTAGTGCTGCCTGCTTGACCGGGCGAGGGGCAGGCGCTTGGGGTTTAAGATGGCGCCTGTGGTTAGGCGGGGTTGGTAGTGCCAGATGAGGGATATATGAGTGCAAGACAGAGCAGATAGAAGGATATCGAGAGCGCTAGCCCAGAGCTCGTCAAGTAATAGCAGCAGCAACTTGTCGACAGTACACTTCAGTATGAATGCGCCCAACGCGTTCTCCTCACCCAACGCTCGAGGCGCTCACCCTTCTTCAGCGTCATGCCCAATCTGAGTGGCACTGCCCGGCATCAATCCCATCAATGACCGGAAGCATACTCGCCACTCTCCCAGAAGGAAGGCCGCGGAAGCCGGTCATCGGCCGGGCCTTGAGACGAGTCGAGACGAGACGAGTCTGGGCGGGGTGATCTCGTCACTCGCTTTGGAACGTCGGTCCTTGTCGTCCTCGTCCTCTTTCATCCGCAGTCGTCGTCCTCGTCCTCGTCACTCATCTGCTTCCACTCACTCCTCTACTACACTAGCTGCCTGCTATCACGCGGAGTTGCTGCTCTGGTTTATCATCGTCTAGACGCTTAAGCCTGCAGACCTATTCGTATCCAACGGACCAGGCGTGCGCACGACCTCCTATTTCGCCCTATCTCTCCTCAACCCTCCCCGCTCTATACAACTTCCCCTGCCAACTGCTACCTTCAAGTCGACTGAACAACCATGGGTCGCGTACTGCTCAAAGTGATCATCCTCGGTGACTCGGGGTACGTCCTCCCCTTCCTTCCCTCCTTCGCCCAACACCCCTCGCTCTATGCTATCGCCTCCTTCCCACCTGCCTCCACCCTCTCTCACACACGCACACCTATTCCATATCTTCCTGCTAGAGGGAATCATGCTTACCTCTTGTTGTGACACAGCGTCGGCAAGACATCCCTCATGAACCAATACGTCAACAAACGATTCTCGAACCAGTACAAAGCGACTATTGGCGCTGATTTCCTTACGAAGGAGGTGATGGTTGACGATAGGCTGGTGACGATGCAGGTGCGCTCAGGTTTCACCTATCATGCCGTGTATATGCTGACGGGGGTTTGTGCTCTTTGTTGCTTGCTCGTCTGGCGCTTGGTTGTTGCTCGCTCGCTGCTGTGTGTTCGCTGGTCGATGCACGCTGATTGCTTGCTTTCGCGACTCCTTGGCTCACTCTCCACTTCTCCGCTCCCCCGTCGCCCCCTACCCTGCGCTCACTCACCCCCCGCTCCCTCGCCTCGCTCCCTCGCTGCTCACTACGCTCGCAGCTCTGGGACACCGCCGGCCAAGAACGTTTCCAATCCCTAGGCGTCGCATTCTACCGCGGCGCCGACTGCTGCGTGCTCGTGTACGACGTGAACAGCGCAAAGTCATTCGAGACGCTCGATAGCTGGCGAGACGAGTTTCTGATCCAGGCGAGCCCGCATGATCCGGAGAATTTCCCGTTTGTGGTGTTGGGGAATAAGGTTGATGTGGAGGAGAGTAAGCGGCAGGTGCGTCTCTTTCCGTGTTCCTCTGCCTGTGCCTCTTTGTCTCCTTTTCCTTTTCCTTTTCTTTTTGCGCCTCCGTCTCCATTTCCTCCCTTTCCATTTCCACATTTCCTCACTCTCCATTTCCTCCCTCCGCTACTTCTGCACACTATCTCTCTTTCGCGTGCCGCCGGCGACAAGATCTATCTATGCTGACGCCCCACCCAGGTCAGCCAAAAACGAGCAATGACATGGTGTCAATCCAAAGGGAACATCCCCTACTTCGAGACCTCTGCAAAAGAAGCAATCAACGTCGAGCAGGCCTTCCAGACGATCGCCAAGAACGCGCTGCAGCAGGAGGCAGAGGTCGAGCTGTATGCGGATTATCCGGATCCGATCAGGATCGATAGTGATGGTGCGCAGGGGGGGTGTAGCTGTTAAGTTTGTGCGAGCGACGAGGGTCGAGTTGCCGGGTGGAAGTTGCTGGTGCTCGTGCTCGTGCTCGTGCTCGTGCTCTTTTACATCCGATCCTGGTCTCCTCTTCCTTTCCCTCCTCACGTATCTATCCTCCGTTCTTTCCTCCTTCCTTCCTTCCTTACGTCCACATATGAACACAGTCTTTCTGTTCCTTCCTTCATTACACTTCTTTGGCGCGGAGCGGTCTGGTGTTAGTGAGCTACATCCCGCCTTCTCCATGCTCTCCATGCTCTCCATGCTCTCCACTCGTGCTCTCCTCATCCTGACGACAAGTATGCTCGTGGCTGGCAGTGGATAGAAGAGGAGGATGGGAGCGAACGACGCTGGGCAGAAGGCGGTTAATGACATATTCTCCTTTCATTCCCCGTACTCCGCTATAAATTCCCACACCCTCTCGCAGACACCCACTCTCCCCCAACCCCTCAGGCATCCCATCCATTCCCATAGAAACCGATATCCAAACCCGCCAGAAACGCCCCAGCGCGGAACCCGAAACGCGCATTCCCGGTGTATCTCATGGCTTCCGAGATCATCTTCCTGATTCCCGAGTTGGCCGTGATGGCCGAGGACCCTGGCGGTGCCCCATCAGAAGAAGGCGGAAGAAGGCGGTGCAATCTACATACGCGGGGTCGGGTCGGGCATCGGATCGGATCAGATGCCAAGCCCGTGCATGAAAACCGATGCTGCTGCCTGGGCCGAGCCTGCCGGAGTAGGGAGTCCCACTGGTGAGCGAACGTGTGCGGTCCACTGGAAATGGGTTCCGGTCGTTACTCAGTGCGCTAGTCATAACTAGAAGGTGGGGATCAGTGCTTCACATAGTTAACCCACTTCTTCTGTTCTGTCGACGGGCGGTGTGTGGCTGCCTGCTCTGCCCTGGCTTATCTCACTGCCGAGCCCAAACCCGACGACGATGGGAGTTGGAGGCAGGCAATTGAGATCTGGGCTGATGCGCGGTCGTAGACAGTGACACTCGAGTTTGCAGTTCGGCAGGCTGATTCAGCGTGAGATGCACTGATGCGCCTGATCCGTACAGGATCGCATTTTTCTGCCGTAGAGACGACAAGCGACGTCCCAGGTCTCGGGGTGAGCATGTTGGTCCGGGTGGGCTGGAGTGAAGTGTACGACGGCCTAGGGATGGAATGGCAAGCGAGAGGCAAGATGAGTGGGGCTGGTCAAAACAGAGATACAGCGCGTCTCCTCTGCTGTTTGGTCGGTAGGCAACACGACAAGACTAGTACTTTCTTGCGTTGTAGTTCTCGAACGTGCAAGTGCGGAGAGTCGAGCTGAGTCGTGCGAAAGACAGTAGCGTAGCCCCAATATGGAGCGGACCCCGGCTCGGCCGAGTATACTGGTGCGCAGTGTGCCAAGCTGATATTGATATTGTTCAAACATCGTTTCTGCTTGTGCGGTGCGGACAGTACTGCTCCAACAGATCACAGTGTATTGCTGCGAACCCAGCGACGAGAAAAGCAGGCAGACATGGGAAGTAGGTCTCAGCACTGAATGGCGCAGACGCTGCCAAATCCAAGCATATCGGAAGAGAACAGATTACATCCAAACTTCCGTTTCTTCCTGTTTGTAAGGCAGTAGTCAGCGTAACAGATAGCAGTGCGCTTGCCGAGCGTACGATGGGAATCGAGGGCAGTTCACTGGAACAGTGTCTTGCACCAGGAAGGAAGGTCTGTGCGCGGGAATGACAGCAATGCGAGCTCGGCACGTCATGGCGCCGAATTTTCATGTGTCGAGCCGAGTTATGCGCTGCTGATCCCAAACGCCGGCATATTTCTCGCAAGATGCTGTTAGACAACGTACGTTTGCGGCGACAAGCTGGATCCTGGACCGGATTTCGCACGCTAGTCAAGTCTCAGGGGAAGCCGCGGATGATCATGAAACGCTTCCGTACCCGCACAATTACTTGCTTTCGTAACAGGTTACTCAACACAGGGACCTTTCGCGCCGGGATCAGACCGCGCCTCCACATTCGTCTCCGGTCAACGCTACCTTCTTTGTACTATGATAATATCCACAAGCTCTGTGAGACTGCAGCGCTTTGCTCCACTTCTTATCGTGAAACTGTGTTGGCTGGATTGAAACGATCGTCCGGGGTACTTGCATTGGAAGTCGTACTGGCTGGATGACTACCGCGCCTCCCGCCGGTTCTGTTGAGCAAGAGAAGCCCGCACACCGCAAGTGCCGATTCGGCACGAGCGCCTTGGCAGTTGTTCTGGGTTGAAACTGTCGTACTACCGTGTATTGCGTATCAGATGGCTACACCTCATTGTATGCATTGTGAATCCGACCTACCGGCCGCTCACTCGGTCAACACCGCATGTCTGCCTCTGCTCGTCAAGTATAAAGGTGAGCGTAGATCCATGCTCTAATCCTCACCCAACAGTCACTCAACTCCGGTGCCGGTTCACCGAGTTCTCTCACTCCCCTCAACTACTCTTCTTCTCATTCACGCCCACCTGCCGGTCAGGACTTACGACACACTCACGCTCACTACTCTATCTACAAACTAACGACCTCTTCTATTACACTACACTTTCAACGCAATCAATACAATCAAGATGCAGCTCACCTCCGTCGTTGTCCTCGCAACCCTCGCTGCCGGCATTGCCGCGTTCCCCGCTCAGGACGCTGCTCCCAAGGCGCGCTCGCTGACCCTTGACATCGTCGACTCCAACCTGGCGGCTCGCGCCCCTACTCGAGACGGCGTGTCGGGTTCCGTCGAGGCCGAGAAAAAGGCAGAAAGGAAGGCGTTCCTCGCTGGCGAGCGGGCCGGTGAAAGGAAGGAGGCCAAAAAGGTCGGCGGAATGCGCGTCACCGGCCGCAGGCAGCGGTCACTTGACGATGATGACATGGAGCTCGAGACTCGCGCAAGGCACCACCACAAGCACGGGCACAAGCATGGCCACAAGCATGGCCACAAGCACGGCAAGCATGGCCACAAGCACGGTCACAAGCACCACAAGCAGGCATCTGCTAACTCTGACTCCACCCCCGCTACCCCCGCTACCCCTGCTACCCCTGCTACCCCCGCTACCCCTGCTACCCCCGCTACCCTCGCCACCGAAGCTGCGGCCGGTAACGAGTCTTCCCCTGCTACCCTCGCGTCTCCTCCTGCAGCACGCAGCTTCAGCGATGAGTACGAGCTCGACGTCCGTTCTCCAGTGCGTGAGGGCTCCAGCACCGTCGCTGAGGAAGAGAGGAAGGCTTTCCTTGCGGGTCAGAGGGCAGGCGAGCGCAAGGAGTTCCGCAGGCTCGAGGGAGGTCGGGGCCGCCGCCAGGGTCGCTCCCTCGAGGTCCGCTCCCCAGTGCGTGAGGGCTCAAGTACCGTCGCCCAGGAAGAGAGGAAGGCGTTCCTTGCGGGTCAGCGGGCGGGCGAGCGCAAGGAGTTCCGCAAGCTCGAGGGAGGTCGGGGCCGCCGCCAGGGCCGCTCCCTCGAGGTCCGCTCCCCAGTGCGTGAGGGCTCCAGCACCGTCGCCCAGGAAGAGAGGAAGGCGTTCCTTGCGGGTCAGCGGGCGGGCGAGCGCAAGGAGTTCCGCAAGCTCGAGGGAGGTCGGGGCCGCCGCCAGGGCCGCTCCCTCGAGGTCCGCTCTCCGGTGCGTGAGGGCTCCAGCACCGTCGCCCAGGAAGAGAGGAAGGCTTTCCTTGCGGGTCAGAGGGCAGGCGAGCGCAAGGAGTTCCGCAAGCTCGAGGGAGGTCGGGGCCGCCGCCAGGGTCGCTCCCTTGAGGAGCTGGAGAGCGCTCCCGTTGCGCGCAGCTTCGGCGATGAGTACGAGCTCGAGATCCGCTCTCCGGTGCGTGAGGGCTCCAGCACCGTCGCCCAGGAAGAGAGGAAGGCTTTCCTTGCGGGTCAGAGGGCAGGCGAGCGCAAGGAGTTCCGCAAGCTCGAGGGAGGTCGGGGCCGCCGCCAGGGTCGCTCCCTGGAGGATCTTGACTGAGCGAGGTGGCGCCTTGAATTCTGTATCTGAAAGTTAGTGTAACTTTAGTATCGTAGAACCGTGTTGTGTACCAGCCCTGGCCTAGAGAAGAAGAGCAGGAATGAGAGTGGTTCATGGGTCAAATGCTCTGCGAGACGTCCTTCGATTTAGCCGGCGTTCAGCCAGCGCGGCCCCTCGGGACACAGCACGAAGGACACTCAGGAGTTACATTCGATCTACCAACTGAACTTCCTTGGCGGGACAAGTACGGGGTACTGTATAATTCAAGCCGCTGGAAATGACAAGCGCGCTACTTCGACACGAGAAGCCAGGCGTTATCGGTTCGACGGAGGCCGCACTCATGTATCTGGCGATTCTGGCCCCGACTGCGCACGGCTTCGGTTTAGAGTCGCAAGAAGTTGCCACCTTGGTTTGAGCTAACAGTGACAATCTAACCAACGGGAAGAGTTTCAATCATGAACCTGTTAAACTCCCTCAGCGCCAAGACCTTCGGAGTCAGTAATGGTTTCATACTTTATCTGGGGTTGGACGACGTGCTTGAAGATTCCTCTGTTCAATTCGCCCATAGCATTGCGGGAGGTATGGTCGTGGTTTTCGCCCCATATGTGGAATTGTACAGTGGTATGACTATCACAAGTTATTGCAATGAGAATGAAGATTCTGACATCGTGTGCCTGTGAATTTGCTTCATCCTCCATGCGAACCCTTTTCCTCGCCGTTGGCAACGAGCAAACGTTTGCCCTCAGTTTCGGAATATGAACTCTCGCAACATACTGAATGCCACATATCCAACTCGGTGACACGGCTTACGCTCAGAGACCAACGTCTAGTCAATTGCTCAGGAGTTGAGGAAGGCAGAAGACGCATCAATTTCGTGATGCGATGTGCGCCCAGCGACCTGCCTCCCTCCAGAGCTCCCCGCCGGTGTACAACTCGGTGCCCATCTCCACCCTTCCGCTGTATCGCCGTCTCCTCTTTCCTTTACTCCCTCCATCAAGCCCCACTCCTCCCCTCTTCCGCCACGGTACGCCCGAGCTCGACGTCGTCACGTACGAGCTCATCGCGGTCATCCTACGCTCCCATGTCTCGCCATGGTATACGAGGCTCACCCGCGACAAGACGTTCGTTCCTCAAGTATCGGTCATTATCGCCCACCTCTTGCGCGAGGTCGAGCGACGCATTCTTGCCGCTGATCTTGCCCTTCTCGCCTATACGATCATCCCTGCGCTGCTTACCCAGCATTATCGCGACTACCGAGCCGCTGCTAGCCATCATGCACTATGTGCCTCGACCTCGATCTGCCAAAGCTTCAACGCTCTCCAGCCGCATGTCTCCGTAGCGCCAGGATTACCCACCGTGAATGAAGAATACCTCAGGCAAATGGTCGAGCGGGTGTTGAACTCTTGTCTGCCCAAGGAAGACTGGGATGCGGAGACCGAGCGGACGATTGTGAGGGAGGTGTTGGTCGGGCCGGTGCTGGGCAACGTGCTCCCTAGGCTGAGCCAGCCATGGTTTCTGTTCAATCTGATGCTGGGTGTCTTGGGATCAAAGAGAAGGTCGGGTATCCGGGTGCGTTTTGTACAAGATCTGGATAAGAAACGTTCTGCTCATATCGATTGTAGGGTCAGCCAACCGCCAAACCGGCCGTCACCTCGACGAGACAGCTACTGGTTCTCCTCATTGGCGTCTTGCACGCTATTACATCCACCTTACATTTTGCTGTCACTTTGCTGCAGTCATTGTCACGATTTCTCGCATCTTTGCCTGCGAACAACCAGGAGGAACGCAAGCCTCGGTATTACGCCTCCAATCTGCTCGTTCTGCTCGCAACCGTCTTCGACTTGCCCTCACGCCTCGTTTCTGAGCTCCTCTTATCTTTATTTTCCATCATTCTCGCTCTCCTCCAACCTCTCCTGGATCGGTGCGCATACATGCCCTTCATGAGAAACGGCGCTTAACATTGTCACAGCATCCTCTACCATATCCTACACGCGCATATACTGACGGCAAATAACGCCGCTTCTGTTGTGAGACGTGCAAGCTCGATCCTCTATCCGAATGGCGCTCCTGCTCCGCCGACAGTCGAACCTCCCGCAGAAGAGCAGCTCCGGACCCGCGAGCAGCTGGAAACACGGCTGAGGGATCTGCTGCCCTATGGCATCGACGCTCTACTCATGGGTCCTACCCCAGAAGCTCGGACCAGCATAGCGAAGGAGATCCTTGCACCGCTCAGCGACGCGAACTGTAACCTTCACCTCATTATGCGCCTGCTCGACGCTATCCTGCTTACTTTGTTTCCGGAAATCGCCGCTAACGTTCCGACCGTTCCCACCTTCAGCATTACTGGACCCATCGCCGACGCGACTAAATATGACAGCGACTCGGAGTCGAACAGGGAGGGATTCTCGACGCCGCTTTCGCATTGATCGTTCATCTTCCCTTCCGGCTTTCGTTGTGATACCTTGCATTCTCTTACCCGCAAGTCCGACTGGTTGACTCATTTAATTTGGAGGCTTATACCTTTGCGACCGGATGTAATACCATTCTGTGCTATACGACGAAATCGGAATGCACCAATTGAAAAGAAAGATCGGTCTCCGATTCCGCACGACCGGGCAGCTTCCAAATTCCAATCCAAAGGACGCTATACAGCGCGCGCGGGCCAATCGAAGAAGCCCTCGAGCGCTCGTAGAAACTTCCCACTGAGGCGAAATGTCGAAAAAGTGAGGGGTCTAAACAGCGCTATGAGAGCTCGGTGTTGGTGGAGAAGGAAGTGAGAAGTCCTGTAATGAGGGCATAATGACCAGCAGGTCGCTCTCAGTAGTGCATACAACTTCATTGAATAATGACTTTTGGAGAACACGGAGTTGTTGTTTTGATTGCTTCATTGCGGCTGACGTCATATGCTCTTCTGCCTCCGGCGTCCTCCTACGCCAATCGTCCAAATCTTGTACCGTTCCCCGCCCTGCACCCCGCACAGAACTATACCACACCACCACCACTACCACCACCACCATTGACCCACTGTCTGCTAACTCGATACATAAAAGAAAGACCAGCCAAAGAAGAAGAAGAAGAAGAGTAATGTCCGACTTGCTACACGATGTCTTCCGCCCACCTGTTGGCGAACTAGAGGCGCTCGGGCTCGCTTCCCCGCCTAGAGCCTCCACTGGCAGCAGCGGCAGTTCCAGCAACGGAAACGGGAGCACGAGCGCGAGTGCTGGTGATGCTACGGGAGGAGGGCAACCGGTCAACGGGACTGTGCGGTCGCCTAGGAGTGGCTCGCCAGAACGAGCGGACGAGGGCGCGAGCAGCGAAGATGAGGAGGTTGGCGTTGTGCGTCTTCTCCAATCCCTCGCTGTGCGCCGTATGACTCAATCTGGCCTACTACCCCTGTTTACAGGTCTCAGGATCCGCCACACCCGTCCGCCTGAGCCGGCCAGGAAGCCCAACACGCCTACCAGGCGCATCGTCCCGCCGCGCTCCTGGTCCTCTGATCCTCTCCCAAGCGAGCAAGACGGACCCCTTTAGACGACTCAACACCGAGCTGGTCATTCGGATCCTTATGCTCCTCCCGCCGGAAGACCTCGCGCGGTGTAGCAGAGTGTGCAAGAAATGGTGTAATTCGCAGGCTGCGAACTTCGGTCCGTCATTTTCCTGCTTAGTGCTATGCGGAACTGGTTGCTAATCGCGGTTCTTTTTCTGTGGTGGGGTGTACAGTCTGGTTCAGACATACGAGAAACGCTGCACTGCCGGATTCTGCGCCGCCCCCGACGGCGCTGGGGAGTACGACGCCAACATGGACCAAGCGCGAGTCGAAGCAGAACTGGCGGAGGGAGTACGCTGCCCAAATAGCAAAACAGCGGGACGACCCTCCGCCCACGCTCCCTCCCTTCTCGCGCGGCTCGTCTCGGCCTTCGTCCCGCGCTGGCACGCCTTCGGGGTACAAGACACCCCGGGAGATCAAAGAGGAAGAATGGGCAAAAGAGGAGGAACAGAAGGAGAGACCGAGTAAGGTGGAGATGCGGGAGGCGTATAAGGAGCTCGGGGGGCGGAAAGCCCGGGTGAAGGGCAGCGGCGGGTGGGAGAAGAGCGCAGGGAGGGATAGGACGGCGTATGGCGATGACTCGAGCGGGTTTGGGGAGGAATATTGATGGGCGGTGAATCCGGATTGTATGAAAATGCGAGGTTTGGCTAGGAGGCGCTTGTATAAAATGTAGATAGAAGAGCCAGGAAGGAAGGCTATGACATGACCTGTTTTTTATGATGATGTCTTCGCACTTTTTCACTAGCCTGACCGACATGAGCGATAGGGCGACAATGGTTGTCAGGTCCCAGCTAGTGCCGTTTTGCCCCCGAAACAAAAGGTCGCGTTCTCTGACTGTTCTCTCCTTCCTTGAACCACCAAGTGGTCCCAGGAACTTATGTGGGCGCTGTGTTCGCGTCTCTTGTTAAGTCGTGACCTGCGCTCACAGCGCCCTCAATCCGTCCACCAGAAGCACATACATTTTACGAATAAAGTCCAATTCATTGAAAGATGCTCCCAAGTATTGATGCCCTCTTACCGAAGCTGCACTTACCGGTCTATGAGTCAACCCTGACCCTAACGTAACCAACAATACCCAGCATATGAGACACAAACACACACACGCACAAAATCCCTACGATCTTCACCCCAAAATCAAAACACCCTCCATCTTCTCAGCTGGTACATACTCGGCTTAAAGCCTAGCCCCATGAGCTGTTTAGAAGTCTGTTACGAATGTGGCGGTTGGAATGTGGGATAAGGTTCTGTCTAAGTTGCAAATGGGCGAATGGAAGCAATTAATGGTTTAGCTGAGCTTAGCGCTGTGCTTCCGCTCCGTTCGCGGGCCAACATCATTTCGTCGGTTGACTCCTTCCGTCCCCCGCGCCGCCCCCTCCGAACCAACACTTCCCATCCCTATCCCTGTTCAGTTGGGAAACAACAACGGGTGTGTGTCGACCCCCTCCTTTACTCTCTACAACTACTACCGTCTTATTACCCACCGCGCTCAACGTACAACGACTAGGCGAGCTAGGGACTACGAGAAGCAAGCATGGACATGGAGGTCGATGTGGATGGTGGAGACGGCGGCTCGGGAACATGGACAGCGCTAGAAGACCTCAAACAGCGGATGAGGGAGAAAGCGGGCTGGGTGGCGACCGCACCCGTCCATCCGCTCGCGAGAGTCGACCCCGTTTGGCTGCCCGGTCCCGCTGTCGGTCCTGGTGGGAGACCGCTCGACCCGAAGGAGGTGGAGAGACGACGATTGTGGCAGCGGTGGTTGGAGAGTGAGGGGAGTGATGCTGATGTTGACGACGACGACGAGGAGGATGAGAAGGAGGGTGTGGGCGTGGTTGAGGGTGAGGAGGAGATGGAGGCTAGAGGGCGGGCGAGGGCAGGAAAGTGGGCACTGGGGAGGGGGAAAAACGTCCCTTTCCCTTCGGCTACCGCTGCGGGTGGCGAGGAAATGCGGCTTTGGGCACCCCGGTCGGCGGACGCATTGCTCGCACTCTTCTCCGCCACTCGTGCTCGCCGGCGTAGGGCTCTTCGGGCCCTTCGGGCACGGGAAGACTCGCTCAACCTCTCGTCCGCCGCTTCCTCCGAAGATGAAGACTCGCACACGAGCGCCGCTGCGACCGAGACGGTCAACTGCGTCTGCGGCAGCGGCGTGGACGACGGGACAAGTATGGTTCAATGCGATAGCTGCGAGTACTGGAGTCATATGCAGTGCGTAGGCATGGATCAGGACGAGCTGCCGAACACGTGGTTCTGTCGAGCCTGCGCACGGGCAAGGAAAGGCAAAGGTCGTGCTCGGGCAGCAAATGCCGTTTCAGCCACTGTCAGCGCTGCTGCTGCTACTCGGTCTACAGGAGGAGCGGTACGAAAGGGCAAGAGCGGCAAGCTGCCCAGGCTACGGTCGACGAAGAAGACCACCTCGAGCGGTAAGCACGGCCTCCTTTCTCCCCCTCCAACAGGACTTTCGACAACCCGCACACTCGCACTCCAAGAACCCAGCACTCCCACTCGCGCCCCGCTGCAACCAGAGCCGACCTTCGTCCCCGCGGACGACAGCGGGATCCACGGTCGTGCCGCCCTGCGCATGAAGGGCGCTGAGATCCTAGTACCCAGGACGCCAACGCCAAGTATGGGCGGGCCAACACCATGGCTGCATCAGACGCCGACATTCGCTCGCCCAGGCGAACAACCGTATCCTGGTACTATGGATAGCGCCGGGCACGCTCAGAGGCAAGGGCAGCCGTACGGACCTGGGCGGGGACAGCCACAGGGGTATGGATATGGAGTGTATACGCCGCAGTCGGATCGGAAAGCGCATATTTACTCCTACGACAACCCCTATACATCGCCGTACGCCGTCCCACCCCCGCTTTCTCCACTCAAGTTCTCCCGCCCTGGCGACCCCGTGCAACCCAACAGCCGCACATACTACCAAACATCAAAACCACCGCACCCTTCCGAACTGCTCAACTCCCCCGATCCGTCCTCCCGGCGGGACGCCTCGCACCCTTACCCGCCCTCCGCAGGCTTAGGACCAGGACAGTACGATTTCGGGAGCACTCCATCCCGTGGACTCAAGTTCGGAGCACCCTTCGACGGCCAGGCGGGGCTGATGACCCCACTCGGTTTCTCCGCAGGCCCTGGGTTCGGCTCCAACTCCAACTCGCTGCACGGTCACTCGTATTCCCATTCGTACAGTAACAGCATCACGAGCTTCTCCGGCTTCTCCGGCCCCCCTCCGACAAAGGGCGCAGGCGCGGGAGGGGAAAAACGCAGGAGCTGGGAGTTCCCGCCCGCGGCTGGGATTGCCGGCAAGCCGCCGCCTTCCTGGGGCTTGCTTACGCCTGTGGTTGGGGACGACTCGCCCCGGCGGGATCGGGATCGGTCGCCATCTCATTCTCCAACTCGTTCGCCTGTGCGAGAAGGCCGACAGGGTGGGAAGGGCCACGCAAGATTACCAAGTTATGGCTTCTCGAACTGGATAATCACCTCGCCCGAACTGCCGAACCGCACCGCCCCTGTATCAGCAACAGCACCCGCAGCTCCTGGCCAGGCGCCAAATGCATCAAGCATGTCAGAGTCGAAGAAAACTCTGGGACTCGGGATACCCCTCTCCATGCCCGGCAGCCTGGGGGCGCCGTTCTCGCTAAGCTCCGAACGGGTGGACCCCTCTGACCGGAATGAACGCGCTGGGGCGAGGCTGACGAAGGCGGAGAGCGATGAGGAGGGGGATGTGAGACGTGAGTTTGCTCTCGTTTTGCGCGTTTGGAAGGGGGACTGGGACTGATAAGATGTCACAGATATGATTGAGCAGATGTGATGCCCTGTCTGGATCCGATTCCATGCTCGGTCGCTCGCTCGCCTCGCTGCGTTCCCCCTTCCAGTTTCTATTTACTTCCTTACAGTATCGATTTCAGTTCAACGTGCTCTCGACGGTCTCTTTCTCTCTCGCCCACTCTGGTCCCGATTCACTCACTCTCTTTCGACTCATCGTAACTTACATCCCAACCCATCATTACTGCTGTTGTTTCCATATTCCACCGTCCGACGCGTCATATCCTGTCGCTCTCGTTCCAAACCAGCATGCAAAAGGAGCGAGAGAAGGCGAAATGCCCAGGAACTCGTTCCTGTTACTGCGTTGACCCTCGGCCCACATGCCGGGCCCTCACCATGCGCTCTTTGTGTAGCTCTCTCGTTTCTTTTCTCTTTTCCCTACCGTTGTACTCTCCCCAAAGAAGAAATATAGTAGAATGTAGCTTAAGAAGTGTAATGCCAATAAGTCGAATCATGTTGAAACGTTCAAGCTTACATTCCGCCGTCAAGTGTGAATACAAGAATGACCAGCTATTAATAACTAAAACCGTTCGAGTTACTTCGGCGCCTGAAGAAAAGGAGTGAGGCTTTGACCACGTCCACCCTGCAGCGCGTCGATGTCCCGGGCGATAATGAGTGGTACACAACCGGGCGCACGATCGTCAAATGCCTCCTTTTGGGACTTGTACCATGCCCTCAAATGGTTGACACAGCAGCAGAGGCATTGATTTGACTGAAGAAAGGGGATGAATTTCCCGGTACTTTGCGTCTGCTGCGGTCGTCTTGATGACCCCACTCTGAAAGCCGAGAAGCGCGGTGATGGTGGGCTTGGCGGGTCAAATGCGTCCCATAGTACCACCCAACGAGAAAGAACGTTTTTTGAGAGCAAGCGAACGCCCACTGGTGGTAGGATCACTGTAGGGGTCTGATGATAGCTGGCGATTGGTCTGTCTGGTGACCAAAAGCCTTCGCTCTCGAGAAGGTAGATCCCATCCATGCGCATGCCGGGACAACGGGACCTGCCAGCGCAAGGCAGTGGGAATGAAGACAATAAGACCATATCCGTGATACTCCGTGGGCATATGTAGACTCGGCGCTTCAAGGACAGAATGTCGACTATGTATCGAATGCCAAGAAAGGGCTGTTGCTGTTCAATCACCTCCATGGTGTACACTATCTCCTTGGAACAGGTATCGCTTAGAGCCGCTCTTGGATTGTATTCACGCATTTGACGTTTGTCAGAGGAGCTGCGGTTATCGACTGGCCAGTGATCCACCAGCATGTCGTAAAGAACATCGTCGTATTCGATACCGCCAGGCATGAGATAAATACGCGAGATTTCAATCGGATCATCCGTTACATTGCACAACGCATGCGCATGGATACACAAGCCTTGGCTGACGAGCGCGATGATATCCGAGCGTTCCTCATTTCCCGTGGAGGGTGAAGTAGCAATGAAGAGACGCACGGCCTCGTTGAAATAGTCAAAGTTCATCACATGCTCCAAGGCCCTATGAAATGGAACTTCAGCAGTGCGCACGCTAGTCAAAGCAGACAAGCTCTGTCGATATAAGCGTTCCAGGGCAGCTCTCTTAGGCCCCAGCACAATGTGAAGGTATACTCTCGAGAGAATCGCAGTGAGCGCCGAAAGCATGAGAACCAAGGCAGGCAGGCAGATTGCTGCTTCAGAGCGGACGAGAGCGGTGGACCCAGTTTCCGTCACAATGTGACATCCTGGACACCGGCACTCGAGAGTGACCATGGTCATGGCATCATCAAAACGCGACACAGCTTCCTTGAATGAGGTGTTTTGATAGAGTGTTTCCGTCAAGACAAGCATAAGAGATTCTGACCGAGTCAATTCAGGTAGCCACTGCTTGACAGTCTCAACGAAGTTTAGGCCATATCCAAGATTACCACCGCAAGCCAACCTGACCGAATCAGGTAAGTGTAGCTGCTGGCCATACAGCCCGAACATGCAGAACGCATAGCCCATTGCCTTCCCACAGATGGCGGCGAACGGCCCGGATAAGAGAGCTTCAACGTGGGGACCAAACGTGCTAGTCAGCGCAGCATCCCACATGACACGTCCATAATCGAGTATGAGACTCTCGCTGCTTCCCATTGATGTGCGCGGCCGAAGGAGCGCCCAGCCGTTGGGAATGATGTGACAACGTTGAGCCACTCTTAGTCCATCAGGATTAGCAAGGTCATGGTATGTGACCTGCAATGTGTGTTTTGAGCTCCCGCGACTGCCGAGGACTACCACGGAGTCGTCCGTAGTCGTACGCATTTGGATCGCGAAGTCCATTAGCCAGTGAGCTACGGCAGCCAGCCATCCACAGTCGATCCCACCTGCGAGTTGGATGATCCCTTCCTTTGAGCTTGCTGAAAGCTTGATAAGGTCTTGAAGAGCCGCGACCAACTCCTTGACGGGTACCTCTCGTTTGCCTCGGTTGGTCGTCGACTTGTACGCCTGGAAAGTGGTCTGACCCAAGAGAATGCCGAAATGGGACGACGCTAGTGCACCGGATAGCGCCCCTACGAGGCGCGTCCACTGATCGATAGACGGTGTAAGTTGTGTCGACACCGGCGCTGTTGCCCATAGCTGCTCGAGTATTCTTGCCGACGTCTCGGGTTGATAACACTCTGACAAGCAGCCAATGAGGCCGACCAGAGCCAGCCCTTCCTTGGATTCGACCAGCCGGCGGATGATGTGTTTGATACCGAAGCCAAACCACAGAGATGTGTGATACGCTCTGGACACTTTCATGTTCCGTACAGAGCTCATGATGTTATCGGCGGCCAGGCGGCCCACCGCGAGGCGTGCACCTATCGCATAGCCCGCCGAGAGGGTATGAGGTTCGATTCCTCGGTGGACGGCGCGTTCGAGGAGAGCCTTTGCAGCAGTGTAGGAGAGGGGTCCGATGGAGGGGATGTCCACCTGTCCTTGAACTTGAAAGGCATTACTACCAGCTGAGGAATCCGCGCCGGCAGACATGTTGATGAACGAGGCTGTATTCGGTATTGCTTAAGTGTCGACTGGATTGCAGGTTTAGTCAAGATCAGGAAGGCGAGAGAAACGCGTACGTACATCGGCAATGGAGAGCCAGCAAACAGTGCTATGGTCCGATTTTTCAGCTCAAGAGAGTCGGTCGAGGGGTATACAGGAGTAGGTGGAGATGATTTTGGTGGTAGACACAGGAGGGATCGTTTGGGATCAAGTCGTGCTTGCAGTGAGACAAAGCATGTTGTTATCGAACAGAGCGTGGCAGTGCGTTCACATCAGGTGTTCAGAAGGATTGAGAAGACACCCACGCGCCTCGTGAACGCACAAAGGCGAACCTCCCTCCAAGTGACAAAACGGCCGCTTAGCTCGTTGCTAGCAGAATCAAGAAGCGTGTGAATGGGGAAGTATCCTGCTTGGACAAAATTCTTGTCATGCGCGTTGTTGCCAAAGCGCGACCATCGAGAACAAAGGTATGACGCTTGTCGCGGCTGACCAGTCTCATCAGGAAGGAAGCTAGAAATGATGCGGGGCCCTTGATGGCGTATACGCCGGATTTTGCGGTCGCTTTAGCTCCTCAACAAGTTAGTCCACGGGCGACAATAGCCGGGCCGAGAACAGAGTGATTGTCGACCAAGTAAGACTAAGAATGGTAGTGGTTGCTCGACGTCAATTGTTCGCGATCATCCAGCGTCATACCGCAAGTGTTAGGTGGTGCTGAAGCAGGATGACAGCGTTACCGTGAGAACATGATCGGATTAGGTGCAGGTCATTGTTGTAAAAGTCTATGAATCGGAGCCGCTGATGGCAGAGCGTATAAGTTGTTAGTGTTGTAGGGTGTGGGGTTGCCCAATCGAGTCACGGTAGCGCCAAGATCGGCTCCTAAGAAGCGCCCGTTCCTGCAGGGCGCCCGGAGCTTTTCCAACCCAACACCCCTCCTTAAATTTGTTTCTCTCATTTAAACCGGTTCCGCTTCTCTCCCGACAATCGTTTCACCCCACCGCGTAATCTCCTAGATATCGCTTGTTCCTGCTCCTTAAATCTGCTAATTCTTCTCGCGTTATTACTGCTCGGCCAACCGACGATTTCACTATAAAACCCTTGATCAAGAGCGCAAAGCGTGAAATCGAGATCGACACCAACATGGCACCTGTCGCTATCGAAACGCCTGTACACGCCAATGGGAAGCACGCCAATGGCGCGTCGCTGCCCGACTCGATCAACAAGAAGGTCCAGTCCTTCGACCCGGCAGCGAAGCAGCTGCCAGACATCGACGTGAGTAGATCGTATCGGTCGTTGGTAGGAACGAGACTAACCACCCACACGATAGCCTTCCAAACTCACCGTCAACCTGAAGCCGGAGTCGGAGCTGGCTTCTGTACCGGCGCCGGAAACGCTGACCTTTGGCACGATTCACACCGACCACATGCTGCTCCTGGAGTACTCTCCAGAGGCAGGTTGGTCTGCGCCTTCCAGTGAGTACAAGACTGTATTGTTCCAGAGAATGACACTGACATGCTCATCCAGTCCAACCGTACGGACCTCTCCTCATCGACCCGATGATGTCCTGCATCCAGTATGCAACCAATATTTTTGAGGGTATGAAGGCGTACATGGGTGCGGATGGGCGGCCCCGTCTGTTCAGGCCGGATCTGAACATGGCTCGCATGCAGAGGAGTGGTGACAGGCTGGCTCTTCCTGTACGTGGACCCGCGTCTTCCCTTGTGGTCAATGCTTACCTCTTTTCAGCCATTCGACGCTCAAGCTCTTCTCAAGCTGATCAAGAAGCTTGTTATGGTCGAGAAGCGTTGGATCCCCACTGCACCTGGTTGCAGCCTCTATATCCGACCGACCATGTTCGGCACTCGCGTCGGATTCGGCGTAGCTCCATCGACGCATGCTACTCTCGTCGTCATCCTCTCCCCGAGTGGACCATACTTTCCCGGTCCCGTTCGCCCTATCTCCCTCTATGCCGAATCTCGTATTCGCCGCGCATGGCCTGGCGGTACCGGCGGTTACAAGCTTGCGCTCAACTATGCGCCGACGCTCAAGCCGACGCGCGAGGCGTCACAGCAGGGCTACAACCAGATCCTCTGGCTGTTCGGCGAGGATGACCACCTCGGCGAGGTGGGGCAGATGAACGCATTCGTGGTGCTGAAGCGGGATGACGGCTCGCTCGATGTCATCACACCACCGCTGGACGGGACGATCCTGCCCGGCGTGACTCGGCAGTCCGTGCTCGACCTTACTCGTGCTCATTCTCGCGAGTCCCCTATCCCCGGTCTCTCGGGCGATGTTGTCCTACACGTCCACGAGCGGCACATTCCGCTCGCTGAGCTGATCGAGCACTCCCAGGCCGGCCGGCTCGTAGAAGTCTTCGGTGTCGGGACCGCTGCCGTGCTGGTACCGATTAATAGGATTGGGTACGGCGAGGAGGGAAAGGAGATCACGGTCGAGACCGGTGCGGACGGGTTCGGGCCCGTCGCAAAGGCCGTCAGGGAGGAGATCATGGCTATCCAGGAGGCGAGGCGGCCTCATGTCTGGAGCGTGCCGTGCGACGAAGAGTAGAAAACAAAACTCGCTAGCGAGAATATGGCGCAGCTTCGGGCACACTCGCTCGTTCGACTGCGACTTTCGGAATTCATAGACAAATGGACCGATCTTCGTGTAATAGGGGTATACCGCGTATCTAATGAGAACATGTATTGAGACTGCATTTGGTCAACTCCGTAGTTTGCTCGTTTCCGAGTCCATCGTGGTTCCTTTGCTTGCCCCGATCACCTCATGCTCGACACACCCTGACCACCGCTCACCTCATGGCTGAACCAAACACGTAATTTCTCCCTCACTCTCGCACATCTCGACTGGTATTGACAGGGGTACAGCCAGAAGCCACCAAATGGACCGCCGCGCAAGCTCCTGACATTGTTCATGCTATCCGCCATTGTGGTGCCTGGTGCGCGGCGTCCCATCAGCACGGACTGCATATGGCTCACGCTCCCGCTTTGACTAGTATGCTTCTACGCTGGCGCGAAGCTCGACGCATGGGTCAAGGGAGATAGGGAACTGCTTGAGAGCCCATCGGGACCGGCTCCAGCTCTGCCGCCATCGAGCAACCCGAAGGAGAGAGAGAAAAGGCGCAGCCTGTGCGTCCCCTATTTTGAGAGCGAGAACCTGACGTCTCCTGACATTACCCCTTTCTGCATCGCTATTCTAATCGGCCTATCCTATTCTGGACTACTATTGAACCTGGCCACATCCGAATTGAAGCCTACTCGAAGAGGCACGAGTGCTGGAGGCTGAGCGGTTGGCGCTGGACGACCGGCTCGAGCGCGTGAAACGGAGAATGGCGGAAAAGGGCACTCAGGCGTCCCAACCCGGAGGGCAGAATCAGTGAGAAGGTGGCGGCGGCCAAGGTCAGGATGTAGGTGGCGGCAGATGGTGCCTCAGGAGCAGCAAGGAGGTTATTGTTGGTTGAGCCTATACGGATGGCGTGAGGTGGTGCATATATGCGGCGAGGGAGCGAGTCGCGTGCTGCTTGCTTGCTGGCGACCATCTTGCGCTCTTTCCCGCTAGTCAGCATCAACCAGACCAGTCATTCAGCTTTGATATCCTTCTGCTCATGCGCTGAGAATGGACGCGGCTGTCGCAGATGGGGCGACATACCTTCTAGATAGGCTAGCCAGGTTCATACGCTCTTCCATATGCGACATCGAACGAATGACTGATCCGCGCAAAGGTTGCCTGATGATCAGCGGCTACTTGTTGGCATCTGTGGTCGACCCGCCAGCGGGAAGACCACGTTCGCGCTTGCCCTTACAGAGGCTGTTAACGGCCTTTATCGCGCTCGACAGCAACAGCAACGGTCGGCAGCGGGCGCATCGGCGGTACCTGATGTCCAGGGGACAGGTACGAACGCTGACATTGCCATTTGTATACCGCAAGATGGGTTCCACCACACACGAGCCACGCTCGATACGTTTCCTAACGTAAAGGAAGCTTACGACAGACGTGGTGCGGCATTCACATTCGACGAGGAGGGCTACTACAAGCTGGTTTATCAACTGCGGCAACCCATACAAGCTGGTCCTGACCCCGTCATAATTACGGCCCCTTCCTTCGAACATGCGATCAAAGACCCAGTCATGGACAGCATAATTATCCTTCCGACCGCCAGAATTGTCATCATCGAAGGGCTGTATACCTTCCTCGCCGTGGACGGATGGAGGAAGGCCAGCGAACTCCTCGATGAACGCTGGTTTGTGTCAGCTGATCCGGAGACGGCCACGAAGAGGATCATCCTTCGCCATGTCGCTACCGGAGTTGCTAAAGATATGGATGAGGCGATCTGGCGGGCCAAGAATAACGACATGCCAAGTGAGCAAGCCGATCGTGTGGTGATGACCTGTTGCTGAATACGTAATAGACGGAGATTTCCTCGAGGCGAACATGATGCCTCCCACTAGGATCATCAAAAGCGTCGACGATCCGCGACTTTCAACTATGCCGCTGGGAGACTGAGGATGCAGTGGCGCTGGACAACGCTCGCCCACTCTTCAACCGGCCGCCGCCGCAGGAAGCATATTTCGCTTCGCGGGATGATAGTTGAGAGACGTAGGATCAAGGGTGAAACCGAGAGCCGCTGATCAGACGGATTTCGGGGCGAGGGTCTAGTCGCCTCATGTCCCGCCAGACTCCTTGACAAGCTGTATGCGCTCCAGAATGCTGTCCGCAAGAGATTCCCGCCATGCACTGCCATTTCCCGCGAATATATCGGATGCTGAGTCCTTTGTCTGGATGACAATGCTCGGATGAAAGGAGAACGCGTTGATTCTCTTGCGTCGGATGAGATACATGTAAGCCTGATCGAGAGCCCGGCTATACGCGAATGCAGGAGCCCGAAGATGCCGTATAAGTCGGTATGCGCCACGGCGTGACACAGCGTACGCATGAGTACATTTGGGCGTATACGATGGGTGAATCGCTGGGGCGCCGGGGAGAGAAGGATGTGTGTGTTCCGCGGACCAGCAGTGTCCTGTACGGGAGAAGTCAGTACAGATAACTTCGACGCGCACCCACGATACATGCCAAGGTACACTACATCCCAGTCCTCGGGCAAGAAGGGCCATGTGCGGTGGAGCCGGGACTCGAGGTCAATCTCCACATCCACGTCATCTTCAAGAATCAAGATAGCGTCGTCTTTGGATTCGGCAAAGTTCCGTAGCAGACGGAGGTGCGAGTGCCAGCAGGCCACCATACCGCGGGAAAGAATGCGCCACGCTGGGAGTTGGCTGATATCCTGCGGCGATTCAGGCACGTAGACCGCATCGTCTGGACCGGCACAGGGTATTGGACTTTGATCCTCTGTGTCCACAACGCTGGAAACGGGTTGGGTGACAATGGTCGATTGCGGATCCGAATCTGGCAGTTCCCACAAATCGGCGAACTTTAGGCCGAGCGGAGAAGCGGTGGGATTCTCTTGATTGGCAAGCACATCAGACGGCCAGATAGCGTTAGCCTTTCTGGACGAGTTCTTGGTCTTGTCAGAATCGTGGAGCCTGTCAGCGTCGAGCTGTATGCGCTGCCTTCTTCGGTCCATCAGCACCGTGACAACAGGCGCATTCTTGTCTGTCGCATTCCAGTACTCCACGTCGATATCGAGTGCGTCCGCAACTTCTCGCATTCGCTGTCTCCTGTCTGTCCGAGACGGAAGATTGACGACATATATGCGCGAGAAGACACCCAGCGTGCGGGAGTGTTTGTACCTATCGGAGGTCCGGATCGACGCCACGCGTTCGCGAAAGGTACGATGACGAAATATAGGAGACCAGCGGCCGGACAACCCCTTTCCGGGTAGATTGTCCCATGTCAGCCGCAGTAAAAGAAGAGAAAGCGTTCCAAGGACTATACCAACCGCGAAAAGACGCAGTCGTGATTTGAGGAGGAGCATGACATGGAGAGAAAGATGGAGTGACGCCCCCGTTGTCTGAGAAGCGACCCTTTTCTCGGCGTCTAGGTATCGGCACGTGATAACCACACAGCGATGGGATGCATTCCACAACAGCGACATGCATTCATGCGTGTCGCCCGACATCCAGAACAATCATGCACTTTCATCCTCATGTATGTGTCTTGCGCCTGCAAGTCTTTGCAGCTTCCCTTACATCGGAAGTGCCTTCCTTCCAAGGCAGCAGGAAATCCTCGACTGTGTCTGGGCACGTACCCGGCGATTATCATGTCATCCCATGCTGTACGACTTTTTCGCTTCTCCCTTCCATCAAGCACGAGCGCATCTGTGTGGGAAGATGAGCTCAATTCACCCCGAGCTAACGAGAAGCTTGGAAGCAGGATCAGAAATTAGGCACTTGGCCTGACCCAGATATATATCGTCTTCGCATTGGCGTCCGCTTTCCGTGGAAAGCGTCCCAACGCTCGAAGAACAAGGATGATCGGGTGTTCATCAGATTTAGAAAGTTCGAAGCGGAATGTGCGAACGAACCGAACACGTCCGAGCAGAGCCTGTCCTCTCTCCTAGTCAGTTGGCAGTAGGAATAAAGCATTCGCGCCCGTGCAAAAGCGCTACCTAGAGAGAAGGGATCGTAATGGGCGTTGTTCATTCCGCCACAGATTTGTAGGCCGTGGAGAGTATTGTTAGGCTTCAGATGACCTTGCATAATGTTTTCCTGCAAATACGTCCCAAATTCAACAGATGGTGGTTCAGGAGTGACGCGCTGGCCGGACGCAGAGTGGCGCACGTGCTGTGCTGCCAACCGGAGGCTATTCACTCAGACCATCACTTCACCCAAAGCGCCGTCCTCATCGTCCTCGTCGTCCAGCTCGACGCCTCTAACGTCTTTCTCTGTGCCACCATCGTCTGCTTTACTCATTTAATACCGCTCGCTTGATCCTTCTCTACTTCCAGGCTTCGTCCTTATCTGCTTCTCTCTTTCTAACTTGGCATGGTCGCGTTCGGTTCATTCGACGACATATGTGGGGCCGCCGCGCTGGTGATATGCCCGCTCGTAGGGAGCGCGCAGGGAACCGAGCCGACGTGCTATAGTCGAAATGTTGAGGTTGCAGGGAATCTGATCTTTCAACCTGGTGCGTCTGTCGCGATCGGTGCTAAGCTACGCGATGCTGACCTGTCTGCAGCAACATGCTTCATCCACATCGTTGCCATCCTAATGACCGCCATCATGATCTACCATATTCGAGTAAAATACACCGCTGTCGGTACGTAGCCTCTTCCGCCCTCCGCTCCGAGACGCACCATTGATAATGTTACACAGGTCGCAAGGAGATCGTCACTTTCTTCTACATGTACATTCTGATCGAGTTCCTTGCGATGTTCCTCGACTCGGGCATCATACCAACAGCGAGCGTAGTGTACCCGGTATGCGGCCCTTCAGACGCGTAAGGAGCAAAATACTGATTTCGGATCCAATAGTGGTTTGCCGGCATTTACACCGGGCTGATTTCTGCCACCTACTGGTGTCTTCTCGTCAACGGCTTCGTTGGCTTCCAATTCGCCGAAGATGGGACACCATTGTCATTATGGGTAAGCGGCAACTGGACTTCTCCATTTAGGCGTGACCTTACCTGCTGTCTAGTTCCTCCGCTTGAGCTGCCTGGTCGTCTTCGGCGTTTCGTTCTTCATCGCGATCGCAACATTCCTACAGTTTGCCAGCTTCAGCTACTATCACCCCGCGGCCTTATGGGTTGTCTACCTCATCTGGCCGGCAATCTGCGTCATCATTTACATTGTTGCCCAACTCATCCTGGTCATTCGAACGCTGGAAGACCGCTGGCCCGTTGGCGACATTCTTTTCGGCACCGCTTTCTTCGCTGTCGCTCAAGTGGTTCTCTTCGCTTTCAGCATCCAAATTTGCGACGCGGTTAGCCACTACATCGACGGTGTTTTCATCTTTACGCTCTGCATGCTCCTCAGCGTGATGATGGTTTACAAATACTGGGATTCGATTACGAAGGAGGATCTCGAGTTCAGTGTCGGAAACAAGGCGGCTGTGTGGGAAGTGAAGGATCCATTGCTGGCCGGATCTTCACCGAGTGGAGGTGTGGGGCTGGATTACCCCGAGGAGGACCTCCAGAGCAACTACCGCGGTGCTCCAGCGAGCCTCGTGGGCGGGGTCAGCGGCCAGCAATACTACCAGGGATACGGATCCCATTATCCGCCACAAGGAGGATATTCAGATCGGTACTGAGGGAGGAGCTACATTGGACTCGCATACCTTACTGACTCTGTATCCTTCTCCCCTTCCTTTCACACCGCATCGATGACGCCCAGGACGGCACCGCACACTAGGAAGGCTCCTGACTATTTTGCACATGTGTAGTACTTATAGAAGTTTTCCTAGTTCCACTCAGCCGGACTTCTATCGCATACCATTCTTACGCCCGCAAGCACAGCTTCTCATCCATTTGCAAATCGGTTAGATTATCGACCGAGCCGCTAGACCATTATCTTTCCGTGCAGCTCTCATACCAATCGTTCTTGTACAAGCCCTTTTCAATCGTAGTTGTCCGGAGGTGCGCTCCAGGCTGCCTTGGTCGATCCCGGCAAGTCGGCTCCGGCCTCCGCCCGCATATGATGCAAAATCCCTAATTCGTGTATAATCTCCGCCGCGTACATCACTGATTACTGTATCAGGTTGCGGAGGGGATAACGACACTTTGATGCGCCTGTTTTGCTCCGTGTCAGATCTTCACCTGCCCAACGTTCCTTGGCACAAATATGCCGGTTGTGTCAGTCGCGCACATTCTCACAGATTCGGGTAGGCAAATATCAACGCCGGGAGACACGGTCGGTTCTGTTGAGGCTAAAAAAGCTGTGACTAGGTGCTGCGCGCAACGCATGATGAGCTTCCCGGAACGACTGATCCGTTCCTGGCATGTCAATACCTTCCTTTCAAAGACTAGACGGCTTCCCCGGGCGGTGGAGGTACAGCATGGTCCTCCAATGAAGGGCGATAAGCGGTGATCACAGTAGGGCGATCAGGTTGGACGACAATGATCGTTGATGATTACACAAGAGCAAGTACAAGAACGTGAGGCCATTCGGCTACGCAGCCATAGGCCTTCGTAGGCGAAATGGGTGAATTGGGTCGAAAAGTCCCAAGCCGAACTTCTTGCGCAGACAACCTGGCGTGAGGGTTGATCAAGCCGGGCAGAAGCGTCCAGGAGAGGGGCATTGATTTTCCGTCGGTCGTGTTGGCCTCGCACCCGGTACAGCCGATAGTTGCGGAAGGATCCAGGTGGGGACGGCAGTCACCGCATTTAGGGTGCGAATTACCTGATTTGGTTCAGGTGCAAAAAGGTCACCTGACCGTGGGAAGGAAAGATCTTCCCCTCCTTTTCCAGATAAGATAGTTATAACGACCTGTATCTACCTGACTTAAAATAGTAATATCAATCTTAACTATCCTAGGCCAAACAAGGGGATCTCGCCTTCCCTAATCTTGGCAAGGCGGGCTTAGCTAACATGGACTGACTCGGCCAGAAGATCTTTTCTTATCAATAAATTTTTTTGGCTAAGGCGGGCTTCGCCCATCTATCACTGACCGGGCAAGGCCGCTTTTACTCGACTCAAATATCTTCGAGCTCAGACCACCTTTTTCCCCGTCTCAGCATTCCCCCTCGATGCCATCTTACTCCTCCTCCGACGGCTCTCAGCAGGCCAACCCCTTCATAGAAGGCGGGGCGCAGCACTGGAGCCAATCCACCGGAGACTTCTCACCCCCCACCCAGCTCATCCAAAGCGATACACAGTCGGTCGCAAGCCGCGACTGGCTCGAAAGGGCATACCGAGATGCGCGCGACGATTCGACACGGAGGGTCGTACTTGAGTTGATGGTGTCGGAGCAGAGCCGGCGGGACAGGGCCTCTGATAATGGAGGGTTAGCTCTCTTCGCTGGTCAACACAACAACATCACTTACGCTCTTGCATCTCCACCCTCAGATCCTTCACAGCCCCTTTGCAGCTTCCGCCGAGCGTCTCGCAGCCCTCACATCCGCCGCAGCGGCCTCCTAGCGACGTCCTCGCCCTCACGCGCTCGTCCGATTCGTCCAACGACCCATCCACGGGAGCCGTAGACATCGACAGCCTTGCTCAGCGCGTCACCAGGCTAGAGAACAGGCCCTCATGCCATCGACCTAAGAAGAAGAGGAGGCTGGCGGCAGAGGCACCGCCGGACGATGGCGTCGGGGACGAGCCCGAAAACCTCATCACCGCCATTCCCAAGAAGCGGCTACCGACAGCGGACCTACGTATCAACAACTATCTGCAGGTACGGATCAATTTCCACGGCCATCATCTGAGATGACTTACCATCATAGCGGGAGCTCCTCTACAAAATGTACGACCTCGTCGGATACAAGAAGGGTGTACTGTTTCTCCCAGACGTAAGCGACCCCGACTCGCCCGAGGGTGAGGCCACCTTGAGATTCAACTTCGGCCGTGGGATCAGAGCGAGAGAGAACGTGATCATCTTTGAGCGTGCTGTGTCGGAAGTCCTGAAGGACGAGGAGGTGAGTGGTCTGCATGCCGGTCAACACAACAACATCACTTACTCGATGTGTAGGTGAGTGATCATTCTCCAGTCAACACAACAACATCACTTACTCGATGTAGGGACCAGAAGGCAGGGTCGACCACAATCCTGATCTTCGTGCGCGCTGGCTGAACAAGGAGGTACTGCACGTACTCATCCGCCGGAGCTTCCCTCATTTGGTCCGCTCGTGGAGAGCTCAGAAGGCTGCTGTTGTCGATGGTGGGGTTGAGAAGCGAGCCAAAGAAAGAGAGCAGCGGCGTACCGAGAGACGGAAAACGGTCAGTTCCTTGCTCTGAAGCGGCAATTTGCAGAACTCACCCAAATCTCAGCGTGCCGAGAAGTTTTGCGCTGGCATCGAAACCTATTGCAAGGCTCGCCATATTGCTTGGGCTCCCATCCAGTCGCAGCTGTCCCAGAATGATTGGCATGGCGATGAGTGGAGTGCCGACGAGGATGGCGAGATGAACCCTGGCTGGAGAGCGCAGCTTTACGCAACGGGCCAAATCACGGCCAAAGAGCGCGATGACCCGAAACTTTGCGTACGGGAGGAGCGGAGGCCGGTTTGGAAAAACAAAAATGTCAGTGAATCGATCCGCAGAGGAATTACGCACTGAAGTCTTGCAGCTGTGGGAGTGGGAAAAGCAGCTCATTGCGGATCGACGCACCGAAGGGGGGAAACAACCTAAGGACACGAAACGGGTTGATCTGGGGCGTGTCTCGCACCTGATGCCCATTAAAGAGCCTTACGACTTCATGCTCGACGCGGACTGGGTCGAGGAGGAGCTGCCGAAGTTCTCGAAGTGGGTACGCCGTCCAGGATACCCATCGCACGTCCCCGAAGACCTCTGCGATGAGATGATCGGAGGCTCTCAGCCAATCACACCTGCTGCACAGGTGTGATGTTGTTGTGTTGATCGTAGCTGATGCGGCTTGGGTTTCTCTGAGTGAGGTCGTCCTGTTGGCCTGGGTGATGTTATTGTGTTGACCGAAGATGCTGATGAGTTCTTCAGTCCTGTGAGTTCGCGGCGGCCAGAGTACTTACTTTGCACCGCTATCTACCATACAAGCATTGCCCCTAAACTCAGTAGTTTTGACAGAGTGCAGTTTATGAGAGTACATAGCCTTGAGCTTCTTGTCCTACAACGATCGACCGTTCTAGAGTAGATACTTTAGTTAGGCAATGATCATGCTTCTCCTTGCTTACCTGGCTCATGCCGATAGTAATCCATATCTGTTTCCCCCAAGCCTCCATTGTGCAGCGTGCAGCCATCCCATGTATATCGTGCGCCAGTATTAGCGGTTGTACGCCAAAGTCGTCCCGAGACTGGTACCGCTGGTGGTGCCAAAAATCCACTTCAAGCTCCTTCCTGAATACCCTTAAGCAGTGTCGCCCAAACCCAAATGGAAACGTACAAATCTTGGTAAAGGTGGGCATGTGGTGGCGTATGCTGAAGAGGGACCAGCCAAGCGACGACGGCAAAGGTGAGTGGCTTGGACAATCCTCTCTGCGAGTGTCGAAACACTTCTCGCAGCTCGCCGACCCACTGTGTACCCTGCTGCACTCGATACAGGATAAGCGAATCTGACTTACTATGTTTCTCCTCCCGTGCTGTCACAATGCGCCTGTCGCCAATGCGGAGCTCGGAGTAGAAGGTCGCTTTACTGGTGAGAAAGTTGGCACCGAACGGGGCGTCGGGATCGCCTGCGCGGTACAGCTTGAGCTCCGGATGATGGCGACCGTACCAGTCCAGCAATTCGGCCTGCCGCGCTTGACCTAGTCGTACAATTCGTGCCGTGCCAGACGGAAGGCAGCGCGAAGGGCTACCTGAGGCCTCCTGCTGTTCCGCTGCCATAGCAGCTAGCGTTCCAAGCCGAGCTACATCCCGTGTTCGCTCCTCCAGCCTGATGGCGAGCCAGCGCGCGAGGCGATCTTGCTCTTGCTGAGCGAGAATGGCGTTCTTTTGGCGGTTCAGGTGAGATATACAGGTTGGTTCGGGGAAGAGACTTACCATTCGAGCCAGACTCATCTCGCGCTTGAACTCCCTTGCAAAGGTAACCTCGACCGCTCCTCCTTTATGCCCGTTTGTCTCGAAGGTCTTTAGGACCTTATTCAGGCGCTCGAAAAGGAACGTCCAGAAGCCATGGACGGGACCGTATCGGCGGACCTGAGCCGCCATGTGGGTCACCCAGTGGAACGTCGGGGTGACATTGGCTTCACCATATATCTAGATCAAGTGAGAGGGTAAAGAAGGTGAGCACATCAGCATCTCCTGTGTGATGTTGTTGTGTTGACTGTATTGCATACCTCAACATATTCTGCGAAAAACTCGAGGTACAGGTTTGATGCCCGTACCAGCTCCTCCTCGGTCAATTCTCTTCGCGTGTATATCTTCAGCACACACGCGAGTTTCAGATAGTTCCCCGCTGCTTGAGGATGTGCGCGAGAGGTGGACTTGAGGAGAACCGGCGGTATCTGCATAAGTTAAGCAGATGATTCTGGCTGAAACGCAAGGCACTTACCACGGCCGGCCCGTACAGAACGGCAAGAGCTCTCCACTCGTCGGAGGTCAAGCTACCACCAGCAGGGTAGCCCACCTGGGTCGGAAGACGAGCATACCAGCTCGGCATTTCAAACGTGCTCAAGGCATCGTGGATATCGTCGAGTTCACGCCTGACTCCACGCTTTGTTCGCTCTCGTAGTACGGTCTTCTTGGGCTCTTGCTTGCCTCCGCCGACCCAGGTATGATACCATAGAGTTTTGGTAAGACCTAGGCCAAAATCAGCTTAGTAGTCAGAAGGTCAAGTGGCTCACCTTGGAGAAAGGTATGCATAGGATCGATTACCCCCATGCAGACCGGATCGAAGTATGGCAAACGGTTGAATTCCGACCACCTCACCCCATACCTCTTGACGTACTCGTCCGCTTCCTTCTTGCTAGCGACACCCTGTTGAAGATCGTATAACCTGGCCGCACGTCGTTTATGGAGCTCGCCATCCCGCAACGGAATTCCCTCTGTCTGCCATCCGGACTTCAGCATGGCGCTACGCTTGATTTCACATTGCGTGCATGGACGCTCGGAGCTCCGTTGGTCTGCAAAGCCAGCCATCTTACAAAGGGCTGGGTGATCGCAAACTAGCGCAAGCAAAGCGACTCTGACTCTGCGCCCTGTATAGAATGGATCACGTTAGCGGCTGTGATGTTGTTGTGTTGACCGACGAGGCACACCTTCGGGGTACTTAGGCGTCTTCAATACCACTCCATCCCTCCAGAGTAACAGAAGATCGTCAACAAGCGGACGAAGGAACCGCTGTAGCTGCTCTGCGTTCGGCTCTTTCGGTCCAGGGAGAATACCGATTAGACAGAGATTACGGACGCGAAACCTAGACAGCTGAGTGAGGAAAAGGTGCGAACAGAGAGGTAGCCCACCTAAGTTCAGGCGGAAGATTGGCAACGCAGATGGACAGTGGCCCAGTTGAATGAGACTCAGCAACCGTGGATTGATTCGGGTTGAACCAGTCCATTGAAACGAGTACCCCTAGGCGTAGTTCTCGTTGCTCGTCCGCTTCCTCTCGAGATCGCGGGAAAAACGGCTTATCGTCTGGCCCTTTCATGTTCTTCCATACGCTGCCGTCTTGAAGGCGTGCGTAGACATCGGGCGAGCTCATGTTGTCAAGGTAGGATTCGCAAGCGCTCTCAAAGCCCGGTTGAGCCAGAAAATCAGCCAACTGCGCGGAAAACAAATCGTATGGCGCTTCCCGACGCGCCCGAGGGTTGCCGGACTTTGAGGCAAGCATATACAATGGCTCCAAGCATGCAGGACAGTGTCGCTGCCAATCAGTGCTGGATTGTTTCTCCTCCAAGCCCAACTCGTCGGCCAGTTCCGTGTCCGGATGTTCTTCATCGAAGCCCTCGAACTCCCAGCAACTCGGACAGAGTGTCTTCACTTCAAAACGGTCCAGTAGTCGCATGCGTTTATAGATGGTCTTCAGCGTGCGGGGCGGAGCAGTAGCCTGGGAGAACGCCGCCGCCGAAGCCAAGACGCCAAGATGTTCGAGGATGCCGTATACAAGCGTTGCCAAGAGAGCGCAGGCAACATGGGGCAGCTGATAGTGAGCGTGCATGTGTAGGAGCACAAGGCAAAACCCGCGCACGGCGGCATTGGCATGGACCGACAGAAACCTCTGAAAAGGCTCTTCCGCAGCCAGCTCGAATTCCCGCTCGGTTGATGTTGTGAGGAGCGGAATGTGTAGTTCCTCAACAGAAAGGCCATGGTCGGGCTGGTTTCCGATCTGCGATTCGTCCCAGATGCGAGCAGGGCGTTCGGAGCGAGAAGAGCGCAGTCTTGCTCTACCAAGTGCTCCTGGAGGCGGTGGGGGAGGAGGCGGAGGGGGAGGGAGGAAGGCGGTCGTGAAGGCGGTCGCTTCAGGAAGGCTCTGAAGTGATGTTGTCGTGTTGACTGGGTCTTGAAGTGATGTTGTCGTGTTGACTGGGTTCTGAAGTGATGTTGTTGTGTTCATCGGCTCCTGAAGTGATGTTGCTGTGTCGACAATCTGAGCCGACGTGAAACCAGATGGAGGATGGTACTGATCCTGTTCGACTTGGTGAGGCGCAGGAGTAGGGAGTATCTGGGAAGCCGAAACCACAGAGAACGTCACTTCAGGTTTCTCCTGAAGTGATGTTGTTGTGTTGACCAGTTCAGCAGGTGGGAGATCGAATGGAGGGAACGGTTCGCCTGGTCGAACCAGAGATGAGCAGGGAGGAGGAGGAGGAGGAGGAGGAGGAGGAGGAGGAGGAGCTGTAGTTGGAGATGGAGGCGAGCAGGTGTATTCGGGTAGGCGTTGAATTCCCTCGTTCGTCAATATATCATCATCTCCTCCTGCCGATTCCCCCGCTGATTCCTCCCAACCTGTTGCCGGCTCTCTCCAACCCCCCATCCATTCGCTTGCCTGAGATCGCAACAACCCTTGACTAGTAGAGGCTTGCGAGGGTGCACCCAGGACTGGCGGACTAACGAGTGCCATCTGAGACTCTCGGAAGGTATTCGTACGCTTGTGCGTACGAATCGACTCCCGAGTCCATTGTAGACCATTCGGTCGTGCGGGCGTCTTGCAACCTGAGCACTGGCACCAGATATCTTCGAGTCGTCTAGACGGGATAGCTTTCTGTCTCTTCTTGCTGGCACCCATGTGTGACGCGCTGAGAGGTGAAAATCTATATGCGGGTGTAAATTTCTTGCAGAGCACGAGCCTGACATCTGAACTCACCCAACGTTGACCAGTAAGTTGAAGCTGTATTTCAACAATGATGGAGTGGACGAGCACGATGATTAGGCTAGGTCGGGGAGGAGGACGTCTGACCGGTCAAACGTACGCATGCGGTCAAAGCGGATCGGGCTCAAAGTACTTGGACCACATGCTTCGACCACACGGTTCCCTAACTTCGGCGTATTAAGTAATAGTTACCGGTTCGTCAACACGAAAGAATGGATTAAGTTGGTTTGGCTCTGTCAGCCCTAATACAGGATATGCCACTAGGGCGGTACAAACAAGGAGTGATCCGGGAAGTGCCGCTAGGCGGCCTTCTTTACGAGAAAGGATGGAAGGGTAGCAGGAATGCATGAGCTAGAAAGGGCTTGTGTGTTACAAAGCTGCTTGTTGCTCTTATGGAAGAGAGAACTAATCAGCAGAGGTAGTAGAGAGTGATGAAAGGAAGGTGTAGTCCACTCCGTGTTGTACGGTTGTGGAGGTCGGAGGGATCTGGAGAGGTTGCAGAACTTCAAGAGGTTGGAAATTCTTCGAGAGGTTTACGAGGGATGAGAGTTTCAAGAGGTTGGAATGGTTCGAGTGGTTCGAGTGGTGCAATAGACCGCAGAAGTTAGGCGGACGAAGCAATCAACCCGCTCGAACGAGCCGTACCAAATTGACGGGTACGCCTCGAGCGCAGGGCAGCCTGCTGCCTTCTCATCTGCTGCGCTTCTTCTGCCACCTTGCGGGCTGCTCTCTCCTGGGCATCTTCCCTCACTACGTCCCAGTCCACCACCACCTCGATGCGTACACGCCTTTGCTTCTTGGGAGTCGGGGGAGGCGGAGGGCTGTAGACAGGAGGAAGATCATGCCTACGATACGCGGGCAGCTCTTCGTCGCCGGAGGCAACATTAGAGATGTTGTTGTCCACAGCAGATAGATCGAGAGCATCGGTGGAAGAAAGCGGCGTGTAGACAGGAGGGGGAGGACTAGGAGCTGCCAGAGAGACCTCTTGAGCAGAAGTGATGTTGTTGTGTTGACCGGCGAAGACCGCAGAACCGGCGGTATCGGTGGTGGTGGTCGCAGTGACGGCGACCGGGCTACCCCTCAGGCTGGTAGCGGAAGTGATGTTGTTGTGTTGACCGGCGAAGACCGCAGAACCGGCGGTATCGGTGGTGGTGGTCGCAGTGACGGCGACCGGGCTACCCCTCAGGCTGGTAGCGGAAGTGATGTTGTTGTGTTGACCGGCGAAGACCGCAGAACCGGCGGCATCGGTGGTGGTGGTGGTCGCAGTGACGGCGACCAGGCTACCCCTCAGGCTGGTAGCGGTGCTCCCCCTCAGGCAGGGAGCGGAAGTGATGTTGTTGTGTTGACCGGCGAAGACCGCAGAACCGGCGGCATCGGTGGTGGTGGTCGCAGTGACGGCGACCTGACCCTCCCGAAGGCGAAGGGTGTCTTGATTGGTCTCAAGTTGGACGGAGGAGTGTGCAGCGTTCACAGGGCAGTGAGTAGCTACAGAGGCAACTGCAGTGACGGCAGCTAGTCCCTTCCGTAGGCAGTGGGCGAATTTAGCGATGTTGTGGTGTTCAGGAGAGGCGCTTGCGACGGTAGCCTGCATGCCCCGAGCGACCCCATCGATCGCCCGCTCGGGGCCCGCATATCCAGAGGTACGACCATTGGGGAGCGAGCCTACAGATTGTCAGACCATGGAGTATCGAATCGAGGGTATATGGGCGTACGAGGGCTCTCATCCGCCTTTGCATGATCAAACGAGACGTTAAGCAGCCGCCCAGACAAGCCCCCCTGGCATGAAAGCATTTCGTTCTGTCTGGTGTTTACTGTGGCACGAAGTCAGTCGATCCATAGGGAGTCTACTTGGTAGATTACTTACATGAACTACGCAGGTCAGTAGGTAGACGAGAGGGTACGGAGAATATTGCTGATGTTGGTTACAGTAGTACTAGTACGAGGAGGAGGAGGAGGAGGAGGAGGAATGAGGCGATGAGCTAGCCCTTTGTCAGACCAGGGACTTTAGATGCCGCTCCTTCCTGATATGGTAAAAGGCAGCATCGGGAGATTGATGTTCTTTGTTGTTTGATTATTGTCTGAAACCATTATCATTTGACTATAATGCTACTCTTTGGACGACCTCTGCAAGCTCTACAATATTGACTTCTAGTCGTGAACGGAGCTACGTGGCGACTTCCACCATATTCGCTCAAATCCGCTCCGGAAAACGAGCGATGACTTCTCGAGGCGATACCAGCAGCCTCGTGCCCTTCTGCTGGCGATTGCCAAGTCCTTCGTCGGTCAACACAACAACATCACTTACCAACCATTATTCCCACTCGACAATAGGATCATTTACTCCCTTCGGATTCAACCTCGACTCAAAATCAAGTTGTGGCGAGCCGCCCCTAAACTACATTTCCGCGCGGGTGATAACACCCTGCGCTCACTCGTCTTTGCTCTCCCTCTCTCTCATCACAACCGCCACCATGTCCGACGTCGAAATCGACGTCTACTACGACTGCAACGGATCTCCCACTTCCTTCAACTCGCTCTCGCTCCCGAACGTGTCGCCCGCCGGCTCGGAAAAGGTGGGGCTCAACGTGAGCCTCCGCCAGGCCTCGACGGACACCTCGTCGTCGTTCTCTTTCCCCCTCTTGGGCAACAAGGGGAAGGAGAATATCGACGTGCCCGATGCTGGGGGGGCAGGGGGAGGAAGTGGGGGAGGAACTAAGCTTACGCCGGAGGAGAAGGCGATACTGCGTAAGGCGTATCGCCTTATGGAGGAGAAGGGGATTGGGGTGATGGATGAGGCGCGTTGGGACGGGGATGGGGATGGGAAGGATGGGGAGAATGTGGGGGGCGTCTTGGTGAGTACGCCGGTCAACATGGCGCATACACCTAGCTATATGCTAGTGTGTGATGTTGTTGTGTTGACCGGCGAAGGCCAACACGAGTCATCAGTACTAACGCTCGCCGCAGACGAGCATTGAGGAGCAGGACGGCGCTCCTGAAGAGCAAGACGGCGACGGAGTCACCGTTGTCCGTATGGACATCTCCCGCCTCGACCTTGACGAGCTCGAGGCTCTCCGCGAGCCTCAGATCGAGCTCGAAACGGCCTCCGTGGTCGACTTCGAGGCGGAGAAGGAGCGCGTGAGGAAGACCGCCGAGGTCTTCGCCCAGAAGACCGCCCTGTTCGAGGAGGACGTCAGGGAGGGCCGCATTAGGACTGGCGTTGGGTTGACTCGCCGTGCCGAACTCGATCGCATCTGGGATGCGACGGTCAAGGCTGAGCTCGCCAAGGCCCGCGCTGCCCGCCCTGCCGAGCCCCTCAAGAAACGTTGGGCGGACTTCAAGATGCTCAACGTCGTCCGCATGGATCATGCGAAGACGAACGTCAAGACGGCCGCCAAGAATGGCTGGGAGAAGGTCAAGACCGGCGGAAAGGCTACGGGCGAGTTCGTTGTGGACCACAAGGCGGAGATCGCGAAGTTGACCGTGGCTGGCGGTAAGTATTTTTTTTAACCTTTCATTCTAATTAATCTAATCCTTTCGTAGGTTATATGGCTCTCACTCATGGCCCCGCCTAGCGAATACCCCCCACAGAATGATTCCTGCCCCACAATTCCTGTTTTCTTTTCTTTTTTCATTGTAAATTGTTGTGTTGGCCTTCGCCGGTCAACACAACAACATCACATTAGTGATGTGGTTGGCGCCTGCGGCCAACACAACAACATCACTTCACACCTGTCGTTACAAGAGCCCTACTGTTACTGCTAGTACTACTAGTTTAGTACTATTGAAAATGAGAACTGTCCTTACCGCGTTTACTCTGCTTCAGCCGGCCTCTTCTAGCAACCCTTAAGAAACGAGTCCAGGCGAGCTTTCCCTCGCGAGTTCAGCGCGTATTAATTACGACTTAGTTTTATCAATTTTTTCTACGCCAGTTCAGACAGTTTAGTACGTCTGAACTGGCCTAAATAAAATACAATTCAGCGCTACTAAACTATATCAGCACAAGCTGACCAGAGACCCTTCCCTTCCCTTACCTCATCTATCCTGCCTCAGGTAATCCGCACCCTAAATGCGGTGAGTCGCTGGTAAACGGACGACGCAGGCGCTTAGTTGGCGTCTGCAAAGCGGAACACGCGCGACAATCAAGCAACGATGCGAGAGTGAAGCAGAAAGGTGGTGGTTCTTCAATCAGGCGGCAGCGGACGGGACAATGGAGCAAGAAGCAAACAGAGGCCAGCGCACGAGCGGCACATAATCGCGAACCTCAGCATAATGCCCGTGCTCGGCGGCAGATCTGCTGGGGCTTCTGCAGATGGATGGCAGTGACGCGCGAGGGGCTCGGATATCTTCGGGCCGTTCGCGAACATTCGCACATTTCGTCAAAAGAGCAAAGGGTAGGCGCAGCTGGTGCGATCGTGGGCCGAAGGGTTGCGAACCATGCTGATCTGGCGCCGAATATTGCAGAATGTTCGATTTGGGTCATTGCCATTACGACCACCGTTCTGCGGCATTCTTACCGTAGATGATTGATAGCGTGATCACCTACTAATGGCAGAAACCCCAAAGCTTCCATGAGTGCGACGAAGAGGTTCGCATTCGATCAGCTGCAAAACCAAGAAGTCCTGATCCACAATGAGTTTGTTCAGGCCTAGCGACAGAGATGGACACCACCGCATGGTGGCATAATCAGCTCCATAGCATTCCAAACGAAAATGTAATACGCCCGAGTAGCTCCAGTAAGCCCCGACCCAGATGCGATGATAGTCAAGAGACAAGAAAGAGTTGGGAGCTCTCGGGAATGGGAGGCATCGGCGCCTCGGAGGCTAAGAACCGGATGTAGCACAGGTCACGCACGTCACGCAAGGCCCTGCGGGGCCGATTTCGCCGGCGGCTGAGTGAGTCGTCTCGTCCGTTCAACACACTCGGCAGGCTTAGTATGTAATTCCAGCCTGAGATAAAACCCTTTATGGCTTGAGACAACTCGTACAGGTGGCGTGGCGTGGCAGGAGTCGATCCCACTACCGAACCGGCGCCGAATCAAAGCAAGTCTTTCCATCTTTGATCGTATTTTGGGTGTGCGGAACTGCGAGGCGCGGATGCCGGAAAAAGCATATGGACCGCGCCGCGGCTAGACTTACCCCGAGGTTGCGTGTCAACAACAATATTGGCATATCCCGGAGGCGATCGAGCGTTAAACTTTCACTCGTGACTACCGCCATGCCAAACAGGGCCAATCACAGATTATGGGCCCAAGCTGTCGTCTTGCGGGCCTCAGGAAAGGAGAAGAGCAGAATCAAGTATTGCCGAAGAATTGTTGGGGCGCTAAGCGGAAGAGCAACGCAAAAGATCAGCCACCACTGTTTGGGATGAATGGATGTGATGAAGTCAAAGCAAACTGTTGAGCGGAAATAAACACCCTTTGCCACAGCCGAGCCCTTCTACTGTACATACTTCATCGTGTATCCGGGCCTGGCACCTTCCTGAGAACCAGGAACATTCCGAAGTCTGAGTCTTTTCGCAACGTCAATATCAAAAGGACAGCAGGACAACGGCAGGAAAAGTGAAAAACGTAACATGCCATGTAATAACAGCGTGATTACCATATAAGGTATTTATGGAAGCAAATTGTGCCACAACCGAGTTTTTAGTCAGCATGCTTAGCCTCGCCCATGTCGCTGATATGAGTTTCGAGGCCAGAGCGGGAAACGCGACCGCCCGCCAGGATACGGCATCAAACCGCCCCCTGTTCTATTGATGCGCAGATGCCAGCGGCCGTGGGAGTGCGCGTGAAGATGACGGAGGTGTGAGAAGATGATGGCGAGACAACCGAAAGGGGAGCTTGTGCGTTCCCGAGCGCGAGCAAATTCTGCGTCCTCATCGACAGCGACCGGAACGACGGCCTGCGCGACAACGTACTCCACCCTGAGCAAGAGGGAGGCGGCTTGTGCGACACACCTGGGAAGACAGACAGGGGGATCCTGCTTCCTTGCTTCTTCCCCTTCCTCTTATGACAGGGCAACCCGAACAGATGTTGTCCGATGGAAGGGGCAACGTCGATCGGTTGCTTGGGCCTCGTCACGCTAGAATAGAACTGACAATATGTAAATAGCATAGAAAACAATGGTAGTATGGGACGTCGTTCTGCTATGAGCGTCCCATCATTGTTAATCATGCTGCGCGACGTTGGCCATTGCCGGCGCCATCTGCAAGAAGAGGATGATTCTCGGTGGTTCCCATCCGTTATTCTGGTCGTTCGGAGCAGGTCGACAAGGGGATGAGCAAGCGACCGCGGAATTGGAGGAGAAGATGCAAAGAAGGCGGCCGAGGTGGCGACACGGGGTGAAATTTGGGTCTCGCGTTACTTGGGCCCCAATTTCAGTCATGGACGACCCGTATATTCTTCCGTCATCGCGCGGATCTCAGATGGGCGCGCGGGCAAAGTTTGGTTCCGTGATTTTCCTTCCACGGGAGCGAGCCCCCATTCCAAATTTGGCGTGGAATTTTCATGGCCATCATGATGCATGCGGTTGGGTCCGCCCTATCCGGTTGACAGCGGCGGGCTGGCCAAGGAAAACGCCCGCGGTTGCCTCATCGAACACACACGTACTCCCTATGCTGCCTCCTTTCTCCTTTTCGCACCCCCTCGGCCTGCGCCTTCGCCCCCTGCCGGAACTTGAGTTTCGGCTGTGCTAGACCTTCCCTCTGGTACAGGGAAACGCCTGATCGCGCATTGATCGAAACGAACTTCCTTGGAGCCGGCATGGCAGCAAAAACAGAGCTCAAGAAATCGGCCCCGTAGCGCGAAAGAAAATTGCAATTATTTGCATCATCATTCGCATACGCTTCTGCACCTTCCTGCTGAGGAAGAGGTAAATCATACGCCAGAGTTGGGTCGATACCCGGTTCATCGGGCGTGAAGCTCTGCGGGTCACAGAGACGGAGAGACATCAACGCAAAGGATCAGACGGGCTTGTCATTCGTGTGTCCGATTAGAGTTTGAGTGATTGTCTCTGGTGGAGAGAGATGGTCGTTGGGTCCCTTTGGGACAAGCCTGTGGTATTGGGTCCGGGACAAGAGAGGCCGCGCGATCCATTGTATGTAATTCAAATCCAGCACCCTGTTTAGTGGTGCCAATGCAGCGCCGCCGTGCCTCAGCCTGGTGCTCCTAGATGCACAGCAGTTCCGATGGTGGGACCCGTCGGCGAGCGAATCGAGCAGTGACCGCGCGAATGAAAGGAAACAGAAAAAAACAGTATCTTTGCAGTCGACCCGCGTATCATAATGGTAGACCCGTTTTTTCACTCTTTCCTCCTTTTTCCTCCGATATCTTCTAGAGTCGTGGGGTTGGGAAGGCGCCAGGAGAGTCTTGCGGGTTCCCGATTGGAATGTGACGCAGTCGTCGGGCGCTCCCATCACCGGTGTCCACGCCAATGCGCATGCACACGGCCATCATCGTCCAGGGCCACCACCCATTCTCGTCCGAGCAGCACAGACACATGCCCTTGTCTGTGAAGCACCAAAAACATCCCCCATTCACCCGTTTCGCGCGCTTGCCTCGGGCTGGCCTGAAAGTGAACACCCGTTGCCCTGTGCCGCATCCGTATATGCCGTATGCCGGGATGCTCTGACGTGGCTTGAAACAGAAACAGGTCGCACACGAACGCCGCCTTGCCCGCCCGCCCGGAAGTGTCATCCATCCATCCCATCGTTTTTCTTCGCCCGTGCTCGGGCCTGAGCTTCTTTTCCTACCATGGGATTTTACCCTCGGCTCCTGCGGCTGCAGCGGCGCGTCGGGCGAAGAAGGCCAAGGGCGCGACAAGAACAGAGTGTGCAACACCACGCGCGAAGGCTGAGCTCATTACATTGCAATGGGCGATGGGACGCCTGATTGCCTCATCCGGTCCTCCTTTTCATTTTTTGCCCCGTCGCGGTGTTGAGATCAGCCTACCCGGGCCTGGGGGGGTGCGGCGATTAGTGCGGGCTTGTCGGCTTCTCCTGCTGCCAGGGCGCGGCGTAGTCACCCAACGCTCCCTTTCCGCTATCCCCGCTCACCTTCGACGCTTCCCCCTCCTCCTCCTTACCCTCCCCTTCATTCGGACCCTTTTCTCACTTGCCTCTTAACCTCACCACGTCTGATCCAAACTAATGCCCTTCCCGCCGCCCTTTCCCCCTCCCCCTCCTAACCCATCCTAACGACCATCCCCTCTCATGGCTTTGCTGCTCACTCCGCACCCAGAGCCTGCACACGCCGTCCCCTGTTCTCGTTCTCGTTCACGTCCTTACCCGCATATGCCCGGAGTCGTCTCGCCCACCGCTTACGCCGCAGCCCTGCCCGTCCTACTCCTCACGCCCCCAGACCAACCACGACAGATTGTGAAGCGCCAGAGTGTCGAGGTTGATCCCCGTCACGTCGCGCATAGAGGAGCACTCGCCACAGCAGGAGCAGGAGCGGTTGAGCGGAGATATCCAGAGAAGGTGCAGATGCAGGCACAAGATGCTCGGCCATACACGTCAGGCCACGCGCGGCAGACGTCCGCACACCTTCAGGTGCCTGCGGCGACGCAAAGACCCGTTTCCCAGCCAGGTAAGCGGCATATATGCGCGCATACATTCGCTGAAGACTGATCCCTTGCAGCGGTAGGCCCATCGAACCCCCTGATGGCGTACAGAAACGGGGCGAGCACTTCCCAAGTTTCGCTTTACAACTCTCCCGTCTCGCCGCCCCACGAGACGTTCAACGGCCGGCCGTACCCGCAACATCCAGGACCGAGCCCGGTTGACTACGAAACGGCACCAGTGGGCGAGCAGCACCATCCTCCCCAGCACCATGTGCACGCCATTTCGCACGCCATGCAAGGCATGACTGTTTCCCACCCTACTTCCGTTCCGATAGGCTCCCGCCGACTCTCTGCCTCCTCGTCCAACGACCGACAGGTTGCTTCCCTGCCTGCTTCCACCAAACCCACCTTCTGGGACACGCCGTTTCCAGACAAGGCTTCGAAGGACAACACATCCTTGGCACGGAACACCTGCTCCATGATGTGCTACATATGGTACTCTAACTCGATCGGGCTACCTCTAACCGAGGTCGAGCAGCAACAGCAACAGACCCTGCCAATCGAAGAAGAGATCCGCGCACGCATGCAGTTCAACCCGTCGAAGGACTTCATCACTTTCATGCAAGGTCTCTTGTCGACCACCCAGCTTAGCAGAAGCGTGGTCGTTCTCGCCCTCTACTACGTATACAAGCTTCGGCAGAGCGCGTCTGTGCCGGCTTCGCGAGGCAGTGAGACGAGGCTAGCCGTGGCTGCCTTGATGTTGGCGAATAAGTGCGCATATATTTCACTCCTCTTTCACATCTTACTTACAGCATGACGCAGGTATGTGGACGACAATACCTATACCAATCGGACGTGGTCCGATGTCTCCCACCTACCGTTGAGCGACATCAACAAGGCAGAGGAAGAGTTTCTGAACGGCATCAATCACAATCTCTGCGTCAGCAGGCCGACGTATGATGCTTGGTTGAAGACGTTGAAGAGCTTGGCCACCGCAAGGGAGGAGGAGCATGCGGCCTATCTTGCCAAGCGTTCTGTTGTCCGGCCTCGCGGACCACAACCTGGCAAGCTTGTGCGAGCAAGATCATCTTCACCTCTGAAGCCTCGCCTACCCCACCCAAATCCGCCGACGACGTCTTATGGCTACCTGGTAAATGGGGAGACGGATGCATTCTACTCCTCACCAGCCTCGCCGATCCTTAATTCCAGCCCGCTTGTGAAGCCGGAACCTCTTTCCCCTACCATGCCCAGCGTGGGTGCGAAGCGGACAGTGAATGATGCCTTTTCGCCCGAGTCCGTACACACGGCTCCTCCTGCAAAGCGAGGTACAGCATGGTCGGCCATGCCCAACTCGCATCGTTTCGAACCCCCGGTGCAACTCCCGCCTCTCGTAATTCCCGGGGCTTCTAATTCTGCTGCAAGGCATCCGGCAAGACCTGTCGCCGCCCACCCGTCTGCCTACCACCGGCATCCCTCTGCCCACCACAACACCATACCCGCTCCGCAAGCTAAGAACGCTATACCCGATGTTCCCTTCACCTACAGTATGCCCGTACCATCTATACCCCCTGTTGTGCCTCTGGTCATGCCCTCTGTGCCCGCTGCGCAACACGCGCAGCCACCGCTGGCATCCGGATCTGGGAGCCAGTATGTTCGTGCTCCTTCGGTAGACACTTTGGCTGCCCCATACCAATTGCACAACCGCTTACCCAACTTCAACCGACCTCATGTGAGTACTTTTTTCTCATTAGCACCACTTCGCCGAGTTCTAATCATTTTACAGGACCTTTACTACTACTCTCTCGCTGCTTCTCCTCTTGACGTCCCGAACGACCAAAAGCCGCTCCGCAAAGCCGTCTTACGATATCATCATCCCGCTTACGAAGGTGCTCCTCCGCCTAATGTTCAGCAGCCCGCGATGTTCGGACCGGCTCAGCAGCAGCCGAACGGAGCTCTGATCCTACCGCCTCCACAGCCAGACCAACCTCGCGCACGGTCGGTCGTCTATTCCCGCGCCAATGCACAGATCGCACCGTTCGCCAATGCCGGCTCTCCCGGTGTCTATTGGACCGGAGCAAAGCGGCCATGGCAGCAGGAACCCACGCCGCCTTCTAGACCGCCTTCGACCCACTAATAGACGGCCGGCAATGGCCGGTCCTTCTCCTCATGGCCGGCCTACACTGCTTCGCCTCCCTGGTCGTCATTATGACTTCGTTCGTTTCTACAGTAGCGGCTCGCCGCGTTGCCACCGATGAATGCATGCCTACGCAAGCCCAACTTTACCACGCATAACATTTCGCCTTCTGCTTCTGCAAATGGTTTCTCGTGCTTTCCTTCGCACCTAACCGGGTAGCAGATTACGCCGTTCCCTTCTGACGATAAACTTCCGCATTCTCAGTCTGATTCTTTTCCCTCTAACGCATTTCTGATGGCCTCAACCCCCAATCTACTGTTTCTCCTACAACTGCATCCATCCGTACAATAAGCAATCACGTTCGACCCGCGCTTCCTTTCTGGTATTCTAGATTGTGTCACTATCATGACTTCCTACCCTGTATCTGCTTTTTTCACCAAGTAGGCATAGCAATCGGGCTAATGAGGCCGAGCCGGCATAATGAAATACGAGACAATCAACAAAGCAATGATCGGACCTCATGGCAGCTTACCCCTGAATGTGCTGAGATTTCTCAAGTCCCTGATGAGACCGAGATAGTACTTGGTGCAAGAAGCCTCGGTCACATGGAACCGATTTGGGTGCTTGACGTGCATCACTCGAACTTCGAATCCACCGTTGGAGCAGAGTCGGCACCACGTCAACACTTGCTTGTTGCATTGACGAACTCTGTCACATTCTGATCGATTGTGACTGTGGTAACTCTACTCACGAGGTCGCGGTGGTTTTGCGGGTTCCACAATCCCATAAGGCGGCTCCGGGCGAGACAAGTGGTATCCCTATTCTCCACAGAACAGAATAGATTGGTTGTATCGTAATGACGTTTCCAAGGTCGCTTACGTTTGAGCTGGCCTTGTCTCACGGTGCTCTTGCGCTCGTGGAGCGGAGGAGGCGTTGGGTGGACCGGTACATCTACGTAGCTTCCGGTTACGGGGGCCGAATTCACCGATGAAGAACGGGCCCAGCGAGAAGAGGGGGCGGCGGCCCAAGTAACCTTTCACATTCCATTCATTACCGATTCAGGAAGGACTCACAAAAGGCACACTTGGGTCCCGCTCGTATGTCGCGGGTCCTAAAGTGGCAAATGGGAGCCTTGCGTGGCGGCTCCCCCTTTCCGACGCCCGCACGGCTACGATTTCAACCTACCCTGAGAGGTCCCGAAGCCCAGTCCTTTACTCCGTCGTGGTTCTTCTTCCGTCTCACTCCGTGTGGGTGTGATCCATAATCTCCCGGCTGTCAAGAGGAGTTCAACGAGATCTAGAAAGATCTTCGCGATTGGGCGTGGGCGTGATTAATTCAGTCCAGAACACAACCATCGCCGGAGGAAAAACGCAGCCTATTCACTCGTCAGGGGTAATAGGAATGAAGTCGTGCTACGATTACATGATGCGTACTATGAGTAGGATGATGTACATGACTTGCGGGGGTGGCATCCGTACACAATGCCCTGCCGAGCCCAACGGCCCTCTTCTGCCTCGGACTTTTCCACAATCTTTCGTTTCAGGTCGGCAATCTTGGTCATTTAGTGATCGCCTCGGGTTGTTGCATATGGATCACGGAGGTCGCCCTGGCCACCCGAACCGCCCTCGAAGTCTCGTTTTGATTCCCGTTCCAGCGCTGCAGCTCGCGCCGCGTTCGACATCACGGCAAGCTTGCTATCCAAAAAGGCTTGAGTCCAAAAGTAGCCGGAAGCCGCGCCCGTCACTGATGACATAGAAGTTGCCGCGGATAGACAAGTCGGCCGCAGAGGGTTCGGCAGGAAGATTGATGCGTCGATGAGATGAAGAAAGAACCCGACGTTAGAGAAGAATCGGAAGATATCGTCAGCTCAACTGCAGTCAAGCGATCGAGAACAATGCGCAGCAGCACGGGGTGCTCGCACGCGCCGACTCGATCCAACATTAACTGTCAGAAAGACTTACGCAGCCCGGAGAACGTAGTCAGCTTGCGATTGAATCGGAAGATTCTGGCGGAGATGATCGCTAGGCGCAGCCGCAGAAGGCATGTCAACAACTATTCTTCTCAGGGTTGCGGAGGTTTTGGAGCAGCCCGCCCTGAATGACATCCATTCTTGACGGGCCGCTCCATGTGCCTCGTGCGCACCATCCAAGCGACCAACTCACCCGCAACCAGCCCTGAGGCCATGCCGGCGAATAGTCCTTCCCGTTGGGCCTCCTTCGAAGACACAATCAGAATGGACTACGAATGGCGAAAGCAGCTGGGCGATGCTCCCGCTTAGCTCACACGATTAGCTTGGCCAATCTGATTCAGCGTCAACAGCGGATGATCCGGGTGAGGCGCGGTCGGCGAAGTGGACATGGTGCAGGAGCCCGCGGATGTATGGTTGAAAGAAATGTTAAGCTGGTAATGCAACACTAGCAAACGCAATGGTGAGGTTCAGATGCCGGGTCAACGTAATGTGACCGGATCGAAAGCGGAAACAAGTCGCCTGCGCGTCATGTGCATTCCGTTTCGCGCTTCTTCCATGCTCTGCCTTCTCATTCGGACATCTAACTCGGGCATGCCCGGCATTTCTTCACTTCGGGGATAGACTGGAACGCAACAGCGCTTATCTCACCTGTCAAACCTCTAAAATGGCTGAATCACAAGCTGTGTTCTTGGCTGCCCAATCGCTCGCGCGTTTTGTACCAGATCGTTTCTTTCTACAAAAATTCCAGATCAAGATCACGGCGTGAGAGAGCCTCCCACATCCGTTATAGGTATGCCTTCCGCCCATCAGCAGTCGTTTGAGCCATGGAGGAAGAGGTTGAGTGAAAGAAATTACCGAGGCATGCCTAAGCAGGACTTCGTCAAATGCTTCGCCCCGATATTTCTCCCAGTACTATGATCTAGAATAGAGTCTCATTAGTAAGTGGAGCTTCCCCCAGTCTGAGCTGTGCTAGAATCCAATTCCTGAGACCTTGCAAATAACCGTCGCTCTCCGGCCTGGTGTGCGATTCGCTCGGAGATCCAGTCGAGACTTATAGACAGAGAAACTGCTACTTTCGTGTGGCCACGGAGCACTGCCGAGCAATAGCAATACATGATCTGCCTTGTCCGTCACCAAGGAAAAGAAAGACAGTAAAAACCGTTGAGCAGGCCAGGAAAAGCTGACTACCGCGTATGATTAGGCCACAGAAAGTCGTGCCCGCGCGCAAGCAGCAGAGAGCATGCTGTCTCCAAAACCATGAGATGTCATCAGCCGGGTGTGTCCGCTTATAACGAGGAGCAATGGTCAAGGAGATCAACATGTCCTGCGCATCGTCTGGTCCACTCTCATACGAGTTCTCAACCTTATTGCCTGGTAGGAGATGAAGAAAAGGACCCTTCAGGTATGTGTCGTTATGACTCTCCAAGCGTTCCCGAGAGCGCCCCGTATATATTAGCATCACAGAAGGACTGAGCGCCAGTGCGAAGGACACACGGCCAGAAGATCACAGACGCATGAAATCAGAGGACTACTGCCGTACAAGCACGGCTACACTCTCGACATGACTCGTTTGAGGGAACAGGTCAAATCCGCGCAAGCTAACAATCCGATACGCGCCGTTCTCCGCGGTCCTTCCCTCCAGCTCCTGCGTCTTCAGGAGCCAGCCGACATCCCGGGCTTGCGTATGCACATTACAGCTGACGTAGACCACAACCTTCGGGCGGAAGTCCAATAGTTGTCGGAGGAAGGGCTCGTCGCACCCTTTTCGTGGTGGGTCGATGACGACTGCCGTTTGCTCTGGTGGAAAGTGAGCGACAGAGGAAAAGATTGCGGAAGCGGTGCCCGTCTGAAAAGCAAATTTCTCTGTGGGAAGGTTGTTGAGCTTCAGGTTTTCGACGGCTGACGAGATGGAGTGGACGGAAATATCGATCCCGGAAATCGTCTCGAACGACGGGGAGAGCATAAGTGAGAACAAGCCACTTCCACTGCAGGACAATATCAGGCACCGCTGCAATGAAGACTACATGCACAACTCACCAGTAAGTATCGACAAGATGCGTAGGGTGTGGCAGCCCTTGTCCAACCGTGGCAGTCTCAATAGCCTCCTTCACATAATCCGTAAGTGGCACCAGCACCGAGTTGTTGTTCTGGAAGAACGCGCTAGCCGGGAAGGAGAACAAGTACGTCCCTACCCGCTCGTAGATCGTCGCAGCGGGCGAGGTGACACAGACGTGTTCATCGGCCTGCTCGGCAGAGGGCTGCGACTTGTCTGCGGGACCAGCTGGAGCGGCGTCGAGCATCGACCCTGCTACGCTGCCTTCGTAGGCTGCTGGACGGCTCTCGCTAGCATCGGGCTGGGGGAAACTGGGCGCCACATCTTCCATTGGTGCAGTGTCGGTATCATCGATTGTAGGTGCTTTCTCGTCCACATTGGCAATCTCTGCAGCAGACTTGTTCTCTACTGGTGCAGCCGCAACGGCTACAGCCTCAACAGCTGGATTGGTATTGATGTCGACCGGAGATAGTCGTGGCGCGGTTGTGTCGATCGTCCCTCCTCGACCGTCGTCTACGCCAATATCCTCGATGGCAGCAGCTTCGGCTTCCTTGGGAGCAAGCGCTTTTGTTTTGGGTTTCGGCGGCGCTTCCTTCGAGACGTTCGCGCCGGGTGGAGGGACGAGCGAGTCTCGCAGCAACAGCGTGGCTCCTCGCGTATAGTTTTGGATGGTACTGTGACGGTGGTTAATCACTGGATCAGCAGGCAGAGGAAACCACGTACTCTTGGACGTTCTTCCTCGCGATCTTCAGCCCTTCGTTGATGACATCCGTCGCAATAGGGCATTCCTGATCAACCAGTCAGGACCAAGTGATCAAACACATGTAGAACTGCACGCACCTCAATATCCATAACCTTCCTCCCCGGCCCCTTCTCATCAAATCCGATCCTCAGCTCCCAGTCACCCCGCTCGCCCAGCCCCGTATGCGACTTCGCATCTCCGTTCGTCTGAGCCTGTTGGGCTGGCTTATTCTTATTATGCCGAGATTTCCGCTGACCAGGAGGGGCGTCAAAGTGCGGTGTGATCTTGGTTCGGTAGCTGTATTGGTTAGGTGAAGCGATAGTGGGCAGGACGGTAGGGACGGAGGACTGGGGCAGATCTGGCACGATCGGTCGGTATGTGATGCACGCATATCGAGAATATATGCGCACCAGAGAAATGCTCGTACGCTCGGACGACGACTCGACGCTTGAAGTCCAGTTGTGTGTCATATGAGAGCATCTGGTACTGACATCCTGCACAAGCACCAAAGTATCGGCACTGTACTCGGGACTCGTCCCTCAGCTCGGAATTCGGCTCGATTATCTGACTCCAATCAGATCACCAGAGAAAGTGACAGATATGAGATGGTGCATACATTCACGAGCTTGGCTTCGGAGTAGCCATGCCCGTGATGGAGGATTCGAACAAGGATCTTCTCCTTCGGCAGAGCGAAAGGTGTGACCGCCGCCCACGGCGGATACGGTTCCGGCAGCAGAGCCAGCGAATCACCTACACAGTCCATCAGCTTTCCCACCTCCCGCCCATTTAAAGCAAGAGCGTACCAGTAGACGAAAGCTCCTCAACAGTCAACTCGATTTCCATTCCCTTCTGCAGTCCCTCCGGGGCCTCCCACCCGTCTGCATGCCCCAACTGCAGGCCTCGGGAAGCAAGCAGCCTCAACACCTCTTTCTGGAGGACATCGGCATGGGACCCAAAGTCCGGTGGAGCAGGAAGCTTGCGTTTCTTCTGCTTTGGCTGTCTGTTGCCGTTCTGGTTCTGGCTCTGCTTTGCAGTAGGCTGGTTTGAAGTGCTTGCGACCGCCTCAGCCTGAGCAGGAGGATCGAGCTCCAGTTTGGAACGTTTTGGTGACGGCGCGGTTGCCTGAGGGGTTGGCGACGAGCTCAGAGTTCGCTTTGACATGACTGGAAGACGTCTGCGAGGAAATTGGGCTAGTGCTCTGTATGCTAGCCGTGCTCGGAGCATCTGCCAATGCCGCTCGCAGAATTGCCTGTTCAGGGTTCACAAATGTTAGGATTTGGAGAACTGATGTGGCTGTACCGGCGCTTGTACCGGCGCTTACAGCGCTTTGTGCCCCATCTCTTCTCGCACGCAGGAGCAGAGGACATATCATTACGGGTCAAATCAATAATCTAACCAGTCTACAAGGTGTCGTGAAGAACAATAACAAGCACGGAAAACAGAAGGAGCAGCGCAGAGGACTCGCACAACGGCGCGTCCAAACCATACCAAACCAGCTAGAATCGCACAGGTTCCAACCCACCTCCCTCATCCTCATCCAATCTCCTTCCATCCACCGACTTCAGCCTCGGACACACCTTCGCCAGCTCAGACAGTACGAGATCACATTGATCCTTCGGCAGCTTCAGGCTGAAACCGTACAGCCTCTCTAAAGCAGGGAAGGAAGATATCGCATATATCCAGTTTTCCTGCAACGTCATGAGTCCTGCGGATCTTCAGTTGAGAAGCGTAGATGGAACGTACGATAGCCTCCTCACTCTCGTGCAGTGGGTGGACAGCCATGTCTGTGACACGCGTCATTGCCGGCCCTAGAAGGGCAACAGCAGTCGCACACCGCGCATTCATGCTCCTCGCGGCTACCTCCAGTCTCCTCAAGGTCGTTAAACCCCGCACGGCGCGGCAGAACGTAAGCACAGCCGCACTCTGAGGCATCGAGGACAAGAAGGGGTCGATCCAGATCCTTAGCTCGCGCAGCGGTCGCCTTCTTCCATCCGAGAGAGGGCAGACAAGCTCCAGGTATGCTTCTACGCGTGAGCAGCGCATCCTGAGGCTCTTGATATTGGGCAGTACGTCCGGTAGGAAGGCGCGTGGGATGACGCTCAGCGGAGATTCATCCCACAGTATGACATTCTCCAGCTCTGGATGAGCATAGAGGAAGTCGGGCGTGAGCTCGTGTGAAGCGATTCGGTCCAGAGTTAGGCTTTGCAGGTATGGCATACGAGTTTGCCAGAACGGGGTGAGGGAGACGGGCAGGGTTGTGGGGGAGTCATACTGGCCTATGTGGAGCCGGGCGAGATTGGGACACCGGTCTAGGACTTCAGCTAGAGAGAGGAGCAGCTTTCCTAGATTCATCCATCAGGATTGCAATGAGGATAATGGTATGAGTGTGGCGCACCGCCGTCGCTGACCATGGATGAGCATGTCCAGGTAAAGCTCGTATATCCCCCAAGGTGTTTGATAACCTGGATCGTCAGTCAGAAGGGAGCAATCAGAAGGTGGAAGCACATACACTTCGTTCCGGCTCCGTGTTACAAATATCCTGCAGCTGCACGCCCACGATGCTCATCTGCGATATCTCCGGACACGCCCATTTCAAGTTCTCGAAGAACCCCGCCAACCCCGTGATGCTAAAGCAAGCGATGACTACACTCTTCAGTGATTGGAAATGCGGCGCGACCCTCGTTGCAGCCTGGATCTGATCGTCCGACCATTTCCTGTCCGGGCGCTCTCCTGCACTTGTGGGCTTCTCGTGCACCTCCAGTCTCCGGACTAGGAGAGCTCGCCGCGGAACAGCGGACAGCTCGTCCCATTTCGATACATCGCCGCATGGGAGAAGGAGTCGCTGATACTGCACGTGGTCAGGCCAGAGCGTTGCCCGCCAGGACCGGTTCAGCATCGTGAGCGAGATGAGATCCCGCTTTGTCGTCGTTTCCAACGCAATGCAGTCCATGATCTCCGGCGGGAGCTGGGCAGCGATGGCCATGTCGATCAAGAGTTCCCAAGTTTTATCCAGTTGTGGGCGTTGGTGGACAGTGGTAGTGGACGAGTAGGTAAGAGATCAAGCGCATACACCCAGCCTTTGCCCGCCGCTGTTGAGGCGAGAAGGTGCCTCATGTTCATCGACGCGTCCGCTGCGCGTGAAGCTGGCGGTAGAGGCGTGATCGACGTGCCTCCGAGATTCGGCTCCGGTCGGAGGCAAACCCCGTGAGCTGCTCTCGCTTAGCGCCCGACCCCCCCACCGCTCTTCTCAAGCGCCCATCCGCTCAAGCAACCCTCTACCCTCCCTTACTGTACTTGCTGTCTCCAACACCCGTCTACAAGCCTTGCTACTGCAGCCATGGGTAATGATGGTGGATCAATCCCCGACCGACGCGATTTGGTCCGTACAAAGCCAAAGGCTGAGCAAGCAGACAAGCAAAGTCAAACCCGACAACAATGGTTTTTCTGCGCACTCTCAAAGGTGAGCTGACTCATTTCTCTCATATTCTTGGACTCTTGGCTGACTCGTGAGTGTAGAAACCGCTACAAAAGCCTATTGTCGGGTGTGAGCTAGGGAAGATGTACAATAAAGATGCCATCGTGGAGTATCTGCTGGATAAGAGCACATATGGAGACGGAGAGAAGATATGCGGGCATATCCGGTCACTCAAGGTTCGTTGTCTTCTCCCTACATTCCCATCTGTTGCTAATTCAGAATTGCATTAGGACGTGAAAACACTTACTCTAACATCCAACCCCGTTCAGACCCTTCCCCCCGACTCCGATCTTCCCTTTCCGCCGTTCGTCTGCCCTCTCACCGGGAAGGAGATGCTCGGCTCTATTCCTTTCGTCTTTCTCTGGTCTTGTGGATGCGTCTTCTCCCGCTCAGCACTGAAGGCAATCTCGACACCTGTTGAGGAGGCAGACAAGCGGAACATGGAGGAGGCACAGGGGGAGGGGAGCGGGAATGGCAGCGGGAGCGATAAGGAGAACAAGGCTGCGGATGGGAAGGAGAAGGAGAAGGAGCGAGTCATGGCTTGTCCTCAATGTGGCAAGCCGTACACTGAGAGTCAAGTGATTCCTATCAACCCGTCGCCGGAGGAGTCGGCTCAGCGGCTTGCTGCTTTACTCGCACGACGAGCGTCCGAGCCGACGAAGTCGAAGAAGCGGAAAGCTGCTGCGGTCGATAAGGGTGACTCGCAACCGGAGGCCAAGAAGCCCAAGCCGACACTTGGACCGACTATGGCAAGCAGTGCAGTGGCTGCCCTGCTAAAAGAGGAGGAGAACAAACGCAAGAAGAGCGGGATGAGCGAGGCGATCAAAAGTTTGTACAGGGATAAGGATGCGAAGGAGGAGAAGGGCACGTTCCTGACTATGGGCACGTTCACTAGAGTGAGTTTGCTTTCTTTTCGAACTGTCGGACTGAAGTTGACTTGGCTTGCAGTATGCGTAGCTGTTGCGTAGACGGTGATCTATCAGGGTTTGATTGGAGGACATTCTGTTTGTACAACATCTGTACACTAGTCCCTAGAAAACATCTTTATTCTGGTATTGCGGAAACATCAGATGCGTGTCTGTTTCCCGAAAGGCCTGCGTAAGAGTTCAAGACAAGGCGGTCTTCGACTATACGGGTCCACATGGTATAGAGCCCAGCAACTCGGGGAAGTGGAGATATATCTGATTGATACTCCTTAGCTCCACTTTCCGTAGTTTCGGCTTGTAAACTGACTTCCCATAGATGTAGAGGTCTGGATTGATGATGTTTTTCTCATAGCTTGAGCATCGACTTTCCCGGTGACTCGTTATCTCTGAAGCCCGGATCCTCCCAAATCTGAAACATCTCCTACCAACACGGGCGCTCCTTCCAAGGCGGTGCCCCGCTTCTTCCTTCCCGAGCTTCCATCCCCGTGCACGTGTCCCCTTCTCAATCCATGTAATCCAGTCATCCGCCATCCCATCATTAGTCACCGCAACGGTCGGCAAAGCGGCCTTCCATTCGCCGAAGGCACACTGATGAAGTGACGAGCTGATGTGATTCGCCAGCTTTGGTATAGGCGGTGCAGATGTCGACTATTCCGGCCCATCGGCAGGGTCTTGGCTCTTCCTCTTGCAATTGTTCTGCCAGCCTTGGGAAGGGGGAACGTCGGCACAATATTGACCAATGGGGAAGCCGCGGTCGGATCGGCCTGGTCACTGGTACGGCCGACTACTTGGAAGGTGGCAACGATGGCTTGAAGTCAAGGGAGAGACGACGACGACGACGACCCACTCTGGATCTGGTCGCTGCGACCTGCCTGATCCGGCAAGCCGGCAGAATACGGTCGATCATCGTTTCTTCGCCCCAACAGCTGAAGAACAAAACACTCTTCTGGGAACGTGACTCCCTCTGCCGTTCGATTTGGGCTGCGGTTGCGGCTTTGCAAGCCCAAAACAAGGCGCTCCATCGCCTCCTCGTCTCTGTTCGACAATTGCCTCGCATTCACGAGCACATCATCTGCGTCCTCAGCTCACCGGCAGAGCAGGCGCCTGCAAGCAGGTCAGCTATATGCGTCAAGCAGGATAGGCGACGCTAGCGTCTTGCCCGACTTCTAGCTCTCACTGCCCTTCTTTATACCATCCTACGATACCCTCTTCACGCTATTCCCGCGATGTTATCGCTAGAAGCTCCGCTGAACGGTGCGCCCCTTACTTCTGCGCCGCTTCCAGTAGCTTACGCTAATATCCTGCTTCAGCCTTAACAAACAACGACCACCCAAATGTCCAGTCCTACGCGTCTCTACCGAATACCGCGCCCCTTCTTGCCCAAGCTGCAGACCAGCTCGCCGCGTTTGATCATCAAGGCGCGTCATCCCTCCTCTCCGCGGCCTTTACGAGTCTCTCAACTCTGCGCTCCGCTTTCCCGACACCGCTACCACAGCTCGAGATCCTATATGCGCTCGCCTTATGCCTGCAATATGAAGAACACGGCGTCGAACGCGACTTCTCCGCAGCTCAGCGCGCTCTAGACGCCGCCATCTCGCGTAGCGCAAGCCCCGAAACGAGACTCCATGAGTCGTACGTACGCGGAAGGCTGTATGAGGCGCACTACGACAGGAGCGGGAATAACGAGGCACTGCGATCAGCCCATGCAAGCTACGCAGAGGCAGCGAAGTTGCAGGCGCAGAACCCGCGCGCTGTTCAATATGGAGCGGTGGGAAGCAGGAGGATGCGTATCGGGGACGAGTTGCTCGCGCATACAACGCGGGTCAAGGCGCTGTTCGTTGCGTCGTTCGCGAACAAGGAGGTCTCACTGCTGGAGATCGACGCGCTGGAAAGGTCCGCTTCCAAGCTAGGAACAAACGACCCGCTTCGCGCATACGCCCTGTACGCTCTCTCGTTAGCGTATAAAGCACGATGGCACCTCGCGCACCATCCTCTCGACAAAGCCGATCTCACACGCGCTATCGCCTGCGGACGGGAAGCGCTGCACGCATTCCCGTGCCACCGGCATCGAAGACGTATGCTCGCCGATCTCGGAGCCTTGGTCCGGGAAGGTCGAGCTACACCGGACTTCAAGGAGAGCTTGTGCTTCCTTACTCAGGCCATTGCCCTTATCCCGCCTCCCGACCCTGCCGCGGACAGCCATACGAGCTGGAGCGATTTGCAGATTGTTCGAGCGCTGGGGACGCAATATTTGGGCATGTTCGTCGCTGAGGGTAGGCTGCAGGACGTGGACAACGCCATCGCGTGTCAGCGACGGGCACTGGCCGAGATTGAGGAGGACGACCAGAGCTGCGGCAAGAAAACGCGGCAGAGGAAGAGCGGTGCTCGCCCGCATCTCCTCATCTCGCTCGCCATGTGCCTTAAGCATCGCTTCCGTGCAACCGGGCGAGCTGAAGATATCGATGGTGCGATCTGCGCATCATCACAGGCGCTTGCAACTGCCGACGGGGACGGACCGCTCAACGTGTTCGCACATGCCCATCTGGGGCTCGCCCACGCATACCGCTTCATCTACTATGGTGAACCGGAAGATTTTGGCATCGCTCAACGCGAGCTAGAGCGTGCCATTGCCGCCGGCCGAGAGCAGGCATTCATGGCAGCTCAGCTCGCACGATGTCTGCGCACGCTGGCGCACATCTATCGTGTCGGCGTCGAGAGAGGGAAGGTCGACCTGGTTCCACGCATGCACGCGTACCTGGAAGAGTCCGCGGCACTCGCACAATGCACTGGCTTGTTAGAGACGCCGTCCATTTGCTCCGAACTCGCGTTGGCAAAGGGGATGAAATACTCGGCTGAGGGGAAGCTGGCCGATCTCAAGGACTGCGTACGTACCCATGAGGAGGTACTAGCTACTACTCCCAAGCAGTATGCAGAGCGTCATCTCCTGCTGTGGCAGTATGCACTTGCCCTGCGCAGCCTATTCGATGTCAACGGCTCGCGGGAGACGGTGGACAAGTGCCTCACCGCGTTCAATGACGCGCTTGCCTGCCTTGGCCATTCTCCAGATCCAAGACGCACTTTCTATCTTATGGACATGGCGGCTGCGCTTGCAGACAAGTACCGCGTCTTTGGGGACGAGCAGGATCTTCTGAGTGCTCTCGATAGATACGGCATGGCGGCCCAAGTCCAGGGTGGTCCGGTGAAGGTCCGATTCCGAGCTGCGGTACTCGGCGCTCGGCTAGCGTACGAAAACAGCCAGAGAGGCCGATCGCTTGATCTATTCAAGGCAGCTGTTGCACTCCTGCCACGAATGGCTTGGCTCGGGCTCAACGCCACAAAACGACATCGGAATCTCATGTCGCAGGCTTTCCAGCTCGCCGCAGATGCTGCGGCCGTGGCCATCGCCGTTGGTCAACCCGAGACAGCCGTCGAGCTCCTGGAAGAAGGTCGGTCAGTTCTATGGCGTAGCGTGCTAGAAGTACGCGTCGACCTCGAAGACCTCGAGAAAGTCGCTCCGGACCTAGCTGCTGAGCTCAAGCAGCTTGCGCAGACACTTGATCTGGAAGACATCGAAGTCGCCGGATTCTCCGAATACTATTTGGAGCAGAGTGATCAGCAGCGACGGCGAAAAGCTGAGCGATGGGATGTGCTGGTTGATGCAGTGCGCAAGGTGCCTGGTTTCGAGCACTTTCTCCAACCGCTCGACTTCCAGCACCTTAAAGGAGCAGCAAGAGACGGCCCGATCGTTATCCTCAATGCTAGCGAGTACCGCAGCGACGCCCTGCTCCTTACACATGATGGACCTGTGCATGTTGTACCTCTGACAGGGCTAACTCTGCCGGTCGTTCGACAGCTCATGCACATGCTGCATTCCGCCCTCCAAATCGCAAAGGACAAAGTCGGCCTATCGTTCCTCGAGCGTACGCTCATTTCGGTCGCAAGGTCTCTCTGGCAAGGAGGGCTCGAAGAAGTCGCCAACGTCCTGACTTCCATACCGGATTATCAACACAGCTCACGCCGCGTGTGGTGGACGCCTGCAGGGCTGTTCAGTCTTTTGCCGATCCACTGTGCAGGACCGTACGAAGATGGCCGTGAAGGGATTCCCGATCTCTTCGTCTCATCCTACACCACGAATCTTTCCACTTTACTCAAAGCTCGAAAACTTCCCGCAAACAATTCAGATACGATGGCCACGCCCTCTCCTCGCATTCTCGCTATAGCGCAACCTGAGGCACCCGGGATGCCAAGATTGCGCTATGCGAAAAGCGAGATCGACGTCCTGCGCACGTCCTCCTTCAAGGACTCGGTCACCTTCCTAGTCGGGAGGGAAGCAGTCACCTCTCGCGCAGAAGCAGTAGCGACCCACCCCTGGCTGCACTGCGTCGTGCACGGCTACTGGAACCCCGAAAGCCCGCTGGACAGCGCGATCTGGCTCGCCGACGGCCCGCTAACGCTCCGGCAAGTATCCAAGCTCAACCTCTCAAGCACCGCCAAATTCGCATTCCTCTCCGCGTGCCACACCGCGCGGGCAACAGTACACCTGCCAGACGAAGCGCTCCATATGGCCGCTGGGCTCCAAGTGGCCGGGTTTCGCGGTGTATTGGGCACGACGTGGGGTATGGCAGATATGGACGGGCCCGAGCTGGCACAGGGCTTCTACGAGAACTTGCGGGGCGAGCTGAGGGCGGACAAGGCGGCCGAGGCGCTCAGTGCGTCCCTCGCGAGGCTCAGGAAGAGGGGGGTGCCGATGCATCGCTGGGGCGCGTTTGTGCACTATGGCGTATGATGGGAACGGAATGCTATAGGCTGCAAGGCGGGAGGAGGAGGAGCATGATGATTGTATTTATTTATGTTGGATCGGGTCTTGGCGGGATATCAAGGGAGTGAGGGTATGTACGCGGTGCGCTGTTGGTGATCTGGTGACTACATTATTGTTCTCTCTTAGCATGGATAGTATGTACAGTATCAGACTAACGATGTATCTATTCGGATTCTGTGAAGTCGTCTTCAGCATCAATTCCGGCTCGTAACGGCCTATATAGGACCAACGCCAAACACGTAACCATCGTAACCATTGCACACAGTTCAAGCCATTACCTTAATTGCAACTAACCAGCAAAGAATGACTTCATTTACTATTATGTTATCCACTCTCCTCCCCGCTAATGCCGACGCAAACCCACCGAACGTGTGCCGCGTGTGCGGGGTCAAGCCTCCATGTTGCACACACGCACGGGCTGGGTGACAAAGCAGGAAAAGTGATCGAGATTCGGAGACGTGTGGCGTCGCCGAACCAAAGCGTGGTGGAGCCTTGGCGAGTGAGCCAAGCAACGCGCAACTCGTGCGTGATCTTGCTCCGATAAGAGAACCAACAATATTCTCTCCAATACGAACGAAGAAGAAGATGCTAAGAAAGAATTCGGCTGGGATATTGGACCGGATATCTTCAGGCACCAACAAACGCCTCAGCCGAAGAAGGGGCCAAGACGAGAAGGAAGAACCCTTGCGAATGAGCCAAGCGTTCGCCAAGTGCTTCCAGTGGCTATGCTGCGCCCTGAGCGCCTGTTTGAATGGGCGCCGGGAACGAGTGAGCCAAGCCGCCGGGTCTGTGGTCAGCGAGCCAATCAGACGCCGAGTCTCTGAACGGCCATGGCGCCCTCTCTGCCCAGAAACAGCCCGTTTCAATAGCGAACGCCGAGGACAGTGTCAGAAGGCGGTGTTCCCCCCCGGTCGGCGGGTGGGGTGGTACTGCTGCTCATCGTGCTCTGCTGCGGACGGTCATCTTCGAATACTCTGCTGGTGGTGGTGGTCCGCTTCAATTCTCCTTCGTTAGGCGTCTACTCAGGCGGCTCGGACTGGATTGCACTGCTTGCTGGCTGGACTTGATATTCGACGACCCCGCAAGCGTCAAGCTAAGGGAGGGCTATTCAACCCCATCCCTGCGCTCGAGCAGGTTTCATCCCTACGGCCAACCGCTTGCAGTCTTCCAAGGGGTTGGAAGATGCTGTCCGGAGTGCTATTCCTGCTGCTTGTGGGCGGTGCAGCGGCACAGACCTCCGTGAGTCCGTTCAGACAAAGCACTGTCGACGAATCCACTGATTGAGTATGGCAGACAAACGCAACCTGCGCCTCGACGTATGACTGGGCAAGCAACAGCGAGGGCCAATCACCCTGTCTCGTCGCCGCCGACCTTCAGGGCGTTGTACGTCCCCTCCATATACAGTAGTCTACTACACGCGCTTACCTGATTGCCGTAGTGCAACAACGACAAATGGTTCATCCCCTCCCTCCCCTCCGGCACGCACTACGTCGGCCCCACCTCTCCCCAGCTCGCAACGCTCTGCATATGCAACACAGTAGTGTACAACCTCGTCTCGGCCTGCGCGGCCTGTCAAGGCGGGGAATGGGTCTCCTGGGCCGACTGGACGAGCAACTGCAGTGTGAGCCAGATGACGAGGGGCAGTTTCCCGGGTCCGATTCCGGAGGGGACGAGTGTGCCCGCTTGGGCGGAGGTGGATACGAGCTTGGAGGGGACGTGGAACGCCGTTGAGGCCAGGGCGGTTGTTGGATCTGGTACGTCCTCCTCTCCTGCTCTGCCTATCCCTTTCTTCATTTCGATGCCATTATGAATACTTACGCTCGCCCAGGCCTACCGGACATTTTCCCCTCAAGCACCTCCGGCACAACCAGCGGAACCCCAACCTCCTCCGCCAGCCCCAGCCAAACGTCCTCAACAGGGAAGAAAACAAACGTCGGGGCCATAGTAGGAGGCGTAATAGGCGGGCTCGCATTCCTCCTCCTCCTCCTCGCAATCTTCTTCTTCCTCCGCATGCGGAAAAGGCGGCAGAGCGCAGCGAGGACAGCTCCGATCCCGCTACCGACGAGTTACAGCTCCCTATCATCGCGCGGCGCTTCCGCATCTGGGGGCACACCTCCCCCAGGCCAGGGCTACACCGGCGGCGGCGGCGGTGGTGGCGGCGGGGGAGTGCTCCCTTCCCCAGGAGCAGAAAAGTCCGCTTTCCTCTCCCCCACCTCGGCTGTAGCGAACGGCAACGGCGCCCATTCACCGCCCTACTCGCCCCTCTCGCCCCACACGGCGCACAGTCCGTACAGCCCCGGGTTCCCGCCCACGGCAGCGGGCAGCACAGGCACGGGTGGTACGAGTACGACCCTGGGCGCACCGTCCGCAGCGGGGGGGTACGTCCTGTACGACCCTAATAACCCCAGTACGTGGCCTACGAACCTGAACCTGAACCTCAACCTTCCCACACTGCCGCACTCGCCTTCCACGCCCTTATCCTCCACAAACGGGTATCCCCCCTATATCCCAACCTCTCCCGCTGGCTTCCCCAGCCCTGGAGCAACCGCGCAGGCAGGTCAAAACCTAGGCACAGGAACGGGAGGAGCAGCAGGAACAGCAGCAGCGGTCCTAGACTCCGACCGCGCCTACTCGCCCGTTCCCACGCCCGCGCCGACCTACCGGAGCAGCGCGAGTCCCGCGCCTGGGACGGGTGGTCAGGGGGAACGAGTCTTGCTGAGGGGACCGGAGCGGCAGACGGGGAAGAGAAGGGGTGGGAGGAGGTAGTATTCCTTTAACTTTATTTTCTTTCGCTTGGGTTCTCGGAAAAAGAGGGGTGATTGTTGGTGCGGGTAGGAGGATGGGTGGTATACACTACACGAGTACTGTATTGTGTGTGTGCGTCGCTGATGTGCGTTTGGCGTTAGTTGGTGGTGGTGGTGGTGGTGGTAGTGGTGGTTGGCTCTGGCTCGGGTTTGTGGTGTACGTGTATCATAGGGCGAATGTACGATGTGCGATGATGAGCGAACCGAGTTTTGCCACTTGGACAGTTACATTAGTTAAGCGTTTCAAACTCTCCGTTTGCGCTACTATGGGTCGGTCGGCTCGACATACGTCTGTCTTTATGTGAGCAAACCTCGACACGTAAGTTTGCGAGGCTATACGGCGTCCTACTGTCCTACTTGGAAGCCGATATACCGAGTGCTCGTACGAGAGTGGGGGCAAACCGGTATGCGACCGTTTGTTTTGCTGTACTTGTGGACAGAACCAGTACCAGTACAAGTTGTTCTGCGTGGGGCGTGGGTATACACGATCATCCTCAGCCCCTGTCTGACCGAGGACGCCGCTCTCCCCTCCTCCTGCCACGCCGCTTCCCCGCTTCCTGCTCCCTTGCTCGCCCGCCCATTCCCTGCCGGTATCGATGTACATTCCTGACCCATCCAATCCAATCCAGTCCAATCCAATCCTCACTATTCCAAGCCAGCCCAGTTCGGTCCAGCTCGGTCCAGTTCGGCCCAGTTCGGTCCAGCCCACAAGGCGCCGAACTATAAGATAGGCGACACATCTCCATCATCGTCCTTGCCATTCCGCTTTCCGTTCGGCTCGCCCGTCCCATTCCCAGCCCCAGGACCGTCCTCACCCTCCTTTCCCTCCTTTCCCTTGTCGTTTCCATTCACAGCCGTCGCCCCATACCCCTTCGGACTCTCAACAATCGTGATCAACCTCTCCCTCTCCCTCTCCCTCTCCCCCTGCCCCTGCCCCTCACCCGCGCCCCCAGCCCCCGCTCCAGCCCCAGCCCCAGAAGCAGGCGCAGGACTCATCCCCCCCCCACCCCTCGGCACGCTCCCCCCCCTCCGACTAGCCGTATCGGGCGACGGCGACGCAGCGCGAGACGTCTTGATCCTTCTTTCTCTTTCGATTATCCCGCGCATCACGGCTGCGTTCCCCCGACGCTTGACGGCTTGCCGGGTGTGGTTGTCTGTGTAGAGATCGGTTTCGTCGACGATCTCTTCGTTGATCATTTCTTCTATTATGTCTTCCACTGCCGTATGGGTCAGCAACCCCAGCCAGGACAAGCAAGTGCAGAGATGTAGCGAAGAGGCTAGAGACGAGGTAGGATATAATGGGAAGGAACACGCACGCGTGATAACACCCAACGCGCCATACGGTTTCCCCGGATGTTCCGAGATCAACAACAAATGCGCCCTCCCCGTCTGGAAATAATCCAGCGCCTGAAAACAATTAATGCTCGGCTTCGCCTCCGGCAAGATCGAGAGCGGGAACGCCGAGACGGGAAGACAGTCGTCTGGGTCGTACGCTAGCAGACGCTTGATCAGGAGGAGTCCGACGAAGGAGCGCGGTTTGCCCGGCTCGTGTACTGGGAAACGGGAGTAGCCGGAGGCAATCAGGTCGTCCACTGTTTTGTGGTCGAGGATCGCGTCGTACGAGATGCACATCACGTCCTGCAACCACGCAATTCAATTCGATTAGCATTGCGCTCCCTCTGGGCCCCCTCCGTGCGGATGGAGCGGGGTGAGGGAAGAAGGGGGACGCACATCGATAGGAGTCATTATGTCCGAAACGACCTTCTCGTTCAGACTCAGCACTCCATTGAGGATACTGATCTCGTCGTCCCTAAGCGGCTCGGTCCCGCTCTTATGCAGTTGCAAAAAGCTCTTCAGCTCCGCCTTTTTATATGTGTGCGCTTCGTCCGCCCCTAAAACGCGATCGAGCAGCTTGGCGATAGGGTATGCGATCGGTGCTGCGGGCCAGAGTCGTAAGCATGAGTTTGGGTTGATGGGAGGAGGGAGAGGGAAGGAAGGGAAGGGAAGGGAAGGGAAGGGAAAGACGTACCGAACACCCACATGAGGATCCGTACGAACCAGACGCATTTCGCTCCCACTGAGAGGCCGTACCGGGCACAGAGGGCTTGTGGGATTATCTCGCCGAAGATGACGATCATCGTTGTAGATATCGCGATAGCCCAGAACCCGCCTCCGATCTGCCCCCACGCATCCGAACATCAGCGCACCGTTCTCATGAGAGATGGAGGAGGAGAGGAGAGAGAGAGAGACGTACGGCGTCGTCTAGGAAGATGGGAAGGGATTCGTTCACTATCACGTTCCCGAGCAGGAGGACGACGAGCACCCAGTGTTTCTTTCCGTGCAGCAGGCGTTGCACTTTCTGCGCGTTGAGCTTCTCGACCGGGTCGTCCGAGCTCGTTGCCAATACTCTCAAATGCAGCTCATCAAGTCCCATCAGACCTAGTGTCAACCTTCCTCACTCATCAGCCCTAGTTATCCCAAAAGAGGGAAGGGAGAAAGTGTGCGTACCCGGCGAACACTCCCCCCGCGAGCACCAAACAGGCCGAAACGATCATCTTGCCCCAAAACTCTGGCGAGCCAAACTCCTCGTGGTCTGATGGGTCGTGAAATACGCCGGAGCCGTTATGCTTATGTTTCTCGAACGCCGCGAGCTGCAGGTTCAAGCCGGCATGTGCGACGTGCACCAGTGTGGGGAGATACATTGACTGCCGAAAGCGAAGAGAGGGGTGCGCGGCAAGGCGAAGGCTTTGAGTTCAGCTGAGTGGGGACGAGCTGGCCAAGGCTCTTGGGCGCGCAGCTATGGCGGTGAACCGGGTGTTGAGGACGATGTCCTTGGCTTTGGTTGTGCTTGGGTGCTTTCTGCGTTGTGCTTCGAATGGTGAAGAGCAAGTGGCGAAATGTAACTGCGATCCTTTCGCCTTCTAACCCAAGCACGTGATCGACGTCATCCAAGAAGGATCAGAAACCCATCACCGACTTTCAGTCCAAAGCCTATCTTTTGCTTTTGGAACCAGTTTGGGCCGCCACTGTTCCTGTGGCGTTATCTTCGGTTTGCGGAGGGACGCTGTCTCGGTTCTTTTTCATTTGGAGGCACGTGTGGAGGGGGAGGATCTCATTGGCCCGGATCGGAAGGAGCTGAGGAGACCCTGAGGTTGTAGGGGTACCGACTGCCTAGGATAAACTACTAACTGCTAACTACTGTACACTCACTAGTTACAAGAACAGGCAAGCGTACCAAGTAGGTTTAGGGGGATGTGTGACGCAGCGTGGAGAATCAACGCAGACTCATCGGACCTGCCACTTCTCCCCCGCGGGCCCGGCCACCTCCCAAGCCAACCCAAGCTCCACCTCCTTCCCCGGCGACAAGCTCAGCACCCACTCAACCTGTCCGTCCGGTACATCCGCCTGACTGCTCTTATGCACCATCGCCTTCCCCGCACTCCCACTCCCAGCCACACTGCCCAGCTTGTCCCCAGAGGTGTCGAAGTCTTTCCTTGCCCAGTAGCAGTATACGTCTTTGTTGATCCTGACTTCTTCGCCCGTCTTGGCTTCTCCCAGACCTTTGGGCTCGAGCACGCTGACCTTAAATTTCTGATCCTCCGAAACCGGCACCAGGTCCCTTACTAACAGCCGCACTTCCCTCCCGCGCGTATTCTTCACCCCCACCCTCTGCGTAAACAGCGTCACGTCCAGCTTCGTAGCGCTGAAGATATTCCCCTGCGCCTGCGTCCGCACGCGCTTCGAGATGGGAGGGTAGGTTATGCGGACTGACGGGTCGACACCGACCGAGCAGGAGAACGTATCTTGCGGAGGGGCGTAGGGGAGTGTGGATTTGGAGACGAAGGAGCCGTCCAGGAAGATGTTGGACGGGCCGGGGAGGAGGACGTAGGTTGACGTGTTTGTGATTTGACACTATCGCGGACAAGCAGACCCTGTTAGTACACGATAACGGGCAGACGGAGCAAACAGAGTGAAAGCAAGAGCGAGGCAAGAGGCGAGGACGTACCTGCAAGAACGCACTAGTATTCAACCGCGGCACCGCGATCCACTCCAGTTTCGCGCTCAGCTCCAACAGACCAATAGCGACCTTATGCGCCGCCGTGTCGCTCGGCACGTTACTCAGTCCCTCAATATGGAAGCTCGTGCTGATCGCCCCCTCCCTCGCCTCCGTCCTACGAGGGGCCATGAGTCTCGGAGGCTCGGGCTCGATGTACGGCTGCTCGATGTTGGGAAGGCTGTCGAGTTCGGCGAACACGCCGCTGCCGCCACCGGGAGGAGGGGGGACAACGGCGGCGGCTGCGAATGACATGGGATAAACTGGTGCGGGCGCGGGCTGGCCGAACAAAGCTTGTGGAGAGACCATCTTGGCTCTCGCCACGGGCTGGCCGAACAGGCCTCCAGGCTTGGGCACGGGTCCGATCCGCTGTGTCGAAAGCACTGGGATGTCCGTCCCCGTGAGAGGCGAGGAAGTGGAGAGAATCAGGGGCACGTCCGTCCAGTCTTCGCCTGTTGTCTGGGTGATAGAGGCGCGGTAGTTGAGCGAGATGGAGGTGGTTGGTTCTGCTTTGGAGTCGGACGGGGAGTCGACAGTTGCGCGGAGGTCGTAGAGCGGTTCCCAGTCGGCATTGGATACTACTGTTTCCGCACGGTCAGCATCTCATCCCAGGACGCAGATGTAAATACACAGGACGGATACGCACCATACGTCACGGTCAGCTCGGCCCTCCCCGCCTTCTCAGCAAGCACGACAACCGTGACCTTCGTCGCCAACTTCCTCGCCTGCTCACTCGGCAGCTGACCCTTCTTCTCCCTCGCGATCTCCCTCCCGACCTCCTCCAGCCTCCTCTGGAGCTCGTCGCCCCTATCCGCCAGCGCCCCTCCCCTATCCTGCAGAATCTCCAGAAACTCCACCAGCTGCGTATTGCTCACGTCCTTCGCCCGGACGCTCTTGGAGAACTCGTCCAGCACTGTTTGTTGCGTGGAATGCACCTTTAGGAGGCGGCGGAGGGAGGCTTGTTCTTTTAGCAATGCCTCAATGCGCTCGCTGGACTCCTTGGGCGGGTTTTGGGAGGGAGAGAGACGCTCGAAGACGACGTCGAATATGATGGCGTTCCCGAGCCCGTCGACGCGCAGGGAGGACTCGTCCATGCATGTTGGGAGATGCGTGATCTGGACCTCTGATTGACCTTCCTACATACAGGACGTACAAGTCTAGTCAGCTTACCGTGAAGGCAATGACGGGGTGAGAGGGGGAAAGACGAACCTCGAGCTCGAGACTGATGTTCCTCACTACCTCCGCGCGCTGCTGATACACCGTCACGGCGGACACCAGGTGGTCGGAAGCGTCAACCTCAATAGAATGCGACATCTTCCTTCAGTATCACAGTGAACAAACCTCGCCGTAATAGTGGTAGACAGGAGGGGAGCAGGGACGCTGCCCTGCAAGGGACGCCATCTTATACCGTCCCAGTCGGGGCTGAGCACAGATGACTCCCTGTTTGAGCGCAGGGGCGCAGCAGCAGAAGGAAAGAGCTTGGCGGATGACTTGAGAATGTTCGCGCTTCAGGGATCGATTGGCAAGGGTCCGCTGCTATGGCGATCATTGTTGACATTAATATTTCCGGGCGTTCGGAAATGCAGGAATGCAGGAATGCGGGAATGCGGGTGCTGTTACATATACACATAGCTTGTGTGCGCCGGGGTTTGGGGTTTGGACGGTGTCTAACTGAACCGGTTAATGCTGTCTCTTGTTCTGTGTTACTTAGCAGGGCGCCGGGGAGGGGGAGGAGTAACGGTGTTCTTTATGTAGGTGAGATGGATGACTGCCGGGCTAGTTTGGTCTGCAGTGCAGTCATTATCTTAGTCTCTAGATTTCAGAAAAGAGAAACATTGAATTTTTTGCCATCCCCCTCCCGGCACAGACTGACTATAGTATCGGCGTCCTTCACCTAGTTTAGTCATACTATCAACCTTTCCCCGCCAGTCTCTTTCTCTCGCTACATACTCCCAGACTGGCACTTCTTACCCCATCGCGACGTACACCAGCATCATAATCATATCCACCACCACGTCCAACAGTACAGCCCGCTCACCGCCCAGCCCCGATCATCCTCCCCGGATTCTCGACCCACCCCCTCCAAGCCTCCACAAACGCGGCCACCTCGGCCCCTTCAACGACCCTATGATCCCCCGCCCAGCTCACATCCATCTTCAGCCTCCTCCTCACCTCCCCTTTCTCCCCCGCTTGCTGGTCAACCTCGTCGACCCATTTCGCCCTCCCCAGCACAACGATGGCCACTCCAATACCGGGGGCGAGAAGGGGGTGGGCGACGGACCCGGAGCCGATGGCGCCGATGTTGGAGACGGCTACTGTGCCTCCCCTACCGAACTCGGCGGGTGTGAGGGCCGAGGGTGTTTGGCGGCCTAGGCGGGAGAGACGGGCGATCTTCCCTGCTATGGAGTAGGGCGAGAGCTGGTCGACGCTGAACAGCGTAGGTGTATATAGGCCGGTAGGGGTCGAGAGGGCAAGTGAGATGTCCGCGTGCGGGCGGACGGTGAGCGATGGTCGGGGCGACGTGCTATCGGAGGCGCCAGGCGAGGTGTTGGGAGGACAGGAAAGCGTGCTCCTAAACAGAGGCCACTCCATCATCGCCCCCGCCAGTCCCTTCACCACCAGCGGAAGGAAGCCGATCTTGTCGTATCTCTCCAACGGGTCTCCTTCTTCCGCCGAGGAAAGGGAGGCGGGTGGGGTCGAGCCGGAGGACCGGTAGATCGATTCGGGTGACACGGGCGGTGGGGAACTGGGAGCGGGGCGGGGGGAGTAGATGGGCGGGATGTGCGCGTTTAGGGAGGGGAGGAGGTGCGAGAGGGCTGTGAGGTCCAACTGGGCGGAATACCTGCACGAGCGGGGTTAGTATGCAGCATATATGCGCCGCAAAGGCGAGTAGTTCGTGGTGATAGATGTAGGGTAGGTAGGCAATGGGTGATATGTGGTGATATGTGGTGATATGTGGTGGAAAGGTCGAGGATTGGTTGCGGAAAACAGAGAGCAGACGGCGGACGCACCCGAAATGAGGGATCTGCAACGAAGCAGTCATAGCCCTAAACATCGCCCATCTCGTCCTTCCCAATTCCACAACCTCGTCCCTCCCCTCCTCGACCTTCCCCATCTCCCCACCTCTCGCACTCCCTACACTCCCACCCGGCATAGCTTGCCCAGCCATGCCCGATGCGGCAGTAGAAGAAGTACCAGACCGAACCAAAGCGAGATACCGATCCACATCCACCTTCTCAATCCTTCCCCCCTTCCCGCTGCCCAAGCCAACAACGGAGATATCGTCTATGCCTTGTTCTTTGGCGTAGTGTCGCACGGAGGGGAGTGCTAGGGGGTTGGGATTCCTCTGGCTCTGAAGTTGGGAGGGGAAGGGGGTGGCGGTTTGGCCGTGGGTTCTGTGGTGCGGCGGGGGGGAGGAGGGGGAGGAGAGCGGGGGTTGGGGGTAGCGCGGGTCTAGGGGGTGGGGGCGGCGCGTCGATGCTTGGGTTTGTGCGGGTGGCGGAGTGGACGCTTGCGGCGCAGAGCTGGGCATAGGTGTAGGTGCCGGTGGCACCGCTGCAGCAGGAGAAGGCAGCTCCGGCGAGCTCACTTTCACCTCTGGCTTCGTTCCCCCTGCCCCCTCGGCCTCCGCCTCATCGCCAACAACATCAACCACACACAGCCCCTGACCAACCTTGACCACCCCTCCCTCCTCCACACAAAGCTCGACCACCCTCCCCTCCCACGGACTCGTGATCTCCACGCTGGCCTTATCGCTCTGCACCTCACAAAGCGGATCGAACTGCAGGATCTGCTGTGAGGGCTGGACGTGCCATTTGAGGATCTCGCATTCTGTGATCCCTTCGCCTATGTCGGCGAGCTTGAATGTCCTTGGTGCTCCTACTCGCAGAGAGACATGCAGATGGCGGCAATGGGGCGAGGATCGTAGTGTTGTTGTTATTGTTGTTGGGTGGAAGCGGGGGAGAGCGAGTCGACGGAGTATGATGCGCGGTGAAGTGAGCAGACGGAAAGGGAGCACCATCGTCGCCTGCGTCCTTTCTTGTGTGCGTGCGATGGGAGGGGTCTATGAAGCCCGAGATTCTTGACCAAATAGGCAGTCGTCGTAACAGGGATAACCGCCGAAGGAAGAGCCGCCCGTCCGACCGTGTCCGTGTCTACTCTTCTAACCTTCCAGTCGTTGATCGTCCAAATGAGCGTGATCGTCGTCGTCGCTTCCCTTCTCGCAGCCTTCTCGCTCGGTCGTCGCCTTCCACTAGGAGAACCAAAGAGCAAAGAGCGAACAGCGAAAGAACACGGAGGGCAAGCAGGCGTCGGCCGGAGCTACGACGACCGACACCTGTCACGCCGAGCGTATGTATGCGCCCTCCGCTACCACTGGTCAGGCACATGACCTCCCCCCACACGCGCGCGCTCGCTGCCGCTGAAGGCTTACGTAAGAAGGAAGCGAAGAGCGGAAGCGCTCGCTGCCGGGCGCCACATGTGCTGATGAAAATGAGGACCCTGAGGAGTGGGAAGGGCTATTTTTCTTATCCCTGACCAGCAGCGACCGCCACGGCCCTTGTTGAAGTGAGTAGGGGTAGGACGATATCAAGCACAGTTGGTCGTTCCTTTTGTCTCGCTCTCTTATCGGTCGATATCTCTCTCGAGTATAGAAGCGGCACCGCGGCGTCTGAACTTCTACCTCGTCGTACCTATCTGCTTTCGTACCTCGACGGCGGCCGGCAGCTACAGTATCAGTTCTCACAACCCCAAACCAACGCACGTCAAAAGGAAGACCCAACCCAATCCCGCAAAAATGGTCCGCCCGTCCAAACCATCCAAATTCCCCCCCTCAGGCCCCATCGTAGAGGGCCAACCCCCTCCAAAAAGGCTCAAGAACAAGGAGAAATACGCCCCAAAAGGGAACAAAGAGCGGAAGAAGCGGGAGAGGGAGGCGGAGGAGGCGAAGAGGAGGGAGCTGAAGCGGGCTGAGGTGGAGGGGAATCGGGAGAGGCTTGGGAAGGGGGCCGGGGGTGAGGAGGAGAAGGAGGAGAAGGAGGAGAAGGAGGACGAGAAAGTGACCTCGTCAGCCCCCTCAAAGGACGTCGAAGCGCAAAAGAAAGCCCGGAAGGAGGAAAAGCGTAAAGCGAAGGAAGCGCGCAAAGCCGCCAGAGCCGCCGCGAAAGCCGAGAACGTCGCCGGCTCTGGCTCTGGCTCTGGTGTGGTCCAAGCTGTTGCCCAAAATGAAGCTGCCGATGCCTCACCGGCTCAACCTGCTCCTGCTCCTTCTGAACCTGTAGCCCAACCTGCTGTGGCTGAAGCTGTGGAGGGCAAGGAGAAGAAGGAGAAGAAAGACAAGAAGGACAAGAAGAAGAAGAAACGGTCTCAGCCCGATGCCGATGCCAATGCCGTTGCCGAGCCTGCTGTAGCTGCTGCTGCGTCTGCTGACACTACAGCCGCCGCTGAGGAGCCCAAGAAGAAACGCAAGAAGCACTCTTCCTCCACCACAGCCCTCCCTGCCCCAGCTCCGTCAGGCTCGACCACCCTCGCTCCCTCTCCCTCTCCCTCCTCCACTTCCACCCCAACTCCTGCCCCTGCCGCCACCTCCTCCTCCGTAGCCACCTCGAGCCCCGGCGAGATCTCAGCCTACCTCAAAACGAACCATATAACCCTCTCCTCCCTCACTCCCCACCCGATCCTCTCTTTCTCCCAGCTTCCCGTCCATCCGCTCATCGCAAGCCAGCTCAAAAAGTTCTCTCAACCCACGCCGATCCAGGCTTGTGCCTGGCCGGCGCTGTTGGAGGGGCGGGACGTAGTGGGTATTGCAGAAACGGGGAGCGGGAAGACACTTGCATTCGGTGTTCCCGGGCTGCAGAGGCTCGTCGCTTCCTACTCCGATGATGGAAAGCTCCCTCCTAGTGCGGGTGCGAGTGCTGAAGATGGGGGAAAGAAGGGAAAGAAGAATAGGGAGAATAAAGAAGGGAAAGCTGGGGGGAAGGGGAAGGGGAAGCCGAAGATCGAGATGCTCGTCATAGCGCCCACGCGCGAGCTCGCTATCCAGACACACGACACCCTCCTCTCGCTCTCCACGCCCTTCGGCCTCAGCAGCGTATGTCTGTACGGCGGCGTGCCCAAGTCTTCTCAACTCTCCGCTCTTGCCCAACCCGGGGCTAAGATCCTGGTCGGGACGCCGGGGAGGATCTTGGACCTTGCGAGGGATGGGTTGCTTGAGTTGGGTGGGGTGGGGTATTTGGTCCTGGATGAGGCGGATAGGATGCTTGATAGGGGGTTCGAGCCGGATATTAGGGCTATTGTGGGGATGGTTAGGCAGGAGGGGAGGCAGACCGCCATGTGTACGTTCTTTTCCTCCCAGTTCCTGCCTCCTTCCCCCCCTACCTTCTTCCACCTTGCCCGCACTCTGATCGTGTTATATGCTGCGGAAGAGTGAATGCTAACCCTTTCTACCTGCAGTCTCGGCAACTTGGCCCGAGTCCGTCCGCCGGCTCGCAGCCTCCTTCCAGACCAACCCCTTCCGCATAACCGTCGGCGCCGACGACCTCAGCGCAAACAAACGCGTCTCCCAATCCGTCGAAGTCCTTTCCTCCTCATACGACAAAGACGCCCGTCTGCGCTCTCTTCTCCAGTCTCTCAAGCACCGCACCCACTCGAAGGGCGAGAGCACGGAAGAAGAACGGACGCTCGTTTTTGTGCTGTATAAGAAAGAGGCTACCCGCGTTGAGCAAAGTCTGGCGAGGATGGGGTATAAGGTCGCGGCGATCCATGGGGATATGGGCCAGCAGGCGAGGATCGCCGCGCTCGAGGAGTTCAAGCAGGGGAAGGTGAAGTTGCTCGTAGCGACGGACGTCGCTGCGCGGGGTCTTGATATCCCTAATGTGGGGACTGTAGTGAATTATTCGTTCCCTCTCACAGTCGGTGCGTCCTCCTCTTCCTCTCTCTGCCGGGGCACGGAAGTGTGAATTGGCTAACACGGCGCGTGTAGAGGACTACATCCACCGCATAGGCCGCACAGGCCGGGGCGGCGCCTCCGGCCGCTCCGTCACATTCTTCACGGGCGAAGCGCACGAAAAGGCCCTCGCGGGCGAACTGATGCGCGTGCTACGTGATGCGGGCGCTGAGGTGCCACCGGAGATGAGCCGGTTCCCGAGCACGATCCGGAAGAAGGAGCATGCGGTATATGGCGCGTTCTTTAAGGAGGGGGTGGATATGGATGCGAAGCCGAAGAAGATCACGTTTGATTAGATTGCGTGGTTGAGCGGAGAGCCCGCCGTGCCTGTGAGACGGTTGTGAGCGGGTGCAGCTTGTCGATACCGTATACTACATCCTGTGATACCCTCCCAGACGCTAGTAACACACTCTACATATGTCCCATGCCGCATACATCCCCCTCTTGCAGGAGCAGACCGCCCAGCGCAGCGCTAACCCGCCTTACCCTCCGCTGGCACATCCACATGCCCATTCCCGACCACCGGAACGCGCTCCTGCTCCTTCTCCTCCAAGGGCTGAGCATGTCCATTCGCCAGCGCTTCCGGCTTGGCACTTGCAGCCCCTTCCGGCTGCTCCTCGCCCTCTTTCTCTTTCTCTTCCAAGGCTCGGACTTTCGCTTCTAGCGATGCGAGATGAACATCATGGCTCCCCGGAGCCAGTTCCCTAATCGCTTTCGCCAGCTCGTACAGGTATTCCTGCAGGACAGGACAGGACAATATTCAGAACCTCTATGTAGGAGAATCGTTCCACTGAGGCAACGCGGTAGGGGGGGACGCACCCTATTAGGCCCAGACGGGCCAGTGCAAGTCAAGATTCGGTGGGCGAGGTAGTCGAGCGGCTCGGGGCCCACGAACGAGGGGTTTGTCGCTAGACCTACGTATAGCTGGCACGCGTTAGAGGAGGATCCTAGCGATAGAGGACGAGAGGGCAAGGGCGGGACGTACGGTGCATTTGGGGATGATGAGCGTTTCTCTCCCATCGACCAAGTTATATATGTCTTCGTAGTGCACTGAGTAGCCGTTCTTCTCTCTATAGTCTAAGAGACTGTTAGTTACGAGAAGGATGGAGGTCGGGATGGAAGCATGGAGGGAGGAAGGAGAGCGTACCGAGGTATGCCCGCACTTCGTCTTCGTACGCTGGGTCGATGGTGTATGCTACGCCCCAGACGATATCCTCTTGATCTGCGGCTTCTTCATGGTTTCGCTCCTATGAGTTCATCAAGATCGTTGATTGGCGACCATCCATTGCCAGGTCCGAGGTAAAGCCAGGCGATCGCGGGGAGTTGGCGAGGACAAGAGGGAAAGCGAGCGAGAGCTCTGGATGAGGTCTGTCCCGGCTTCAGTGTATGTTGAAGGGGCGTACCTTTGCCAGGGCATGCCATTCCTCCCAAGGAATGATCGTAACCACCCGGCCTGGTCTCTGCCGACCATCAACACCTCACATCCCATCCCAAACGCCACCGCCGAGGCGTACGCACCTCCGGAGTACCTCGATGATCCCACGAGCTCTGGGCGAACCTCCGCACGTATCCTTTCACGTATCCTGGTTGTCTGCTGATTGTATGTGGGGGAGGCTTGAAGATGAGAGAACCGTAGCCGAAGACGGTGTATGTCATCTTGGGTGCATTTGCTGGGTGCTCCAAGGCCGTTCTACTTGATGTCCGAGTTGATGTGAGATCGCACAATATATCCGGGAGAGAAGAGCTTGACAGGAATTATGTGAGTGTACTGGCAGTATTGTAGGACAAGAGTGATGTCTATGTGCGAGCCGGGATATAGCGAGTCGAGGTGGACGTCCAAGTCGCAGTATTACGACATCTGGCTGGAGATTGCGACCCGCATTCCAGGGCACAATCACGACTGTTTCGTAAAGTGGACATCACTTCTTGCGCTCTCGGCGGCCTGCACACCACTACTATGGCCTTGGTCCTCGATGCGACACTCCTCTAAGATACCGAGAGGGAGGATATGCTGGTTATCTGATTGTACAGTGCGAACGTGTACTACCTGCCATTGCCCACGCGCTTCGTGTGCGGCTACACATTCCAGCCAGTTTGCCCGCAGGATTGGGGACGACCAAAATTATTTTTCTCGATTTCAGCCACGCACTTCCCATTATCGCGGCCCAATTCTTCTCAATCCGTTCAAAAAGTACAGAATATCTATCCGTATTAGTAGAGGGGACAATAAGCGATTTGGTCTAGAAGAGCACGTGCCCTTCTCAGTAGAAACGGCATTCCGCGCTTTGCACATTCCAGTCAGTCCCAAAGGGTCCGCATTCATTCTTCCCCTCACCGAGCGTCGACTGTAAAGGCCTCGAGGCCGTCTTCTTCCTTCATTTTCTGCCTCCTCGTCATTGTTGTTGACAGTGAGGGTAGTTGAAGGTGGCTCTTGATACCCTGCTTGGTCGCTGCCAACTGCAATCCGAAGGCTGAGCTGAGTGTCGTCGTTGTCGAGCTCCAGGGTCGGGAGCCGCTGAAGCAAGATACCACCACCTTATACCCTCATACCACCATCTTCTGTTACCATCAACTCAGTCAAACACCATGGCTCGTCGTCCGTCAGGAATGGCACCAACGATGTTTGACGGTCCTCCCACCCCTGGGCTCTTCGGCCCCGCACTCCAGGCAGCGCTGGGCAACACCCATCCGCATCCCTCGCAGCTTGCGCGCTCGCCACCACCACCACGTATACCAGGCAACTATGCAAACCCTCCTTTTCCTGGACCACCAATGCCGCAACATCATCAAGGGCATGCAAGTCGTCCCAGCATGGCGGGATTCGTACCGTCCTCCATGCCTCCAGGCTATCCGGGCATGATGCCAGGGAGCATCCCCCAACCGGGTCTTACACTACCGACGGGAGGCCCAGGACTGCCGATGAAGCCCATACCCGGACCACCAGCAGGCGCGATCCTCCTCGGCATGCCCGGCCCCGTCTACCCTCCTCCAGCCAGCGTCTCGCCCGTTCATTCACTCGGCACATCCAGCGTAGTGAGCGGAAGCGGACACGGCCGCTCGCCCAGTCAACTGCATATACCTCACTCGCATCATTCGCATCATCAGCAGGCCTCGCCAGCGAGCTTATCACCTGGATTCCCGGCGCTGCATGGGCATGCTCGCTCGCCCTCCCAAGCTGTGGGAGGGCATGCGGGCCCTGGACAGGGGTTCGAGAAGCGGAGCAGGAGACAGCCGAGTATTGGTGGTCCGCCTAAGGCTGCCCTTGGAGGACCGCAGGCAAGGAAGAATCTTGCTTCGGCTGTGCCTGCTGCTGGAACTGGCGGCGCAGTGGGTGGGACGGTCTCTGGTGGAACTGCGCTGGGTGCGGGAATCACGACGACGGCGTATGAGAAGCCGAAGAAGTACATCGTGCTTTTGCCTCTCGAGGTGGGCTTGGAAGGTATCGAGGAAGAGGAAGAAGGAGACACCAAAGACGCGGAAAAGGCAAAGAATGCGGAGAACAAGCAAACGAGAAAACGTAGTCTCTGGTCGCGCCAACCTGTGCTCTTTACCGGTGACGATATCTCACCTTCCGCCGACCCGCTACTCGAGACCGTCTCGCATCCCGAGCCAGAGACTGACCCGGACCTGGGACCACCATACATCCTCCTCATGCCTGTGCCTGTACGTCCTCTCCACGTATGCTAGATGTATGCATTACTGACAACTCGCTATGCGTGCAGGGCGCATGGGACCGCTACAAACAAGAGATGGTCGACCTGAAGCTTGCCTCGCTCGGCTTTGGCCTCTCTTCCGCTGGTGTAGCAAGCAACACCGCTCCAGCAATGCAAATGCCCATCCCGATCCCGGCCCTAATGGCCCCTGCGCACGCACACGCCCGCTCGCTCTCCGTACGTCCTTTCACCTTCACTTTCCCTTTCCTTTTCCTGCAGGCAGCCACGTGCCGCCAGCAGGGTCGCTTATCTTCCCGTACTTCATTATCGGTTTGGGCGGGCTGTTGACTGACAGCTTGTATGCGTGTGATCTTCAGATGACATCCACCTTCTCGCCAGGCCTGTTGCAGTACAAGCTCGCCAAGCTCTCCCCTGTCTCCCCTCTCGACGGCCCTTCAGCTCCTTTCCCATCCACGACCTCCACCACCGGAGGCTCGACGTCCTTCCAGCCCTCCTCCCTAGCCGACACGCTGCTTTCAAGTCAAAGTCAGACTCAGTCCGCGCTGGGCAGAAGACTGGGACATCAGAGTAGTATGTCCCTGAGCGCTGCTGCGCCCGAGTTCCAACCTCGGTTCTTCCCTCGTCCTCTGCGTATGGGCAGCCTGGTCGAGGAACAAGAGCCCGAGGAGGAAGACTTGCGACCAAAGAAGGCCCAGCAGGTGGTGCAACCAGACAAGCCCAAGACGGCTGCCGATTTTGCCAGAGGTTTTGGACTTGACGACGCCTCCGAGGTCTCAGACCACGATGAAGGGCTCCTCTCGGTGCCTAACAATACCCAGGCCACGCTTACCATCAGCGGGGAGAGGGACGAAGCAGAGGGGGACGCCTCAGGCCTGTCGGTGTACCAAGACCCGCGCGATCCGAGCGTCTCGCTCGAAGGGTCGACATTCGGCACTGCCCCCGAGCCTGATCTCTCACTCCAACCATCCCGACAACAGTCTTTGGAACCGTCCATGCTCGCGTCTGTGCAGGTGTCCGAGATGTCGTTCGAGAGTGCTCGGGAAGGCGATTTGGAGGGGGAAGAAGAGGATCATGAGCGCGAAGACCTTTCGGACGGTGCTTCTGACGCTGAAGATGAGGGAGAGGTCGAATTGCGTGCGCTTGAGGGTGCTGAAGATGAGGGGGAAGAGGAGGATGATGGGCTGACGTTGCCGAGTCATTCGAGGAGGCCTACGGCTACGTTTCCTGCTTTCTCGGGTGGGAGGTTGCCTAAGGCGGACGAGGAAGACGAGGAGGGTGAAGCTACTGCTAATGGTAGTCGGGAGCAGCAGACTGTTGGGAAAGATGGCTTGGAGGAGAACGAGGACCCTGCCGCAGAATGGACTGCTAGTGAAGATCCACGAACCGGGGAGGAAGACCTGGAGGATGTGGACGACGATGACCTTGTGCGTACCTCTTTCCCTGTATCGCAACATGGCTTGCTGACTGGAACAGTCTGACGGGATGTGGTCCAACCCCTCTGACGAAGAACGACACCGCCAGGAGCGGCTGCACAAGCGCATGCTCAAGGCGCAGGGGATCATGCGTCATGCCAGCCAGCCCCTGGTTGAACATACCCATGTAAACACTCAACCTCGGCCCGCGTCTGAGCCACACGGACTAGTGCAAGAGCAGGACTACGATAGTCCAAGGAGGCTGCCGAAGTTCCCTACTCCACCGAATCAGCCACAAAATCATGGCAGGCTCGATGCTGAAGCTGGGTATATGCCTACGCAGCGCAGTGAGCGGTCCTATAGCCACGGGCAGGATGGCCCACATCACGTAGCAGAAGACAATAGCGAGGTGCTCTCCAACCCGAGCGAAGAGGCAGGTGCGGTGGAAAACTTTGGTGGATCCCAAGCCCACGCGAACGTCTACTATTCCCACCTCCAGCCCGCTCCGTATCCCATCCCATTCGCACCAATCCCATACCCCGCCATTCATCACCCAAATTCACATTCCCCACACGCATCAATAACCATGTCCACCCATTCCCGCTCTGCATCAAATACCGTTTTCTCGCCTGAAGGAGCAACGGGTGCTCTGGGAGGAACGACGCTCAATCCGCATGCAAAACCATTCGTATTCGGCGCGGCGCATACCCGGCCTTCTTCTTTTGCGGGGTCGAACTCTCTATTCCCTGGTTCGCCAGCGAGCATTACCTCGTCGCAACAAAATCCATATCCGACGCCGCCGTCCTTGACGCACCATGCCAGACAGGCGTCTGTTCCTCGCCTGAACGCCCATGCGCCAGAATTCAGGCCAACATTCTCCTTGCCTGACAGTATGACCACACAGGGCTTCGACTTCCAGCCTCCGCCTCAGGCACCTTCGCTCAGCTTTGAGCTTCAGGCAGAGTCGACTAGAATGATCGACAGCTTTGACGCGGAAGACCTAGACGGACGCCCGCTGCAAGGACGAGAAAAACGCCGCCGGCGGACTGGCGAATCCGACGACGAACGCTCTCAGCTTTCTGACGTTGACGGTGAGAGCGACAAAGAGAACGTGGCTGAGGAAAGCGATGAGGACAACAAGAGGCAACGATTCGCGGAGTTCCAGTTCCCGCCACCTTTAGGACCTCCTCCAGGAGCAGTTTCGCAAGCGAACGATTTCGGCCGGCGAATGACTCTGGACCCCATCCAAACGGAGTTTACGTTCGAGTTCCCAAATTGGAGCGCTCGTGCCTCCGCCCCTGCTGTGATGCCCATGGCCATGTCCATGCCTGTGCCCGTCGCGACAGATCCCGAGCCGCCGGCCAGACTGCCGCAGAGTGCCTCGATGCCAATCGAGTTCACTCATCCAAACACCAAGGTCCCCGCATCTCTCTTCAAGGCTTTGAATGCCTATGGCTCCGACAGCGACGGAAGAGGCAAACGTTCTCGCCTTGCTTCCCGGGACTTCCACTCCGACGATGAGCTCGATGGCTCTATTGCCGATACGAATGCCAGGCTGCTTGTTTCCGAGCTCGTCGACTCGACGGTTGCAGAAGCCAGCTCTTTGCAAGATCATTCAGCTGGTCAGTCCCGAACGCTGGAGATAGCCATGCAGCAGGCGGAACGTGGAAGTTTCCTGGGAGGGCTTGTCGCTCAACCCCATGCTGTACATAGGGCATCATCTATGCCGCATATGCGGACGCCTACGCCTAGCCAAGATCCTCGACCGGTTTCGACCAGCACACCTGCTGCTTCAACGAGTGATCTCATGGAAGAATTCGAGGCACGTATGACGAACCTAATCCAGGAGAAGATGTCGGCTCTTGGGGAAGTTCTTACTGCCGCCTTGGCTGAACACGCTGCGATCAGGCAGCAGCCTGTGGAAAAACCTGCCGTGGATCTGGATGATCTCGTCCAAAGGGTGGCCGAGGCTGTGGAGGCCCGCGTGCAGGATAACCTTCCTCTCGCATTGACTACTCGATCGCTACCTCAGGATGCAAACGAATCTCAAATCGAGCTCTTCAAGTCAACCGTTGCCGACGAGTACGAAAGCATTAGGCAAGGTCTGCTAGAGGGCATAGGTGAAATCTGCCGACGAAGCCTATCTGAGACGTATCAAGCCCAACCGATGCCGAATATCGACGCGCTGCTGGAGTCTTCGGTTACACAGACGCGCGAAGCCATTTCGTCCGCCATGTCCGGATTCCAGGAACTTCTGGACAACCTGGGTCATGCTAGGACGGACGACGATAGAGAGCTACTATTGTCGCAACTGTCCGCTATGGTCCTACCTCAGATCGCTTCCCTCCGGGTTGAGCCGCTAGATGTTGACCTCTTGACTGAGCGATTATCCGAAGCCGTGAAGCCGCATATCACTCAGCTCATCGATCTCGCGTCTGACAAGAAGGAAACCGCTGGCCTCATTGTTCAACGCCTAGGACCGCTGCTTTCCTCCATGATGCCGGCGCCATTGGATGTGAATGCTATCAGCGAGCAAATGGCCGGTTACGTAGAACGGCTTATGCCCCCGCCTCTGAATGTCAAGACTCTCAAGCAGGATATCCTCGAGGGACTTGCTGACATTGTAAAGAAGCAATTGGCGGAGACCCTCACAGCGCCGAAGCCTGAGGAGCTCGTGTCACAAATCAAGCAGCAGCTCGAACCGATATTATCGCTTAAGGACCTAGTGCCAGCTGCCGGTACTTTTGATAATCTGGTGACGAAGCAGGAAACCCTCCATTCCAGATTCGACTCATCCATGGAGGCGACGAAGGAGCTGCACAGCAGGTTAGGTGCCTTACCTACCGACGTTGCAACTGCAATGCAGGCGCTGGGAGAGGTGAAAGAGCAACTCGCGAAAGGCGTTAGCGTGCTGGCCGAGATCCAAGGACTGCAAAAGCTGGCTAGCGAAAACACCGATTTGCAACGTCAGCTTGCTGAATCGTCCAAGCAAGTGCTCCTCCTTGAGGCCGAGAAGACGACACTAGAGGCCAGCATAACATCAGCCCGTTCCGAGCGGGATATCGCGACCACTGAGCTGCGCGAACTTCGCATTCAACTGGAAAGCTGGAAGACCAGGGCTTCAGACGAAAAGACACTGCGGGACGACGTGGAGAAGCAGATCACGCAGAAAGATGTTGAGGTCTCTGCTGCTAAGTCTGCTACTGCTCAGGTTCGGGAAAAGCTGGCACAGGTGGAAGCTGATAAGGCGGATGTGCTGGAGAATAACTTGCGGCTGAAGGCTCAGGTAATTTCTCCAACCCACGCTTGGTCTATTCTTCTGACATTGGACAGGTATCGAAACTGGAAAGAGAAGCCTCCAAGGCTACAATCGAGGTGGAAGTCCTCCGTGAAAAGGTTTTGAATCTCGAAAGGAGCCGAGACGAGGCACTGAGTCAACAGAGCCACTGGGACGATATCCGTCGCACGGCCCAGCAGGTCGAAGTTCTCACCAAGCTAATCAGCAGCGCCGACGACGAAGAGCTACACGAACTCCGTCGTCAGCGTGATCGCTCCAAAGTCCTCGAAGGCGAGTTCGCAGCACTCAAGAAGCGGTACGACGAGCAGGAATCCAAGCTTGCAAATCTGCAAAGGAACGCGATCGCTTCGAAGAACAGTATTGCCCAGGTGCAGCAGCGCTCGACGGAGTGGGAGAAGAAGTGTAAAACGGCGGAGGCGGAGCTTTCGCAGCTCAAGTCTGAAAGGGAGACGGGCGAGGCGCTGAGACGGCAGCTGGAGAGTGATATGAATATGATGCAGCACCGCCTTGACGAGGCCGATCGGCGTGAGGTTGAATACCAGGTACGTGCTCGTTCTCCCAATGGAGTCAGCAGTGCTGACCCTTTGTGCAGGCGCGCCAGGGAAGCCTGGAAGCAGAGGTCCAGCAGCTCCGGCAGCAATTGGAGTACTACACTGCGGCAGAACAAAGCCGGCCCACTCAGGCTTTATCTTCCTCCCGCCAATCCGTTCAAAGCAGGAGCAACAACAGCAGCAGCACCAGCCTGTCATCCTACGGCGTCCCTTCCTTCCCGCTCCAACCGTCGTACAGCAGCATGTCGATGGACGAAACGGCAGACGAGACCAACTTCCCCTATGCCGACTTGCCCGAGCCTCCGGAGTCGCATACGCCTCGCGTGGCCAGCCCGAGCGGGGCAGGACTGTGGGCGTCGATGCATGCTCCTGTTGGCGCTCCTAAACAGGCTGAGCCGGAGCGCGCTACGACGCCGAAACCGGTCGCGCCGCCGAGTTATGCGAGGTCGTTCTCTACTGGCTTTAGGGCTGCGAGTCGGGCGGGGACTAGGACGGCCTCACCGGCGATGAGTAGCGTGAGCGTCGCCCCAACAGAGGGTGATGACGGGTGGTGGTCGTGATATCCGCAAAAATCCTTCCCATACCTCATTCTTCCTTTTGGTCCACCCGCTGTTGATTCCCTTCAATCCACGGTTAAAGTCTTGTCCTTTTTCTTTCTTTCATCATCTCGTTATACTCCAACACTCGCTATACCCCGCCTTTCTGCCTTCACGCGACACCCTCCAGCAATTCCAAATAAACCAATCCTGTCATGTCCGATATCACCCCCTCATTCGATCCTCCTCCTGCTTTGTTAGATAGAGAAAAAGCTAGCCTCACCTTCGTTAACTACCCATAACTAATCTATTCCCGCACATATGTTTTTCAGTCAAAGCACGATTAGGCAACGCCGCTGCCGATCTTTCGCTTGCCAAGTGCAACACTCACCCACAGGAGGAGAGAGGAGTAAAGAGGGTGGCGGTCATCATGACGTATCTCACCGCAGCTCAATATCCACGCGGGCCCCGCGCGACGCCGAGAACCCTCAAATCGCACCCAACCGCACCCTCACTGATCGTTCGGGTTCGGACACAGTAGAGAGATTCCGCAGCGCGCGTGGGAGTCAACCTTCACGGCCCCTCCCCCGCTGCTTGCCAAGCCTCTGTAGCTTGCAATTCTCCCCGTTTCCCCCTCAAGCTTTGCTAAGAGCAAGAGCAAAACCTGGTTTACATACATCCGAAGTTTGGTTATATTCTAATCCATATTTGTCTCTTGAGCACTCTATGAGTTCATCGAGGGGTTGTGAGTGAGGGTGTGCGTAAGAGTGCGACCTTCACGGACCCCTACCCTTCTGGACCAATGGGAGGTCGCAATTCTGCACCTTCACGGGCGTTGCGGAATCTCTCTAGTGACCGTCGTTTCGTGCCGCAGCGCCGAGCCCATCCCAACGCCGCACCTCCGCCTCACGTCCACTTCGCACCTCCCGGTTCTCCTCTCCAAGTTCGCCATCTCTCTCGTCTCTCTCGTCACCTTCACGACCATCTCTCTCGCGTCTCTTCTCTTCTGCTCGCTCTCTATCGCCCGTATCGGCTTTCTCCTCCTTGCACAGCACCCCGCGCACGGCCCCTTAGAACGCTCGTGCTCCTCGACAACGACCTAATCGCGCAGTCCCGCCTGCTTCTTCTGGTCCCCTACCTCGCCTCTTCAACCCCTAGCAGCAGCACGTCACACCGCCCACAGACGAGTCAGGGCGTCTAACACCGCTTGCGTCTTGTCCTCTTCATCTGCAGCCCTACCCCGTCCTGCAGACAACTAGGATCTCGCGCACTACCCACCCCACCCTATGCCCTCGATGAACATCCTCAAAGGCATCCAATCTAAACTGCCGAACGGCGGCGGCGGAGCCGGCGCAGATGACAAGCCGCCCGAGGGCTCAGATCCAGACGACACCTCCGTCCTAGACGAAAAAGAAGGGTCGATCGTCATGTCGCTCATCTCCCAACTGCGAATCGGCATGGACCTGTCGAAGATCGCCTTCCCGACCTTCGTCCTCGAGCCCCGGAGCATGCTGGAGCGGATTACGGACTTTATGACGCATACGGAGATCTTGTTTGGGCTTGAGAACGAGCGGGAGAAGGCGGTGAGGTTCGAGAGGGTGCTGCAGTATTATATGCTTGGGTGGCATATTCGCCCGAAGGGTGTGAAGAAGCCGTATAACCCTACGATTGGGGAGATCTTCCGCTGCAGGTACAAGTATACGAATGGCACGGAGGGGTTCTACGTTGCTGAGCAAGGTGCGTCGTTTCGATGTATATATGCGTACCGGTGCCTAATTGTCGACCTTTCCCGTAGTATCGCACCACCCGCCCATCTCGGCATACTTCTTCCTCTCCCCAGCCAACAAGATCCTCGTGGCCGGCGAGCTCCGGCCAAAGTCCCGGTTCCTTGGCAACTCCGTGCAAACGATCATGGATGGCGAGAATCGGATCACCCTGCTTGGGACGGACGACGGGGAGTACGTGATCAGTCTGCCGAACATGTTTGCGCGCGGGATTTTGTTCGGTAAACTGGTGTTCGAGCTGGGGGATACGATTGATGCGCAGTGTGAGAGGACGGGTATGAGTGGGACGGTGGAGTTTAAGACGAAGGTGCGCGGAGCAACTATGTTCCCGATCGGACATCGTTGACATATATGCGATCTAGGGCTTCTTCTCTGGGACTTATAACGTCGTGAAAGGCGAGATTAAGCAAGGGAAGGAGACGATCGGTGAAGTGTCCGGCACATGGAGCCATCATCTCGAGTACAAAGACCTCAAGGTCCGTTCCTTCACCTTAGCCCATCTCTATCAACGTACTAATCCACTCCAGCAGACCGGCCAAACCCGCGTCTGGTTCGACGACGCCACCACAACGGAAGAACAGCTCTCCCGCCCGATCTGCGAGCCCGAAGAGCAACAGGAGCCGAACGAGTCCCGCCGGCTCTGGCAGGGCGTGACGAAGGGTATCCAGCGCGGGGACCAGAATGCGGCGCAAGAGGCTAAGACGGTTGTGGAGGACAATGGGAGGAAGTATGCCCGACAGCTGGAGGAGAGGGGGGCGAGGCACGAGCCGAGGTTCTTTGAGTTTAGGGGCGGGAAATGGGTGGCGAAGTTCTCGTAAGCTCTCCTCGCCCGAAGGGTGTCCTGCGCATGCTGAGCGTCACACAGGCTCCCGCAGAACCTGGACGAAGCGAACCAGAAAGTACAAGAGTGGATCTGGGCCAAGCCGACAGCTTCAGCATGATCAGCGCATATACTTATGCTGCATACAGCCCGTCCGGCTCATTGGCCGGCTGTCCTGTTCTGCTGTTCTACCTTCTACACGTTCTCGACCAGATGCTTTTAGGAATCCGGCTCGCTTTGGCGCTACGATCACGCATATAAAGCTATATAGCAACGCTGTAATTTCGTATGACATGCCGTTAACCCCGATCTTGGGTTTGGGTATCGCCGATTCGGCTGCTCTGACGGCCTTGTTACCATCTGGGATCCCCTCCCATATTTTTGCATCACAAAGAGCAGTCGCCCATTCACCTGAACAAAATCAGAAGGGGGGAACAAGCAGATTGAGGTGCGGGATAGGCAGAGATGGCTTCGGACGATATCGCCGATGACAATGGTAATGCCGACCCAGGCTTCTTCCGTTACGCCCGATGGCCCTCCCAAAGGTTATCGCCGAGCCCCGCTGCTCTCACTCATCCTCGTCGTCGCCTTACCAGCGCCGCAGACGTTAGATATCGAGAACCTCGCAAAAGCCAACAGCAACCATGAGCACCTCCAGCACCTCCTCCTTCACTCTCTCCCCCACCCCCACATCCGCAATCTCCGACCTCCGCAGCACGCTCTCCCAAACCTACCGAATAAGCATAACCGACGGCCGCATCTTCCTCGGCACGTTCGCGTGCATCGACAAGGAGAAGAACATCGTGCTGATCAATGCGGATGAGTGGTGGTTTGAGGAGGGGAGGTGGTGTGAGCGGTATGTCGGGATGATCATGGTTCCGTGGGAGGTGCTGGGGAGGGTGGAATGTATGTTGGGGAGTGGGAGTGGGAGTGGGGAGGAGGGGCTGTATACGTGAACCTGCGGGGTTCTGGTGAGTGGCTGACTGATTATGGCTTCATCGTCTCACTTACAAACTGCGTTAAGGGACATCGAAGTGCGGGAAGCCAGATCTGGCAATTGCGTCCTATGCAGCCCCCTCAACAAGTTCACACTGCGAGTTCGTAACCGGCAAGGAATGTCCACCGCAAGCCGCTTTGTTCTCTTCTCGCGCTGGTCCTACAGCATGCGAACGACCACACCTGCCCATGGGACGAGAGTTATCATTGGGTGACATTCTGGCCTATCCAGAGCTGGAGTGGGGAGGAGGCACTCCGGAGGACGACGAGAGGGACGGTGGGGCTGGAGGACGCGTGCATGCGTCGGGTCCGGGCGTACCTCGCTCGACTGCATTCGACACCACGTCGCTTGCGCAAACGAATCATAAGCCTTTGTATTGTCAGATATCTGAATCCCAAGCTATACGCCTTCTAGTCAGCTTGTCGGAAAACAGGCTAGGTTACGTAGAACTCGCGTGTCCTCAGGGTCCCAGATCTCCGTCACGTCGGACAACCGCGACGTGTTTCTCCTCAACAACCTAGATCACCCTCCCTCCCTGTCTACAACCCAACCCTTCCCCTCTCGGGCCTGGCCACCTACCCCGCGTACGACAGCACCACCGCCCCCCGGCCATTAATGTCCGTGATAGTCGACATGGCTCCGAATCCTGCCAGTTCTTCCACATCCTTGCTCCCTTCAACCGGCCCAAGGCAGGGCAAGGGCCAGGGGGAAGGGCATAAATACAGCGTCATCCTGCCTACTTATAACGAGCGGAAGAACCTGCCTATTATTACTTGGTTGCTGGCGAAGACGTTTACAGAGCAGTGAGTCCGTTTCCTCCTCCTGTGCAGAGGTCGGAAGAATGGGGAGTTGGGGGTGGAGTGAAGGTTGGGAGAAGGGTGTGCTGATGCTTGGCGTTAGTGGATTGGACTATGAGATCATCGTTGTGGACGATGCGAGTCCAGACGGGACGCAAGAGGTGGCAAGGCAGCTGCAGAGGGTTTACGGGGAGGATCGGGTGGTGCGCTCTCCCCCCTCCCTACAAACTAGTCTGCAGAGAGCTGACGCTGTTCCTAGCTGCTGAAGCCAAGATCTGGAAAGCTTGGTCTGGGGTAAGATTGGGTTGCTTGTATGAAGTGTAGAGCTGACGGGGAGAATAGAACGGCATACGTCCACGGCCTATCGTTCTGCACGGGCGACTTTGTCATAATAATGGACGCCGACTTCTCGCACCACGTACGTCCCCCTTCCCTCCCCTTTACCCATCAGTTCAGCACTAACCGCCCACTCAGCCCAAATTCATACCCGACTTCATCCGCCTCCAACAGACTTACAACCTCGACATTGTCACTGGCACTCGATACAGGAGCAAGTCTACGCCTTACGTACCTGGTCTCCCGCCTGGGGGGGTGTATGGCTGGGACTTGAAGAGGAAGCTTGTTAGTCGGGGAGCGAATTTCTTGGCTGATGTGGTGCTTCGGCCTGGGGTTAGCGATCTGACGGGTTCATTCCGGTACGCATTCCCTTCCTCCCTCCCATGTCCTTCCCTTCCCTCCCTCCCCGGCCCATTCGGTCCATCCGGGCCAGGAGGACCAAGCAAGCTAATGCAAGAGCAGCCTGTACAGAAAACACGTCCTCGCCCAAATAATCGCCCTCACCCAGTCAAAAGGCTACGTATTCCAGATGGAGATGATGGTCCGCGCCCGCTCGCTCGGGTATACGGTGGGAGAGGTGCCGATCACTTTTGTGGACCGGATCTTTGGGGAGAGTAAGTTGGGCGCGGACGAGATCGTGGGGTATGCTAAGGGGGTTTGGAATTTGTTTACGAGTGTTTAGAGGGCGTGGTTTGGGGGGTTGGGATCTAGTAGATGCAGTGTTGTGTGGTATATTCGTTGATACCCAATAATTGGTAGGCTCGTCAGCTATATATCGTTGCGAGGTTCGTTGCTGGCTTGCAGCCACCAATCCTTGCGTCCGCATGACCAGCTCTTCTTCAGTGGCCGGTTCCCTTCAGAACACGCTGGTTATATAGGTGGCATACAACAATTTACTGATGTTCATAACTTCCAATACATCGACGTGGCGTAATGCATGCGCGACACGCAGAAACACGCGAATGATCGACCGCTCGATCGTGTGGCACAGACCTCTTCCCTTCGTCGGTACGCTTCTTGCGGGTCGTCAAGGCGCGCCATGCCGCCTGGCCAGCCTCTGCAGCGGCCGAGGCTTGGATGGGTGAAGTAACGAGTAATCCCGGCCTGTGTATGCCCCCTTGCCCTGGGGTTCCTGGAGACAAGGAGAAAGCAACGTAATTAGCTGTCAACTCGAACCCCAAATCGGCCCAACTTGAGAGAGGGGAAAGCAGTAAGGCCGATCGGCCTAGCATATCCGCACATCGAGCTTCTTTTCCCTCTTGCTTGCAGAAGCAACAATTCTACCGAAAAAGAAAAAAGAAAAGCTGGATTGTATTGGAGAGCGTGCTTGGCCGACCCGGCAGGGAGCGGAGTGAAAGAGAGTTGCGGTTCGGCACGATGATTTGCGGCGTAAAGGGGTACGGATGGTATGAGACCGTGAGGGTGAGACCCGCATTCATCCATCAATCACATTGTCAGCCTCAGTCTGTCTCCACTTTCCGTCTCAGCAAGCCGTCGTCGTCCGCATACCCTTCCCCTTTCCACAACTCTGACGACTTCGAGGCATACCCGTCGAGGTTGTCATATTTGTTGCGAGCTCGGCGTTTGGTCGTCGTCGTCGTCTTCGTACAACCACCAGCGTTCGCGGCCGGCTCCGTCTTCTGATCCGGCTTAGACTTGGCTGACAACGGGACCCGCGCGGTGATCAATACAACCCCTCGCTGGTTGCTTCTTCTTCTCTGCCCTCAGCCACGCTTACCGCCCTCCCTTCTTTTTCGGCCTCTGATCACAGCCTCGGCTTCGGTAGCAGCCTAACAGCGGTTGAGGGCCGCTTTTTCGCGCCATCGACCCTGCTAGCACGACCCACCATCCACCACTACGCAGAAGCGTTCTGATCGCGCCCAATTGCTGTTCCATCGTCGACGACCGCCTGTACAGCTTTGTCGTCACCCATTTCCCGGCGCTCGTCGTCTTCCCCATCCATCCCCTCTCCTCCTCTCCTCCTCTCCGTCTAATCGCCTTCCCCCTCTCCTCCCTCCCTACCTAAGATCGCCAAAATGGGCGCATGCATGTCCTCCGCAGGGCCCGTCTCGCCCGAGGACGAAGAGGCCCAAAAGATCAACAAGCAAATCGAGCGGGATCTCAAGGAGAAACAGCAAGAGATGGCCAAGGAAGTCAAGGTCCTCCTGCTCGGGTCGGGTGATTCGGGCAAGTCGACCATTCTCAAGGTTCGTCCCTCCCCCTCTGCACCATCCGCCACATTTCGTCGGACGAGGTGACTGACGACGATGATGACAGCAAATGCGACTGATTCATCGGGTGCCGTTCACACCGAACGAGATTGAGAGCTTTCGTCAGCTCGTGTTCCAGAATTTGCTGGAGGGGATGCGGTTGTTGCTCGAGGCTGCGGAGCTGCTGGATATCAAGATTGGGCCCGAACAGCAGGTTCGTCTGATTGTCACTTAATCTATGGGCGGGTTACTAATGAAGCGGTTATAGGACAACATCGCCATGATTGAGCATGCATCGGATTTACGAGACGAGCAGTCTTTCCCGCCAGAGTACCTTGAACCGCTGCAGACCTTATGGAATGACCCACAAATTCAAAAGACGTATGAGCGTGGTAACGAAGTCGCTTTGCCAGAAAAGTACATCCTCACTATCACCACTACATACATGTTTCTGATAGACGCCGTCTAGCCTTTCATACTTCTACTCTAACCTCCCTCGTCTCTTTGCCGCCGACTTCAAGCCCACCGAACAAGACATCATTCGCTGCCGAGCACGAACGATCGGTATCCAGCAAACGCAGTTCAAGCTCAAGGGTCACACATTGCACATGATCGACGTCGGCGGGCAGAAGAGCGAGCGCAGGAAATGGATCCACTGTTTCCAGGATGTGACGACTATCTTGTTCCTTGTCAGTCTGAGCGGGTATGATCAGTGCTTGGTGGAGGATAAGGATGCGGTGAGCCCCTAGATCGCTTCCACCCGCATTCGAAAGTTCCTGACGATAGCCAAGAACCAAATGCTTGATGCTATGGCTATCTGGGACTCCATCTGCCACTCGCAATGGTTCAAGCAGACATCACTCGTTCGTCATTCAAATAAATAGTTGCTATATGCGCTCATGTCAGCCCAGATTCTGTTCCTGAACAAGGTCGATCTGTTCGAGGAGAAGGTCAAGACATCCCCCATCAAGACGTTCTTTGCCGACTACGAGGGTCCAGAAGGGGACGCCGAAGCGGGCAAGGAGTACTTCAAGAAGCGATTCGTCAAGCTATCTGTGAAGAGCAACCGGGTGAAGGAGCGAGAGATCTATACACAGTGCGTGACAGAACCTCATACCCTTTGCTACCGTCGCTTACAGCTGCTGCTTCAGCTTTACGAATGCTACGGATACCGAACTACTGCGGGTCGTCATGGCCGCTGTAGAAGGTACGCTCTGTCGTCGTTGCTCGTTGTCGTGTGCTGACCTCCGTCGTAGAGTACGTCCTTCCCTCTGATTATTGTCTTCTTCCAGGTTCCTTCTTTCCTTTCTTGTCTCCGCGCACCTGCCTTCAAGCTCGCTTTTGCCCTCCCTTCGCACGCACATGCCGGACCCGAGCTCACGGTCGCTTCAAGTACCGTTCTCCGAACAAACCTCACCAAGGCTGCGCTCATCTGAAACGGATGAGATTGCGCCTGCTTGTATATCCCCCCGGCTTCGACTGTACCATCACTACCACTACCACTACCCCTCCCACTCTCACTCACAGCAATACACCGACACTTTCGTTCCTCTGGCTATCGGCCCGCCTACGTTGGGTCCCCGTTGATTTCGATTTTCTGGCTTTGGCTTCGGCGCTCGCAGCCCGCTCTTCCTGCTTGCTGCGCCTGCGCCCTTCTTCCGCACCTTCCCTGGTCTCCCTTTTATCCCACATCTACCCCTGTCTTGTCGCGTATAACGTAATGGTCTCACGAGTCCGTTCTTTATTCTTATCTCATGCAACTACTACGACAATTCCCTTGCCCTACCCGTCCCTCGGCGCGCTCTCGTCTCCGTGCTTCTCCTCCGAACAACCCGAAATCAAAATCAAACCCGTGCTTGCCGCGCGGCTCGCATCGCGCAGTATGATCGTCACCAAGAATGTGAGAGTGTTCCACGCGGGATATGACGGACTGATGCCAATAACGGATCTGATGGCCAGATGCGCGGTATTCTCCTGTAATCTGTTGGCACACTCCGTCGGGCCCAACCTTCCTGCCGCAGATTGCCGCAGCGGACCTGGGTGTCCACCCCCGTCATAGCAAGCTTATTGGTCCCTGGGTGAGTGGAGCTTGTTCCTTCCTAGCCGAGCGGATGGACCTGGACTTATCTTCCCGTTTTAGATCGTGGAGAGAACCCTTGATGTCCCCATTTCCCATTGTCACACCCGCAGCGGCTTACCCCTTCCTTCCCCTTCTTCTGTACGGCTGTCCCATCTTTTTTCTCTTTTTCGCAGGCTCAAAACCGCATCTGGCGGCCCGTCTTCATATTCACCACACGGTCCGGACTGGCGAGGACGAACGAACGTGTTGCCATGATGATGACTTGATGACGATCTTCTCGCCTCTATCCCGTGGCTCTTCCATTTTCCCATTTTTTCCCATGTTCACACCAGTCCACACTGCCGATCCCCCCCGTCTCACACCTGATTCCCTGATTCCCTGTGCCACAGTATGACCCCGTCCACGCGCTCAGTTGCATACGCTCACTTGTCCCTTGTGCTTGTATACTAATATGCATGTGTGGCGAAATTCCATTTCCAAAGGCGGCTTCTTCCGTTAGGGCAGCAGCGGACCGTCCGAGACCGCGAGGCTATTTTTCTCGTGTCCTGCGCCTAACGGAAACGACGGGTCGAGCTTCAGCGCGGGATCAAGTGTGGGCCAGAACACGGGTTACGAGAAGGCAGCCGTCGCGATCGGGCGAACCAGGCAGCATGGGCGTTGCCACAAATGGAAACCGGCGGGAAGTTGATAATCAATAATCAACGCATCAAGATTGCGCAAAACCCGCAATTGACTCCCGAAACTGTTGCTGCGCGATATATTGGATATATTTGGGGAGCCGGATACGTGCCCGCGCGAAGCCGACGGAAGTGAAGCTTTTGGAATTGCGGGCTCTCACGGTAATACGGAACATCCCTGTCGAACCCTTGCCAAGTCTGCCGAGACGGGTTGTAGACTGAACCTTGTTCACTGAGCTATCCACTCATGCTCGTTGCCCACCTAAGGCCAAGTGCAGCATGGACAGCACAAGAACTACAGAGAACAAAAAGCCGAAACACGACAGGGCGAACAGCCCGGATGTGGATAAGGTCGCCAAAAGCAAGAAATCTTCTCGCAACAGAATACGCGGGTATGTGGCCGTATACACGGGATTGCAGATCAACGGAACCCGCGTGTAGAAGCAAAGTGCTCTGATCCGCGGGGAGGGAACTCTTCGACCAACTGGCCCAATATCGAGTCGTTGGGCGAGTTCTCCCGCTTACCGGTGTATTGGGACGGGTGGAGAGCTGTTTGGCTTTCTGATTGGCTCGGCTTGGTGGTCAGTTCGTGCTTCGGGTTGTGATGGTGAGCGCTTCGGCCGGGAGAGTCCCGTATGGAGGGGTGTGGGCCAATCATATGGCGGCTAAATGTGCGCTGCTGTTGTGGCAGCACGATAAGTGTCCATCTCTTTCTGTCGCTGGGTGTCGCCCTCTTGGTTTCGACCACGCTTACTGTCTTGTTGTAACGCAAGAATGCTAGAGGACTAGTATAAACATTCTGTGTAGCTCTGGCAACGCAGGCAAGTCGGAAGCGTTGTAACAGCTGCATGGGCTGGTTATGTTCGCATCAGCTGTCGACTCGAGCATAAGGGAGACGCACGTTTGATTTTCATTACGTCGAACCCAAGAAGACCGTATATTCCGCGTGCTCCACCGGAAGATATCGTCCTGCACCAGCGAATGACCATGCGAAAAATCAATGGAATAGCTGGAGTGGTGGAACATCAGCATTCGTGGTACTGCACGTCTCGTCTCGTACAGGCGGCATGTGTCTTTGTCAGACGAAGATCAAGGAGTTGTCTGATCCACGGAGTCCAATTTGCGGTCATCAGCAACGTTGCCCACCTTCGGACAAGGCAAGAACGATAGCGTGGAAGAACAGACGCCCAATTCGCATATTCAGATCACAGTAAGCCTATTCGCTCAGTGCACAGCAATGGTATGTGGTTTGTCCAGCATCAGTATCTTGACGAGCGCATCAGAGGGAGGAAAGAGGCAAGGCAGGACCAGCGATTGACTGTTTCGTGTATGTGTCCACGGGCGGTGCACTGCATGATTGATTACAGCCACAGCGTTATTTTTATTTCCATAAGGTAAAAAGGTGGTAAATAATTCATGATGAAAGTGATGGTGAAACCACAAAGACTCAGGACTGATATGCTTAGGACTGATGACGCATCATCAGTTTCCGCATGTCGCGTGCACGATGACACCGACGCGTCCCCTAATTTACGACCCTGAGGTTGCCTCATTGTTGGCAGCCAGCATAGACCAGTCATTGGATATCAGATCGTCTCTGGCGCCTGTTTTCTCTTGAACGATCAGCATGGATGAAGATGAGGATCTTCGAGCGTAACAGAGTTCAACTTGGAAGAAGTGTTCTGGGGCTGACAGTGCTGACTAGAGCCATCGCCGCAAGTCTGGCCGAGTCCGGACCGAATCGGAACAATGATCTGATTGACTTGACTGACGACCATTCTGCGTCTGAAGATGGAGATGCTCAGTTCGAGCGGGAACTTGCTCTTGCTCTTGAGGCTTCGAAACAGGCTGCTTCTGCTTCTACGTCATCTGCTACTCAGGCTAGTCCGACGGTTCCGCATGCTGTCGCTCCTGCTGTACTCTCTGTGGCGGCGGCAACTCCTAGCGATACCGGGACACCCGCCGAGCCGGCTAGCGGTGCTCAGTCCGTTGCGGGGACTTCTTTTCTGAGCGAGCGAGCCAAGCTGGAACAAGAACGGCTCGCTCGGCAGAAGCGTCACCTGGAAGAACGAGCTACACAGCAGGGTGGCTCAAAACGGCCGCGTACCCGGTCTCCTCCGCCGGAGTCATCTAGCGCTCCTAGCTCGCCTGAGATGACTCGGCCTGCTGCTTCGAGATCGGCTCCGAAGAGGAACGTCGAACCGCATCATGGATATTTCTGGGATGGGGAAATGCGACAGACGGCGAATGCGCATGTTAAGGTCGATCCAAAGAGACCAAGATTCAGGATTTCAGATATCGTTTCTCCAGTATGATCTCTCTCGTCTCATGACAAGCAGAGGGGGCTGATTTTGACCAGGTGTCAGACCTCGAATTTGTCCTCCTGTCATCATATTGCACCGATACCCCTTGGTTAACCAGCATATTACCCACCGATGTAAGCAGGTATCTCTCTTCCATCATCTATCCGCTGACATGCCTAAAAGAAACCCCTTCTCCTGGTAGTCGGTTCCGATCCGGACCAGCGAGCACGAGCGAGTCTCAAGAACCTTGGTATAGGTGACTGGATTCGGGTCACACCTCGAATATGGCAGTCACGAGGTGTGATGCATATCAAGGTTGGTCTTCCATGCAGGGTACGGAGCTGAACTAGCTGACACTTTGGGTAGTTGATGATGGTAGGTCCCATCCGTCTTTCCCTGGACGTGGGGCTAATTGAGGTTAGCTGTTCTACAAATCTGGACGATTACGTGTGGTGATCCCGACTGCCAATCTGGTTGATTATGACTGGCGGGATATCGAGAATGTACCTTCACACACTCCTGCTCCGCTACCCGTCTGCTAACCCCCAGCAATAGACTGCTTTCGTCCAAGACCTTCCACCTATTCCTGACCCATCAACGCACGACCCCCAATCACACGACTTCCCCACGTACCTCTGGAGCGTCCTCAAATCTCTCAACGTCCCAGCTGGCCTGCTGAACCTAGTCAACACGGGCTACCACCAGCTCCCGCTCCAGTCTCTCGAAGACCTGCAGAACAAGTGGGACTGGAGCAAGGTGAAGGCTAAGCTTGTTGCTAGCGTGGCTGGGAACTACGAGGGCTGGTATAACGTGCGGATGTACGGCCATCCGCGGTTAGCCGCCGTTATTCGGGATCTTGGGGCTCAGCCGAAGAAGGGGAAGGTCTTGAATATCGAGTGCCAGGCAAGGCCGTTCTACACTGAAGTACGCGAGTATTGCTCATGAGAGATTAGGGATCCTCAGTCGGCAACTATACAACCCAATATCTGAACGAGATATACAAGTCCTGCTGCGGAATCGACCCGATATCCTGGATAGACACGCCTAAATCAAGGCTAGCCAAGTTACCCTGGCCGCCGGTGAAGATCCTCTTTCCGACGTTGAAGACCGTGGACGAGTCTGTCTTTGGGCGGAATGTGAGTGATGATTGCTGCATGCTTTCCTGTGGATGTTGATGTGTATGGACAGGGCGGTGGATCATTCTTCTGTAGGAAGATGTACTGGAACAAAGCTGGCGCTCCTAAGCAGTTGTTCCATAACGCGAAAGCGAAGGATGGACCAGTCTTGATGCATACAAAGGTAGCCCTTTAGGCTAACCTTATCACCAAGGTGCTGATCGAATGGCAGATGATCGTAGGAACCTACCGAGCTGGGGCACCCCCGCCACGGCGATCAACGCCGCTGGCCTTGCCAAGTAACGGCAAAGGAAAGGGCAAGGAGAAAGTTGAAGTAATCGTCCTCGACAGCGATACCGAAGACGAAAGTGTAACGGAGCAAGAAGGTAGCGCGACAGAGGACGAGAATGAAGGAATCGAGGAGAAAGGGCCATATGCTTGGATCTATATGGGCTCTCATAACTTCACCATGGCGGCTTGGGGCAGCGTGGGGGGATCCATCTTGGCGCCGCAGTTGAATGTGAGCGACCGGACCGCCATCCTTATCCCTTACGTTGGCTGAGCAGCTCGTTGCAGATATCGAACTTCGAAATGGGCATTGTCTTACCAATACAAGACAAGGCCGAATTGGAGAGGTTGGTTCCATGGGAGCAACCGCCCAAGAAATACGGACCAAAGGACGTCCCTTGGGTAACTATGTCCTTGAGCCCGATGGTTCATGGTACTGACAACCCTCTCAGATGCAGGAGGAACACCGAGATCAGGACGAGCCAACATGGCGAGAGCTTGCTGCGACAGATTGAGCCTCGCACCTTTGCAACTAGTTCTGGGCACTGTTACTGGAGTGGTGTGCTGTAGGTTGGATGTTAGATTGGATGCTGCACTAATAGAAGGGAATGATAAACTCCGGACATGGGCTCCTCGAACGGCATCGTCGCTCGGCGGCGATCCTCTCGCGTCAGCCTACCCGGACTATCTGCGTACACAAAACCCCACTCCAGCACCCCTGACCAACCAACGAGCAGCTATTCCTGGTCCCTTCTGTTGTGCCGTACACCGGCCGGATAATTTGTCATGTCCGTTAAGCATCCAAGAAACCTGAGACCATTTGGTCGGAATAAAAATGACGCGGCCGTGCGGGGACCCCACTGCCCAAAGTCATCGCGGCATTGCGGAGGAGGAAATGGCGGGGTAAACGAATCACGCGTTCTGTCCCTTCCACACCGTATTCCCAATGGCAAACGTCTATATAGTTGTGCCTGGTCAGCGGGGAACCTCTGGGCGGCGATTTGTGCTTGCTCAAGATCCCCTCTTGCTCGATTTGAGCTTGTAACAGTATCTCGACGACGGGATTTGAGTAAGCCCGACTGGCAAGATACACAATGGCCGACCTCGTATCTTCCCTCCGCTCGCTCTCATTCTACCCTCTCTTCACCCTCTCGAACGCCGTGCTCGCGGTCCTCATCTCTATCGCTGCCTTCTTCCTTCATGACTGGAGTGTTCGTCGTCGCATGCCTCCTGGGCCAACGCCCAACCCGCTGTGGGGCAACACCGCCGAGATCGTCAAGCCTAAACCATGGATTAAGTTCGCTGAATGGGGCAAGCAATACGGGCCGATTATGACGGTGTGGATTGGAAGGAGGCCGACGATCGTCATCAACGATCCTGTCATCGCGACCGAGCTGATGGAGAAGAGGAGTAATATCTACTCGAGCAGGCCGAGGATGGTGATCATGGGCGAGCTGGGTACGAACAACGATGGGTGCGCTCTGCTTCATAGTGCTTGCACTGTGTAACTATGCTGATACGCGATATAGTATCTTGACGATGCCCTATGGCGATAAATGGCGGAAGCACAGGCGCTTGCTTCACATGGGCCTGATGACGAAGGCGCTGCAGAACTACAAGCCGATTCAGGACCTCGAGAGCAAGCGTATGGTCTGGGATATGGTTGAGGCGCCGGAGAAATACGAAAAGCATCTGGATCGGTACTCAACCAGCGTTGTGAGTACACGCCGAAATCAGGCTAGACGATCGAGCTGATAATTTCAAGGTTGTTCTTGTCGATTATGCCATTCGCGTCGATAGCCCCGAGGATCCGCTTGTCAAGAACGTACTGACGGCGATGCAGCATGCTGCGATGCTGAACGTGTATGCTTGTTTAAATTCGTGTGTATGCTGTTGCTAATAAACCGAGTAGACCTGGCAAGTTCTTGGCAGAGACGTTCCCGATCCTGGCATCTATCCCGGCGTTCCTTGCTCCGTGGAAGCGGCAGATCCTGGAACGTCGTGTTCAGGGACGCAAGTTCTTCGGCGGTCTGGCAGATAGCGTAAAAGCCAAGATGGAGAAGGGCGAAGCTCCGGAATGCTTCACCAAGCACTTGTGGGAGAAACGCGCCGAATTCCCCATGACCGACATGGAGTTCTCCTTCCTGTCATCCGCATTGTTCGGTGCCGGTAGCGACACGACCGCTAGTACCCTGTGCAGCTTCGTCCTCGCTTGCGTCGCGTTCGGTCATGAGTGGATCCCCAAGGCACAGGAGGAGCTCGATCGTGTTGTTGGCCGGGACCGCAGCCCGACGTTCGAAGACCAGAAGGAGCTCAAGTACATCGATGCTGTGGTGAAGGAGACGCTGCGTTGGCGGCCGGTAGCGGTGTTGGGCGGTACGCCTCACGCCAACATCCAAGACGACGAGTACAACGGCTATCTCATTCCCAAGGGCTCGACGTAAGTGCTGATAACACGAGGTGCTGTGCCCTGCTAACGTGATATGCTCCAGAATTCTCGGCAACCTGTGGGGTATTCATTTGAACGAGAAATACTTCCCGGATCCGCATCATTTCTACCCTGATCGGTACCTGGACCCCAACCGCCCCGCGTATCCCGATCCTGCAGGTCACTCTGCTTTCGGCTGGGGACGGCGCATTTGCCCTGGAGAGGGACTGGCCCTGAACTCGCTGTACATGACAATTGCACGTCTCCTTTGGGGATTCAACTTTGCCAAGGCGAAGGACGCGAACGGAAAGGAGATCGACGTCGATATCTTCGATTACACGGACGGATTTAACACCCGCCCGAGGCCGTTCAAGTGCAGCATCACACCGCGCGGTCCGGAATTCGTAGAGATCATGCGCCGCGAGGCCGAGGAGGCCGACAGGGAACTCCGTGAGAAATACATCAACGATGACGAGATGTGAGGCGTGTTTGCGGTGCGGCAGCGGCGATAATGGGATGGAGATGCAGTGGATATCGGATGGAAGGCTTCTGGATAGCGGAATTGCGCAGAGAAGCGAGAAGATCGGGTCGAAGTGAGGCGACGCGAGAAGCGTGGCGCGCGGCTTCGCAGGGCGTCCATGCTGTCCGGAACCCTTTCAATACAGTGCTGTCCCTTGTTTCCTTAGTAATGGTCCAATCAGGTGCTTACAGTTGTTGACCGCATCGTTCAGGCCGGGCCTCTTTGTGGAGAATTGTTGCAGCGAGGGTCCGGGGGATTTCGAATGCATCGGTCCAACTGCTGATGCGTGCGCCGGTCTGAGTTTCAACCTTGTTCAGCCCCAGGCTTATTGCTCGGAACCTACTTGCTCGCCTTGACCCTTCACCCGATTGACTGCTTTCTCTCATGACCTTCGCCATCTCAACATCCTAATAGTGATCTCAGTTTCTCTCTGGTCTGACTCTATATTGGAAGTCGACGAGGTAGCATCTGCAATCTTTTGGCTCTTCAAGCCTGGTCTTCATGTATGCTGCTGCAAGTTCGATGATGCATACATCCTGGTCTTCTGGCAGCTTCAGAGACGTAGAGAGCATTTCTGTCAATGACGGAATACCTGCTCCCGTGCAACAGGATATGGACGGTAAGCAAGTCCACTGGTAGGTTGCACATATGCTGAAGACTTGGCAGATCATGGGGAACCAGTTCGAGAAGAGCGACTCATTACTGGACTACCTCCAAGACAGCCTATATCAACCACATCTCAAATCATAGCACCTGGACGGTGTATCAGCTTGCCGTCTCGGCCCAGTGCTGCTGTCATAGAGCAAGCAAAGCAACTTGCCGCTGCCGCTCGTGCCCGAAAAAAAACCGCAGAACATAATTCTCCACGCATATACCCAGTTGTTCAGCGGTTGAGGGCTCGCACAATTGACTGGATCTCAACAAGGCATCAAGCAACCTCGCTTCTGGGGTAAGCGCATTCTTTGGTTTCCCATGCGGCCAGAACACTCAACCCCATCATCTGGTCTTAATCTGCAGTGATCGATCGCTACAACACCAGGAGCACAACACACGGTCGATGATCTCTGAACCTCGATCTCCTGCCGATGTATCATCAAATATGCCTTTCTCCGAATCTGCGAGCATATTCCCATCTCTTTACAGTGGTACACATTACTTCCCCCATGTTCTGTGCAATTCTGATGTGTTGTTTGCACAGCGAAAGATAATTCGAAACATCATACTCGCATACACTCTGCTTCTTCCTCAGCATCCTCCTACCCACCTCAGCCTGTCACCCCTTCAGCATATTCGCCTCCACAACACAGTAGCAACTTCATCAACAACCTCTTTTCAACCCACACATATACCGGTTCATTCGCAGTTAACCTCCCCCCTACTCCTCCAGATCCACATTTCGGCTTTTTTGCTCGACAGGTCTCCCCGAACCAGCAGCATCCACCGCCAAACTTCATTTTTCAGGCTTTCGAGGCTGCTCGCAACCATGATCGACTGTTCTCTCTGCATGTTCTCCCTCCTGCGCCTGCTGCACCAGACTGGAGCACTGGTCAGAACTCTCTCGGAAATGGAGGGCTAGACCTCTCACAGACGAGTCAGCCTGGCCAAATCGGTTCTTCAGCCCACCATCTTCCGGATTGCAGACCTACTTGGACCAATTTCTCCTTGATCGAAAACAAGAATGTCAATTACGGCAAGAACTATATCGTACGCGCGGATTCATGGGAAGAGAAAGATCCGATTCGACAACAGAGCCAGGACATGGATTTCCGAACCTCAAAAATAAGCAAGTTTTCTCTCGATTCTCTGGACGAGTACCATTCCTTCGATGTCCTCGGTGCTCAGCTTCCGCATGATCAACTGTCAACATGGATCTCTTGTACGTGGAAGAATAACTCTCATAACGTGTGAGTGGTTCTACCGCGTTTTCCTGGATTCCCTAAACATGCTGATTCCTTCATGATAGTAGCAAGGAGCCTTGTCGTCCCACTTACCTTTCATCTCGTTACTGGCCTCGATTTATCAATGAAGAATGGCTCCGAAAGGCGATCAAACGCTCGCCCCTCTTCAATATTATTCTATCCCTGTTGGACCACCCCGATAGATGCTTGTTCTACAGTACGATGAGCACGACCCAGATTCACAGAGAGAGCATGCATCGATATGTTCAAGCGGGATAGTGAGTCTATTGCTGTCATAACATTTAGTATGCACTCACCGTGTTCACCAGTTATGGGCCTTTTGGAGCCGGCATCATCTATCAGATCTTGCAGGAGCTTGCGCACACACATCGATCCCTGATCTTCCTCAAACAATATGGCTCTCTCACTCCTTACGACTTCCTGTACCTCGTTATGGTCCCAGAGGTGGTGCTACGCCTCATCATTTTCAAGTTTGCCATATCGGAGACTGCAGCGCTGGTCGTACTTCAGGAGAGTTTCGGACATGGCTGGAGGTATTTCCCTGTTGGCCAGTGACGACCAAGACATGCAGGATGGATATACGAATAGGTGCAATGAAGGGATGGACGGAACAGGTAATGGAGTCAATGTGTCCGTCAAATTTCGTCGAGAGTCGAGTCTGTAACCGAATAATCTGTACCAGTACAAAGTAGGGATCAGGTCCGGAGCATAAATACCATGAATGTCATCAATGAACCCTTTTTCACGCGCGTCGCGTTCTTCATGTATGCGCAGCCTCAGCGTCTTCTCGGACTCGGTCGTCACCCTCATTCCGACGTGTTCGCGGCCCGACACGGGCTTCGGCCTGTGTCACGGTCCAAGGGGCGCCTTGTCTAAGATCGGAAATGTGGCAAGTGATTGATGACAATGGAGGGCGTCGAAGGCGAAGGCGGTATCGATGCCGTTTCCTATTTAATGCGCCGCTCCTGCTGCGTCCACGCCATTCAAAGTTGGCTCCCCTCGAGCGAAGCTCATAGGTTCAACCCCATACCCCGCGTATCCTCCCTACATAATCGATCGTATACACAACCGTCGACAATGAGCAACGACGAACATGGTCCTCCTCAGGGACGCGGCAGCGGCGGCACACGTGAATTCGCAGGAAACCGTCATCGTACGCGTCTCTACCCAAATTTTTCTTCCTCGAGTGTTGACTCAGACGCCGCCCCTCGCACGGACTATTCCAGTCATACGTCTAGGGCAACGCGCTGCATACTCCATGTACCGGGTCGGTGCATTGGTCGGTACGGGGACTATGCCGCCCGTCGCCCCTGGCGCCCCGCCGGCCGCGTTGTTGCCACATATTGCGCCGTTGGCTGTGCATGGAACCCAGGTCCCGGCCAGTGAGTCTCCACAATTCGCGTTTTCTCTTGTATCTTCGTCACCAACGGGTTTGAGCAGATAACGACATGAATCTTGGTGGTGCAACCCATGCTAGCGTCGGAAATGCGGATGGACACGGCACGACGACGCAACTCCCTTTGACAGTGGGTGCTGTCCTAGCTATGGATGGCAACAATGTCACCACAGAATCCTCCGTGCAGAGTAAGATTTTCATCGCACTGAGCATACGCGCATATTCTGATGCTCTTATAGGCAGCGAAGGCACATATGCTGTGTCTCAGGATGTGGACATGACCGATGCTGCCGATGAGGACAACACAAGTAACAGCGACTCCTCTGATTCTGGGAGGACGATCAGACCGAAAGCTAAACGGATCCCTCGGCTCAGCTTGGACGACTCGCCAACTTCAACGCTGAAGAAACATAATGAGGACGATGATGATAATATGGGCGGATCTGGCAGTGGAGGCGGAGGGACGGCAAGGTTGGGTGGGACGACTGCGGCTGGTGGGGCGTCAACCGCTGCTGCTGGTGGGCAGGGACAGCAGAGGACAACTGGAACAACGACCCACATCCAAGTTGCTCGCCATGTTCGGGGATACGAGGTTCTGGGCATCGGCCACTCTGCGGAGAAACCTATGGTTGAGCTCCCTATGGTCGAGCTCAGTCGCACGGTTGTGGAGAACGGGCGACTGAAAACCGACCTTGGCAAGAAAGGCAGCCCAAAGATCAACAATGCCCATCCACTATCAGATCCGGCCCCTCTACGCGGCTACCGCAGCCTAGGCACAGGCCCCCATGCGATCGACCTTGACTCTGATTCCGATGACGACAGCGATGACCAGCCCAACGACGCGGTATTCGCCGCTGTCGATGCAGCCGAAAAGGCATTTCACATCAATCAACAAGCGAAGTCCGTGCCATGCATCTGGACGGCCGAGTCTGACCCGGCCTGGAAGCGCCTCCGCGAGCTCAAGCGCAAGAAGGTCACCGCCGCACATCCTCTGCACGTTACCCAGGGCCCGGTCCATCCAAAAGGCATCCTATTCCGGCCAGACGAGAACGGCGTCGAGTGTGTCGTGGACCATACGAAGGAGCAAGCGGACATGCCCTACCCCGGCGCGATGGCACACAAGAACATCGAGAATTGGCCGACCGAGATCGACCCGGAGGAGATTCGGGTCGCGCTCAGCTGGAAGCCGGCAATCGCACGGATTAGGACTGTTACGCGTCGACCGAAGGGGTCGGCATTCTATAGACAGGTGGTGAAGCTGTACGAGGAGGGCATGAGCTACGAGGAGAAGATCGCCCTGCGGAACTATGGGTTGTAAGCCGTCGTCATCCCTCAACAGCTGATGAGATGTACTCACTCGCTTTTCAGCTACGGCCCGCTTGGCGCCACCGCTATCCGCGAGCAAGTCGGCAGGATAATGGACAGCGTCTCCTTCCAGTACTTCGAATACGCCCCCCTAAGCCGAGAAGACTTTGTCGAGCTCGTCCTTATCCCCGAAGCGGTCCTTATCCTCATGCGGCAGCGGTTCCAGGTGTCGCGCTCTATCGCGCAGACATTGCTGAAGAACACTCGACAGTATGGCGAGGATAGGTTCCCGCTGCCTGTACGTGAGAGAGCCGCGTTGCTGGCGAGAGCGAAGGCGCAGATGGCGGCTAAGATGCAGTTGAAGGCCAAGGCGGGTTCGTCGATGAAAACGAATGCGCATACGACGCAGGGGAAAGCGGTCGCGACCGGGAAACATAGGCGCATACAGCGTTATTAGATCCACGACTTGATTCGGTGTCGAAACCTCTTTACAAGAGGAACATCATCATCTAGTTGTAGATAGTGAACAATGTGACAATAACAGTTTTTGACAAACATTGTGGGTCGCCAATAACAGCCGCGGAGTTTGAGAAAGCACCGCCACCACGTGCGTCATAACCAAAAGCCCAGCAAAGCAAAAGCGGGCGATGCGCGAGGACTAGAGGGAGCGCGCCACGCTGAAACTCTGCCACGACCACACGCTTCGCCTTTAGCGGTCGGTTTATCATAGCTGGTGCTGGGAACGTACGATATCTTGCTGGATCTTGGGTTGTCTTGTCTTGCTTGCTTGCTGTACTCGGGTGAAGAACGACTACTTAGGCTGCTTGGCTGGAGTTTGAGGTCGACGTGGATTCTTGGACTAGAGAAGCGGAGCGAGCGCGTCATACGATCCTTGCCCTCCAGGCCCGCCCTCACCATCCCCACCTCCCACTCCTCCATCCCCACCTCCCCACCTCCTAACTTCCAAGCAACCCCACCAACTTGACATCTCCCCAAAACGCGCGCATGGCTGGCTCCCTCGTCCGCGTCCCACCAGGGACGGTCGTCCAGCCCCACCCCTACGTCGAGGCGCTCACGACCATGCCCTCCATGTTCTCAGAGACGGAGTTACGCGCGCTGGGGCAGGCATTCATGATGATCATCGTGAGCGAGATTGGGGATAAGACGTTCTTGATGTACGTGTCGCTCTTCTCCTCCTTCTCGTCTCCATACCCCGGACTACGGGGTGATGAGGAGAGATGAATTGTGCATATACTTATACTGACCCCCCCGAACAGAGCAGCAATCCTCGCAATGCGCCACCCGAGATGGACAGTCTTCCTCGGTGCATTCGCCTCTCTCGTCGTAATGTCTCTCCTCTCCGCCGAACTCGGTCATCTCCTCCCCGCACTCTTCATCCCAAAACGCTGGACCCAAGCCCTAGCGGCAATCCTCTTCCTCGTATTCGGGGCAAAGATGGCCAAGGAAGGATGGGAGATGGAAGGAGGCAGCGAGAAGATCAGGGAGGAGATCTCGGAGGTCGAGGTCGAGTTGGCTAAAGTGGGGGATGGGGCGGAGATTCTGCCTACTTCTTCCTCGGGAGCAGCGGGGGAGGAAGCGGCTGTGGGAGGGGGGATGGACGTGCGCGGGACGGGCGTGAGGGAGGGAGCGGCGAATCTCGCGAGATTGGTGTTTGGACCGGTGTTTGTCCAGAGCTTTGTGCTCACGTTTTTGGCCGAGTGGGGGGATAGGAGTCAGATTGCTACGGTTGCGCTGGGGGCGGCTCATGTGCGTTCACTTTTCCTTCTTTTGTGTTTGTCTCAGGACGTGACTGACGGATGGTGCAGAATGTGTATCTTGTGACGCTGGGAACTGTTATTGGACATTCGGCTTGTACTGCTCTGGCTGTTCTGGGAGGGAGGTTTTTGTCGACAAAGATATCCGTGAAGCACAGTACGTCCCATCTTCATGCCTCAATGACTACGTCTAACGACGGCACACAGTAACGCTAGGCGGCGCAGCCCTCTTTGGCATATTCGGGATCATGTACCTCTACGAAGCGTACGTTGGCGAGCCCGTGTCATTGCCGAGTGATCTGCCTCTGGGGAAGGTACCGGGGTTGGGAGATGCGGCCGAGGCGCTGCCTGGTGTTGTATGAGCGAAAGGTATCACTTGACTGCCAGAACTCGGCGAGTTGTACCGGCTGTTTATACACTATGTATACAATTAGAGTCTTTCGTTGCTCTCTTGTCCTTCGCTCAAGAACCGTTAATGTGGTCCGAAGCCGAGGCAACCGCATCCCTACCTTCTCATAAACGTGTGCAGCCCCAATCCCAACACGCTCGGTGGCCGATGATGACACGTATTACGACATTGACTGATGCCATCTTCCAGGCACCCGTGCACAGGGAAGGGACGGGATCACGTGCCTGTCCAAGGTCGGGGTAACTTTGGGGCCTGGGCTGTGTGACGGGGGCGGTCCCTGTCAACGGGGGAGTGAGGGGATGAGGGCGCGTCGGAGCGGGAGCCGGACGAGTGGGGATCGTTACGTCCCTCTGTACGACGACGACGACGACGACTGCACTAGGCTAGGGATTATATTGACGGCTTGACTTTCTACTGCTGCTGTAGGCTGTCGTACGGCATTATTGGGGCTGCTGGTTCTGGTTGCTACTAGCTGGCTCTTTACGATCGATACGCGTTAACTTGATCGCTCTCGCGCTCTGCTCCTCCTCGACCTCGTCCTATCCGCACCGCCGAATTTACCGGACAACCCGCCTACCCTTCAACGCCCGCCTGCCCTTCAACGCCCGCCCGCCCGCCCACAATGCACTCCTCCATCCACTCCTTCGCCGACCTGCGCGAGTCCCTCCTCCCCCAACCCGCCTCCTTCCAAAAGAAGAAGAACTACCACATCCACTCCCTCCTCGGCCGGGGCACGTTCGGCAAGGTGTTAAGGGCGACATGGGTCGCCCATCAGCCGCATATTGATGTTGCGCTTAAGGTTATTAATAAGAAGAAGGTGAAGGGGAACGAGGAGATCGTTTTTCAGGAGATGAAGGTGTTGGAGGGGCTGGATCATCCGAATATCGTGCGTCCTCACCTGCGTTATCCGCTTCTCTTCTTTGCACTTCCGTCTTCCTCTCTCCCTTCATCTGGGATATTCTGCGCTCTCTCTAGGGAAGGGAATGTAGGGCTAATAAGAGTACAGGTCAAATTCTACGAATGGTTCGAATCGCGCGAAAAATACTACCTCTCATTCGAGCTCGCCCAAGGCGGCGAGCTCTTCGAGCGGATCGTCCAGCGCGGGAAGTTCACGGAGGACGACGCGGTTAAGCTTATTCGGTGCGTCTCATCCCCATCTTTCTATTATAGTGGAAAACTGACGCGGGGGGATAGGACGATATGCGACGCTGTTGCATATTTGCATGCGCATGATATCGTCCATCGTGATCTCAAGTACGTCTGCATGTCTCCTACGCAGAAGACAAGGCCACAGAGCTGATATGCGAAAAGACCAGAAAACATCCTCTACCGCTCTCATGCCGAAGATGCGGACATAGTAATCGTCGATTTCGGGATGTGCGTCCTCGTCTCCCCTACTCCCTACTTGCCTATCTGCGTCGGGAAGATACTGATAAGGATGGGCAGTGCAACGCATCTCAACACTCCGACTGAGGAGTTGCACTCGCTTGCTGGGTCGTACGGGTATGTTGCGCCGGAGGTGTTGCTGGATAAGGGACATGGGAAGGCGGTTGATGTTTGGAGTATTGGGTACGTGTCTCGCTCCTCTTCGCCCTCTATTAGCACATATCTGAGCATGGCTGACGTGGTTCATCGGGGTAGGGTAATAACATACGTCCTCCTCTGCGGATACGCGCCCTTCCAGAACCCCGATGAGGAGGAGATGATCGACCGTACCGTACATGCGGACGTAAGGTTCCACGAGCAGTACTGGAAGAACGTTTCGCAGGAAGGTTCGTCCCCCATCCTCTCCTACCTTCAAACCATCCATTTCTTACGCATATATCCTAGCCAAAGACTTCATCAAAACCCTCCTCACCGTCGACCCACACAAACGACCCACCATCTCCGAAGTGCTCGAACTCCCCTGGATCAAACATCATACCCCCGGCTCAAAACCAAACGACCTCCCCGGTCTGCGGGAATTCAACGCCAAGCAATCCTGGAAACGGGCATTCAACACCGTCAAGGCCCAGGGCCGCATGGCCAGCTTCTCGAAAGCCTACACAGCCTCGTCGGGCGGGTGGGCAAGCAGCTCGAGCACGAGTCTGTCGAATGGCGGGTATGTGGATAGTGATGACGAGGATGCCGACGATTCGCGCTCGGCGGCGTCGCACGGGAGCGGAGGGACAGCCAAAGCCCGAGAGAACCTCGCAAAGCTGAGGGAACAGCATGCAAAGGATCCGGGAGCGGCACCAGTGCCCGCGAAGGGGGAACAGCAGGGCGTGTTGGAAGTTCCGAGGTTGGCTAAGAACCGGGAGGAGGCTGTACAGGCTCAAGCTGCTGCGACTGGGGGCCCGGAGCCGGTTAAGCCGACTGCGGACGCGAAGCAGGAAGCGGCGAAGGAGGAGGGTGGTGGGAGGCCGGTAGTGAGGACGGATCATCATTCGCCCCAACCTGCTCAACCTGCCCATCCCACCGAACCCACTCAATCCACACAACCCGCTCAGTCCACCCAACCCACCCAACAACCTCCATCATTCAAACTCCACCCACCCATCGACACCCCCAACCAAACCTCCCACCTCGCCTCCCCCATCACCCACTCCGGACCCTCCCTCTCCACATCCAAGCCCGTCGTCGACCCCGGTGCTCCGACTGCTGACGAGCGGGATGTACCGGACGATGATGAGGACGATGATGGGAGCAGTAGTATGCCGGGCAGCTTTCATCGGCCTCCTATTAGCAGGGGGCCGAGTGGCGAGGAGGGGGTGTTGAGGAGGACGTTGGAGGCGCTTAGGATCCACGAATGAGCAACTGGTCTGCGTCTGCATCAAGAAGGAGCTGAGAAATCCGATTTTCTTGCTGATCTGAGGTTTGGGCTTGGTCTGCTTTCCATGTGAGGCTGTGAATGATTGCTGCGATGACGCTGATTCGGTTCTGAATTCCGATGTATCCACGATGATTTCTATGTATTGCTGAAACACACGCGATAGAGTATACCAATGAAGTGAAGTGGTGCGCTTGGTTGATCCTCCGTCCGTCACATCCTACGACTCATTCCTGTGAACCAGAGATGGAGCATGCTTTGGATTAACGATTTCGCTATCTACGACGATAACACCATTGTTCTGCGTAACAACTCGTGCTCTCGAACATCCATCGCTTACCTGAGCTTCGGCAGGTCGCCAACTGGGAGGATGAAGTATCTGCTCTTGCTTCAGCGAAGTTCCTCCTAACCAGACAGAAAAAGACATACGAAGTATCCGGCGAGTACAAGCCCGCCGATCCGGCATAGTAGGCCGTGAAAGCAGCGATAATCCTTCCCGGCAATATTAGCTACTTGCCATGCGTAAAAATGAATCGTACGTACCCAAATGCGCCACCAGCAGTCTGGCAAGCGGGTTCGGCGAGCAAGTTTCCAATACCAAGCATGAGGAACGCCATTGCCAGAGTGAAGAACAAGAAGCTCAGTGCGACGGACGAGCGGAACGTGCCCAGGAAGAGGAGGATCGTCACTATCCCGCTGCGTTAGCAATAGCAGATTGATCGGAGCAGAGAAGTGAAGTACCGATAAACCACATTTCCAGATAGATACCGATTGCCAGGGGGAGCTGGGTGGCTGCTTCGCCTGTGTAGGCTGCGCTGACTCCGAAGCCGGGAGTGTTGATGATCTGGGCGCCTGTAAGACAATCATAACCAGAAGATGTGCGGGAAGACATACGCCGTAGGAGATCCAGAAACCGCCATAGCTGGAGAAGGCGGTCGCACCGAATGTGTTTCCGGCTGCGAACTCCCACATGCCTGCGAGCAACTGGCAGAGACCGCCGTAGCCGAATGCCATGCCGACTACGGCTTGGGGGATGGTAATTCCACGGGTGCCGACGTTGATTAGCGAGAGCATCAGCGTTGTTGAGGCGAAGGAGTAGAGACCTAGAGGGGAGGGGTTGGCGAGCCGCCGATGGCTGATTGCAGGATTAAGGGCTATCCATGGCAGGGATATGGAAGGCCTCACTAAATAGGAAATGCCGGCTGCGTTTCGCTGGTCAGTGTCCGGTTAAGGGCTGGGCCGCCCTTCTCATAGGCGTCCACGAACGTCCCCTGCGGTGCGGAGGCTTGCGAGACAACTGCGTGGAGGTCAGACGGACGATGCAAGGTTGTTACCAAGACGTACTCGTGTTCTGCGGCGTACCGCGTTCGAGATTTGCAGGAGCAGGAGCGGCCATGGCTGGGCAGGGTGCAAAGGCGAGCTGGGCGATGCGGGGCAGGCAGGGCGGTATGTAGGGAGGCGGGGTACCAAGCCTTTGAACCTTGAGCTGGCATGATTATATAGCCTTCCTGGCTGGAAGACGGGGTCGGAGCACACGCTGCAAGAAAACAAGAACAGAAAAGGAAGGTACCCCACGGGCATGATAAAGGGTCCAAAGCCGTCGCATGAGGAAAGAATCGGCTGAGCCTGGGGCACCGGCCGCCTTCTGAGCAGAGAGTGTTGGATGATGTCAGATGAGAAGGGGTTGCCCGTGAGTGTGGCGTCCATCATAGCTTGACGCCATACGGTGTCCAACAGAGGAAGGTTGCTAGAAGTTGGAGAGAGAAGCAGGGACCGGAAGAATCCACCGGCAGCCGCTGGTTTCTCCCTTCCGCCTCTGAGCGGTAATCAAGGATTTGCCCTCAGGTACAGAAGAGAAAGCCACCAGCCAGACCACTGAGTAAGCTTATCTGTCAGATCGTATGATTCATATCACGGGGCAAACGGGGAATTCAGCCAAAACGAGGAGAGGTCAAAGCGGGGAATTATTCGCTGTCTGGCCCAGTGTGAATACCGGGTGAAGTGGATTGCCAGCAGTCGTACCGGGAGCGGGGCGTTGTACCGAGAAACCAGCGCAGGTGAGCATTGCCGAATGGTCCAGTGATTTCACGCTGTGCTGGTGAGTCCGACAGTTCAAGAAGACCGGATCGGGCTTGAGCTGGCAACGCCCGCGAGGATGCGCGGGCAGGCCGCGCCGATAGCTCGGCATCCAGCTCCTGCATGAAGTACATAGCCTATCGATGGTGAAGCATAGAACACTCAGAGAAGATCTGTCAAGAGAAAGAGCGGTCCTTTCTGCTGGAAAGACTGCGGACGCCTAGGCAGAAAATGTGACGTGGTGGTGGAGCAGAACTGATTTCTGTTTACGCGTTTCGGTCGTGAGGGGTGTTTCAGGGCAAGCACTGACTGGTACCGCGCCATCCAGGTTTTGTCTTTCTCTAGACAGCATAGATATCTCCTTCTCTTCCTCGCAATCCAGTTATAGACTGGCCCCCAAGGTGCGCCTCCAAGACTGTCATCCCGGTCATGCAAACCCGCTCCTTTCAAGGCATCGTTCTGGATGCCAATGACTTGACTGTCGGCGTTAAGCAGACTGCGCGCAGCCTCGAGCACCCGACAAGGGAAACACAGGTGGAGAACGAAGCTTGCAATTGCGTGATGCTACAGATTGAGATACAGACGCACGTCATAAAGAGCACAACATCCCACGACCGTAAAAATAGAAATAGTCCGGTTACAGTTCTTTACCGCCTCGAATCACCCGACAGATCCCTCATTGGTCTTCCGCGCTCTTCTACGTATGGCCTCTCTGCTGACGGTTCCCTACTAGGTTGAGGTATTCGCACGCTTGAAGGGAAACGACTTGATGGGGCTAGACCACTGGACGGCATACGAGAGCTGGAAGCCATGCGCGAGCTCATACGCTGTGCCCATTCCGTCGTAGCTTGTTCCAGTTCTTGTTCGAGCCCGGTTGGCGGGATGTCCCAGTTCATTGGTTTGATAGGTTTCTCGCTATCCAACACTGTTAGCGTAGGTCCAATGTAAGGTAGCACTTACGTACCCTTCCTCCGTTGCAGGGAAGTACGCTCCTCGCGGTAGCGGCTCTGCCTTGGGCAAGTGCTTGTCCACCAACCACCTTGCGATCCTGTCAATCCCACTCTCCACGCTTCCCAGCCAAGCCGGCCAAAAGATCCGCTGCCAAGAGAACCACAGGCACATAACCGCAAATATAATGGTCGTGTTGGCGAGCATAAATCTATTATAGTCCCCGGGTGTGATGAACGCCAGCCCAAGGAGGAGCGCATAGAAGAGGACGGCGGTGAGCATATTCAGCTGGCGGATCATAGCTCGATGATGTTGCAGCACGAATGGATCTTGCATGAATAAGAGAGGATGGATGGGCGCTTTACCGTTCCCGACGGAAGGAAGGTATTCGCTCGAGTATGCGAGGGCGAATGCGCTTGTCACGGCGAGCGTTGTGCGCAGCATCGAGAGAGCACCGGAGTAGGCAGGGTGGAACTCGTCGCTCGCTTCCTGAACCGCCCGCAAGGCGTCGATTAGCGTCGGGGTCGGGTAGTCTGCCAGTCTTGCCGGCGTATCCGTTAGACTTGTCAACCTCCGGTGAGCTGCCCTCGACTGAGCGGCAAGGGAGATGAGCTGCTCCGCTTTCCTAGGGTCGATATCGATAAACGCCGTCTTCCAGCTATTGAGCGTGAAGAGAATATGACTCCCCGTCGCGCCCGATCCGGCATCCTCGATTATCTGGGCTGCGTCGTCCGCAGCTACACTGGTGATCTGGACGAGCGAGGGGAGCACGGTGTGTTCGTACGGACGCCACCAGGAGAGTTTCTTGCCCGGGGGGTCGACGCGGAGAGCCATGTCCTGTCCTTCAAGATTGATGAAGAAGAGGAGGTAACTCTTCAGGAATGGACTTCCTCGTCCTTGCCGAGCTTGGAGGGCTGTGACAGGTGAATTGGCCAGCGACGGCCGGGACTTCAAAGCGGAGAGAAAGGCACGCAAGTCCATCGGTGGGAGAGAGGCGTTCTCGGGTAGAAGAGGGAGGTCGACCTTGGCCAAGTAGGGGAAGAGCGGGGAATGCATGTCGATATTCCCTACTGGACCGCTCAGGCTCCATTGCGTTGTTGAGCGCATCTCGGCATAGGCGTGCCCACCGTGTACGCGACGTATCTCGGCGGTGAGGCGAGCGCGGAAACGTTTGATGCTTGTGCGTACCCGGACTGCCCATAGGCGGAGGAGATAGTCCGGTAAAGGGGACAGGATACCGACAGGAAGAGCGATCAGAAGGTAGAGAATACCTCCTATTGGCCAACGGCGGGCGTGGAACAAGAACCCCAGCATAACGAACAGTGGCAGATACGCAATGAGCGTACATCCCAGCACTGCCGCTGCCGCACCAGCCGAAGCATAGGAGCCATACTGCTTCAAGTCCCACTGCAGCCCCAGGACAAAATCCGGATGAACGCTCTTCCTATACGTCACAAACAGCTCATGTCCAAAATGCTCCAGTGCGCCAGACAGGACATGCCAAGCAAAGAACCGCTGCTTGAACGAGTTTGGCAGACAACGCGGAGTGAGCTGCTGAGCTTCCAGGGCGAGGTCGGCGACGTCCCTTAGTCGGAGAGGGGGTTTGAGGGCGTATGTTTGGCCGTTGCCCAGGGCGTTGAGGAGACGGGAGAGACGGCCTCCATCTTCTGTTTTGCTGAGGAGGGGGAGTTGGAGTGGGTTGGCTGGGTCTAGAGTGGGGTAATGTGCCCGCCAGGGGTAGATGAGGAGCTTGACTTTCTTCCGCTGGCGTTCGGGCAGGTCGACGTTGGAGAGGACTACTGCTGCTGGGCTGGAGAGGCCGAACCAGGATCGTACGAGTGCAGTTATAGGAGAGTAAGGACGGCGAATACGAGCGTAATAGACGGCTTCCTGATGCGTGAAATGCAGGAATATGACTGGATGGCGGGAGTCGTCGGATGTTATACGGGTGACAAGGCTGTCTTCCCCCAACCGCTGGGCGAGCGCTGCGAATTCTTTGAGGGTGAGGTGGTCGGTGTACTCTTCGGGCTCGGAGAGGGTACGTTGGCCTGACGTTGTACTCAGGGTGAGTGCGGCACGGGCTTGGGCAGGGGTGGGAAGGCCGTGTAGGGGTAGAGGGAGGCCGAGAGGGGTTGCGGGCCGGTGCGTTGGGAGGGGCCGGCCAAGCAGATGCGCCGCTTGGGATGGGGTAAGTGAGAATTGAGAGCCTGAGCCTGGACCTGACGATTGGTGGGTCTGTGGCGGGGTCGGGGTCCAGCTTTGGGGTGGAGGGGCAGGAGGCCAGCCGGAGTGGGGTCCGTAGGGATGCGTGGGGGAGACGGGACCTCGGTAAGAGGGGCTGAAGGGTGGTCTTGGGGGTTGGAGGGGACGTTGGAGCACTGCGAGTGGTGGGCGGGTGCCGTATGGGCTTGTGGGCGAGATAGGCGTGGACATTGGGACGATTCAGATTGGGTGGTGTACAGATGAAGTAGTTTCTTGTTGTTTGTGTGAGAGCAATACAGTGGTTGTAGCCAAATGTACAGTGGGTGGCTCCAGAGTCTGTACAGATGACTGGAGGTAGCGGCGACGACAATGTCGATGAGCGGAAAGCCAAGTCGTCGCCTCCAATCTGAGTACGCAGCACCTCATCAACCAGCAGTAGAGATACAGAGAGCTAGCACAATTCAAGGCAGAAGAAGATGTCAAGACAGCAGTAAATTCACAGAGGTGAGGCGATTTGAACCAGTCAGGTCATCATGCGTCAAGCGCCAAGCAGCGAGCTCTGCCTTGCAACCGCCTCCAGTCGCCGAGGAGCCAGCCGAGCAAGTGTACAGAGGAGTACGTGTCAGTCTACGCAGTTCGGCGCCCAAGCAGTTCTGGTAGTCTTCGCAGCTTCCAATGCAGGTGGTCTACAGCATGTCGGTGACCAACATAGGGTAGTAAGCCAGCGAGATCGGGCCCGGATCGCAGGAGATTCCATGTTGGGCGAACACGAGGATTCAGGGAGAGAATTCAACAGCATGTGATTCCCCCCTTCCGCATTGGGCGGACTTTGCGGAAACACTGCCACTAAGGGACGGTTCCGCAACAACGAGCACTGCAGAGGAAGAGGTGATCGTCCGCCAGGTATTATTATCGACAACAATAATTCTGACAACGGTTCATCAAGTAACAAGAGGAATAATGCAACAATAGTCTGGATTCTGCTACGACGACGACGACAATGAACGCCAGCAAAGAATGCTCCTACCTATCCCGCCCTCCACACCATCGATACAGCAAACAGCCCAGCATCTCCCAACCCTCTTCCGCATCCTCTCCTCTTCACCCGCATTCCCCTCCTCTCTCCCGATATTGGGGACACTGCTCGCCCCGCTTGCATGGCAAAACCTGTCCGATATACGCTTTGGTCCTTATACGGGGGAACCGAAGACCGCCGAGGGTCAACTTCCCTGGAGCAGAGGGAGATGGGCGAGGTGGACGGAGATGGAGAGCTTGAGTGTGGCTGCTCCAAAGGCACCGTATTCGAGGAGGTGGATGTGTATGCTTGGTCGCTGGCCTGGGAGAGTACGAAAGCCCGGAGAAGAGAGGAGAGGTGTAGAAGGAGAGTGGGCGCTAGGTGTGGTGGAAATGGATGGATTGCTCTCCAACTCTGCCGAGCAGCATGGGGTGAGGTGCTGGACATCGTGGGATGCAAGATTGGCAGAACACGAGATTACATCTCCCCCACAAGAAACAAGAAGAAAAGAAGAAAAAGGCAGGAAACGGGGGAGGGAGCGGAAAAAGTGGGAGAGTATCGAGGAGCTGCGGTGGAGAGAAGGCACAGATCGGGCGCAGAGGTTCGTGTATGCTATGTTGAGGGACATGGCGGCGAGGGACAAGACCGCCAGCCCGAAAGACGAAGGTACGTACTCCTGAGGCAACTTGTTCCTACTTGATTCGACTTAACACCGATAATCAACAGAACAAATCCCCCACCCTCGCGCCCTGACCGACCTCCCGCTGCACCACCTCCGCTACCTCAACTCCCTCGAAACCCATTCCTCCCGCCGGAACGCCCCCTACAAGATGTACTGGAACCCCCTTATCCTCGGCATGCGGGAATCGATCCGTCTTCTCCTCCCCGAACGGATGCCCTGGTTGTCCGCTCCCACCGCAGACCCGATAGGCGTGGAAGAGGAGCTGCTGAAGGGGGTGGATAGGTGGAGCGTTGGGCCGCTTAAGGAGGAGGATTTGCAGGGCGTGTGCGATATGCTGGAGGGGAGGTACTCCGTCGAGTATTTGAGGAAGGGGCTGCCGTGGTCTTCCGCCGTGAGAGATGTGAAGACGCGAGAGTTGCGGGCTTGGGTCACAGTGAGGAATGACTGTACGTTCCGTCCTGTCCTTTCTTTTTCTTCCTTCTGCGGATTCTCCCTCTCTTTCATCGTCCGTTCTTGGCAACTCAGAGGGCGATACTGATGAAGATCTGAATATAGTGGCTCTAATGGCACCCCAAACCGCCTCCGAAGGACTGGACGAATCGATCAAAGCCAAGCTATTCATGGCGATGATAATCCGCACCTCCCGCCTAATATGGATGAGTCTGCGTATCACGTCCCGCAAGAAAGACAATGCTTTTGTGGATGACATTGCCGCCTCACAACTTCACGTCTTCCGCGCACCGGAAGTCGTCGCGCCTGACCCCGATGCTGCAGCTTCTGAACCTAGCAGCATGTCGTCCGACGCCGACGCCGACCCCAGCGCCGAACCTGAAGGAAACCCAGCATCACCCAGCCCTGCAGCATCGGCTTCTCAGAGCTTGCCCACCGGCCGTCGCTCCCTCCTTACGCCATCCGCCGAACTCCTCTCACACCTCCCGCCAGAATCACTATACATCTCTGCCCTCCTCCCCCCTTCCTCACCACTCGAGCAGATATTCCTCTCCCTAGGATTCCAACACGCCACTGAAGCGCACGGGTATGTCGACCTTGCGCTGGGCTGGAAGAGGGCAGTAATGAGGGATCCGAAGCAGCTCGAGCGAGGGCTTAATGCTGGACTGACGGAGGAGGGACAGCCGATCGAGGTCCCGCCCATGCCGGATACGAGACAGACGAGTCCGATTCAGCCCAAGGAAGAGAAGCAAGATGCGCCTCCTCCGGGATCCCCGCCACCAGGTTATGGCGGAAAGTGGCGGTTACCGCCCATCTCGCCAGTGCCGGACGAGGCGCTCGACTTCCGTCCGCTCTCCCAACCAGCATACGTCACCCCACCTCCCACCCCATCCACCCCAACCCCTCGAAACTCGCGCAACTCTACGAATGCCGCAAGCGAGCCTCTACCACCAGCGGGCGATACCTCGGAGAAAGTGGACCCGAAGGCGTATGCTGATGGGTCGAGGCTTTTCAGCTTCCCGGTGCATCAGTGGGTGTTCTATGACCAGAAGATGAAGAATAGGATGTTCCCGGATCGAGGCGGTTATGGGAAGGACTTTAGGAAGCGGTAGAACGTCCCCCTATACGAGGCCCGAGGAGGGGAGAGGAGCGGAAGTGGTTGAAGCGGTTTAGTCTAAGCGAGCAGCAGGCGCCCTTCCATAACGAGCAAGACTGCAAGGACAATAGAGGAGTGGATTACTGTAACTAGTGGTATAATACAACCCACGGCCCCCTCACCCGGCGGAGAGGAAGCCTATATATCCCACTTATCCATCTTCTCCGGATGGCTAAACACGCCCTTCATACTCTTCTGCATCTCCCTATACCTATCCCTCGGCTGCGCTTCCCCTCCCTCTCCCTCACCGTCACCGCCTTCAGGAGCATTAGCAGCGTACCGCGCATCGGCTCTTGCAGCTCTAGCCTCGGCCTTCTCTTCCTCATACTTGAGCCGCTTGTCTTCCCTCAGCTTCTCGCGCTCTTCTAAGGAGAGACCGGTCCTCCGCTCTCCGCGCTCGAGCTGGAACTGCTCGTCCGAGACTTCTTCCCATTCGTCTAGGAAGATATCGGCCGCTCCGCCATACACCTCCTTCCAGCCCGTTGCCCTCAACACCGCAGCCGTAGCCTCATCCGAGACGGGGATCTTAGCGTGCACCGGCAGCCTGTCCGGCACTAAGGCAGAAAGATTATCGACAACCTGACTGCTCTCATCGACCGTCTGAGTGAGAGCGCGATGCACTAACCGGGCCGTCCGGCCGAGTACGATCTCGTGGAGACCTGATTGGGCGTGTTGCGGTAGGACGAGAGGAGGAGCGAGCGAGAGGTCGGTGTTGATCGTTTGCGCTGCGTAGAGCACTCCTTGCGCCGAGGGGGTGGAAGCGAGCGGACGGAGGGCGGATGAGAATGGGTTGCCCGAATACAAGTACTTCAGGTTTTGCCTCAAAGGAGCTGTGAGCTATAACCACCGTCAGTCAACCCCTTCCGTGCAGTGAGAAAGCAAGCGAGGGTGGGGGACGCACATCATTCAACTCCCTCCTCCTCAACTTATCCAATTTCATCCCCAACCTCCGCTCAACTTCCAGTTCCACCTCGACTTCGTTCATCTTCAGGATTGGAGCGTCGGGCGGGAGGACGAACCGCCTGAAATAGGTCGTTTCGACTTTTTGCGGCCGGACGCGCAGGTAGGAAGCGATTTTGTGGATTGTGGGGACCCAGAGCTGGTTTATGTTGCTTAGGCGAAGTGCTGTGCCATAACAAGATAAGCATACATTGCCGGAGAAGGGGAAACGAAGACGAAAAGACGCACGTCGTCTAAACAAACTCCACTCATTCAACATCCCCGTCAGCGCCTGCTGTCCATTCCACCAATTCATGCCCAACGCCGGCTCGCACCCCGCAGCCTGCAACTCCCTCTCATCCCGGCTCATCGGTCTCTCCCCCCTCCCAGCAACCCACCCACCCTCATCCCCCTCCGGCAGCGGCGTATTAGTCACAATAGCCGCGCCCGTATCCCTCAGCCTCCCGCTGGCCGCGTCGTAGGCCCACCCGCGGGACTCGAGCAGCAGCCAAGCCTCGTCGGAGCTGTAGAACCTGAGGTCTATTAGGCCTGGTGAGGAAGAGGAGACTTCGCTGTCTACGTCGGCGAGGAGGATCGCCCAGTGCGAAGAGGGGTCGTCGGTCAGCTCCACGGGCTCGTTTCGTCTTCTTTCGCTTCCTTGGTCCAGTTCCACTTCGCTTTCGCCGTCGCGTTCCGATGCTTCCACCTCCAGCGAATTCGAATCTTCCACTTCCGAGCCCGCAGGAGCCCAGCGATCGTCCGACTCCCACGGTCGGTCCTGATCCTGATCCTGCTCTTGCAGCGGAGCACCGCCCCTCCTCGCCGCGCGCGGGAACTTGCCTCGCCAGAGATAATACCTCTCGCCGAACGTCGCGTGCGGAAAAGCGACGGCCTGATTGATAGTCGCGAACCTCTTCGGCCTCGTCTTCCTCCTCTCTTCATGCAGCCACGGATGCGCAAGCGGCAACCACAACGAATCCCTCTCCGGCTGTACCGGCGGTCCGGGATCTTCCCCCCTAGCTTTGGCCTCCATCCGCTCCTGAGCGGCCTTTTGAGCCGCCTGGCGGGCGAGTGAGGAGTCGGCCCAGAATTGGTCGTCTGAGCGACGCTCGTTGTGCGAGGCGATGGGGGCGAGGAGGGAGCCGAGGATCGGGAGCGTGTACGGGAAATGGGGGGGTTGGGAGAGGGTGTGGAGTGTTACGGGTGTGCGGAGGAGGGTGGGTTTGCCTCGGGGTGGGAAGGGGGTGATGGGGTGCAGGGGGAGTCGGGGTGGGGGGCCGCGGCGGATTCGAGCTGGTGAGGGTTCGGAGCGCTCCCGGCGGGGTCGACGCTCGTGGCGCTCTTGAGCTTCGAAGCGGGAGGAGGATGAGGGACGACGTTGGGCACGGTCGGACGTCTGCCAACGGTCGTCCCGCCGAGCTGCCCCACGAGGTGGGCCAGAAATGGACGCTCCCTCCCACTTCCTCTCCGTAGTACCACGTCTCTCCCTCCTCTCTTCACCCGCCCACTGTTCTGCCCGCTCTTTCCGTCCCTCCCTCTCACTGTCCTGCCTATCCTGCTCATCCGCCCTGATCTCGCTCCTCCCATCAGTATCCTGATTAGCCTGTCCCCTCCTCCCCTCCCAAAGTCTCCGGGGCCTCTCCCACCTCTCGTCCATAGCATACATCTCGCTCGCCGTCCGTGGCCTCAACCCACCCGCAGCGCTCGAGCCCATTACATTTTCAGGAGCGCGGAACGCTGCTGGTCCTTGCCCGACCGCAGCAGCAGCAGAAGAAGAAGAACGAGTGGCGCGCTGGGCTGCTGAAGAGGGCTTTAGACGTCGGAGTGAGGCGCGCATCGTTTCTAGTCAGCCCAATGTCCAGAACCAAAGAGGATAGAGAGGATGGACTACCAACACAGCGCGTACTTGCCAAAAGGGACGGACAAGCGCCCACCCAATTTTCGACTCCCCCACGTGCGGAGTGGCAGTGCTGACATGTGCAAATTCCCAAACTCGGCAGCGGGCGGAGTCAGGGTCCTCCGCTGTAGAATTCATCACCGGCGCCAACACCCTGTGAATTTGGTGAATGCCGGTGGGCGGTTCGCTGGGGTATTGGGACGGAAAGTGTTGGAGCATCAAGCTGAATCCAGGACGGCTTACAATTGAACGACGATCTCTGATTTGAAGGCTGCTTGACTCTGTACTGCTCGGGCTGGACTGACGACACGACTGGTTCGACGACGATGCGAATACCATCCTCCTCCCTCTTCCTCCCCTCCTGTTCAAGAGTCGCAACCCGGCGCGCACTCAGCACCTCCTCTCGCCTCCTGACCTCCAACCCACCCAGCTCGACCTCAACATCAACGTCAACCACTCCGACCGACCCTTCCCCTTCCAGTTCCAGTTCCGCTCCCGCCCAAAATGCAGCCCTGGAAAGCGCCATCCCCCTCCTCACCTCCCTCCGCGCCATACGAGCCTGGCGAGACCTCGCCCGCTCCCGCAACGAATCCGTAGGGTTCGTACCGACCATGGGAGCATTGCACGCCGGTCATCTCTCTCTCGGTGCGTCCTCTCCCTCTCTCCTGTCTCATTTCATACTCTGATGGCTTTGGGTGGGGGAGGGCAGTGAGGCGAAGCCTGATGGAGAATGATCGTACGGTCTTGTCGATATTCGTGAACCCGACCCAGTTTGCGCCGCATGAGGATCTGGATTCATACCCCCGTACACTGGCGGGCGATCTCCGACTACTCTCCGAGGTTTCCGTCCCGGCTCCTTCCACCATGCCATCAACAGCAGCCTCAACAAGCGCAGCAGCGGAATCACAGCCCCAGACCCACCGGTCGGTGAGCGCGATCTTCCTCCCCTCCATCAACGACATGTACCCCTCCGGCCTCTCCCCCCCCAGCACCCCCCCCACCGACCAACTCGGCACCTTCGTCACCCTCCCCCTCCTCTCCCAGCAAATGGAAGGTCTCACCCGCCCCCATTTCTTCCGGGGCGTCGCAACAGTCTGCACAAAGCTCTTCAACGCCGTCCAGCCCCTCCGGGCCTATTTCGGGCAGAAAGATATTCAGCAAGCCTTGCTTTTGAGGAGGATGTGTAAGGATCTGTTGATGCAGTGGCCTGAGGCGGGGGCGGTGCATATCGTCCCTACTGAGCGGGCGGGGGACGGGCTGGCGCTGAGTAGCCGGAACGCGTATCTCTCCCCCTCCGAGCGGAAATACGCGACGACGCTCTACCGCTCTTTATGCACCGCGCGCGAGGCCTGGGAAGCCGGCTCCGGCCGAGAGTCCGCCCTAGCGCAGGCGAAAGCCGAGATTGAACGAAGCAGGCAAGCGGCGGAGCAGGAGGGCGTGATGTTGAAGTTGGACTATGTGGAGATGAACGACCCTGCGACGTTTCGGGTTGTTGATTGGCCCACTAGGCCCGGGGATGGGAGGGCGGTGATTCTGAGCGGGGCGATGTGGTGTGGACGGACGAGGCTGATCGATAATCTTATTTTGGGGGATGGGGGGAGGATCGTTTGTTAGCTGCGGTGGGGCGTGGGGGACGATTTCGAGGGTTGAGGTAGAGGTAGCAAGGGCAAGGAGCTCGGAAAATGCAAGTAATCAATGAAGCAATGGAATACTCTCAGAGTCCGGACGGCCAATCGTCTTCCTTCTTCCAGTGCGGACGATCACCTTATACCCGATAGGAACGAGGGCCGAGGTTATCGCCGATCTCGGTTCGTTGTGTGAAAAGGCTGATATGGAATCGAGCCTTGCTGAAGATACCCAAAATGGCAAATATGCTTTTATTCGACTCTATTGTCTTGGAGGTCCGATCGACGTTCATCGGCGATAGGTGATCTCCGGCTCCTAACGCCGACGATGAGGGCCAAAGCCTTCACTCTAGCAGCTCGAGGGCTCTGCACCTCGACGAGCAGACAGTGCCCTATCGGGAACGCTGTAATCAAACCACGAGTCCATTGTTGGTCCCTATCTGTTCATACGAGTACAGCCGAGAGCAACAAAGGAAAAAAGATCAGATCGACTCCTCGAAAAGTCAAAGAAATCAGAAAGGCCATGTTGTTGTTACAAGCGTGAATACATCTATACGTCTCATGCGAAAAGGATACGGAACGGACCGAATTGGACCAAAAGGAAATGGCGCTGTTGTTTTTTCTTGTGGCCCTGGGCAGCTGGACGACCTTGTTCGCTTTCTTCTTCTTCTTCTGTTGGTTCACTACAGTTTCTTGTTCTTTGCGCTGGTACAACACCTGGGTGGTACAGTTCTTCATCCATCGTGTCACATCACGTCTTCCAGTCTTCAAGTCGGGTCATCTCAGCTAGTTGAGATGTGTGGCGGATGATAGCCGCCAGCGGTAGTGCATTACATCTTTACACCATCGTCTTCTTCTTCAGAGGCGCCAGAGAAGCGCAGCTCATAACAGTCAAAACCGTCATGCATCTCGCTCTGGCACGCCGTGCATATTCGCGCGCGGCAGTTCGGGCACTGGAGGACGTCGCCGTCGTCGTCGCTTCCAGAGCGGTAGAGTGTCCAGCAGTCGGGCGTGGGACACCATGCGAAGTGGGTCGGACGCGACCGGATATGATCGAGGAAAGCAGATTCTAAGAGAGCGTCGAATTCCGATTCGTCGGGGAGGGCGAGTCGGACGAGCGAGATTGGTAACATCCCGCGGCAGGAGCGAGCGGGACAATTAAGCGGTAAGGCCGCGTCCTGGATATAGCGTCGTAGGCAATCGTAACAGAATGTGTGTCCGCACGAAGAGGAGCGGAGCACGTTGTCGGTGATGGGACATGAGCAGATGTCGCATTGGTCGGATCGATCGATTTCAGATCGGGTCATGAAGATTGGGCCGGGAATCGTGGTGGGCTTCGTGCCTTGGGAAGCGAGGGCAACTTTGAGCTTCTCGGCAGCCAAGCGGGCGGACTCAGGGATGCCGTAGACAACGAGGGTGTTGCTGCGTTCGTCAAGCTGGATGGATGTATTGGTGTCTTTCTCTATCTGTGCCAAAAGGCCCTTTCCATCGACGGAGTTGGACCAAGAAACCAGAGACACCTTCTTGTGGGCATCGACGCGTACGCCAGTCAGCAAGCTGGCGACGGTCCTCATGGCGGCAAGGACATCCTGTCTATTCTTACCCTGAAGCCAAAGCGGCTCGTCAGGGCAGACAGGAATGCGAAGCCGGACCGTGTCCGCGACGGCCTTTTCGATCTTCTCCAACTCGACCTTGAAGCTGGACCAATGTCTAGGAAGGACGGTATATTTAGCGGTGTAAACTTGTTCGATGTTGAGTGCGCCATTGGCAAGGAAGTCGATCATCTGCCCCTGCAGATCCTGGATGATGGTATCGGAGGCGGATGCATCCTGACATCGAGCATAGATGTAGATCTTGTTCTCCGTAGGTGAGGTCGGCAAGAGGTCAAACGATTCCAATTCGCCGACATCGGTCAACTTGGATCGCAGCTTCTCGACAGCCTCGGAGATGTTAAATGTCGGATCGCCCAGCGAGAGACTGTTGGCCTTGGTAAGCTTTCGCAGCTCCTCCTGGGCCATGTCCGCGGGTAGTCCGGAAATAGTCGCGGCAAAATTACCGGCAAACGTATTACTCTTCGCGACCACTTTCCTTCCTCGGATGACTCGGCCGTCCAGCCGGTGCGCCTCTTTCTGGGCAACCCGGGCGGAGGGGTAGGTCGTATATGCGGTGCGGGTCGGCGCAGGGAAGGAAATAAGAAGGGTTGGATGATCGGATTTATTCGCCGGCATAGTCTGAGCATCGGTCGGAAGCTCGACTCGCTCCACGACCAGGCCAGCTCCAAGAGTGACGGTCGCTTCTCCACCACGGTCGGTAAGGAAAGTGCGGGTAATGCTGGATTCTTCCATCTCCTCAGGCTCTTCAGCAACGACAGACGTGATGAGAGGTTTGTATCCAGCCGGGGCAACGTCATGGGGCATGTCCTCCACGCCAGGCGTCTCCGGCATAGGTGCATCTTCGCCCGTCTCGCTCGTGCCCGAGGATAACGCCGGCGGAGAAGCCGAGGACTCTGAGCCCTCGCCTTCTCCCTCTTCGGAAGTCTCCGACCCGGAGCGACGACGTGACTGTATGCGGTGTCATCCATCAGTATGTTGATCATTAGGTGAGGAAGGGCGCATATACGCACCATCAGGCTCGATCCGTCCTTCAGGATAAGGCTCTCGAGCTGTACCAAGCTGAGACTGCGAGGTCGAGCTCTGTCGGCCTTGGGCAGGATCTGTTCGAGCTCGAGCTCGGGCTCTTCGTGCCTGAACGGGCAGCTGTCCTCCTTCTTGCATCGACCCGATAGCCAGAACTTGCATGTGACGTTCTGCTTCGTCCACCCCTCTGGCCTCGTCGTCCGTCCACGTTCGAGATCTTCGGCAGTGAGTCCTGCCTCGAGAGCAGCCGGGTCGTGCAGGAATGTGCATCTTTCGCCCCGTGTACACTTGCCCGCAAGGTAGAATGAACAATGGCGAGTACGGTGCTGGAGTTCTTTGTAGGACCTGAGGGAACCACGGGGCTCGTTCAGGCCCTGTCCATTTGCGGTGGAGGTGTTGGTGGGCGGGTAGAGCGAGGGGAAGTAGTCGGCCGCGTTGAAGAGCGAGAACGGGTTGGTGTCGTCGTGCGAGAAGCGACAGGCAGCGCCTTTAGTGCAGCGTCCTTGGGCGTGAAATACACAGATGTGGCGTTTAGCGTAGGATGGCTGAGTGGGGAGAGGGAGAGGCGGGTAGAGCGTGAACGAGTGCTGATGATGCTGGTGCTGCTGGTGCGGATTCGAGCCTGTTGTGGGGTCGGTGTGCATAATCTGGCTGGCCGGTGCTGCTGTGGTAGTCGAGAGGAGGGGGCAAGTAGGAGAGGAGGAGGAGGAGGAGGAGGGGACGTTCGATGAATGTGATGTCAGTTATTCGGTGAACCCGGGGGGAAGTGATGTCCGGGGGGAGATGGGGTGGGGGTTGTTGATGTGCGGTGCAATGCCCGTTACTCAGCTGGGCACGACTTTAGATGCGTTCTAGGATCGGAAGGAGAGCAGAAGGAGATGGGATGACGGTATTTCCTTCTTGACTCCGCCTTGTGTGGAAAGAGGGTTTCGTTACAGTGGACGTGGCAGGAGGGGACAATAAGGATACGGAGGCGAGAGAAGATGAAGGGGGGAGTACGATGGGAACGATGAGATGGAGAAACGGATTGGGATTAGTGGAACGAAGCCGGTGCGGCCGACGTCGGCTTTGGGGGAATACGGGGCTGCTGCTAATGGGCGGAGGCACGTTGCAGGGGTGCTGTATGCTCGGCGGACAGCGTGCGTGCAACGCTCACGGGAACCGTCCAATGAGGGTAGGTACGCTAGGTATACACCTCCATATATTCCTTCCCTTCGCCTTATTACCCGAACCCGAATCAGACTACAATCAACTTCGCTTTGTTCGTCCTAAACACCTCAACGCATGACCCGCACAGGACTGCGAAGTGCGCAGAAACGAGACGCGTGCGGGAGTTGTGGGCGCGTCAGCAGGTTCATGGGAAGCAGCTTGCGCGGCTGCGATATAACTGCCAGCCAAACCGCGAAGGTACCGCCTCACGATGCAACTGTCTCTCGTAATGAATTCCGGCTTGCTCAGCCTGTCCATACTGCCCCGCTGACGTCGCGACCGTATTCGTCTTTGTCCCATACTACTCTCCCTGGTTCGCACACGCATGGTGACTCCACTCTGGCTGGGCATGGGCCCAGACTAATAGCGAAGCGACTTATTACCATCCAGCTGACCTTTTCGAGGTGAACGAAGACACGGATGACCCGGCCGCTCAGACAATTCGGGCCGAAAATCTGAAATGCCGCGCTGTTCTGGGCTTTGGACGTGCGACTCTAATGGGGCACCCCTACCAAATCGAGGACGAATGTCATCATTCCATCCGGTGGGACGCTTACGCGAGACGGAAATACGTGTGGTTCCTCAGGTACCCTTAAACGCTGTCAGCGATGACTCTCGGAGGTTCTCCGGGTGGAGAAACGGACGTTCCTGGCGGTACAATCCCCTAAGGTCGCGACCCTCGCTGCGTCGGGCAACGGTTCCGAGTGCCACATCGGCTCGGCGGGTTGACCGGGACGCAAGTGCACGGCCCTTAGTAGGGGAATGTTCGAGAAACATTGCCAGCTAACAATAATGGTGGTTTCGTGGAAAACGACAATGGAAACGAGGATGGAGGATGCATATGCTGGGGGATGTGGAGGAACGTGTGCCGTCGATCGTCGATCGAACTGTTTCGGCGCGAACGTGCTGGCTGGGAATGGATGACCCGGCGGCTCGTCGGCGGAGTCATGCCTGTAACGCGACGCTCGATGCTCGCCCGAGCTTCTGGCGTTCCTATATTCATCGGTCTTCTTCCAACATTCTTGCATACTGATATAAAGCAGTCTGCTAATAGCCTTAACTATCACGAGCTAGGGGAAACGCTCTCCGCGATCAGACAATGCAATGTATGTATATTGTATGTGCAACAAAGTCTAATGGTACAGGCAACACTGGTACAGGAGTAGCCACAGAAAACAAGGTAATTATAACGCAACGAATCCGAACCGTCCGCGACACTCTGAAAAGCCGAACCGATCAACCTCCATCCGGGCGCATCAGCACACCTTCCTTCTAGGTGCAGCAACTAGCGCGCTGCCCCGCTAACCCCAACCTGACCCATCCACCCCTTTTCTTTGCGGCTTCGGCCTCTTCCTCGGAGGCTAGCGAGCGCCGGGCAACCTCCTCTTCCCGCAGGGTCATGACTTTGCGCGCGACGTATTCGAATACAGGGACGATGGTGGCTCGGTCTAGGGAGGAAGTGAAGAAAAGTGCCGGCTCGGGGATATCCTCCATCTCTTGCGGTGGTTCTCCGGTCAAGGGATCTGGGATTATATCCGTTGCGGGCGTATCCGCTTCTTCGGTCTCGGTCAAGGCGAACGGCGTGATTGTTGCTTCGGAGCTGGAGATGAACGATACCGCGTTTGTATCCTGACTGCTCGACGACTCGCCTCGTTTTCTGGCTGCAGCGACCTTGGGCGGCGTGGCGGGCGGTGTGGGAGTATTGACTCGGCCTAATTCTCCTTCCAGTCGGTCAAACAGGCTCGAGCTGGGTGTATGATAGATGGTGGGATGGGTCGCGATGCTGGTGAGTGTGCCGACTGTACCGACTGTAGCACTCGTATTCAGAAGGTGTCGCGATGTCGAGGCTGAGCGCAAGAAGTGGGCCTGCGAGGCCGAGGGGGTTGGAATAGGGGCGGAAGGGCGACGAACGGGAATGGGCTGCGGTGGAGGAGTGCCTTCATGTGGTGGAGATGGTGATGGGGACAGCTGAAGGGCCGGTGACGCAAACTTTGGCGGTGTTGGTAACGCAGGTGCAATGGAAGGCGGAGACGCAAGCAATGGCGACGAGCGTCGGCGTTTCCTCCCACGTTGTTCCTGCTGCACCAGTTCTGGCAGCAGCTCATCCAGGAACTTTCGCGCTTCATCCTCCCCCACTCCTTCCCCAACCCGCTTCAGGTCCAGCTTGTTCCCCACAGCAACCACCACAGCGTGCTCGGTCCCCTCAACGGCACTGAACTCGTTCCACCATTTCGTCAGAGACTGGAGTGACTTCGGCTTCGTGCAATCGAACACCAGCACCACGGCGTCTGCACCTCGGAAGAAGGCGCGAGAGAGGGGAGCGAAGCGATCCTGTCCGGCAGTGTCCCAGAGCTGGAGGATGCAGGCTTCATGCGGCGGGAACGTCAAGGTGAGGCTGTGGAAGTCCAGCCCAACGGTGGCTCTGTAGGAGGGCGAGAAGCGCGATGTGGTGTACTGCGAAACGTTCAGTATGGTTGCTCTGCCTCATGATACGCTCGCGTACCTGATTTCTGAGGCTTGTCTATGGACATCGGGCGAGATATCAGCATATATGCTACCAGTCATGTGAATGAGACGCACCTTGCCCACCCCGCACTCTCCAATGATGACAACCTTGATGGTTTGCATCATCTTGCCGCCCGCGTGCGCTAGAGGGCTGGCGCTCTTCGCGCCTTGCCTTCCGATGGTCGCTGTCTAGGTCCAAGCAGGGCAAAGCGCAGTATGAAGGGGGATTATACGGCCTCGACGCCGTATGGCGCGAGGTTGCCGGGTCGCGGTATCCGGTCAGCATTCATGTGGTGGCAATGCACTGTGCCGAACTGCCGAACATGAACTCCGCGCGAAGCATCAGAGGGAGTGAAACCCTATCAATGCTCTGTTTTGCTCTTCTTTCTTCACGCTCTCGTCGGCCAATGCAGCATGCTTTGTTCTTCAGACGGGACTGCGGATAGTCCGCAAATATCCGACTTGGCTCGAGCTAACACATCTTGCTTCGTGACCCTGTGCCTGTGCCGCCGTCCCGCCCAACCTGGAGCCCTGATTGCGTTGATGCGCGACTGCCAGCAACTCCACGGCATGCTATCATCTATGACTCGCTGACGTAGAATCGTCTGCTTGACTGCAGGAAGCTGCTCCCTGGTTTCTTTAGCACTCGTTGCTATCCTTAGAGATCAAATGACGTTCGTCGAACTGTTGCTGCCTCCTCTTGCCTCATCGCTATCACCGCGGTCTGCGTGGAAATTTCAGGCTCGCCGGCATGAAGGGTTGAACCACAACGGCAAGCCAGCGCAGCGTCATTCTATCTGTCATGCCGGGTCTTATCGGCGGCGTCACCCCGCAGGACTGGGACCGGCCAAGGTCCGACGATCATACGATACAATCCGAAGTCACCCCATGCGGCTTGCTCGCTGTACACTCAGCCCTCGTAGCGGCGATACTGGTCTCTTTGCTGCTCCGTAGGGCCCGTCAGCGGATCTTCCGCCGGATCTACTACAGGTCCGGGGATGAGCCTGTTCGTTTCCTCTCAGGGTGGATCCCACGGTTTTCCGCCGGCTAAGCGGGAACAGGAAGTCGTCAACGAGATAGACGCCAGATTGAGCTACGTCTGCTGAAGTCGTGCGAATAGTCAGGAGGGGAGGAAGGTACAACCATGGGGTGATATTATCTTGTCATGCAGGCTAATCTAACTCAGCGGAAAACTTCGCACTTGATATCACAGTGGGCGTGTTCCTGGGCGCATTTCCTTCTCAAATCTGCCTTTTGCGGCCGCCCGTGGAGCCCCATTTGGAAGCATGTCAACTCATGATGGCCGTCTCACGCCTACACTGCATCAGGGGCTTGTTGAGGTATGAATCACTTGGACGATTGCTTGCGCGAAGGCTGAATACGATGCTATGTTTAGAATCCCCACGATGCCGGGCGTCGGCGAAAGGCTTTCAACACTCATACAAGGCTTGAGAAAGGGAAACGAATCACATGGCGTCATACTTGAAGGCAAAACCTCGGTTCGTCCTCCACGTCCGTCGTCATCTCCCACATTCCGCGGACAGCGTGCAAGCTGGCTGGTACAATCAAGTTCGGTTAGCGGGTCAAATCCGAAGCTCTTCGAGGTCTTTCGGGGAGTCCGTCAGGACCGGGACAGATCGGCCGCGACCCCACATTGTTATTTAAGTCCCCGCATCTGCCCCACGGGTTAGCCCGTTAAGCACCCATCTCGTCCTGCGAAGACCTTCGACTCCGGAAGTCCCTCGTCGCCCACTCACTTGAACACTTGACAATATGGCAGGAGGCGCCGCCATCAGCTCGGGCGGCACAACCGCACATGAACTACTCCATCACGAGGTATGGTGGAAGAACCCTCGTGAGTTTGTGTTTTGGTACTCCAGCTGCCATCCGGTGACTGATTACAGTATAACAGGCCGCGTCAAACTCAACCTCTGGATTCTCCTACTGCTTATTACATCATATAGTAATGGCTACGACGGCTCCATGATGAGTAAGACCCGTTACATAGCGCTTCACGCCAGTGCTTATATTTTTCTGTCCAGACGGCCTACAGATTCTGACTCAATGGCAGCAATCGTTCAATTATCCAAACGGTATGTGGATCGTCCTTGTGTCGATAGGCTCTTATTCACATTGACAAGGCTCTATGCTGGGATTGCTCAACGCCATCCAAAATGTTGGTTCGCTGTGCGCGACCCCATTTGCGCCGTATGTGTCCGATGGTGTTGGTCGGCGATATGCTGTGATCTGGGGGGCATCTCTTATGGTAATCGGTGAGCTGATCTGACAGGGACTCTCGTTACATGAGCTAACCGTCGTCCAGGATGCGCAATACAGACAGCAGCCCAATCGGTCGGGTGAGTTACACTCCTTATCGGCCCCTTGCGGGAAGCGATACTGACAGATCATCGCGTAGGATGTTCATTGGCGCAAGGCGAGTTGGCGGTCCTGGCATATCTCGTGCGGAAATTAACTCCCAACCGCAGATTCCTCCTTGGCTTCGGACTAACCTTCGCGGCGAATGCCGCACCTATGCTGGTTTCGGAGCTGGCCTATCCCAATCAACGCGCTCAGCTCACTGTACGTACTCAAGGCGGTTTCTTTGTACCAGCTACATGACTCAGCGTATTACTAGAGCGCCTACAACTCACTGTGGTACTCCGGCTCTATCGTGGCAGCGTGGACGACTTTCGGCACTTTCACCATGTCGGGTACTTCTTGGTCGTGGCGCATTCCCTCCGCCATTCAAGCTATTCCGTCGGTCCTTCAAGTCCTCTTCATGTGGTGGTGCCCCGAATCGCCCCGTTACCTTATGAGAAAGGGTCGGGAAGAAGAAGCACTCCACGTGCTCGCCTACTATCATGCACGCGGCAATGAGGTAGAACTTGTTCAGTTATCAGCATAACGTATGCTCAATACCCTCTTGATCTAGAACGATCCGCTTGTCCAATTCGAATTCAACGAGATTCGTGAAGCGATCGAGCTCGATCAGCGCGTGGCCCGCCAAGTGGGTTGGAGGGACCTGTTCACAACTCCCGGGAATCTTCGTCGCCTACGCGTGTTCCTGGCTCTTGCCTTCTTCAGCCAGTGGGCCGGGAACGGGTTGGTTTCGTATTGTACGTCGAGTTTCGCAAAATCGCTCAACTACCAAATGCTGAAGCGTCTGGATCAGACCTGAACAAGGTTTTGAATACCATCGGTAAGACAATCCTTCTGTTTGCACGACAACCTCTGAACTTGTCTTTCAGGGATAACCAACGGCACTATCCAAAACCTGATCAACGGCATTCTTCAGATCTACAACCTCATAGTCTCCCTGGTTGCTTCGTCTCTTGTTGACAGAGCGGGTCGCCGTGTCGTAAGCATAAATGACATCTGAGTTTATATATCGCTCTAAACCTATCGCAGCTCTTCTTAACCAGCAATTGCGGCATTCTCGTATTCTTTGTTCTGCAAACAATCTGCACCGCACGGTACAACATCGATGGCAGCAGCGCTGCCGGAAACGCCGTCGTGGCATTCATTTTCCTATTCTATGGCTTTTACGACTTGGCATACACCCCACTTATCGTGGCATACACGGTCGAAATCTTACCTTATCAACTTCGCGCCAAGGGATTCACTCTCTTCAACCTCATGATCTCGCTAGCCCTCATCTTCAATCAATATGTCAATCCCATCGCCCTGGACACAATTGGCTGGAAATACTGTGAGTAAACCCTCCGACCTGGTGAAAACAAAAGCTTAATGTCGTTCAGATATCGTTTACGACTGCTTCTTGGCCTTCCAGCTCGTATACATGTAAGACCCTCTGTGCATATCGGGAAGCTCCGCTCAATGACATTTAGCTGGCTGTTCCTCGTCGAAACCAAGAATCGCACTCTGGAAGAGACAGCTGCTCTTTTCGATGGAGAAAAGGAAGTGGCAAACCTTGCGGATCGTGCAGCGCACGACGCGCACCTCGATGCCCCGACGGCGGACTCGCCAGTTCCGGGATCCTCTTCTGCAGAAAAGCTCGATAAGACAGGGGAGGTCGCGATGGTAGAGATGGCGTAGTTGCCTACAAGGCTACATCGCATATGTACGTCTGTTTCTGTAACAGCTACGTATCCTCTTCTTGTTACGTGTTCTTTCGGACTCTCATTGGTTAGACAATGGCGACTACAATCGACTTTGTTCTTCTGCGTACGCACATGTGGTAGGAACAGGCCACAGTCCTCTTAGCAAACCTTTTCCAGGTTGTATGATCAACAAGCGAAGAGATATCGATTATGAAAGTGGCGTTGTCCCATTGACCTTCATGTTTAAATTTAAGTATCTGCCATGGCCTGCAACTACAGGTACGGTGCCAGAGCTCAAGTACCACTGGAATAAAACCCATGTTCCCGCGAACCCGCTGTCTACGTGGACGAAGGTAACAGTTCGTCCAGTTGTGCTTCGGGATCATGCTTCATCGTAGCAGGAGACATGCAGGGGTACAAGAGGCATGTGACGTAGCTAAGCGAGATGTCGTTAGATACAGTTGCGTCAATCGCGCCATGACCGCTCCAAGGATCGGTTAGTGCTCGAGCGATGCTTGGGGTGGTGCAGTGAAGCTCTTCATCTCCGTTAGGACCGCTGACCAAGAATGCTGCATGGAAAAGCTCTGTCCTTTCTCGACGCAAAAGTCTCCGTGCTCTAAGAAGTGAAAAGGGGTCCAAGGCGTTCTCGAGACTTTGCTTCGCTGCGTCCAAAGAGTCCTCGGTTTGCGCTGCTTCGGGGAAGGGATCCCAACGTGGGTCTATCGGCTTCCGGACTGTCAGGTTGCCTATGCGAAGATCTTGCAAGGTATCACTGACAGCCAGCAAGCATTGGCGTGTGGATCGCCCTAGAGAGATAAGATCTGTGACCTCGTACAGCTTGGCGGCTATCTTGACCCAGATAGTACTCGGGAACAGCTGCTCTGTAGGCCTGTTCATGCGGAGGGAATGGAGAGGCATTGCGGATTCTAGACTGATCGCCTTCCGAAGCATAAAGTGCGTGTTGGGCTGAGCCGACAGCCGTGCGATTGCGTTGATACCTGCCGTACTCGGAGTGAGCGCAAAAGGCGCAGGCAAAAATTGTAATATCGGCGATCGCTTGTATGTAATCCCCTCTTCCGTAATTTCGATGCGAAGGAAGACCACGTCACGAATAGAACAGAGAAACCCGAAGATGGTACCCTTCTTGATCCGAGTGTCCAGCTTCTCTAGGCAAGCTTTAGCCTCTTGCTCGACGACTCCGGGCGATGAGAAGCCGGTTGTGAGCCAGAAGAATACATCCGCCCGAAGCCAGATAAGGGAGAGGAGATCACCCGGTGGGTCAAGGTCCCAGGATAGGTCAGGCGCAAAGAAGTGTCCCATCCACTGGTAAGCGGCAATGCGAGCTTCTTCTGGTAGATCACGCCGCTCCTTGTAACTGTCAAGCCAATTGACGAAGTTCGCATCCTCGTGCCTAGATTTGCTCGAAAGGAAGGTCCCAATGATCGTTTGGAAAAGGACCTCGCGAGTAGCCTCCCTCTCCGTGATTCTTGAAGGCACGTTCAAAAGCTCATGAACCGGAAAGCAAGCGGATACTACTGGTAGCGTCATGCTATCCCCAGGCTCAAGAGCAAGGGGTGGCGTCAGGGCGCGGCCTGGATCCAGCGAAGGTGAACTGGCCAAATAACGATATTCAAGGGGCGTAGTCGCGGAAAGAGCCCTATGTCCGTAGTGATCCACCGCCATCCCCCTCACGAAGACATCTTCAGGAGGCATGTGATCCAATCTGTACATGGGACAGTTGTTGACGATGAAAGCGAGGTTGTCGAGGTCAATCTCATAGATCCAGTCGATACCGGTGTTGTTGCGGTTGGGTCGCGTACGCGTGATGGTGTATCGCCCATCGTAGTCTTCGACGTCGTCGTCCTGTTCGTCTGCCAATCATTAGACGGGCAGATGGCCAAATGAGGAAAGCGTACCTGGCTTATACTCCTCCAGCTCGAAGTCGTGAGCGCGTCTCATCTCGGCTAGCCAGACACGAAACTCGTCTGGATCCTTAGGGATATCCCGCAGGAGGTCAAACCCAAGCCCTTCAGGGTAAGCGTCATAGTGAACATAGAGGATGAACCACCACCCCTTATGGCGATAGACCCGCCATCCTCTGGTACCCATCTCGCGGCGACAATCTCGAAGGTAGACTGAGAGGAGGGAAGGAGCAACCCCATGCGCTGGCAGGTTATATACCCACGGGTGGAGCGTATTGACGCCAAGGATACAGTCACACACGGCCGGAAAGCAACGCTTTCCGACAGCAGCGCCTTGAGGTTCCCGCGTGTCTTCTGACCATAAAAGGCAAAAGCGCGTGGTCGACCACATGGCGACGAAGCTCCGTCGAGGTGGAGGAGTCACGATAGTGCATTGTCAGGTCTTCCGGATTCCTGGCGATGTCCCGACTCTGAGCTGTAAGATAATATGGCAGGCAATAATGTTGCACCTGGCAGGAAGCCACAGCTTGAGGTTCTCTTGGATCAGACATAGCAATATTCGACTTTGAGCGCGCTTGTGATAGGTTGGAATGGAGCAGAGCGACGCGCCTTGCTTGTCGAAAAACGGACGGCATAGCCTGTCGTTAAGAGAACAGTTGCGTCGATCATGAAAACTAGATCCCTATTCGAAGCACAACCGAGACACCTACGGCTGGCCTCGCCTGAAGGGGACCGGAGTTGCATCTTATGATGCCGTTGAAAGAGCTGAGGAGGCCAGACATACTTTCATATATCGATGGGCCAACCTGTGGTCCGAAAGGTGAGACAACTTGCGGACCATCGTGAACGTATCTGCGCACCTTGTCCGATAGCAGTTCAGGCCGTGTAAGTACACTGCTTGTTGCTAGTGAGCGTACCCGGTGCAGATAATGTAGGTGGCCCCCCACACTTAGCCTCACGCTCCCGTTTCGCCGCGACTGTCTTGCCATGAGACACATCAAACGTCAGTTCCAACCTTGAGCAAAAGGCAGAAGTCACGGTTGCTCGTCCGACAGCCGAAACTTGCCCGTTTCGGGTTGCCATTGTCCGATGGCGGAAGGTGTCTGCGCCAACAAGCTCCATCTCAGCGGGTGTACTACTTTTCATGGTGCGAGTGTTGGCATCGCGGTGACCTGACGCCGTCTTACCGCCCGGATAATCCGAACGAGGGTGCATAACCCCGAAGCTTTGCCCTGAACGTATTCAGCTTCAACCATAGGGATATCGAGCGCGGATCTCTCCTTTGAGCCGTATGTTGCGGCCGAGGCGCATAGCGTGAGTCCGTCAGAAAGCGGTGCCTGGTAACCACTTTCGGCCAGAGTCTTGCATGACACAAGCCAGAAGTCAAGGTACGGTAGTGCTGCCCTGTGTCGCAGCGAGCACAGAAAGCCGGAGAATATCCGCAGCGATTTTGCCTCAAGTCCGAGCATACTGCGGCATCGGGACGACTAAGGACAAAACCTGCCTACTCAGGGATCCGTTCCTCCGGGATCGATCGGGCTTCTTCACGTGGCGGAAATCTGTTGCGGAACGAGCCGGATCATTGCTCAGCTCTTTGGCGGCTGTGTTCAGGGAAAATCAATAGTCCGCGGTTTTCCCCATTGGCTGATACGCCGTCTCAGGACATCAGTAGCCGTCGTCTGTACCATCAGGAAGCGTTCACGCTTCTCGATGCGGCTCGGTCAGAATGCCTATTTCTCACTGGCTAGCAGTCGGCGATGGTTGGGGATTGCAGAGGGCGTCAACCAGAGTCAGGTAGACTTGCCCCATGGAGACTTTTCACGCCAACGCCGATGCGCTCTTCTTCCCAGCGCCCAGAGCGATAGCGACCCAAACACCGGCTGGTCGCTGCCAGCGCGGCACCGCAAGCGCGAGCTTGTGCGATGCGTTCTTACCCAAAGTTGATAACCGAACCCCCCGGGGCTCCAGCCCCCTGATATGCCGCCCATGGGGTAACCTTCGGCTTGCACTATTTTTGCCTGTGCTCGGCCATCCCCTGATATGTGAGCTTCCCGAAGTCGAAGACGTTGGTATCGTCAAGCACATCTCATCCACTTATCCGGCAGACTTTTCTTTTAGGTAAACGACTATCGCGCGCCCCAGAGACTACCGGACCAAATTTTCTCTCTTCCACTCCCTTCAAACGATCGGTTAGGAGCTTGCCTGGCTGGCGGCACTAGCGGTCCGCCGCCTGCGCCTGGTGCAAAGACGTCATCCTGCAGCATTGAGCGACTGTATGCCCCAACCCAGCTACAGGTGCGAGCAAATCGCCTCTGCCTTGGGCCAGGGCGACAACATCACCGAGCCCAGACATAGTCTTTCCCGAGATACTCCGACTGCCCCTCGGCGTCCCTGAGTTTATGACGCAGTCTGCAGGAGAATATGAGACAGTCAAGCCAACGCACGGAGATATGTAATTCATTGCTATTTGAATATAGACCGGGCGGGGATACCTCGGATCCCTGCGCCGCACGTATGAGGCCGCCGCACGGGCAAAGCGTACCAAGCAACCCAAGGCCTCATCGTGTACAGACCCAGAAAAGATTGCAGCCTTGACTGCGGCTGTGCTTTGCTTGGCAATCGTGGAAAGCCCCGAACCATCTCCGCCCTTCCTTGGGTTACGTATTGGTTCCTCCAGGTGCCTTCGGCTTGTGTCGCGACTGAAGGGTGTGGAATATCCGTGGGCATCTTCTGTCGCCTTTGCACTGGTATCGTACTACAAAGATGCACGGCTGCTTTGGTCTGAAGATCGGCGTCGGAGGTGACTTAGAATAGATAGATGTCCTGGCGAGCCCACAGCGCAGCGTGCGCAAAGGCGTCAAGTTGGCGCAGGAATGTCAGGTGCCTGCTACGGCTAAGGAGGGGCACGACGCATGGTGAAGCTAAATTTTCCGAGGTCCGGAAGCGCCACTGACGCTCGGCATCCCCGCTTCATGCCTTAGTGAATCAATCTCCGGTAAATCGCCGGGTGCGACCTGTGGCAAACGATCGGGGATGAAGCGGAAGCAACCCTAAGTGGGCATCAAAGGCATCTTCGAACCACGCGGCGCGGAAGCGTCACTGAGCGTGTTGCACGGGGTTGGTCTCACCGCCGCTCCTCTCCTCTTCACGATTCGCTTCGATTTGGGTGCACAACGGAAAAATGTGAGTGCATCTGCTGATGGAAGACGTACAGGGAAGGCCAAAGATGCTTCTCCGTGCCTTGCCCCATCCTGGCGCTCCTTGTCCGCCCGCTTCGGCATGCCAGATGGGGAATGACCGCTCCAGATCTCCGCGCGTGTGCTGCCATAACATGAGAACTATGTTCGAACAAGGCACAAGGCCCGCAAGACATATAAGCCCGCCTCCCCACCGAGCCCCTCGCTGCTCCCCACGGGATCCCCGCATTCATCTCCCCCCCGCGCGCTTCGCTCCATCGCCCACTACGCTTAGCAGTCCCTCGCCATTGCAGCGTCGATAACCTCTGGGTAACGAGACTGAGATCACAACAAGATGGCAGGAGGCGCAGTTGCATCCAAGGAGCCCACATCGCTCGCGATTGCTGAGCTTCTCGACCCACGTCCATGGTGGAAGAACTCGAGGTTGATTATCCTCAATCTCTGGATTCTCCTCCTCCTTATCACCTCCTACACGAACGGTTATGATGGATCTATGATGAGTACGTTGGACTTGGTTGCGGTTCTATGAATTAGTACTGAGGGCAGCGCAGACGGTCTCCAGATCCTGGACCAATGGTCTAACGCGATGGGCAACCCAACTGGTGGCAAGCTCGGTCTCCTGAACGCCATCCAGAACATCGGCGCACTTGCTGCCACTCCCATGGCACCGTATGTCACTGACGGCATCGGACGGCGACTCGCCATCATCTGGGGTGCATCGCTCATGATTGCCGGCACGGCGATCCAGTCCGCTGCGCAGAGCGTCGAGTACGTGTTATCTTACCTGATCGTTTGGTACGCCCTCTGATGACTTTCAATAGGATGTTCATTGGCGCCCGTTTCCTGATCGGCTTCGGGCTCACGTTCGCTGCGAATGCCGCTCCTCTTCTGGTCTCTGAGCTCGCATACCCGCCTCACCGTGCGCCGCTCGTCTCGACCTACAACTCGCTCTGGTACTCCGGCTCGATCGTCGCTGCCTGGACAACTTTCGGTACTTTCCGCATTCCGAACCAGTGGGCTTGGCGCATCCCGTCCATTCTTCAGGGTCTCCCTTCGGTCCTCCAGGTCTGCCTTATTTGGTTCTGCCCTGAGTCGCCTCGCTGGCTCGTCTCCCGCGGCAAGGACGCCCAGGCTCTGCGCATTCTCGCCTACTACCACGGCCGCGGCAATGACCAGGACCCTCTCGTCCAGTTCGAGTACAACGAAATCAAGGAGGCTATCGAGCTCGACCGTGAGATTGCCAAGACTGTTGGCTGGATCACGCTCTTTGCCACTCCAGGCAACCGCCGCCGCATGCGCATCATCATCGCCCTTGCTTTCTTCTCCCAATGGTCCGGCAATGGTCTTGTCTCGTACTACCTCAACCTCGTCTTCACCGCCATCGGCATCACCGACAAGACGGAGCAGACTCTCATCAACGGCATTCTCCAGATCTTCAACCTTCTCGTGGCACTTATCGCCTCCTTCCTTTGCGAGAGGGCTGGTCGTCGTCTGCTCTTCCTGACTTCCAACGTGGGCATGCTGCTCTTCTTCGTCGCCCAGACGATTTCGTTCGCTCGAAACTCGATCACCGGCTCGCACGCGGCAGGAAACTCGGTCATCGCGTTCATCTTCCTCTTCTACGCCGCCTACGACATTGCCTACACCCCGCTCATCGTCTCCTACACCGTGGAAATCCTGCCGTACCAGCTGCGCGCCAAGGGCTTCACCATCTTCAACTTTATGATCTCGCTCGCCCTCATCTTCAACCAATATGCCAACCCAATTGCCATGGGCAACATTGGCTGGAAGTACTACATCGTCTACGACTGCGTCCTCGCCTTCGAAATCTTCTTCATGTACTTCTACTGCGTCGAGACGAAGAACAGGACCCTGGAGGAGACGGCTGCGCTGTTCGACGGCCAGGACAAGGTCGAGGCCATCGCTGCCCGTGCTGCGAACGATGCCGGCTTCGATCACCATGTTCCTTCCCGCCACGCCGACGACAAGTCGGACGAGGTCTACGAGGAGAAGAGCAAGGCAATCCATGCCTAATAGCCTTCCGCCTGATGATTTCTCTGCTTGCATAGTTTTTCCTTTGGATACAGTAATGACGAACGATGACGGTTCTGTATTTTCTACTACATCACACCTCTTGGGCGCTCTTGCGCTGCGGGCATTCCTGTATGGAATGGACTCAGACAGTGGAAAGTGCAATATATCTCATGACTATTCACACATGACAAGGTGCTTCACTCTTTGCGTCGCGAGATCGTTATGATTGCAAGTTGTGAAGATAGCGCCGAAGCTACCGTGCTCCTGGAGCGGCGTGCATGAAATTCGGAGTGCAATATGCGGATGCCCGCTCTGCTGAACGGCGAGCCGTTCCAATTATACTCACCTTCTCATAGACCTCGTCCGACTTGTCGTTGGCGCGGCGGAAAAGAACATGGTCGTCGAAGCTGGCATCGTTGACTGCACGGGCAAAAAGGGCCTCGACCTTTGTCCTGGCCGTCGAACAGGGCAGGGGTCTGCTCCAGCCTCAAACAGCATCGGACAGCATGGGATGTGGACGAATGATTCACGCAGACCGAGCACCATTTGGCCCCAATTCGCAGCCCAAAGCGACTACAAGGCTGCACGGAGGGATCATCATTAGGCAATAATATTCATGCCCGCTGGCCCGTAGTTACTATAAAGCCCACGTCTTGACCACCCCGTCCGCCCCGCCGGAGATCATATACCGATCTATATACCTCAGCTTTGTCGCTGGCTGGGTATGCCCGTTTATGGAGAGTGTCGACATCTGGCGGGAGGTGCGGTTCCAGATCTGCCAAATGCATCATCAACCGATTGCTTCACTAAGAATGAAGAGGAAGAAGGAACCTTTACGCCGTTCTCGCTTGCGCAGGTGACCACTTTTCGCGAGTCGAACTGGAGTGACGTGACTGGTCCGTCATAAGAGATAAGGTCGACGGTGCTGCCCATCCTTAGGTCCCATATCTACTGCGCAGTCAGCCTCGCTCTTGCCGAAACAAAATAGACTCGAAAAAAAAGAAAGAGCGCAAGAGAGATAAGGGAGGGAGAACGCACCCGAACAGTCTTATCCAAGCTCCCACTCAAGATGTTCAGCTCGTCAAACTGCACACACGTCACAGGCGCCGTATGACCCAACAACGTCCTGTGCGGCTGTCCCGTGCGCATATCCCACAGCCTCACACCTCCATCCCCGCTCCCGCTCACCAGGGCATACCCCCACGCCTGCACGCCGCCGACGTAGTCTGTCCAGACTTCGCCCGTGGACGGGATGGGCCATGAGAAGGATCCTGAGGCCGCGGCGAGGAGGCCTGAGGGAGAGAGAGCTTCGATTGACGGGGTTAGGGGGGTCGTTATGGGTGGGTGGGAGATCGCCCAGAGGATGTCCATGGTGAGGATACATTGGCCCGTGGTGAGGTCCCATTGGCGGAGGGTCTTGTCCGAGGCGCCTGTGACCTGCAACATCCGTCGAGTTAGCAGCACTCAATCAGCTGAGAGCATAAGACGCACCAAGCTAGTATCCTCGAAGTATAACGCTGTGACGGCCTTCGAGTGCCCCTCCAAAACATGCACCAACGGCCCCCTCTGTTCCTCAGGCTCATGTTCCCCCAGCGCAGCATCCCCATTCATGACCACCTTTCCCTTCCCCTTCCCTTCCCCGCTCGCATTCGCATGTCCCTCAAGCTCAGCAGCAGCAAGCGCAGCAGCAGCCACAAGCTCCCCCTCCTCCACTTTCCGCAGATCCCATACTCTTACCGCTCCGTCCTCCCCGCCTGTTATGCAGACGTCGCCTTCGACTTGGATCGCTTTGACACACCCGCTGTGTCCGCGTAATCGGCCAACTTCCTCGCCTTCTAAGAGGTCCCAGACGCGCACGGCGCCTTCCCGGTCGGCGCTGATGAGCGTGCCGTAGGGCTCGCTGAAGTCTAGGGCTGTTATAGGCGAGGAGTGGGATAAGGTCTGCATATACTGTCAGCTAGAACGTAGCCGATATCGAATGGGAGCATACCATAAATGCGACCCCTGGCGGTAGGTCGTCATGTTCTGAAGGTAAGAACGCTGGCCCTGTCGCACAACGTCAGAATATACCGCATATACCTGAACCCAGGTAAGATACGGACCCTTCTTTCGGCGTGCAGCAGGACTAGGCACATCAGGCTTGGCAAGTTCTCGCTCCGCCAGCTGTTCCTGCACGCCAATGACTAGAAATCGAACGTGTCAGCTTCTATCAACAGAATGGAGCAGATGTCGAACGTACGCTCGTCATCTAGCTCTAAGTCCTCTTCTTGCAGTTTTAGGAGATCTTGATGTAGCTGATTCCGGATCGCGTCGAGTTTTGCAATCTTTTCCGTAATCTCGTCTATCTCCGCATTGACCAGTGCCTACGACGCATCAGTACTGCCGCATAAGAGGCAAGACAGAGTAAAAGAGACGCACCCTCCGCACATGCAAGTTCTCCTTATCCCACTTAATCTCCGCGACCTGCGTGCTCAGCTCCTCCTTACTCAACACCTTGCCCATCTCCCGCTCTTTCCTTCTCTCCTGCCTGCCCTTTCCCTTCCTAGGCGTTGCCAGTCCCCGACTAGGTTCCTCAGGGACGCTCTCCTCGGTCAACATCCCCCTCTCGCCCATGCCATGCTTCAGCAGCCCCGCCCGGCCCTCGCTCATCCTCACTTTTCTCCTTCGTGCCTTGCCCCTCTCAGCGCTAGGGATGGTCGCCTGAAACCCCCGGAGCAAGCTCACATCCTGCGCTACGCCCTGCGGTTCTGGTACGTCTGCGTGCAGGAGTTCGGGCGTCGCTTCGAGGATTTGCATATCGGCCGAAGTGACCCGTCGCTTGTTCATCGTTATCCTCAGCGGGGCCCGGCCGAGAGCCGCAAAGTCCGCTGCTCGGGGAGCAATAGGTCTTGAAGAGGTCGAGGCGGAGCTAGCGACGCCCTTGATCATCCGAGGCGTCATAATAACCGGAGCCACTGTCCACAACCCGCATGAGCAGTCCACTCTCACGCAGGACAGGGAAGAGGAGGGAAAGAGGGGGACGTACGGTCCTTGAGGATCCGCGTGGAATCGCTTCGAGAGCCAGAGAAGGGCGTCATGATCGTTTTGCTCAGAGCGGCGAGGTGGGACGGTCCGCTCTTGCTTGATGAGGCTGAGCCCTCGACGATGGGCTCGAGGGCCTCGCGTGGCTCGCGTTTTTGTGAGGTGGGCATCCTGCCCCTGCTTTCCTTTCGCCCCTGTCGACCCCTGAAGTGTTCTGCAGCTCAAAGCAGTAGTAGAGATAGTAGAGAGTTAGGAGTTCACTGGGAGCATATAGCTGCAGGAATAGGCAATCTCAACCGTGGCTTGTGAAGGGAGAACCCGGCCGACCCTGGGCAACGATCAGTGACGCACAACTTCAGCGGGACCAACAGAGCAACTTCACAACTGCACCCGGAAATGCGCGTCTTCTCCCTCGGTTCCGGCTTCTACCTTTTTCTCGCGAATTTACGTAGAGTACACGCGAGCTATATGTGTGCAAAGAGAGAGCAGCATGCAACCCTGATTCATTTCACGTAGTAGTATACAGTATTGGACAATATTCTGAGCTCGGTGTAAGACCAGAGACTAGCGACTAGCGACGCGTAACGGGCAAAACGGCCGGCCTCCTCTGGCTACGGCGCATAGGATTGCTCCTCACAGTGACAACGCCCTCATTGGAAACTCTTCTCCCCGGTACCGGCTGGTTTCCGCCTACTGCTGGGTTGGCGTTGCTAGGGCGGACGCGGTTGCCCAGGCCAGAGGGGGCGGGCACGCGCCGCGCTCTCTGGGACCGTGCAATTTCTTGAGCTGCGGGAAGGAGCACAGGGTGAGAAATAGAGCGCCTGTGCCCCGCTGTTGGTGTGGTGGACGTAGATCTCGGACGAGCGGGTGTAGGCGTACGCGTACGGTCCGGCGAGCTGCGGCTGGGAGAAGGCGGTGTGAGCGGGATCGAGCGCCTGACGGGCGGAGTAGGGGGCAGGACGAGCTGGGGGGATACGTAGCGCCTGTGCGTGCTTCCGGTCGGAGGAGGGCTGAACCGTCTATGTGTGCGGACTATAGCTGGCGAGCTAGGCTGAGAACGAGGTTGGGAGGGATGACGCCTCTCTGCGCGTTGCGGGCTCGACCCGAGTTGCTGTAACCGGCGGAGCTGGTCTTGCAGGCTGCCTCGAACGATGGCCTGCTCGCGCTCCTCATCCGAGTCGCCGGGCGTGTTCTGCTCCGGAGAAGGGGCACGACGCCTGCTGATGACGGCGGAAGGACGTGCGGGAGGTGTAGCATCACGGTCGGGGAACAGTGACGGGGCAGAGCCAGCACTACGAGTTCTCTGGCGCGGCGTGCCATGATGTGGGGCCTGTGCGGGTTGCTCGCCCGCATGGGGCGGAGTCGGCGGCCGATTGCCCCGCAGGAGGCGTTCGTTCAGTCGACGCAACATCCGTCCGAGGACGTCCTCCTCCCCCTCTTCCTCTTCCCCTTCCCCTTCTTCCAGCTCCATGTCCGAATCTATCTGGTCGTTGCTGTCGCTGCCCGACATATCAGTACCGAGCCAGCTCATATCTTCACTCGCGCCATCTTCGTCATACCGCTCTATAAACGGTGCAACGTCGTCAGAATCTTCATGTAATTCTTCATCTTCGTTCGCGTCTTCATCGTACACACTTTCACGGTCGTACATGCCCTCTATAAAGTAAGGCGCGTCCTGGTAGTCGGGAGCATCTTCATAATCAGGAGCATCGTCGGGCGGAAGGACATCGTCCTCCCCATCCGAGAGCCATTCTTCCCCACCCTCAAGCCAGGGCACACCCTGTATAGGGCGCAGAACAGCTTGTATCTCCTCGTCCGAGTCAAGATCATTGATAGGGCTAGCCAGGCGCGCAGGCCGTGCAGGAGCACGCCGCACGGCCGGCTGCGTGACCTGGCGGGGCGGGAGCATGCGTGCCAGACGAACGGCCTGACGCTGAGCCGCGTGCCGTTCACCCATGTATTCGATATCGGTGTCACTGCCAGCGCTTGAGTCCAAGTCGGAGTCCGAGTCTGGGCCCATCTCCGCCTGCATGCGGCGAAGCTCGTTCTCGGCTCTGGTCAGCCTCTCGACGTCGGCGAGTAGCGCGCCTCCGATTGCCGGTGCGCCATCTTGCGCAAGCAGGGCGTTGATAGCCTCAATGTCGAACACATCCTCATCGTCTCTCCAGCGATTCGCCCTGACCGCAGCAGGATCAGGCGGAGGGCGATTCTTGATAACCGTCCATTCCCTGCCCAAACCATATCAGACCCGAGTGCATATACGCAGCGTACGAAACAGGACGCACCCCATCCGTTTATCCCAATCTTTCCGCTTCTGCCCTTCCTTCCCCCATTCCGCACATCCACTCGCTTCGAGCACAGCGACGTGCTTCTCGATAATGCTGTCCAAACTGCGGCAGGGTATGAGCGCTTTCGCGGGACTGGCCGGCTCGCGGCAGGTATGACATGTAGGATTTGGTTTCTGGGCGCATACATTCAGCTTTTCCCATTTCACGATGCACGAACATGGAGAATGGACAGACCTGGGTTATCCATTGATCGGAGCATATACCGCAGGCCATGTGCCCACAGGGGTTGATAAGCTGCGAGCCAACCCTACAACAAACGCGTCAGCACGCTCACTCCCATCTCACCAGCGCTAAGGATGGAGGATAGGAGGAAAAGGGACGCACATAAGCTCCAAGCAGATAGGACACGTCAAGTCATCTTCGAACGCGCTCTGCACGTCCATCTTCGCCGCATGGGCTTCCTCGGCGGTGGGGGCGACCTTCTGCCTCTTGCTAGGCTTGTCATTCGCGTTTCCGTTGGCGGGGGTGGTGACAGAGTGGGCGCGTCGTTTTCTTGAGTTTCTGAGCATGTGCATGGTTGATGAGTGCGAGTTTGAGGGCGAAGAGAAGAGGGGGACGTACGAGCTGGACGGCTGGTCCATCGCCAGTCTTGCGCGTAGACTCATCTTGCTTATCCACGCCCTTCCGCAACGCCGTCTATCTTCTACAGACAGCCCTGTCACCTACCGCCTACAACTACCTCCTACTAAAGCAAGCGGCAGGCAACAAGCAGAACGAGGGGCTACAGGAGCTAAACGAAGCAGTAGAGGGACGAGAGGAGGTAGGAGGTAGGAGGAGAAGGTATGACCCGGCCCAGCATGCACGAGCACGCACTGGCGGTGATCGGTGGCGAAGCAATTCTCGGCGGCACGCGAAGGGAAGCTAACGAGTCGGATGCACGCGAGTCAGCCTGAGCTTCAGGGACCGAGTTTAGGGCTGGTTCCGATATCGCCGACGGACCCGACACATTTCTCCGGTACATACTTCTGATGTGGGGAGGTGACGGCAATTGCAAGCTGAAGCTTACCAGACCGTACTACGTTGTACGTAACTAACATTCGAGAGTATTTCTTACCCATTTCTACAGTATCTTCCATCATGCACCCCTGCCGTCCGTCGGTGTTAGCTTGAGCCTAAGCCTTCACCCCCACCGGCACATTCCTCGCATCCCTCGGCCTCCTCCCCGCCGTCCAATCCTCCAAATTCTGCAGCACCTCCTTCTCCTTCCCATATATCCCCACATGCGTCGCCCCCGCCTGATGCGGATACAGAGCGACGTTGTCGCATGACAGCAAGTAAGGATGGGGGTGGGGCTCGTTCTCGAATGTGTCTAGGCCTGCGCGGGCGATTTGGCCGGATTTGAGCGCTCGGACTAGGGCTTCTTCGTCGATTACTGTTTTTTTGTCGTGGGGTCAGTGGCTGCCTCTTCGATAGGGATCATGAATCGAAAGTTTAGGGAGGAGAAGGTGGAGAGAAGAGAAGGAGTGAGAAAGCAAGACGGGAGGAGAACGTACCTGCCCCACGAGAGACATTAACAATATAACTCCCCCTCCTCATCCTCCCAAACTCCCTATCCCCAAACAAATGCCAATTATCCTTGTTCAGCGAGCAATGCAACACGACACACTGGCTCTGCTCGAGCAGCTCGTCGAACGACACATACTTGGCGCCCTTCTCTTCGGAGGCGGGGAGCGGGTGGCGGTTGTGGTATATGACGGACATGCCCAGGGCTTGGAGTTTGTCGCGCGTCAGCTATAACATAACATATGGTCAGGATCTGTCTTGCGCGCGGGGTGAAGGGAAGGAGAGGGAGAAAGGAGGAGGTTGTTGGAGGAAGAACGCACCTTCCCGATCGTGCCCATTCCGACGATGCCGACGACCATCCCCCTCGTGTCCAACGCATAGTCGAACCCTTCCCGCCAGCCGCCGCGCTTGATTGCGGCGTCGGCGGAGATCGCGTTGCGCGTGCACATGAGGACGAACATCGTTGCTGTCGTCGCGACTGGGCTATCAACAAATCATCAGCATACAGCGCCGATGCGCAAGCACGGCCATGGGTAAGGGGCAGGAAGAAGAACGCAGGAAGGCGAAGCTCGAAGAGAGAGGGAGATAAACGGAGAAGGAAGGGAGTGAAGAGAGATGATGACGGGGAAAGCTTGTACGCACTCCGCCACCCCCGTAGGGGCATTCGAGAACCACACCCCCACTCTCGTCAACCACTCCACATCAACACTATCGAACCCGGCCCCCACATACCCCACGAACCCGAGCTGTCCCACGAGCGGGCCGAAGAGCTCTTCGTTCATCTCCCCTGCTGGGCCGCCGAATTTCGTGATGCTTGTCCAGCCGCCTTCTTTCGCTAGGTCTTTGATCTTCTGGATGACTTCGGCGCGGGGGGCGTTGCCGAGGTACTGCTCGCGTTTGGTCAACACTCAACACCGGTGCAACACTACCGTCGCCCCCGCTCGGAAGGCGAAGAGGGTACGGGGAGAGCGGATGGAGGGACGTACAGCAACCTTAGCATACTTCTTCTCAAAGGCAGCCACTTCATCCTTCGCGAACCTCGGTACACCAAGGACGATCACCCCATGCGGGTTCTTCGTTCCATTCGCGTCCGTGGTCGTTCCATTCGCGGTGGTGGCCATCCTTGCAACCAGTACAGTCCAGAGCAGTCCGTAGCCAGCTTGTCGACGAAAGCGCCATCCTGCAGCTGTTTATAACCCTCTCTCCTAAAGACAGCAGAGAGAGGTGGAGGCAGCCAAACTCGCGCCGAGCCCAGACACGCACTTGACGAAAGGGTACACCTCCAGGTCTCGGGGGAACAGGCCGGGGCCTGGAAGCCTGTTAACCTCTCAGGGTCCACCCCATTGAATCGTGCCGAAGCCGAACCGCCGAACGGAAACGCGGGGAAGAGATGTGCGTGTGACGTGACCCTGTTGCCTTCTCTTCTCTTCCTTCCACCCTACCCTCCATCGGACTGCGTGCGTCGTCAGGGAGAGATGCCGGGCACGTGTCCGGAAACTCGGAGCGGTCGCTGTGTGATGCCGGTTGCTCGTTGCCTGAGGAGAAAAAGAGCGGTCGTTAGCGGAGTTATCGGGCATGAGAAGCGGGATGTTCCATGGGGGGAGGGGCATATAAACCTGCGCTTGCCCGGTTGGGGAGGGAGTCGTGCTCTTTCTGGTCCCACCATCCCCCCTTTACAAGCGCATCCATACCCTTTCCTCGTCCTTCCCCTCCTCTGCTGTGATGCCAATTGCTCTCTCTTGATTTTGCTCACGCTCGCTGGGAATGTTGAATGAGATATGAAGCAACCTCATTGCATGGCTGTTGAAGCAGCCATGCCATGCGGTCGCTTCGCACACCTCCGAACGCGCGCTTGCTACTAACTCCTTCTAGCCCGGTTGGAGGACAATGGCAACCATGAGGATGATGACCACGACGACGACAACAACTGCTGCCATCATACGTCGACCTTGGACGACATTCAGCCATGCGACACTCGATGACGATATCAACCTTTCATTCCTACACCTATCAACCCGGACGACTACGCATACACGTCCATAACTACCGCTACATATAACGACCTAGATCTACAGCACGCTCTTCGACGACTCGTTCTCCTGCGCTGAGGCCGGCTCGGGGGCCTTAGCTGTCCCGTCTGGCTTGGGGTCGTCGGCCTTAGCTTCTATACTCTCCGACTTTGCAGCTTCCTCCTTCGGCGGCTCATGCTTCACCTCCGTCTTGGTCGCCTCTTTCTCCGACGTCTCTTTCTCCGCAGCAGGCGTCTCCTCCTTGGTCGCCTCGGCCTCCTTCGCCTCCTTCTCCCCACCCTTCTCCGCCCCCACCGCTCCCTCCTCAACCGGCCTACTCACCTCCCTCCCCGCCAACCCCTCCTCCAACACTTCCTCCACGACCTCCTCGACCTTCTCCTCCAACCTCAACGCCCTCCCAATATCCCTCGTAATCAACTCCACCTCGTCCCTCTCCCTCACCACCTCCCCCAACCCAGCCGTCTCACCCCACATCCTCTCCAGCTCTTCTTCCCACCCCAGTTCCCTACAGAGCTGGCGGACGATCGTATCGCAGTCCCCGAGCGCAAGGACGTCGTCTGGTCTGCTGCCGATGTCGCCGACGGCGTCGAGGTTGATGAGCACCCGGGGGCAGGAGGGGGGTACGAGCTGACATATGCCCGCGAAGGGCATGACGGTTAGGGATGTGCCGAGGATGAATAAGAGGTCGGCAGATCGGAGCTTGGGGACGTTGGTAAAGAACGATTTTGGAAGCTGTCGTCGTCTTGTCAGTCTCATGTACTCCCTCGACCAGCGCAGTGTAATCGAATAGTGCAAGAGTGGATGTGCACGCACCCCCTCCCCAAAAAAGACGATATCAGGCTTAACCAACCCCCCACAAACCGCACACCTCGCCACCTCACCCCTCTCCACGCACTCCCGCATCTCATCCCCCTCAAACGGAGCCCGACAATCCACACAACTATTACTTGCAAAGCTCCCATGGGCCTCTATGATCTTTTCACCCCTCAAACCGGCTCGGCGCTCGAGGGTGTCGATGTTCTGCGTGAAGACTAGTTCGAGCAGGTGTTTGGAGTCGAGGAGGCGGAAGAAGGTGTGTGTGGGGGTGGGGCGGAATTTGGTGGGGTTCATGTCTTTTGCTAGGGTGTAGACTGACGCATCATAGAAGTCAGCATTTCGGAGTCCTGAGAGCGAGATGGGTGAAGCGATGAGGAGGACGTACAGGGGATCGGGTTCTCCCTGAAATAATCAATATCAAACACCGCTTCCGCATACGGCAGATTCAAGCGCTGCAAATTCGCCTACGATCTTCTTGTCAGCTGGCTGCTCTGATCAGGAGAGCGAGGAAGGAAAGGGGACGTACATACAGCCCCGTCTCCGGACTCCTAAAATCCGGAATCCCAGCGCTCGTACTAATCCCCGCTCCTGCCTGCGATGCATTAGACCTTCAGAGTGTAGGAGGCATGGAAGGGAATGAGACGGACCATGACGAAGATGCGCTTGCATTTGCCCGACTTTATGTACTCCGCGACGCCTTTTATGTCCCTCGACTTGAGCGTGCGTGGTTCGGAGGGCATCGTTGGTCGAGTCCGTTCTTGCTTCTACGGATACCTGCTAGAGAAATGATCGCGAGAGATCGGAAAGATGTTAGATGGGTAGAGATGGTATAGATGAGGGAGGCTACAAGGCGGTTGGGCAAGGGAGTTACTGGTAATGTAGGCTCGCTGGCGTCTATGACGCAGGGGGTGGCAGTGCTCTCGGATATGCATGGGCGCTTATTCGAAACGGGTTTAGAGCGCCTGTTCGGAGTCGTTCGATACACCGAGTACGCATAACCATCATCCATCATCTTCATCGCTCGTTATCTGACCATAACACATCTATACATTACATACATTTTCCCCACAGTGGCGGGCGTCTATCATCCTCGGCTTCTCAATATGTATCTCTACAGCCTCGAGTGTTCTCCTCTCTTCTCCTCTCCTTCTGCGTCTGGTTACATGTTCGACCTTCGCGGAATGGTGCAAGAATCGGCATGGGTTGATGTCGTGTGGCTGGTCTTGAGTCAAGAAATGTGCGACGTCGATGTTCGCGGTGGGTTGGTTGGCAACAGGCAGCATATGCGGGGAAATGAGGTCGGAGGGCAGATGTTATAGCGCGCTCATCTCCGCCGCCTCGTACGCTTCCTCCATCTTATCATTCTCGTCCTTATCGTCCGTCAACGTCTCCGCCAGCGGGTATTCTTTCATCTACGCCACACCATCATCAGCCACAGAAGGAGGGCAAGGTAAGGGGAAGGGGGACGTACGAATAAGACCAGGATCGTAGCAATTAGCGCGAGCATCCCGTTTGCTAGGAAGACGGCGTGTAGGGAGGTGGCGTAGCTCGCTATGGATTCGTCTCGCTGACTGAGGGGCAGGTCGAGGATGGAGGTCGCGTTCCTCCTTACTTCCGCAACAATCTGCCGCATATATCAGCATCGATCAACATGCCGACGTCGTTGCAGCACAAAACTCCCCAAAGCAAGAGGAAGGAAATTGCGAGAGAGAGGAATGGGAGGAGTAGGAAGAATGACGTACGGCAGCAGCATCCACACCCTGGATCTTACTCGACAACTCCCTCTCAAGCACGCTCTGCTGGATAGCGCTCGACACTGCCATCCCGATCACCTGCCCACACGAGCGAAACATGAACGCGATACTCGTTATGAGCGCAATATCCGCCCGCCGGACAGCGGAGAGCATCGCAACTACGCCAAGGTATCAGTCCTCTCCTCATAAATGTAGCTACCTTGTCCGCGCAGGAGCCGTGCGAGCGGGAAGGAAGGGGGTGAAGGAGCGGAAAGTGGAGGGGAACGCACTGAATGTAGACCCGTTATACCCACTCCCCCCGAACCCCTGGGGCATAAGCACGACCCAAGTGAACATCTCCCATGTGTTCCTCCCGATTAAGGCGAGCAGGAAACACGGTACGGCCTGAAGCACGCAGAGGATTATGATAAGGTGCCAGTATTTGCCCGTGGAGCGGATGTACTGCTTCGCGTATCAGCCCAATTCTGCTCTCGTTCGAAGGGGAGAAGCCCGGGGGAAGAGGCAGGAAGGCGCACTCTCGCAGAGAAGGAGAGAGGGGAGAAAGCGGACGTACGAAACCGGAAATAACGCCCCCGCAGGCCCCACTAATCGTATTAGGGATCAAGTGCAGCCCTGCCCCACTCGCCGAGTTCCCCCTAACGATCTGCAAAAGCATCGGAAAAAACAAGCCCAGCGCGATCGTAGCCGCGCTCGCCAAGAACGTGCTCCATGCCAACGCCGCCACGTGCAAAGATTTGAGCAAGCGGAGGGAGAGGACGGGCTCCGGCGCTATGTAGGATTCGACGTATATGAACCCTGCTAGGCAGAGGAGTGAGAGGAGGAGGGTGAGGTAGACAGAGGGGTGGGTCCAGGGGAGGCCTTCGTTTGTCTTAAATGCGAGGGAGAATACTAGGGCGCCGATCTGCGCGAGGGCGTTAGCCTCATTCCTGCCTGGCCAGATAGACAGAAAGAAAGAGCCGCAACAACACCAGAAAGGGGAGAAGGAAAGGGAAGGAGACGTACGCCAGTAACGAGCAACCCACTCCCCCACCAATCCAGCCTCCTCTTCACGGCCTCCCAAACCCGTCCCCTCTTCTCCTGCCCCTCAACCTCATACCCCACCAACCACAACAACCCCATCATAACCAGCGCAAGCGGCGGCAACTGCAACAAGAACGCCCATCTCCACCCTAACGCATCCGCCACCAACCCCCCATACACCCCTCCGAGCCCGGCGCCCGTCGCCCAGCAGACACTGGAGATCCCGTTGAGCAGGCCGCGGGAGCGCAGGGGGACGATGTCGGATATGATTATTGCTCCTAGGAGGCCGGAGCCGCCCCCGCCGGCGCCTTGTAGGAGACGGGCGAGGATGAGGACTGTCATGCTGTGTGCTAGGCCGCATAGTGCGCTGCCTGCGCGCTGGGTCAGCAGCGTGCGGGAGAAGCATGCGGGAGAAGGGGGGGGGGGGGGGGGGGGGGGAACGCACCGAGGATGAAGAGCGAGAGACCGATCCCGATTGCCAGACGGCGACCGATTATGTCGCTCAGTCTGCCGTAGAGCGGTGTACAGCACGCCACGCTCAGCAAGTACGCCGAGTCTGTTCCATCGTCAGCGAGCTTCCTGGCAGCCAAGACGACGACAGAAGGCAGCAGGCAGTAGGGCGAAGGCAGTGGGGAGGAAGTGGGGAAAAGGGACGCACTCAACCAAGCTGCCCTATGCAGCTGTCCAAACCCGCTCGCAATCGGCGTCGCGAGCGTAGCAACAACAGTACTATCGATCCCATAAAAGATCGTGACCGTAAACAATTGCACAAGGATCCAGAACACAGTCCTCTCCGACAACTCCTCCGGTCTGGGCGCGGGAGCGACGGTGTCATCTTCGCGGTGACGGGAGAGCTTGAGGTAGTCGGAGAAGATACGTTGGGAGGAAGGGGAGAGGGCTATACTGCCTTGGGAGGAGGAGTTGCTCGGGCCGGGAGTGCGGGTAAGGGCGTCGACTTCTGTTTCTTCCTCGTCGCGGTCGCGGTCGTCGTCGTCGGAGGAAGAGGAGTGGCGGGAATCGAGTTCTCGTGCGTCCTTCGTAGGGAGTGGGATATACCCCTTGTCTGCCCCTAACGACGTGAGGATCCCCGGTGGTTGGTACTTGTGTCCATGAGGGTGAGAATGGCCGTTCCCGTTCGCAGTGGGCGCATGTCCGTTCCCCGTTGGCGGTGGATAGGAAGTGGTCAAAGGCGGGGGACGCGGGTCCGTCGGCTGCCTCGCATGGGCGCGTCTCTGCCCGCTCGGACGAGGAGGTCGCGGGGAGGGTCCTGGCATCCTCTGTCACTGCGCACCGTCCGACCGACTTATATGCACCTAGAGGGGAGGGGAGGGGAACGTGCGCTGCTAGATCTAGGATAGTGGCCCGATTGCGGGGTAAGTCAAATGCTCTTACACAGACTCCAGCAGGCTGCTTACACGCTCTGCTGCGCACCCCAAACAAATGCGGGGAAAGAGGGTGAGGGATTGGGGGGATGGAGGAGGGGAGGCGGAGGGGGAGCGTGGAGGGGGGATGGGGGGAGGAGGAGGAGGAGGGAGGCCGCTTACCCACTTTCAATATTGCAAACCGAGATCAGCGTGCAGATGCGTACGGCATACGCTTACACGGGCACATGTGTGCATGTGCGTGCCATGGATGTCATTTCTATAACTTCGCGGAGCATCGACGGACGGAGGCGTTGGCGAAGGCAATAATATTAAAAAGGCCTCCACCGTTCTCCCGCATCATCATCATCGGCAGATCATCCCCCATCTCAGTATCTCCCCCTCGTCCCCTGGTCATCTCTCGCCATCTGCTGGAACCGGCGCTCTGCTGGCAAACGATTGTTCTCTTCCTCTTCTTTTTGCCCTTTCTCCTTGCATCCCTGGCTAGCGGGAGAAGGAACCCGACATACTGTACTTACTGAATTCGCCATGAACCCATGAGAATCTCCCCCTGCCCAGCTCGGACCGACACTCCATGCCGATGAACAAGCCGGCCGAAAATATACCTCGGAAGTCGTGTGCGCCAATCACCAAAGATGGGCTCGGTCCAGATCCAATTCGAGCGATTCACTGACCAAGTGGGGAGAGGGTGCAGCGATAATGGCGCATTTGGGTGGACGATGATGCGATGTGATGTGATGTGATGGCCGATTGTACAGTAATTGTGGGTTGATCCCGCGCCCGTGATGGGCCCGATGGACTGGGCCGATGATCGGCTGATCGGGTGGACCGGGGCGGGTATTACGCCGAGCGGCATTGGTCGATTTCTTACTAGTGAGTTGCTACCTACTAGCTTTGAACAATTATTGCCGTTGGGACATCTGTTGTCAATTGTTGGACTGATGAGACTGGCTCGTGCTCTTCAACAATAGCCTGTCATTCGCTGGCAACGCCCTCCTTCCAGAGCTAAAGAAGGTAAGAAGACAACGAACGTGCCTCACCAAGATGTAACAACAAAGAACCCTCCCTTGCGAACTTCCTGATTGTCGGCATTGCCAAATCCGGAAACGGCCCGCGACACTGACCGTGTTCTTTTCTCCATCATTACCATGCTCTCAATTTATCAAGCTTTTCGGGGAGAGTTGGTATTCCGGGAAGCAGGTGGGAGCTCGGCATGCCGGCATGTATGTTTGGTCTAATGCAGTGGGGTCCTCGGTACCTGAGAGGTTGAGGGGAGGTTCCTTTCAAGGACGGGATGAGCTGGACGAGGTAGTCGATGAAATATTGGTTCGTCGTAACAAGCTTCTTGAGAGGCTCCCAAGCGTCCAGTGGCAGCCTACCCAGCTGGTGGAACTCAAGGAGGTGGATTGGGGGAGGCGTACGGGGTGTCGGACATATGATTATATTACCCTACTGCTCACCCTGCCGCCTCCTGTAAGGATGATGACTGCAGCCCCTTAGGAGAAAGATTCTCCGGTGAAGAGGATTTCCAAGTACTCGTTCAAGCGGCAACTCCCTACGTTACAACAATGCCCATCCGCAGTCCTATTGTACAACAGTCTCATCAACATACACACCAGCAAAGTACAGCATCGTACACCCCTCCGCTCCACCCATCCTCGATCCTCGATCCTCAATCCTCCCAAGCACAGCGCTACTTCTGCCCACTACCCAAACTCATGCTCCTCCACTCCCCACTCCCTTTCCTTCCCTTCCCCTTCCCCCCCTTCCCGGGACTGGTCTTCACGACCCCTTCCTCCCTCTGAACCCGCTCGAGCGCAAGCCAACTGACAACGACAAGCTCCTTAATGTCGAACGCGCAGGCATAGACGATAAGCGCCGCGTTTGGGTCGGCTATGCGCGTTGAGTCGGCGGGGCGGAATTGGGCTGCTACGTCGCCTGTGGGGCTTAGGAGCTACACGCCAGCATCAGGACGGCGCGATGAAACGTCCAAAGGGGGTGTTTACCTGCAGCTCCTTCTCTGAGCGAAAGCCGTGCCATGTCCAGAACCGGCCTTGCGGATCTCTTATCCTCGGCTTGCTATACTCGTACTAGTATCAGCACACGCCGGCCGGAAAGGGCAGAGGATGAGCGACTCACTTGCCCATCATCTTCCCCAGCACGCTCAACCCGAAGAACTTCGCAAACGCTGTCCCCCTCGCTTCCTCATCACCGATCGCGACATCCCACCCTCCCTTTGGACAATGTCGTACGACCCCGACCACCTCCGGTGCCCGCGCAGAACGAACGGTGATGACTTCATCCACCTTCTCAGGTACTTGGGCCGGTCGGCCTTTCCCGAACCTAGACGATGTGGGCGAAGTAGGCGGAGTGGGTAGGTGACTCGACTGGCCCGAGGAGCCCGGGAGCTTCGTAGATTCCGTGCTGACGCTATAGAACGCCCCTCCGTCCGTATAGAGGATGGAGTTAAACGGATCTGAGGAAGAGATACGGAAGATGAATGCTTGGGTTTTGGATGTTTCAGACATGGTTGGTTGCTGAAGCGCGAGAGCGAGGAGCGGTGACCTGAGCCGATAGAGGGTCGGTTGGATGGGAGGACAATACCAGGAAGAGAGCAGCGAGAGATTAGGACGACAAAGATCCAGAGAGTAAGGAAGACAAAGACCCAGATAGCGCAAGAGGCACGAAAAGACGTCAGTCGATCAGCTACAAGACCCAGGTATATAGGCGTTCGCTCGGCCCGAGGGAAACCATTATAAGAAGCACCCAGTCCAAAGCTTCTTCATTGTAGTAGAGAACAAAAGAATTCCCATGGACGCGTTCTTGGCGTTGTGCATTGTCTTGTTTGTCTCGTGTATTTTCACGTGGGGCTGTTTGAGAACTGTGCCCGTGCCGAATTCACGAGGTAAGAAGCGCGCTCTTGCGATTCGGGATTAGGGGGACGCGTAAATCCGCTGGCCTTTTGTTCGAGCGCTTGAGATGGCGAACGCTAAGGAGGACGTTTGTACAGCTCAGATGGACAAGATGCCAGTCGAAGTCAGGTAACATTATAGCAGCAAGAATCGTGTATGCATGTCGATTTCATATCGGTAAGGTATAGACCGGCTGGCCGACGAAAAGGACATGACAATCAGGAAGGAAGCATTGACGCGTCGCGATTGATGACAAAAGAAGGCGGCACCGCCACAATAATGAGCAGCTTCTTGCGGCTTGACTCCTGACGATCACTTGGCAAACATTTGGGCAGGACCACAGCTGCGCACCAGACAGTAGTCAACATCATGCTGCCACACCTTGGAGGAGTGCCACAAATGGACGGCCAAGCCAAATATAGCCCACATCCACGTGACGTGTCATATCAACCGTCGGGATGTTGGACCCCTAGCCAAACAACAACTCTCCGACACAGCACGTCCATCATGCACTCCGTTCCTAGCAAACACAGCAAAACTTCCAATCCAACGTACTGCAACCGCCAGATCGTTCTAGCAATCGAGGACTCCTCGGGCTGTAGCCTGGAATCGGTCAGCCTTCCGGTCGTACGGCGAGCTATGTAGCCCGACGCGTCCCTGGTTTGTTGGATTGTTGGACAAACACCACGCTCCCTCCGCCCCTGCCCGCCTCCCTGGCTACCCTTATCTTATGTACGAGCGTGTGATGGTGCGCCTCAACCGCCGTACGCTCCCCCTCGTTCCTTTGCTCCTGTGCCGTTACGCTTTGTCCTCTTCCTGCCGTTGCGACACACGAAACGAAACGCCATGTTCTGCCCACGGTCACTCAACGCGCTCGTCCTTGCGCTACTGCTCTTGCTCGTCGCGCCTGCTCTGGCGAGCCCGACACCGACCGCCGAGCTTGACAAGCTCACCAATGCGGAACGGTTTGCTCGGGGCCTGCCGCCGAAGAAACCGAGGACGCTGTATATACCCTCTGTGGCCGACAGTACGTTCCCTTTTGGCTCGATCGCCTTGGCAAGGATACTAACCCGTTTCCAGCGGCTCGGAAAGCTCGTCGGTCATGATCATCCCAAGCGCCTGATCCATGGGCGAGGAAGCGAAGCGGTGAGGGGTTAGAGGTAATGGTAGAGAAGTTGTCTTTTGTAAGTCCAGCCAAAGGCTATCCTCGCAACAAGCGAGCTCATGACTTCCACCAGGTGGTCTTCCGTTATGTCGTCGCGCGAATATTCCCTTTTACCGACGGTTTCGCTTTGCCTATGGACGATACATTGTACTCGGCTGGGATCTCTCATACACTTATAATGGGGACTGTTGTCTTTCGTTTTTGTAATCACGCCCGCGTTCGTTCATGCACTACCCTATCTAGACGTTTATATGCATTCTGTTCTTCATGATACCACTGCCGCCTGGCTGTGGTCGCCTCGTGGTCGACCGTCGCGGGACTCGCTTTCGCTCCGCTAATGGGCGCGTTGGCAAGACGATGTTCTAATCCTCCGAGAAGAAGCAGCAAGGCATGAAAACATGCACACCTCAGAAGCGCCGCTAGTACAAAAGAGAGCACCGTTCCGGCTCCCTCCGCCCCTCATCCCAACCCCTTTTCTTGGCATCCCTGACCTGTCCTCCCCCTGGGTCTTGGCAAACCATCTTCACGTTCCCCACCGTCCCTAGTCGGGAAGAAGCGGCTCCCCGCTTCTTGCTAACCTGCGGGGGTGGGTTGCCACTTACATAGGAGCCCCTTTTCACTGGTTGAGGGTAACCCGGATGAGCGTGAGAATGGTGTGCCTGAGCAACTTCTCCTGCGTTGAGATGCAGTGTGCCGGGGACGGCCTGGACTGCAGGGAGGGGCACGTCTCAGCCTTGCTGGAGATAGGGAGTTGGCCAAGAAGCGCGCCAGTTCCCGGGATCTTGCAAAAGGGCACAGAACTTTACGTACGCAGCGCACATAGACCTCCAACTGTTTCAGTACGACAAGATCTGACAAGTTTCCGCGCTGACACGTTTCGTCCATTGTTCATTGTCCAGAGATAACCGGCCGACGTACCTCGAGCTAATATCATCAATCGCCCGAACAACCGTATCATCAATCGCCCGAGAATGAATGAACTCCGCACCTCCGCACCTCCGCACCCCACGTCGGCACAAGCTCAATTCCGATCAATCCGATCACTCTAACCGAATGCGGAGCCCCTCACTCCTTCGTCTCATACCCCAGACGATCGATATCTTTCCCCCGCTTCGCGCGTTATCGATCTCCGCTGTCCTCAGCCCCCGTGCTACGATGCGAAAGAGAGGTGTGGCGGATAGAACGCCAAACCCGGAGTCAGGCTTGGCCAGTGCGGGGCAGGGGGTGAGAGCCTATTCTGGGAACTTGGGCTGGGCCATTCGGGTGAGCTCGGAGAGAGTTGAAGAGAGGTTGAAGGGGGCTCAGGGCTCGCAGGGTCTCGGTATTTGCGGGGAAAAGGGGCATCCGGTCTTTTGCGTGGGGACGATGCTCAGGAAACTGCAGTACGGACTTCGGCGGAGTAAGCGGGCCCGATGAGGCTCTAATTGCCCCGGAAGAAGACATCTGACAGGCAAGCGGAGGCACATGACATCTGCGGGGCAGGGGAGGGATGGGAGCGGTATGGGCAGACCGGGCGGATCCGGGTGGCGGGTGCTTCCTTCAGATGGTCAGACGGGTCACGCTGCCCTGTTTTGGCTTTTGTGTTTGCTCATCCGCGCATCTCGACGTCCGATGAGACGCTTCTGATGGAATGGGGCAGAGCGTGGGGAAGTTGCGGGGAAGTTGCCGGTGCCGTGCGTTTTGCTCCTGCGTCGCTTCCTGCAAGTGCTTTTTCGTGTTTTGATTTTCCTGAATTTTCAGTGAATCGACTGGGGAAGACGCGGGAAACGCGCCCGTTACGGATGGATTGGAAAGCGCGAATCGAACGCGGCCGGGCAGAGGCGCGATGCCGATGATGCTGTGCCGCGCTGATGCGGGCGTCGATCGACGGAGGCTAAAAATGGCCGAGAGCGTAGATGTTTATGCGTCGAGGACAAGGAGACTACTACTAGCCCTGCTCAATTCTTGAGGCTCGGTTCACTGGGTCAACTCCGCACCATGTGGAATGAAGAACATCCGTGACAGGGTCCTGTCTGACCCAGCAAATGAACTGCGTTCGTATCATACACGGGGTCATAAACAAGGTTCAAACGGATCCAACTGCACGGCAAGACCGGCATACAGCATGTCCACAGAGGAAGTAGCGCTGAGGGGAAACTGTTGGTTTGGTTCGAAGAGCTGTTGCTGGTCAATATGGAGACCTATCATAGTCAGGAGGGATTGCCGTCATACGCAGGTTGGAATGAGATGCAGGACGGCCAGTTGGTGCGCACAGTTATACTGGTCATGTATAGACCATATGCTCATACCCCGTCTAGCTTTATGCCACACCAGCAACCTCACGACCAGTACATGCTCCACCACTTCACTTTTCATCGTCTCCTATACCCACATACCCTCCCATTCGAACCTCACCACGGAAAGCTATACATCCACCCGAGCGCTTTGATCCCACCAGCTACACTGGTCTTGCATCACGAGCAACTTGCTTGTCACCTGCGAAACCAGAAAACACTGGTCTGAAGCGACCAGCAGACACTGGAAAGAGCAAGCATGTACCGAAGCGAGTTAAGAAGGAGGCCGACACAGAGAGCATAGTATCCGAGCGGTACACGGATGAACAGGTCACTGCAATGCTCTCTTGGATATCCGATATCGACCATCCAAAGCGGGTTGAGAAGTATCTGCGCAACAGCCGGGCATTCTTCCGCCAGGTATGCAGGACCAGTATTCACTGGTTATGCACACGCTAACACTCGCCCAGATGTCAGCAGAGGTGTTCAAGAACAAACGGAGCGCAGAGTCTCTCAAAGGCAAGTTTATGCGGTTGTTGAAGGTTTATCGGGAGATCATCGCACTGGAGAAGCATACGGGAGGGGGTGATGGTGACCAGGAAGCTCAGGAAAGTGGTGAAATGACACTGGAGATGTATGAGGACCGGATTATGGAGGCACGAGCACAAGGGAGGGCTGTGGGCAGTCTGACAGCCGCTGTTGTCCAGCAATGGCATGAGCTACGGTGGTATGAAATGCTCCTTCAGGCGTACGTCCACCAGTGATATCTACTGGTCTGTAAGGTGCTGATGCATTACAATAGGCTTGGAGTTAAGAAGAACTATCACCGTGATCAGCCAGCTGCATCAAACACCCCACTTTCACCACCAGTAGGCAGTGATATCGAAGTGCTCAGCAGTGACAGTGATGTGTCAGAGCGTACCGAGCCTGAGGCAGAGTTGCTGGGGAAGAAGAAGCGGTCGTCCCAGCACTCATATGCACGTGGTGTGCCAGAGCCGAAGTTCAAGAACAAACGAGTTCAGCGTGGCATGGGTGGTTCAACTTCTTCAAATGCACTGGTCGAGTTTATGAGTGCTCAGGCTGCATTTCTGGAGAGAAAGGGAGAAGACGATAAGGCCCGACTGGAGCTGCAACGGCAACGTGAACAGAGGGAAGAGGAGCGAGATCGGTTACTGCTGGCCCAGTCTCTGATTAAAGATGAGAGCACAGATCCAGACATACGTGCACAGGCTAAAGCATTGCTCCTTCGTAAACTCCAGTTCTAGCTAATTGAATAAATGCACCAGTGCTTTCAGCTGTGCCTGTCGCCCTTTAGTCCTGAGATACAAGTCGCTCTCATACTCCGGATTCCTGGTCAACGTCTCGCCAGCCATTCCTATATCCCAGCGCGTGCTCTGAAGCTCACTCTCCTCATCTGGACTGCTATCCAGTACCCGCTCAAAGTCCTCAATATCTTCTGGTCGGTCTCCAAGAAGGATGCAGATGTTGTGTAAGACCAGCATAGCTTCGACCGATTTATACAACTCCTCCATGTCGTCCATTGTGCCAAGGTCACAAAGTGACCGAAAGCGGCCCTTCAGATCACCAAAGGCGTGCTCAATGACAATACGCTGGCCAGCAAGATGCCGGTTGAATGCCTTCCGTCGTGTTTCTTCCACAGAACCTTTTGGGCCCAGATCATTGTCTGCAAATGGGCGTAGGGTGTATGGTGTGGTTGGATAACCCATATCCGCCAGAATGAACTCCTTCTGGCAGAAGTGTGATGGGTGATGTAACCAGAGCTGGGATTTCTTGAAGATCTGAACATCGGTTACCGATCCAGGCCAGCCTAATTCATATGAAGTAAACAATTTCCGTGAATCGCAAACAGCTTGCACATTGATCTGACCAGTAGCTATATCAGTTACTGGTCATGCAACAGAAAGTAGGTCTGACCGAGAAGTATTTCTTGCGGTTGTAGTAGACCGTGCCGTCCTCTACGGGACAGCTGGTCAATCGGATTTGAGTGCCATCGATTGCCCCCAGGCAATGTTGTAGACCCAGTCCCTCAGCAAACTCATCTGACACCTCTTGTCTCTGTCGACCAGCAGGCCACTTGACATAGCGGAATTTGAGCTCACGCAGAGCACGGGAGACTCGACGGCAGTATAAAAAGACGGTTCCATGACCCAGACTAAGGCGTTGTGCAGCTTGCAGAGTATCGGATCCACGGATACCAAAACGAAGCAAAAAGCATGCCAGCTGGTATCGTACTGGCCGCTGTGGCTTTTTACCAGTAGACATGAATATTGTATTCTCTTCAAGCAGCTGAACGACATGATCAAAGGTTGTCCGGCTGATGCTGGACCAGCATGAGCTACTGGTCACCCACCAGTGAAAGCCGTAACCACACATACCGATAAGTTGACCTGAACCAGCGATCTGGTCCGGACAAGGAGGTTTGGAACCAGTCCTTCGATTTTGGGATCAGGTTGTACGGCCCTCTTGGCCCACGAGATGAAACCGTCGCCTGACCAGCACCTAAGACTAGCATGACCGTGCCAAACAACAGCTCCTGGTCATCGACCTGATCATCCTCTTGCTCAAGTTCGAGTTGCTGGTCATTCCCTAGCAGCATAAGGTGCGCTCCAGTCGTGCATAAAGGAAGTTGCCATTGACGATGCATACTAACCAGTAAGGGCAGGTAGATGTGGTGAATGCCAAACTGATGTATGCGGACCAGCACTATAGAACAAGAAGCGGCAATGAACCAGTTGAACCGCTGTTGACCCAGTCGGAGAGTGGTTCACTGGTTTGGACATTGTGTGGTGACAGCGGAGGTAAAGAGGCGCACGGCATGCTCGGCAGAAGTCTCAGAAGAACTTGGTTCCGCTCGTTGACCCAGTTTCGACCCAAGGAAATCATGAATTGAGCAGGGCTACTGTGACGGGTGACATCTTCGGACAAAGCAGGTTGAGTGGGCGGGCTGAGTAGTCTGAGGTCTGAGAGTGTACAGGTGGGATGTTCCAATTCGAGGTGTGGACATGTGAGCATTCCTCTCTCGTGAGCCTTGAAGGGACAAGCCGGCGGCGTACGTCGTGCGCTGCGCTCTCAGGCTGGGCAGGTGTGTCGCGTCGCGGCTGTCCTCCTTCATCGCCCGCGTGGACGGAAAGCGAGTGCGGGGGGCGAAGACAGAGTTGCGGCCGGGCGGAGAGAGAACTGTGTGTGGTGGTGTGAGTGAGTGGGTGTGTGATGCGAAGGTGTCAGGAGGATGGTGCTTCTTTCCCTTCTCACCTTCCCCAACAAGCCCTTCCCCCGCTGCCCTTTCAGCCCATCTTGCCGGGGTTATAAATCCCCTTCCTTTCCCCATCCATCGGCCGCCCTCTCCCCGTGTTTCCCTCCCTTCCTGCCCGCCATCCCTCTTCAAGCCCTCGCCTAAGCCGGTCCTTCGTCGTCGTCCCCTCCCTCCCTTCGTACATACACACGAACACCACCCGTATAGCAGCACAACACCATGGCTCTGAACCTCGAGAAGGCTACCCCGCAGAACACCGGTGAGCAGCCGTCTCTTCCCCCGGTCGCCGACACCCGCACCCCGCGGGGGTGGGTGCCAGCATGGCATGCATGTGAACACGTTCGCTGACCGTGCCTCTCCATATCCTCCCTGCCTATTCACCTGTCCTCCTTAACCGTCGCCTCCGCTCCCCTTCACACCGCGCCGTCCTTCCCGCCCCGCTCTCACGCTCTGCGCAAATTGCACATGCATACACAGTCGTCACCGACGCCGGTCCCGCCGCCGCAAACATGTACAACGGCCCCCAGCTCGGCCGTTCCCTGACCACCGAGACCCAGCCCGCATTCCCGATCTACCACCGTCGGCTCGCCAACCCTGCCCCGCTCGGTCTGTGGTCGTTCGCAAGCACGACGCTCATGCTCTCGCTCTTTAACGTCCAGGCGCGCCATATCACCGTGCCGAACATGGTCGTCGGGATGGCTCTTGGCGTTGGCGGGCTCTGCCAGCTCCTTGCGGGCATGTGGGAGTTCGCGGCTGGTAACACGTTTGGCGCAACGGCATTTTCGTCCTATGGCGGTTTCTGGATCTCCTTCGCTGTGCGTCCCGCCCCTAACCCACCTCCCAAACCGTGCAGCTTGAAACTGACGTGTATGCGTTGACAGTGCATCTACATCCCCCCTCTGGGCATCCTCGACGCCTACGCAGGCGAAGCAGCCTCCCAGATCCCGAACGCAGTCGGCATCTACCTCATGTGCTGGTTCATCGTCACTTTCCTCCTTTTCCTCGGCACGTTCCGCGCCTCCGTCGCTCTTTCCGCCCTCTTCTTCTGTCTGTTCATCACGTTCATCCTTTTGGGTGCTGGAAACTTTACGGGCGAGGCATCGGTTACGAAGGCGGGCGGTGGGATGGGGTGCGTACTTGCGCATATATGCGCCTCCTTTTTCCGCCAAAAGTGCAGATTGCTAACGATATGGATGAATAGGATCGTCACGGCCTTCATCGCCTACTACACCGGGGCAGCAGGCCTCTACTCGCCCGACGTCAGCTACTTCATCCTCCCCATCGGCGACCTCCCCAAGCTCCGCGACTAAGCGTCCATCTCATCTTGCTCCATTCTTCGCTGGAGAGGAGTTTTGGTGTCACGGGGACCGAATTAGGGAGTGGGAGAAAAGCCAAAGTTCAGTATCGATATGCAGCCCAGCTCAGCTCAGGTCTTTTTAATCGAGTTCTCCTTTCACAGCGGGTCGTTCCGTGTCTTCTGCGTTGATGTATTCCTTCTGCCGTTCTTACCTGTTTGAGCGCGGTTTTGTTGGGATTGTCGGGTGTTATGCGATTGTTGTTGCACGATCTTGTGCTCGGCTTCCTGGATTAGGCTAGCTTATTTGCGAGCAAATTGCGAGGTTCTCTATATGATTTCCCCGATCGACTGTGCGATCGACTTTGAATCACCCAGTGGGCTCGGCGGTAGTAAGACGACCGTCCGCCACTCCGCAGAAAACGGCAAGCGAGATGATGTCGCTCGCCGAACAGCGCAGCAAACGTGTCTTCCCTCGATGGCAACGCAACCAAGCTCGTTAAGAATCAGGCGAGCAAGAAGATCGAAGATCTGCACATCTGTCACTACTCCAAGGAAGCTCCCAAGAAAAGCCAAACATCCGATAGAAAGGAAACTCCGTTGTTGGCGCTGTGTAGTTACCGGAGAGTCAGGAAGGTCGCCCCGCAGCAACGGCTGCTAGGCAGCACGTGATCAAGGACGGATTTCAAGTCGACAATGAGCCCCTTCTTCGCGACCGCCAGCTGGGCGTTCATGCCGCTCAAACCCACCACGTTGACAAGGATGAGGTTGCTCGTATGTATCTGGCGGTCGCTGAATGTCGAACTTGCACTGTATCAACGACAACTGCCCGAAGAGACGTCATCGCCCATTCACAGCGATTCAATATCGTTCTGAGGTCGACATTTCCCAGGAAGCAGCCATAGCCCGAAAAGGGCAAGCATTGAACACCACCCAAATCCAGCTCTTACAAACACCAACAATGACGCGTTGTAGCAGCTTATCATCCACAACACCTTTGGCAAAGTCCAGGCCAGCACAGCTCAGTCCAGGGCTTACAAACCCGGCCCCTTCACAAGTCTTTGCTTATGCGCGCGGAGTCAGCGTGAAAAGCAAAAAGGGTCCGGTCGGTGCTTACTCATCCGCGGTTGCAGGCTTTCGAGAGGGGTTGTGGGAACCCACGCTGGCGTTCGGCGATGGTCCCGCCATCTTTGGTCCGCAGTTCCGTCGCAGTTTACCCGGCGGTGTCAACGTCTGGCCGTCTTACGGCCTATCTCCTAAACTGGGTCAACCCACGGCTCACCAAAGCCGACAGGGCGACTCACCGGGCGTCGTCATGCCATGCCATGCCGCTACGTCCCCCCCCATTTGCCCTTACCAAGCGCCCACGCATGTGCGCTCGTTCGATCCCCTGCGCACGCATCTGCACCGGTGGCATAGCACCTCATCCTCTCGTCGCTGACTACGTGGATTATTCACGGGGGGAGACGGAGCGACAGCTGCGTAGGAAACAGGAACATGCAGGAATGACAACTGCGTGAAATCCCTGGCTCTGGGTGTAGGGGATGGGTTGTGCCTATAAATTAGCGCTGTCCCCTCCATGGAGGCCGGATAATCTCATCCCCTATTGCGAGTTTCCCCCCTCCCACTTCCGTCGCCGTTTATCCCTCCACTCGGCAAGCTACAAAGGTCTGAGCCTGCTGCTCCCTTCACTGTCCAGCAACTCTCGCGACTACCTGCTGTTGGGCATATAACTGCCTGACTCGCTCGTCCCCTCGTCACTACCCCGCACCTTATCGAACAGCGAGCACCCAATCACCCAAGCAACCAAGCAAACCGAGTAGACGCAATGTCCACCACCTCAACGATCCTCGCCTACGTCAACGGCCTCATGGCCTCCGCGACAATCTCCTCCCTCCTCTCCCAAGGCTTCAAGGTCAAGGGCACCTTAGGGCCATACGACACCCCCTCCTCCTCGACATTCTTCCACCAGTACCCCGATGCCGCCCGGTCGATCGAGTGGGTCCGCCTGCCCTACATGGGCGCGCCCGATAAACTAGAGCCAGAAGTGGCCGATGCGGACTACGTGCTGCACGCTACTGAGGGCCTCGGGTTTTTAGTGTTGGAGGGAGGGAGGAGCAGGAAAGAGCAGGAGAGGAGGAGGAAGAGGAGACAGCAGGTCCCCATGCTGAAGGCGCTGAGCGTGATGAGCAGGGGGTTGGAGCTGGAGGAGATGACACCGACGACGGTGAGGCCGATGATGGGCGCTGCATAGCCGTTTTTCATTCTGGCCCTTCCAACATCCCAAAGGCAGCATATATGCGCCGCTCTCCTCTCCTCATCCCTCTCACCAACGACTCGAACACCTTACATCGCCCAAGCCCACTCAAACGCATCAAAAACCGCTTATCGCCTCACCCACGAGAACGGTACCAACCACCACCCCTCTTCATCCTCATCCTCATACCCCTCCTCCACCACACAGCTCAACCCCATGATCACCCACCTTCGTACGCTCTGCAATCTCCATATCCACTCAACCCCTATTCCCGCGGTCCCTTAGGGGAACCGCGCTGTAACGCTTATCTCTTGTCTCTGACTTGTATTGTGTGTATTTTTGGGTATTTTTGGTGTACTAGATAGAATGACGATGATGTCCCTCCTCTACTTCCCTCCTGCGCTGATGTTCGTTCCGCGTGCCAAAGATTGGGCCTATCTCGAGTGTCTGTAACAATGGTCGGCAAGCGTTGTTGCGAGTTCTACAGTCCTTGATGTGAAAGATGGGCTTGCTCTGGTATCTCACTTTGCTGAATCACAGTTTCGCAGGACCGTCCGTGATGAACCTAACAGCGTAGGAAGAATCTACCATGTGTTTACTACACGGCTAATTGATCCTCGCAGCTGGGAGCGTCCGCCCGGGTTAGATTATCCTCTTCCAGCCAACCCAAGTTCTACCAGACGCCGAGGAACAGAATATTAGGCTGCATTAAGCATGCCTTGAGTACTCTACTTATCAGATGTCGGGCCAGAGAGATAACAGGCAGAACCTGCCAGCAAGTTCGCTACCTCTGACTGTGACTGTCGGATTTGGTGAAGTCCGACACCGGAGGATAAGGAGCCCGAGGTTGCATGTAGCGGATCTGGGAGGAGTATTGCCTGCCGGTTCTGCTCCGAGGATCTGCCAGCCCTAGACGGCTCGGCAAGCCTAGGTGGAGTGGGATAAAGACGTCCTCCCTCTTTGCTGGCACACCCCAGGGTCGGATGAACCACAAACCACAAACCACAAACATCAGGTAGAAACTCCGAACATCAGGCACAGGTTGTTATACAGTCTCTACATTGCCAACACTCGACACTCAACGCAGCGCTATTAATGAAGTACATGAAGAACACTTCCTCGGACTATGAACACCTCGCCTACGGCTCGATGTGGATCAAGCGACGGGGATGGGCTCGGCCAGCTGGCTGTTGATCCCTGGGATTGGCTTGGGCGCCATATCGGCCCGGGTGACCTCGCCCTTTAGGTGAAGGGACTCGACGGGCGTGCCTGTCTCTTCGTGGTATTTCTTCAGGCGCTGCGCAGGAGCGTAAGTATATGATGAGAGAGGAAGGTGGGGGAAGAAGGTAGCTTACCTCGAGCTCTTCGTCCAGCATCTTATTCTGCACCAGCAGACGGCGAGGCGTGACGCGTTCATATGGACGAGTAGGCTTGAAGTCCAGCCTTTCTACACCCAGGCTCTGCAGCGTCTTGATCTCCACCAAGGAGAACTCGTCCGGGTTCTCCCGGTTGAAGTTGAACGGCTGGAGCACGCTCACCGGCGGGTTCGTGATGAACCTCGGGATCCTCAGATGGTTCTTGCTCGCCGAGTGGAGCATGAGCGGATGAAGGAGGAAGACATCCCCCTTCTTCCCGGTCACTTCTACGAACTGCTCACATTCGGGGATGAGGGACTTGAAGGGGAAGCCGTCTTGGTATGACTGGGGGTAGGTGCCCTCGGGGTGGTCGCGCAGGTAGGCGGCGACTTTGGGGATGCCGTCGGGGGCGATGTACGTCCCGCCGCCACGGGGCTGGATGTCGGAGAAGAGGGGAATGACGAGGAGTGCCTGTTCCGGAGAATCGAGGAAGTGCTGCGAAGAAATTAACGTCAGCAGGTTTGCTGGTGGAGGCCTCGATCCAAGAAAAGGCACATACGCGGAAGAAGTCGCCATCAACGTGCCAGTTATCCAGGTCCTTAGGGGCAATATCGTGTGTCTCCCAGTACTCGGAGCCGAAGTTGGCAATGATGCTGTCGCCCCACTGCTTGCACGTCGGGCTGATCTTGTCCTCCCCACCAAGGAGCTCGCAGATCGCCTCCCAGGCCTTGGGGGCGATGACCGCTGCGCTCTCGCGCCGGTGGAAGGGCATGTTGATCTTCTCGGCGGCAGTCCAGGTGCTCTTGTCATTAGGATCATAGCCGAGGCGGATGAACACTGTTGAGCTCTATTAGCTATTCTGCGATCGAAATCAGTTTGGCGTTGATCACTGACCATCCTTGGTCCACTTGTCCGCCCATTCCGTCTTCATACCACCCTCAATCTTGCAGTAGCCATACTTCAGGAAGCAGTCGATCTGCTCCTCTGCGGATGCATCGTAAGCATGACTATAATAAAGCACCTAAAATGCGGGCTTACTCGTGAGCGTCTTGTACTTGTCGTAGTTGATGGGAATAGTCATGGCTGATCGTAAGAGTAGTATGCAGCAAAAAGTTGGTCAAGACAGCAAGGCGTGCCTAGCAGCACTCCCAAGCACTCGGCGAGTTACAAATATATATTCGACCCATAAGCGGAACACGATGTCCCCTCCACAGAGAACATACCGGCGAAACACCTTCCCCATGGGGGATGGTCGTCCGAAATAGCGGGGCGACGCGTGCGAAGACTCGGACTCGGGGCGAGGGTCCGGGCCGTACTGCCACTCCGGTAACCCCCCTTGGGCCAATCGGAACCAGCATTCCCTTTTCTGTCTTCGACCGACAAGGCGGCATCGACAAGGTAATGGTGGGGCAACAAAGGGAGCTCGACATTATTGTCTAGACTTCATCACGTGCGGGAGACCTTACTTCAAGCGATCTCCCGCGAAATTTACGAACCGCTGTTTCGTCGGCAGCTCACTGCGGCACAATCAACTCTCAACAAGGATACCGTTCCACCGCAGACTGAGCCACGCCAGTCATGCATGCTTCCGGACCTCGTCAACAAGCGATCGACATGTCCCCAAGGAGCCAACAGTGAGGCTGAACCCTCGATAACGAACCTGTGCGACTTGGCTTTCGAAAGGGCAGGTGGTCGACATCGCTTCGCACCCCAAATTCGACTCGTCACCATGTTAGTGTGACTCACAGGCCAAAGGGTACGGGCCATCCGGTTTGAACTCCGCATTTCTCTCCGCTGCCGGCACGCTCTTCGCGTCTGCCGAACACGTGGATCTGCAGACTGTGCTTGAAATCAGGGCGATATACGTGTACGTTCGTCTGGACAACACTAAATGGCTTGAAGCAGAAGCTGATACCAATGTCCAAGGAGATCGCTCGCGGCCAGCTAGCAACCCACAATCCTATGCCGAAGCAGGCAACCGTTCCGCGGGGTTGGAACTCCCTATGTCTGAAGGTGCCTGCCGATCGCAGCCATTTATGCACCATCGACCACCGTCTCAAGTAACTACGGCATCCAGTCATGTCGACTAGATCTCACCGGCACCCTGTTATCGCCGGACGACTCTTTGAAGCGAGGCAGTGCAGGCTTTCGCACCCACATGGCTTATAACATCGGGAGGAGGATCACAACTGGCCTTACGCCCTGAACAACAGAACTTACGCCAGTGACAACTGCTGTGGGGGGTGAAACCTGTACGTTGTCCGTTTCTTGATGGACATGTAGGAAGTTCTCAGTAGTCTTCAGGAGGAGCACGGCTTGGCGCTCTTGCTTCTATCGATACTAGCGCCGCAGATCGGACTGCTACCGACCCAACACAGCAATCCTACGGAACTGAAAGCACTCGACCGCACGCCTCCCTTTTACAGCGATGCCGGGGCTAGCCCGGGCCCGGTAAAGGGGTACGCGGCGCTTAACCATTGCGCGTGACTCAAAGATTCGTGTCATGCATACGTATACCAGGTATGTGGCCTAAAGGGGTTCCTTATATACCTATTCTGGCATCTCAAATTCCGCTCTCACTGCTCTTCCCAGAACGGTACACTCAAGCCAGCAGTGTGATCAAAACACCTTAACACTATGCTTTCAGAAATCTCGTCGATGAACCAACCATCAGCCGCCAGCATTTACTGCCGGCGAAAACCTCCTCCTCCGCCTGCGTCTTATACCCTCGGTTTTGAGATAGAGTGTCTCATCCCATTCGACGGCTCTTCCCACACCCTGGAGCGGAATATCGTCCACACCATCAGGGCCAGCGGTCTGGCAGGAGCAACACAGAAGCAGGGAGATTTCCCTCGGGGCGAAAAGCGATGGATCGTCGGTAACGAGTCGGCAATCGATACGTACGAGGGCGAACACGGCATCGAGATCGTCACCCCTCCTTTCCTGGATGTTCCTGGTAAAGAAGATTCGCCAGACGGGTGGAGGGCCAAGCTGCGAAGTGTCATGAAGCTGGTCAACGAGACCTATCATCCTCGAACAGATCCCTCGGCAGGTCTTCATGTTCATCTGGGTGTCGGCCAACGGCGAGGCGACCATTGGAGCACCGAGGATCTCAGGAAGCTTGCCTTGATTTTTGTTCTCCTGGAGCCTCAGCTGGATCTCTACCACCCAAGAGGGAGGCGCGACATGGGACTTCGCCATGTCGCCGAATGGATCAGCAGCTTCCAGCAATCTCCCCTAATCGCTGGCTTGACCCGCGAAGAGATTGCGGAGAAGATTATTGCCTGTGACAGTTGGGGAGAGATCGGTTTTCTACTCCAGAGAAACTACGAGTCCAGTCGAAGTGAGTTCTTCTGGAGGAGGACGTACAGAGTGAATTTCCTGGCGATGGAGAAGTACGGGACCGTCGAGTTTCGGCAACACAAGTGCACGACAGATCCCGAGCAGATGATTTGGTGGGCGGAGAAGCTGTTGCAGATCGTGAGATGGGCAAGGGTGACTTCTTTGGAGACTGTTAAAGGAATTTGTCTGGCGAACGTTAAGCTGTACGATCTCTTCCCGCCTAGACATCATACGCCCACTCTGCCAACGTCAGCAGATGAGCGTGCTGTAGATGAATAGCATTACTGTATAATTCCTATGACTCACCTTATGACATGACCTTTGTACGTTTTAGGCCTGATATTAGCAGATAGGTATGAGCAGATAATACCTTTTTTTTGGACGAACCCCAGCCCCGCCAGTTGTTGACACCAGTAAACAGTTGGGCTTCCAGATTCCAGAGATGTTTATAAGGTTGGAGGCGGCGGCGATGGAATATCCTCGTTGAGTTCTGATGCCGCCATTGAGACTGGCCATCTTCTGTTCGCCCGATTCGTGATAGCAGCAAGAACGTAACTAGCAAGGCCTTCTTGAACAGTGCAAGCCCATCGTCCTGGTAGCACTGTCGTGGCTGTTCAGCCCACGGTCCCGCCGCCCTCCAGGGCGTCGCGCTTTGAAAATCAATGCTCTGAGCTAATGGTGCCACCTTGCTTCGTGTGTCAATTCAGGTTTACAGAAGCAGCCGTGACCCAGCCGAGCAGAAAGATCGTTGCAAACGTATCGTAATATTATGCTGAACCATACTGAGGGGTAATAATGCAACAGCTTGAAGCAGGATATAATGCTACCAAACACAGTGTGATACTACCGACAGCGAAGAGGCAATCTATGCCTTATACGACGGAGAGTGAAATCATAGAGGAAAGGTGCGGACTTTCATTCATTATGAGACGGACGCGAGCGTCTTCTTAGTTGTGTCGTGTATATTGAGAATAGTAGGCGCCTTGATGATATCCCTGTTGACGATCTGGGGCCTTTGTGGGGTATTGTTCAGCTTCAGCTGTGCTTCAATCTTTGGGCGAAGGCGTCTGAGGTCGTCGTCCCGCATGCGCATGGATGCTACACGGTTGATAAAGGATTCGGGATCGGGATCGAAGATGTTGGCGGGAGGACGGGTTAGGAAGGAGAGAGGCGAAACAGGGAAAGTTGGAGACGTCGTGAGGTGGCGCTTAGCGGATTGCAGTATAACGAGGCCGGTGCGAAACAGGAATGAGGCCCCTTCGAGTAGGTATATGTCCCAGACACGAAGAAGATGGGCCGGAGGAAGGACGCTGCAGAAGACGGACGCGAACCTGGAAGGCGGTCAGAGGATTGACGCGGAAATGGATTGAAATAGCATACCAAGCTTTGCAAAGGAGGTTAGATGAGACTCCACATTGCTCGAAGAGCAGCTTGGCAAGCGAAGGATCCATCCACTCCACAGCCTTGGCGAAGAGTTGACCATCAACATCGAGCTGGATCGGATTCAAGGCAAAGTACAGCCTGATTTGCTTGTCCATCACGGCGACGAAAGTCCAGAAAGCCTCCTCTTCCGGGGAGAGAGAAAGGATGTTTCCTGCCACCATGGCTAGCTCCCGATCATACTGCACATCAGGGACCATAGACAGGTAGGCCTGCAGGAGCTTGACGAGCGAGCCATGTGGATCTCGCAGATGTGGCTGATCTGGGAAGAGCCTTTCCAGATCTTTGACCATCAACGCTGTTCTTTCGCCTCCTCGACTGGCAAGTTTGTCGAATAGTCCAGGAAGCATCCTCGCGTTTGCGTCCGTCAGATAAGCCCAGACCTTTCCACGAACACTATTCGGGATCCCTTCCCACACCAGCTTTTTCACTTTTTTCTGCTTCCTGGCGCCTTGTGGCTTGAGAGTTTGCATGAGCGTGACCCAGCGGTATTCGAGGTTGCGATGAGCCTCGATCTGGGCTGGAGTTTGCAGGGGCACATCCGGCTGCGGAGGTTGCCAAACTGGGACAGTTGGTGCGATAGATGGAGCAGGAATCGACGCTACAATGGATGCGGAGCTAGTGGGCGAGTCGAAGACGCCTTCGACAGATCCTTCATCACTCTTGACACCGATGGGCTTGACCATTTCGAACTCAGCGTCTTCAACTTGAAGTACCAAGTGGTTCCGATCCTCAACGGACATGTGACCGAAGCTCCCCGTACCTGAAAAGGCAGGGCTTTCAGGACGCATCTCTTTCTTGACTTTCAGAGCATTCATCGATAGCTTTGATCGAAGCGACACGGACCGAGCGTGCATGGTTGGTGGTGATGGTGTCGGAACTACGGACGAAGGATTCGAGTCTGACATGATGCTCAGTGCAGGGCGATTCTTATTCAGGTTGTCGTGATCTTCCCTCAGTGGCGTCACTGGAGCGCTAGCTGCCTCACGTTTGGCAAATGGAGCGGGTCTTTCCAGCACTTGGCCGTCTTCGTCCGAGGTAGCTGACTGAGCCAGCGGGCTGGTGGGCAGAGGTGAACGCACGGAAGCGGGGACCCCAGTAAAGGGAGGCGGACGTATTCTGAGCGGTGATGATACAGACTTCTCCACCGCAGGTCGGGCCCGGAGGTCCCTCTCATCTTCTGTGCGGTACAGCTCCGGGGTGCGCTCTTCCACCGGACTATCAGTCGGCTCCGATGACTGACCCCTGAAAGGGGTGCTGAAGTCCGAGAAAGACTGGGAGCGCGGTCGCCCCCTGCGAGCGGGCGTTTGCTCCGGATATGCTGCGCCTGCCTCTGGTTGAGTAGCAGATCGCGACTGGGGAGTACGGGGTACGGCCCCAACGGGTGCTGCTGAGCTTATGTAAGGCCGCTGGCTGGGAACCAAGGCGCCAGATGCTGATAGCTCGAAGGCGATCGGCACCGGTCCCTGAGCACTGAGCAAGTCCTGCGACATATGGCCGCGGAATGTCGGCGTTCCAGGTGAGTCATGGTGGGCCTTACGAGCGAGATCCAAGGTAGAGTGCAAGGAATGCAGCGGGGACGACGGCGAAGGTGCAGCCTGCTGCATCTGCCCGAAGTGTAGAGGTCCGCTGGGTGTCGTGGGAGCACTGTAAATCGGATGTGGCGCCGCAAGGGTTGCCATTGGCTGCAAAGGGGCGGTGGTGGGTTGAGGAACCGAGGAAAGTGGCGTGTTGGGCATACTCGTCACGGGCCGAGGAGCAGCCAGGTACGCTGGATGCAACGGTCCTTGCGACATAGCCTGGGGAGGGGGCACAGGTGCGGACGCATGGCTGGGTCGTACAGGAGCAGGTGGGGGAGGTGCAAAGACAACGACCTCGTCTTCCTGCTCGTCCTTCTTGTCACTTGCATCCTCCTGCTCCGGTGTAAGGTTCACCACGACTAGCCTTGGCTTCGGCGCGACTGCGGCAGGAGCCGGAGTGGATGCAGTCATGACGGGTTCTTCGACAGGAGTAGGCGTAGAAGGGGTACCAGAACGCTGAGCCTCCATACGGGCACGAATAGCACTGGCCATGTTGGCTGGACTAAGGCGGCTAGAGGTCGAGCCTGTGGGGCTTAGCGGACTTGGCGAGAGCGTACGGCTCGTGCTGGATGAAAGGGGCAGGGTGGAGCTTCGTGCTTGCTGACACGGGTGAGGGGAAAGGCCAGAGAATCCGGGAGAGAACGGTGAATGAAGCGGTTGTACGTGTGTGCTTGAGAGGCCAGCGGAGCGAGGGGAGAGACCGCCTGATGAGCCTGACCCGGCCGGAGAAAGTAAAGACGAACGCGATGCGGGTGAAGGGAGGGCAGAGAGCGTGACAGAACGGCGGACAGGTGCAGGACGCGGAGTCGGGCCATCAGGTTGTGTGACCGTCGCGGTCGAAGTAACGGTAGAAGTGAACGAAGAGGCAGAGCGTGCCGACGCGGGCATACCCTCGAAAGGCGAAGCATTGGGCTGAGCGATCTCAGCGACAGCAGCTCGCGGAGCGCCATCGCTGACTGATCGTGGCACAGGTGGACGCACAGGGTGCGAAACCTCGATCTCGACTGGCGGGAGGAGGTTCGTCATCCCTCGTCTGCGCTGCGCAAGACTGGCCGTGGGGGGAGAAGCGAGGATAGGCACCTGGCGCTGATCCTTGCTCTTCCTCTGCTCCACCTTTTCCTCCGCCTTCTCTTCTGGCTGCACCGCTTCCGCTGCAATCTGGACCTGAGCACGAGTAGGTCGAAGTGTGTCGTCCGCGTCTTCTGGCGCATTCGGAGTATCTGCCGCTCCCTCTGGGAGGTGGAAATCGAAGTAACCCCTTGGCCGCTCGTGCCCTTGACCCGGCTCGGCAGCAGGGCTTCGCTGACTCCGCAAGCTGATGGCTGGACTGCCCATACCCAGCTCGTATGCTTCGTACAGGTCGGCAGGTGAGAAACTCGCTTGCGTGCTCGTACTAGCACGAGTAACCAGCGGTGGCCGAACGGCAAAGACAGATCCAGCAGATGGGCCAGCGAAGGAAGAAAGAACAGCTGCGCGCGACAGCGAGCTGGCTCTTGAGGACCGTGCGGACGAGCGAGAAGACCGCTGTTTTTGCCCTGCCGCCGAACTGCCCCACGACCCTTCCCTCGGCTGAATTTCCTTGCTCGCCCTCCCCTCACTTGACCTCCCAGACCCCGGCCGGCTGCGTGGCGGAGTCCCAGGACCACTCCGTCTCGACTCCCTCGAAACGACCCTCGCAGCACCGCCATACACCTCCAACTCGTCCGTATCGTCCTGATCAGCCGAAACGTCCGCCTCATCTCCCTCCCCATCGTCCGTTCCCGAGTCTGGCTCGTCCATTGCTGCCTGTCGCAGGCGTCGCCGGGAGTGGGAGTGGAGGGAAGCGAGCTCAGACTCGGATTCGCTCATCTCCCCCGTTTGGAGCAGGGTGAGACCGATGCCGAACTCGCCGTCGCTCGCGGGGTGGTCGTGCTCGTGTTCGTTGTCGGAGTCTGGAGGTGGTGATTGGGGCATGCTGAGACGTTGTTCTTCGCTCGTCTCTGACCTATCATCTACTACTCCTCCCGGGGCAGCGGGCTGAGCAACTGCAGTAGGCTCAGCCTCCTCTTTCCGGCCTGCAGCGGGCATAGGTCGCCCACCAACAGGCCTCACGCTCCCCATCCTCCCCAGACCACTGCCAGTCCCAGCACTCATATCCCGAGGCAGCGGGGTACTCCCATCCTCAACATCACCAGCACCATGGAACCCCGTCTGGGCTAAAGGCGTCCGCTCCTCGGGCGTGTCCTCTCTCCCTAGAAGGGAAGGAGGAACGAGGGCGTCTTGCCCTTCTTGCCCCGGTTGATCGGCCGTGTGAGGCGGGAACGTAGCAGAGAGAGGGGAGAGGACGGTAGGCGATAATGCTGTTGGCGAGAGAACGCCAGGGGAGAGGATCCCCGCCTCCCCCGGACCGACGAGTGGCGAGCCCCAAATACCCGTTCGGCGCGCTCGTTTTCTCTCCTGTTCTCCATCTGCTGCTGCTGGACTGGCCAGAGGCGAGTCCTCGGATAGTGATAATGTCGGTGCTGGTTTGGCGGCTGAGCCTGGAAGCCCGAGTCCGAGACCTTGGATCGATGATTCGCCTTCTCGTTCTGGACTGCTAAGTCGGCTTAGCGTCGTTCCCGGTGTTGAGAGCGTGTGCGAGAGGTTATTCGAGCTTGCGCTTGTTGTAGGCGGAGGAGTAGAGGAAAAGGAGTACGTTCTTGTCGTGCTTGCCGATGTTGACGCAACGGGGGAAGGACGCACGAGAGGTGGGCTGGGCGTAGCGTGTGATGCGGATTGGGACGGAAGAGGAGATGGAGTCGATTGGGAGGGCTCAGAGGCCGATCTGACCGGCGAGGGCGTAGGGTGAGGCTGAGAGTTTGGCCGGATCGGTGTTGGCCGGATGGGTGATGGCGTGGGTTGGAGTGTTGACCTGCTCGGGGATGGTGTTGGTCTGCTCTGGGAATGAGGCTGCGAGTTCCTTCGTGCTGGACTGGATTGTGCCCGCTGTGGTTGATGGGAGGAATGCGAATGCAGCGAGAGTGCTGGTGAGGGTGAGGGCGAGCGGCCTCGTGCGGAAGGAGTCGAAACAGGTAACGACCGCCTGCTCTCCGGCGTCCCCCTCCTCACACTGGGGAAAGCCGGCAATGCCTCCCTCTGCGGGCTGGGGCTCAACGGCAATCCCGGCGAAGGCGAGCTCGGCACCGGCGGCGGGGTCGTCCCGTACCCTGATCTCCCCGAAGTTGAGGGGGTTCGAGCCATCGTTAGAGCGGGCGTTGAGGGCGTTGGAGGTGCTGGTCGGGGTTGGGAAGTGGACCGGCGGGCGAAGACTGCTTTCTTTAGTTTTCCGTGGAGGGAGATGTCGGATATGTGAAATTGGCCTACGACGCCTTCGCAGTATCCCTGTCTGGGCGTCAGCATCCTAGTACATCATATCACCCTTGAAGAAAGGAGACGGCGTCTCCCTTGGAGGGAGGAAGGAAAGCAGACAGAGGGGACGCACCAAGAACCTCCCTTCTTCCGCCTCTCTTAAGCTCATCAGAACGACGATCTCGTCCCCTTGCATGAACATGAGATCCTCAGGTCCTTGGGCGACACAGTCCCGTATTGCCGTGCCCCGGCCAATACCGCCTTTATAGGCGAACCGGGTCCAGCGGGCGAGTTGGGCGGCGTCCATCGTCGGCGTATGAAGTTGGATGGGTTCGGTTCGGTGGGAGATGATGAGGGCAATTGGCGGAGTTATGGATGTGAAGAGGCCGGGTCAAGTGAGGAGCGGAGAAGAGGAAAGGAAAAGGCGGTTAAGGTAGAATGAGCCAGAGTTGATATCTCGTTGGTCGACGTAGGCGAATTCAGTCGGATGCTTATAGTCGAGACTCGAGCAACCTCGCGCAAGTACTTGAATGGTGCGCCAGTCGATCCAACGGTCCGGCCTTAAATAAGAGTCAAGCGCGTTCGAGCAGCGCAGACGATATACGTGTCCCTCTCTCTCTCAAGGGCACACGCACAAGCCCCGTCCGGTCCGGTCACACGAGGCCCTCCTCTCCGTCTCCGTCTCCTTCCTAGCGCCGATCGTACTACGATGCCCGCGATGCCAATGATGGCAGATGGCGCTGATAGAGCCCACCCTCCTCGTGCGTGCGAGATGTTCCGAGGCGGGTCGGAGGGGTACGAATTGGGCGGACGGGGCGATGGGGGTTGCTGGGGATGGAATGTCCTGGGTCTTGGACTTGAGGGGGGTGCGGTATACGCGTGCTGGGGTGCGTTTGAGGGTGGGTGCTGGGTGCGGACGATATGGTTGGCTGGCCTTGCTTGCGGGGGTGCGGGCGTAAGGAGGGCTAGGGCGGGTGACTTGCCAGTCGTGGGTTGCGGTGTGTGTGATAGTGGAGTAGCGCGCGATGATGACTTGACTTGACGGCGTGCGAAAGGAAAAGCCGACCTCGTCAGGCCAAAATCGACTCGAGCTCCGTAACCAGCGACTCGTGCAGAAGCCCTTCAAAATCCCGCTCCTCGCTCTCTATTGCCCCAGAACAGCGGATGCTCGCCTTGCAGTTTTCGCTCGACGACGACGACGACAGCCGACGACGACGACGCTGATGATGATGATGATGGAGGAGGAAAGACGATTAACGGCGCTTCCTGCTTCTGTCCGCGCTCCGCGAGTTTTTGCTCGGCGGTCTGCGAGTGCTTCTGCCGGCCCGTGTAACGTGCGCGATGCCGGCGGCTTCTTCGGTGCTTCCCTCAGCGTGCCCGTGCGGTTGCTATGTTCAGGCACGCACTTTGCTTGCTCGCTGGCTTGCCTCTGTATTGACCACTGCGACGACGAGCTGGAATGCGGGGTCGAGGATTGTGAGTAGTGGTGTACGAGAAAAGTGGTGAGCGGTGAGTGGAAGGGCGGTCGGGGATGCCGTGAGCGGTGGTGTCAAAGCAGCAGCCTCCGCCCTCCGAGTGCGCTGATGCGTCCGAACCGACGACGGTGGTGGCTGCTACCGTACCGTCGAACGCGACGCGTCTCTCTGCGCTTCTGCTCTCTCAGAACTAATCAGAAGCCAAAAACTGACCCAAAGTGGTCAAGTGGCGTGCTGCTGTGGCTATTTCGCGGGATTAAGGTTAACCAGCGTCTGACTGTTACATACATACATTAAGTTATCGAGTTATTACTGCTCCCGCGCCAGCCAATCCGATGCGCTCCCTCCGATCCCCATTCTGTTTCTTCTCCCGTTAATCGGGCGCGTTGGGAGTCGAGCGAGCTTATTTTTCACGCGTGCCAGCGCACGCTACCGGACATGACATGACGCGCCACGTGTAGCGATGTACATTACACTCCCACGCGGCGCGTGCCTGGTTCTGTCCAAGGCCGACATTCGAAGGATCCGATAGAACATTGGAAGATAGGTGGTTGTCTTGTAACTATGTAGAATGGGTTCGTGTCTGGCCCACGGTCAGTGGAGGTACGTAATTGGGCCTTCTTTGATAGCGTGGGATTCTATAGTATTCGACGTTGCGAGGTTCCTGGCGGTGTCAGGGGTGGAAGGTGGTGAGCCGCCTTCGTTCTTATACTGCTGTCCCAATGCTCAACGTAGGAGTCTTGGAGCGGAGAGTGGAACTACAGTACGTTACGTCTCGGGTTCAACCGGACATCATCCTGGTCAACGAGGGGATGTCATGTCAAGAAGGTGTCATTACAGTTACAACATGTACAGCTGAGCGCGCGCGCGAAGAGGTTACAGATGTGGTAATGTACAATGTATATGAAGAAAAGACAACGGACAAGATTGTACGAGACTTGTGGCAAGACCCATGCATAACCAGTACTGTAAAATCATCCCGGCCCAGCTCAAGCAAACGACTCCGTCCGCTTCGCCAGCCTAACCAAATCAAACACCTTAATCCCACTCAAACACAACTCCAACAAGCTCCCCTCCTCCGCCCTCAGCGCCAGCCTCACAAGCGCCAAAAGCGTCTCCGCCCACCCGGCCACCTCCCGCGGATCCACCGTCCCGCAGTGCTGGCGAAACTCGACCGTGCCGTGCAGCATCACAGCGGCAAAGTTGACCTTGTAGTTCCTGGAGAACGGGTGCTGGGAATAAGGACAGGGCTGGACGAGCTTGCACAGTTCCCAGGTATCCTTGCACGCCAGGATGCGCCGGCCGACGTCCCGGTCGGAGAGGTCGGCAAGATGGGCCGAATGACGCATCGAGCGGAGGTAGGTGTCGGTGTGCTGACTCCATTTCCGTCTGTGTGCGGGGTGGAGGTAGTCGAGTCTGTCTTCGAGGAGGACGAAGAAGAGGACAAGCTTTCGCAGGTCGGCGAAGGCCCATGGTATGTCGAGGCTGGTGCCGATATGGACGTGCAGGGCGGTACTGTAGTTCGTGCTGAGCTCTACTTCCTGCTGGACTGTGTTGAGCACGTCGGCCAGAACGGCCTTCCATTGAGGTCTCTGTGGCGCTGTCTCGCCCCGTGAGGCAGAAGAAGGAGGGACATCCACAAAGGGCGGACTGATGATCTCCACCCCTGTCCACCCATCCCCAGGCCTAAGACTCGCATCACTCTCCAACCTCCACGCGCCCCTACGGAAGGCTTGCCCCGCCGAAAGAGCGCGCAGCATGTGCGTGCCAGAAGGGAAGTCGGTATCGGTTAGGCAGCGCTGGTGCGAGACGGAGTTGATGAGGCGCTTGATGGTGTGGTAGATGGAGGTGTCGCCGGGGGCGAGACATTCGAGTTCGAAGCCGAGGGTGAGGTAGCGCGGCCCGGGCATCGGTTTTCGAAGATAAGAGAAGGGGAATATCCAGGGAGAAGAGAGGGGAAGGGGGAGACATCAGGCTTATGAGGAGACTGAGGTAGGGAGGAACACGTATACGTGTTCTATACAGTTGATCCAGCCAGTCGGAGGATGCCAGGGTGCGTGCTGGTCCGCATATCTCCGGGCATAGAGGGGGCAAGTACGATGAGCCAAGAAGCAACTATGTGAGTCATGGAGCTTTCCCTAGTCACGAACAATTCCCAGTAGCCAGTTTAGCAGGATATGCATTCTTGACTGTTCCCCACCACTGGAAACACCGTGTCTGGTTCGGCCTGAGAAGCTAAAGTTGAAGGCCAACTCCTCAATCGCCGCAGGGTTGCCTTCCAGAGCTCAGGCATGATAACGCTACTTCTTGTCTTGCTATCAGTTCGGTGCGAGGTCAATATGATCCAGGAACAATCATCAGTATCAGCAGCAGTAGCAGATCCAGAGCGAATAGGAAGAAAGAAACCAAGAGCAAAGAAACAGAAGCATATCAGCGTATGTAGCAAACAGAGTTCTGGCGCCGCTCCCGATAGATAACCCAAAGCGGCAAAAGCTCCCGCGCCAGCTACGCGTTCCTTCGTCATCGGTCCCTGCTTTTGCTTCGCGACCCTCTATCGGAGAAAAAGCGCCGGAGGCGAAGACAGCAGCATTTTGGTCGTCTGCGTACCGTCCCAAAACTAGGCAACAGCATTCTTGACAACGCTGATCCTGGTCCTCCTACTATCATCTCTTGCTACCTGCGAGTCTGTCGAGAAAGCAGAAAAACCAGAAGGGAAGATTTCGAGACGAGGTTCAGGAACTTGCGAGCCCGCAACCGTCACCCGACCCCAAGTTGCCAAGCTGAAGCGCGCTCTCGTCCGTTGCCAGCGCGCCCTGACGCACCCGCCGGCGCTCTTCCCTCCTCCCATCATAGTGGACTATACCAAACGAGGGAGCGGCAAGCGGACTCGACGAGAGTTCGAACTGCCTGCGGAGAGGTGCGCTGTCCTACCTTTCACTGTCCAGAATTGTGCTGACGAGGAGTGGATGAGAAGACGGATGCCCTCACCACTGGGGGTTACGTTTCTGGGCACGTCTGCTGGCTCGGGGCCCTCCCACACGAGAAATACCTCTTCGATACTCCTCAACCTCAATGGCAGCATGGCCCGTGCGTTTGCTCTTCCACCGTCCGAGTGCAGGATGACTCACGTGCATATCAGTGGTGGACTGTGCCGAAGGCACACAGCGACAGCTGCTGCATAGCGGACAGCGGGTATGGGGCAAGATACAGCGCATATATGTCACTCATATGCATCGTGCGTCCCCTCCATGCTTCATCTTGTACAGACAAGCTGATAAAGGCGCATATAGTCGACCATGTCTCCGGCATTGCCCCATTCTTGTCGAACATGATGTCGACCATAGCGAAACCGCCTGGACTCTACATCGACTATACCAAAGTATACCCTCTATTAGGTGAGGAGGAACGCTGGCTGATCCGTGCTTAGCCCAGGATAGAATTCTTCGCTCCGCCTGGGTTGCGACTACTGCTGCGCACTCAATTGTCCCTCTCTCAAACGCTGCTGGACGGCAAGTACGCTGTACACGAATTGCTCCTACCCTCTGAGGTCCCTTCTGCACCCTGCGACGTGCGTACTCTCTCCTCTCAGTCAACACATGAGCTGATATGGGTATAGCCGGATGAGCTTCATCCATCTGAGGCACCCGGCCAGGACATTATCGCCGACAAAGACGGTACCTGGCGGGACATCGACTCCTTCGGTGGTCTCAACATCTCCGCAACACGTATCGTCCACCGCGTCCCTTGCCTGGGGTACTACTTCTCCGAACCACCGCAACCCTTGCCGATACCAAAGTACTACCTGAACGCGCTGGACGAGAATGCGGAAGAGCTCGCAAAGGAAGGGATCAAGCAACCTCGCTCTCTTATCCGACAGCTTACAAAAGACCGAAAGCCGGTTAAATTGCCGGATGGACAGGTGTTGCACCCGCCGGAGCTAGGTGTAGAGGGCAGGAGTCTGTTGATACTTGGGGACTGCAGTGACGCCACTCCCTGTTTGCGCCTGCTGGATCCAGAGAAGGGAGTGAGCTTGTTGGTTGTGCGTTACTATCTTGGTCTCTGCATGTACTGCGTCGTACTGAACCGGATGCAGCACGAATGTACCAATGCCTGGGTCCCGGCAGAGGTATGCGAGGCCCATCTTCCCATCAACTACCCCATCCCTAATGGTCTCGCTTAGGTCGACCCACATATGGGCGGAGACCGCTCAACCGCAGCCAAGATGCGTGAAAAGGCCATATCGCGAGGCCACTCGACACCCGACATGGCAGGCGCCTTTGCGAAGGCCTGTGGTGCCAGACGGCTAGCGATGAACCATTTTGGGCTCAGGTCAGTGTTGCTTGCAGTTCCTTATTCCTCTTTTGTTTTGGGGTTCCTTGCGCTTCGTGTCATGGTGCTCGGGATCGCTAAACGCGTCGTACTGGTACGAGGATCTACTGTTGATCATTTCTCCCGGCCGTCGGTCCGCCTACGGTTCTCCGCTGGAAGTCCAGAACACTGGGTTCTGGCGGATTCGAGGAGGCCTAACCGAAACGGTGATCTACTGGCAACTATGACGGGTTCTTGGAAGCTCAGGGGAAGAAGTCCCTCGTCATAGCGCTGTTGTCTGGCGATGTCCTCGGATCGGTACCTATACCACCGAACGACGCGGATGTATGCGCCCACGAAGCCACATTCGACGAGAGGGATCCGTCAATGCTTCACCGAAGTGCCATTCGTGGTCTTGTCGCTGATAGTGGGCACGAGACGTCTTCTGATGGCATCCCTACTTTGGACTGCTTCTATTGGAAATGATGGCCGGCGAAGGTCCGCCTTTTGTTCGACAACGGATTGACCAGGGATCATCTTGCTCACTCTCCATGACTTTTCGGGCTGTTTCTGGAAGACTGAGCGGCCCGAGATCTAGCCGTGGGCCCGGAACGATGCTTACCGCTTTGCTGGAGCCGCTTCTTGGGCCTTCCGCACCTTCTGTTCCCTTAGACCCATCATTTGCTGCGGATTCTTCTGGTTTCGCTTTCGTTGACAAATATGTGCACTCTCTATTCCTTCCTATGGTTGCCTCTTGCGCTTCGAAACGTCTCTTTACTTATCGCTATGTCCCCTCTTTTAGATTCCAAGCCCCCGGTCGACCTCCGTTCCTCACACCAGCCACGAAGGCACGCGATCGCGTCATGACAGAACTGGAGGATCAAGCCAGCGCAGCATGGGGATTAGGCAGGGCCATGTGTGCAACTGATTTCATGAGTGAGTATTTGCCTTTAGCGGTCGTTCGGCGTTCTAACGGGTTACCGCAGCCATCGAGATTCACAGCCATGAACTAGAGCCTCAATCGTCTGTGGAGGGAACGCAGGACTCGTTCTTCGAGGAGGACGAGGCTTAGGCGAGATGTATGACTACTGCTATATTAGATAATCTAGGGGCTTTAGCCCAATGGCTGTTGTCTCGATACTGAGCGTTTCTCTGTGTACAAACGGTAATTCCAACGGGAATCTTCCCTGGCATAACGGGGAGCTGGCGTGTCACTTTTCTCGAGTTCGGCGACTTCGTTCACGTAGACATTCTCTTAAGTGCGCCATGGAAGAAATGATGGGCCCGTCTGCCGCCGGCTTTACAAGTTATTTATATTTATGCAGCGCCGAGTCTCACCTGCGTCATACTCCAGATACAAATTGCGCGGTAGGGGACCAGCATCTTCGGACAAGGCCACGAGGAATGGTATTTATTCGAACCTGGGCTAACAAAACACTGACGTACGTATGCACTATTCGAAACACATTGCACAACAGAAAAACCGAATGACCCGAAGAAGAATGTTCAACAATGTGCGAAGCCGGCGGTCTCTATTCGGCGAGGCGCGGGTCATCGGTCTAGTAGGAAGAATGGTATGACAGATACAAGATACATCTTTGGAATCGCAGCCTTCTCGCTGAATGAAGTGCGAGTGATAGATTTTTTGTTCGCGAGACGCGTCCGGATCAGATGAGGGCAACTAGCGAGGCTGCTCTGTGTGAGGCGACCAGTATCCGCCGCCTCCAGAACGATCTTCCGGGCGATGTTGAGACATGCCGAGCACGTTTGGAAGGCTTGAACGGCTTTGGGGAAGAGGAGGGTTGGCGGCGAAGGTGGAACCATTGAAGTAGTTGGAGCGAGCTTGCTCCGCAGGAGGCGTTACAGAAGCAGCGCCTGATCCAGACTGGAACGATCCATTCATGCTTGGGGTGAATGAATAGCTCGCCCTGTTCGCGGTTTCAATACCGGGGGAGGCAGTGGTCCCTGAGGAACTCGAATGGAAACGATCTTGCGGACTGCTGGAAGAAGCGCCGAAGTTGTGGATCGCATTCAGAGAGGAGAAAGAGCCTCTATTCCCGCTGGGAAAACCCGGCAGAGGTGCCATGGATTGACCGCCGCCGTAGGTGCTTCTCTGTGATGAAGATGCGGCTTGAGTTCCAGAAACACCGTAAGATGAAGGCATCTGGAAGTGCGACATCCAGTTCGAATCGTTTGCGACGTTCTCTCGCGGCTGGAAATCGGTAAGGTTGAAATCTCCCCGTTGCTGAGGCTGGAAGTCGCTCATGCTGAAGCCACGTGAGACACTAGTGGTATGCCACATATGGTCTGTGTCGGGTGAATTTCCAGAACGGTAAACGACCTCTTCGTCCTCCTCGTGTTTGAACGAAGGTCCACCCGAGGTCATCCCGGACATCCCATGTTGCGATGTCTGGCGACGCATGGGAGGTGCGGAGGGAGCCGAGGAAGATTGCGGTACAGGCAAGTCGTGTTGGAGTGCTGAACCGGATGACCACGACCAGGAGCTTGGCCCACTGCTTTCAGTGCGCGCGGTATAATTACCGTACGCCCCTTGGGCGACGCTGGGAGTACCGCTTTGTGAAGCCAAGGTAGGGATATGTCCGGCCGACATTCGAGAGCCTCCTGTTGTTGGTGGCGAATCCGTGCCAGCTGACTGTCCCGAGTGACTTCTGGCAGTAGATGGCCTCGACGAGAACGTCGTGATGTTGTTGATTGTCCCAACGGAGCTGAAGGAGCCACGCTTTTGCACTCCACGTGAACCTTCCGGACCTCTTACGTCGGTTGCAGAGCCTTCCGGCACCTTCTTTCTCTTGCGCCGTGAGTTGTTAGGGCGCCGCTTGTAGACATATGTTGGCCAGCGCGCGTTGAAGTTATCTTTCAACCGTTTGGCCATGTTCTGGTAGTGCTCCTTTTCCTCCTGTAGTGCGTTTAGGATATGTCATAAGGGCGCCAGGATTGTTCTTACCTTCGGCATAGATGACCACTCGTCACTCATCAACTTGCTGATATCACCCGTCCTCAGCATTGGATGCTGATCAGCCAACTGTGGTCTTCGCCTACGGCCCCATATCATGAACGCGTTCATGGGTCGCTTGGGAGTGCCGTCCGCGTTCAGGCTCTGCTGCGTCAGGGCTTCATATTGCTCCTCTAGAAGTTGAAGTAGCTCGTCAGCCATCTGTGCATAGTGAAGACATATCCATGGGCACTCACCCTCCGTCGCGTTCTCCGGCAACCTCGCAAATGCATCTCCGCTAGCCTCGCCTTCAACCTCCGCCTGCTCTTCCAGCATCATCTCATCTTCCTCCTCGCCCTCGGGTCCCGACGTTTCGGTTTCCTCCACAGTAGGACTGACTAATGGCGCCTGCTGAGCTTGGTTGACAGGTTGCGGTGGTGCTACATTGGTCTTGAGCGACGAGGTGGAATCTTCACCGGTGCTCCAGACAGCCTGCGCTCCCGCATCATTGGATTGTTCCGCCGGTCTAGCCATATGTTGCTGGAGAGGAGGCTTCGAAGGACGAACACGAATTCCGATGGTTGGAAGGGTAGTCGAGCGCGAAAGACGTTCAGGGTTGGGAGACGGACCGGAGATGACTGGAGCCGAGAAGTCGCTCCCGAACTTGCGAGGCTCCGCAAGGCCGTATACGTTAGGAGAGATAGGAATGCCGTTGGGTGAATGAACGTCGAGAGTGCTGATAAACTGTCCACCAAGCACGGCAACCGGGGACGTCGCGAAGTCTTTGAATGAATCCAGCGTTGCTGCAGTGGCGCGGGGTAGTAGAACACGGCGCTAGGGGCAACCGCGGAGCCGTGTGGTGGGCTTGCCAGGGGCGCTCAACACGGAAGAGCTTGTCAAGGCAATGAAGAGTTGAGTGGCTTCACGGTGTTGACGGTCACCTGAGCTAACAGGTGGGTGTGGACGTTGCGCCGTGTGGTAAAGTTCGCTGAGGGACCGGCGTTAAGGGGAGGGACCAAGGGCAGGCACCAGGCGGAGGTATGGCAGATGATTACGACCGTGCAGAGAATGAGGTGGGGAGTTCACAAAACGAGAATTGACAGAGTGCGGGGCACGGGACAGGCCGACCCTTTATTATTTTTGGGCTGGCTCAGGAGAGCGGGCGAAGGGGGGCGGGGGGGATGAGGGATGGTTCATATGAGCCCATGTTTCCGAGTTCGGTGTGTAAGGTGTTCCATCGCATCTCGGGTTGGCGCGTGCCGGACCAGGTTGCAATCGGTTCGCGAACCCCATGGTTGCTCTCAGTCTCGGACCTGCCCTGGAGCAGAAGCGCCATGCGAATGATCCCACAGCCGTGCAAGTGCCATGCCTGGGCGATGGACGAAGGGAGTAATCCCGTTTTAGTCTCGCAGGCGTCTCGCCACACCCCGTCTCCTCCTTCGTCGCTGCACCCTGTCGGTTTCCTCCTGTCATCTTCTATTTCGCCGGCTTCTTCGTCACAGCCTCGACGGACCCCCAGACTCCTCTGAGATTTCCCAGTATTTTTTAGTTCCGAGCGTATGTGCAAGACGGGAGTTCGGGGTGGAAAATGAGCCCCGACGCAGCCTCCATCAAGCCCGCCGCTCGCAGTCCCTTGGTCAGCTTCGTGCCGTCGTTCCGCCTTCCGGGCGATATCGAACTCGTCCTTTCGCCCAATCACAGTTGGTCTACTCCGCTGAACATGCTGGTCTGCGACCGGGCATAGCCAATCAGGAAGCTGGATTAGAGCTTCCCATGAGTCTCCGGCCTGGTTCGCGTGGAGTGAGGGTGCCCGAACGTGCTGACAGAGGATGAGGAGGGATGCCCGAGGGCGCGCCGACCGCGGCTGCCATAAGCCCGACCTAACGCGCCTGGCAGAGTCTCGTCCGCGTCCCCGATGGTAAGCTTGATCGACACAAGGGTGCGGATACAAATCCCACAGCAACCAAAATTGCACCCGGTTGAACGATGGTCAAACTGTGCAAAAGCAAAAAACTGGGCGCTCATACCCCAACCACGTCATGCTGCACAAGTTCGGTGGCATGAAACATGCCCTGTCTTGCTGCAGGCGGTCAACACCGGAGGCACAAAGCGAAAGAGGTGGTCCAGCACGGTAATCTCTTTCATCAACTGCTGACAAAGCTCTCTGTCATCTTGTCTTGGGCCGACTGCTCGCGCGGACTTAAGAGACACCCTTGGGGTCTCCGGCATTGCAAGGGCTGTCTGAGTGAACCCACCGATTGTCAAGATCGGTTGTGTGGGAAGCTCGGTTGGTGCCACACAACCGATCTACTTACAAGGCAGAAGGAAATACCATACTCGCGTTTGCGTCAATAATACAACTACAGCGACTCTGGAGAAAAAGCAGGAATGTCGTTCGCGAAACTGCGTTTGGATGCCCCGATCTACCGCACTCCGGATTCGTTTCTTGAAAGCAGAAGAGATGTAAACAGCTCGAAGGTCGAAGGCGATGATGCTGCTTCCGGGGTCCGTCATCGGCGTCCGCCGGAGTTGTCCATTATCAAGCTTTCCACTGCCGGCGGCATGGCACGCTTTTTGGACGGGAGAAGCGATGGAAGCAAAATCCCGCCCGAAGTGCAGTTGACCCTCAAGGCCGACCGGGCTGTCGGTGTTGGGCGGACCGCCGGGACGCCGGGACGCGTCGCGCCGAGAGCCACCCAAAACCATCAACGGAATGCGCAACATGTCGTCTGCGAGATTCCGGCCTCTTTGGGCGATGCTGTGCATGTTCCTGTCGTCAGATTCTGGTCAAAGCGGTCGACATGTATCACCCAAGCCGCATGCCGGTTTTGCGAAATCGGGCGATCTGTCGGAAAGCAGGTTGCACCTGTTCCGTAGACCCCTTGGACACGACCTCCGTTCGCCGACGGTGGTGTTCATCCTGACTTTTGCGCTTGACACCGGCACCCGTCAAGGGAACTCGGCTACTCCCTATCGGTAACGACACCTTCGAGGTTCAAACGCCAGGCGGACCGATGAGAAGCATGCACGATCGACCTTTGGATCGACCTTCCTTATGCCCCCAAGTTCCTCTATTTTCTCCATATTTTGCAGCCCGTTGGGAGTGCACCAGAGGGACCGTTGGAGCTGCAGGAAATCCCAGGCCTTCGCACTCGTGGAGCGGGTGCAACGGGCGGGGAGCCACCTCCAATAAGCTCGAGTTGCGGGTGGAGGTTGCCCTGCACCGTCACAAAGCTTCCGTACGGGCCTTCTGTTCGTTCGTGCGAAAAATCGTGGTTTGCCCGTATATTCGCCGCGCTCGGCCCTTCTTTATTTGGTCTTTGATGCCATGACGTCGTTATTATTCGGACTTGCCAACGATAATTGCGTAGGGGCTCTAGGGTTCGATGGTGCTTGTTGAAATTTTCCAACGCTCCCAAGGCGACCAGGAGGGGTGCTGACACAAACGTGTATAATGTCCTCCCGATGCAAGTACGACCCCTCGATTAGATTGTGCCCGATTGGGTTAGTTCTCCCTGACACAACGATAATTACGCAGTTTCAGGGTACCACAACGGAGCAAAATATTACCTTGGCGTTGAGCAGAGAATGACCGTGGCCTCAAACGACGCATTCCTCTTCCAGGTTGGAGCAGCCCGGTCAAAAACCGGCTAATCTGTTTTTCCGTCCGAAATGCCTCAGGGATTGTCAGAGGCGCCCTTAGCCCCCTCCTCCGACCTCACAGCGCGCATGCGCACACAAAGCTGTGTGCTGTCGTACGATCACGGTCATCATTTCTAACCCAAGTTTCTTTTGGGCCGACGCCGGGTGCGCTGATGATTCAGAAACAGCCCTGCCAAGTGGGCCTTCTTCCCTTTCGCGGAATTATGTCCGCAAGAGACAAGAGAGTGTTTGCTTTGTGTACCGCACTTTTCCACCTCTTCACTAGCATGAGCCCCCGCCGAAAGGAAGAGGTGAAGTGGAGGGGATGCACTTGACTTCGGACTGCTAGAAAGAGACTAATCACTTTCATACGCAAGCATCATTTCCTGGCAAATGCAAGTTAATTTGCAGTGCTCGTTCTCGCAAGCGCTCTCGGTCCTTCGAAGAGGCACATAATGTGCAGATGAGCAAGGGAACGCATGCACAATCCTCTGTCCCAAGTCATGTGCGAGCACTGTATGACCTCCACGCCGAGTTGCACTCCCTCTGAACCTGCCGGCTTTCACCGTGGCACCCTTTCGTCCTCTACTAAGCGTTTATTGCGGTCATTAGGTTTGGGGTCCTTCTGTACTGCATTTCCTCTTCAAAAGGCCTTTCTTGCTGCACCATGACCACCCGGTGGGGCGCTCGTCAGCTTTCCGCTTCGGAATCTTCGTCCACCGGTGTGCTGGGAGCATGCGGGACCGCGTAGCCAACTCCCGGTCAGGCGGGGCAGCACGTCGAACATACATAAGCAGGTAGGTCAGCACGGCGAACACACATAATCTATTGGTAATGAAGCGGGTTGACCAACAGATGGCCGATGAAAGCTGCAGAGAAACGCTCTCTCCAGGATCTCGCTGGAGCTGCTTCCAGCGATAGCGGCTAATGCAGTTGCAACCAGCAGGCGGCGTTTACCGCTCCGCGGCACGGTTGTTGCATCAGATCTCGGTAACCCGATTCGCAGTACACATTGATTATATTCATTATGTACAGAAAATGTCGATGCTGGACGCATGTCTGGACTTGGCCATCATAGCCGCCAGAGTCTCCTATAGAGTCCTTTTTCTGACTTCATGTCCACTCCATTGCCAAGGAACTGGTAGCCTGGTCGCGTGAACAGCCTGTCAGCCAAAAAGCAACCTTCTGATTTGCCTATCGTAGCGCACATTCACTTGCTGGTATCACCCCTGTTTCCAAAGGCATGCAATATTGCATATGGCACCAGCTTGAGCGCCGTTGCTGAGTCGTCCGTGCACTCAACACGGAATGTGGTGATGTTGAAGCCCTCCTTGAGTTTAGTCAGAGCTCGGGACGTAAGGACCGTGACAGGCTTCGAGCTCGCGTAAGTGGGGTCCACGCATCCCTGTCTGCCTTCCCGAGTTCGCCTTCCCGGGTTCGTCATACGAACGAAGAAGGCTGCCTAGGGCATCAGCCGCGCCACAGCCTGGAAGACCTCGGTTGCGTGCATTTGCCGGACAGGAGGTTACGCCCGGGGTCAGCAAGTCGATCTTTGATCAGAAGCAGCATGCTGAACAAGGCAAGAGTGCATAGCGGAAAGAACATCCAAAGAACCCCGCACAGCCTAGACAGCCGAAGCGCGTGCCTCGCAGAGCCGCAAGTTGTGATAGCTTCTTTACCCGCTTCTTTCTTGTTGAGACCATGAGAGAAAGTGTTCACATGCGCTCGAGAACGGGGAAAAGGGTACGGCGAGTCTTCGGTGGCCGTTGGTCTGATGCGAGTTGTGGGACCACCTCAGGTTGCTGAGCCCCGCAGGTCAGTCGATCGCCGAAGGAGCGTTTGTCTCAGAAGAAGACGCGCGCATAGCCTCCAGGTACTTGTGCACGCCGTCTGCCGTTGTTGTTTCAGACCAGGCCTGCGCTCACGCTCTTGGGTTATCGCCGAGGACCAACCGGATATCTCGAGAAGAAAGGGCCCCAACCAGCCTCTGTATGGAGTAAAATGTATCGCATGATGGGGCGGGATGCCCCAAGGTGTGTGAAGGGAAAAGAGCCAGGGCCTAGCAACGACTTGTGCTGTCCCGCAAGCGGTCCGCTCTGTGAACGTCAACCTTTCCAGTCCTCACAGGCGGAGATCGGAGGTCTGTTCCAGCGACTTGTGACGGTGCCGATTTCGGCTGGAAAAGTCGTTAGAAGCACAGCCTGTGGAACCAAATAAGGGGAAGGAAAAGGGAAGAGAACGGCGCCATCAAGATGCACGTGATCGGATATCAAGCCGCGAATGCCGTCCGTATCAACTGGCCGGTTGGGGTACCCTGTTAGCGTCCCATGTCCGGGTTTGAGGGCGTACCCTGTTGTACCCACTTCGGACGAAGAGATGAAAGATGTTGAACTATCAGCGAAAGAAGAAAGAGAGAGTTCAGTTTCAAAGGGCACGAAAGACCGGTAGTGGCAGTGTTGATGAGATTGCCACGTGAAGGACAGCCGGTTATGGGTAGAAGGTAACCGGTCCCCGACATCCCCGCATTCGGTTCACGCTCGTCGTAATATTAGCTGTAATACGCAACCTCGAGCTGAACTTCATTATCTCTTCTCTCTATTCTCCTTATTGTCTCTATAACTTATCAAAATGGTATCTCGTGCACCTCCTCCGCCTGTACCGGACGTGACCAAGATCTTCCATCCCGGCTTATTCAAGGGCAAGGTGGTACTTGCGACAGGAGGAGGGAGCGGTATCGTGATGGAGATGGTGAAGGCAATGGTAAGCACAGCGCCGCTCTCGTGTACTTGCCTATTCTGAAGCCTTGTTGCGCAGATGGAACTAGGTGCTGATGCGATCATCATCTCACGCTCGAAAGACAAGATCGAGGCTAGCGCTGTCCAATTGGCAAAAGAGACAGGCCAGAAGTGCTTCGGATTCGCTGCCGATGTACGGAACCCAGCTCAGCTAAAGGAAGCTGTGGAGAAGGGCGTGAAAGAGGCAGGAAGGATTGACTTCGTAATCTGCGGTGCGTATCTAAGCTGATACGGCACCAAGAATATATCGCTGACTGGTGGACTCAGGCGCTGGAGGCAACTTCTTGGCTCCTATTTCTAACATGTCCGAGAATGCGTTCAAGACAGTCATCGATATTGACACAGTGAGTCGTGAGAACTGTGTACCCACACACCCTGTATTCTCACGCTTTGCCCTAGCTTGGTACATACAATACAGTCAAGGCTACGATGGAGCATGTGAAAAAGACCCGTGGAGCCTACGTGCATGTCTCCGCGACTCTTCAGTACAAAGGTTGGCGGTCCCCTCCACTCGCCAGAGTAACAAACCGCTGATGACTCCTCAGGGCTGATCTTCCAAGCTCATGCATCAGCGGCGAAAGCCGCGGTCGATGCGCTTTCGCAGGTCATCGCCGTTGAGCTTGGACCCTTCGGCGTGCGCAGCAACATCGTCGCTCCTGGTGCAATCTCCGGCACGGTTGGCATGAACAAGCTGTCCAAGAAGGAGGGCGGGAAGGACCAGATGGGCGAGGCGATGCTCGGTCGATGGGGAGACAAGAGCGATATTGCTTGCATGTCTTGTTATCTGTTCAGCGACGCGGCCGCCTGGATTACAGGCCACAAGTTTGTAAGTTGATGCACACATTCGCGGAGACCAACCTGGCTGACAAAGCACAGGTTGTGGATGGCGGCGAGTATCATATGCCGCCGCAGATGACTTCTGGCCAGTTCCCGTATCCTCAGGCCGTGTTGGATCCCGCTTCTGTGGCAGGTATGATCAAAGCGCGGATGTAGCGTAGGACGGAAGTCATTATGTATTATTATAGCTCGATGCATCAGAAACGGAAACATGCTAGACATCAATGAAGATTTTCTGGACGCCCGTCCAGGGTCGACCGCTGAGACCCGCCTCCTCTCGCTCAGCCCAGTATTCAACGCGTCCGTCGCGTCGCTTGGGACGCCAAACGCGTTCGCCGCTGTCTTCGTCAATCTCGGCGGTGAACCACCGCGGTTCGTGCGGCGGCAATTCGCCGCGTTCTCGCGCACGACGCGCAGCACGCTGGAACTCTTCTTGTTCCTGCTTTAGCGTATTCGCTTCTTCGTATCGCCCTTCCTCAAACGCTCTCTGATCAGGGCGAAGGCGGCAGTCTGTGATTGGCAGCCACTTTTTCAGCAGGTTGGGATCCTTGGGGAGATCATTCAAGGTGATCGCAAATGGCGTGAGGTTGAATGGTGCCGGCGGTTTGGGCGTGTTGCGCCAAAGCAGGAAGTAGGACGTGTTCTGGGATGACGGGGATGTGGGGCCGTGCACGCTCACGTCTGGCTCGAGCTCTCCACCCGAGTCGGCGTGGCGCATGACAAGCTGACTGCTCCACCTGCCCGCGATCTCCCATTCAAGCTGGCCACGCGCATCGTACACCGCTCCCTTGATCTCGTACGCATCCTTCCCTCGCCATCCGCGAGGCTTGAACGTGAGGACGCACGTGTCCCCAGTGCGGTGGTTCACGACCCTCAGGTCGCCGTAGTGATCGATCGTCGGACTGCCGAGAATGAACCCAGACACATTGGTGATGACTTTCTTCCAAGAATAATGCTCGATGAGCTTCTTCTGCCCGTTGACCTCCTCCACCGGATACCCAGCCGGGTTCTCAACCTTATCGGGCGAAAGCTTGAGATCGGCGAACGCGGCCCCGGTCGGACGAATCTCGAACGACTTTCCCCTGCATAGCAACGTATTCAGTACGCACATCCAGGGTCCTGCCAAACAAGGCAGTATACGAAGCCAACATACATGAACTTGTTCTTCGCATCGACTTCGCCATAGTAGAGCCAATCAGGCGCTTCGCAGTAACACGCCGATATGGGAGGATGGTGCGACACCTGCTCAGAAAAGTAGCGATACTGTTTGTCCAGCCGCGCGTACTCGAACGTCTCGCTCTAGACCCCGAGAAAAATTAATCAGTGACGCGTCGCTTAGCGCTTGGGGGCACGAGGTCACGTACGAGCATAGGGTTGAATGGCTTTGCGATCCGGCCTATTGTGCTGGAGTAGTTGGAAGCTGCGAAGGCAGCGACAAAAGCGATGCGCTTGAGAGAATCTGATTCGCGCACAGCTGCGTCCACTGCGAGAAGCAAGAAAGCACGGATCAGCACATCCGATTCCTTATGCCAAAAGAAGGGAGAGAGGACGTACAGCACTCGGAATACTCCATATCCTCCGCCATGCGCTGCAGCATGCTAGTAGGCTCATTAAAGAACACAGGGAAAGAGATCTTCGTCAGATCCTTCCCGATACTATTCTTGAGCACAGCCCACAGACTAACAGGCGGCCGCTGGTCGTCGTCGATCGGCAGCTTCGTGCGCGGGTGTGCGTAGCCCGCATAGAGCGTCGGGTCGAGTAGAGCCGTACTGGAGGTGTAGGACGGCGGGGAAGAGGGCTTGGCGAGTGGGGAGGGGAGCGTGAGGGGTAAGAGACCAGAATCGATCGCGTCGAAGAACTCGTCGTCGTCGTCGTCTTCGTCTTCCAAGCTAGCACTCTTGGGTGCGACAGCACCTATAGCAGTAGCAGGAGGTGAAGCGAACTCGCCAGCAGTAGCAGGCGACGCCAGATCCAGCGTAAGCTGGCCAGCCTCAGGCGGAGCAGGCAACTCCTTATCGACCATACTCGCCACTGTCGGGCTTGCGACTATCTCCCCACCTCCAGCACCAGCGCCGGTGTCGACGAGGCTAGCCCGGAGATTGCGCATACTCCGCAGCCTTCTGCCAGCAAGGACGAGCTCCCGCTCCATTCGCTCGCTTTCCCCCACGACGCCGGCTAAGCTCTCTTCCCATAGCTTGCGCGCTTGGCGCTCGCGCTCCAGTTCAGAGAGGTAGTATTTCTCCCTTGTCCTCTGAGCAGTTTGCCACTCTTTCGCCAGCCCCTGCAGCGCGGCAAGAGCGGCGAGCAACGTCGCGCGCTGCTGTTGTTGCGCCTGCGCTGGCCCTGCTAGGGGGAGAGCGGCAAGAGCAGACCGGAGAGCGTCGAGTTGCGCGTTCAAGCTCTCAACTGTCAGCTCCCAATCCTCATTCGGCGGTCCTTTTTCTTCCTCATCTTCGTCCGCTTCGTCGTCGTCGTCGCCGGACCGGGAAACGTCCACTTCGCTCTCGCTTCCTGCTGGGACACCGCGTAGGCTGCCGCTCCCGCTCGGAGCTGTAAGTGCAATACTGGTGCCGCTGGCTGTACGGTGGACGTCCCCAGCTGTCCCCGCAGCCAGCCCCGAACCAGAACCGGAAGAGCCGGGAAGAACGGTAGTAGAGCCCGTCCGACTCCCACCAACCGACGAGCTTGGCGACCTTCCCAGTGCCTTCGACTTCCCGCCACTCGCACTTGCCACTGCGGGGCCGTCGGAGCCCGAGCCCGAGTGAGAGCGGGCCTTGCCGCTCATCCCGCTCAGCCTTGAGATAGACAGCGAGCGATGAAACCCTTTTCTTAGCACTTGCCCCGCACTCCCACTGTCTTCCGCTGCACCGCCTGTCGTCACAGATGGCGCCAAAGAGGTAGGCCTTAGAGAGTTCCGCTTAGATTCGGCCGCTCGAGCAGCATAATACTCCACATTCCTCCTCAACGCCTGCGCCCACCTGCCCACCTCGCCCACATGTTCTCCTCTCAAGAACCACCTCTGCCCCCCTCCTCCTCCTTGGGCAGCAGAGGAAGAGGCAGATGCGGACGCGGAGGTGGTGGATGGTGGACGGAGGATGAGCTCGAGCCGGAGTTTGTCGGAGGAGGAGGTTTTGAGCGTTAGGAGGGAGGTGTGGATCGACCCTCTGCAGGAGGTGGGGTAGTCTGCTTGGGTTCGGTAGTCTACCGTACAAATCACATCGCAATATTAGCACGGAATGTAGTGCGGAGGGAGAGGAAGGGGGGACGTACAGGAAAGCGTGCCGTCCTGCAACACAAAATAGCGCTGCGACCAGCCCTTTGCCACATTCGCATATTTGCTCTAATCCCCGCATCATCAGCCTCTGCCACACACCCACACCTTCTCAAGAGAAAGAAGAGCGAAGAAAGTAAGGACAAGGACGCACGAGATACCCTCTCAAATCCGGCGGCCTCCCCCCCTCCCCCCCTCCGTCAGGGGCAACAAGGCTCATATCCCGATTCGTATACTGTCTCAACAGCGCCCTCACACCTTCCCTCTCCCTCCCCGCCCCCCCGACGACATCTAACACTCCCTTTCCCCGGCTGTCGCGGGCGAATATGTCCGCTCCTCGGGTGACGGAGAGCTCGATTATTTGGAGGTGGGAACGACGCGCTGCTTCGTGCAGGATTGTTGTGCCCCTGTCGTTCGAGCTTTACATCAGCAACTTCTCGGACGGGGCGAGAGGAGAAGAGAGAGGATAGGGGGAGGAAGAAGGGGGACGTACGAGATCTGCACAGTCAGATCCAGCTGTGCTGCTCGGGGAGACTTCAACAGCTGCACAAGCCCAGCCAGAGGCGGAGAATTCGGCGGCAACCGTAGATACTCATTCAGTAACGTGAGATACCGTTCGTTCAGGTCTTGGACCGAATCTAGCCCATTCCCTCTTATCAGCCTCTTTGCACAGGCGCGAGAGGAAGCGAGAGAGGGAGAGAGGGAGAGAAGGGGGGTGACGCACCAGAAAGGATCTTCCTTATTTTTTCGTTCGCCGCTATCTCTGGTACGGTCCGACCTTGGCCGTCTCGCAGTGTGTCGTCGATCTCTTCTTGCTCTAGCAGCAGTCGAAGGACGTCTTCTCTCCCCAATTGGGCTGCTAGATGAAGGGGAGTCGTCCGCTGTGCGCCTGAAGGTGGGTACAGAGCATTTGGGGAGATTTGGCGGTGCGAGAGGAGGAGGTTGATCGTCTGGCCTACTCGCACACTTCTCGTCAGCCGGCGAGCAGGAAGAGAGAAGGTGAAGGGACGTACATGAGGCAACCCTTATCGCCGTATGAAGGATATACGCTGCCCGCTCCTCGACGCTCTTCGGAACTCCAGCAGCAGCAGAACCAGGACGCTCACCCTCCCCACTAGGCCTTCCCTTCCCCAAAGAGGTGGACGACCCATTCTGCCCCGCCGTCGGCGGCCTCCCGCCAGAGGAGGAGCCAAGCCCGGAGGACGAAGACGGTGATGCGGATGTCGAGGCCCGGCGGGTCTGTTGTGCGAGTTTTGTGAGTTCTGTCAGGAATGGTTGGAGTCGGGCTGGGTCGCCTGTTCTTGTATCAGCGACGCTCCTGCTCACAAATTGGCGTAGGAGAGGGGAGAGGGATGAGGGAGAAGGGGTGGAGGGAGGAGGGAGAGCGCGAACCTGATCTGAGAGCAGCAAGGAGGTTCAAATTCCATAGCGCGTCCGTCGCTTCCCCTTTACCGTGTCAGCACCTAAAGAGGAGAGTAGGGACAGGAGAGATGAGCGTACGTGGTTCCAGCTTGCTGAGCGTCGCCGTCGTTGAGGTCGATGCCGTTCGAGGTCGCGCAGGAGCTGCCATCGCACACTTGCTTAGTCCAGTATAGAGAGAAAGGCAATGAGCAGCCGGTGATGAGGAGGTGTGTATGCTGCAAGGTGCGAGCCTGCCTGTTTGCAGCCTTGTAGGCGCTCGAAGATTGGGGATTGTACAGTGTATGGTGCACGTTGACAGCGCAGTGCCCATACAAACGCGCGTCGGAGGCGAACAAAGGTCCGGGCTTTTCACATGCAACTGACGCCACGCGGGGTCGCCGCCACCAGATACTGTTTTCCTGGTGATGGTGACGGAGCAGGCGGCTACTGCAGGGAAGATGCGTTCACGGGTATCGATCCATTCACTGCGTACATCCCCAATCCTTGTTGAAGGACTCGAGAAAGGGGGTAAATCGTACTTCTACAATTCTCATGCAACATCGTTCTCTGAACAAAAAAAAAAGGAGGAAAGAGGAATGAAAGAGGAAAGTGAACAACAAGGGCAGTGTACTTGATGATGAACAAAGTGATGAGGAAACTGAGAATCATGGATCGGGTATTGGGCGTATATGTACACTCCACTGACTTACCGTTCGTAGCGGGGTTCTTGCCCTGAACGAGCCTCCCTGTGTATCTCCCGCTTGCGTGACGGGCAGCCTTCACTCAATGCCCCTGCTTGATGCTTGACACCGCGAATCCCCTCCATGTTGCGCACGTATCGTCGTTTCTGGAGCATCGTCATGACTGCAGGGCCCATAGCCCAGCAGGAGAAGGAGAGGTTCGCGCTAACCAACCTCAACCTCCTCCCACTGACTCTCCGCCCTCCCCCTACTCGGCCTCTCCACCCTCTCCCGCCCCATCCCCCCAGCTCTCGCACCCCCACCCGTGACCGACACAGCCCCATTCGTCTTCCCTCCCCTCCCTGCACCCGTAGCGGCGGACGCACGAGGCGTATCAAACTCCATCGACATGTTCAACTCCTCCGGAGGGGACATCTCTCCTTCTGCTGGCTCGTGCCTCGTCTGCTGATGGGTTGTGGAAGGTTGGGGGAGACGCTGGGGCGGTTTGGAGCGGGTTGGGTTGTCAGGGGCAGTAGGAGCCGTGGCGGAGGGCTTGGAAGTGTGCGATTTGTGCGGCTGGGGATGGGAATGGGAATGACTGTGATGATGCCTCGTTTGTGCTGGGGGCGAGATGGCGCTCACTCGTTCTCTGTGCTGCTCTCTGTGCTGCTCTGCTGCCGGCTGCTGCCTGGCGTTGCGGTCTTTCGACGGTGCTCTGGGCTTCGGCTCCGGCTGGCTGGAGGGTGCAGTCTTCTGCGCAAGGGGAGGAACGAGCGTCTTTGCCGTCTCCCTCTCCCTCTCCCTTTCCGACTGCGCAGCGCCAGCAGCACCAAAGCTCGTCCTCCTTGTCCCCGAGGGCGAAGGGTTCGGATCCAGCGGAAACGGAACCAGCACAGGCGTCTCGGCCCGTTCGTTACCCGTTGAGTTCGAGCTGCTCGTCGTCGTACTGCTCGTCGCTGCTGAGCTCCGTAGCCCGGGAGTCTGTTCCCATTCTTCGTCTAGCTCTGCATCTGCGTCTGCCGAGGTGGGGGACTGGACCTCTTCGTCTTGGCCTTCGTTCCCGATGAGGACTACTCCGCCCGAAGAAGATGGTTGTGGCATACGAGCATGTTGCGCTACTGTTGGAGTGGGCAGTTCACGATCCTCAGGTTCGGGCGAGGGCTCGTCGAACTCGTGGTCTACGCTCATCGAGTCACTCGAGATGCTCTCCATCCCGATATCGCTCATGTCGTCCGCGTCTTGCATTTCCCACGCTGCGGGTGCGTCGGCGATGGTGAAGATCGGCGCTTTCCCGTTCGCTTTTGCGAGCGCGTCCACGCGGGAGCGAAGGTCGCGCCATTCTTCTAGGTTGCGCACGATGAAGGCGCAGAGCATGGAGGGGTCCATACCGGAGATATGCATCTTCCGCACTTTGTCGCAGTGGAAGGTCTTCATTTCGGCATGGGAGAACTGGAGAGTTGGGTCGTATGGCTGGGAAGGATCGGTTTGGACACGCAGGGGAACGGCAGGGCGCGTGCTATGTGGGTCGAGATAAAAGCTGTGTACATGTCAATATCGCGAGTCATGTGCACAGAGCATACACGTACAGATGATCGCCCTGAGTACCCACAAAGTAATAGCTGCTGCTCGGCCTGCCACCGGCGATGCCGACCGTTTGTGGGAAGGTGAAGAGTGCCTTGATGCTGTCATAATACGTAGGGGTGACTCCGTCCAGACCGAGGCGCAATCCAATCAATATGAGCACCGCGCGATCGCCCCATTCTTCTTTCATCCGATTAGCCCGTTCTCGCGCATCACGATCGCGTGCATTCGACGAGCTAGACGTCGAGGGAGTGAGCGTTGGCGTATGAGATGCTGTGAAGACAGCTGTCTCGTGTATGATCTGGTCTGGCGGGACGACAACCCCGAGTCCACAGGACGGGAAGGCATTCACCAATTTCCTAATATCATGTCAGAGTTTATCGGGCGCAAATAGGTTAGGATACTCACTTTATGCTGCCTGCGGCAATACTCGGGCCAAACCAATGCCCCACATCCCTCCCCATTTCGGCTCCCGCTAGCGCAAGTCGATGCACCGAGAAGGGACATAGGACGCTCGGGTCGTCCAAGAACCATACCAATATCCTGACGTATGCCTCAAAGCGTTTCCGGTCGGTTTCCGGAGGTGGTAGGCTGGGTACAGGATAGTTGTTGACTTGAAGAGGAGGCGGTGGTAGGGGGGGAATGTGCAGTGAGATCAATGCGTTGGCTAGGACCATCTGCCCTGTTCGGAGCATGCAGCCCCAGCCAGTATCGGAAGTCAGCTCGGATCGGCCAGGGACCCAGGCCAGCCAGCGCCTGTTGGGAGACTCAGGTGCGGCAGGTGCAGTGGAAGGCGGAGATAGAACGGGAAGAGGGGTAGGGGGATCGATCGCACTGGGAGGTGGTAGAGGTGGATGCGAAGGTGGAATGGGCTTGAAGTGGGATCGGTAGGTGAGATAGATGAGGGAGGCGAAGGAGGCATGGAATGACGGAGGCCAAGGCGGCTGCTGAGCTGCTGGTTGTGCAGCACCAACAGAGCTTGGCGCAGCATACAAGCCGGAGTTCGAGTTTGTGGAGGAGAGGGAGTTATGTGAGGCGTGAGTGAGATTAGTGATATCTCGCTGAGGGGAGTTGGGGATGGGTATTGGCGTGGCGTGGGATTGTACAGGAGATTGTGAGGGCGATCGATCAGGCGTATGGATATCGCCATTGGTCGTCCAACCTGGGTACTGAGTGCCAAGCAGCCAAATTGGCATCTCGCTTCGGTCCGGGTTGGCATCACTGTCGAAGACATACCGGATCGCTCGCTCGATCGCTCCAGGAGCTTTGCCTGCCGAACCTTTCATAAATCCGGAGTGACGCTGGTTGCCCACAGCTGAGCTCGCTGCGGATTCAGGTTGTGAAGAGGATGGAGACGGCGCAGGGTAGCTACTCGGACCAGGCCCAGGATATGATGACTGGGAGGAGAGCGATTGGGCGCTGGTGTTCGGGGAAGGCGGCGTGAAGTGAGCCCCAAGCCACCCGGTGAAACGACCCGGTATGTCTGACAACCGATGGTGCAGCGCAGTCGAAGTGGAGATTATGCTGGCATTAGAGGGGAGAACTCCGCCAGCTGCGGCTGATGGGATGCCTGGGTCGAAGGAGGAGGGTGGCCTTGTAGACTGAAAGGAGTTGCGGGTACGATGACCAAAGATCTGCCCCGACTGTGGTGAAGTCGGGGTAGTCATGATCATTGGTGGGGATGACGAAGGGCTGGATCCAGACGGAGGAGGAGACGGCCCGTTCAGCGTCTCCCTGTCAGACGAAGCCGACGTCTTCGACTCGCTGTCCGAACCCCGCCCAAGCAGCCTCGAGCGCTTCTTCGTCAGCCCTCGACCGAGCTTCTTAGGCAGCCCGCTCCGAATCCCCGTCCCAGAGCCTTGAGATGCCGCATCGTTCGCCGTCGACGCACCAGGGGACAAAGCAACCGCTGGTATACTTGGGTCCAGATAGGTGGAAGTGGACCGTGACCTGTCACGACCTTGCTGGTTGCGTATGAATCTTGGTAGTTTGGTGTTAGGCTGCGAGGTCGACGAAGGAGGAGGTGGAGGAGGAGACGAGGACGACATGTATAGCAGATGATATATGCGTCCTCCTCGTCGTTTGTTGCTGCCAACAACGATGAGCTCGCTGTCGTCGACAGTGAGGGGCGCTGTGGTGGGATGACCGAGGCGCGGTTCGATGACGGGGAAGCCGCCGCGTTTGCTTCCGCCTAAGTATGTGATACCGCACCTTCGTTTCCTACCGTAGCTGAACGGGGTTCGTCGTTACTTCTATCTCCCTTCAATTTGCAGGCTATCGTCCCAGCTATAGCGAATATTCGAATAAGTCCTTAGGATAAGTCGCTGCAAGACCGCAGGGGTGACATAGCACTAGTCACCTTTGCAGCTCTAAGGCGCCCCTATCGGCTGCGCCTGACGCGTCCATCCTGTTCGCTGATTCTGCCGGTTGGACAATCGGTTGCATTCGGCATTCTCCGCTGGGATCGCTTTTCAATACCGCAACACTTTGACTTTGCACCTTGGTCACCTGGTTTCCCCAGGGAAATTTGCGTACGGACAACCCGGTCGTTGTTCCGTGATTCTTGCAACTGGATTCCGAAAAAGGGCTGCTGTACCTGAATACCCGGCTTCTCCAGCGCCTGGGACTCTGAGACCCTTCGCAGGGAGAAGCACCCCTGGAAGACTGTCGTGCTCCAGACTCGCCGCATTCCGATTACAACTCGGGACCCCGTTTCCACACTCTCTGCCAACATTTCGCCGAAATGGTAAATAAAGTAGGTTTTATAACCCTGCCGTTTCTTTGCTCAGTGATTCAACGATCCGGTGGAATATTCAAGCACCATTCCCGCTCCTTCCGCTGGAGGTTTACGTACGGCTCGCCGGCTTGATTCCTCGGTGAAGTGCTCAGTCCCGGAGGGTGCTCCGGGCATAAATGGAGCGCCTTATCATCGCTGCAGGAGCCCAAGCCAACATCCCTACACATCCCCAACCTGCATATTCGCTCCAAGAACGTTTCTCCTGAAGATGGTCGGTCCTACAATCCTCCCACCCGACGATGTTGCTCTGTTGGTGACAGCAGAGATCGATCCGCACCTCAGCAAGCAAATCGCATCCTTTGTCTGCCTTCTCGAGTATAACCTTGGGGGTCTTACGAGGAATGAGCAACTCAATCGATGGGTTCTGGTCGCGATCTGCGAGGACGGGACCCACATTCGTTTCAGCTTCGGTTACACGCCCCCAACTTGCGTCCAGTTCGATCCTGAAGAAGAAGATCCACTCCCTTTTGGCACGATCCTCGTAACGGTCATGTCGCGGCCGCTGGATTCCCACCCTCCCGCCCTCCCCGCCAATACACAGATTTTCTGCAAATTCGAATTGCAGAACGAGATGACCGTCGCGGCGTTCCTCTTTTATCTACGACATAACAACCTACACCGTTATCGTTTCACTCGCGACAGACGTGGTCGTATTCGAGGTCACCGGTACTGGCTGCATGCTATCGTCGCTGAGCTTGAGGATTCAGGCTACATCTACGAAAACGCACAGCTGGATGCCAAGTGCGTTCTACAGTTCATATGGTGGCAAGGGAGACGGCTGCTTCCAGTGAAACCCCTAGTCGCTGGTCATTTCCTGGGCTGGTAACTTCTGCTTTGTGTCCTTCCTAGCGTTCGAATGCTCATTGTGGTTCCAGATGAATGGCAGGAGTATTCGGGCTTGCTGGGGAGTTAGTAGGCTCTCATGTCGCTGCGACGCGTGAAGCTACTACCTTCTAGTTCACAATGAGTTGAAGAGACATCATGATTTCCTTGCCGTCACCTTTAGCCTACATAGCAATGTCGTGTATGAGACTGTAGCTAAGCCAAATGGGCTTAGAAGGAAATAACAACATTGGTTCGGTGAACGATGAGTGAATGAAATGTTCCACGAAAGACAAACGCGTGACCGGACGCGTCGACGTTGGACCCCTTTACATTGCATAAGGGACGCGTCGTGGTTGAGGTGTGACTGTGCCCTACGCCATCAGAACCACAGTAGCAACGCCGGTTGGAGATATTCACCATCCTTTGGTATGCCTGTGCCCACCAACAGAAGATACCCGCCTATTGCAGGCTACGAGCTGGGAAGTGTGATTGCTGGAGGCGGGTTTTCATGGTATGTCATCCTAGTTATGCAAGTCGCGTACCTCTCTGCTGATACGGCATACATTCCAGTGTATTCCGAGCCACAAATGCGGAACTCCGCGCATCAGCAGCTTGCAAGGTCGTCCTCATTACAACGCAGACTACACCGCAACAGCGAAAGGAGCTCGAGAAAGAGATCAAGGTCCACTCTATACTGAAGCATGAGAACGTGCTCGAGTTCTTGGCCGCTAGCGTTGTGGAGGAGAATGGAAAGACACGATGGGTACCGGGGTATTACATGTTGATGGAGCTTGCTGCTGGTGGAGATCTCTTCGATAAGATTGGTGCGTGAGTTGAGCGATCAGGACAAAACAGCCATTGACTTCTCGTGCAGCACCTGAAGTCGGAATCGAGCACGATATGGCGCAGCACTACTTCAATGAGCTCGTCTCGGGGTTATCGTTCATCCACTCTCAAGGAATATGTCATCGAGACCTCAAGCCCGAGAACCTGTTACTATCAGGAGCGGGAGTGTTGAAGGTTGCTGACTTCGGGTTATGTGCGGTGTGGAGACACAAGGGACAGGAGCGAAAACTAGCAGAGAGATGCGGCAGCTTGCCGTACGTCGCTCCGGAGGTGCGCGTTGACAGTTCCAAACATTCTTCAAAGTCTGATTCAGGTACAGCTTAGTTTACCTGATCCATATCGCGCCGAGCCGGTCGATGTATGGGGTGCAGGTGTGGTCCTTTTCACACTTCTGTTCGGCAGCACTCCGTGGGACGAGCCAACTATGCACAGCCCAGAATTCGCGGCATTCACGACGGGCGAGATCCTCAGCCAGGACCCATGGAATCGGATAAGCGGAGATGTGCTAGGTAAGCCTGACTTCGTTTTGGTTTGTAGCGCGAGATTGATCAGTATCCATCAGATTTGCTGCTTGGAATCTTGACTATCGACCCCAATCGGCGGCTAACACTGCCTCAAGTGCGAGCTCATCCTTGGTGCAACAGACCAAGCCAAGTTCCTCATCTCGGACCGACTGCTCTCGCTCAGCGTTTGACTCGGGGACTTCAAATGAACGGCGATATGGCGCTCGCAGAACCTGAGATGCAGGCTGAGGACGTGGATATGGATGAGGAAGACGGCGGTTTCGCCATGGGCGGTGCGAAGAGTCAATTCACGCAGAGTTTGATGCTTTTCGTATGTCTTCTACCATATTCTGTTGTTCCATGCTGACATCGTTATAGTCGCAAACCCAATCCGGCATGAAATACACCCCCAACCTAACAAGATTCTACGCCTCTATCTCCCCTTCCCAGCTGCTTACTCTAATTGCACAATACCTCGTCTCAATCGGCCAGCAAGTATCAGAAGATGTGCACGAGGACAAGCGGACATCAGGGGTAAGCATCATGATCCGAGGGAAGGACGCGCGAGGGCTCGTTATGGCAGGATGGGTCGAGGTTGAGGAGTTCATCAGGGACGGTATGAGGGGCAGTCGGTGCGTGTTCCGACGCGATAAGGGTAACCCCCTGAGCTGGAGAACCCTTTGGAAGAGCGTGGTGAACTGCCCAACGGTAGAACCGCACGTGCTCAAAAGACGTTGAAGTCAAACCGCTTGTTATCCTATCCCGTGTTTGCACTTTGTTTTCTTCGTATTCTTGTTTGAATATAATCGTATTTGGCCCAAGCGTGTTACAGTTCTCTGCTTTGAATAACATAAACCAGGTGGTCGCGACTGGCAATCCACGCGCGGGTCACAAGGGATACAACAACAATAATGATCAATTAATGCCCGTGAATCGGTGTCCCAGCACCACGGCCCAATCGATAGCTACGGTAGCAAACAGCATATAGCAGACTAGCAAGACAACAAGACGAACTCGAACCAGATTAGATGCAGCGACTAGCGCTGCAAAACAGATTACAGTACCGTCCGATCCGGCGCAGCCTGGATAACATGACAAGAACAAGTCCGTGTGTGTGAGCGCATGGAACGAGAAAGACGAGTCCATGGAAGGCTTGTTGCGAGAGTTTCAGACACCATCCCTCTTGCGACGGCGCATCCCGGCCATGGCCCAGGGGTACGTCTGCTCATGATCGCAATACTGGTGCCGGTGGGTCTCGCACCCGTAGCACTGGTACACAATTCAGTTTCCGATTGTAACTCAGGGTCGATAGACTCACCGCATAGAAGGATCCAGGTACTACCGGTGCTTCACCGATGACCGCACCCCGCCACCATTTCTTGTGGATGACCTCATCGACAGATTCCAAGCTTCCGTTGTCGAGGATGTTGGCGGCTTCGAGGTGGAAGACCGCACAGCGAAGCCAGTGTCGGGCACCTCGACCGTTGTTGGTGAAGCTGAACTGGTGAACTCCGTTGGTAATGAGGGTGTGGAGGATGTCCATGACGATGAGGTGCGGATCTTGCATGCGAAGCACCAGCCAGAAGAGCTCGCGAGGGTTCGGGGTGTTGCGACAGAGATGGGCAGGGGCCGAGTCGACCTTGACGAAGGCGAGAGGGAAAACTGAAGGAGTGACTTCGAGCCGCAAACGAACGCCGTTCGCGAGCACAAGAACAAGGAACCAGTGGTTGGGGTTGGACGGATGGGGCATGTGGGCGGCGGAGGTCGACAACGGCACATACTCAGAACAGAGGAGTATGCCGGTGCAGCCGATGTTCAGATTGCTGAAGACGAGTTGGGCAGGAGTGAACCGCATCGTCTGCCATAGCGCTTTGACATCTTGCATGTCGATGTAGCCCATTTTGGAGGAGATAGGACATTTTGGCGGCCGTGTCCGTATGGCCTTTATACCGTGAGATTCCATGAATGATGGTGAGAGGCTGAGTGGACGTCGATGACTTGTCTTTGCGATTGCGAGGGAGGGAGTCGAGATCAGTCACAGCTTGCTCGTACCAGCACCTTTTGGGGTGCGAGTGCAGCCCAAGGCAGCATTTTTGAAGGCCATTATTCAGCCACAGATCGAGGGTAGCCACCAGCGCCTTCCGCGGAAACGCAGCTTAACTCGTGTGAGCCTCGCGGTTCTGTGCCCGTTGCAAGCAAAAGTATGGTCGATGGCGAGCAAGACAAGACGAGCCTGGACCTCAAACGAACGCTGCGCAAGCTCCGGGATTCTGCAGTGCCATGTTCGGGATTCTGATAAAGAGCTAGTTCGCCCATTCGCCGGAGGTGAGGCTGCCAGGTAGACATCATGAGGTATGAACCTGCAAAAAGCATGGAGGAGCGCCGGTAGGAGGCTGTTCATCTTCGGCCTCACCCGTTTCTTCTGTAGTTGCCTCCGTTTACGCGTCATGGCCGCCAACATGCAACGCGTCGAATGCCCCGCTGTCACTCGACCTCGAGTTTTCGCTTTGCCTCACCTGTAAAGGATGTTATATCCCTTGCCAGGCTGGACGCCTTTACCAGTCCCGAAGATCCGGGTTCCCGTCAGACGTGTTCTGACTTTGTCTTCGATCGCCCCTGACGAACACGTGTTCTCCAGGTTTGTCTGGATGCATCGTACAGAACCTTCCAGGATCTTGGCAAGGCGCAGTTCTTGGATTCTAGTCGGGGTACTCCTGATGCGCTCCCGCAGCATGGACAGAATGACTTGGACACTCTCATTCTCGTAGGCAACCCGACTGGCGCGTTGTCTTCTCAAGGACGACGTACGTTCTGCTGGAGTCATGCTTCTTCCATCAACTGCGCACACGATGACCGAGGGCTCGCCGGCGGTATCTGCGCTCGTGCATCTCGGGCGAGGCCACCTTACCGTTATTCGCCCAACCCATTACCCGTTATAGGATACTCTGGCTTAGCTGAGACACCATCGTGCGTTCTTATCACCTGCTGGGCGCTTATTGAATCGCTGGATATCAAGTTATCCACCGATGCGAGTGACCTGGCTCAAAACGAGGAAGCGCACTGGGGACACATCTTGGTCTGCTACCGTTCTTTCTCACCACTCATGGCCGAAATGCCTTTATTCCAACCAATCATGTTGAGATTCAGAATGTCGCACATCACCATACAACCCAGAAGAGAATAAGCGCCGGAATAAATATGGCCCCGTTCTTACAATATGTAGGTGTTGCTCGGAGCCTTCGGTTGATGGGCAGTCATACCCGAAGCCGTCATGAGGAGACATTGTAGTTGTTACTGTCTTCCGCAGGCCATGGTGATGTACGTAACCAGAAACCGGTCCTTTACCTCCTCGGAGGCCTGAGGGATGGTTCCCACAAGCTATACTAAGCTCGTTGGCGGTATAGAGCCCAGGCAAGGGGAGACGAAGCGTCCGTTCCGCGGGATTCCGCCTGCCACACCAGGATCCGAAGTGACACATCGTCACAAGTCTCCAAGTTATCGTCTAATTTTGTTGCACCCTCATTCGTCGATTCTCTTGCAAGGACGATTATGGTGTTTTCGACTCGTTCTTATGGCTGGCGCAAATGACTGGGACAACAATGACATTGATTTACTTCGACTACGCTTCCTACCTTGTTCAGATTGTTCGACACGACAGACCGCCCCACTCCTCCAATGCAACGGAGGGGCAAACAACAGAAGAACCATGAGGAACAACGTTATCGGCACAGAAAATTGTGGCAGAGAGAATGATGACGTCTGGAGAGACTCTGGGCGGACGGGCAGCTAGGCCTCGGTCTCCGAATCGGGCTCTGCGAGATGTTGTCAGAAACGATAGGAAGATTCGTGAGGGAGTACACACCGTCGGGAGCGTAGAAGCTTCCATGGACAAGCTCGACAGGGGTTTCAGAGTGTTGTGAGTAGTGGGCGGAAAGCAAGGATTCGTGAATCTGGTCCCAGTCGCCTGCCTGGAGGAAGCCTTCGGTCGACAGGTCGGCCAGGGCGGTGAGGACCCACTGGCGATGACCGCGGCCCTTTGGGCCGAACTTGAAACGGTGGCGACCTTTAGCGACGAGCAGATTGATGATCCCCGAGATCGATGTTGACTTTATGATAGGGAACAACATCGTTACCCCACAGTAGGGGTTCGAGTGGGACGAGGGTCTGTCTGTCCTGCAGACGAGCATTCCTTTGCTGCTCCGAGTGCTCTTGGGGACGCAGTCGATAATAACGCCCACATCTTCTTCCGCACAAGCCACGATGTACCATTTGTTTGGCGAGTGTTCTCCCACAAAGGGAGGAATGCCCCACAAACAGTAGACGATCAACCACCAGCATTTGAGAGGGAGTAGGGCGTGGACACCCTCGCCGTAGTGGACATCAGGAGCAACCATGTCGGAGAGACTTTCAGCGGGGAGTTAATGTGTTGGAGGCGAGAGTCAATGCGCGAGACAGAGACGGAGGCGACTTCGGTTCATGTGAACCACCCATCTTATAGCCAACGGGAACGCCCATTGTCGACAAGACCCGATCGAGCTATCTTCACAATGGGGGGGGGGGGAGACAGACCCATTAGTTTCCGACATGTACGGCGAAGACGGGACACTCGGATTGTCGCCTGTCCTAGATTGCTGGCATAAATCCGTTCTCGTGTAGAATGGGGCCAGAAGACGGACGTGAGTGAGGGTGGGACCAGACGGTTCTTGGTAGACCCGACGAGCAAAGAACTTGTTTCCATCATCGTAGCGAAATGCGAGGTTTCCTACAGGCTGGAAGGGTCGGCCTCATTGCAGGGAAAGATTTGTGATACTTGAAGGATGTGTTCTTGATCATGTGGGCCGACCCCTCGCCGTCGTACTGTTTATTGCCGTAGCCTGGGCGCAACCGTTGGTCACAGGGCTTCTTTCACCCTTGATGGCACCCTCGAGCACTATGGGAGAACCCGTCCCACAGACGGAGTTCATTCATGGCGGAAATGTTGAGCAGACCAACCAGCGGAATTAGCGGAAAGAGAGACGAGAGCTACCCAGACTCGGAGCTCGTAACCATAAGCATCGGCTCTTTCGGCGATATTCACGGGCGTCACCCAAGGAATAGTTCCGCTTCTTCACAGCCACTCCCATATCAAATCGCGATCGGGAACTTGCCGTCCGCCGTTGTCCTCTTACTCAGTGCTGGCGGTAGTAGGTTGCGGAGCGGCGTATTGTCCTCCTCGACAGACGAATGTAGGCTATCACAGTCCTGCCGCATCCATCTTGCATCGTTTCTGTCCTGCGTTCCTGCGACCTTTCTGTGGAGGGAGCAACGGACGTTCGCAGCGCTGACTCGTGCGTCCGAGAAGACGGTCGCCAACCCTGAGACACGACGGCCCGTCCTGACGACTTCGTTCGAACATCACCCTCCTGTCGTTTTCGGAGGTTCATCGGACCAGCATCATCTGCGGACGAATCCATCTACGGAAGATCTGCGAGACCCATGTTCCGGAAGCTCGACGCATTGACACTACCCCTGCGACTCGTGTCCGCGTTGTTTTCATGCTTGCCTTGAACTTATCTCAGCGAATTCATGTGGGTAAGGTCATCTATCAGATAGCATACCAAGGCTTGTACTCACGTGGGCTTATAGCCCGCGTGAGTACAAGCCTTGGTATGCTATGAGTATCCATAATTCTGTAAAGAAAGTGTTGTATATTATAGTCTATCGAAAAAGACAACAATTGATCTTATCAACATATTATTATCGGATATTGAACTTATATTCGAAATATTAAATCAAGCTCCCTGTGGAAATTACTTTACACAAATCACCGGATAAAGTGTCATGCAGCACACTCCTTGTTCTTCCAATCTTCCTAAGAGTTCCTCTAAGCGAACACATTTTGATGCCGACGGATCAAACTATCAATCAAGGGTTCTTTCCTATCATGAAGTCAGGAGAAAATTGCTCTATTGACCCCTCTGCGGAGGCGTTGTTGCTACAATGACCCCGGAGGCAGATTTTGCTAATCTAACCCCTAGGGTCCGGTTATGTAGCAGTGTTAAGGGGCACTTGCCCGTGTATTAGTGTAATCAAAATAGCCTATAGCATCATTACGGCTTAGAGATACTTATTTAACTAATTAAAATGGATTAGAGATGTGCCCAAACCGCTAATAAAAGGGAGATACCTGAGATAGTGAACTTAACATGGGGTCGTTGAGGGGTTTATTTTTAAAATATAAGTCGGGGGGCAGCACTCAGTTGTAAGATACAACATTGGGCTTATATCCCAACCTGAAGTCCCTGCCACAAGGTAACAACTGATTGCTTACATTTATTGGTCGGTCTATTTAGGAATATTTAGCTATTTTTGTACTTGGAGTGCCTATTTTTTGTGTATTTACTGTCGCTAATATTGGTGTTAAGATAGTTAGCACCAGGACCCTAGGGGTTAGATTAGCAAAATCCGCCTCCGGGGTCATTGTAGCAACAACGCCTCCGCAGAGGGGTCAATAGAGCAATTTTCTCTGAAGTCAGTACTCTTTCGGCACGGTGCCGAAAGAGTACTGATTTCATGATAGTCTGTATTCAGTAGTAGGCAGCAGAAATGAGTGATCTGAACGATATGCCAAGATCTTCCTCAGCAGAACCATGGAGACCTTTCTGCTCAGAAGATCTCCGTCCATGTCTTCTCTTACAACGATTGGAAATGACCATTCCGACCAATGCCTCACAGAAACTGTTGACTAATTTCCTGTGGTTGCCAGGACGGGCTTGGAAAGAACTGTATCCCCGCATTGTAGCCGTAGCAACGGCGAGGGGGAACGGGATGCACGGTGCACGGTGTCGGAGTTGTCTGCAGTAGGAATCCTCGCAATGTGCTTCGGCGACCATGCGTTCGTGAGAATCAGCTGACAGTGTCCATTGCGACACCATTCGGACGGCATACAGCCTACCCAGAACAGGTCAGAAGTTTATCTTCTCAGCTTGTCACACATCAAGCCGGAGCGCACCGGTCATCCCCGCCGTTTCCGAATCTCGGTTTCATCCCCCGCTCGGTGGGAATCTGTCATTAATTGCGAACTATGAAAATCTCGCATACTGGCCACATCAGGGGTCCCTCTCTCCCAAGAACGCAATCGGGCGCCGACCATTTCGGACACGACCCCTCCTCCCAGACCCAAAACCCGGTCCGGCTCTCGAGTCGACGACGTGCCGCTCCAGCCTCACCCTCCTCCTCACTTGCTTAGCTTCTTTTCGGTGAAGAGCACATGACGCTTGGCTGCGACGTGGGAGATAAGCGGCCATATGGTGCTGAACGAGATGTGAAGGCCTCACCTTTAGGGTCGTACTTGATTTGGGAGAGCTTCGCGGATGTTCGAGGACGTGAGCGGACGTAGAAGTATCCCGTCTCCGCCGTGCTAACGAGCTTCACCAGTAACGTCCTATATACAGAGGGCATGTCAGAAAGGCAATAGATAGTACCGATAAGGATGGATGCTGCGTACCGTGCTTTTGCTTTCGCCATTGCAGTATGACCAGACGGGTTGTCGAGGTCGAGGAGATGGTCGTTGGGCGCAAATGAGTGAGGGACCCTATCGGACATATTGTGCCGTCATAACTCCGTAAACGCGCTCCGTACCAAATTTGTGAGGACGACGAGCTCGAGTTGAAGGCAGCGACCGCGATATTCTCTCCACGAAAACGCCTTAGACCTGCTCTTGTTGTGCTGGAACCAACTTCGTACTGATATATTGCGCCGTGTCTACTACTACTTTTCGACGAGGTCCACCTTCCTTAGGTCGACACCGCTCGACACTCATATGCCCATCCTCCATGTCCCACCATTCCCCTTCCCGCCGAGTCCGCCATCATGGTACGCCGGCCACATGGCGGCGTTCATCAACGCCCTACCAAAGATCCTGTCGAACACGTCAATAGTGCTAGAAGCACGTGATGCCCGACTGCCGTTGACTTCTGTCAACCCGGCATTCGAGCACGCTTTGCAGAGGTACTGGATGAATGCGGAACTTGAGGGGAAGGAGAGGATCATCGTGTATACGAAGAGGGATCTGGCGGACAGGAGATACGAGGAGGTGAGTGCCAACCCTGTTCTTTCTGCTCACAATTGCTGACCTACGAGGTAGCCCTTGACGAAGGCTTTCGAGAAATACGCCGGCCAGAAACTGCTCTTCGCGGACACTGGCAAGCCCGGCGACGTCAAAAGGATCATGTCGACTATTGCAGGTTCGTATATGCACATACACCGCTACGGCGTACTGACGCAGGCTAGGTATGGCCAAGAAGCACGAAGAAGTGCATCGTCGAGCCGAGCTTCTGGTCGTCGGCATGCCAAACGTGGGCAAATCTACACTCTTGAACGCGTTGCGCAATAGCGGCATCTCAAAGGGTATGTTTGTCTACCCATGCTCTCTTGTCAGGTACTCACTCGCATGCAGGCAAAGCTTTCCGCACGAGCGCTACAGCCGGACTCACCCGCAAGTTCACAAGCCACGTCAAGATCCACGAAGAGCCCGATATCTACGTGAGCGACACGCCGGGCGTGATGGTCCCATATCTTGGGCGAGGAACCGCAGGCTCAGAAAAGGGCATGAAGTTAGCCGTAACCGGTACGTATATGCGCTCCTTTTGTGCATGTATGCGCGCTAACTGGTTGTAGCTGGGATTAAGGAAAACCTGTACGATCCGCAGATGCTTGCTGCATATCTTCTCCATCTCCTACCGATCACGACCAAGCTCCCATTCAGCATCCCACATCCGTATCAAGCGCTCCTTTCAGGAGACTTCAACCCGTACGAGATCCCCGCGGGCCAACAGCGTCCGCCAAATTTCCTCGAAGCGCTCGCTTCCCGACTCGGTAGGTTGGAGAAGGGCGGTATACCCGATACGGCAGCTGCGTCGGTTTGGCTGCTCGACTGGTTCCGGAAGGGCGGGGCCGGGAGGTGGACAAGTGACTTTGAAGAGCTTGGAGGGCTGGAGGGGGTTGACCAGGGAGTGCGGAGGTGGGTAGAGGGTGGGATGGGCGTTATTGGCGAGGAAGGGGGGAGTCAGAACCAGGAGAAGAAGAAGCGGTTGGCGGAGCGCAGGCAGAAGAGGCTGGAAAGGTGGAAGAAGATGCATGGCGCGAAGGCTGTCGCGAGTTGACGGCTTTACGCCTTCACAAGTCAATTCGTCTACCACCTACGTGGTTCGACAGAGTGGTTTTGGTCACCATGATCATTCCACGCCGTTTCGCCTTGGCACAAGCGTGACCAGCGCCTGCTGTCGGGCCGAGTCACATCAGGCAAAGATGGCTGCCTGCACTTCGACATGGCACATATCGCGCTTGGAACTCCAGGCACGCCGAAATCTCGCAGTCATGTCGGTCGACTCTATGACTCGTACTTGAGGATGCCGCTCGCAGCCCAGCGACGAGCTGCCTACTCCTATCTTACCGATACTCGCTAACATCTCACGTCCAACGAGCACTAAGATATACCTGTAGCACCCCTTCAATGTAACAAATCCACATGAATGTCATTAACCTTCCTCAAGGAAGGAGCATAACCAGAACATGAGCCGAGAACACAGAACAAAAGCACAGGAGAGGACAAGGTACGAGAAACGCGTCAGAAGCGTGAAGAGCGTGAAAGAGCAAAATGGATGTGTGGATGTGTGGATGTATGGGTGTATGAAGGGTGAGATGTGTGTGTGATGGAGTGAGATGCATGAGTACGATGGAGATGCATGGGCATGATAGTGGCAGTCGTGATGGTTGGAAAACTGACTCGGAAGTGAATGGTGGACGCAGGAAGATAGATCCTAAACAGGACTAGCAACCTGAACGGGCCTTTGCGGCGCCTTGCTCGACGGATCGGGTTCAAGCGGCTACTGTCGGAACCGGCACTCCTTGCTCGTCGTCGGTAGGTGATTTCTCCGACCCTCCAGGCGCCTCAGACGTGGCAGAAGCAGCCGATACGCCGGAAGCGCCCGTATTCACCCTACTCAACCCCCCCTCTCCCTCATGCTCCCCCACCTCCGAATACACACTCTCAGTCCTCCCCTTCCCTCCCCTTCCCTCCCTCTCCTCTTCTTTCACCACCACTGCCTCCTTCCCCGCACTATCAACCGACTTGGGGGCCTCCGCCCCTGTGGTCACCACACTCTCACCCGCAGCCTTCCTAGGCTCCAGCGTCGACCCACTAGCGGGCGGAGACCCGCTCTCCGGACTAGCCGACAACGGCCCGGGCAGCTCCACCTCCTCTCCGCCCTCAGCACCTTCGGCACCTTCGGCACCTTCAGCACCAACATCATCCCTACTCAACACATCCAGCGCGAGCGGACTAGGCTGCGTAGGCGTATGCGAATGACTCGTCCTTCTCAGGCTGGAGATCGAGTCCCTTCGCTGAGCCAGTTTTCGGGCTGGGTTGGTGGGGATCGGGTCGGGGCGATCTCGGTCGGGACGCTTGACGGGGTATGGGGGTGGAGGGGGAGGAGGGGGGATGGGGGGGTATTGAGAGGGGTGCGGGGAGCTGTTTGGAGAGGGCAGAGGGAGAGGAAGAGGGAGAGGGAGGGAATGGAGCGAGGGAGGGGAAGAGGGGTCGTAGAGGGATGCGGAGGCGCTTGACGAGCTCGAGATGCTCGTCGCTGTTGGTCGGCGGTGGTGGTTGTGCGTGCTTGGGGCGCTAGCAGTTGTACCTCCATTCCCATTGCCGTTTCCATTTCCGTTGCTGTTGGAATTCGGAATGCCAGGACCAAGACTGTTAGGCGTTACAGCAGGCGGCGAGGCCCCCGGACTCCCTCCCCCATTCGAGGACCCAACCTGCGTAGCGAGCGGCAACGGGCCAGGGAAAGCCGAAGGCAAGGGCAGCGGCAGAGTAAGCCCAGGATCAGGCGTCTTCCGTCCGCTGTTTCCCCTCTCCAGCCCTCCGTTCCCAGCCGCACCCGGACCCGCGCCTACACCATAGCCGTTGCCGGAATAAGAATATCCAACAGGCGCACTATCTCTCCCTCCTCCCCCTCCCCCTCCCCTCCCGCCTCCGCCAGACGGCTGCCGCCCAGAAGGCGCCACGGGCGCGCTCCACGCTCCGCTACTCAACCAACTAGCAGCATCAAACCCAAAGCTGCTCGCTACGCTCGTCGGTCTCGTCGGCATCTCGCTCCCCGAATCTTCCCACCCTCTACTCCCCAGCCCTAAGTGACTGACACTGCCCCCGTCGCCGGCTGCTGCGCCCGGGCCGTACCCCACAAAACTCGCCCCTGAGAACCCGGCGATAGATGCCCCTGAGCCCGAGAGGGCGGACAGCTCGAGCAGGAGCTCGCGGTTTTCAGCTTTGATCGTCTCGACGAACTTTTCACTGATCATCAGTTCGAGCTGGACCGCGTCGAGGTCTCGTTGCGTGCTAGCGAGGGTGGTACGGAGGTCGTCAGCTTCGTGGAGGACGGCGGCGTGCGAGGCTTGAAGCGCTGAGAGGGTCTCTTCGAGCGACCTAATCCGAGCGAGTGCGGATGGTGGGTAGGGGGGTTCGTGCGAGCTGCCGGATGTTGAGGGCGAGAGGGAGGAGGAATCGCATTGCACGCCTTCGTCGACGTAGAATTTGTCCCTTTCGCGCTCGAGACGGTCGTCGGCTCTCCGGCTGCCGGCTGTGGCAGGCCGACTAGCACTCCCGCCCACGGGACCAGGTCGGATCGTATCGCTCCCCCTCTTCCTAATGCTCGGACTTGGCCGATACGTGCTCGTCTCCCCATCCGAGCCCGCGGCAGAGGGGGAAAGAGGGTGAAGGTCTTCGTCCTCCTCATCCTGGGAGAAAGAGAGCGGGTGAGGCTGGCTGTGGGACAGGGAGTGCGGAGATAGCGGGGTGTGAGGGTGGATATGGATCCTGGGTAGGGTCGGTGTAGGCGTAGAAGGTTCGGAGGATGTATGAGCTGTACTCTACACAATACGGTCAGCATATATGCGCCTTCCTGATGCAAGGAAGACATACCTGGTAAGCAGTATCCAACCCCTTCAAACTAACCTTCCTCGCCGCCCCTCCATTCCCCTCCCTCGCGCTCAGAAACGCATCCCCGCCCTCCTGCCCCTGCGCAGCAGCAGGCGAGTCGGGCGAAGAGAACTTGTCACCCTTCGGCGAGCGCAGGAAAGCGTGTTTCACGCGCGTGAACAGGCGGAGAGATTTGCCGTCTTTTGGTTCCTTTTGGTCTTTTTCTTTGGGGTTGTGGGAGTCGTTGCTGGGGATGGCGGAGAGGGCGGAGGGGTAGGTCTGGGAGTGGGGCATTTTGGTGAGTGGTGGGCCGAGCGATGGAGGCGATTTTGTGGGTTATGGTCGACGGCTATGCGTAGAAGATACGCAGGCGTGGGACGCGATGAGGTCGAGTACGATCAATCGTGAGGTCGACGCCTAGTCGCTAGTAGGTTGCTAGTCCGAGTTGAAGTTGAACAGAAGCAGAGATCCACGTCGCGCGGGTATATAGAAACCCCTCCTGACAAAAAGCGGCACCTCACCACTTCTAGTCAATAAGCGGTCGTGCGGCTACTGCAGCTCCAATCAACAGCTCTTTCGCATGCTGGCCTTGGTCGGGTCGTTGGTCGTTATATTGTCGTCAGCAAGACAGTACGTCGCCAAGCTGCTGGAGAGCACAGCTGCGATATGACGAGGTGGGGAGATGAGTTGACGAGCTGAAGAGAGCTACGCTACCGCTCTGCGGGCAGAGGGAGGGTTGATCGAGTTTTGATCGGCTCGTGAGCCGAGTGACTGAACGAGGCGAACCGCTACCGACTCTATCGACCAGCTGACCCCTTCACGGGCAAGAGAAGGGATGTCGACGATGCGGGGCAGAAGGCGGGCGGTAGGCGAAGATGAGGAAGGAGGGAAGCGTGCGTTGTGGGAGTCGTAGGGGTACGCTGAGGGTGTGTGTGAGACGCGTGTTTTTCGTCCCCCTTCGTTGGTGGGTGAGTTCCGCGCGGAGTGATCGGTTGAATGAGTCTGTGGTGACGAGTCTGAGAGGACGAGGCTAAGGATAGCAGCTTGGGCTGTCACGAGAAGGGTGTTGTAAGCTCGAGAGAGAAGGTAACCTTCCCTCCCAGCACGTCCCACCGTCACCGTATCCTACTCGCACTGGCTGAGAAGAGGAGGAGGAGGACAAGAGATGCCGAGAGGAGCCGTGGCAGTCTCTGTGTCTCAGCAGGAGAGCTATTCAGGGGACTGGCCTGGCCCAAATGACGGGGGTGGATGACGAGCCCCCGATTCCGCGGGAATGAAATGGGCGGGAAATGGGCACATTACGACCCCTGGCCGAGACGCGCTAGGCCAGAAATGGGTTGGAACGTGCATCGCGTCCTATTGGTGTTCGCATCTGCTGCTAAAACGAGATTGTTGGGCGATTGATGAACTAATGGTTTGTATTACTATGGTGGCTAGTCATACCGCACTGGTGGACTGCGCTGATGGGCTGCGCTGGTTAGGTGATGTACAGTTCGAGGCGTAATGTCGTACGCGTCCTCCCCATCAACGGGCCGTTTACGTACGCGTTGTCATTTATCCCATCACTCCTGTGTTGCAGAAGTAGTATCCGCCTGGGCAACACGTCAACTGAAAGGGAGTAGCTCGACGGCTGAGCATGTCGTGTTCTTATCGGTATAATTTGTAAATGTTCCAGTAGGAACAGAATGGAATCCGCTGCTGTTGGCTTCGAAGCAGTGGACTTCGTGCGAAAGACCATCAAAAACGCGTCTCAAAACGCCAGGCGGAACCCATTCACCGCTTTCTAATTTTGAGAGGACACTGTCAGCAACGACAAGACTGATGGAGAGCTGGTTTGCTGGATGTGATGGAGCATTTTGGGCATCGATGTGCGCTTCGACTTGAACACACTGTTCCACACTTCCGCAAGTAGCGGATTCTTGCTTCATCTGACGGTTTCCCTCTCTTTTCTCCTTTCCGTTTTCGATTCCTTTTCCCTACTCTTTGACGAATGATATCCCTGGAGTTGGTGTGCTCGATGTCAACCCCAACGACGTCGACGCGGTAGCTGGACCTTCGCGCATGAGCGCGTCTCCGACCCTCTCTTGTCGACCGACGGTTCCCACGCAAGCCAGTCAGATTGCCAACCCCCCACCCACATCCTTCACCACCCACCCCACCCTCCCCCAACGGCTAATAATATCTACACCCTCCTCCCACCAATCCCTACAAGCCAGACGAACGGGCAGCCCTCAGCGAATGAATACAAAAGAGGGCACTAACGCCTACGCTGAGTTCAGGCTCATCGATCTCCCGCTGCTTTGCACCCCGCGTCCGGGACCGCGTCAACTCTCGTCCATACCCTCTCAAGGAGCACAACGTTCATCCAGGAATGGAGAAGTACAAGTACCCCGCACCTCCGCCCTCTGCCTCTGCTTTCCAGCCTCCCTGAACCGACCCCGCTCCTCGTACCTTCGTCCTAAGCTAAGCTAAGTTGAGAGAGAGAAAGCGCGATGGCAGCAACAGACAAACCCCAAGTCACGTACCACCGGCTAGGCAAGAGCGGCCTACGCGTGTCCAACCCCATCCTGGGATGCATGTCCTTCGGCCCCGAAGAGTGGGGTGTACGTCCCCTCCCTCCTCCCCCCCCTCCTTCCCTCTTCCCTGTTTTCTATGAGGTTGTGTGCAAGCGACAGGAGCTGATGAGGGTGTGCGGTAGAAATGGGTCATTAATGAGGATAAGGCGCTGCCTTTGTTGAAGGCGGCTTGGGATAGGGGCGTCACGAGTTGGGACACTGCGAACGTACGCTCTCTTTCCCGCCCTGGGGTGTGCTTGCACTGAGAGAGGCATTGCAGATCTACAGCAACGGCGAAAGCGAGCGCATCATCGCCAAAGCTCTCAAGAAGGTGCGTCCTCCCATCCCATCCTCTTCGTTGCGAGCGCTAGGTGTAGATGTTGACCAAAGGGGGCAGTACAACATCCCTCGCTCCAAAGTAGTAATCATGACCAAATGCTATTTCCTCGTCGGCGACACCCCCGGCCAACACACGCTGTTCAACCCCGAGCTCCAGAACCAGCGGGACTACGTGAACCAAGCCGGTCTTTCCCGCTCTGCAATATTCAACCAAGTCGAAGCCTCGCTCGCAAGGCTCGAGACGGAGTATATCGACCTCCTGCAGATTCATCGTGCGGATCCGAATACCCCTGCGGAGGAGACGATGTGCGCCTTGAACGACTTGGTCAGGGCGGGGAAAGTGCGGTATATTGGCGCGTCGACGATGTGGGCGTGGCAGTTGGCCGAATACAATAATGTGGCGGAGAGGAATGGATGGACGAAGTTCGTGAGTATGCAGAGCCAGTATTCGCTGCTTTATAGGGAGGAGGAGAGGGAGATGAACGCGTACTGTAATTATCATGGGTTGGGGTTGATCCCTTGGGGACCTGTGGCGAATGGGTGCGCATGTACTTTCTTTATTCTGATATTTGGCATTCTAACGCGTTGGATGTAGGCACCTGGCGCGCCCGCTCGGGCAGGAAAGCACAAGGAGCGAAGGCACAAAAGGCACGCCGTTCGAGCTCAAGCATTCCGACGCAGACAAGGAGATCATCAACCGCGTCGAAGAGCTCGCAAAGAAGAAAGGATGGAAGATGGCCCAGGTCGCGCTGGCTTGGATCAACACGAAGGTCACCGCGCCGATCGTTGGTATCAGCTCGGTGCGTTCTCCTAGTAAACCTCGTTGCCGATATTGATCAAGTGCGTGTAGCCGGAGCGCCTGGAAGAGGCCATTATTCCGAATAAGACGCTCACGCCGGAGGAGATCAAGTACCTTGAGGAGCCGTACGTTCCTCTCCTCTCTTTCCGGTTGTCTAGCTGATCACTCGGGCAGATATCAACCCAAGCCTGTCTTTGGCCAGTAGATGCACGTCGGTGATGATCTCTCGTGTCGTCTTTGAGGGTTCAATCAATCTCGATGCGTCTGCCTTGGCTCGCATGGCGTGTCGGATCGGTCTCAGCTTGTCAGACGGCGCCCAGGCCTCTCCTCCCTGCTGCGTACGACGAGCGTGACATGCTTACATCGAGAATAATCACCTTTTCCCACCCCTGAATGCGGGGTACCCAACCATCCGGGGCGCTCCGCACACCCAGAGCACCGAGCGTGGGACTGCTCCGCAAAGCAGTGCGGGAATGTTTCACGTTTCAAGCTTCTCTGGCGGGTCACTGCGGGGTGACGAGTGCGGGGAACTGAATTAATGACCTTGCTTTCCGCGACATTGTCGATATCTAAGCGCTCATCCTGCCTTCCTGCTTCGGGTTAGAGAAAAGCAGCATAAGCTCAGCATCAAGGTGTCGTGTGACGTTCCTCTCTGGGTTCAGGGGTACAAGGTGACCCGGCATTGCCCGACCTTGCATTCCAGAGACACCACCTTGCCAATTCTGGATTTGTCCATCGTGCTTGTGCTCAGGGTCTGCTAGCGATCGGTGGATATAGTGGAGCGCAACCTTTGTTCCTAATTAGATGGTGATCGACGGATTGCGTGACCCTTACAGCCTTTCAGGGCATGCAAAGCGGGAAAGACCGGGAAGGTCCTTGCTCAGTCTGATATGTCAAAGCCTTTTCATGTCGTTAATCGCCGACGATGAATGGCGATATGAGATCATCAGAGCCTGCGGGCGTTCGTGTTATCGACGACGCGAGGGCGTGTGAAGATCCATTTAGCCAAGAGGAAGAAGGTGGTGAGGGAGCTTATGCCCGAGAGCGTGGGGTGAGGGTTATGGCTTATGTTGAGCCTGATTTGGACGATGAAGTTGCAGGATGAGTAATACGTGTACTGTTGGGATTGTGGGGTGTTTGCTGGCGGGCCATACGATGTTGGTTGTGGTTAGCGCAAGTTCGGTGTCTATTGTACCGATTTCCCGAGCAGGACTAGGTTGCTCTACGCTCGCTACTGGCATTTAGAGAGAGATGACTACGGACGGTTTAGAGGGCGCAGTTTGGCGGGGGAGAAGATGAGACGCTCACGGAGGAACAACGAGCCGAAAGGGGAAGTGAGTCCGAGGGAAAAGGAAGACCTTCAAGTTGGGTTTGTGGGGGGACCTGGTGACCCCGGACGAAAGGGACATCACATGATGCGACCGTTGTGCGGGTTCCGACCTTGGCTGCCCTTCGCTTCGGATGTCCAGCACCACACAACCCACCCAACCAACCGGAGCTCGCCATGGCTGACCCCCCTCCACCCATATAACCCCATCGTCCCACCAATCCACGCCCCCCCTTCCTCGAGGAACCTCTTCATCCTCCCCTCACTCCTAGCGCATACAGCCCTCTCTCTCCCTCTTGCCATCACCTAACCTCATCTAACAATGCCTACTCAGTTCAAGTACACCTTCGAGGCTCCCTGCCCATTCAAGGGCACAACCAACTTCTCGACTGGCATCTTCATCGATGGCAAGTTCGTCGATGGCTCAGAGGGCAAGACGATCGAGTGAGTCTGACTAACACTCGTCATCCGTTGATGAACATTGCTGACGAGGGTTACTGCATAGGGTCTTCAACCCCGCCACGGGCAAGAAGATCACCGACATCTCCGAGGGTACCCCCGCAGACGTCGACCATGCCGTCAAGGTCGCCCAGCGTACGTTCGACACCACCTGGGGCCTCAAGGTCCCTGGGTCCGAGCGTGGCCGTCTCCTGATGCGCCTCGCCGACCTGATCGAGCAGAACGCGGAGGAGCTCGCCGCTATTGAGTCCCTCGATAACGGCAAGGCGTACTCGATCGCCCTTGACTTCGATGTCAACCAGAGCGCCGCTGTCATCCGGTACTACGGAGGCTGGGCTGACAAGATCCACGGCAAGACGATCGAGGTCGATGAGACCAAGTTCGCATACACTCTACACGAGCCAATCGGTGTCGTCGGCCAGATCATCCCCTGGAACTTCCCTCGTACGTCCGCTTGCGTCCTGCTTATGTCAGTCTTGCTAATGTATGCGCAGTTTACATGTTCTCCTGGAAGATTGGCCCGGCACTGGCGACCGGTAACACCATCGTCCTCAAGACTTCCGAGTTCACCCCTCTCTCCGCTCTCCGTGTATGCGCGCTCATCAACGAGGCCGGCTTCCCGCCTGGTACGGTGAACGTCATCACCGGCTACGGTAACACCGTCGGTGCTGCCATTGCTAGCCACCCGCACATCGAGAAGGTTGCCTTCACCGGCTCCACCCTCGTCGGCCGGTCGATCATGAAGGCTTCCGCCAACTCCAACCTGAAGAAGGTCACCCTCGAGCTCGGTGGCAAGTCCCCGAACATCATCTTCGACGATGCCAACCTCGACGATGCCGTCAAGTGGACCGCCTTTGGTATCATGTTCAACCACGGCCAGTGCTGCTGCGCTGGCTCGCGTGTGTTTGTCCAGGAGAGGATCTACGACAAGTTCATCGCCGCGTTCACCCAGCATATCAAGACCCTCAAGGTCGGCGACCCCATGGACCCAGATACCTTCCAGGGCCCGCAGGTCTCCCAGATCCAGTACGACCGTATCATGTCCTACATCAACTCTGGCAAGGAGGAGGGCGCGAAGCTGCTGACCGGCGGCGAGCGTCACGGCAACGAGGGCTACTACATCCAGCCCACCGTTTTCACCGACGTCAAGCCGAACATGAAGATCGTTCGCGAGGAGATCTTCGGGCCTGTCGTTGTTGTCCTCAAGTTCAAGGATGAGGACGACATCATCGCCCAGGCCAACGATACAGTAAGCGAACCTTGCGAACCATCCTCTGCAACACTTGACTGACGACTTCTTCCTAGTTCTACGGTCTTGCCGCTGCCGTGTTCTCCCGTGATATCTCCCGCGCTATCGCTGTTGCCAGCCGCCTCCAAGCTGGTACCGTCTGGGTCAACTGCTACAACAAGCTCCACCCGCAGGTACCGTTCGGCGGCTACAAGCAGTCCGGTATCGGTCGCGAGCTCGGCGAGTACGCTCTGCAGAACTACACCAACGTACGCGCTCTCCTCTCTCCCACTACCTTCCATTTACTGACACGCAAGCTCTACAGGTCAAGAGCGTCCAGATCAACATCGCCGGCCCGGCTCCTTGAGCGGTTCCTCCGGCCTTTGCTCAGCTGTACTGCTATCGATTCCTGTCCTGTCCGTCCACGGCAACCTGGTGCACTTGGGTATCTCACACACTCGTCCCTTTTCCGGAACGGGTGAGGCTGGCTGTCTATGTATGTTGCACAAAATACGAAAATATCAGGAAATTGTTATGCCATCCCTTCGATTGTGTGTGCTTGCCCCAACCAAACCCCGCATTTCGGAGATGATTGCTTCCGTGGACCTTGCTGTCTGGCAGCTGGTATCCCCGTCTCTTCGCTGTTTTGTTGTACCGACGGTCACTTCCCCTCCTGCTCAACTCGCCCACTACCGGGACCTTCAAGACAGAATGAACGCCACTACAGCCTATCTATCCACTGTGTCGTGCCTGTGCAGAACTGAACTCACTACTCATCTCATCACGGCATCGACTTCGCGTCACCGACGTGTGCAGCTCTCGTGACTCCAGACGACTGCACGTCCCCCTCATGCCACTTGGGACAAGTATATTTGGACTTCGAAGGACCGATGAGGCTTGAAATGTCATCAGCTGGGCGATGTATGAAGCAGAACGTGCAAGTAACCATTGAGAGTCCGAGTTCTGAAGCCCGATGTCATCAAGAGTCAGGCCACCACGGTTCGTCAAAACTCGCCACGTTCAACCCTCTAGTCTTCGGCTTAAGCGTCTTTTTATCCCCGATCAGGCATAATGCTCCATCAGACTTGGGTGCTCGAAGTCTAGTTCGGAGGACGTGCGCGCCAACGCTCTCTTACTGACCCTCTCGACCAGTCGGCGCGTCCTCAACAAACATATAGGACCTACTTTTTGCGAGCTGCCGTCTTTTCTGCAACCCATCCACTCGGCTCCATCAATCCGGAGCGGTTTACACGGACAGGACTCTCGAATAGAATACTCATCTGCGGCTCTCTTTCCTCGCATGGTTTCCAAGTGCTGCAAGATTGATCTCGTTCCGTTCCACTATGCATCGATGCCTATCCTCGTCTCCATGCAGGATTATAGTACACGGCACCATCACCGGGTGATCAACGGGCATGACCGATGCTTTCTCTATTCCTGTAAACGCCTCATTGCGCTTAGGTCGCTTCTCCATCGGGCCCACAAACCCGCCCCCGATCAGCCGGAGCTCGCCAGCGCCCTTCCTCTCTAAAACCCACTGGTCGTGCCAGACAACACACGTCGACCTCAAGCAAGCCTTCATCTTCCATCTACCGTCGTCTTCCTGCACACATACCCTTCTCCATCGCCGTCTGCACATCTCTGTCCTCCTTGAGCTCGTTTACGTAATGCCTACCCACTTCAAGTATACCTTTTGTGCACCTTGCCCGTTCAAGGGCACGACCGAGTTCTCGACAGGCATTTTCATTGATGGCAAGTTTGTGGATGGGTCGGAGGGCAAGACGATTGAGTGAGTTAGATGCACGCTCTCGGCCAGTGTTGGATGCTAACAAATGGTTGCGTAGAGTGATCAACCCATCCACCGGCAAGAAGATCGCTGAAGTCTCCGAGGGGACTCCGGCAGACGTCGACACGGCCGTCAAGGTTGCTCAGCGAACATTTGACACCACTTGGGGCCTCAAAGTACCGGGATCCGAACGCGGTCGCCTTCTGCTGCGCCTCGCCGACCTGATCGAGAAGCATGCCGAGGAACTAGCCGCTATTGAAACGCTCGATAACGGCAAGCCATACTCGATCGCGCTGAACATCGATGTGAGGGGTACGGCTGCTGTGATCCGGTACTATGGAGGTTGGGCGGACAAGATTCACGGCAAGACGATCGAGGTGGATGCGAGCAAATTTGCGTACACTCTCCATGAGCCGATTGGCGTCGTCGGCCAGATCATTCCATGGAACTTCCCGCGTAAGCGCACACGTGGATGTCATGTCAGTCTCGCTCATCGGTCCACAGTCTACATGTTGTCGTGGAAGGTTGGGCCCGCATTGGCAACGGGGAACACCATCGTACTCAAGACCTCCGAGTTCACTCCCCTTTCCGCCCTACGCCTCTGCGCACTCGTCAACGAGGCCGGTTTCCCGCCTGGTACTCTGAATGTGGTCACGGGATATGGCAAGACTGTTGGAGCTGCTATCGCGAGTCATCCGCACATCAGCAAGGTTGCGTTCACCGGCTCGACCATTGTTGGTCGGTCGATTATGAAAGCTGCTGCCGAATCGAACTTGAAGAAGGTCACCCTCGAGCTCGGCGGCAAATCGCCGAATATTGTCTTCGACGATGCCAACCTGGAAGATGCCGTAAGATGGGCTGCGTTCGGTATCCTCTTCAACAACGGTCAATGCTGCTCTGCCGGTTCACGTGTCTACGTTCAGGAGGGTATCTACGACAAGTTCATCGCCGCATTTACGGAGCATATTAAGGGGCTCAAGGTTGGCGATCCCATGGACCCGACCACCTTCCAAGGCCCGCAAGTCTCGCAGATCCAATATGATCGAATCATGAGTTACATCAACACCGGCAAGGAGGAAGGTGCCCGCCTTCTCATCGGCGGCGAGCGCTTCGGCAATCAGGGATATTACATCCAGCCAACTATCTTTACCGACGTCAAACCCGACATGAAAATTGTTCGCGAGGAAATCTTTGGACCCGTCGTTGTCGTGCTAAAGTTCAAGGATGAGGATGATATCGTAGCTCAGGCTAATGATTCCGTCAGTTCTAGTCGGTCGTATCTGGCTATGCATAGTTTGCTGATCCTTTGGCCTAGTTCTACGGTCTGGCCGCTGCGATCCTCTCCCGTGACATCTCCCGTGCCGTCGTAGTGGCCAATCGACTTCAGGCTGGTACCGTCTGGGTCAACTGCTACAATACGATCCATCCACAAGTTCCTTTCGGTGGCTATAAGCAGTCCGGCTTCGGTCGGGAACTAGGGGAGTATGCCTTGGTATGTTCCATTCTTGTCACTGCAGTATCGATATGCTGACTTCGCTTCAGGCCAATTATTGCAATGTGAAGTCAGTGCAAGTCAACATCGCGGGCCCCGCTCCTTGAGCAGCGCTTCTCGTCTGATCGTGACTGCCGATTGGGCTATACTGGAGTATCCGAGACCACCTCATACCCTCCAATTTTGTTATGGTGCTAGTGTACCGTTGTCTCTGTATGTTGAAGAGAATAGGAAAGAGTCAGAAACTTTCCATTGCTGCATCCACACTCTGCGTGCCTGTATGATGCCGCTGGTGCAGAGGCGAGCGGAACGGGCCAGTCGCCTTGGTCTTCCCTGTCGTCCCTCGCTCCTTCAATACACCGACGACCACTCCCCGCCCCGCGTTCCCCGCACGATGCCGCATTCGTGCCGTTCCCTCCATTTCCCCGCACTCCAACGTTCCTCCAACCGCCTCAAAAGCCGGTGAAGAACCATATGGTCCATTGTCTGCTGAACTTGCTCAGCTGTACATGTGATGCATTCGGATGACGTCGAACGATGAACTGCACTTCTCTTTCATACCTCGTCGGTTCGATGCCGAGGAAATGCAGGAATAGACGCTGGATGCGGCAATCTGCGACGGTATAAAGAGCCCAGGCCTATTGCACTGTGCATACCGGCTGGATCTCGCCTCGAGTCTTAGCAGGACAGAATGAAGCTCCTCCTTACCAGGATGCTCGGCGTCGCCCTTCTCCCGCTCGCCGTGCTCGCCTCGGCCTTTACGCCCACTGCAAGGTGGAACACATGCACCATTTCGCCTCTAGGACAGGGCAAGGACGATACGGATCAGGTGCTGGCTGCCATTGCGAAATGTGGGAAAGGAGGACATACAGTGCTGCAGCCCGGGAATTATAACATCACGAGGTGCGCTCGAGATAGTCCACAAAAGGAGAAAAGGGGAGATAGAGGCTGATGCTGGAATAGAAAGATGACATGGGAGTTGCAGGATGCGACCGTAGATCTTTGGGGTTACCTCGATGTGCATCACCTGCTTGTGGTGACTGGACCCAGCTGATTGATTCAAAGTTCCAACCCGACATTCAATACTGGCTGAACGCCAACAACACCTACCGCGTCGTCTTCGTCCAGAACCAGGCATCCTGGTTCGTCGTCACCGGGTCAGATTTCACCATCGATGCGCACAACTCTGGTGGGATTCGTGGCAATGGCCAGCCCTGGTGGGAGTGGTATACCTGGCACGCAAAGGCAGACGGCGATGGGCGGCCGATCAGTTTGACGGTGTATCAAGCTCAGAGGGCGACTATCAAAGGGTTTAGGATCGAGAGCCCACCGTTCTGGAGCAATTGCGTTGCCGAGAGCGAGGATATTACGGTGCGCCTGCGTCTCCAGCTGAGCGGTATCGAGCTTGACATTATGTATCAAGTACGATGGTATGTTCGTCAATGCGACAAACACGAACTCGACCTTCTTTGGCAAGAACATCGTGCCGAACACGGATGGTATCAACACTTTTAGGAGCAACAACATCAATCTCTTCAACTGGGACATCACATGTGGCGATGACTGCCTAGCTGTCAAAGGGGTGCGTGGTCGCATACTCATCCAACGGTCTCATTGCGGATGCTGACGATGACCGAAGAACTCGACGAACATCCATGCGAGCAACTATACTTGCAGAGGCGGCAATGGTGTGGCCTTTGGCTCTCTTGGGCAATATGTCGATATGCCCGACTACGTCGAGAATGTTCTACTTGAATACTTGACTGTAAGTGTCCCTTTTTCCAATCTTGGTTACATTCTCATACGCCTTGTCAGGTAACCCGGATCAACCATGATGCTCAGCCAAACATGGGTAGTGGTGTTTACTTCAAGACCTGGACAGGCGAGAACGTGGGCGTCCCACCAACGGGCGGAGGGGGAGGCACCGGACAAGTGAAGAACGTGGTCTGCAGGGACGTCTCGCTCAACCTGGTCGACCGCCCGGTACACGTCTATCAAACCAACGGTGGTAACTCCTCCGAGACGCCATCTTCCCTCCAGTTCGCAGATCTCAGCTTCATCAATTGGTATGGAACGGCAGACACCAATCGGGTCATCGATATCGAATGCTCGCCTGCCGCCCCTTGTCCTGGGATGGTCTTCAAAGATTTCAACATTGATCTCGTTCCGTCCAACCTGACAGCCAGATATACGTGCATCAATGTGGCCAGCGAGATTGGCATTCCAGGTGCGTGCTCCCATGATCCTCTAATGGGCGTGACTTACACGGATACAGGACCATGCAATGCCACGACCTGAGTTTCCAGAAAGATGCAGGGGTTCTCAGTACTGACAGGAACAAGGGTTGCCAATACAATGAGTTCAATTAAGACACGGTCAGCTTCCAACAAATCCCGTCGTACACTCCGCACATGAACTTGGAAGTTACGGTTTACAGCATTGCCCCTGGGCACTGCACAAAAGACTACGCGTTGATCGGAATATCTCGGGCCTTAAGCAACCAAGTATTGTCGATGCCATTGACGTGGTACGACTCCACAGGCTTGCCTGTCTTCTTGGAGTTTTCGCGCATTCGCTCGACCTCAGCCTCGATCGTCTTGTTGGCCCGTGTCAGGGTGGTGGGTACCCAGCGTGCTCTATCGCGTGCAGGCTTGTAGTCGATACGATCGGCGTTGAGATCGTGCAAGGTCTTGAGCTCAACGAGGCACTGCAAGGACAGTCAGCCGAGATCTTGCCCAAGGATGGCTCTGAAACCGTACATATTCGTCTGGGTTCTCACGATTCAGGTTGAAGGGCTCAGTACGGTTAACGCATGGGTTTGTAATAAAGCGCTCGTTGCGTTTATAGTTCCTTTGACGAGAGTGGGGCTAGAGAAATCGTTATTCACGGTGCACGAGCTGGGCTCAGGGGACTTACGAGCAGGGGATGACAAAGGAAGACATCTCCTCGCTTGCCAATGCACTGGAGAAAATGTCAGGCCGAGTTTCTGGTCAAGTAAAATGTTCTGACCTCCTCGAAGACGTTGCAAGTCTTGACTATCTTCGGAACGACCCTCTCGCCGTTCTCGTCCGTCATGGTATCGGATCCCTCAGGATGGTCCCGGAGCCTGAGCATTACTTGGTTAGCGGCGGACAGCCCGCTGTAGACGGCTCACTTACCAGGCAGCAACTTTGGCGATACCATCGCAGCAGACGTAAGTCGGACCGGCTCGTTCCTCGACATCAGACCAGAGTATCAGCGTCTCCAGAGCCTGGCATTCGGTGTCCAGGAAATGTCGGAACCAGTCGCCGTCCCTGTTGCACCATAATGAGAGTTGGGCATCCCGGGAACGCAAAATACTTACACATGCCAGTTAGTCAGATCACGGGGATCGATAACTTCATTCTGCGACAACTTTCAGTAATAGAGCAGAAGGCATGCACCGCACGTACAGGGTCGAAGTCAGGGCTCCCCATGTTGCTGATGAACCCATTCCCGACGTAGTTGGACTTTTGGGCAATCTTATCCGTACCGCCGAGGAGATCTCCGCATGCTTCGTACACCAGAGGCGCAAAGGTCCTCATGGCTTCGGTCTTATGGGTGGGCATATGCAGCTTTGTTGAAGCGTGTCAGTGAGTGAATTGGGTCGAAAACGAATGGCTTACCTCCTCCTTGTCCCAGGTGCTCTTGTCATTGGGATCCATGGCCAGACGGACCCAGACGTCCTCTTGAAACCTGTCCATGTTCTCCTTGGGAATAGCATTGCGAAGGACTACGTAGCCCTGACGAGGGGTTTGAACCGACAATCTTGGACGCAAATGCTTGGTATACGTACCTTCTCCATGAAATGGTCTACTTGCTCCTCTGTGGGCTATTTTTAGCGACGGGCTAGGCGATTTCGAACGAGACGTACGCGTCAGAACCTTGTAGCCGCGCTTCTTCGCGTCTACGTTGACAGTGAATCCAGAAGTCATGGCTGTCACAGTACCAACTGAACAGGATATGCCAGATAAGACGATCTCTTCGAGGAGAATTGAAGATGAACAAGCATTGGGATGGGTATATAACCAAGTAGACGAGTACCCCGAGCTGCCAAGCCCAATCGGAAGTCGCGCCGAGATGAAGTGCGCGGAGCCCCGGATTTCCGCATACGAGTGTCGAGGCGGCTTCTTCACGGCATCTCTTGAACTCCACCAGCATTATTGGACACTGCTCGGACCGACCTCATATCTTTGTCAGACACGGTCACATTGTCGATGAACGTTGTCGTTGTTGGGCGTTTAAGCGCTGTTGGCCGGCTTCGCCAATCATGGCGGCAAGGCCGTAATAGCCTCCGGACACGCCTGAAAACGCTTTGAACGCGTTGACGGGCTTGCGTCCGAGCAACACCTCTCTGCCCAAGGCACCAATGCAAATCGTGCCCTTCTCCAAACGAGCGCTCTACAGCCGTTGTACAAGAAGGTCATGCGGACAAAGTGCGTGAAACGTAACAGAGATATCGTGCAAGGATGAGAGAAGGCCGTTGTGGCGATGAATGGAGGCAATCAGATGTAACCGCGTCGCGCCAAGCGCGATATTTGGCTTTCTCGTCAACGTCCAATATTCCATCTGTTGTTGTTTTAGACTGCTCATTCATGCTCCGGCATAATCGTATCCCTTGTTCATGCAATGACTAGGCGAACTAGTCGACCCTCGTCTCGGTTCAGCTTTGAAGATGAAGGTCGGGTTGTGCCGCTCCTCGTGGCCGGAGATCGGATTGAAGCCTGGTTCGAGAACGGCGCGGTCCATCGCATTCGCGTAGACTTCAGCCAGACAAAGGTAAGCACCCCACTAGACCTCTTTTGTCACATGGCTGCTGGTTATTGACGCGTCCCAGACACACCCCAATTATCCTCCTAGTACCTCGTATAGCAAACTCAAAGCCCTTGCGGTAAAGGAGTTCAGACTACTAAGCCGTCTTGCAAGATCGGGCAAGGCAATCTCTCGCGCAACGGATGGAGATATCTCTATCGCCTGTAATACGACTTCTTTGAGCAGGAATGTCGAGAGCGACCCTGAACTCGGCAACGAGTACCGCATATATGCAGACGGGACGATGGCTGGGCGGAGGCTTCCACCACTCTCAAACGCTCGCGCATACAGGCTGGCATATGTCGCGATACCGCCTCCCAACCTCGTGTATGCGCACCCCAAAGCACAATCTGCCAAGACGTCCAGGACCTCTCACTCTGGCTATACTTCTGCCACCAAGAATATCTCGGAAGCATCGCCGGAGCAGGCTTCGGCTGGTCCAGCTGCTCACTTCCACCTCGAACAAAACAACCAGCATCGAGGAAGACACACCAGTCGAGCACGCGATGCTTTTCGTAGTCCTCGAGCGGAGACTACCCATTCTACGGCCGCATTGTTCTCGGTTTTCTCGCCGATTAGGCGGAAGCGGACTCATGATGAAACTGAGCTACCACGTCAACCTGCAAAGTCTCTCGTTGTACGCATATCTCGTGCAAAACTCCGGGCCGCTGGAGCGACACCTCTGCGCTTCGATGATGGCAATGGTCAGAGCCAGAGTACGGAGTTGGGCGAGTTCGCCGTCCGTTGGTCGACCATGTACATGTACCCCCTGACCCAACGGTACGAAACGATGTATAACTGCGACGCATTCGGCGACCAATCCTCGTGCTCCATCTCTATCGTTCCTCAGGCTGGATATCTATCTACAGGCGAGGTCTCAAGCAGTTTCGGAACGTGGCCAAGCGGTCCTATTGCTGCCGGGAATGATAACCGCGAAAATGGATGGTCTCCAGTTGAGACCGAGATAACGATCCTTGCCGTGCTGGCAGCTCTGGATGCGGCCTAAAGACTATCACTGTGGCGGCCTCATAAGGCGTCCTTTACGCTGACGATACAGGGGCTCCAATCACGAGCGACATCCTTCCAAAACAGCTTGGCGGATATCGATCCCACTATGCTTCTTCGTCCTAATACGTCCGATTTCTGTGTCACGATGGGTTTTAAGTGTATCTTTTGACGGTCATAGGACCTTCTGCTGATGATTCATCGCCGAAGAGCGAGTTTATTGTATTGTCTAAAATAATGTGAACTATGTAGCACTTCTGCACAGAAATCAGAAAGCTCTGATCCAAATCTTCCAGATCGATACTCGTCGGCACGGGCAGATAAGCAGAACAGGCCCGGAAGTCATTTGATACGGGGTTCATCCCGTCCTTAACTTGGCCATATTCATCCATCATCAGACCTGAGTTCCGGGTAGAACGACGCTCTGATTCGGCAGTGTCTCGGCATATATGTTCCCTTCCTATTTTGCCTGGCTTCCATGATGGAAACAGAGAGCGAGGCCCAGTGTGCTACATTGTCCCCTGCAGCTTTCCCGGAACGGCGCCTTACTGAGGTCCAACGATAACCAGGAAGCATCCTTCTATCATCAAATGCAACCTCTTTCCACCCCTTCGGGCTCGGCTGGTCGGCATGTACGTCTCGGGACCGGTGCTTTGGTGCCTCCGAGTCTTCTCCTACGCTCTCCTCTGATATGGCGGAGGGAAGAATGGCATGGAGAAGATGGCAACAGCTCGAAGTTGGCGGACCACGTGCCTCCATCAGCAGAGACCGGGAGTTGTGCAGACGCAATACCAACAACAGCGGTAATGAGGAAAAAGTGGTGCTTAGCGCAGTGCCGCAGAAGTTCTTTGCTCCACTCGCTCGCAGCTTCCCCACCATGGAATGTACTCGGCCATCGAACGAAATGCCCGGACGGGATAAACTCAACCTGTCAGCAAGGCTTCCGCTATGACGAACAGGATAGCTGGACCACCAAAATTAGTATGCATTACACGGCAGCAGACCTCACAGGGCAGTACAAATGATCTCATCACAGCTTGTCGGTGGGGATTGCCCAAAAATTCCCCATAGCAGCCCTCCTCAATTTGCGTTCTGGAGACCTGTCATCACCTAAAGGCCGTCGCCGCATCCGCGTTTCGTCATGCATTTAGCCCAGTTCGCAATCTCCGTCGACGTACTGAATGCATTACCCCAACAGAATATGCGCCTGGACCGTTCCCTGCTGTGCCAACATGACATCGACTGTAACCAACTGCCTCGAGGATGGCGCGAGGTGAAATATACTCAACTAAGTTTTTGTGTGAAATGACATGGCGAATCCGCGAGATGCTGGCGAGAACCCTGTACCTGCTGGTGACGTGTCATGCTTCTGCTCGAGAAGGCGGAAGAACCGAACATCCTTAGATTCTGACAACACGTGTTATCTTCCGTTCCCCAGCTGATCGACAGATAGCATGTAAGAAGACGGTTATCGGCTAGTCTGATGTTCTGATCTCGACCGTACGTATGAGGGCAGGGTAGCAGACTTTCACGAGTTGCTTCTCGAAGCAGAAGATGGAAGGTGCCAAGGAACGGCTGGTCTGTCCTAGTTGCAATTGCCTCGGAGGTCGTGGTGTATTTCAATGGTTCTCTAGAGGAAGCGTGTCTTATTTTTAGGGCTGGCGCAAGTCTACTATCGAGCTGGCCACTGCACATTGGCTTGCCGTTCAACCCAACTAGCCAGCAGTTCACGCGGTATGAGCTGGTTGGCCTTCAGCCCCATTTGGCAAGCTCTTTGGACAGAAGACTCGTGGGATTGTATTAGGATTGGTAAGGTCTACCGTAGCTATCCATCCTGGACCGGAAGATAATTCCAACTAAGATCTGCGACTCCCCACAACATCGCACAACTACTGACCCAGCTCTATCTTCACGACTTCCCAAATGCCGAGGAGCGAATCTCACGCAACGTTGTCAGGCGGGAGAGGTACGAAGCATGCGACGGGTATCTCATCGACATGCTCGAGAAGCGAACGATAACCAAGGACGCCGGTAAGATTGTATCGGCCATTCTAGAGAAATTGTCAGACTGGAAATTTGCAGGAGAATGAGACAAGCGAACCTCCTCTGACCAGCTGATGTTCCCACCCATGACGTGAGCAAGGTTGCGCATGTATGCGCATACCTCAACATTTCGACCCAAGATGGGGTCGTTCATTATAGCTCCCGCCGCCGCACAAAATGCCCGCTCCTTGTCTACGAGGAGCTCGTCCACCCGTGCACGAGCTGAAGCGACATCGACGTTCTCGCAGTCCATGAGTACTCGGACGACGTTCATCCCATCCGAGTCAAAGTTTTTCTCCTTCTCGTATGAGTAGTAATCGTTCACAATTCCAGCATGATCTGCGGCCATAAGCTCAACGAGGGGCCAAGTAGCTGAAGGGAATAGACACACCAGCAACCAGATCTTCGGCAGCACAGAAAAGCGGATGGCGAAGAATGTCGTCGTCGAAATCAAAGTGCAGGGCCCAACGAACCCAGTCTAAGCAAAGGTCAGAGTAGCGCAGCCAGCGGCGTCAATGTACGCACTAAGGAACATGTGCTGAAGGTCCGTCAGTAACATGTGAAACGAACGAACAAAGCGACGTACCACTCCGATATTCGCGCGTCGTGCCATGAGGTACTCCTCAAGCGTCGTGGTGGGCGCGTCATAGTGCGTACTGTAACAATATCGTGAGAAACGTCGATATGTTCGGCCGGGTTACGCACTCGAACCAATCCTTGGTCAGCTTTACGTTCCATGAGAACTCTTGTTTCGAACACAGCTTTCGCACAGCGGCCCAGGTGATATTGAGGGATGTAGCAGCACGGTCGGAAGCGACGTCAGCCGGCGGGCCCTTGCGAGATATTATCAGCGTCAGGGTAGGCACGGGAAGTCTATCGTGATACCTCTTCGCCTTCGACCGCGGTTTTCATGGTCGGAATACGGCTCATGTCCTTGTCATTGTCGATGTAATCGTCGGCAAGCAAGATCAGTCCGCATAGACGTCCCGCCCATATCAACCGATCAGGGTCTCCGTCAGGCACACCTGCGGTCGTGTTAGAATGATGAAGCCGGTAGAGTCGGGAACGTACACCACACGGCGAGGCCTCCGAGATCATGTTTTGCTAGTACTTTCTCTACCGGTACTCCAGCTGCGAAAGGCCAGTACTGACGGCTGCGTGAGCTCGCGATTCGCTGGAGGCGAAAAGGCTCACCTGGGCCAGATACGAGTTGATCTCTGAGCGGATACCTGCAAAGGGTGAGGAGGCCCGCCGGGGACGGTAAGGCATGCGGCGACTCACGTTCGGCTTCCGGGTGACGCGCAGAGGGCAGTCTGATGTGGGGAAAGGCAGACATGATTCGACGGATGGGAGTTGAAGCGGATGGGCTCTTTGGCTTGCTGGAAAAGCGGCCCTCCTTTATAGACGGGGCGGCTCTCAGTCCGGCTCCTTTGGACGGGATTGAGCACCGTTCCCATGCTCATGCACACGATGCGAGAGAATTTTCGAGGGAGAGAGCTGGATTGATTCATCTCGATTCAGCGAGGCGCCAACGACCATGAGGCTCGGAAACCATCGAAGATCTCTGCCGGCATGGAAGATTGTCGTGTCATTTCAGCAGCGTTCGAGGATGGATGTCAAGCTGGCCAGAACCTGCTGTCGATGTGGCTTCGAGAAAGGGAAAGTCGGATCATTAACTCCGCGTATTGGGAAGGAGAAGGTGTGCGATGGAGTCTGAGATGCGAGTGAGCGTGAAAGGGTTTACGAAAGGGAAGTGTGCATCAAAGGTTACGCGCGGTTCGGTGGCCATGAATCCCAGTTGCTTTGTGCCTGTCAGTTGGGTGCGGCTTTACGGGACCGTCCCTGACGTCGGGGAGCACCATAATTGGTCGGCACCCGCGTGGTGACCATAGTACTCAACCCACCTCACAGCACTCCCAGCATCGAAACGCCACAGTGATTTCCCATTCTTCTCGTTCTCCTCGTTCTTCTTATTCTTCACCTTCACTTCCCATCCACGCCTATGCCTCGGGTTGATTCGAAGATCTCACCAGGAAGCAGCACCTCGTCCACAATCATTCCCCGTTGTGGGACCCTTTCCAATCCCTTCGAGAAGATGCAAATCAATTCGCGTCTGACAACACCTCTCATCGCTCATAGAACAGATCGAAATTTTTCATGACCCGTTCCCTACCATTCCGGGCCATCTGCCCCAACAGCAGCACTCTCCCAAGCGGGTCAAGCCCTCAATCTCCGCTGTCCCGGGCACATCCCTCTGCCATCGCTTTCTCACCATTGCAGGAACACATGAGGCGCACAATCGGATCATCTATCACGACGATCCGTCTTAGAGGGGCCGTTCAATTTCCATTGTTGCACCCTGCTGGGGCGGAGATCTTGGACCGGCTCAGGATCCTTGCACATTGCCCTTCTGCCATGCAGGCCGCGGGGATCTCCCTGCGACTGCCGACTAACGCCGCTGAAAATTGCCATGATTCGTGAAAAGCCTGGGCAGAACAGCGATGACGGCAGGAGAATATTTTCGGCGTCAACAGGACATACGGCTGCTCTGATCGAGACATGTTCTCTGGGCTTTCTTGGGGCCGCTAACTTGGCAGATAAATTTGGTTTCCCAGCAAGCGTGGGATTCACCCTGTCTCGAAATCCCCACGATGTCGCCTCTGAGCCTGGTCTGTATCATGCTCCTCGCAACGCTGGCTGGCTTGGTACGTTTTACCCTTTTCGCGGAAAGAGCGCATAATGAGGTCTTTAGATATCCCACCAGTGGTTTCGCCGGAACGAGCCAACGCTCGGTAAGGCTCTGGCTATATTCGCCCTAGGGGAAGCCTTGCTAGTCCTGGTCTTCTACACTGTCGATATCCCATCTCTGAGCAGCTCTTATGCGTGGATCTTAGCGTCTACGTCCTATTTTGGCTCGCTAATCTCCTCCATCCTCATCTACCGCGCTTTTCTTCACCCTCTGTCGCATGTACCCGGGCCTTTCCTTGCTCGTCTTTCTAAGCTCTGGGCTATTGCCATTACCATCGAAGGGAGGAATCATGCGGTGATCGCCGATCTGCATGCCAGATACGGCGATGCCGTTCGCATCGGTATACGTGCTTTTGCGCCCGGAGTTGCCCAGAGCTGATCGTAGTGATAGGACCGAATGAGGTCTCGATCTGCAACGTCAATGCGATCTCCCAAATATATGGTGCAAGGAGTGCGTACCCCGCATTTCTGCCATTTTCAACAGATGCTGACTGGGTCCCGGCTGCTCAGGCGAGTGGACGCGGGGCGACTGGTGAGGAGCCGCTGTGGTGTGATGCCGTTGGTACCGCTGCCTAATTCCCGTTCCTTCTTTAGGTATAAAGGAGTGCCCAGACCCGCACATTCAGAATCTCTCATGTCCATCCGCGGACATGCCGAACATTCCCAACGGCACAAGATCTGGGACCGAGCTTTCACGACCAGCGCGCTGAAAGGTACGCATGTGATCATCACCCTTCGACAGCCCTGCCTTACACGACTTTAGATTATCAGCCCCTTCTTGCCAATCGTGTGCAGCAACTCAGCAATCGACTGGCGCTAGAGTCCCAAAGAGGTGCTGTGGATGTTGGCAAATGGTTCAGCGCGTAAGTACCCTGTTATTCGAGAGGGGATCGTAACTGATCGTGTCGATCAGTTGTACTTTCGATGTCATGGGAGATCTTGCTTTCGATAGCGGTTTCGATGTCGTGCAGCAGGGCGATATAGGAGGGTATTGGCAGACCATCAATGAAGCCGTGCGCATAGGTGCAATCTTTATCAATCTTCCATGGATGGCTGTACGTGTGCCGCTTCTAGCCTGAAGCATTTGACTTACATCGCTACAGGAGCCCTTGGCGTGGCTAGCGGTAAGCTGGACCCTGTGAGCGCCAACGACTTTCCTCATGGTCGCTTAGGAGACTTTCCCCTGGCTGCCTTTGGCCAACAAGAAGGCAAAGCTTGAAACCTTCGCCGAAAAGCAAGTGCGCAGCAGGCGAGAGAAGGTGGCATATCGGAAAGATCTGTCGTACTGGCTTGTACGTATCTTCTGTTAGACATGCTGCGAGCCGGCGCTGACCCTGCCATGTGGGTAGATGGGCGAGGATCGAGGGCATTGCGACATTTCCCTTCCTGACCTCGTCGGTAAGTAGCCCCACCCGAACGCGACCATCTAGGCTAATATTTGGATTAGCGGATGCGGTGCTGGTGATAGTTGCTGGTAAGACAGCCCCTGTTCGAAATCTGCAGGCTCTAACGTTTGCAGGCTCTGACTCGACAACACTCACATCTTTCTTTCTCTTCTTCCTGCTCGCGCAGCAGCCTCAAGCGCTCAGCCGTCTGCGCCGAGAGATCGAGGAAGTGTACTTCTCTCAAGGAGAGCTGACGATTGATAATCTGGCCGATCTTCCCTTCCTCAACGCGTGTGTCAAAGAATCTCTTCGGCTGTTCCCCCCAGTACCTAACGGTCACCCTCGACGAGTTCCCAGAGGAGGAGCCGTGGTCAGTGGGTGCTTCATTCCCGGTGAGCCACTCGATACTTCGTCTCACTCAGAGCACGGGTTCTCATGTCCGTTTTCAGACGGGACTACCGTTATCGTCCCTGCATATACTCTGCATCGCGACGCCAGGTACTGGCGCGAACCGAACTCTTTCCGACCCGAACGGTGGCTGCCCGATGCGGTCAAGGCTGGCTGGAAGGACGACACGAGGGCGTTCGTTCCCTTTTCATATGGCCCATACAGCTGCATAGGTCGCAATCTGGCGCGGCAGGAGATCCGCCTCCTCGTGGCAACGCTCATCCATCGTTTCGATTTCGAGCTGGTGGAAGGGTTCGACGCTCAAGCGTTTGAGCAGCAGATCACTGGAGAATTTTTGCTCACTCGCCCTCCTTTGCCCATGAGACTGCGCGAACGTGTGAAAGGTGAGTTGCACACGATGTAAGCGGGAGTCATGCCTGACGATCACGCAGACTAATGCCACTAGTCCCTCTGCCATGTGAGCAATCGCGCGACACCAACTCAACGCTGGGCGTGCGCAAATATCTCTCAAGAATTAGATAGTCCATATGAAATAGCCGCATAATCAGATGTGCTTGCGAACATGCTGCGCTGTGAGATCCTGCGCATCAACTTCGAGCCAGCGTGCACGGAGATGGTAAGCCGAGAAACGGCCCTCAGGGTGCGCTGCTGATAGTTCGTGTGGGCAAGAGACGTCCCCATCGTTGTGCTCTGTAAAGTCCGAAAAGAATTGTGCACAGAATCCTTATCTTTGCTGTCCGTGTAGGGAACGGCTAGCGTGGCTAGGAACGAGTGTTGTGATGTCGGAGACCGGGACGCTCTCCATTTGGGAAGCGCCAACTAGCCTGCTACAGGACCATGCGGCGACAACGTCTCTTCCATCTGGGGGCGGGGCTACATCAGAGCAGATACATGCGGCAGGGGCTGTGAGCAGGCATCGAGTTCGCAGCTAAATATGCTGGACGGCGAAGAGATGGAAGGAACATAGGACGCCAACATACTTCATGGACTCCTCTGACGCGTGACGACCGGCAGGCACGACCGCCGGATCATGCACCTCTCTTGAGACGAGCATATGCGGCGCCTGTGATCTCATGCGCCGCTGCACGCCGCCTCCCTGGCTCAGCAGGGGTATCACTGGCGTACACAAGATCTGGCATGTACCTCGTACGGACAAGCAATAGGAGCACAGGGCTTGCTCCGCGTAGGTTTCGCAATGCATTCGGGTTGCGGTGCGGAATTGAGGCACTAACTCCGACCGATCATTTCCCAGTCTGACCTGGCCTGTGTACACTGCACATCTCGGTTCCGATCTTCCCAAAGAGTGACAATGGGTCGTATTATGGGTGTGGTGTGAACACGGAGAGTCAGCCCTCCAACCCGTTCACGGCCACGACGCGCTTTTTGGGAGGACGCGTCGGAGACGGAGACGGTGGTACGCGGGTCGGTGTGGGCGGAGGGTCGGAGCGGAGGCAGAAAAACTGGGTGGACACGCGCCAAACGGCAGCTGACAGCCTCCGCTTCAAACTCAAAGAGTCCAAGTCTCTGTCAAAGCAGCGAGCAGCCGTATTTCCTCCTACAACCACACACTCTCTCAACCTCCTCGTCGTATATCCATCTCACTCTCATCAACTATCGTCATCCTTTAAACGTTCTTGCTCTTTTCATCTACTCCTACTACTATCACCATGTCTGAGAACGTCAACGTACCCAAGAATCGTCTGCCAAACTTGGCGGCTCCAACGCCACAAAACACGCCTTTGACAGGACAGGGCATCCCTCCTCAGGCAGTGCTCTCGCGTCCGGCAGTGCCGACGGTCGAGGAGGATGACGAGGACGACGAGGAGGGAGGCGATGATGGCAAGGACGTCCTCGATCCACGTCTCGCACCACAACTCATGCAAATGGTTCAAGGCCGCCTTGCCACTCTCGTAGGACAGTCTTCGGGCTACATCGAAACTCTCCCATACAAGGTCCGGAGACGCGTGGAAGGCCTCAAGGGCATTCAAGTCCAGCACACAGAGCTTCAGGCTCAATTCCATCGCGAGATGCTCGAGCTCGAGAAGAAGGTGTGTTGCACTTTTTACCATATCTATCTTTTCCCGAAGCGTGCTGCGTATATGCGCACGCGAGCGTGTCCGTCCTCCTCCCTTGCCTCTTCCTCTCGTACGTCGTGGAAATACCTTCTGACACGCGTTTCTTCAGTACAACACTCTGAGCGAGCCGCTGTACAAGCGTCGTTTGGCCATCATCGAGGGAGAGGCAGAACCGACAGATAAGGAGGTGGAGGCTGGCGTCGAGTCTTCCAAGAAAGAGGAGGATGAGGATATCTTCGACGAGGAGGAGGCGAAAAAGAACGGCGAAGGCGATGATGTCAAGGGTATTCCCGAGTTCTGGCTCACCGCCCTGCGCAATCACGTCGGCATCAGCGAGCTGATCACGGAGCGCGACGAGGCTGTAAGTTTGCGGTCAGCGGAGATCCGCTGGAGTTACTGACGGACGCCCGTAGGCACTTCGCCATCTCACCGACATCACCCTATCCTACCTCGACTCTCCGGCGCCGGGTTACAAGCTGTCTTTCCACTTCTCGCCTAATGAGTTCTTCACCAACTCTGTGCTCGAGAAGACGTACCATTACAAGGAGGAAGTTAGCTACCTCGGGGACTGGCTCTATGATCATGCTGAGGGCACGACCATCAACTGGAAGGAGGACAAGGACCTTACAAAGGCGGTTGAAATCAAGAAGCAGCGGAACAAAAGTGCGTAATTGTCTTACCCTCTCCGTCGCGAAAGTCTCACTCTGCTCCGTAGACACGAACCGTACTCGTCTCGTTCGCAAGGTCATCCCTACCGATAGCTTCTTCAACTTCTTCAGCCCGCCGGTGCCGCCAACTGAGGAGCAGCTCGCAGATGAAGATGCGGATGAGGAGGAGATCGCCGATATTGAGGAGCGCCTGGAGCTCGATTACCAAATAGGCGAGGATCTGAAGGACCGGGTGCGTGGTGCGGCTCTCTGAAATGACCATACGGCTGATTTCTCTCAGATTATCCCTCGTGCCATCGACTATTTCACCGGCAAGGCCCTGAAGTACGACGGTGCCGACGATTTCTCCGATGTGTCCGGCGATGAGGAGGCTTTCGAGGATGAGGAGGATGAGGAGGTAGGTAATCATTTTTGTGAGCATTGCAGCAAGCTGACAGAGCCATCGCAGGACGAGGAAGAGCTGTCGGGATCGCACCCTGGTCCCCGAGACGCAGGCAGCAAACCTGAGGAGTGCAAGCAGCAGTAATCGGCGCAAAGATGGTGGATCTCGGCGCCCTAATACCCAATGCCTACTTTTGCCTTCCTTTCCTTAAGATCCTTTTAGTTCGTTCTTGTCGCGTCTTCTTAAAATCCTCGCAATGATATTGCGTTCTTCTTGCAGTATCCTAGGGAGACCACCTGAACCGTCCCGGTTGAACCACTCCAGTCGATTAACTGAATTCGATCCTTCATCGAGGCTGTCGATGGGCTCATGCTATATGAGTAATGGAGTGAATATTACAGTACTTGTGTGCAGATGCTAGCGCGATGCGGTATGTACAGAATGTGTCATTAGGAGGGAACATCCTGTCAGGCGTGTGAATTCAAATCTCATAGTTTCGTCAGGTTGGCAAATCTTGGTTGTCGTTTCTGCCTGAAAGCTTCCATAGCCTCTGTCATATCCTTCGACTGGAGCATGATCATGTTCCAGGTTGCCGTGTACTCCAGGTTATCCTTCACGCTGCACACAACTCAGCTCAGCACCAACGGCAAAGCGAGAGAGCTCACGTGTGATCCCGACTGTGGTTTAAAATGTGCTTGGTGCCCGTGACAGCGATGGGCGACTTTTGTGCAATGGTTCGAGCCGTTTCACAAGCTGCCACTTGTAGAAAGTCAAATAGAACCGAAGAAGCACTCAAAGAAGCGTGCTCACCGATAACCTCCTCGCGGCTCCCCTGTACAACTCGAGACACAAACCCCAATCTTTCTGCTTCTCGACAATCGAACTCGCGCCCAGTCATTGCAAGTTCTCGAACAGCGCTTGCATTCCCAACGATCTTGGGCAATCTGGCGAGGGTACCGATATCCGCGGCCAGCCCGACGTCAACCTCTTTAACGCTGAATCGAGCGTCAGTCGCACAATATCGAATGTCGCAGGCACAGAGGATATCTGATTAGAGATCAGCAAGAGAAGCCGTTTAGCTCAACGACGACCGTACCGATTCCCAAGCCATAGCAGAGGCCATGGACGGCAGCGATGACTGGACATGTGCACTCTTCGATGGCGGTTATGGCGGCTTGAAACTGGGTGATGTGTCTCCTCCATTTGAAAGCACTTCTTGCGGCTTCATCCTCGCTCCGGCCAATCGCCTGAATGTCGGGATCCGCAACTGGTGCCGTGTGAGCGACAATCCGTGGATCAAAGTAAGGTATCTGCGCACGATCCAAGCCCGCGGTAAAGTGTCTCAAGCTCGATCCCAGTACCACTACTCGTACGTTGCTGTCCTCCGAGATCGTCGCGAATGTCGCGCCCAGCTCTTCCCAGAATCTAGCATCCAGTTAGCAACATGCAGAACGTAGCCCAAACGCTGCTCACGCCGTATGGAACGCATTTACTGGCGGCCTGCAAAGACCGAGGAGCAGGACTCCTTCCGCAGGGGAAGCGGCGCGCAAGAAGTTGCCTTCGTACTGGGTTGCATCCATAACCAGGGCGATCGCTGGCCGAGCGATCCAAAAAGCAACGAGTGGAGGAGGATTCGAACGCGCGTGAGAGCGGACGTGGTCAAGACGGCTGTAGGTCTGAGCAGGGGGAGTCGAAATTACCAAGACAAGCAGGGCGATGATGACCGATTGAGGTAGTCTCAGTCTACCGCGCCCTATCCACTACTGACCGGTTCGAGCGGGGACCTCGTTATTCACACACTTATGCAATGCGGCCTCCTTTCGCCGACATAGACTAACCACCCAACAATTCCGCAGACGATGATAAATTTACTGTCGGATCGAGTGTTGTCCGCCGCATTCCGTCGTAACCATAACAAGTTGTCGCCAAGGGCGAACACCTTGCGTCCAAGATCGGCTCGCCGATCCAATCGCGATCACACCACGCTTCCGACACAGCAACCTCGTCGCCTTCCTTTCACACGCCGCCGTCCTGACAGAACAGAACGACGTGGCTAGCGCAGGGATGCATTGATGATATCAAGCCCCTCAGGGAGCACCTGGTCAACAGTGGCAACCTGTGTTGTACCAGAACAGCCATTTGCAATCTATAGACAAGGGCTTCACTATCTGAGCAGTATACAGTAAGCAACAAAATTATTGCAAAAAGCCTCTGGCAGATGTGTAGTTTGTCCACTGCACATTGGTCATTAACTACTGTTTGTTATTCTCATTAAAAATAGAACTTCTGACGGATGCCTTATTTGTGCTGGCTTGGTGAGCTGAGGTGGTCCTAACCGCCGCACCAGAGACCAATGGGCATTAGTCCCTGATTGCCTCCGACTGCTCCGTCCTCCGTCAATTACCCTGCTACAGGAAAAGGAAAAGGAGCAAAGGAAAGATTAATGTCTTGATTACCTTTCCTACTAGGCCGCAGCAACAATCATTAATTCCATTGTTGAGAACGGAACGATGCGCGTCAACAGGTCGGACAGGCACAGCCGCTGTGCCTAAGACAGCCGGACCCTAGCCGTGCCGCCATGCCTGCCGTGCCCTCGAGCCGTCCCAGCAAGGATATCTAGCCACCGCACCAGGGACCAATGGGCATTAGTCCCTGATTGCCTCCGTTTGCTCCGTCCTCTGCCAATTCCCCTGCTACCGGAAAAGGAAAAGGAACAAAGGAAAGCTTACAGTCTTGACTACCTTTCCTATTAGGCCGCAGCAACAATCATTAATTCCATTGTTGAGAACGGAACGATGCGCATCGACAGGTCGGACAGGCACGGCCGCCGCACCTAGGACAGCCGGACCCTAGCCGTGCCCGCCGTGCCTGCCGTGCCCTCGAGCCGTCCCAGCAAGAATAACCCTCAATCCAACCCTTTTCAGCACTCTGACATCCCTTTCCTTTCCCTCAGCCCAAGCCTTCTGTACCTCCCTGCCAGCTCCAGCTTTCCCTGCAAGAATCGATAAGCAGGTTGTTGAGAAAAGAGTGTTACAGCGTCGGACGTCCAGACACAGGACCCTAAGATGTAGTTAGCCTGGAGAAAGAGAAAGGTGTGTGCAATCCACGCACCTTAACCTCTTCCAACCCCCCCTCAACCTCACCAAACCATTACTTCTCCCTTTCCCTCCCTTCTCCCCTTAGCTCAGTCCAATTTGAAGGTCGGATGCTTGAGAACAGGCGGAGTTGCTGTTGTACGAGGCAGTGGTTGCTGGCTGAGACTAGGACTGGACGCGGGACCAGGGTCTTCAGGGGGAAGGGTCCTTCTCCGTCCCCTTTCCCCGCATGACGGTGTTGCTTCCTGGGAGACGGAGGAACATGGACTTAGGGTCCCTTAGGGGAAGTGCGGTCCTTCTCACTGTGACGGAGCTGTTTTCCCAGGGGACTGGCCGTTCTCCTCCATGACGGAGCTGACCCTCCTTGTGGTGGCCTCGCCTTGCAGGCACAGCTCCCACATTGCATCTATACCCCTTTGAGGCTGGGTTCAGGCCAGGGTTAGCGCTAGGTCTGGACCCTAACGACATTTGCCACAGCCGCTCAGCCCCCTGTGGGGCAGTGGCTGCGCCTACCTACACTAACACACAGCAACCGTTAGTATGCGTTGCACACTTCTATGCATGGGGGCAGCCACCATGTTTGCGGCTGACTAGCCCTGGACCAACATGATATTCACCATGCGAGTTTTGTGCACCACTTTTTCCCGATTTCTTTCAGTTTATAGGATGCAGGCACTGCATGCATTGTTTATGGACCGTAGTCACATCTTGTAAAAGTGTTGCTTGTGATCTCCTTTGCAGTGTGTGGCACTACCACATCCCCTGCCTCTCAGTTATATACAATTCTTTTTTTGGATTTTTGTAGCTTTTCTAGAGACATTTGGTATCTACCATTCTTTTTTTGGGCTTTCTTGGTTAGTTCTAATCGCAGTCTTTATCTACATTTCTTTTGTGAACCTTGTGATCCATAGCTTTTGGTGGCCTACCACAAATCATTCTCATCATCCCTCCGGGCACGCATCAGATTGGCTGTGTCGTCATCCCACACTTGCTTCTGTTGCAAGCTTCCCTGTTGTGCCGACCGGCCCACATGACTGGGACCAACGACTTGTCCAGGGTGGAGCTCAACACGTTGGGTCGATAACCCTTGCCAGAGCTTGCGCAGATCCTATTACCAAAGTGTGCCGTGATCGCACTTACCGCTACGGATGCACGGAGCCCGCCCTGAATGGGCCGTGGCCATGCGCTGGGCACAAGCTGGCCTTGCGGCCCTCCCGCCCAGAACGACTTGAGCATGGTCGGCACACCGTTCTCACGGATCGAAGACCACAGGCCCGCAGCACGGTAGACAGGCCCTGAGATCGTGCGCATGTCCCCCGTCTGGGCCAGCGCAATGTTCCGGAGGCAGATTGCGATGCCCTCGATGAGATACCAGGGACAAGGACGTGTCCCGTTGTTGGTGATCGTCATCGCATCCTTCCACACACGGCGCGCTCTGACCGTCCAGAACCATGCCGCGTCCAGAAGCAGGTTCGGATAGACCTGTGCGTGATGTCAGAGGTTGCGCTGGATGCTGCATGAAGCGTACGGAAGGCCTGAGCACAAGCAGCGATGCCCGGAACTGCGCTGAGGGCAGACCCGAATAATACACCGTTGTCATCGGCTTGAGGAGCTTGCTGACCACCCAGCTAGATCGGTCCGTTAACACACCATGCGTGCGCGGAAAGGGAAGAGATTTACCTTCCGCTACGATGCTCAGGGGCAAGCCTGTCTGGGTGGATGACGAGCTCCATCTCCGAGCGGATCCCAAGCGATCCCTCACCTTGCCGGATGCGTGTCGCGGTCTTGTCGAAGCTTGACTGCCGATTGAGACGCTCGATCATCTCATGCACCTTGCGTTCAAACCCGCCCCCAACGCCACAGACACCCAACGCAGCGGCCTCCTGACCAAGACTGATCTCGTGCTTGTCTGTCGAGTTCCGGAAGACCTTCTTCTGTGCCGAGTAGCCCTGCCATTTGATGCACTCAAACGGGTCAGGCCCCGCTATCCTACAGGGGTCTATGGGTGAGTACAGATAGGGGTTGAGGGTAGGGTACACCGAAAATGCGGCCCGAAACCTCCCTATCTCCCTATCTGTAACACCCATCACCTCCCCGCAGGCGAGCTCGTGATGGGTTGGCACGCATTTGAACCCATCACGAGCTCGCGCGCGAGGAGGTGATGGAAAAACGCTTACGAACCCATCACCTCCTCGCGCGCGAGCTTGTGATGGGTTCAAACGCGTGCCAACCCATCACGAGCTCGCGCGCGAGCTCGTGAAGGGGCTGTGCTAAGCGAAAAAGCGGCCCAACCCATCACGAGCTCGCCTGCAAGCTCGTGATGGGTTGGCACGGGTCATTCGTTAGGCGCACGCTGCAATGCTCGCAGCACATCCACCATCCCTGTAACCCCTCTCTTGCATCTCCGTTGCACCGTATCGTCCTCTGCCTCTTTCCAAGGCCTCCTTGGGCCACCTACAGCGTAATATACATATAATACATTATAATACAAGGTATCCTTTCTTTATATACAGCCTCTACGTTTATTTCGTTGCGCTCCCTTTATCCGCTCCCGACTTAGACTCCACGCGGGTTCAGCTCGAGCCGGGACGAGTGCATGCTGCGTGTCAGATTACGCAACATCTCCTGCGTCATCGGGGCATGCCGTTGCTGCACTGTCGCCCTCTTGTCCGGGCTTGCGCCCGTATTGCGCTGTGCGGGACGCTGCAACATACCTGTAGCTTCCCAGTGCGCAATGTCTGCATCCGACCAGATATGCCGTAGCCCTTCTTTGTGCTGTCCTCGTTCCCAGCAGTCCTTGATCTCCCTCCAGAGTGCTTCGATCCGGCTATGCTTGGCCATTCACCAGTATTCGATGCCGTTCGTTTGGCGCTGGCGTGGACCACGCTTACCCAGCATATCCTTGTGCGGGCTGAGGACGGTGTAGAAGCCCCAGGATGCAAACAGACCCCAATGCAAGGCATGGTTCGCTGCGGTCATTAGCAGAGCATTCATCCGTATCCAGTCACACTCACAGGTCTTTGTCTTCATCATCGCATCTGTCACCCCCCAATGTGTCGCAAGATCCTCCTGCTGCTCGTAGAGCATGTACATCAGCCAGGCGATGAACGAGGCGGCCACAATCCCCACGTGGGTTGTCCCTGCGGCACGCTCCGGCACCAGCATTACCATGTTCTTCACCACGTTGCGTGCATCCTCGACCGTGTTGAGACGTGCCTTTGGGTTGGACGCCATGTATCGGTATCGTGGGTGGATCTTGCAAAGCAGCGTGGCACAGAATAGGATGTACTGGTGCAGGTCGGTCTCGATCCGCTCCTCGAAGAGCACACGGAGGTGCTCGAATGCCGGTCGATACTGCGCACCTGTCGCCCCACGCCCCCCGCCCTTGCAGAGCTCTTCAAAGCCGTTGTTCATCTCCTCGGACAGGTCCCTGCGGAAGGTTGGAATCTAGGTATGAAAGGTGTAAGGTCGGACATGGGTCGGACATACCCCTTCTGCAAACTGAATGTGTCAGAAACGGGTCTGTGGGGTCCAGGAGGGTACCAGGGGTCCCTGGAAGGTGCCGGGTGGCGTCCCCGGCCTTGGGGGCGGCCCGGTTCCTGCGATATCGCGGGTTCAGTGCTGCACTATAGGGGGGGGTATGCCACCGTGCTCTACAGCGTGATTCCTGATGACTAATCATGTTTTTTGATGACTAATTGGGTCTGGGAGTCCAATGGGCATGATTAGTCATCACCAATCACGATTAGTCATGCGGGAATGGCACACGGATGCTGTTATGGCTGGGGGCTAGATCGCCCTTCATCAAAGGTACGGCACAGCGCTCTGCAGCGGGATTCCTGATGACTAATCGTGTTTTTAGGTGACTAATTGACCTAAAGAGTCAATGTGCACCGATTAGTCATCAGGGATCTGGCTCAGTGATGAAGCAATGGCCGCTGCGGGATATTGCAGGCGGTCAGGAATTGCACCATGCGCAGAGCAGCCCGCAGGCAGAATTCTGATGACTAATCATGTTTTTTGGTGACTAATGGACCTAAATAGTCAGTCTGCATGCATTAGTCATCAGGAATCTGGCTCGGTGACGGAGGAACAGCCCCTGCGGGATATCACAGGCTACAGCCATGTGCACCCACCGCAGAGCATCCCGCTGGCAGATTCCTGATGACTAATCATGACATTTGGCGACTAATTGACCTGTAGAGTCTGTCTGCACCGATTAGTCATCAGGAATCTCGCTCGGTGATGGCGAAATGGCCTTGACGCAATATCAAAGGAAACAGCCATGCATATGCACCGCACAGCATCCCGCAGGCAGAATCCTGATGACTAATCGTGTTTTTTGGTGACTAATTGACCTATAGAACCAGTCTGCACCGATTAGTCATCAGGGATCTGGCTCGGTGACGGAGAAATGGCCGCTGCGGGATAGCGCAGGGGGCCAGGAATTGCACCATGCGCCAGGCATCCCGCTGGCAGAATCCTGATGACTAATCATGTTTTTAGGTGACTAATTGACCTATAGAGCCCGTCTGCACTGATTAGTCATCAGGGATCTTGCTCGGTGATGGAGAAATGGCCTTCACGCGATATTGCAGGTGACAGGAATGCGCACCCACTGCAGAGCATCCCGCAAGCGGAATCCTGATGACTAATCGTGTTTTTAGGTGACTAATTGACGTATAGAACCAGTCTGCACCGATTAGTCATCAAGGATCTGTCTCGGTGACGGAGAAACAGCCGCTGCAGGATATTGCAGGGGGTGTGAGGGCACACCACAATAACAAGGCTACTGCGGGTGAACAGAGAGACGGGGTAGCGTCCAGAGAGAGTGCAAGGGGTCGTTTAGGGATGACAGAGAGTGTATTGGATCGAGTGCCTAGGTAGTTACAATGGTGGAATTTCCCCAGAGACCGGATCTAAGGGGATAGAGGCCCTAAAGGCTCTATATTTATACCCGGGAGCCCTAAAGGCTATCCCTTGCTACGGGAGGTTCTGGAAGACCTCAGAAAGCGTCAGAACGCGTCAGAATGTGTCAGAAGACGTCAGAATGACTAGGGAATGAGTAAGGGATGAGTATAGCACAGCAGTACAGTCATCGCGTGTCAGGATGACTCCATGGCAGTGCATGGCAGTGCGTGGTGTCATGGCAGTGCATACTCAAACCTGTGCGTATGCCTGGGCCCATGGCTGTGGGTCCTGTAGCTGGTCCCTGGGCGCTTAGAATCGATAGGAAGCCCTTGGAAGATGGTGGGGTTAAGGTGGCAATCCGCCGATGGCGGCAATAAGGGCATGAGCGGCACGTCCCTGACTGGTGGCACGTCTGGCCATTGACTAGGCTTCTGGGCGGCACCGGCATTAGTCCTATCACCGGTGATCGGTGGAGATAGGCGATAGAAGCTCTTGCTGGGTGGCCACGGGCATGTGGTCGTGATTGGGAGTCCAGGCTTTAGGGTCGAAAAAGGTACATCCCCTGACATCACCCCCCCCTTTAAGGTGCGATGCCCCAGAGCACGTGGTTGTGGGTGGCAGTGTTGACAGTACAGTCGTTGATGGTGTCTCGGTTGGTTGGGGGCTCCTGTGTCTCTTGCGTTCGACCATCATGGACCCAGGTACGGTTATTGGCAGTACAATGACTTTGCTGACCTTGAGCCTAGTGATATTGTCCTTAAGGTGGAAGGCGCGTGGGGATGTGGTGTTGGAGGAGCTCCCAGCAACGCCATGGGTTCAGGTTGTGGTGGGACGGTTTCTGGTCAGGGGAGAGACACAGGTGGGGTTGGAGCGGTGTCGATGCTGTGTGGTGGAATGGCGGGAGTGCGTGCGGTTGCCAGAGTGGCCGAGCTGCCTTTTCTGTTGCCTGCGGGACGCATGGAGCGAGTGCGGGCCATTTCGTGCTGAGTACGCCATCCTGTCATTGGCGGTAATCGTTGCTAATATCGTGATAGCTTTCTGGCCAGCTTTGGAGGGCAGGCCCCAAAAATCCATCGTCGGATACCAAAGCGTTGGAAGCGAGTGGAGGATATTGACAAGGATCGGCTTCGTCCTGGCATGGAGTGGGCTGTGAGGTGGTTTCTGGAAGATGGGAGGTTGGTATGGGCATGGGAGAAGTGCTTGAGTTGTCGTCTGCAATGTCGGCAATGTATTCGTGTAGATGGCTTTTCTTGTTGCTTGTTTTGCCTTTTGGACGATTACTGGTGTTGTTGAGCGCGCCCTTCGGTCCAACTGAAGAGAACCTTTGGTGAGGGAGTTGTGTAGTTCTCCAGTTGTTGAAATGGAAGTCGTTGGAACGTGAGTGCCGAAATCCGTCCAGGTGCAGATGGGTGCTTGGTGTGGAAGTCGCGGATAGCCTTGGGTGCATCTTCACGGAGTTGTGCTTCGGGTTCCCAAGTGCGTTCAGAGTTTGGGTAGCCCTTCCACTTGACCAGATATTCCAACTTGCCACGGCGGAGACGGCTGTCATCGATACGTTCAAGTTCCCATTGTGGAACTCCATCTTGGACTACAGCAGGGGGTGGTCGCTTCTCTTGAGGGCGGCCAGGGAGATCACTTTCCTGGTAGCAACGCAGTTTGCTGACATGGAAGACAGGGTGAATAAGGAAACTGCTGGGGAGTTTGAGTCGGTACGCATTATTGTTGATCTTTTCAAGGATCTCAAAGGGTCCGAACCATTTGTCATCCAGTTTCTTGGCTGGTCTTGTTGTCTTGATATTGTGCGAGTCTAGCCAGACCTTGTCTCCAGGTTGGTAGTTAGGCGTCTGGCCATGGTGGAGATCGTAGAAACGTGCCATGTCCTCGGATGCTTGCTTCAGGGCGGCCGTGCATTCCTCTTGTAGCTTGTTCATGCGGGTGAGGAAATCATTGACTCCTTCAATGGGAGAGTCACGGATGGGTTCGGTACCCATGCGGGGATTTTGTCCGGTGTTGGCCATAAAGGGTGACATGCGCGTAGAGGCTTGAACACGGTTGTTGTATGCAAACTCAGCAAGAGGGAGCCAGTCAACCCAATCATCCTGCCGATAATTGACAAACAGGCGTAGGTACTGCTCGATCTCCTGGTTGATGCGTTCCGTTTGGCCATCAGTCTGTGGGTGGTAGGCGCTAGAGGCGGAAGTCTTGATATCCAAAAGGCGATTGAGTTCTCTCATGAAGGCTGACACATACTGCGTTCCTCGATCACTGATGATTTCTTCTGGGAGTCCATGATGTCTCCAAACATTGTCACGGAAGAGTCGAGCGATGCCCAAGGAGGACACTTCATTCTGGGTTGGTGCAAAGTGTGCTTGCTTGGTGAGTCGATCTACGGCAACAAAGATGGCATCATGTCCATTTGATGGTGGAAGGGAGGTAATCAGGTCTGTGGTTACGCATTGCCAGCGTCGGGTGGGGATTCGGTTTGGCATAAGTTGCCCAGTAGGAGCTTGAGGGTACACCTTGGTGCGGTTACAGGCATGGCATGTCGTCACATAACGCCCAATGAATCGGCTGATGTTGGGCCACCAATAGTTTCGTGAGACCAGTTCGAGTGTCTTCCATCGGCCTGGATGTCCTGCCACAGGTGTGTCGTGATGAAGTCGTACAATCTTTGTTCGGAGTGCATCGTTCTTGGGCACGTAAACCTTTCCTCGAAATAGGATAAGGCCAGATTCTTCTGCCCATTCAGAGCCAATAAGGCGACTAGTGCCAGCAGCCTTCATTTCTTCAATTGCTTTGACCACAGCTTCATCTTGGTCCTTGCAATTTCGTATTTCTCGGAGGAGATCTCGTTCAGCACCAGTGATAAGGGCATGTCCACGTTGTGCTGCAGCAATCTTGAACCAGTGTGGACGAAGCAAAATTTGATCGGTGTTATCATTCTCCCCCCTCTTATGGTCCGCTCGTCTCGAGAGGGCATCGGGCTTGCCGCTTTGTTTGCCAGCACGATGGACCAGAACAAAATCAAATCGGGAGAGGAAGAGTGACCAGCGTGCTTGGCGTCGAGTCAGCTTCTGAGCAGTCTGGAAGTACTTGAGATTTTGATGGTCCGTGTAGATCTCAAACTGGTGTTTGGCTCCTTCCAGGAAGTGACGCCATTCTTCAAGGGCGCGGATGATTGCCAGTAGTTCTTTGTCATGGATGTCGTAGTTTCGTTCCGTTTCGGAGAGGCTCTTGGACAGGAATGCGATGGGGTGCCATTTGCCATCCTCCCCCAGTTGAGAGAGTTCGGCTCCAGTGGCATAGTCAGAGCTGTCTGCCTCTACTCGGAAGGGTTTATCTTCATTTGGAAAGGCAAGTACCGGGTGCGAGGTGATGGCTTCCTTCAGGTGCTCGAATGCAGTTTGCTGATCGGAGCCCCATGTGAAAGGGGTATCTTTTCGGGTGAGGTCGTGGAGTGGCCGGGCGATGGTGGAGAAGTCTTTGATAAAGCGGCGGTAGAAGTTACAGAAACCAATGAAAGATTGCACTTCTGTCAGGTTGGTAGGGATTGGCCAATTCGAGACGCCTTCCACCTTGACAGGATCCATTGCAACAGTACCCCTTCCAATGATGAGACCGAGGTACTCGATGGTCTCCTTATGGAATTCACATTTGGCTGGGCGAAGGTAGAGCTTGTGTTGGCGGAGAAGTTCCAAGACTTGCAGAACTGTCTGGCGGTGGTCTTCAAGGTTGTCCGAAAAGATCAGGATGTCGTCCAAATAGACAACCACACGTCCAGCATCAATGAGATCTCGAAAGATGTCATTCATCATGGTCTGGAAGGTGCTCGGACTATTGGTAAGGCCAAAGAACATGACCAGAGGTTCAAACAAGCCACGGTTGGTACGGAAGGCTGCTTTCCATTCATCGCCTTCCTTGATACGTATGTTGTTGTAACCCCAGCGAATATCCAACTTGGTGAACCACTGAGCATGACGTAGTTGGTTAACGAGGTCGGAGATAAGTGGAATTGGATAGCGATTCTTGATAGTCATCTCGTTGAGCTTGCGGTAGTCTTGGACAAGGCGTAATGTCAGGGGATGTACCTTTTTCGACCCTAAAGCCTGGACTCCCAATCACGACCACATGCCCGTGGCCACCCAGCAAGAGCTTCTATCGCCTATCTCCACCGATCACCGGTGATAGGACTAATGCCGGTGCCGCCCAGAAGCCTAGTCAATGGCCAGACGTGCCACCAGTCAGGGACGTGCCGCTCATGCCCTTATTGCCGCCATCGGCGGATTGCCACCTTAACCCCACCATCTTCCAAGGGCTTCCTATCGATTCTAAGCGCCCAGGGACCAGCTACAGGACCCACAGCCATGGGCCCAGGCATACGCACAGGTTTGAGTATGCACTGCCATGACACCACGCACTGCCATGCACTGCCATGGAGTCATCCTGACACGCGATGACTGTACTGCTGTGCTATACTCATCCCTTACTCATTCCCTAGTCATTCTGACGTCTTCTGACACATTCTGACGCGTTCTGACGCTTTCTGAGGTCTTCCAGAACCTCCCGTAGCAAGGGATAGCCTTTAGGGCTCCCGGGTATAAATATAGAGCCTTTAGGGCCTCTATCCCCTTAGATCCGGTCTCTGGGGAAATTCCACCATTGTAACTACCTAGGCACTCGATCCAATACACTCTCTGTCATCCCTAAACGACCCCTTGCACTCTCTCTGGACGCTACCCCGTCTCTCTGTTCACCCGCAGTAGCCTTGTTATTGTGGTGTGCCCTCACAGAAGACCGGATCTGCCGACAACAACCCTACTGCTATTCCCTACTCTACTCCTACCTCTGAGCTTTACTCTACACCTCTATGGCGTACCCTACAGTCCCAGGAATCCCCATGGTGATGGGCGATGTGGGTCCTCAAGTCTCTGCCGCAGCAGCCAGTGAGGCAACCCCAACTGTCAACAATACGACCACTACGCAGGAACCTCGTGCCAAGACTGTGGAAGAACAACTGACCGATGAGCTCAAGGCATTGCAAGCTAGGATTGCACAGCTCGAAGTCATGCCCCGTCGTAACACCCCTGTGGCACCACCCGATATCTTCGATGGCACTCGTGCCAAAGCCGACACCTTTCTACGCCAACTCCGCATCAACTTCTTTGCCCGTCCATTGGACTTCCCGACCGCCAATGAATGCATCATCTTTGCCTTGTCCTACATGAAAGGAGGGATTGCTGGCACATGGGCAGACCGCCTAGTTGCTAACACCGATGATCCCGACAAACCGGCTGCACTGTCTTTCACCACGTGGAATGAGTTTGAGAAACTCTTCCGCCTCACATTCATGGACCCCGATCCTGAAGGCTCCGCACGCTTCAAGATGGATCAACTCAAGCAAGGGCAGAAGACGGCCGATGAATACGTATCTGCATTCCAAGAGCTAGCCACACGCACTCAGTATAACGATACTGCTCTGATGGAGAAATTCGAACGCGGCCTCAACAGCGCGCTGGTCAGCAAGATCTATGCACTGCCGGAAATGCCAACGAAACTGCAGGCATGGTATGACTATGCCCTTCGCTTTGATCGACAGCAGCGTAAGCTAGATGCACGCCGGCCATTCTCCAACAACAACACCCGATATGTCCGACAGACTACCACGAGTACCACTGCACGTTCGCCTACTTCGGCTACAACCACCACACCAGCCCTGCACCCTGGTGAGCCCATGGACATTGATTCCAACCGTCGTACCGGACGCAAGATCACCTGCTACAACTGTGGCCAACCTGGACATATTGCCCGTGAATGCCCAGAGCCCAAGAAAGCCCGCATTCGTGCAACCGACACTGCGACTACCGATACCACACCTTTGAATGCCGATGGTGTGAGAGCGATCCTGAGGGAAGAGATTGGCAAATTGCTCTCTTCCAACAAAGCGCTCCCAGCCCCACCTAAGGCAACTGAAGAATCACCCCAGGAGGATTTTTGAAACGGTCGACCAAACGGGACACATTGCCCTCGACCAATCGCTTTGCTGTTTTAGCCGAGTTGGATGTAAATGACAATGAATATGCCATTATGCCCTCGCCTAAGCCTGCAACCGTGTCCACCCAATCCATTCCCATTCCTGAAACACCCTTGCCACCCAAGATCTATATTCGCTCGGTCTCACCGCTCAACTCCACGGAACTCTCTCTGGGCTTGCAAGCACTGGACTCTGGCGAATCCTTCACCACCACTGCACTCCTTGACTCAGGTGCTACTGGCATGTTCATCGACTCTGAATATGTTAAGTACCGAAACCTAACCACAAAACGACTCCCACGCGCCATCCCTGTATACAATATCGATGGGACACTGAATGAGGGAGGTTCGATTCGTGAAGAAGTAGACCTCATCATGAAGTTCAAGGACCACACTGAACGCACCACATTCCAAGTCACCAGCCTGGGTCGACGGACCGTCATTGTTGGCCATACCTGGCTTCGACTTCACAATCCCGAAATCAACTGGGTCACTGGTGAAGTGAAGATGTCACGCTGCCCACCCCGGTGCACTGCCCGTACCACTATCCCGGCCAACATGCCTTCCAACAAGATCACTCAAATCCCTGTACCTCTTGCCGTCTTTGCCATTGATACCACCGAATCTGAGGACCAGGCCCAACCTGCTGTAGAAGTGTTGGAGCCTACTGATCGCATTCTGGTTGCCTGGCTCCCGCCAACTGGTCCCACCATCCGGGCCACCGAAACTGCATCCACACGACTGGCAGCTGAAGAAGCCAAGCGTCATCAACAGGAAGAAAGTTTTGAAGCATTGGTTCCACCGGAATACCACCACTATCGGGACGTGTTCTCCAAAGATTCATTCGACGAACTGCCTCAACACCGACCATGGGACCATGCCATTGAACTGAAACCGGGTTCAGAACCAAAGGGCTCCCGAGTCTATCCACTCTCCTTGGACGAGCAGAAGGAGCTTGATGAATTCCTGAAGGAGAACCTGGCCTCTGGACGTATTCGCCCATCCAAATCCCCCATGGCAGCTCCTGTATTTTTTGTCAAGAAGAAAGATGGCCGTTTACGCCTTGTCCAAGACTACCGCAAGCTCAACGAGATGACTATCAAGAATCGCTATCCAATTCCACTTATCTCCGACCTCGTTAACCAACTACGTCATGCTCAGTGGTTCACCAAGTTGGATATTCGCTGGGGTTACAACAACATACGTATCAAGGAAGGCGATGAATGGAAAGCAGCCTTCCGTACCAACCGTGGCTTGTTTGAACCTCTGGTCATGTTCTTTGGCCTTACCAATAGTCCGAGCACCTTCCAGACCATGATGAATGACATCTTTCGAGATCTCATTGATGCTGGACGTGTGGTTGTCTATTTGGACGACATCCTGATCTTTTCGGACAACCTTGAAGACCACCGCCAGACAGTTCTGCAAGTCTTGGAACTTCTCCGCCAACACAAGCTCTACCTTCGCCCAGCCAAATGTGAATTCCATAAGGAGACCATCGAGTACCTCGGTCTCATCATTGGAAGGGGTACTGTTGCAATGGATCCTGTCAAGGTGGAAGGCGTCTCGAATTGGCCAATCCCTACCAACCTGACAGAAGTGCAATCTTTCATTGGTTTCTGTAACTTCTACCGCCGCTTTATCAAAGACTTCTCCACCATCGCCCGGCCACTCCACGACCTCACCCGAAAAGATACCCCTTTCACATGGGGCTCCGATCAGCAAACTGCATTCGAGCACCTGAAGGAAGCCATCACCTCGCACCCGGTACTTGCCTTTCCAAATGAAGATAAACCCTTCCGAGTAGAGGCAGACAGCTCTGACTATGCCACTGGAGCCGAACTCTCTCAACTGGGGGAGGATGGCAAATGGCACCCCATCGCATTCCTGTCCAAGAGCCTCTCCGAAACGGAACGAAACTACGACATCCATGACAAAGAACTACTGGCAATCATCCGCGCCCTTGAAGAATGGCGTCACTTCCTGGAAGGAGCCAAACACCAGTTTGAGATCTACACGGACCATCAAAATCTCAAGTACTTCCAGACTGCTCAGAAGCTGACTCGACGCCAAGCACGCTGGTCACTCTTCCTCTCCCGATTTGATTTTGTTCTGGTCCATCGTGCTGGCAAACAAAGCGGCAAGCCCGATGCCCTCTCGAGACGAGCGGACCATAAGAGGGGGGAGAATGATAACACCGATCAAATTTTGCTTCGTCCACACTGGTTCAAGATTGCTGCAGCACAACGTGGACATGCCCTTATCACTGGTGCTGAACGAGATCTCCTCCGAGAAATACGAAATTGCAAGGACCAAGATGAAGCTGTGGTCAAAGCAATTGAAGAAATGAAGGCTGCTGGCACTAGTCGCCTTATTGGCTCTGAATGGGCAGAAGAATCTGGCCTTATCCTATTTCGAGGAAAGGTTTACGTGCCCAAGAACGATGCACTCCGAACAAAGATTGTACGACTTCATCACGACACACCTGTGGCAGGACATCCAGGCCGATGGAAGACACTCGAACTGGTCTCACGAAACTATTGGTGGCCCAACATCAGCCGATTCATTGGGCGTTATGTGACGACATGCCATGCCTGTAACCGCACCAAGGTGTACCCTCAAGCTCCTACTGGGCAACTTATGCCAAACCGAATCCCCACCCGACGCTGGCAATGCGTAACCACAGACCTGATTACCTCCCTTCCACCATCAAATGGACATGATGCCATCTTTGTTGCCGTAGATCGACTCACCAAGCAAGCACACTTTGCACCAACCCAGAATGAAGTGTCCTCCTTGGGCATCGCTCGACTCTTCCGTGACAATGTTTGGAGACATCATGGACTCCCAGAAGAAATCATCAGTGATCGAGGAACGCAGTATGTGTCAGCCTTCATGAGAGAACTCAATCGCCTTTTGGATATCAAGACTTCCGCCTCTAGCGCCTACCACCCACAGACTGATGGCCAAACGGAACGCATCAACCAGGAGATCGAGCAGTACCTACGCCTGTTTGTCAATTATCGGCAGGATGATTGGGTTGACTGGCTCCCTCTTGCTGAGTTTGCATACAACAACCGTGTTCAAGCCTCTACGCGCATGTCACCCTTTATGGCCAACACCGGACAAAATCCCCGCATGGGTACCGAACCCATCCGTGACTCTCCCATTGAAGGAGTCAATGATTTCCTCACCCGCATGAACAAGCTACAAGAGGAATGCACGGCCGCCCTGAAGCAAGCATCCGAGGACATGGCACGTTTCTACGATCTCCACCATGGCCAGACGCCTAACTACCAACCTGGAGACAAGGTCTGGCTAGACTCGCACAATATCAAGACAACAAGACCAGCCAAGAAACTGGATGACAAATGGTTCGGACCCTTTGAGATCCTTGAAAAGATCAACAATAATGCGTACCGACTCAAACTCCCCAGCAGTTTCCTTATTCACCCTGTCTTCCATGTCAGCAAACTGCGTTGCTACCAGGAAAGTGATCTCCCTGGCCGCCCTCAAGAGAAGCGACCACCCCCTGCTGTAGTCCAAGATGGAGTTCCACAATGGGAACTTGAACGTATCGATGACAGCCGTCTCCGCCGTGGCAAGTTGGAATATCTGGTCAAGTGGAAGGGCTACCCAAACTCTGAACGCACTTGGGAACCCGAAGCACAACTCCGTGAAGATGCACCCAAGGCTATCCGCGACTTCCACACCAAGCACCCATCTGCACCTGGACGGATTTCGGCACTCACGTTCCAACGACTTCCATTTCAACAACTGGAGAACTACACAACTCCCTCACCAAAGGTTCTCTTCAGTTGGACCGAAGGGCGCGCTCAACAACACCAGTAATCGTCCAAAAGGCAAAACAAGCAACAAGAAAAGCCATCTACACGAATACATTGCCGACATTGCAGACGACAACTCAAGCACTTCTCCCATGCCCATACCAACCTCCCATCTTCCAGAAACCACCTCACAGCCCACTCCATGCCAGGACGAAGCCGATCCTTGTCAATATCCTCCACTCGCTTCCAACGCTTTGGTATCCGACGATGGATTTTTGGGGCCTGCCCTCCAAAGCTGGCCAGAAAGCTATCACGATATTAGCAACGATTACCGCCAATGACAGGATGGCGTACTCAGCACGAAATGGCCCGCACTCGCTCCATGCGTCCCGCAGGCAACAGAAAAGGCAGCTCGGCCACTCTGGCAACCGCACGCACTCCCGCCATTCCACCACACAGCATCGACACCGCTCCAACCCCACCTGTGTCTCTCCCCTGACCAGAAACCGTCCCACCACAACCTGAACCCATGGCGTTGCTGGGAGCTCCTCCAACACCACATCCCCACGCGCCTTCCACCTTAAGGACAATATCACTAGGCTCAAGGTCAGCAAAGTCATTGTACTGCCAATAACCGTACCTGGGTCCATGATGGTCGAACGCAAGAGACACAGGAGCCCCCAACCAACCGAGACACCATCAACGACTGTACTGTCAACACTGCCACCCACAACCACGTGCTCTGGGGCATCGCACCTTAAAGGGGGGGGTGATGTCAGGGGATGTACCTTTTTCGACCCTAAAGCCTGGACTCCCAATCACGACCACATGCCCGTGGCCACCCAGCAAGAGCTTCTATCGCCTATCTCCACCGATCACCGGTGATAGGACTAATGCCGGTGCCGCCCAGAAGCCTAGTCAATGGCCAGACGTGCCACCAGTCAGGGACGTGCCGCTCATGCCCTTATTGCCGCCATCGGCGGATTGCCACCTTAACCCCACCATCTTCCAAGGGCTTCCTATCGATTCTAAGCGCCCAGGGACCAGCTACAGGACCCACAGCCATGGGCCCAGGCATACGCACAGGTTTGAGTATGCACTGCCATGACACCACGCACTGCCATGCACTGCCATGGAGTCATCCTGACACGCGATGACTGTACTGCTGTGCTATACTCATCCCTTACTCATTCCCTAGTCATTCTGACGTCTTCTGACACATTCTGACGCGTTCTGACGCTTTCTGAGGTCTTCCAGAACCTCCCGTAGCAAGGGATAGCCTTTAGGGCTCCCGGGTATAAATATAGAGCCTTTAGGGCCTCTATCCCCTTAGATCCGGTCTCTGGGGAAATTCCACCATTGTAACTACCTAGGCACTCGATCCAATACACTCTCTGTCATCCCTAAACGACCCCTTGCACTCTCTCTGGACGCTACCCCGTCTCTCTGTTCACCCGCAGTAGCCTTGTTATTGTGGTGTGCCCTCACACGTAAACGGCCATCTTTCTTCTTGAAAAAAAATACAGGAGCTGCCATGGGGGATTTGGATGGGCGAATACGTCCAGAGGCCAGGTTCTCCTTCAGGAATTCATCAAGCTCCTTCTGCTCGTCCAAGGAGAGTGGATAGACTCGGGAGCCCTTTGGTTCTGAACCCGGTTTCAGTTCAATGGCATGGTCCCATGGTCGGTGTTGAGGCAGTTCGTCGAATGAATCTTTGGAGAACACGTCCCGATAGTGGTGGTATTCCGGTGGAACCAATGCTTCAAAACTTTCTTCCTGTTGATGACGCTTGGCTTCTTCAGCTGCCAGTCGTGTGGATGCAGTTTCGGTGGCCCGGATGGTGGGACCAGTTGGCGGGAGCCAGGCAACCAGAATGCGATCAGTAGGCTCCAACACTTCTACAGCAGGTTGGGCCTGGTCCTCAGATTCGGTGGTATCAATGGCAAAGACGGCAAGAGGTACAGGGATTTGAGTGATCTTGTTGGAAGGCATGTTGGCCGGGATAGTGGTACGGGCAGTGCACCGGGGTGGGCAGCGTGACATCTTCACTTCACCAGTGACCCAGTTGATTTCGGGATTGTGAAGTCGAAGCCAGGTATGGCCAACAATGACGGTCCGTCGACCCAGGCTGGTGACTTGGAATGTGGTGCGTTCAGTGTGGTCCTTGAACTTCATGATGAGGTCTACTTCTTCACGAATCGAACCTCCCTCATTCAGTGTCCCATCGATATTGTATACAGGGATGGCGCGTGGGAGTCGTTTTGTGGTTAGGTTTCGGTACTTAACATATTCAGAGTCGATGAACATGCCAGTAGCACCTGAGTCAAGGAGTGCAGTGGTGGTGAAGGATTCGCCAGAGTCCAGTGCTTGCAAGCCCAGAGAGAGTTCCGTGGAGTTGAGCGGTGAGACCGAGCGAATATAGATCTTGGGTGGCAAGGGTGTTTCAGGAATGGGAATGGATTGGGTGGACACGGTTGCAGGCTTAGGCGAGGGCATAATGGCATATTCATTGTCATTTACATCCAACTCGGCTAAAACAGCAAAGCGATTGGTCGAGGGCAATGTGTCCCGTTTGGTCGACCGTTTCAAAAATCCTCCTGGGGTGATTCTTCAGTTGCCTTAGGTGGGGCTGGGAGCGCTTTGTTGGAAGAGAGCAATTTGCCAATCTCTTCCCTCAGGATCGCTCTCACACCATCGGCATTCAAAGGTGTGGTATCGGTAGTCGCAGTGTCGGTTGCACGAATGCGGGCTTTCTTGGGCTCTGGGCATTCACGGGCAATATGTCCAGGTTGGCCACAGTTGTAGCAGGTGATCTTGCGTCCGGTACGACGGTTGGAATCAATGTCCATGGGCTCACCAGGGTGCAGGGCTGGTGTGGTGGTTGTAGCCGAAGTAGGCGAACGTGCAGTGGTACTCGTGGTAGTCTGTCGGACATATCGGGTGTTGTTGTTGGAGAATGGCCGGCGTGCATCTAGCTTACGCTGCTGTCGATCAAAGCGAAGGGCATAGTCATACCATGCCTGCAGTTTCGTTGGCATTTCCGGCAGTGCATAGATCTTGCTGACCAGCGCGCTGTTGAGGCCGCGTTCGAATTTCTCCATCAGAGCAGTATCGTTATACTGAGTGCGTGTGGCTAGCTCTTGGAATGCAGATACGTATTCATCGGCCGTCTTCTGCCCTTGCTTGAGTTGATCCATCTTGAAGCGTGCGGAGCCTTCAGGATCGGGGTCCATGAATGTGAGGCGGAAGAGTTTCTCAAACTCATTCCACGTGGTGAAAGACAGTGCAGCCGGTTTGTCGGGATCATCGGTGTTAGCAACTAGGCGGTCTGCCCATGTGCCAGCAATCCCTCCTTTCATGTAGGACAAGGCAAAGATGATGCATTCATTGGCGGTCGGGAAGTCCAATGGACGGGCAAAGAAGTTGATGCGGAGTTGGCGTAGAAAGGTGTCGGCTTTGGCACGAGTGCCATCGAAGATATCGGGTGGTGCCACAGGGGTGTTACGACGGGGCATGACTTCGAGCTGTGCAATCCTAGCTTGCAATGCCTTGAGCTCATCGGTCAGTTGTTCTTCCACAGTCTTGGCACGAGGTTCCTGCGTAGTGGTCGTATTGTTGACAGTTGGGGTTGCCTCACTGGCTGCTGCGGCAGAGACTTGAGGACCCACATCGCCCATCACCATGGGGATTCCTGGGACTGTAGGGTACGCCATAGAGGTGTAGAGTAAAGCTCAGAGGTAGGAGTAGAGTAGGGAATAGCAGTAGGGTTGTTGTCGGCAGATCCGGTCTTCTGTGAGGGCACACCACAATAACAAGGCTACTGCGGGTGAACAGAGAGACGGGGTAGCGTCCAGAGAGAGTGCAAGGGGTCGTTTAGGGATGACAGAGAGTGTATTGGATCGAGTGCCTAGGTAGTTACAATGGTGGAATTTCCCCAGAGACCGGATCTAAGGGGATAGAGGCCCTAAAGGCTCTATATTTATACCCGGGAGCCCTAAAGGCTATCCCTTGCTACGGGAGGTTCTGGAAGACCTCAGAAAGCGTCAGAACGCGTCAGAATGTGTCAGAAGACGTCAGAATGACTAGGGAATGAGTAAGGGATGAGTATAGCACAGCAGTACAGTCATCGCGTGTCAGGATGACTCCATGGCAGTGCATGGCAGTGCGTGGTGTCATGGCAGTGCATACTCAAACCTGTGCGTATGCCTGGGCCCATGGCTGTGGGTCCTGTAGCTGGTCCCTGGGCGCTTAGAATCGATAGGAAGCCCTTGGAAGATGGTGGGGTTAAGGTGGCAATCCGCCGATGGCGGCAATAAGGGCATGAGCGGCACGTCCCTGACTGGTGGCACGTCTGGCCATTGACTAGGCTTCTGGGCGGCACCGGCATTAGTCCTATCACCGGTGATCGGTGGAGATAGGCGATAGAAGCTCTTGCTGGGTGGCCACGGGCATGTGGTCGTGATTGGGAGTCCAGGCTTTAGGGTCGAAAAAGGTACATCCCCTGACAGGGGGCCAGGAATTGCACCATGCGCCAGGCATCCCGCTGGCAGATTCCTGATGACTAATCATGTTTTTAGGTGACTAATTGACCTATAGAGCCCGTCTGCACTGATTAGTCATCAGGGATCTTGCTCGGTGATGGAGAAATGGCCTTCACGCGATATTGCAGGTGACAGGAATGCGCACCCACTGCAGAGCATCCCGCAAGCGGAATCCTGATGACTAATCGTGTTTTTAGGGGACTAATTGACGTATAGAGCCCGTCTGCACTGATTAGTCATCCGGGATCTCGCTCGGTGATGGAGAAATGGCTGCTGCAGGATATTGCAGGTGGTCAGGAATGGCACCATGCGCAGAGCAGCCTGCAACAGAAATTCTCATGACTAATCGTGACATTTGGTGACTAATTGACCCAAAGAGTAAATGTGCACCAATTAGTCATCAGGGATCTCGCTTGGTGATGGAGAAATGGCTGCTGCAGGATATTGCAGGCGGTCAGGAATGGCACCATGCGCAGAGCAGCCCGCAACAGAAATTCTCATGACTAATCGTGACATTTGGTGACTAATTGACCCAAAGAGTAAATGTGCACCGATTAGTCATCAGGGATCTCGCTTGGTGATGGAGAAATGGTCACTAAGGGGATATTGCAGGCGGTCAGGGATTGCACCATGCATGAGGCAGCCCGCAGGCAGAATTCTGATGACTAATCATGTTTTTTGGTGACTAATTGACCTGTAGAAGCAGTCTGCACCGATTAGTCATCAGGAATCTGGCTCGGTGATGGAGAAATCAGCATTGTGGGATATCCCAGGCTACAGCGATGCGCATGCACTGCCAGGCCTCCCGCAGCCAGAATCCTCATGACTAATCATGGCATTTGGTGACTAATTGACCTATAGAACCAGTCTGCATGCATTAGTCATCAGGAATCTGGCTCGGTGACGGAGAAACAGCCCCTGCGGGATATCACAGGCTACAGCCATGCGCTCCCACCGCAGAGCATCCCGCAGGCAGAATCCTGATGACTAATCGTGATTTTTGGTGACTAATTGACCTATAGAGTCCGTCTGCACCAATTAGTCATCAGGGATCTTGCTTGGTGACGGAGAAACGTCCCCTGCAAGTTATCGCAGGCAGTCAGGAATTGCGCCATGCGCAAGGCATCCCGTAGGCAGAACGGTCATGACTAATCGTGACATTTGGTGACTAATTGACCTGTAGAGCCAGTCTGCACCGATTAGTCATCAGGGATCTTGCTTGGTGATGGAGAAATGGCCTGTACGGGATATTGCAGTTGACAGCCATGCGCACGCCCTGCCAGATATCCCGCAGGCAGAATCATGATGACTAATCGTGACATTTGGTGACTAATTGACCTAAAGAGCCGGTCTGCACCGATTAGTCATCAGGGATCTCGCTCGGTGATGGAGAAACGGCCCCTGCGGGATATCACAGGCTACAGCCATGCGCACCCACCGCAGAGCATCCCGCAGGCAGAATTCTCATGACTAATCGGGACATTTGGTGACTAATTGACCTGTAGAGTCCGTCTGCACCGATTAGCCATCAGGGATCTCGCTCGGTGAGGGAGAAACGGCCTCTGCGGGATATTGCAGGTGGTCAGAGATTGCGCCATGCGCAAGGCATCCCGTAGTCCAAATCCTGATGACTAATCATGACATTTGGTGACTAATTGACCTAAAGAGTCAGTCTGCAGGGATTAGTCATCAGGAATCTGGCTCGGTGACGGAGAAACGGCCTCTGCGGGATATTGCAGGTGGTCAGAGATTGCGCCATGCGCAAGGCATCCCGTAGTCCAAATCCTGATGACTAATCATGACATTTGGTGACTAATTGACCTAAAGAGTCAGTCTGCAGGGATTAGTCATCAGGAATCTGGCTCGGTGACGGAGAAACAGCCCCTGCAGGATATCACAGGCTACAGCCATGCACACCCACCGCAGAGCATCCCGCAGGCAGAATCCTGATGACTAATCGTGTTTGTAGGTGACTAATTGGCCCATAGAACCAGTCTGCACCGATTAGTCGTCAAGAATCTTGCTCTGTGATGGAGAAATGGCCGCTGCGGGATATTGCAGGCGGTCAGGGATTGCACCATGCGCCAGGCAGCCCGCAAGAGAAATTCTCATGACTAATTGTGGCATTTGGTGACTAATTGACCTGTAGAGTCCGTCTGCACCGATTAGCCATCAGGGATCTCGCTCGGTGAGGGAGAAACAGCCACCGCAGGATATCCCAATCTACAGCCATGCGCACCCACCGCAGAGCATCCCGCAAGCAGAATTCTGATGACTAATCATGTTTTTTGGTGACTAATTGACCTAAAGAGTCAGTCTGCACCGATTAGTCATCAGGGATCTTGCTAGGTGATGCAGAAATTGCCCCTGCGGGATATTGCATGTTGCAAAGTTGAGAGGACCGCCGTAGGGCCCGTCGAGATCAAAGTATTTGTTAGAGAAACCGTTCTCAGAGGGTAGGACGCGGGAAGATCCTACAGGGGTCTATGGGTGAGTACGGATAGGGGTTGAGGGTAGGGTACGCCGAAAATGCGGCCCGAAACCTCCCTATCTCCCTATCTGTAACACCCATCACGAGCTCGCGCGCGAGCTTGTGAAGGGGCTGTGCTAAGCGAAAAAGCGGCCCAACCCATCACGAGCTCGCCTGCAAGCTCGTGATGGGTTGGCACGCGTCATTCGTTAGGCGCACGCTGCAATGCTCGCAGCACATCCACCATCCCCGTAACCCCTCTCTTGCATCTCCGTTGCACCGTATCGTCCTCTGCCTCTTTCCAAGGCCTCCTTGGGCCGCCTACAGCGTAATATACATATAATACATTATAATACAAGGTATCCTTTCTTTATATACAGCCTCTACGTTTATTTCGTTGCGCTCCCTTTATCCGCTCCCGACTTAGACTCCACGCGGGTTCAGCTCGAGCCGGGACGAGTGCATGCTGCGTGTCAGATTACGCAACATCTCCTGCGTCATCGGGGCATGCCGTTGCTGCACTGTCGCCCTCTTGTCTGGGCTTGCGCCCGTATTGCGCTGTGCGGGACGCTGCAACATACCTGTAGCTTCCCAGTGCGCAATGTCTGCATCCGACCAGATATGCCGTAGCCCTTCTTTGTGCTGTCCTCGTTCCCAGCAGTCCTTGATCTCCCTCCAGAGCGCTTCGATCCGGCTATGCTTGGCCATTCGCCAGTATTCGATGCCGTTCGTTTGGCGCTGGCGTGGACCACGCTTACCCAGCATATCCTTGTGTGGGCTGAGGACGGTGTAGAAGCCCCAGGATGCGAACAGACCCCAATGCAAGGCATGGTTCGCTGCGGTCATTAGCAGAGCATCCATCCCGTATCCAGTCACACTCACAGGTCTTTGTCTTCATCATTGCATCTGTCACCCCCCAATGTGTTGCAAGCTCCTCCTGCTGATCGTAGAGCATGTACATCAGCCAGGCGATGAACGAGGCGGCCACGATCCCGACGTGGGTTGTCCCTGCGGCACGCTCTGGCACCAGCATTACCATGTTCTTCACCACGTTGCGTGCATCCTCGACCGTGTTGAGACGTGCGTTTGGGTTGGATGCCATGTATCGGTATCGTGGGTGGATCTTGCAGAGCAGCGTGGCACAGAATAGGATGTACTGGTGCAGGTCGGTCTCGATCCGCTCCTCGAAGAGCGCACGGAGGTGCTCGAATGCCGGTCGATACTGCGCACCTGTCGCCCCACGCCCCCCGCCCTTGCAGAGCTCTTCAAAGCCGTTGTTCATCTCCTCGGACAGGTCCCTGCGGAAGGTTGGAATCGACCAGAGCGTTGGCGGGAGCTGAGCTTTCCAGGCATGCGGCCGGGGGTTGACACGGTCGCGTTCAGCCTGGATCTGCATCGTCACGTACTCGTCCTCATCCGCAGGCACATAGCGGCCAGACCGGGCCTGCCGGGCGTTGTCATCGACCACGTGGATCCAGTGAAGCGCACTGGCCCAGAGACCGCGCCGACCAGCCCAAGGCACAATGTTCAGCCTTGACGCCCTGAGCACATGGCACATGGCGTCCCGTAACCAGCCGATCACTTGCTCGTGCAGCTCGGCCGGCGTGCCACGGGTCAAATGCCCGATCGCAGTCTGCAGCACGGACACGGTGAGCATACGGCGCTTACCAAAGAAAGGAGATCCCATCGCCCTCTTCCCCCGCGCCATCTTCAGCATCAGATCGACAAGGTCCACTGTCGATATGGTCGCACGCTGGACAGAGAGAGGGAATGCTGGGACGAGGTCTTCTGTGCCGAGCATGCGCGTGATGTACGTATACCCGTTGGTGGCATCGAGGGGCATTCCTTCGGCCTTCCATTCGTTGATGGCGCGCTCTCGTCGGTCGATCACCTGGCTGACCAATGCATGGCGTTCTCCGGCACGCCAGAGCGACATTCGACTGGTGCTCACAGGCAGGCCTGCAGCTGAAAGGGCGTTCTCCTGGATCTCCTGCCGGTACGCCTCGATGATCTGCTGCGCTGCTGCCTGGCGAAGGGCGGAGCTGCTGCCATTCCCTTGCTCTGCGAGCATGTCGAGGCGCCACTCGAGCTCGAAACGGCGACGATAGGCCAGGCCGGCCTCCTTACCAAAGTGTGCCGTGATCGCACTTACCGCTACGGATGCACGGAGCCCGCCCTGAATGGGCCGTGGCCATGCGCTGGGCACAAGCTGGCCTTGCGGCCCTCCCGCCCAGAACGACTTGAGCATGGTCGGCACACCGTTCTCACGGATCGAAGACCACAGGCCCGCAGCACGGTAGACAGGCCCTGAGATCGTGCGCATGTCCCCCGTCTGGGCCAGCGCAATGTTCCGGAGGCAGATTGCGATGCCCTCGATGAGATACCAGGGACAAGGACGTGTCCCGTTGTTGGTGATCGTCATCGCATCCTTCCACACACGGCGCGCTCTGACCGTCCAGAACCATGCCGCGTCCAGAAGCAGGTTCGGATAGACCTGTGCGTGATGTCAGAGGTTGCGCTGGATGCTGCATGAAGCGTACGGAAGGCCTGAGCACAAGCAGCGATGCCCGGAACTGCGCTGAGGGCAGACCCGAATAATACACCGTTGTCATCGGCTTGAGGAGCTTGCTGACCACCCAGCTAGATCGGTCCGTTAACACACCATGCGTGCGCGGAAAGGGAAGAGATTTACCTTCCGCTACGATGCTCAGGGGCAAGCCTGTCTGGGTGGATGACGAGCTCCATCTCCGAGCGGATCCCAAGCGATCCCTCACCTTGCCGGATGCGTGTCGCGGTCTTGTCGAAGCTTGACTGCCGATTGAGACGCTCGATCATCTCATGCACCTTGCGTTCAAACCCGCCCCCAACGCCACAGACACCCAACGCAGCGGCCTCCTGACCAAGACTGATCTCGTGCTTGTCTGTCGAGTTCCGGAAGACCTTCTTCTGTGCCGAGTAGCCCTGCCATTTGATGCACTCAAACGGGTCAGGCCCCGCTATCCTACAGGGGTCTATGGGTGAGTACAGATAGGGGTTGAGGGTAGGGTACACCGAAAATGCGGCCCGAAACCTCCCTATCTCCCTATCTGTAACACCCATCACCTCCCCGCAGGCGAGCTCGTGATGGGTTGGCACGCATTTGAACCCATCACGAGCTCGCGCGCGAGGAGGTGATGGAAAAACGCTTACGAACCCATCACCTCCTCGCGCGCGAGCTTGTGATGGGTTCAAACGCGTGCCAACCCATCACGAGCTCGCGCGCGAGCTCGTGAAGGGGCTGTGCTAAGCGAAAAAGCGGCCCAACCCATCACGAGCTCGCCTGCAAGCTCGTGATGGGTTGGCACGGGTCATTCGTTAGGCGCACGCTGCAATGCTCGCAGCACATCCACCATCCCTGTAACCCCTCTCTTGCATCTCCGTTGCACCGTATCGTCCTCTGCCTCTTTCCAAGGCCTCCTTGGGCCACCTACAGCGTAATATACATATAATACATTATAATACAAGGTATCCTTTCTTTATATACAGCCTCTACGTTTATTTCGTTGCGCTCCCTTTATCCGCTCCCGACTTAGACTCCACGCGGGTTCAGCTCGAGCCGGGACGAGTGCATGCTGCGTGTCAGATTACGCAACATCTCCTGCGTCATCGGGGCATGCCGTTGCTGCACTGTCGCCCTCTTGTCTGGGCTTGCGCCCGTATTGCGCTGTGCGGGACGCTGCAACATACCTGTAGCTTCCCAGTGCGCAATGTCTGCATCCGACCAGATATGCCGTAGCCCTTCTTTGTGCTGTCCTCGTTCCCAGCAGTCCTTGATCTCCCTCCAGAGCGCTTCGATCCGGCTATGCTTGGCCATTCGCCAGTATTCGATGCCGTTCGTTTGGCGCTGGCGTGGACCACGCTTACCCAGCATATCCTTGTGTGGGCTGAGGATGGTGTAGAAGCCCCAGGATGCGAACAGACCCCAATGCAAGGCATGGTTCGCTGCGGTCATTAGCAGAGCATCCATCCCGTATCCAGTCACACTCACAGGTCTTTGTCTTCATCATTGCATCTGTCACCCCCCAATGTGTTGCAAGCTCCTCCTGCTGATCGTAGAGCATGTACATCAGCCAGGCGATGAACGAGGCGGCCACGATCCCGACGTGGGTTGTCCCTGCGGCACGCTCTGGCACCAGCATTACCATGTTCTTCACCACGTTGCGTGCATCCTCGACCGTGTTGAGACGTGCGTTTGGGTTGGATGCCATGTATCGGTATCGTGGGTGGATCTTGCAGAGCAGCGTGGCACAGAATAGGATGTACTGGTGCAGGTCGGTCTCGATCCGCTCCTCGAAGAGCGCACGGAGGTGCTCGAATGCCGGTCGATACTGCGCACCTGTCGCCCCACGCCCCCCGCCCTTGCAGAGCTCTTCAAAGCCGTTGTTCATCTCCTCGGACAGGTCCCTGCGGAAGGTTGGAATCGACCAGAGCGTTGGCGGGAGCTGAGCTTTCCAGGCATGCGGCCGGGGGTTGACACGGTCGCGTTCAGCCTGGATCTGCATCGTCACGTACTCGTCCTCATCCGCAGGCACATAGCGGCCAGACCGGGCCTGCCGGGCGTTGTCATCGACCACGTGGATCCAGTGAAGCGCACTGGCCCAGAGACCGCGCCGACCAGCCCAAGGCACAATGTTCAGCCTTGACGCCCTGAGCACATGGCACATGGCGTCCCGTAACCAGCCGATCACTTGCTCGTGCAGCTCGGCCGGCGTGCCACGGGTCAAATGCCCGATCGCAGTCTGCAGCACGGACACGGTGAGCATACGGCGCTTACCAAAGAAAGGAGATCCCATCGCCCTCTTCCCCCGCGCCATCTTCAGCATCAGATCGACAAGGTCCACTGTCGATATGGTCGCACGCTGGACAGAGAGAGGGAATGCTGGGACGAGGTCTTCTGTGCCGAGCATGCGCGTGATGTACGTATACCCGTTGGTGGCATCGAGGGGCATTCCTTCGGCCTTCCATTCGTTGATGGCGCGCTCTCGTCGGTCGATCACCTGGCTGACCAATGCATGGCGTTCTCCGGCACGCCAGAGCGACATTCGACTGGTGCTCACAGGCAGGCCTGCAGCTGAAAGGGCGTTCTCCTGGATCTCCTGCCGGTACGCCTCGATGATCTGCTGCGCTGCTGCCTGGCGAAGGGCGGAGCCGCTGCCATTCCCTTGCTCTGCGAGCATGTCGAGGCGCCACTCGAGCTCGAAACGGCGACGATAGGCCAGGCCGGCCTCCTTACCAAAGTGTGCCGTGATCGCACTTACCGCTACGGATGCACGGAGCCCGCCCTGAATGGGCCGTGGCCATGCGCTGGGCACAAGCTGGCCTTGCGGCCCTCCCGCCCAGAACGACTTGAGCATGGTCGGCACACCGTTCTCACGGATCGAAGACCACAGGCCCGCAGCACGGTAGACAGGCCCTGAGATCGTGCGCATGTCCCCCGTCTGGGCCAGCGCAATGTTCCGGAGGCAGATTGCGATGCCCTCGATGAGATACCAGGGACAAGGACGTGTCCCGTTGTTGGTGATCGTCATCGCATCCTTCCACACACGGCGCGCTCTGACCGTCCAGAACCATGCCGCGTCCAGAAGCAGGTTCGGATAGACCTGTGCGTGATGTCAGAGGTTGCGCTGGATGCTGCATGAAGCGTACGGAAGGCCTGAGCACAAGCAGCGATGCCCGGAACTGCGCTGAGGGCAGACCCGAATAATACACCGTTGTCATCGGCTTGAGGAGCTTGCTGACAACCCAGCTAGATCGGTCCGTTAACACACCATGCGTGCGCGGAAAGGGAAGAGATTTACCTTCCGCTACGATGCTCAGGGGCAAGCCTGTCTGGGTGGATGACGAGCTCCATCTCCGAGCGGATCCCAAGCGATCCCTCACCTTGCCGGATGCGTGTCGCGGTCTTGTCGAAGCTTGACTGCCGATTGAGACGCTCGATCATCTCATGCACCTTGCGTTCAAACCCGCCCCCAACGCCACAGACACCCAACGCAGCGGCCTCCTGACCAAGACTGATCTCGTGCTTGTCTGTCGAGTTCCGGAAGACCTTCTTCTGTGCCGAGTAGCCCTGCCATTTGATGCACTCAAACGGGTCAGGCCCCGCTATCCTACAGGGGTCTATGGGTGAGTACAGATAGGGGTTGAGGGTAGGGTACACCGAAAATGCGGCCCGAAACCTCCCTATCTCCCTATCTGTAACACCCATCACCTCCCCGCAGGCGAGCTCGTGATGGGTTGGCACGCATTTGAACCCATCACGAGCTCGCGCGCGAGGAGGTGATGGAAAAACGCTTACGAACCCATCACCTCCTCGCGCGCGAGCTTGTGATGGGTTCAAACGCGTGCCAACCCATCACGAGCTCGCGCGCGAGCTCGTGAAGGGGCTGTGCTAAGCGAAAAAGCGGCCCAACCCATCACGAGCTCGCCTGCAAGCTCGTGATGGGTTGGCACGGGTCATTCGTTAGGCGCACGCTGCAATGCTCGCAGCACATCCACCATCCCTGTAACCCCTCTCTTGCATCTCCGTTGCACCGTATCGTCCTCTGCCTCTTTCCAAGGCCTCCTTGGGCCACCTACAGCGTAATATACATATAATACATTATAATACAAGGTATCCTTTCTTTATATACAGCCTCTACGTTTATTTCGTTGCGCTCCCTTTATCCGCTCCCGACTTAGACTCCACGCGGGTTCAGCTCGAGCCGGGACGAGTGCATGCTGCGTGTCAGATTACGCAACATCTCCTGCGTCATCGGGGCATGCCGTTGCTGCACTGTCGCCCTCTTGTCTGGGCTTGCGCCCGTATTGCGCTGTGCGGGACGCTGCAACATACCTGTAGCTTCCCAGTGCGCAATGTCTGCATCCGACCAGATATGCCGTAGCCCTTCTTTGTGCTGTCCTCGTTCCCAGCAGTCCTTGATCTCCCTCCAGAGCGCTTCGATCCGGCTATGCTTGGCCATTCGCCAGTATTCGATGCCGTTCGTTTGGCGCTGGCGTGGACCACGCTTACCCAGCATATCCTTGTGTGGGCTGAGGACGGTGTAGAAGCCCCAGGATGCGAACAGACCCCAATGCAAGGCATGGTTCGCTGCGGTCATTAGCAGAGCATCCATCCCGTATCCAGTCACACTCACAGGTCTTTGTCTTCATCATTGCATCTGTCACCCCCCAATGTGTTGCAAGCTCCTCCTGCTGATCGTAGAGCATGTACATCAGCCAGGCGATGAACGAGGCGGCCACGATCCCGACGTGGGTTGTCCCTGCGGCACGCTCTGGCACCAGCATTACCATGTTCTTCACCACGTTGCGTGCATCCTCGACCGTGTTGAGACGTGCGTTTGGGTTGGATGCCATGTATCGGTATCGTGGGTGGATCTTGCAGAGCAGCGTGGCACAGAATAGGATGTACTGGTGCAGGTCGGTCTCGATCCGCTCCTCGAAGAGCGCACGGAGGTGCTCGAATGCCGGTCGATACTGCGCACCTGTCGCCCCACGCCCCCCGCCCTTGCAGAGCTCTTCAAAGCCGTTGTTCATCTCCTCGGACAGGTCCCTGCGGAAGGTTGGAATCTAGGTATGAAAGGTGTAAGGTCGGACATGGGTCGGACATACCCCTTCTGCAAACTGAATGTGTCAGAAACGGGTCTGTGGGGTCCAGGAGGGTACCAGGGGTCCCTGGAAGGTGCCGGGTGGCGTCCCCGGCCTTGGGGGCGGCCCGGTTCCTGCGATATCGCGGGTTCAGTGCTGCACTATAGGGGGGGGTATGCCACCGTGCTCTACAGCGTGATTCCTGATGACTAATCATGTTTTTTGATGACTAATTGGGTCTGGGAGTCCAATGGGCATGATTAGTCATCACCAATCACGATTAGTCATGCGGGAATGGCACACGGATGCTGTTATGGCTGGGGGCTAGATCGCCCTTCATCAAAGGTACGGCACAGCGCTCTGCAGCGGGATTCCTGATGACTAATCGTGTTTTTAGGTGACTAATTGACCTAAAGAGTCAATGTGCACCGATTAGTCATCAGGGATCTGGCTCAGTGATGAAGCAATGGCCGCTGCGGGATATTGCAGGCGGTCAGGAATTGCACCATGCGCAGAGCAGCCCGCAGGCAGAATTCTGATGACTAATCATGTTTTTTGGTGACTAATGGACCTAAATAGTCAGTCTGCATGCATTAGTCATCAGGAATCTGGCTCGGTGACGGAGGAACAGCCCCTGCGGGATATCACAGGCTACAGCCATGTGCACCCACCGCAGAGCATCCCGCTGGCAGATTCCTGATGACTAATCATGACATTTGGCGACTAATTGACCTGTAGAGTCTGTCTGCACCGATTAGTCATCAGGAATCTCGCTCGGTGATGGCGAAATGGCCTTGACGCAATATCAAAGGAAACAGCCATGCATATGCACCGCACAGCATCCCGCAGGCAGAATCCTGATGACTAATCGTGTTTTTTGGTGACTAATTGACCTATAGAACCAGTCTGCACCGATTAGTCATCAGGGATCTGGCTCGGTGACGGAGAAATGGCCGCTGCGGGATAGCGCAGGGGGCCAGGAATTGCACCATGCGCCAGGCATCCCGCTGGCAGAATCCTGATGACTAATCATGTTTTTAGGTGACTAATTGACCTATAGAGCCCGTCTGCACTGATTAGTCATCAGGGATCTTGCTCGGTGATGGAGAAATGGCCTTCACGCGATATTGCAGGTGACAGGAATGCGCACCCACTGCAGAGCATCCCGCAAGCGGAATCCTGATGACTAATCGTGTTTTTAGGTGACTAATTGACGTATAGAACCAGTCTGCACCGATTAGTCATCAAGGATCTGTCTCGGTGACGGAGAAACAGCCGCTGCAGGATATTGCAGGGGGTGTGAGGGCACACCACAATAACAAGGCTACTGCGGGTGAACAGAGAGACGGGGTAGCGTCCAGAGAGAGTGCAAGGGGTCGTTTAGGGATGACAGAGAGTGTATTGGATCGAGTGCCTAGGTAGTTACAATGGTGGAATTTCCCCAGAGACCGGATCTAAGGGGATAGAGGCCCTAAAGGCTCTATATTTATACCCGGGAGCCCTAAAGGCTATCCCTTGCTACGGGAGGTTCTGGAAGACCTCAGAAAGCGTCAGAACGCGTCAGAATGTGTCAGAAGACGTCAGAATGACTAGGGAATGAGTAAGGGATGAGTATAGCACAGCAGTACAGTCATCGCGTGTCAGGATGACTCCATGGCAGTGCATGGCAGTGCGTGGTGTCATGGCAGTGCATACTCAAACCTGTGCGTATGCCTGGGCCCATGGCTGTGGGTCCTGTAGCTGGTCCCTGGGCGCTTAGAATCGATAGGAAGCCCTTGGAAGATGGTGGGGTTAAGGTGGCAATCCGCCGATGGCGGCAATAAGGGCATGAGCGGCACGTCCCTGACTGGTGGCACGTCTGGCCATTGACTAGGCTTCTGGGCGGCACCGGCATTAGTCCTATCACCGGTGATCGGTGGAGATAGGCGATAGAAGCTCTTGCTGGGTGGCCACGGGCATGTGGTCGTGATTGGGAGTCCAGGCTTTAGGGTCGAAAAAGGTACATCCCCTGACATTACGCCTTGTCCAAGACTACCGCAAGCTCAACGAGATGACTATCAAGAATCGCTATCCAATTCCACTTATCTCCGACCTCGTTAACCAACTACGTCATGCTCAGTGGTTCACCAAGTTGGATATTCGCTGGGGTTACAACAACATACGTATCAAGGAAGGCGATGAATGGAAAGCAGCCTTCCGTACCAACCGTGGCTTGTTTGAACCTCTGGTCATGTTCTTTGGCCTTACCAATAGTCCGAGCACCTTCCAGACCATGATGAATGACATCTTTCGAGATCTCATTGATGCTGGACGTGTGGTTGTCTATTTGGACGACATCCTGATCTTTTCGGACAACCTTGAAGACCACCGCCAGACAGTTCTGCAAGTCTTGGAACTTCTCCGCCAACACAAGCTCTACCTTCGCCCAGCCAAATGTGAATTCCATAAGGAGACCATCGAGTACCTCGGTCTCATCATTGGAAGGGGTACTGTTGCAATGGATCCTGTCAAGGTGGAAGGCGTCTCGAATTGGCCAATCCCTACCAACCTGACAGAAGTGCAATCTTTCATTGGTTTCTGTAACTTCTACCGCCGCTTTATCAAAGACTTCTCCACCATCGCCCGGCCACTCCACGACCTCACCCGAAAAGATACCCCTTTCACATGGGGCTCCGATCAGCAAACTGCATTCGAGCACCTGAAGGAAGCCATCACCTCGCACCCGGTACTTGCCTTTCCAAATGAAGATAAACCCTTCCGAGTAGAGGCAGACAGCTCTGACTATGCCACTGGAGCCGAACTCTCTCAACTGGGGGAGGATGGCAAATGGCACCCCATCGCATTCCTGTCCAAGAGCCTCTCCGAAACGGAACGAAACTACGACATCCATGACAAAGAACTACTGGCAATCATCCGCGCCCTTGAAGAATGGCGTCACTTCCTGGAAGGAGCCAAACACCAGTTTGAGATCTACACGGACCATCAAAATCTCAAGTACTTCCAGACTGCTCAGAAGCTGACTCGACGCCAAGCACGCTGGTCACTCTTCCTCTCCCGATTTGATTTTGTTCTGGTCCATCGTGCTGGCAAACAAAGCGGCAAGCCCGATGCCCTCTCGAGACGAGCGGACCATAAGAGGGGGGAGAATGATAACACCGATCAAATTTTGCTTCGTCCACACTGGTTCAAGATTGCTGCAGCACAACGTGGACATGCCCTTATCACTGGTGCTGAACGAGATCTCCTCCGAGAAATACGAAATTGCAAGGACCAAGATGAAGCTGTGGTCAAAGCAATTGAAGAAATGAAGGCTGCTGGCACTAGTCGCCTTATTGGCTCTGAATGGGCAGAAGAATCTGGCCTTATCCTATTTCGAGGAAAGGTTTACGTGCCCAAGAACGATGCACTCCGAACAAAGATTGTACGACTTCATCACGACACACCTGTGGCAGGACATCCAGGCCGATGGAAGACACTCGAACTGGTCTCACGAAACTATTGGTGGCCCAACATCAGCCGATTCATTGGGCGTTATGTGACGACATGCCATGCCTGTAACCGCACCAAGGTGTACCCTCAAGCTCCTACTGGGCAACTTATGCCAAACCGAATCCCCACCCGACGCTGGCAATGCGTAACCACAGACCTGATTACCTCCCTTCCACCATCAAATGGACATGATGCCATCTTTGTTGCCGTAGATCGACTCACCAAGCAAGCACACTTTGCACCAACCCAGAATGAAGTGTCCTCCTTGGGCATCGCTCGACTCTTCCGTGACAATGTTTGGAGACATCATGGACTCCCAGAAGAAATCATCAGTGATCGAGGAACGCAGTATGTGTCAGCCTTCATGAGAGAACTCAATCGCCTTTTGGATATCAAGACTTCCGCCTCTAGCGCCTACCACCCACAGACTGATGGCCAAACGGAACGCATCAACCAGGAGATCGAGCAGTACCTACGCCTGTTTGTCAATTATCGGCAGGATGATTGGGTTGACTGGCTCCCTCTTGCTGAGTTTGCATACAACAACCGTGTTCAAGCCTCTACGCGCATGTCACCCTTTATGGCCAACACCGGACAAAATCCCCGCATGGGTACCGAACCCATCCGTGACTCTCCCATTGAAGGAGTCAATGATTTCCTCACCCGCATGAACAAGCTACAAGAGGAATGCACGGCCGCCCTGAAGCAAGCATCCGAGGACATGGCACGTTTCTACGATCTCCACCATGGCCAGACGCCTAACTACCAACCTGGAGACAAGGTCTGGCTAGACTCGCACAATATCAAGACAACAAGACCAGCCAAGAAACTGGATGACAAATGGTTCGGACCCTTTGAGATCCTTGAAAAGATCAACAATAATGCGTACCGACTCAAACTCCCCAGCAGTTTCCTTATTCACCCTGTCTTCCATGTCAGCAAACTGCGTTGCTACCAGGAAAGTGATCTCCCTGGCCGCCCTCAAGAGAAGCGACCACCCCCTGCTGTAGTCCAAGATGGAGTTCCACAATGGGAACTTGAACGTATCGATGACAGCCGTCTCCGCCGTGGCAAGTTGGAATATCTGGTCAAGTGGAAGGGCTACCCAAACTCTGAACGCACTTGGGAACCCGAAGCACAACTCCGTGAAGATGCACCCAAGGCTATCCGCGACTTCCACACCAAGCACCCATCTGCACCTGGACGGATTTCGGCACTCACGTTCCAACGACTTCCATTTCAACAACTGGAGAACTACACAACTCCCTCACCAAAGGTTCTCTTCAGTTGGACCGAAGGGCGCGCTCAACAACACCAGTAATCGTCCAAAAGGCAAAACAAGCAACAAGAAAAGCCATCTACACGAATACATTGCCGACATTGCAGACGACAACTCAAGCACTTCTCCCATGCCCATACCAACCTCCCATCTTCCAGAAACCACCTCACAGCCCACTCCATGCCAGGACGAAGCCGATCCTTGTCAATATCCTCCACTCGCTTCCAACGCTTTGGTATCCGACGATGGATTTTTGGGGCCTGCCCTCCAAAGCTGGCCAGAAAGCTATCACGATATTAGCAACGATTACCGCCAATGACAGGATGGCGTACTCAGCACGAAATGGCCCGCACTCGCTCCATGCGTCCCGCAGGCAACAGAAAAGGCAGCTCGGCCACTCTGGCAACCGCACGCACTCCCGCCATTCCACCACACAGCATCGACACCGCTCCAACCCCACCTGTGTCTCTCCCCTGACCAGAAACCGTCCCACCACAACCTGAACCCATGGCGTTGCTGGGAGCTCCTCCAACACCACATCCCCACGCGCCTTCCACCTTAAGGACAATATCACTAGGCTCAAGGTCAGCAAAGTCATTGTACTGCCAATAACCGTACCTGGGTCCATGATGGTCGAACGCAAGAGACACAGGAGCCCCCAACCAACCGAGACACCATCAACGACTGTACTGTCAACACTGCCACCCACAACCACGTGCTCTGGGGCATCGCACCTTAAAGGGGGGGGTGATGTCAGGGGATGTACCTTTTTCGACCCTAAAGCCTGGACTCCCAATCACGACCACATGCCCGTGGCCACCCAGCAAGAGCTTCTATCGCCTATCTCCACCGATCACCGGTGATAGGACTAATGCCGGTGCCGCCCAGAAGCCTAGTCAATGGCCAGACGTGCCACCAGTCAGGGACGTGCCGCTCATGCCCTTATTGCCGCCATCGGCGGATTGCCACCTTAACCCCACCATCTTCCAAGGGCTTCCTATCGATTCTAAGCGCCCAGGGACCAGCTACAGGACCCACAGCCATGGGCCCAGGCATACGCACAGGTTTGAGTATGCACTGCCATGACACCACGCACTGCCATGCACTGCCATGGAGTCATCCTGACACGCGATGACTGTACTGCTGTGCTATACTCATCCCTTACTCATTCCCTAGTCATTCTGACGTCTTCTGACACATTCTGACGCGTTCTGACGCTTTCTGAGGTCTTCCAGAACCTCCCGTAGCAAGGGATAGCCTTTAGGGCTCCCGGGTATAAATATAGAGCCTTTAGGGCCTCTATCCCCTTAGATCCGGTCTCTGGGGAAATTCCACCATTGTAACTACCTAGGCACTCGATCCAATACACTCTCTGTCATCCCTAAACGACCCCTTGCACTCTCTCTGGACGCTACCCCGTCTCTCTGTTCACCCGCAGTAGCCTTGTTATTGTGGTGTGCCCTCACACCCCCTGCAATATCCTGCAGCGGCTGTTTCTCCGTCACCGAGACAGATCCTTGATGACTAATCGGTGCAGACTGGTTCTATACGTCAATTAGTCACCTAAAAACACGATTAGTCATCAGGATTCCGCTTGCGGGATGCTCTGCAGTGGGTGCGCATTCCTGTCACCTGCAATATCGCGTGAAGGCCATTTCTCCATCACCGAGCAAGATCCCTGATGACTAATCAGTGCAGACGGGCTCTATAGGTCAATTAGTCACCTAAAAACATGATTAGTCATCAGGATTCTGCCAGCGGGATGCCTGGCGCATGGTGCAATTCCTGGCCCCCTGCGCTATCCCGCAGCGGCCATTTCTCCGTCACCGAGCCAGATCCCTGATGACTAATCGGTGCAGACTGGTTCTATAGGTCAATTAGTCACCAAAAAACACGATTAGTCATCAGGATTCTGCCTGCGGGATGCTGTGCGGTGCATATGCATGGCTGTTTCCTTTGATATTGCGTCAAGGCCATTTCGCCATCACCGAGCGAGATTCCTGATGACTAATCGGTGCAGACAGACTCTACAGGTCAATTAGTCGCCAAATGTCATGATTAGTCATCAGGAATCTGCCAGCGGGATGCTCTGCGGTGGGTGCACATGGCTGTAGCCTGTGATATCCCGCAGGGGCTGTTCCTCCGTCACCGAGCCAGATTCCTGATGACTAATGCATGCAGACTGACTATTTAGGTCCATTAGTCACCAAAAAACATGATTAGTCATCAGAATTCTGCCTGCGGGCTGCTCTGCGCATGGTGCAATTCCTGACCGCCTGCAATATCCCGCAGCGGCCATTGCTTCATCACTGAGCCAGATCCCTGATGACTAATCGGTGCACATTGACTCTTTAGGTCAATTAGTCACCTAAAAACACGATTAGTCATCAGGAATCCCGCTGCAGAGCGCTGTGCCGTACCTTTGATGAAGGGCGATCTAGCCCCCAGCCATAACAGCATCCGTGTGCCATTCCCGCATGACTAATCGTGATTGGTGATGACTAATCATGCCCATTGGACTCCCAGACCCAATTAGTCATCAAAAAACATGATTAGTCATCAGGAATCACGCTGTAGAGCACGGTGGCATACCCCCCCCTATAGTGCAGCACTGAACCCGCGATATCGCAGGAACCGGGCCGCCCCCAAGGCCGGGGACGCCACCCGGCACCTTCCAGGGACCCCTGGTACCCTCCTGGACCCCACAGACCCGTTTCTGACACATTCAGTTTGCAGAAGGGGTATGTCCGACCCATGTCCGACCTTACACCTTTCATACCTAGATTCCAACCTTCCGCAGGGACCTGTCCGAGGAGATGAACAACGGCTTTGAAGAGCTCTGCAAGGGCGGGGGGCGTGGGGCGACAGGTGCGCAGTATCGACCGGCATTCGAGCACCTCCGTGTGCTCTTCGAGGAGCGGATCGAGACCGACCTGCACCAGTACATCCTATTCTGTGCCACGCTGCTTTGCAAGATCCACCCACGATACCGATACATGGCGTCCAACCCAAAGGCACGTCTCAACACGGTCGAGGATGCACGCAACGTGGTGAAGAACATGGTAATGCTGGTGCCGGAGCGTGCCGCAGGGACAACCCACGTGGGGATTGTGGCCGCCTCGTTCATCGCCTGGCTGATGTACATGCTCTACGAGCAGCAGGAGGATCTTGCGACACATTGGGGGGTGACAGATGCGATGATGAAGACAAAGACCTGTGAGTGTGACTGGATACGGATGAATGCTCTGCTAATGACCGCAGCGAACCATGCCTTGCATTGGGGTCTGTTTGCATCCTGGGGCTTCTACACCGTCCTCAGCCCGCACAAGGATATGCTGGGTAAGCGTGGTCCACGCCAGCGCCAAACGAACGGCATCGAATACTGGTGAATGGCCAAGCATAGCCGGATCGAAGCACTCTGGAGGGAGATCAAGGACTGCTGGGAACGAGGACAGCACAAAGAAGGGCTACGGCATATCTGGTCGGATGCAGACATTGCGCACTGGGAAGCTACAGGTATGTTGCAGCGTCCCGCACAGCGCAATACGGGCGCAAGCCCGGACAAGAGGGCGACAGTGCAGCAACGGCATGCCCCGATGACGCAGGAGATGTTGCGTAATCTGACACGCAGCATGCACTCGTCCCGGCTCGAGCTGAACCCGCGTGGAGTCTAAGTCGGGAGCGGATAAAGGGAGCGCAACGAAATAAACGTAGAGGCTGTATATAAAGAAAGGATACCTTGTATTATAATGTATTATATGTATATTACGCTGTAGGTGGCCCAAGGAGGCCTTGGAAAGAGGCAGAGGACGATACGGTGCAACGGAGATGCAAGAGAGGGGTTACAGGGATGGTGGATGTGCTGCGAGCATTGCAGCGTGCGCCTAACGAATGACCCGTGCCAACCCATCACGAGCTTGCAGGCGAGCTCGTGATGGGTTGGGCCGCTTTTTCGCTTAGCACAGCCCCTTCACGAGCTCGCGCGCGAGCTCGTGATGGGTTGGCACGCGTTTGAACCCATCACAAGCTCGCGCGCGAGGAGGTGATGGGTTCGTAAGCGTTTTTCCATCACCTCCTCGCGCGCGAGCTCGTGATGGGTTCAAATGCGTGCCAACCCATCACGAGCTCGCCTGCGGGGAGGTGATGGGTGTTACAGATAGGGAGATAGGGAGGTTTCGGGCCGCATTTTCGGTGTACCCTACCCTCAACCCCTATCTGTACTCACCCATAGACCCCTGTAGGATAGCGGGGCCTGACCCGTTTGAGTGCATCAAATGGCAGGGCTACTCGGCACAGAAGAAGGTCTTCCGGAACTCGACAGACAA